>CM076848.1:187050585-188288543 GCA_039519185.1 Astragalus membranaceus
TTTTGTAGTGACTGAGCATTATAAACTAAATAAAAAAAACTTAAGCGGATGGTGGTGGTGGCCTAAATCCAGTAGTTGGCATGAACTGAAATTGGGCATCTGACCTCCTAGTTTTCTACTTCATGATGCACATATCTTGGACGAACAAACAGCCTAACAGGATGCAGTGTCGGTGGTCGAGTCAACTGCATAGACATAGTCGACGTAAGATCCATATTGAGTGTAATAGGGGGAGAGGTTGAACTTTGTTGGCCACACTACAAAATAATTGAAGCTTAGTGGCGGTCAAAATGACCAAATAGTGGTGGTTCCAACCACCACTAAGCTGATCAGCGGCGGTTGCCCTAGCGCCAGGAAATATAGCGTCGTTCAGAGGTGACCGTCGGAACAACCGCCGGTATGTTAGCGTCGGTTGGGAACCACTAGTATATGATTTACTTAGTGGCAGTTTCAACTATCACTAAGTATTTTATAGATATTTGTTCTATATTTTATTTTGCTCTAGTTTGAACCGCTGCTAAAAATTAATATTTTATTATAATTCTTAGCGTTGGTCTTAACCGCCAGTAAGTTGTTTGAAGCTTTAGCAGCTTACGGCGGTCACTGCCACCAACGTGCTTATCAAGTAATAATAGTGTTAGTTTGTAACCACCGCTGAAATGTTGCATTTTTTTTATAAAATGTTAATTATTTTATTATTTACTAAATTGTAAATAAAATTAAATTCTACAACAATTGACTATTTGATATATTCCTTATTTGACTTATAAATATTTATCAAACTTAAAACATTAACAACAATTTGGATATAGTCAAAAGTTATTAAGTTGTCAAAAAAAAAAGTTATTAAGGAAGCATAAACAACAAATTTTAAAACATTGCAAAGGCAATATTTGTCGATTCAAATGTTGTGTTGGATATCCTTGCCAAAATAAGTATAAACGAGATTGTAAAAAAATAAAAATTACATAGGATAACCAAGCTCAAATATCTAAATCAAAAGTAATGATTCCAAACTTAAATCAAGTAAAAATAGTCATCCCAAAATCATAGCATTCCAATTGTAGCCCAAAATATCTTCTAACTAAACTACAGAAAGGAACTGGTAGCTACTCCAAGGGAAGAGTCGATGTTGCAGCCCTCACTATCTACCATTCCACATCTAATCTGTCTTCTGGTTGCAAGCAAGGCACACCTAAAAAGGTTATCACTGATGCCAAATGCAAGTATAACATCAAAGCTCCATTACCTACACCACCCGAACTAAAAAGAACAAAAACAAATATCTATAATGGAGACAAAACTGGAAACCGAATTCTATATACCTTCTAAACTCAGCTAGTTGTTGTCCTGCCCTTGAGTTGGACTTCAAATTCCAACTTATTAACAAGAGACATGAAAGAAATCAAACTTTGTTAAATGTCATAACTTCATTACCTAAGTCATTAACCAGTAGAGTAGTATATTGTTGGTGATTGAATTGTGTGTGTTACGCTCAATGTTTTAAAACTCGGACCGGTGGCCGACTCGGTGAAGATACCGGGTCGCTGGGTTAAGGGTCGGACCGAGGGGTCGACAGTTGAACCGCATGACCAAAACCGGGACCGCATGACTCGGACCCGGTCTCTATTTCGCGAATTTTCAAGACCTATATAGTATATAATATAAATTTCGTACGTGTAAAATTAATAACTATGTTTATTTTATATCTACTAAAATATAAAAATTAATATCTTAATTTATTAATATTTTTAAATTTATTCATACATAATATTAATCTATTTTAGATCACACAAATTAATATGTACTCAACAAATATGATGCTTGTTTTTGCTAAACGAGTTATATTTTTTTTGGTGGAAGCTTAACGAGTTATTGAGTACAATATATAGTATTCGTTTTTGTGAAAGGAGGTATTAATATATTGATATATATTGTAACGGTTTATATATATTGTAGCGGTTTCATAATCAAATAAGCTATTATAATAAATGTCAAATATGTTACATAATAAGTTATTATATTGTAATCGGTTATTATAAATGTGAACCGTTATATATCAAACACATTTGCTCTTATTTGACATTTATTATAATCAGTTACATAATACAATATATATGAAACCAACGGATGATATCACAAGCAAATGTGTTGGCGCAGTGGCAACAAATGATGCATGTTATCGGCCTAAACAAGGTTTGATTCCCAGCAAAACATAAATCAAACTTTGAGTTCTATTTTTAAAAAGGTGCAAAAACCGGTCGGTTTTAGGAAGCCCACCGAGTCACCGGGTTTCGCTAAAACCGGCCGAGTTACTACAAGTCACACCGAGTCATGACATCTCCGATCCATAACGGTAACCGAACTGGCTACCCCCCGGTTCCCGGTTCGACCGGCCGGGCCTAGCCGGTTTTTAAAACACTGGTTACACTAGGTTAACCTTTTCAGTAGGTATATGGATACAGTTTTTAACACACCGAGTCATGACATCTCCGATCCATAACGGTAACCGAATTGGCTACCCCCCCGGTTCCCGGTTCGACCGGCCGGGCCTAGCCGGTTTTTAAAACACTGGTTACACTAGGTTAACCTTTTCAGTAGGTATATGGATACAATTTTTAAAACACTGGTTACACTAGGTTAACCTTTTCAGTAGGTATATGGATACACTTTTCCAAGACCCTAGTAAGCTTTCTTGTATTTGAACACCACTTTTAAAATATGGTTTTAGTTTACTAGTTTGTATATACCATTTTATATTTGTGAACCAGTTGAAAACTGGGACAGAACTGGTAAATAACCGGTTTGGATTCTGAATAAAAAATTGCAACTGAAACCTTCAACAAACGTGAAAAAGGGGTGCAACTTACAAGACACGTGTAGCGGTTCGTATTTATGTAGGTTGCGCTTTTGCAGAGAAAGAAAAAAATCTCAGAGAGAGAGATCTTGGGGAGAGAGAGATCTCGAAGAGAGAACGTGGAAGGAAGAGAGAAGCAGTGGAAGGAGAGAGAAAATGAATCAGTAAGAGAGAGATCGGAACGACCGCAAGAAATAATGTGGGAGTTGACAGCAGCAGAGGAGCGACACAAGGTGGTATGGGGTTCTGGCGGGAGGCGGTGGGAGTTGCAGTGAGCTTTGGAAGTTGCCGGCGGCGGTGGGATTCCGGCAGAACACGTGGTCAATAGACCATCACCCTCTTTAAGCAAGAGATCTAAAGTCAAAGCTGAAAACTCAAATCATAATATAAAGTAACAACCAAATCTCACTATTTCAAATCTGATTCGGTGTAACTCGATGAATAACAACCAAAACCAAGAGACAATTGAAGGAAAATGGAACATTGTTAAGTTCAAAGCAAGTGGAGAACTAGGGAGGTATGCGCCGCACAGTAACAGAGGAGAAGGGAATTAGGCAAATGGAAATCAGTACTTTACCGGTTTAGCAAAAATAGTTACCAGTTTACCATTTTTTGTTAAGTGGGATTTATTGGTTTTGTTTTTTGAAAATGGTATAGGATTTTTTAAATGGTCCAATATGGTATTCAGTATAGTTCACCGTTACTTTTGCACACCCCTATAAAGTGAGAGGATAGAGCAAGATAATTAGTCTAAAACATAACATAAAACTAAAATATCTAAAATTAGTCCAAACAGAGAAATTAAGAGGAAAGCGCAATATCTTATTTACTCTCTAAAGTCCAAAATAGTTTAAAAAGTCTTACTAAACAAGTTGGCATGCAGTGAATCAAATTACAATTTTTAAATGTGATTTGGCAAGAAGCGCTTAACAAAATTGTTCCCAAATTTTTTTATAGATAAGACACAAACCTAGATTTGTCATCTAACACTACTATTCATGTTATCTATCGCCAATTGAATTTCGTGATTCCCTGAACAAGCATTCATCATCATCCCTCGTTCCATTACCATCCGTCAGTGGTAATATCAATTGGAGGGAAGAAAACCTCAACCATACAAAAAATCACCAGAATAATAGTAAATAGAGAGAGAGAGAGAGAGAGAGAGAGAGAGAGAGAGAGAGAGAGAGAGAGAGAGAGAGAGAGAGAGAGAGAGAGGATAACTTAAACAACTAGAAAGCTAAATGACAAATTAAAATTTCCAAGAAATCTGAGAGCATTGCAAAAAATACCTAATAGGGAGAGTAGTAACAAGGAAAAGAGAGAACCCTAAAAACTGAGAAATAGAGAGCACCACTTCTCCTTTGCGAAACCCTAAAAACTGAGACCCAAAGTGTGTGGCACTTAAGAAAGTGAAAAGGGAGAAGGGAAAATTGGTGGGTTTTTGGAGGGCGCATAAAAACATCCGCGATAGGGGCGTCACAACCACCGCTATAACAATAAATTTATATATTTTTTAAAAATGAGTTTATCTTAGTGGTAGTAGTGACCACTGCTGGAATCTTCATTTACTTAATAATAAATAAAATTATCACAGTGGTGGTTTTTAACAACACCAAATTTTAATTTTTTTAATTTCTTTTCAAATAAAGATAAAAAACACATGAAAAAAATATCAACGAAATATTAGCGGTGGATAGCAACTGTCACTAAAATTAAGTTAAATTTCCAAAAATCTAAGTAAATAAACTTATTTAAATATAATTGAGCTTACTGGCCCGCCTCTAGTACTAAAATTAATAAAAAAAAAAACAACAAAAACTTTAGTGATGGTTGCAACCGCCAGAAGTCGCATACTACCCGCCGTAGTTCATCAAAATTAGCATGAGTTAGTCATACAACGCTATAATACTTAGCGGCGGTGATAATCGACCGCCACTAAACCTCCAATGTGGTGTAGTGACATGGCCTCACTGGAGGCGGTCTTATCGCTAGTGGCGCTGGTGGTTCTTGTAGAAAAGATATGATACCAACCATTTAGAATATTAGTGGACAAATATGCCCCTCACAATTTGGTAAAGAGCCCACATAAGCTTCGTCAATTTTTAACTAACCCAAGTAAGTCCCTGACAATAATTTCCATTGCCCAAATAAGTCCTTATTTAGACTAATTCTATGCCAATTCATGCAAAATACTAATTTTGCGCAAATTCATGCATCGAAGATATGCAATAAAAAGAATTTAACACTACACAAGAACATGTCTTCCAATGCGTTGACTTGACATCTGTTGAAGTTGATTGGAATTGAACATCTTGAAAAAGTTTCACATTGCTTAGTTTGTGAAGGGAAAGGGAGACCAAGGCTATATAATTGGCTCAAGTTCTTCAATACAAAATGCACCAGTCAGAAACACCTTAAGTTGTGTTTGACTTTTTTTGTCTCTTATACTCTTGTTTTAGAGTGTTGTGAGATGTAATTAGATATTTTCTTTGGAGGGTGTGGGTGTACTGGCGCCATGGGATGCTTGAGAGAAGTCTATGTGTTGTAAACAATTTAACATAGTGTTATTCTCTGATTGTCATTAGACAATGATTTGTGGTTTTTCTCCAGTTTTGGTGGTCAGGATATGATACACTACAAAAAAACAGCACATTAGCGACGGATTTTTCCCTCGCTAATGCATGTTTTTCCCTCGCTACTAACTGTTAGCGACGGACCAATTCCGTCGCTAAATCACTTGACGCTAATTGGGTAGCGAGGGAATACAATCCGTCGCTAAAATTAGCGACGGAAAATCCGTCGCTAAAATCCGTCGCTAAACACTGTGCACACTGACCGTTGCAGTTGATTTGACAGTGACACTGACCAACTTTAGCGACGGAAATCCGTCGCTAATCTCTTTTTTTTTAAAAAAAAAAAACGCTAATCTCAGATAGAGAGAGGGAGAGATAAGGGGTTGGGGAGGAAAATGGAGAAGGAAAAGAAATGAAAGAGGATGGTGTGGTGGTGGTGGTGGTGGTGGTGGTGTGGTGTTGAAGGGAAAAGATGAAGATGATGGTGGTGGTGGTAAGAAAAAATGAAAGAGGAAGAGGAAAATGGAGAAGGAAAAGAAATTAAAGAGGAAGAGGAGGAAATGAAAGAGGATGGTGTGGTGGTGGTGGTGGTGGTGGTGGTGGTGTGGTGTGGTGTTGAAGGGAGAAGATGATGGTGGTGGTGGTAAGAAAAAATGAAAGAGGAAGAGAAAGAAATGAAAGAGGAAGAGGAAAATGGAGAAGGAAAATAAATGAAAGAGGAAGAGGAGGAAATGAAAGAGGATGGTGTGGTGTGGTGTTGAAGGGAGAAGATGATGGTGGTGGTGGTAAGAAGAAATGAAAGAGGAAGAGGAAGAAATGAAAGAGAGGAAAAAACGGAGAAGAGGAAGAAATGAAAGAGGAAAAGGAAGAAATGAAAGAGGAAGAGGAAGGATTCGGGTTTATAAAAAAAAAATTACCCGTTAGCGACAGATTTCCCTCGCTAATGTCTGTCACGTGTCAAATCAACTGTAACGGTCAGTGGCACAATTTTCCAAACATTAGCGATGGATTTAGTGATGGATTTCCGTCGCTAATTCGAACCAAAATTTTCAAGTTTCGCGCCATGTTAAATCCGTTGCTAATTTAGCCAATTTTCGTCGCTAAAGACATTGTTTTCAATCCGTCGCTAATGCTGTGAATTTCCGTCGCTAATTTTGATTTTAGCGACGGACCACATATCCGTCGCTAAACACTGTTTTTTTTGTAGTGATATGAAGCGAGATATAGATATGATATGATAGAGACATGATAACACTATCATAGATAGGATAACACTATTATATTCTGTGTTAGATGTGCCACACTTGATAAGATATAAAATAATATATATTATCCCTTTTTTTTGAGATTATATTATCCCTTTTTAGGTACAAAGATAACATGTTATTCTATTATATATTTTAGATAAGCTAATAAATAATTATATGATATATATTATATGTCAATGACAAAACTAACTTTGTGACAACTATATATTTTATATGTTGAAAAATTAAAATAATTTTAAATTTTTATACTTCTTTAATAATAAATTTATTTTTAACACTTATTTTAACTTTTTAAATTTCAATAGATTTTTTTAACTCTTAGATTATACAAAAAAGGCAAACTTATCATAAAATCATACATTGTTTTTTAAAATTAAGTACTAATATTTTTAATTTTTAATTTAACATCAAATTTTTTTAACATATTTATTTTTTAATAGATTTCATATTTCTATTTTTTTAAAATATGTTTTAGAATGGTAAATGAATAAATTTTTTTCTTATCATATCCTATTGGTTTCTAACCAAGCTCACACTCAGGATAAAATTTTGACTAGAGAGACAGGATAAGATAAGTCACGTGATTGAGTTATAATATCATGCTGACTCAACAAACATTAGACTGACACCGGATATGATAGACTTATCATATCCCGTCTTCTTATCTTGACCACCAAACGGGCTCTTAAGCTATAAAGAAAAAATTAAGATCACCACCAGGAAAAGTTAAGCGACAAAGAAATCAATTAATAAGGAATAACAGAAGACTAACATAATGATTAATTTTTTTTAACAGAAGGATTAATGTGTGCCTGATAAGTGCCAAATATACTTGAATTTGGTTTAAAATCAATGGCACTTATTGAATTTATTGGAATGAATTTGCTATTATCTAACCCCCAAAAGTGTTAGTTTGATTTAGTTTTTATTTAAGTAAGCTATATGTGTGATTGTGAGTTTTTGTACATTTTAATCCTTTTTTGTAGCTTGAAACAGATGAAAGAACTAAAGATTAAGATTTGATAAAAAGTTCAAGCGAAAAGATTGAAGAATGAAGAGAAAGAAGAATTTCTGGGCACTTTGGCTAAGCCAAATGTACTATGGCTAAGCCACATTGATGCATAGAGGAAGAAGTAAATACTGAGAAATCTGGCTAAGCCAAACGTGTTCTGGGCGAGCTAAATAGAGA
Source organism: Astragalus membranaceus (assembly GCA_039519185.1). NCBI lineage: Eukaryota > Viridiplantae > Streptophyta > Magnoliopsida > Fabales > Fabaceae > Astragalus > Astragalus membranaceus. The sequence continues at coordinate 187,058,476 of CM076848.1, forward strand.
CAAAGTGTTGCTACGAAATGGGCTAAGCCTTTCAGGATTTGGCTAAGCCAGAATAGCTTTCTTCAAGACAGGGTAATCTCCAAATACACTGTCTGGCTTAGCCAGAAGCTGTGTGACTGAGCCAAAGTTAGCCGACTTTGTTTTCTCTGCACAACTATAAAAGGCTTCTCTTCAGTTTTTTTGACACATTTTGAGATCTTGAAAGGAAGGAATACAAGGGCACGAACCAAGGCTTAGAAGGAGTGAAGATTAGCTCTAGGGAAGCTTGGAAAAGTGGTAACTAGATTATTTCTTCAACTTTTTCTTGAATCTTTGTAAAGCTTCCATGGAAATGGATAGTTAAACCTCTTTTATTGGGATTAGATGTAATCACTCTTTTATCTATGTATGTAAACTGATATTGAGTTATTCTATATTAATTCTATGTATTGATTTAGTGAGCTTAATGCTTTTAATAGATTGATCACCTATTGAATGATTTAGGATATGATTCAAAGCTGGAAAACTATGTCTTGTGTTTGACCTAGTTGAAATCACCTATATAATTCAATATCTAGGAATAGAATTGATGCTATAGTCTTGTTACCTAAGCTTAATGCTATTGTTTATTCAAGTGATTGAGGAATCATCACTAGTCTAACTCAATAGATTTTTTTTACTTTGATTAAGGAATTAACATTGTAGGATGAAATGGTAAGATAAATCAATACTAGGATTTGTGTAGGATTAACGAAGGATCATTTACATACCTCTAGATAGAGTTGATGAAATCTAATCTCAATGCTTTTAATTGTTTGAATCTCAAACCTTTTTAATTTTCGAAATTCTGTTTTTATGCAAAGAACAATCATTTTACCTTTACACTTCACGTTAGCATACGAATAGTTGAATAGCTCATTAGTATTACCAAATCCATGTGGATACGACCTCGATACGATACACTGTATTAGGACGACTGTAAGACGAGTTCACGAAAAAGTCTTCTTAGTCCTATATTTGTAATTGTCGTGTCCCATATTCGTAATTGTGAGAGACTAATTTTGATATTAACTATTCTCGAAGACCAAATTCGGTATCAAAATATTGTCAGGGACGAAGTCAAGTATTCTCTTAACATGGAATTGATGAGATGGCTTAACTGGAAAATAACGGAACACATATGACAAATAACAAACCAACTCAGTAGGAAAACAGAGCTCACTAACAAAAGACTAACAAAGGGCTAGCGTGCCTCCTGTTTGTATTTGTCAGAGACTAATTTTGATATAAATTATTCTCGGAGAGAAAATTGGGCACTGAAAGTTTTATCAGGGACGATATTGAGTATTCACTCTTTGACTCAAGGTATTAGGGTGTGCAAAAAAGCACGTTACTAGGCCACGATATCTTTTGGAGGCATGGATATGGTAGAAATTCTACCATATCCATTTTAATTTTTTCATCTCCCTCTCCCTCCTTGATATATTCTCTCTTTCCCCACCCTCCACTGCCACCTCTAGTGTCAGATATTGAAGGAAGCAGTGGCAAACCTAAAACCCTAGGTTATGAGGTGTATATTTTCTTAGAATCACAAGTCATTAATTAAAAATCTCATAAAATTATAATTTTAATATATTTAATTAAAAAATTACACACCATTTAATTTTTTTCTAAACGACTCCATGCTTTGAAATCGTTAAATAACGAGTTCATTGTCGATGTTAATGAACACATTTCTCTTAGTATAAGCCATTAGACAAATCATTCATTCATATAAATTGAGTTATAATCCATTTCTGAAAACCAAAACAAAAATTACTCAACTTGTCATATAACCTATAGTACGTAAGGACTATTATGTCTTCTTTTAGCTTCTATCACAGTTTTTTTAGCAAAGGAAATGAGTCTCGTTAAAACATTTTGATGTAAATCCTTATTAGAAAAAAAATAAAAGGAAAAAGAGTACTCCCCCAATTTTCATTTAGAAGGAGAAAATTCAAGGGGGGGCTCAACCAATATCTCGGGAGGGAAAGATAGTCATCGAAATAAGTAATACGGAAGACCTAATCTATTAGGATGAAGTCCTTGAGAAAATAATGTTATCGTCCTTTTAACTGAAATTTTCACAGTGATGAAGAGACGAATTAACGCGTCTCGTTTTGAAAATTATAAGAGACTAAAACAATTTATCTTAAGACCTAATGTGCCTCACATTTTTCTTTAGAGATCATTTTGGGCCTTTACTTCCTTTTTTTGTTGATGATTATAATTTCTTGTTTTTCTTAAAACTATAAATCCATTAATTCACGTCGGTAAAATTCAACTCATTCAATAATCTATCTATCTACTCTACTATAATCAAAACATATACTAGCACATTTACATTTTTAGACATTTTATAATTTTGACATTTGTCACAAAATAGGGACAAAATAGTCATTTCATCGCATAAAGACAAAAATGAACAGTACGTGAACAGTGTTTTCCGCAGGTTTCTTAAAAAATATAAAAGCTGACGTGTGAACGGTATTTTCGTAACTTTCTTAAAAAATATATAAAAAACTGACGCGTGAATAGTGATTTCGCTTTTTTTTAATTTTTTTTAAAAAAAAAACTTTTAAAAATCTGTTTTTTTTAGAAAAAGTCATTTTTCATCATTTTTTTTACTTTTTTTGGTGAAAAATATTTAATTTTTTTTTCCGTTTGCCACAATTATTATAAAAAAATCATACTATAAATCCATTAGTCACTATTTTTATATTCTACTCAAACTACTAAAATTAATCATTTTAACCAATATACATTGTCAAAAAAAGACGTACCTTTAACAAAAGTTTAAAAATTAATTTTTTGTAAAAAAAATAAATTATTAAATTAATATTATAGTCATTAATTAAATAATCTAAAATTTACGATTTAATATAATCTCTCTATTAAAATCATTGAATTTAACCACTAAGAATTGTAAAAAAACTTTAACCCTTGCCAAAAATTACAAAATAACTTTTTATAATTAAATTAATATGACTAAATTATATAGAAAAAAATAAGTCATAATACGCTAGCAAATTTAACCACTACTCTTTGTCAAAAAAATCGATCTACTCTACTATAATCAAAACATATACTAGCCAGTGTTATCAGACCCGGACCGGCCATCGACCCGGTCAAGGCACCGGGTCACTAGACCCGGGGTCGGACCGCGGGTCTCTAGTCGGACCGGCATGACCCGGTCTATATTAAATAAATTCAAAAAATTATAATATATACTAAGAAAGTATACATTTATTAATATAGAAATTTTATTATAATTTTATTTATAATTATACATTTACTAACATGTTTATGAGTGTTGAACTTGAATCAATTTGTCAAAAAAATGTGTGTTTAATCAAAACTATTAATGAAAGAATGTGCAAAAAAAATTAACATATCCGGAATTGATTATATTTAATGAATGCGGGACAGTATCAACAAATAATAGATAGCTTAGTGGTTAAAAAGTTGAAATGTTGAATACTAGGGAGGGGATTCGAACCCCACTCAAGCCTTTTTTGTGAAAACATGCAAAATTTATAATTGGTTCATCTTTAAAAAAAAAAAAAAGAGGACCAACCGGTCCGACCCGGTTTTTCACCGGGCCAACTGCAGATCCGGTCCTGCACGCTGCCCGGCCCGGGAAGACCACCGGGTCCCGGTCCGACCGGTCCGACCGGCCGGTCCGGACCGGTTCTGATAACACTGATACTAGCACATTTACATTTTTAGACATTTTACAATTTTGATATTTGTAACAAAATAGAGATAAAATAGTCATTTCATCGCATAAAGACAAAAATGAACAGTACGTGAACAGTGTTTTTCGCAGCTTTCTTAAAAAATATAAAAGCTGACTTGTGAACAGTATTTTCGCAACTTTCTTAAAAATATATATAAAAAACTGATGCGTGAACAGTGATTTCGCTTTTTTTTAATTTTTTTTAAAAAAAAGACTTTTAAAAATCTGTTTTTTTTAGAAAAAGTCATTTTTCATCTTTTTTTTTACGTTTTTTGGTGAAAAATATTTAAATTTTTTTCCCGTTTGCCACTATTATTATAAAAAATCATACTATAAATCCATTAGTCACTATTTTTATATTTTACTCAAACTAATAAAATTAATCATTTTAACCAATATCCATTGTCAAAAAAAGACGTACCTTTAACAAAAGTTTAAAAATTAATTTTTTGTAAAAAAAATAAATTATTAAATTAATATTATACTCATTAATTAAATAATCTAAAATTTTCGATTTACTATAATCTCTCTATTAAAATCATTGAATTTAACCACTAAGAATTGTAAAAAAACTTTAACCCTTGCCAAAAATTACAAAATAATTTTTTATAATTAAATTAATATGATTAAATTATATAGAAAAAAAATAAGTCATAATACGCTAGCAAATTTAACCACTACTCTTTGTCAAAAAAATCGATACCGCTAGCAAAAATTTCAAAATTATTTTTCCTAAAAATATCAATAGTTAAATCTCATTTTCTTTTTTCGTGAGCCGCATAGGAGTGGCAACGAGGGAGGCAACGAGACTGTCAACGGGAGCGCCAACAGAAGCGCCAACGGGAGGGCCAACGGGAGCGCCAACGAGAGTGCCAATGGGAGGGGCAACGAGGATGCAAACGGGAGGGTCAACTGGGGTACATATTCAACACTTTAATTATCTCTCTTTCTTCAACCACTAGTTGAAAAATGGGATTCAAAGTCGGACCTTTCGGACATTTAAAGTCGGACATTCACCCGACTTCTATCAAAGCGACTTAGAAAGTATGTTTTTTTAAAGTCGGATTAAGGTCCGACTTAAAAAGTACGTTTTTAAGTCGGATTATTACTGCGTCCGACTTTAATTATGGCCTGTGAAAAAACTTTAACGTCAGGTTTTTTCTGAACTCTGACTTTAATTATGGCCTGTGGAAAGCCTTTTAAAGTCGGACGTTAGTTGCGCCCGACTTTAAATGTTCTTTTTTTTTAAAAAAAAACTACCAATCACTCCACAACACTTACAGTAGAGTAAAATGTTCTTTTTGTAGAATATATTATTTTCCTACTGCATGGAAAATAATCAGTGAATGTGTATCTAGAATGCATATATATAAACCATCAGTTCTCATACCAGAAAATAATATATAAAGATTCAAGAATGTACAAACTACCAATCACTCCACAACACTTACAATAGAGTAAACTGAAATTATTTGTTACATAAACCTAGTGAAGTAAGGTTCTCACTGACTTCTTGTTTTCATTTTTATCTAGTACTAGTACATACACACTACAGGGAAAAAAAAGAAACAAAATACAATTGGGATGTCTATATATGAATCTAAAGAAGAAAAGTAACCTCTTTATGGCAGGCCAGTTTTAGATTTTCATATCCATCTTCAAAGGTAGAAGCATGTATCCACACCCAAAGATATCTAGCTGAAGAACCACACTCATCTGATTTTTCACACAAATCAACATCATGGTTAATTGATTCATCACTGATACTGTGTTCTTCTCTAACACCTAGGTCTGTGATAACCAGATATAGGTTATAGGAGTGATCGGTTGAGAAATTGGTGCTCCGACTTAATGAAGCTGTCATGAAAGGCATAAGTTAATTAGCAATTTAGGGTATAAAATTAGCAGCTGAAGCATCTTAATACCACTATACCGGTAGAGAGAAAAGGAATGAAATGAATGATTGAAATCTATACCAGAATGGTATTACGTGTCTAGGTGAACTTACCCAACTACAAAGAAGCTATGCCATCATTGTGCCATGAATGCAAAGTGTCTTCAGGATTCTCAAACACAACCTCCACATAACCTCGGAAATCAGCAGCCATGACAGATCTGTGTTAAAATAGCTATCTTTTACAAGAGCTCACTATTTATGATACTTAATTAATAGATAAGCTGAAGACTTTAACAGTTTCCATATACAAATTAAACCCCCATGAATATTGTATAATACTATAATTTAAACTTATTAAAATTTTATAGAAACAGTCTCCCTCCCTGAAGGATATCCAACAGTGAATCTAGAATAATACCAACAGTGAATAATACCTATCCAGCATTAAGATAACACCTAATAAATTGAATAATATCCAACAGTGAATCTAGAATGCTCAGTATTTCATTCTTCTCATCAAGCTCCAAGTTTAGTATATCATCTAAATCTTAAATATTCCTATCCTACAAGAATCATGACTAAGAACATATGCACTTCCCTTTAGCTTTATACATAGTTCAAAATCCTGTACGATATTCAAAAGCCAGACAGTAGATAACTTACTTGTTACTTATATCTGCGTGACTTCTGCATCCAAGATAGTGGTATCAAATGCTCATGGAAGCTATGATGCGAACATTTTTTTCATGATACTAGCATGTCGACTTCCTTAGCCCAAATGCTCCACAACAAGCTCAAATGTCGACTTCCTCAGTTCTCTTCTTACAAGTTCCAAAATCTCAATAACCTGCAAAATCAATGGTTATCAAAACCGTTTTATATTGAGTAAGGTGATAAAGCAGTGTACAATATTCATTAATATAAAATCATCTTAGTCAACTTTATTCATGAAAACAATCAATTATATTGGATATACACAAGCTCTAAAGAAAATTATATGTCCTCCATCTTTGAAGCGACAATTCACAAATATAATTGGACACTAAAAACCGTAAAAACTTCCACATGGAGCTTCATCAGTAGCTCTAATGAAAAACCATTCTTAGCTGAATGTTGCAGAGTTAGTAAGCTATCTCTATGTAGGTCGACTCCTACAAATACAACAAAGTTGGCATGTCCAACTATTGAAATATTACACTAACAGGTTGTACAAACTACAGCCTATTATCTTATAATGGTATTCAATACACATAATCCGTGATTCAATTCCATGAATATTCACCATACCCTGATTAAGTGGTTGACTCCATGAATATCAAAGGAAGCAATTCCAAGCCAACAATCACCAACATGCAATAATACAAATTAAATAATTAAATTGATAATAAATAGATTGCAAAATTGTGATGTGATAAAATGGTAACTAGAAGGTGAAAATAATCATAACAGAAGATAGCAATGTCACAAGCTCACTTTCTCAAGAACAAGTTTGCATGCCTTGAAACTAACACACTTTTAGTAAATAGCATTGAGCAAAGCTTACCATGATGTGGGCATACAGGATGCATGTGACAGTTGCAGTCAACATAAGCTATATAACAGTCACATTTGCAGAGGCTACAGAGAATGGCACCATGTGAATGAGAAGAAACACTTGTACATGCCCTTGATTTCATTAGTAGCCTGCGAGCACAATGCTGGAAGCGCATTAAATTAACAAAAGAAATCTTAATTCTATTATGAGAAACGCGTATCTCCTGCTAGCAACAGCCCCTAGAGGAAACCAATCACCAAGTGCAAAATTCACTGCTTCTCCACAGTTGAAACCTAAAATTTTGTTGAAGATATGCAACATAAATTTTCGTATTTCACATGCAATAACTGGATGGGAACAGGAAAAGATGTCATTCCAAGAACAAAATTATTGAAATAAGCAAATCTAACCATGACTGTAGCCCGCATGATACGCTCTAGGGAAGGCTATTACAAACTCCCCTGGCTTTTGTACAGCCTTGTAGACAGGGACTTTATGATCCAACAAAACGTTAGGTGGAAATAGAGTGGTTTTCCCCAGGAGAACATCAAAGGCTCCATCTTCCCCATCACTTGACAAAATATCAGTAGTATATACATATTCTCTCACCACCCTTACGAAAGAGTAAACCTGCACAAAAACAAACAACCAGCAGCAACACAGCACCTGCAAAGGAAACCAGTACAGATGCAACACAGAAACGCAGCAGCACCTACAAGAAACAGAAACAGCAGCAACACAGAAACTTGCTGATAAACAGCACCACCTGCAATCTGAGACAGCAGCAACACAAACAGCTGCACACAGACAAAATACAGCAGCAGTAGAAAACAACGCAGAAGCGAACAGCAGCAACAAGTGAATCTGCCCAGGAAGGCAGAGCCGTAACAGAAGACGATTCTTGATTTGGGGATGCTTCGCGCGCACAGGAAGGAACAGATATAACAACCGATTGCGAGAATGGGAAGAATCGAAGATTTTCCCCAATTCACACCAACCTAATTGGCGACGACCAGAATCAATATTAACAGAGAAATAGAGAAGAGCAACACAATAGAGAATGGCTTGATCTGCTTATATATATCGCAGAAACCAAGCTTACATCAAGAAAGAAAAAGAATCAGTTTCTGGAAATTAAAACTAACTAACTAACAGAAAGATGGTTTTATGAAACAAACTGGAACCGAATGAACAAAAGCATCAAAGAGAATACTTGACCCGCGTTGACCGAGGGAGGTTCCACGTCACCAACTCACTTGCCACTTCAACGTCCACGTGTGTGCCACATCACCAACACTTTCAAATTCCAAAGCTGCATGGCCTGGGATACCATACCATGTTTTTGATGCACCACAATGCTGATAATTAATGCTGCAATAACCAGATAATATATTAATATCACTAAATAAACAACTAAAGAAGGAATTCTTTTCTTGTGATAAATGTTACAGAATTAATTACGACAAGTTAGCATAACTTCACCTGTACAAATAATGATCCTCCACGTGCCAAGCAAACATACTAAACAGCATTCCAATGTATAGCACGAGTTCTGTTACTCCCTGAAGGCAAAGAGGATATCTATTAGATTGCAGATGCATTAAAACTTCAATTTGGATATCGATCAATAGAATTAAGTGAATGTATTCTATTGCTAGATAATTATCAGAAAATCAATTTTCAGATAATTTGGCGTTAGCCACAATCCTCAATTTCGAAATTCCAAATAAAATTAACAAAATCCGTAGAGCTTCCTTTTCTCAATCTTCAAATGAATAACAGAGTTAGGGTTCCAAGCCTCCATTGAAGAAATTAAGAGAAGTCTCCATTAAAGAAATTAAGAGTTAGGGTTCGAAGAAGAAAAATGAATCAGTTACAGAGATAAAGCGTTAGGGTTTTAAGATGAAAAAGGAATTCCTAGGGCTTTGTAATGTTGGAGATCTCGAAGCTTTGTAGGAACAGAAAAACAAATTCTACCAACTATTGAGATGTTTACCTTCCGAGGAAGAAGAAGAAGATCGAGGGGGATCAGAGAAGATAGAGTAGACCAAGCTTGAGTGGTGATGCAACGGCGATGAGCGGTGATGCAACGACGATGAGGGTGATGCAACGGCGATGCAAGCGAAGATACGAGCCGCGATGTTGAGCAAGAGAAGACGAAGGTGCAGCGAGCTTGAAAGAGAAGACGAAGGAGCTCGCGTGAAGTGAAGTTACCCTAAGAATGAGAGGATCCCCAAGTTCCTATTGGCATAAGAAATGGCATGGTTAAATATAATAAATTTAAACACAAGAGACAAGTTCATGACAAAGGCATTTTATAAACTCTTTCATAAAATATTCTAATGTTGTTAAGTAGAGTGATAAAGAGATAACATACACATTTTTGGTTCTTCTGGTTTGTTATGAAATAAGATGTGTAGCCTCTGTCAAGCTTCATTCCCTCAACAACTTCCAACTCATTACACAGAGTTTTGCCATCCTGAAATAGTTCAATACTTAGGTATTGCAAGATACAGAAATACAAAACAAGTCAAACAACCATAGATATACCACGCCTCAGGATCATGGCATTCAAACCAGACAATTCTTTTAACTATCAACAATGTATGCAAAAAATCATATCAAACACAGCAAGGGAATCATTACCTTAGGTTTACATGACAGCAAGGTCTTCAACACCCTTGCGCATTAGAGTTTACATGACAGCATCAACAAGGTCTTCAATACCCTTGAGACCAAGCCTAGCTGTCCCTCAAGACAAGTCTTTATCTCGATCTTCTCCCAATACCAGCGCTTCTACTTCAATTATCTTTCCCATTCTAATTATCGACCCATCCACCAGTAACACCTCCACAGTAAGAACTGCATCAGATTTGTTCCAATCAAAAACCCTATCCACAAAGCATCTAATAAATCATAGTCCCAAATTATGTTTTAAAACCTCATAAAACCCTAAATTCTCCACCTAATTAGAGCCTATTATATTTCATTTTTGATAAAATTAAAGCCTAACCATTTGGAAATACGTCATTATCTTTTCTCATCTCAGTACCGACAAATCATTGCCTACAACTAATTTTCTCTTTGCAACAACAAATTAAGCTTAAATCTACATGCGACTAGAAGAAGAAAGGGGGAAAAACACCAAACAGAGAAGAAAGGGGAAAAACACCAAACAGGGCAAATCGATTCATTCTCAAGTGGAAATTGCAAAGTTACTTAAACAAGCAGAGCAAAATAATAATAAATATAAAAATTGAATAAAACACGTGGTAGCAAACATATACGAACTAACCTTCTGAAGCTTGATAAAGTGATGGTAGCAGGGATTCGACAAAATCGCAGTGGACAAAGATTTAGGGATATTCAATTTTGGGCTAGGGTTGTTCGATTTGGAAGCAAATGAGAGGAAGGGTAACAAATATGTGAGAGTGTTGGGGGCTAGGGTTCTTAACGAACTGCATCAAATGTTGTCGGAGATGGTGACGGCGGCGAGAGAGATGATGACGGCAACGGCGACGAGATGGAGAGGAGAGGGCTAGCAAGGACGAGGGTGAGGTTACGGGAGAGAGTCAAATATGGTGACGGTGACAGGGAGAGAGACGGTTGAGAGGAGAAACCGGCGGGGGAAGACGGAAACTTAGCGCAGAGAGCAAGGAGAAGAGAGATGGAACGGTGGAAGTTGGAGTTTTGGCGGAGAGAGCGAGACTAGGGTTCAAAACAACGCGTTTTGACTGAGAGAGGTGGAATGCGTTTTGGACTCAGAGATAGGAAAAATGCGTGCGTGGATTTCAGTTTTTTATCACGCAAAAAAAAGATTACATATTTAACGTCGGACATACATTTTGTCCGACTTTGAATGTTAGCGGCAGAATTTTTTTTCATGTTTATTACAAAATTGCCACCGCTTCCACTTTTAAAGTCGGCTATTTTGGCATCCGACTTAAAAACCTCTATTCTTTTCCAATTTTTGTACTAGTGAACATAACATTGATATTCACTGGCTATGGGAGCTGCAACGGGAGAGGCAACGGGAGTGGCAACGAGAGCGCCAACGGGAGTGCCAACGTGGATGCATATTTTACCTCTATTGTCTAAATACATTATTATGGATCAATATGTAATTCTGATTGTCAATCTCCTTTAATTTCTTTGACTCAATATAATTTTCATTTGTATGTTATATGACATAATACCTATCTCTTTCCACTTTGAATTTCAAATCATACATTTTGGACATTGTTCACAACTTATAATTATCGTTCGAATTACTATTATGACTTCATGACAATACACCGACAATATAGTATCACCCGTGCACACCCGTGCATATGCACGGGTAAAATACTAGTGTTACGGATTGGGCCTCTATGGCCAATCCACCTAAAAGCCCAATAATGAAGGGCCAAATTCAGTCAAATGTGAAGATCTCAGACCTAGATCCAATGGTCCTCCTTCACTCCAAATACCTATAAATAACAATTCAATGCTAGCATTAATGGTACTCACTTTTCCAATACTCTTACTTGTAATTGACTCACTCACTGACTTGAGCATCGGAGTGTCATTGCAGGTACCACCCCACCTCGGATCGGAGCAACAACTCGGACTGACCAAGAACATCAATACCAACTATCTCGGACCAGACTTCGTATCCAAGATCGGACACTTAGTCAGAGATACGGTACAGAACATTGGCGACCACAGTGGGAGACTCTTATACTCTAGTCTTTCCCCCAACCTCCTTGGTCAGCAATGGCTCCAGAACTACGACGGAGGAACGTCTCCAGCGTCGTGGTTAGACCCGACCAACAGCAAGAAACCCCCGAGGGGGTAGCAGTTACTCTCCCTCGCAGCTCGGCCCACGACCACAACTCGTCCAGAGCAATGGTTCCCATAAGCTCCGCCAGGAACCAGTTTCCACCTCTTGTCCAGACAGTCCCGGTACCGGTCGACGCTGTTCAACAGCTCGTCCAACTGCTGACAAGGAAAGCCGAGGCTGAACAACAAAGGAGTCAGCGTTACTCCCAACTGGAGGCTGAGATTGTCGAAATCCGGGTCCGAGACATCCCGGATCGGTCTTCTCCTCAAACTTACTCTCCCAGCAGGAGAACCTCCAGTAAAAGGCGTCACCGGTCTCCTGCTTGGAGGAGACACCACCATCGCTCGCCACCCCGCCGAAAAGGGAGACGAGGATCTGGAACTCCCCCAAGCGAGACTCGGGACGACACTTATTACCCCGAGGACTCTCCTCACCAGAACTCATCATTAGCATCCTCTTCCCCGAGGCGACGTTCTATAAGCCGGGGAAGTCCCCCGAGGCATGAACGTCGGCGTCCTCGGTCTCCCGGATCCCCTGCTCGGCGCCCTATCGAGAGGCCTCCTCCGAGGGAAAGATCGACGGTGCGAAAGGGACCCTTTACAGCGAAAATCGACTACTTTCCGGTGCCCAAGAACTTAGAGAAGCCCCCGGAGGGTTTGAAGATGCATGACGGGACTGGCGATCCCGATCGTCACCTTGATTACTTCGACACGATGATGCAATACCGGAATGTCCCGGAGGAGATCAAGTGCCGGATCTTCCCTCTTACCCTGGAAAATTTGGCACTGGACTGGTTCAGAGCCCTCAAGCCAAACTCGATATCCTCGTGGGACCAGCTGGCGAAGCTATTTTCGGCCCAGTTCGCCCACTCCAAGATGAAACCAAAATCTCGGAAAATCTTGCAAGCCATCCGGCAAGGGGAGAACGAGTCTCTCCGGGACTACATCGAAAGATTCAATAAGGAAGCGGCTCAGGTCCGGAATCTAGACGATTCATTCCGACTGTTCTTCATGGAAGCCGGTCTTCGGGAAGGAAGTCTATTTCAGATTGATGTCGGTGTAAATCAAACTGAGTCGCTTGCCGAGTTCCTCCAGCGATCTCAGAAGTACATTGATCATGAAGAGGGGGCGGTTGCAAGAAAGTCGGATGCCGACCCTGGGATGAGCAAGCCTCGATATGAAAAGGAGGCCGGGAACGACGGTAGACCCAGATCTCGGAACCGACACCAACAATATTCCGACCTTAATGAAACAAGGGCCAGGATTTTGGCGGAATTTATGAACGCTGAATTCAAGGAAGTCAAGTTCCCCGATCCACTCCCACACAGGCCGGGGCAGAGATCCAACAAGTACTGCCGGTATCACCGGAGCAAAGGGCACGACACCAATCGATGCAATGCTCTGAAGGATGACATTGAGGACCTGATCAAGAAAGGAAAATTGAGCCAGTACGTGGCTAAAACACCCCGGCACGAGGCCGAGGTTAAGGAAGAGAAGGTCGACCATAAGAAGAAGGGTAAAGCCCCCCAAGAAAGAGAAGAAATCTCAGAGGATGAGCGCGATTTTCGAAAATCAAAGGGCCGACCTGTAATGATGGTTATCTCTGGGGGCTACCCCGTCGAAGCATCAGGAAAAACAATGAAAAGAAAGTGGAAGGAGGTCATGTGTGCTGCTTCCACCTCTGCAGTAAGCTCAGCCCCGGAGCACCCCCCCTTGGCGTTCGGCGACCGAGACTTACTGGACGGCAAGTCAAATAAGCACATACCCCTTATAATCAGGGTAGTCATGGCCAACCACGAGATAAGAAGAATTTTGGTCGACCAAGGAAGCACCGCTGATATCATCTTCATCGACCTTGTAAGGAAACTGCGGATCTCGGAGGAAGACTTCACCCCTTACAGAGGATCGGACCTTTCGGGCTTCAACGGGTCTCGAACCAAACCCCTCGGCTATCTGGAAATGATGGTCACCTATGGCGAGGAACCGCAAGAAATGACGGTCAAGACCAAATTCTTAGTGCTGCCATGCCCTTCGGTCTACAACTGCATCATCGGAAGACCGACTCTTGGAAGGCTCGGGGCTGTAACCTCGACGGTTCACTTAAAAATGAAGTTCTACTATTTGAGTGACCAAATAATCACCCTTGATGCCGACCTAGAGTCCGCCCAAATATGTTTCTATCTGCATGTCAAGGAAGATAGGCAGGCCTCAGAGGAGGGGGTTCCCCCCGTAGAAGCAGGAGCTGAGAAAGACCCAAAGAAGAAAAGAAGCGGTCAAGCTGCCGAGGTCAAATTCACAGACCTCGATGCGAGGTATGATCCCGATAGCTCCGAGGAAGAGAGCGACGACAAGCTGGCACGGGAGCTGAAAAGGAAAATCAGGCGACCCCAACCTGATGGACAGTTCGTGCAGATCCAGCTAGGAGAGGACCCGACCCAAACTGTCCAGATCGGATTCGATCTCCCTGAAGAAGTAAAGGCAAAGCTCGCCCTCTGTCTGAAATCTCACACCGATCTTTTCGCTTGGTCGGCAAAAGACATGCCCGGGATTCCCCCTGAAGTCGCCTGTCACCAACTGGCAGTTAACCCCGGGGCCAAGTGGGTCGCCCAACGCAAAAGAGCTCAAAGCCAGGAGAAAGCAGTTGCTACGGCCAAGGTCGTAGATGATTTAATTAAAGTTGATTTTGTAAAAGAAGTCAAGTATACAACTTGCCTTTCAAACCCTGTACTTGTTAAGAAAAGCAATGGAAAGTGGCGAATGTGCGTTGCCTATACCGATCTTAATAAGGCCTGTCCTAAGGACGCCTTCCCTGTTCCTAGCATTGATCGGCCCGTCGATAATGCTTCAGGTTTTCGTTTACTACCCGTTCATGAATGCCTATTCCGGGTATAACCAAATCCCGATGTTTCCCCCGACCAAGAGAAGACGGCCTTTATGACTGACCGCGGTAATTTTTGTTACCGGGTCATGCCATTTGGTTTGAAAAATGCGGGGGCCACCTATCAAAGGATGATGAACAAGGTGTTCCGAAAGCAGATCGGCTGTAACGTGGAAGTCTACCTCGACGATATGATCGCAAAAAGCGAAAGAGACGACCTCCACATAACCGACCTGGAAGAGATCTTTACTGAAATCCAAAGAAACAATATGAGGTTAAACCCGGAAAAATGCACTTTCGGGGTCCGGGCTGGGAAATTCCTTGGTTTCTATCTTTCAGAAAGGGGCATTGAAGCCAACCCAGATAAATGCCGAGCTGTAACGAAAATGCGAACCCCGTCCACCAAAAAAGAACTCTAAAAGCTCAACGGCATGATAGCTGCACTATCTCGCTTCATTTCCAACGCCGCCTTCAAATCACTCCCTTTGTTTAAACTGCTTAAGAAAGAAGAAACTTTCGAATGGACCCCGGAGCGGGACGAGGCCCTCTCCCAGCTCAAAAAGGTCTTGACCGAACCACCGATACTGACTCGGCCAAGCCCAGGGGAAGACTTATTCCTGTACCTAGCCATCTCGGAAGAGGCCATTGGTGCCGTACTTATAAGGGAGATAGAGACTGGTCAGAGTCCGGTATACTTCGTTAGTAAAGCTTTGCACGGATCAGAAGTTAGATATCAGAAAATAGAAAAAATCGCCTTTCCTCTGCTCATCTCGGCACGCCGTCTCCGACCTTACTTCACCGCTCATCAAATCGTGGTACGAACAAACTACCCAATCCGGCAGATCCTGCATCGACCCGACTTAGCAGGACGAATGATCAAATGGGCAGTAGAACTCTTCGAGTTCGGAATCAAATACGAAACAAGGCCGGCCATGAAATCTCAGATACTGGCCGATTTTATCACGGAAATGGCACCCGCCGACCCGGAGGACGGGTTGTGGACGCTCCATGTAGATGGGTCCTCAAATCCAAAAGGAAGTGGTGCAGGGTTAATGCTTGAGAGCCCGACGGGTGTTGTAATCGAAGTATCGCTCACGTTTGGTTTCCCTACCTCAAACAACCAGGCAGAATACGAGGCATGCATAGCAGGACCCCGACTTGCTATCGACCTCCGAGTTACTCGACTGTCTTTAAATACCGACTCATTGTTGGTAGTCTCTCAGATCGGGAAACAGTACGAAGCCAAAGATCCGATCTTGCAGAGGTATTTAACCCGTGTGCGGGAGCTGCTTTCCTTTTTCGCATTTACAGAGGTTAAACACGTTCCCAGGACACAAAATATCAGGGCGGATATTCTTTCCAAGCTCACCAGCACCAAAATTCCAGGGAACCATTGGTCAATAATCCAGGAAACACTGAGCAAGCCGAGCGTCATCCCAAACCCGGAAGCCAATTTTTCTGTCAATGTGGTTGAGGAAAGCAAGGGTTGGATCTCGCCGTTAATGGATTACATCAAATCGGGGGACGAGCCTCCGGACTCAAACGAAGCCAAGATCCTCCGAATGAAGGCCTCATCTTTTTCCATAATCGATGGAAACCTCTACAGAAGAAGCTTGTCCGCGCCACTGTTAAAATGCGTTGAAGGAGGAGAGGCGGACTACGTCTTGGCCGAGATCCACGAG
The DNA here is from genome assembly GCA_039519185.1 of Astragalus membranaceus. Taxonomy (NCBI): domain Eukaryota; kingdom Viridiplantae; phylum Streptophyta; class Magnoliopsida; order Fabales; family Fabaceae; genus Astragalus; species Astragalus membranaceus. The sequence continues at coordinate 187,075,045 of CM076848.1, forward strand.
GGAATCTGTGGGCAGCACCTTGGAGGTCGGTCTCTAGCTCGGAAGGCATTAAGAGCAGGATATTTCTGGCCAACCATGGAGACCGATGCAAGAAACTATGTAAAGAAATGCAGCAAGTGTCAAATCCACGCCAAGGTCCACATAGCACCTCCTACGGAGCTCACCAGCCTCACCTCGCCATAGCCATTTGCATGGTGGGGAATAGATCTCCTAGGCCCATTCCCAACTGCCCCCGGCCAGATCAAGTACCTAATAGTGGCGATAGATTACTCCACAAAATGGATCGAAGCCGAGCCTCTAGCCATCATCAGCGCAAAGAACTGCATCAAGTTCTTCAAAAAGAATTGCATGACTAGATTCGGGATTCCCGAGGTAATAATCACTGACAACGGAACCCAGTTCGCCGACAAAGGCTTCAAGAAACTCATGTCCGACCTTCGAATTAAACACCGGTTCACCTCAGTAGAACACCCGCAAACGAACGGACAGGCAGAAGCCGCCAACAAAGTTCTCCTCAATGGATTGAGAAAGCGGCTCGATGAAGCAAAGGGAAACTGGGTTGAAGAGCTATCTTATGTGCTGTGGGCCTACAGAACCACCCCGCAGAGCTCAACGGGGGAGACCCCTTTCCGGCTTTAGTACGGGACGGAAGCGGTAATCCCGATAGAGATCGGAGAGCTGAGCTGGAGGACCCTCCACCCAAAGTCTCCAGAGGACAATAATCAGACGTTAAAAGAAAACCTTGACCTCGTCGACGAGGTCCGAGGCCAGGCTTCCCTTACAGAAGCAATAATAAAGCAGAGGGTAGCAGCACGGTATAACTCGAAAGTAATCCCCAGGGACCTTGAAGTCGGTGATTTAGTTTTACGAAGAGCCGACGCCGGTTTAAAGAACGCCGCGCAAGACAAGCTCGCCCCTAATTGGGAAGGACCATACCGAGTTGTATCTAAAACTGGTAAAGGTGCCTACGAGTTGGAGACCTTGGCCGGGAAGACGATCCCAAGGGCTTGGAACGCCACTAAATTAAGGAAGTACTACAGTTGATTCCCATTTTTGCGAAGAACGGTGTATACCGATGTTATCAATTATTTTATCTGAAGAACGGTGTATACCGATGTTATCAATTATTTTATCTGAAGAACGGTGTATACCGATTTTATCAATTATTTTATCTGAAGAACGGTGTATACCGATGTTATCAATTATTTTATCTGAAGAACGGTGTATACCGATGTTATCAATTATTTTATCACGGTGTCTACCGATGTTATCACTTATTTTATCTCTTTTTAGCTGACCGAGGTTGTCACTACCCTAAGGGGCGAGTTCGATCTGGGCCGAGTCCCGGTAAACTGCCCCGAAGGTGGCCATCGTTACGCAAACAAACTAGTTGGCCGAGGTTGCCACTACCCTGAGGGGCGAGTTCGATCTGGGCCGAGTCCCGGTAAACTGCCCCTAAGGCGACGCTTACCACTTGAGCGAATCAAAACGCAAGTGCACGAATTTAAATCAACAAAGTAAAGCTCAACCGAGGTAGATGAAACCGGAAGTACATTAAATTAAAATTACAAATTACCCCGGATACGGCCGGGTCCTCGAGTTCAAAAAGATGGCAAAATATTACAAATTCTGGTTCCGCCCGGAACCCGGGGCTTTCTCCCCCACCGGTTCCACCCGGAACCCAAAAAACAACTAACCCAGAGCTATCTTATCAACACAAGTCACGACAAGGAGGGGCGAGGGTAAATGACCTCACACTCTTCAGAGTCGGGGCTGAGCTTGACGATCCGCCCACCTTCTACTATATGTTCCACACGAAGAATCTCCCGGTCCAAAGGCAAAGAATGATGAATAACGGCGACCTGAGCAAGCGCCTTCTCATAACTCTCCCCAGCCACATCCATTGCCATCTGGGCCACCTCGACCATCTCTTTCTCAGCAACCTCAGCTTTGGCGCGTGCCTCCTGGAGCTCCTTTTCCAACTCGGCAATCCGAGGCGAGGAATCCACACTAGTCCCGGCTTGGGCCTGTCCCGCTTTCCGAATTTCGGCCTCGAGCTCAGAAATCCGAGCCTTCAAAGAGGAAATCACCTCCTCAGACTGCCTCCCTTGGCTCTCAAGATCGGAAATACGGACCTCATGCTCCATGCACTAGTTAAGGGCAGAGTCCCTCTCCCTTTCAAGCTTATCCGCCACCGCCTTAAGCGCGGTCTGGTCCTCCTGGGACTTCAAAAGAGTTGAGGACAGCAACTCATACTTTTTCTGAAGCTCTACCCGGATTTTCCGTTCATTATCCCTCTCTGCCAAGGCCCCTGAAATAGCGGAAACAAGAAAGTCAGGAGCGGAAGTAACCAAAAGAAAAATCAAGAAGAATCCCTCGGAACTTGGTGTTACCTTTCGCCTGATTCTCAGCTTCGGCCCTTTGAAGCTTGGAAACGTCGGCCAGATGCCGAAACAACCTGGCAGCGGCCTCAACCGGGTCAACCCGGGAATCCTCCAAATGCTTCTTCAAGAACTCGGCATCAATCGAGATACCAGAAGATCTCGAAGTTCTATGCTTCCCGTGACGACTTTTCTTGGAAGCCCGGGGAGAACCGGCTCGACCAGGCTGCCCCTGCTGCTCCGGAGCATGGGAAGTGGAGGCAGGCTCTCCTTGCGACAAAGGACGCTGCCTTTTCCGATGTAAAAGATCAGCCGCCTGATCTTCAACACCGGCCAAGCTGGCCTCTGTGACAGTATTGATCGGAACGGCATGAACGGGCTCTTCCTGCTGGACCCCGACTTTCCTTTCCGCAATAGCCCTCAAGCGGGAGAATTTGTCAGGTCCCATGCTGTCTGCAAAATAAGGAAAAGAAACAATGTTAAAAGAGACGGCACTCGAAAAATTATGGGCGGGATTGGCTATCAAAAACCTACCAAGCACGACCGCCACTTGAGACTTAGAGCCAGCCCCGACCAATCGGGCTACATCAACCCCAAAATTTTTGGGGTCCCGGTGGATAATCAGGTCAGCAAAGTTCGTCAAGATCGCCAACGAGTCCTTATCAACCGGGGATAGCCAGCTTAAACTGACAGTGTAGGAGTGAGGTCGCCGCTTGAAATGAGAAAGAGACCACCCTATTTGAAACTTAGTGGACTCCAGTGATTCCCCATCCGCAGCATATTGACCGACGTGCCTCACTGCTTCCTCGTTCACAGGCTCAACAAAAAAGTACTTGTTCTTCCAGTTTTGGTCCCCCCTATTATGACCAACTCACGATTTTGGTCCCTAAAGTTTTAATTTGACGATTTTGGTCCCCCTATTTTCCCAATTTGAAAAATCATAGTCCCCCTGTTCAATTTTGACTGACTTATCCTACGTGGCAGCCCACGTGGACTGCCACGTAGGCACACCCCCCACCCCCACCCACCCCACCCCCCCATCGCCTCCACTGTTCCTCTTCCCCACCGTGAGCCCCCCTCTCCTTTCTCTCTCACCGTCAGTATCTCTCTCTCCTTTCTCTCTCACCGTCACCACCCACAGCCACCACCTACCTCGTTTTCCTTTCCGTCCTCTGCGACTGCGAGAGCGAGCGACGAGCGAGAGAGGGATATGCGAAGAGCGAGAGCGACGAGCGTGAGAGAGAGAGAGAGCGACGAGCGAGAGAGGGAGATGCGAAGAGACAGATGGAAAACGAGGTGGAAGAGAGGGACGGTAGGGACGGTGGTGAGAGGGAATCGGTGATTGAGAGAGGAGGGGGGTGGGGGATCGGCGGGGAATCGGTGATTGAGAGAGGAGGGGGTGGGATGCGAAGGAGAGAGAGATGCGAAGGAGAGAGAGAGGTGCGAAGGAGAGAGAGAGGGTGTGGTTGTGGGGGGGGGGGGTTCACAGAGGTGGGGGGTGGGAGGGGGGTGGGGTTCACGGAGGTGGGGGTGGGGATCGGTGGGGAAGAGGAACAGTGGAGGGGTGGGTGGGGGGTGCGCCTACGTGGCAGTCCAAGTGGGCTGCCACGTAGGATAAGTCAGTCAAAATTGAACAGGGGGACTATGATTTTTCAAATTGGGAAAATAGGGGGACCAAAATCGTCAAATTAAAACTTTAGGGACCAAAATCATGAGTTGGTCATAATAGGGGGACCAAAACTGTAATTAAGCCAAAATCTTTATACCCCTCCTAGCCCGAAAGCTCACGTGTTCCCACCGATCCTTGGTTCCATCCTCGTGGCTCCGGTTGACCTCAAAAAGGTAAAAGAACGGATCACAGGAGATTGGCCACTCCAAGTGAATGCACATCAGCTCGAAAGCCCGGAGGAACGCCCATGAGTTGGGATGAAGTTGAGAGGGAGCGAGGTTCAGAATCCCCAGGGCCTCTTGCTGAAAGGCGGTGAAGGGGGGCTAATATGCATGTCAAGAATCGTCACTCCATACATGACAAATTTCAAAGCTCTTGGCCAGACAGCTACGTGTTGACCTTCGGCCATCCCCTTCACGTTCCAGACCTGATCTTTCCTGGAAACGCGCTTGACGAGGAAGCTCATGTCATCCCAGGTCCTGTAGACGGACTGAATTCCTCTCAACGTCTCCGACACCCATGAGTACTCCCGAGGGACATTTAGAGGTTGGGACAAGGGAACATTAACCGGCCCGACTCCGGCGCGGGGGTATTGATCGGAATCACCTCCCTCATGCACGGGATCCCCGTGATAACCGAGCCCGTCTTCATTGTTGCGACTTTCAGCAACCTCCGCTTCACTGTCGTCGGAACTCCAGCTAGTACTCCCCTGTTCTTCATAATCAGGCTCGACGTCGGACCCCTCTAAGTCAAGGACCACTATCTCGGCACTGTCTTCATCCGCCAGCTCATTACTGGGAACCCCGGGAGAACAGTCTTCGGCATGAAAACTCAAAGGAGCAGAGCCCAAATCATCTTGAACCTCGGGAACAACCGACCCGGGGGGACTAGTACGAACTTCCACCGAGTCTCTAGCACCGGAAGCCATTGCTTTTGCGAGGATAGGGCGATCTAAGTTGGCAACCCGACGAGTCTGTTTTGTCCTCGCCAGATCGGTCCTGCAGAAATGGGGGCTTGACGAGTCAGGTTGATACTTAAACAGTGGGTCCACAACCAAGTCGGAACCCGACCTGACGACCCCCACTCTGTATCAATAAATACGGGTTCCAAGAGAACCCGACTGTGAACTAAAGCCGGAAGTAATAAATAAAAGAAGGGAACTAACCTTGTGAAACAGGAAGCTCGTCAACACTTGAATCGGATCACGAACTGCAACGGTCTCACCGAGACTCACTGCGGAACTCTGAAAGACGAAGTTTACTCAAGAACGAGTTTAAGATCGGGAGCGGAGCAATTCTCAAAAAACAATACAAAGTGAGGGAGGTCCCCTCTCCTATTTATAGGAAACTAAAAGGCCTCTGATGGACCTGGGCCTAGGCTACGCGATCCATTGCTAGCCCCTAGGCAGGCGCGTCGTTTCAAGCACCATCATTGCCCCAATCATCCTCGAACGGCGCGTCCCATCAATGACCTCACTAGCAGGCGCGGAAATCAAGACATAAATATAACCGGAACGCCTCGAGTCCCTCGGCTCGCCCCGGTCTTATGACCCCGCCATGACATGAGTCTCTCACAAACGGACCGCCTCGAGTCACTCGACGCGACCTGAGTCCCTCAGATCATCCTGGTCTTCCAACCTCGGTATGACATGAGTCTCTCACTCCGGAGTTTGGGGACAGAACACGAACTCTAAAGCAACAAGTCTAGCCCGCCCTAAGGCGACCCGACTTGGGGGGCTACTGTTACGGATTGGGCCTCTATGGCCAATCCACCTAAAGGCCCAATAATGAAGGGCCAAATTCAGCCAAAGATGGAGATCTCAGACCTAGATCCAATGGTCCTCCTTCACTCCAAATACCTATAAATAAGCATTCAATGCTAGCATTAATGGTACTCACTTTTCCAATACTCTTACTTGTAATTGACTCACTCACTGACTTGAGCGTTGGAGTGTCATTGCAGGTACCACCCCACCTCGGATCGGAGCAACAACTCGGACTGACCAAGAACATCAATACCAACTATCTCGAACCGGACTTCGTATCCAAGATCGGACACTTAGTCAGAGATACGGTTCGGAACGACTAGTATCTTCTATATGAGTCAAAAAAATAATATCTCCTGTATCATTTTTCATTAGCAAATTAGCAAAAATAACAAATAATACATGATTACATGTCCGGTCACAAAAGAAAGTACCAATAGTCGACCAAAAAAGTTGTCAAAAAAAAAATAGTCGACCAAAAAAGTCCGTGACTGCAAATACGCGGGTCAGCCGCAAATTTCCCAAGAAGGAGTTTCAACGGTCGTGAAGGAGTTCCCACAATCAAAGAAACCAAAATCCATGTCACACTCAAATCTCCCTTGACCCCACCCATCGCACTCCCCGCGCGTCTCATCCACGTCCGCTCCCAAATCCTCGCAAAACAAAACAACAAACTCGTTTCACTCGCTGGAACCTCGAAGAACTCTCCTCATCTTTCTCTATATATATTTTTAAATTGCAAAATAGTCCTTATACGACTCTTCTAGATCTCAAAATTCTTCGTCGTTTATATTCTCATTCTCTTTTTTCTTTCATTGTACACTTCACCAATGGCAATAACCACAACTACAAGCAAAGTGACACTAACCCTTATCATCATGTTCATATAACAAACACAAAACTCAACCCTATTTTTTCTTTCTTTATTTAAATTTTCAGTTTTTTTTAATTCTTTGGAAAAAACCATGATTCATCTTGCGATTTCATCTCAGAACCCATTAGTTGTTAACAAGCCAAAGTTTCAAAAGATGCCACCTTTAAGAAGACCCATCACTTGTTTTCATCATCAGAATTCCCAAAACGCCATTGAGAAACAACCTACATTCATGGTGGAAACACAGACTCACAAGTTTGTTGTGGAAGAGAAGAAAAAGAAGGGGATGGTATATGAGAAAGAAGGGGGTGCAAGTGCACAACCTTCTCAAGTTGGAAGCAAACAAATGATGCTATTGTGTGGGTTTGGTTATTGGTTACAAGGGTTTAGGTGTTTTCCATGGCTTGCACTCAATTTTCATATGGCTAGTAATCTCAATTTGAACCCTTCAACATTGCAAGTTGTTCAGAATTTTGCTAACTTCCCTATGGTGGCCAAACCACTTTATGGAATTCTTTCTGATGTTATCCATATTGGTGGTGCTCATAGAATCCCTTACATTCTCATTGGAGGTAAACTAAACTAAACCCACATGCCTTTTATGCTGTTTAATTTTTTAATCTTTAATACTTTTTGGCTATCTTTATTAAAGTGGTAACAACTTTTTGTTCTTTTCAAGTGTTTGTGTGTATGTCAAATAATCATATAGTATTAGGGTTTGTTTGGGTAAATAGTTTAGTTAAGCACTCAAATTAATAAGTCATTATGAAGAACTAAACGAATTAGGTTGAAAACCGCTTATAAGTATGTCATAAGTTGTTTTTGTTAAACGAATTAGGCTGAAAATCGCTTATAGGTATGCCATAAGTTGTTTTTGTAAGTTCTGTCAAATACCATGACAATTGGCAAGTGTTTGTGCACATAGATATACCCAAATAAGTTATTTATATGTCAATCCAAGCATATTTTTGTTCGTAGACAAAGTGGCAAGTGCCACTAGAAACTCACATATACAATTGCGAGGTCTTAGGTTTGAACTTAGGATATGATACCCAGCCTAACAATTTCGGCATTTGCCAGTTGAGTTAGACCTTATTGATTAAGCATACCCTTGTGTTTTCCTTTTATAGTAAGAGGCTGGCGGATACTTGATCCTGCAAATTCTTTGTAACTATTTTATTTTCTTAATGAATTTCTTCTTGTATCCCAAGAAACAAAACTTATTTGGTTCAATCTTCAGTCCTTTTGCAGATATTTGCTTGGAATCTTCTCGCATTCGTCCCCGCCGCACGTGGAGTACTTACCTGCTTAGTTGCAACCGTGCTTCTCAGTAACTTAGGAGCATCCATTACAGAAGTAGCAAAAGATGCTCTTGTAGCAGAATATGGCAAGAAACAGAAAGTTGTTGGTCTACAATCATATGCATTCATGGCATTAGCAGCAGGTGGAATCTTAGGAAACTTACTTGGTGGTTATTTCTTACAGAAATTGCCTCCTAAAACCATGTTCATTATCTTCTCATCTTTACTATCTCTACAATTAGCAATTTCTTTATCAACAAAAGAAGTTTCTTTAGGCATACCTCAACCAGAAAGTCAAAATCTTGCAAGGAAATCCATCTCAGAAAATATCAGAAAACAAGCGTCTGATCTCGTAACGGCTATCAGCGACAAAAGTATTTCTCGACCACTTCTATGGATTGTTGGATCAATTGCCACGATACCAATGCTTTCGGGTTCCATATTTTGCTATCAAACACAATGTCTAAATCTTGATCCTACAGTAATTGGATGGTCTAGAGTGATTGGTCAGGTGATGCTTTTATCAGGAACCGTGCTTTATAATCGATATTGGAAAAAGCTTCCGATGAGAAGACTGATAAGAACGGTGCAGATTCTATACTCTGCGTCGCTACTATTCGATCTCGTTTTGGTTCAACAGATAAATCTAAAATGGGGAATTCCTAATGAGGTGTTTGCTCTTTGCTTTTCTGGTGTAGCAGAAGTTCTAGCACAGTTTAAGTTCCTTCCTTTCTCAGTTCTATTTGCAACTTTATGTCCAAAAGGTTGTGAAGGATCACTAACCTCTTTCCTTGCATCAACTTTGTGTTTATCATCAATAGTTAGTGGTTTTTTCGGCATCGGATTGGCCAATTTTCTTGGTATTACGTCTGGCGATTACTCGGGCTTGACCGTAGGAATTCTTATACAGTTTGCTGCAGCTTTACTTCCTTTAGGATGGATTGATTCTGTACCTATGACACGATGCGATCCGGAGGAAAAACAAAGGAGAAGAAGTATGAGCAGAAGAGCACGTCGAAATAGAAGAGTTGGTAAAGTTGTGCTTAGTTCTATCAACGCTTATCGTCGCGAAAGGGAATGGGAATCATCACAGAATTAAGTGAATAGAATCATATTCTTACTTTTGCAGCTTTGGTGATCATGACATGCAAGGATGAATCATACACAGATCCTCTGCTACACACCGCGTGGACTGTCAGATCTAGAGAGAGAACACTTATCTGTCTAGATTTGACGGTTCACGCATGCGCAGCACCGTGCTGCTCACAACAGAGGATCTAGATCCAGATGAATCTGTGGTTTTCATCTTAATTCTGTGGAAAATGATTCCTTCCTTATGTTGTAATTAGCTCACACGAGTCGATTTCTACATCAATGCTATAATTTCTTCATGTTTAGATTCTTAACTTTGGGCCAACACCTTGTCACAAAAGTGATTTTTGAGCATAGGTCCAGTTTGTATATTTTCTTAAGGAAGGTATTTGGATTTTTAGCATTCTTGATGCTTCCATTGATATCTACTTTAATTACCTTGGTTGTTTTCATGTATATGTCAATGATATTCCTAGGTTGTTAACTGATTAGGAATATTTGTCTCATAAGTATAAATGAATTAACCATCCCTTTTTATCATGATTTGAAGTGAGTGATTAGTGAGAAATCTACATTGCTCTTTCTTGAGATGAAGTACTTCACAGTTAAAGTGGAGAGATTATAATTTGTGTAATTTTTAAAAGAAAAGAGAGGAGATTATAATTTACATGAAAATAGTGTAAATAAAAGGACCATGTCCTCTTCGAATTTGGGGTATGAGTTCATATAGAGGCATCTTCTCGGTTAAATCAACTTATGAGTTTATACTTCGGAAACTAACATTTCCTCCACTCCCATAACTTAGCGTATCCAAGCATTTGGATCTAAATCATAGGTTGGGAACGCCTCTTCTTTTTCATCTCTATGATGGTATTATGTGTTTCACCTAAAAAATGTAGCTAATAAATTATAAATTATTAGCTTGTCTTGACCTGAGAGGAACTACAAATTATACATACAAACTAAATTAATCAAAATACATAATTTATTGTTTTAAAAAAAATAAATTAAACTTTTAAATTTGAAGCTGGATAACTATCATAGCTTATTTTATTGTATCTTTGGGCTTATAAAATGGGCCGATCCATTTTGGGTAAACTTGTGAATGGACCAACTTGGATTAGGGTCTTTTTTTTGTACCCCACGATTTCACCTTATACCCCCACAATTTTTGTTATTCTCATAATGCCCCTCAATAAAATTAACTAACGGATTTATCTAACTGAAAGGTAAATCCGTTTTAGGAAAAAAATCAAAAACGGATTTATCTTTTAGTTAGATAAATCCGTTTTAGAAAAAAATGCATAACGGATTTAACCCCCACCATAGATAAATCCGGTTTTCAAAAATAACAAAACAGATTTACCTAAGCAATACTTAAATCTGTTTTTGTTATTTTTTAATAACGGATTTATCTAATAAATAGAAAAATCAGTTTTGTAAAATAATTAAAATAATTAATAAATAAAAGTGATAAATCTGTTAAAAAATTAAAATTAATTTTTTTTAAAAAAATAAAATATATATGAATATCGGGTCGTCTTTTGGTTTCGTTTAGTGTGTAGATATTCGTGAACACGTGACGATGATGTACGCCGGGTGAATAATTTAGGCTAAAAAATCGATTTCTGGGCAACCTATTCCGATTGTAATGAAACCGCATCCATTAAATCCGAAAAAATCAGGGATCATAACTTCTAAAGACGGGACTTCTATCGAGACTGCGGGGATCAAAATCCCAAATTCCATCGTTTACTATTTTTATTAATTTTTTTAATTTTTCATAATCTCCAAAAAATCTAAAAATATGTGCATAAACTTATTTTGGTTTTATTAGATTTTTAGTGGTATTTTTATAATTTTTAGATAAGTTTTGACTCTTTAACGAATTTTTAGTAGTGTTTTTATAACCCTTTTTAAAAAATTTAAATAAAAAAATTTATTTTTTAATACACAACGGATTTACCTATTTATTAGATAAATCCGTTTTGAAATCCGTTTTGAATATTTTCAAAACGGATTTATCTAATAAGTAGATAAATCTGTTATTATAAATTTACAAAACAGAAATATGTGTTGCTTAGGTAAATCCGGTTTGCAAAAATATAAAAACGGAATTCCGTAAATCATTTTTTTTATAAACGGATTTATCTAATTTAAAGATAAATCTCTTTTGTAAAAAACACTAAAACGGATTTATCTTTAAATTAGATAAATCCATGTGAAGAAATTTATAGGGGCATTCTGGAAATAACAAATTTTGTGGGGATATAGAGGGATATGGTGGGGCTAAAAAAAACCCCTTGCATTATTGGATTCAACAATCATTAGGGTTCAACTTACAAGAGACAAGACCTTTTAAAGTTCACCAACTGTTCTCAAGATTTCACTCTTCAGCAGTGATTATAAGTTAAGGAACTTTTGGTAAAAAAAAAAGTTATGAAACTTATTCACCAACAAAAATAATAAGTTATGGAACTTCAACTTTTTTACTATTGCCAATAAAGGGTAAATACATTGATTCATAAGTTTAAATAGAAAGACTTCTTAAAGGAGTTTGGCCTATTTCTTCAATGAAGATCTAAGTCTCATGTATTGAGTTTGTATGATTGAATTTTGAAAGTCTAAGATAATATTTTCAAACATCAAATAAAACAAAAAAGTTGGCTCAATGTTGGTTGTCTTGGCAATTTCAGCGACATGGGGACATCGGCTCCCAGGTTTGAACCCGGGTGTTAGCCTTGATAGTGTGCCTATGGTATTTATTTATCTTTTCATCTAAGTAGACCCAAAAAAAATCTATTTATAACTTTTTTTGAATGAGAAGCTACATCTTCAATTTTAACAATTGAGTTTAACTCCGTTTTAAAAGTCATGTTAACATTACTTTGTTGTTTCTGTCAAAAAATAACATTACTTTGTTGTAAATCCACATTATTTGATGCCCTATGTAATCAATGGCGGCTTTCTATGGTACATAATCTCAATAGGTTGTGTACCATACAATAGGAACAAAAACCCACTCAAGCTTTCAAACAATGTAATAGTCGTTAGATTGAGAAGTTTCACGAGATCTTATCGTGGACTACACACACAAAATCTTCTCCCCCTCTACACACACAAAATTGTAGTACTAATTTCTCTATTTCATCTTGGTGGGTTAATTCACTTCATTGCCTAAACAATGTGTAATCCTTTTGTTGTTTGGGTTTGAGTACCCCTAGTGCTCCGTTAATGAAGTATTGCTTATCTAAAAAAACGGAACCCTCTGCACCACATAAATGTCTGAATTGAGACGATTCAGTTGCTCTATATCTTAGGTCACGAGTTTTGTCAGGTGGCGAGTGGATCTCAATTTGTTTGGGCACGATGGATAATACGAGGAACCGAATAATGGCATGGAGGGCTGAGGAGAAGTAGTGGATGTTGACAATGTTGTTTGGGAGGGAAAGAGGGAGTTCGGGGAGGATGAGGGAAGAAATAGGGGTTTGGGGTGGAGGTGATGGTGGAACTCCTCCTCTACTGCTTACTCTCTCTCTCTCTCTCTCTCTCTCTCTCTCTCTCTCTCTCTCTCTCTCTCTCTCTCTCTCTCTCTCTCTCCCCCTCCTGCCTTCCTCCACCTCTCCTCGCATCTTTGTGTTTAACATTAAGGAGATGATGAGCTCATGTTCATGACCGATTTGGCAAGATCAATCTTACATTGCTTTTCCATTTGCTTCTACTGAGAAGCAAATCGCCACTGCCACCGTCTTCTTCGTCACGAAACCCATTCCCTCTGCATACTGCATCGTCCACCTCCCATGACCCATAACATTCTCGCCAGAAACCATCTTCCCTGTTGGGTTTTCTCTTATTCCTCTGTGACTGCCCCATCCTCTTCCTCCGATGCGCCCTCACCAGGCTTTTGTCGCTCACCGCTATCCTATTATCTGCTCAATCTCGTCGTTGTTTAGTTTACCTAATGAAATCAGATTACGGGGATCCAAAGAATGCAGGTTCATAAGGATACTTTTGCGACCTTTGTTATTATTTCAATGGTGAAGAACAAGATGGGAAAAAGCTCATAAGGTGTTCATAAGGGGCCTCATTAAAACCTCATTTTATCAGCTAGGTTCATAAATTTTTTCTTCTGTCACTTTATCAGTGTTATGGACCCAACTGAAGAGGAAGAATACAACATAGCTCAAATGAGGCCCAAATCCAAGAGAGTCAAGATCAAGCCCAAATACTTGAATGACTACAGCACCCGTTAGAGTTACTTATTATTTACTGCTTTACTTTTACCTCATGATGTAAGAACGATCTAGTGAATCCATTGTCCTTTTCAATTCTTATCCTTTTGTATGACTCATAGAGAGATCTTTCTAGATATTGTATGAGTCACTATTTTATAGCTGTAATAGTACACTTGAGGGTACTATATTACCATTGAAGAGGAATGAATAATACTAGGCAGTAAATTGAAATGTTTATTTTTATTTGTTAAGGAGGAGCTCCCCTCGAAGGAGATTGTTCTTATTTCATTGTGCTTGTTAGACCTTTCACTGGTGCTTTCATCATGGCTACTCCACCTCCCACATCCTCACTTGAAGATATGATTCAACAAATTCTCAACAATCAACAAACATTTCAACAAAACCTCGCTACTCTTTCCGCAGAAGTTCTTCAACTTCGCACTCATCCCACCATTCCCACTCTTTTGCCTACGCCAGATCCATTGAACCACCGTCCCTTCGCTACTTCCTCCATCAAGCTCGAGATTCCACGCTTCGACGGCACTGACCCAATGGGGTGGATTTTCAAAATCACCCAGTTCTTCGACTTTCATCACGTTTCTGAAGATCAACGGTTGCGTCTTGCTTCCTTTTACCTTGAAGGCGAAGCAGTTACCTGGTATCAATGGATGCACGCCAATGGACAGTTGGTTTCGTGGCCAATGTTTCTTCCTTCGTTGGAACTGCGTTTTGCCCCTTCTCACTTCCGCCACCGTTCTATCTCAGATGCTTCGTTTTTGGTCTAAAGCCGGAGATCCACCGTGAGGTACAGGCTTTTCAACCTATCTCTCTTTCTCATGCAATTAGTTTGGCTAAATTACAAGAAGAAAAAATCAATGATAAAAATTCCTTTTTAACTCGTAAAACGCCATTTTTTGCAACTTCTAGCTCATCCATAGCTACCCAGAAACAGCCTCTTAAACCACCACAAAACCCCATTGTTCCTTCGAGCAACCCTAGCAAACCCTCGACACCAGTTCGTCGCCTTTCACCTCAGGAACTTCAAACTCGTCGAGAAACACTACGCCAAAAACATAAAAAAAGAGCGCACCCATCAGGAGCGCTTTTTAAAAAGCGCTCCTCATTGTCAATCTCGCTTACCCCATCAGGAATGCTCTTTAAAAAGCGCTCCCTGTGCACAATCTCGCTTACCCCTTCAGGAACGCTTTTTAAAAAGCGCTCCCTATGCTCAATCTCGCGTAACCCTTCAGGAACGCTTTTTAAAAAGCGCTCCCTATGCTCAATCTCGCGTAACCCCTCAGGAACGCTTTTTAAAAAGTGCTCCCTATGCTCAATTTTCTAAAATATTTTCCTCCGCGTTGTATCCTAGCTCCTCACGCACAGATACAGAACCAAAAACTCTCCCTCCTCACGCACCCGTACCCTAGCTTTTGAAGCTCGTTTTTCATATTCTTCTCGCTGAACCTCTCTCGAACCAGAAGCTCTCTCTCGTTCATCCTCTTCTTCTCGTTCATCCTCATGAACTAAGTATACAGTTTCCCTCCCAGTCACTGGTTTTAGAGAAAACTGTTCAATCTTTTTAGGGTTTTTTTATCCCTTTTCCTCATGAGCTGCTGGCTCCAGCTCTCCTTCCTCCTTAGCAAATCCTCCTCGTATTCATCTTCAACGAACTAGAAGTTCTTCGTTCTTCTCCAAACGTGACTCTTTCGAAGAACCCAGAAGCTGAAACCCATCTTGAGCGAAACGGAAATCCTAGGTACGAATCTGTTACTGTTTCCCTAATTTACATTAATTTCTTACCTGTTATTGTTTGAATCTGTTCTCGTTCTTTTATTTGTGGAACAAATTCAAATCTGCATTTGTTTCCAATCGAATATGTGATTTTTTTCCTAGTAATTGTTTTTGTTCGAATTTGTAATTGTTATTTTCAAATCTGTGATTGTTTCTGAATCTATTCGAATCTGCTGTTGTTTCTGAAATTGTTCATTCATAGGAGATGGAATCTGTTGTTGTTTCTGATTTTTTTCCCTAGCAATTGTTGTTGTTTCTGAATCTATTTGAATCTATTGTTAGATGTATAGGTGAGAGCATTAAAGAACTTTGCTTGAGGTTGTTGTTGTGATGGGTTGTTTTTGTGTTTCTTAGAAGATCAGAAGAGAATTTGGAAAAAATGCCCGAAGGGAGTAAAAGGAGGATACATTTTAGTTAGCTATATACTTTTGCTTGTTTTAAATCTCCTTTTAGAGATGGTCATTCACAAATTGGGACAAAAGGGTACTCAAGAGTTGTCTACTGTAATGATCCTGGTAACCCTGAAGCAATTCAGTTTAATTATGGGGGAAACTATGTTTCAACAACTAAGTATACCGTTTTCAATTTTATCCCCAAGTCCTTGTTTGAACAATTCAGAAGAGTTGCCAATATCTACTTTCTTGTTGTTGCATGAGTTTCATTTAAGTGTAGCTGCACCTTTGGTTGCTGTGATTGGAGCTACTATGGTTAAGGAAGCTGTTGAAGATTGGAGAATTAAGGAGAAAACAGGTAAAGGTTTCAGCTTTTTTCTTTTTAATTAATGCTACTTTATGTATATAGGTTCATAATTGTATATGTCTAGTAAAATTGGACTATACTCAATTTTGTTGTGGTTTTGAAGTAGAAAAGTCATGAATGAAAGGAATTTATGGATGTTAGTTTCCTCTTACTAGGTAGTAATGCTGATAAGTAGCAACACATCAACTATTTTTTAGGTGTTGCTTGTTCCTCTATTATATTAGTAATTGATACAAAAACATTTAGCTCAAACTATATTTGTTTTGAAATGTACTGGTGTTAACTGAAAATACGTTGCCAACCCGTATGATGTTTTGCTCCATGAATTTCCTGCTTGGTCTATTAAGAGAATACGAGAATTTCTGCCTTGATTAATAGTTGGCTTGCTTTTATATCATATATGGTATCAGGCATATCCCTCATATTTAAGAAGAGAGTAGGGGATAATCTGTGGACAGCTTTTGTTTATCATTATCAGACACAATTTTTTTAAGCACAATATTTTGTGTTTTTTAAAGTGTGGTAGTCATTTCTGGTATAGAGAGCCTTACTTCTAGCCTATTGTTGTTAGTGTGGGTGCATGTGTTTGAGCGCCTAGCTAAGCTGCTGGGTCTGTGGCATGGGCATTCTACCATGTTGCCATGGTCAGTAAATTGGTTCTCCTTTGTGATTATAACCAATTACTCACCTATTATATTCTTTTGACATAGGTCATATATGCAGTAATAGGACATTTCTGAATGCTAAAAATTAAAACTGTTGTACTGATACGTTTGGCTGTGTTTTTATTACAGATAGAGTCTCTATCAGTCACATTCCATGGACATGATCTCATAGTTGATTCTGAATTGGAGCTAAATTATGGAAGGTTTGTTTTCCTTACCCGATAGAGCCAACTACTATTATTAATTCCTGAAAGCTAAAACTTTTATCAATGATTGCTATTGATTTGAATTTGTTTTAGACGATATGGTTTACTTGGATTAAACGGTTGTGGAAAGTCTACTCTTCTTACTGCAATAGGTTGCCGGGAACTTCCAATTCCCGATCACATGGATATTCATCATCTTTCCAGTGAAATTGAGGCCTCTGACATGTCAGCATTGGAAGCTGTCATAAGCTGTGACGAGAAAAGATTGAAATTGGAGAAAGAAGCTGAAGCTTTGGCACCACAGGTTTGTTTAAGCAACAATGCATCTGATTTTTTGCCAGTTTCGGATGGCTTATTAACTTTGTTTTTGCGAATTTGATTTCAGGATGATGGAGGTGGTGAATCCCTTGAACGTATTTATGAACGGTTGGAAGCCCTAGATGCGGCAACTGCAGAAAGGCGTGCTGCTGAAATCTTGCATGGTCTTGGTTTTGACAAGCAGATGCAGGCAAAGAAGACACGTGATTTTTCTGGGGCTGGAGGATGAGAATTGCATTAGCACGAGCGTTATTTATGAACCCAACTGTTCTTCTACTTGATGAACCAACTAATCATCTCGGTATAGAACCCCTCTTATTTTTCTGAATACTTGATTACCTTGTGTAGCGACCGAAAAATCCGGAGGAGGGATTCTTCGAAGTTCTTGAAATGAAGCCGCCACCAAAGTTTAGTTTAAGGGCAAACATTGGAGAATCCCTATTGTGTGGATAAGGGGGTTTGCGGACCAGGTTTAGGCTCGGGAGTCGTTTATGCGTAGGGAAGGTATTAGCACCCTACGACATCCATCCTAAGGAAGGTTACCTTTTAACTAAATGTGTAAACATTTATTGATTCAAAAATAATGTTTTTACCCTAATAATAATAATAATAATAATAAAAAGACTCGATAAACGGTTAGTTATTTTTACACTTTTTCGAGAAAAAGGAGAGAAGTGAATTAAGAGAGAAAAAAAGGTTTTTTATTAATGCAATTGACAGAGGTCGGCCGCCCTCTGCTCCTACGTATCTCCTGGTAGAGAATCAAATCACACGTAGTTCTCGGGTTAGAAAATGTTTGTGTGTTGGTGTTTTTTATTTATTTTTGAAATTGGGAGAGGTATTCGTGACGACCAAACAAGTAAAACATAGAGTGGTCGTCACTCATAGCTCGTTTGAAAACTAAAGCTGTTATTATCGGTCAAACAAGCCAAGCTCAGAGTGACCATCAGTAACAAACCATTTTTATGTTTAGGAAAACAATTATTTATTTGGGAAAAAAAATAGGTTTGCGAAAGAAAATATTCATTTATGGAAAAGAAAATCTTTTTAAAAGAGAAACAGGGGTGCAGTAGTAAAATGGGGTGTCATTAGCAGAAAAGGGTTGTATTTTAAAGTAGTGGGTGCAGAAAACAGGCCCAGTTCGTTTTTTTGGTGAACTGGGCCGCAGTACAAAAAAGGATTGTGTGGGAGTGTATAGCTTAAAATGTGGGGTGCAGGTTGTAAACTGTGTTAAAATAAAAAAAGGGTGTAGTATAATAAAACATAATGACTATACAAGACATTCACCACTTAACCTAAACCTAATTTCCTCTTTATTCTTTCAACTGCGCCGCAGCAAGCACTGAGGAGAGAGAGAGCCCGAAATTCATGGTGGAGAGAGAGAGAGTGTTGCACTGAGAGAGAGAAGGTGCGAAATTTTCGAAAATCGGAGGAAAACGAGAGAGGGCTTTACTGTGAGAGTGAGAACGAAAAGAGGGAGAAGAGGGGAAGAAAAGGAGAGACACCGGAGGGAGTCATGGTAGTGACGCCGGCTAAGAGAAGAAGAGACAGAGAGCACTACGGTGGAGAGAAGGAGGTCACGGCCAGAAAACGAAGAACACCGTTGATCGGCCGTTCCATGGCCGGTGATGGCGACGATGTGATGGTGGGAAGGCGGTGCTGACCGGACGTCTCGGGGCCGGCTACGATGGTGCTGCGGTACAGCTGTGTTCGCGGTGAGAACGAGAAGGCTTCAATGTGGTGAGGGTTGTACGCGAAGGGACGACGGCTATGGGTGGTTCACGACCAACGACCACCGTGTACGGCGGCCGGAATCAGAGGGTGAGTTCTACTGCGTCCTTTTTTATCTTCTGCGGCGCGGTGAGAGAGAAGAGGAAGAGGGACGGTGATTGTTTTGTGGGGTGGTGTTGCGTCTTTGGGTGGTTTGCTTGGTGGTGACGCGGCGGTTTGGCGGTGGTGCGTGAGGTGGGCGAACGGTGAAGGGGGTTTTCGACGGTGGGCTGAGTGGTGGTGGCCAAGCCGGTGGTTCTGTTTAGTGGTTGACAGTGGTTCTGTTTGGTGGTTGACGGTGGAGGGGTTAATGCTGTTACGGTTCGTGAGGTGGGAAGGAGGGAACGAAGTGATGGTGGGGGTTTCTGTGGTGGTGCACAGTGGTGGTGCACGGCGGCGACCACCACAGATGGCGAGGTAGCTCAGTAGCTTTCCCTCTCTGTTTTCTGATTTTCTGATTTTTGTTTTTGGTTCGCTGTCTGTCCCCCTTTACTGTTTTTCATTTTCTGTGACTGTTTTTGTGTTTTGTGTCACTGTGTATTCGTGTGTATTACGGTGCCTGTATTGCATCTGTGTATCCCCCCCCCCCCCCCCGTTTTTGGTTTGATTTCTTTTTTATAGAGCAGCTCAGCACTCTGAGACAAATTTTGCTGTTATCCTTTTGCAGGGATGGTGGTATTGGAGCAGAGCTGTAGGAGACAAGGCAGCAAGGGAGGTGCTGCCCAAAGCTGCTTGGTTGCTGCTGATTTGGAAAAAATACAAGGGAGCAAGGAGAAGGAACACTTGGCTTCATTCTCTAAATGTAAAAGTAGTGGCAACAGCCTTGCAGAGGCCCTTATGCTGAAGTCCACTCTCTTGTTATTTTATTTTTAAAATTGTTTTTCACTTTTCTTTTGATTTTGTCCATATTGTAAACACATACAAATTTAATTATTTTTGTATTTGTAATAAAAGACACTTTTGACTAATCAACTTAAATTGCATATCTCATTTTATTTATAACAAAATAATGATGACAACTTCGATTAATAAATATAATGATAACAATAAAGTAACGAGTACCAAAAAAATGCGTACACGACAAGAGGCGAACACGCGCGCGCAAAGAGAGTAACGACACGCACACGATTAGGAATGACACGCGTATGTGGTTAGAAATAACACGTGCACGCAACAATGCAAAAACGTTAGGCTAACGCGTGTACGCGACTAAAAATAATACGTGTGCACCATGGAACATGTTTTTGGGATTTTTCGAAAATGAAACAAGAAACCGATTAAAATCAAATGTCTACAAGATTATTATTATTTTAGAAAAACAAATCGCATTAATCTAACGGACAAAATTAGGGTATGACAGCTTCCCCTCTTTATTTATATTTTACCAGGAAGTATGAAGAGTTTCCAAATTTCTCGAGTAAAATAGAAATAAAGATAAAAAGACACTAATTTTGTCAAGACTATGATTCTTTTTTTTTTAGAAATTCTTGAAAGATTGGGTTGACATAGAACAAAAGTAAATAAGGATCACCGGGGATCTGAAGGAGCACTAGGCTCTGATGGTCTAATTCGCAGTCGATGCTTGGCGCATTGATTGGAGTTAAACTGAAGGACCGACGAGGTCTGAAGGGCATGCCTAAGCCTGATGGACCAATGGGTCTGATGGAGCGCAAACTAGCAACGGTACTAGTAAAACGGTCTGCTTGGGGGGTGGCCTTTTTCGAGCGGCCATGGGGGCAAGGTCAGGTCGTTGACCTGATTTGCGCACCTCGAAGGACGTGCACTGTGTTTTTTAGGCGGACACAGCTAGTCTGAAGGGCCTGGGGCCGGATGATCCGTCGGTTGCTCGATAACGTGACGTGCGATCTAGATTGAAGGACCATTGTTGGTCTGAAGGAGCGCTTGGGCTCTGAGGGACCGCTGGGGGTCTGAAGGAGTACTGAGATTCTGGATTGTGGTATGAGACCAGCGCTTGGAGCACTGACTTTTTGAGAGAATTCTTTTTGAGAGATCTTTCCCTTCTCATGAACTTTTTGAATTTACTAACCATTAGTTCCATTTTCTCCTCGTCTTCATCTTCCGAATCATCACTATCGTCGGATGAGCTTGAACTGGAGGCTTTGAGAGCTAAGTTTTTGTTCTTCTTGTCTTTTCCTTCATGCTCTGCTAGGCGAGTGAGCTCTAACTCGTGCTCTAGTAATTTCCCAAACAGGGTGGCGAGAGTCATGCTAGTCAAGTTTCTTGACTCAGTTATTGCAGTCACCTTTGGTTGCCATTCTCTGTTTAGGCATCTTAGCACTTTGTTGATCAAGTCTTCGGGAGGAAATGATTTTCCTAATGAACCCAATTTGTTCACTATATGAGTGAACCTTTTCTGCATCTCTGATATTGTTTCACCTGTATTCATTCTGAACAATTCGTATTCTCTGGTAAGAGTATTTGTTCTTGCCCTTTTCACTTCACTTGTACCCTCACGAGTAACTTGAAGATTATCCCACATTTCTTGGGCAGTTTTACAGTTTGAAACTCGAAAAAATTCATCAGCACTCAAAGCAGAAGTAATAATATTTTTAGCACGAAAATTAAGTTGCACTTTTCTTTTCTCATCATCAGACCATTCATTTCTACTTTTTATTGTAAGAATACCATCTACTATGTGTGTGGGGACGAAAGGTCCTTTTTCCACAGCATCCCAAACATCTAAGTCTACTCCTTCAATAAAAATTCTCATTCTTTCTTTCCAATATGCATAGTCTTCTCCGTTGAATCCCGGAGGACGGAAAAGAGATGCACCCTCTTGCGTAGACCAACCTGAAGCCATTTCTCTTGAAGCTGCTAGGCCCTTTATACAAGAGTCTAGCTTTGATACCACTTGTTACCAAGTGGCTTCAGTCTCAAGAGGGGGGGTGAATTGAGATTTAAAACTTTTCAGATCTTTCGAAAACGTTTTTCCCCTTTTCAATGACTTAGATCAATTTTCGCGCAGGTTAAGTGGAAGCGAAGGAATTAGAATATAAAGCAGTAAAGCAGTATA
Source organism: Astragalus membranaceus (assembly GCA_039519185.1). Classification (NCBI taxonomy): domain Eukaryota; kingdom Viridiplantae; phylum Streptophyta; class Magnoliopsida; order Fabales; family Fabaceae; genus Astragalus; species Astragalus membranaceus. Next base: position 187,096,905 of record CM076848.1, read on the forward strand.
ATAGTAAAGCAGGAAAGCAGTAAAGCACGCAGAGATTTATCCTGGTTCGGTCACCTCCTAGTGACCTACGTCCAGTCCTCACACCCTTGTGAGATTTTCCACTAACCAAACCAACAAGGCTTACAGGTGCCTTGGAAAACCTTTACAGACTCAGGCACTCTCCTCCTAGGATACCCCACCTATGGAGAGCCCTCAAATCTAATATAACAATAACAAGAGATACCCCACCCCTGTTACAATCAGCTGCCCCAGAAAGATACCCCACTTCCTAGTACAAACAGCTACCCTAGAGAGATACCCCACTCCCTAGTACAAAATACAACCAATAAACAGTAACAAACGTAAAGACAGATAATACAACTTGAAGAACGCAACCCCAACTAACTCTTAGCGAAAGATCAGCTCTGACGGACCAGCGGTACGAGAAGAGCAAAAATAAAATATGAAGAGTTTTTCTCAAATGTGTTTCTGAATCGTGAAGATGGGTTGGTAAGAAATGGAGGCTATGAGGCCTCTATTTATAGGCTATGAAAAAATAAGGTTTACGTTAAAAAAAGATGTAGGAATCGATTCTTTGTTTAAAACATTGGATCTAGGAATCGATTCTTCTTTTAATTAAAAATCGATTTTGACTTGCTTTGAAAAGAGGTGGAAATCGATTCTTGAGATCCAGGAGGGCTAGGAATCGATTCTTATACTCAATGTAATTTGTATGAATCGATTCTTGGCTTTCCTGAGACATGTTGGAATCGATTCTTTTGCTAAGTGAAAGATAGTGTGAATCGATTCTTTCCTTTTTGAAAAATACTTGTGAATCGATTATGCACTTTGGTAAAAATAATATGAATCGATTCTTTCCTTTTAAAGACACTTGAGAATCGATTTTTATGCTTAGTATAAAATAGTATGAATCGATTCTTCCTTTTTAGAAATACTTAGGAATCGATTTGCATACTTAGTGAAGCTAGTATGAATCGATTCTTTAGCTTTTGTATTGACCTGAAAATCGATTTTTATGTATAGAATAAAATAGAGAAAATCGATTTTATGCTTTTCAAAAATGCTTCTTGTGTTTACGTGTGCATGCATGCATTTTGAAAACTTGTGTGAGTGTGTGAGACTTTGAGAGACGAGCTGACATTCGTAAGAGCTTACACTTTTTCCTAAGACACACCCAAACCCTAAGGACTACCCTTATATTTAAGGACTACCCTTAAACTTGAATCTTCAATCCTTGAGCTTGATTGTCTTGGATTGACTTTGATGTTTTGTCACTTTCATTAACTTTGGCCATCAACTTTGGCTTTGGCCTTTTTACTATTATCAACTTTAACTTTTGTCTTTTTCATCATCAAAACCTCTTAACCACTTCATCATCAAAACTTAGCCTGCAACACAAGATATCTACAATGAGGACATGTCTAATGCATGATTTGTTGGTAACAACATTTTTTGTAAGGATGCAAAATGTTTGATGAGAAACAAAACTTTTGATGCTGGAAACAGAGAGCTGAACCTTTTGAATTGATCGTTCCTTGGAAGAAAGATTTTGTTGTCTTGGACTTGAACTCTGGTAAGCTCAAGGTTGTCACCTTGAAAAGTGTAGCTTGCGGCAATGTATTAGTGCCCTTTCTAGAGATCGAGATGTGTATTTGCAGATGGGTTCTCATTTGGTTATGATGACCCATGATGACTAGGCTTTCAAGTCTAAGATGTTAACTTAGAGGGATTGTCATTAACATGTGTTTCTCTCTTTGGAGCATTTGTTTAATAAATATGAAAAACGGTGTGAATGCAAATGAATGTGCCAGTTGACTCAGGGTTCAAGAAATGTAGGGTATGTGTCACGTGAGTGGAATGAAGGATGAGGTTTATTGGCTCAAGCCCATGAGAGATAAGCTTGCCCCATGGTAAGAAATGTTTGACTGCCCCAATTTTGACTTCAAATAGTGGGGAGTGAAACAATCTGCCTTTGTCTAGGGAGGACGATGACAACTGAGGATATGGACTGATTGAGGGATTGAGAAATATGCTGGTATTGAGGGTGACAAGTGACTAGGAATGAATGGAATGGGATGCAAAAGGATTCTTTCGGCCCAAGGGATATGATGCCCCGGTCTATAAGAGGACAAGGTTACCCCAATCCATGAAAGATGAAAATTGCCCCATCTCGAGTGGGATTGTGACAGGGTGCAAAGTTAGAATAATGGTTTGGAAGTTGGTATGGTATGGCTATATGGGTGTAGTATATGAAATAATGAATGAATGCAATTTTTTTATAATACCAATCTGATATTTATTATTTTTGGTGTATGGATGTGCAAGATGATGCACTTTGGATGAGATGAATGATATTTTTGTTATTTTCTAGATGATAAGCTGCATGGGTAGGGGAATGATAATAAAATGCTTATGGAAAAATCATTTTAGTATGAATGCATGATGATTTTTTTATATGTTTTCCTTGAATAAAGTATAATGCATGAACACATGAATGTTTGTTGTACATGAGCGACAACAGAGATGAATGAAATGCGTGATGATTTTTGAACGTGACGGAAGGATACTTTAAATGGGTATGGTTTACCCCCTTTTTCTTCTTATGCTTCGCCTAACAAAAGGCTATTGGATAATGAAAGATGCAATGATGGAGAAATTTCTGATTTTTATTTTGATGCATGTAGGAATAGAAACTTTTACTTTGGTTTTTTATGGCGCATGTGAGTAATGCCCTTGAAGCGGATGTGAAGGAAATAAATGACCCCCTTTTTGCATGGAGAGGGGATAATGCATTTAAATGAAATGATGAATGAATATATAATATTACCGTGATGTTTTTTTTATGTGGATATGCAAGATGGACAAATAATGCAAATGATCTTTCTGTCATTTAGAGATGATGAGATGCACCGTGGTGAAATCAGATGCGTATGAAAAGAATGATCTCATTTTGTTATGAATGTGTGATGAAGATGTGAGTGCATGAAATGCACGTGATTGTTTGATTCCAATGACATGTAAGATGTTCAAAAAAATGATTATTTTAAATGAGTTTTTTTTTAAGAGGTCATGCAAGATGCAAAGTTACAAATTCTCATTTATTTTATTGGATGATGTATGAAAATAGTAATGACATGTTTTTTTACTTTTTTATTTTATCTAGAAAACGACACATGCAGGGAAAATGATTGTCTGATTCTAATGGAATGCTATGTCAAGTGTGTGAAGAAAAAATTATTGTAAATGACCCTTTTTTCAGAGAGGCAATGCAACGTGGTGATGATGCAAACACTCTCTTTTCATTTGATAATGATTGATGCAAGAATAAGAGAATAAGATTATGATCCTTGTTTTTTGGTAAAATGTAATGCATGAATGAACACCTGACAAATGTATATTGCATGATGAAAATGTAAATGCATGAAATGCTGAAGGAATGTTCATTTGGAAAACCCAGTTATTCTAAATGATTTTTTTTAAACAATGCAACATATAGTTGATGCAAATTATCATAAAATGCTAACTAAAATATATATTTTGGATGATGAGTGGGAAGAATAATGACACTATTTTCTTTTTCTTTTTATTTAGAAATGATGCATGCATAGAGAAATGATGTATTTGAACTAGGATGACAATATGAGTGAAATGATGTATGAATGTCACATATTTAACATGCATTCCATCATGATGATCTTTAATATTTACAAATTATGAACATATGATAATTGGATTGATGATGAGATGTATGGTGGGGAAATGGTAACGTGATGCATGTGAAAAAGAATGATTTTTATTTTGTTATGAATGCATGATGATTTTTGCATGATGAATGGAAGGAGTGATGTCGTCTCATGTGCATGCAAATGAAGGAAGTATGAAATGTTTTTTTTTGAGTGATTTTATTTTGGAGAAATGCTAACCTAGATTAATAGAGACAGTAAGTATAATGCCCCTGTGTCCTAGGTGGGTCATGTCTAAACTGTGATTTTCAACATGGTCTAGGGTCGTTTATGTGATCAATCTCTCAGGTGGCTCTATTCACTTCCTCACAAAGGTCTCCAGAGCTAAAATCCCCTTCATGATATGATCCACAACGATAGCGAGCTACCTGGTGTGGGATACCATGAAAGAGCGTACTCTGGCTGAGACTTTCATGAGAGTCAGATAGATAAAATCCAGAATGACTGTCACTAGTAATCTCCACTCGTCCTAGGTTATTTGCAGACCCGGGTATAGGGCCCCACTCAGAGGTGTGTCCAAAAGTGTAAGTGAAGTGTGTGATGAGGGCAAAATACCTAAACTAAACAAGCTGGAAAAGATAAACAACGATAATAACAAAAAAGAGTCGTCTACCCTAAGGTTCAATAATATAACAAAATGCTAAGTAACATAAGCATAAGGGAAAAAACAAAATATAAAGCTAATAAAAACTTACACATTTAGTTAACCAGGCTTGACTCTCTTAATTTATCCCCAGTGAAGTCGCCAGCTGTAGCGACCGAAAAATCCGGAGGAGGGATTCTTCGAAGTTCTTGAAATGAAGCCGCCACCAAAGTTTAGTTTAAGGGCAAACATTGGAGAATCCATATTGTGTGGATAAGGGGGTTTGCGGACCAGGTTTAGGCTCGGGAGTCGTTTATGCGTAGGGAAGGTATTAGCACCCTATGACATCCTTCCTAAGGAAGGTTACCTTTTAACTAAATGTGTAAACATTTATTGATTCAAAAATAATGTTTTTACCCTAATAATAATAATAATAATAATAATAATAATAAAAAGACTCGATAAACGGTTAGTTATTTTTATACTTTTTCGAGAAAAAGGAGAGAAGTGAATTAAAAGAGAAAAAAAAGGTTTTTTATTAATGCAATTGACAGAGGTCGGCCGCCCTCTGCTCCTACGTATCTCCTGGTAGAGAATCAAATCACACGTAGTTCTCGGGTTAGAAAATGTTTGTGTGTTGGTGTTTTTTATTTATTTTTGAAATTGGGAGAGGTATTCGTGACGACCAAACAAGTAAAACATAGAGTGGTCGTCACTCATAGCTCGTTTGAAAACTAAAGCTGTTATTATCGGTCAAACAAGCCAAGCTCAGAGTGACCATCAGTAACAAACCATTTTTATGTTTAGGAAAACAATTATTTATTTGGGAAAAAAAATAGGTTTGCGAAAGAAAATATTCATTTATGGAAAAGAAAATCTTTTTAAAAGAGAAACAGGGGTGCAGTAGTAAAATGGGGTGTCATTAGCAGAAAAGGGTTGTATTTTAAAGTAGTGGGTGCAGAAAACAGGCCCAGTTCGTTTTTTTGGTGAACTGGGCCGCAGTACAAAAAAGGATTGTGTGGGAGTGTATAGCTTAAAATGTGGGGTGCAGGTTGTAAACTGTGTTAAAATAAAAAAAAGGGTGTAGTATAATAAAACATAATGACTATACAAGACATTCACCACTTAACCTAAACCTAATTTCCTCTTTATTCTTTCAACTGCGCCGCAGCAAGCACTGAGGAGAGAGAGAGCCCGAAATTCATGGTGGAGAGAGAGAGAGTGTTGCACTGAGAGAGAGAAGGTGCGAAATTTTCGAAAATCGGAGGAAAACGAGAGAGGGCTTTACTGTGAGAGTGAGAACGAAAAGAGGGAGAAGAGGGGAAGAAAAGGAGAGACACCGGAGGGAGTCATGGTAGTGACGCCGGCTAAGAGAAGAAGAGACAGAGAGCACTACGGTGGAGAGAAGGAGGTCACGGCCAGAAAACGAAGAACACCGTTGATCGGCCGTTCCATGGCCGGCGATGGCGACGATGTGATGGTGGGAAGGCGATGCTGACCGGACGTCTCGGGGTCGGCGACGATGGTGCTGCGGTACAGCTGTGTTTGCGGTGAGAATGAGAAGGCTTCAATGTGGTGAGGGTTGTACGCGAAGGGATGGTGGCTATGGGTGGTTCACGGCCAACGACCACCGTGTACGGCGGCCGGAATCAGAGGGTGAGTTCTACTACGTCCTTTTTTATCTTCTGCGGTTCTGATCCCTTCTCCTCTCTACTCTCCTTGTTCTCACAGATCCTCTATTTTCTTTTTAGGTTTGTGTTGTGTGGGTTGGTTTGACGGAGAGACGGTGATTTGGTTGACGGTGGTGAGGAGGCGCGGTGAGAGAGAAGAGGAAGAGGGACGGTGATTGTTTTGTGGGGTGGTGTTGCGTCTTTGGGTGGTTTGCTTGGTGGTGACGCGGCGGTTTGGCGGTGGTGCGTGAGGTGGGCGAGCGGTGAAGGGGGTTTTCGACGGTGGGGTGAGTGGTGGTGGCCAAGACGGTGGTTCTATTTAGTGGTTGACAGTGGTTCTGTTTGGTGGTTGACGGTGGAGGGGTTAATGGTGTTACGGTTCGTGAGGTGGGAAAGAGGGAACGAAGTGATGGTGGGGGTTTCTGTGGTGGTGCACAGTGGTGGTGCACGGCGGCGACCACCACAGATGGCGAGGTAGCTCAGTAGCTTTCCCTCTCTGTTTTCTGATTTTCTGATTTTTGTTTTTGGTTCGCTGTCTGTCCCCCCTTTACTGTTTTTCATTTTCTGTGACTGTTTTTGTGTTTTGTGTCACTGTGTATTCGTGTGTATTACGGTGCCTGTATTGCATCTGTGTATCCCCCCTGTTTTTGGTTTGATTTCTTTTTTATAGAGTAGCTCAGCACTCTGAGACAAACTTTGCTGTTATCCTTTTGCAGGGATGGTATTGGAGCAGAGCTGTAGGAGACAAGGCAGCAAGGGAGGTGCTGCCCAAAGCTGCTTGGTTGCTGCTGATTTGGAAAAAAAAACAAGGGAGCAAGGAGAAGGAACACTTGGCTTCATTCTCTAAATGTAAAAGTAGTGGCAACAGCCTTGCAGAGGCACTTATGCTGAAGTCCACTCTCTTGTTATTTTATTTTTAAAATTGTTTTTCACTTTTCTTTTGATTTTGTCCATATTGGAAACACATACAAATTTAATTATTTTTGTATTTGTAATAAAAGACACTTTTGACTAATCAACTTAAATTGCATATCTCATTTTATTTTTAACAAAATAATGATGACAACTTCGATTAATAAATATAATGATAACAATAAAGTAACGAGTACCAAAAAAATGCGTACACGACGAGAGGCGAATACGCGCGCGCAAAGAGAGTAATGACACGCACACGATTAGGAATGACACGCGTATGTGGTTAGAAATAACACGTGCACGCAACAATGCAAAAACGTTAGGCTAACGCGTGTACGCGACTAAAAATAATACGTGTGCACCATGGAACATGTTTTTGGGATTTTTCGAAAATGAAACAAGAAACCGATTAAAATCAAATGTCTACAAGATTATTATTATTTTAGAAAAACAAATCGCATTAATCTAACGGACAAAATTAGGGTATGACACCTTGTCATGTTTTATGAACTAAATTAGTTGGATGGATCCTTGATGTATCACTAGAATACATAATGATCATCCTTTTGGACTTTGGTTGAATGCTTATTACTATATCCTCTCTAACCAGTATGAAGGACAATCAATGTTGCCATGGAAGGGTTACTTTCATGTTGGATCATATAAATAAACATGTTTGATAGTTGATTCTGAATTCGAGCTAAACTATGTAATTTTTGTTGGCATATATATATGTTTATTGTGATGTATATACATATGTTGGATTTATAAATTAGTTGGAATTTGATTTGAAATTGGTTTTTGATTTGGAATTTTATTTTGAAGTTTGTTGTTAATTGCCTTCTGGTTGTTGTTGCTGGTTGTTGGTTTCTGGTTGTTGTTACTGGTTGTTGGTTTCTGGTTGCAGGAGCTTCGAATTGGTAATAGAGAAAAACAGACAATTTTTTTTTTTACAAAACATTAGGCTTAGGTAGCGCTTTTTACAGAAAGCGCTCCTTATGCCTAGGTGCGCTAAGACCATCAGGAGCGCTTTTTACAAAAAGCGCTACCTATTGTCTAAGCGCATCTGGGAATAAGGAGCGCTTACACTAAAAAGCGCTCCTCTTGCCTGATTATTGGTAGCGCTTTCCGAGCGCTACCTTTGGGGGATTGGCAATAGGAGCGCAAGCTTTGGGAGCGCCCGAAAGCGCTACTGATGGCCTAAAAAAAGCGCTCCCAATGCTCAAATATGTTGTAGTGAAAAGGGTTTATGCTACAACTGTGATGAGAAATATGCTCCTGGCCATATCTGTAAACGAAAGCGCTACTGATGGCCTAAAAAAAGCGCTCCCAATGCTCAAATTTGTTGTAGTGAAAAGGGTTTATGCTACAACTGTGATGAGAAATATGCTCCTAGCCATATCTGTAAACGAACCTTTCACCTCCTCATAGCTGAACCAGACCCATCACCAGAAAACTCTGACCCAGCAGCTCTCTTACTAGAAACCCAGAAAACCCTCACTACCACCAATACCCAGGAACTCACTGCTGAAGTGCCACAACCTCGTATTAGCCTACACGCTCTATTAGGACATTCCATTCCTCAAACACTTCGTGTAGTAGGCCACTTAAAACAGCACCCTGTTGTTGTCCTTGTAGATGGTGGCAGCAACCAAAATTTTATTCAAGACCACATAGCCAAACATTTGAACCTACCCCTCACACCAATACAACCTTTCCAAGTCCTGGCAGGAAATGGTGAGCAGTTAAAATGTGAATTTTTATGTGCCAATCTAAATATTGCTATGAGTTCTAATGAATTTTTGGTAGATTTGTTTGTACTACCTATAAGTGGTGCTGATATTGTTTTGGTAGTTCAGTGGTTAAAAACTTAAGGCCCTGTTCTTACGGATTATGACAAGTTAACTATGCATTTTATCAAAGAAGGGTCTGTTGTCCAAATCAGTGCTAAGCCAAAACCACAACCCAGTGAATCTTCACTCCACCAGCTAAAAAGACTCATTGCCACACATGCCGTTGACACATTTTATGAGCTCCAAATTATCAACCAACCTGCCAGCAATGACCCACCAAACACACCAGAACCTTTTATTCAAACCTTACTAGAGCAGTTTACTCATTTATTTGAAATGCCAAACTCCCTCCCTCCTAGCCGTCCCACTGACCACCACATTTCATTACTTGAGGGTTCCAATCCTGTTAATGTGAGGCCCTACAGATACCCACAATTCCAAAAACAAGAAATTGAAACTCAAATCAAATCCATGCTTGAACAAGGCATTATTCAACCAAGCTCTAGTGCCTTCTCATCCCCTGTCCTCCTAGTCCGCAAGAAAGATGGATCTTGGAGATTTTGTGTGGACTATAGAGCCTTAAATTCAATAACCACCAAAGACCGTTTTCCCATTCCATCCATTGATGAGCTTCTTGTTGAGCTTCATGGCACCAAATGGTTTTCTAAGCTTGACCTTAGATCCAGATACCACCAAATACGCCTCAACCCAAATGACATTGCCAAAACAGTTTTCGTACCCACCAAGGCCACTATGAGTTCCTTGTAATGCCCTTTGGCTTATGCAATGCTCCCCCCACCTTCCAAGCCACAATGAACATCATTATTGCACCTTATTTAAGACAATTTGTCATAGTATTGTTTGATGACATCCTTGTTTATAGCAAGACCCTTGATGATCATCTTCACCACCTCCAAACAGTCTTTGAATGCCTAGTCACACATCAGTTTTTCCTTAAGCTCAGTAAATGCACATTTGCCCAACCCTCCATACCTAGGCCATATTGTCTCAGCTAATGGTGTTGGACCTGATCCTGAAAAGATAAAAGCAATGGTTAACTGGCCATGTCCCAAAACTGTGAAACAAATGAGAGGTTTTTTGGGGCTCACAGAATTCTATAGAAAGTTCATCTGCAACTATGCTTCTATTGCTCATCCCTTGACTGAACTTCTTAAGAAGGATTCGTTTGTTTGGTCTGACATAGCACAAACTGCTTTTGAGAATCTCAAAAAAGCTATGACAGCAGCACCTGTTTTGGCTGTGCCAAACTTTGAAGAAGAATTCACTTTGGACACTGATGCCTCAGGGCTTGGTATGGGTGCAGTTTTGTCACAAAATGGGTACCCCATTTGTTTCTATAGCAGGAAGTTTTGCCCCAAACTCTTCGATGCATCTACATATGATAGAGAGCTCTGGGCAATTACCTCTGCTGTGAAAAAATGGGGGACTTATTTGCTGGGTCGCACTTTCACTATAAACACTGATCATAGAAGCCTAAGGGAACTCATGACTCAAGTGATACAGACTCCTGAGCAACAATACTATCTGGCTAAGCTTCTTGGGTTTTCCTACACCATCCAATACAAGCCAGGCACTCACAATCGTGTAGCTGATGCTCTCTCTCGTATTCAGGATGAACCTTCTCAAGCAATGATTCTGTCTACTTCTCATTTTGATTTTCTTGCTAAGTTCAAAGACGAGGTAGCCACTAATGAGGATTATCAGACCCTGAAGCTCAAGGTACAACATGATTCCTCTAAGTTCCCTCATTTTACAGTGAAGAGTGATTTACTCTTTTTCAAAGAAAAGCTGTTTGTTCCTACTGGTTCTGTTTTTAAGAAACTCTTGTTGGAGGAATTTCATGCTTCTACTATAGGGGGCCATAGTGGTGTTCACAAAACTTATGGGAGACTCAAAGAAAATGTTTTTTGGGTCAATATGAAGCATGATGTAGCTGACTTTGTCAAGAATTGTGTAGTTTGTCAACAAACAAAAATTCCTGCTCAACTCCCATATGGACTTCTCCAGCCTCTGCCTATTCCTTCTTCTATTTGGGAAGATATTTCAATGGATTTCATAATTGGGCTGCCTTCATTCCAAAATAACACTGTTATCTTCGTGGTGGTTGACAGATTTTCCAAGGCTTCTCATTTTGGTATGCTTCCTACCAACTTCACTGCTTCTAAAGTTGCTGAGTTATTCTTTGATATGGTCTGCAAACATCATGGAATGCCTAGAAGCATTGTTTTAGACAGAGATCCAATAGTCCTAAGTAAATTCTGGCAACAACTCTTTCGTATCACTGGCACTATTCTGAGAATGTCCTCAGCCTACAATCCTCAGAGTGATGGTCAGACTGAAGTGGTTAATAAAACTCTTCAGTAATATCTAAGGTGTTTTGTTCACAATCAACCTAATCAATGGGGTAAGTTTCTCCATCTTGTTGAGTGGCACTATAACACACTTCAAATGGGCTGTCTCCGTTTCATATTTTCTATGGAAAACCACCACCACCCATCCCTCAATATATTGCTGGAAGTTCTTCAGTTGAAGCTTTGGATACTACACTCAAAAACAGGGAAGACATGATTAAACAGTTGGAAAAAAAACTACTGAAAGCACAGGAAACTATGAAGATGTATGCTGACAAGCGTAGGGTGGAACACTCTTTCAAAGTAGGTGACATGGTTCTAGTGAAACTTCGACCTCATAGGCAGAACTCTGTGATTGGTAGCAGGAACAAGAAACTCTCTAAACGTTTCTTTGGTCCTTATGAGATTGTGAAGAAAATTGGCTCTGTGGCCTTTGAATTGAAGCTGCCTGAGACCAGTAAAATCCACCCTGTTTTTCACTGCTCTCAACTTAAACCATTCTTTGGGTCTGTCACTACTCCCACTGATCTTGCTGATGCTGAAATCCCTACTGCTGCACAGATCAAACCAGTAGCTGTTCTTGATTGGAAACACAGTCCTACTTCTCCCACTAAAATTCTGGTGCAATCCGGAACACCTGCACAAAAAAAATAAATGGGAAATAGACTCATCCTGCTCAAAGCAAAATGGACAACACAACTCGTGAGGGTTCGTGATAATGCCCATAGAAGAAAGAGAATCACGAGTTGAGAGTTTCCCCAGCAACAATATCCAACCAAATACCCCCACTTTAGTGGGTATAGATAGCTTCCACATATCAACAAGAGCACTCTGAGTTACACTATTGTTGCGCCCGAAAAAGTCCCCGAGGGAGAACCTTCCTCGTTCACAACTTTTCCTAAGACAATGAAGCCGCCACCAATATTTATTAAGGAAAATATTAGGAAAACCTTTTTTGGAAAGCGATTGGTCTTGCAAAACTAGAGAATAGGGTTCGGGGGTCGGTTACGCGCAGGGAAGGTGTTAGCACCCCACACGTCCTCTCTACTGAGAGGGAACCTTTAATTAAATGTGTGGTTTTAGTGTGCTGACTTGAAAATACTTAATTTTGCCTCTCTACTTCTTATTGAAAAATTCTTAATGAAAAATCTTTATTTATTATGAAAAAGAAAAGGGGGAAGAATGCTTTTTTAGAAAAAAATGCTTGACGGGACGAGGCCCGCTCCTACGTATCTCCAGGTGCGATGGAGAACTCAAAGCTACATAGTTCTTCTTTATCCTGAAAAAAGATTTTTGTCTTTTATCTTTTTAGTGAGTTTTCGAAATAGGACGAGCATTTAGTGAATGATTAAACTAACCAAGGTTATGGGTAATCACTGCTAAGTACTCTTGAAAATGAGAGTCACCACCGCCAGTCAGACGAACAAAGGTTCTGATTGACTATTAGTAGCAACTCGTTTTTATTTACTTTTTGAAAGTGGTTTTCGAAAGAGATTGATTGGCACGAATGATCAAAGTAACAAATGTTATGAGTGATCATCGCTTGTTGTTCTTTGGGGAAAAAGACATCGCCACCAATGGCTAGACGAACAAAGGTTCTGATTAACCACTAGCGACGATGGGTTGAAAATGATTTTAGAAAGGAAAAGGTTTTTGTTCTTTATCTTGTTGAATTCGTGAAAATTGAGCTTTCATGATGATCAATTGAGCAAAGGCTCCAAGTGACCACCATTAGCACTCCATTGTTAATAATCATGCAAGCAAAGGCTTCGCAAGACTACTAACAAAGTTTTTGGTTTTAAAGAGTTTTCGCAATTGGATTGATTTTTGTTTAGGGAAGAGAAAATCTGTCATTTGAAAAAAAAAGGGTTTGTGAAAAATAATATAGGTTTACTTAGGGGGAAGAAACAAAATTTAAAAAGAGAAACAGGGGGCTGCAGTAGTAAAATGAGGGTGTAAATAAAGGGGGGATTGTATGAGTAAAAAGAAAGAGTGCATTTAGCAGCAGCCCAGCCCACTATAAGGCTGGCTAACCCACGAAATTGTGGGCCTTCCTAGGGGGGGGGGGTGCAGCGGCGAAACAGAGGGGGTGCAAGTAGAAACCTGATTAAAATTTTCTTTCTTTTTTGTTTTTTTTTAAAAAAACAATTAAAAGGGGGGGTATAAAATGAAAACAAGGGTTTCAAACCCTAATTCCTTCCTCTGTGTTTCAAGCGCCGTACTCCAACCTAAAATGGCCAAACCCAATTTTCTCTCTCTCTCTCTCGCCGTTTCTCGCCTCCCCACCCTGATCTTCTCTCTCCTCTCCACTGCGCCGTTCAACCCTCACCGTCCCCTCACCCAAGCTTCGCCCTCTTCGCCTCCCAGCCGATCCTCCTCTCCTCCCTCTCTAACCTAAGTTCGCCTTTTTTCCTCTCCTCCTCACCGATCGATACCCTTCTCACCAAAACCGTAGTGCTCTCCCTTCTCTGCTCGTCGCTTTAAGTCGCGGGGTGGTGGGTTGGTGGTGTATGGTGACGCGTTGACTCGGTGGTTGTCGCGAAGGGAGGGGGTGGTCCGATGGTTGTGACGTTGGTGGCTGGATCCGGTTGGGAGAGGGATCGGTTCTGGGGCTACGGCGGCGGATGGTGACAGATAGAGAGGGGGTTACAGTGATGAGGGGTTGCGGTGGTTTGCGAAGTGAGGGTGAGGCTCACGGTGATGAGGGGTGGAGGTGCGATGGTTCGTGGTAGGTCACAGTGGTGGTTAGGTGACAGTGATGTGGTGGTTGTGAGGGAGGAGTGGGTTGGCTACGGCGTCGTGGAGGAGGAGGACCACCGTCCGTGGTGGTCGGAGCTCGGAGCTCAGAGGTGCGTCCTATGATTATTTTCTACTTTTTTCTTCGCACCAAAATCTTTTTCTATTCTCTTCTTGTTCTGATTTCAATTCTATTTATTTTTTTTAAACAAAAAACTCATATTTGCTCTATTTATATAACAACAGAACCTGGAACTTTAGTTGTCCCTAATCCTAATTTTTTTTTAACTTCGTTTTTTTCTTAAAAGAAATTAAACCCGAGCCCTATATTATTATTTTTTACTGATTCTACTTCAAAAAAAATACCCCCAATCCTAAACTGGTTCTTATTTTAGTTCATATGTGCATCAGTTTCAGGTTACAAGCTTGAACAACAATCATTTTTAGAGAAAACCCTATTTCAAACTAAGCTAGATAGAACTTGAAGAACAATAAAAACATAGGGACTAACCTCAATCCCATCTTCCGAAAATCACCTTATTTTGCTTCCAAATATTCTAAATATGTTGCTTTCTTTTTCTTTTTCCTTTCTGGTGGTGGACGAATATTTATTTTCACAAGTGTTTTGCTCTAGTGAACTAGAGTTCTGATGTTGAACTCGAATTCTTTTGGTTGTGAATAAATCAGTTGTTGTTACCTTTCTGTTACTGTGGCTACCTATTGTATTTGTAGGCAAAAAATGTGGTGTAGGTGTGGATGCTAGTGCAGGGGATCAAAGCTCATAGGAGACCAAGCTGTTGGCAGCAGGGGTGGAGCAGTGGAGCAGCAAAGGAGCAGCATGGATGGGGCTGGCCTGTTCTTGCCTAAAGTGTGAAAGACCAAGGAACAAGGAGAAAGGAATTTGGGCTTCATCCTCAAAATACCTCCTGCCACAACAACAACCACAACAGCAAAGGCAGCATCGCCTGCTGTTCTTTTTTTATTTTTGCTTTAATAATTTTTTTGTTTTTATTTTTGTCTCCATGTATAAAAAGAGTTGACTTTTTTTGGGTACTATTCTGGCTTTTTAATTAATTTTTTTTTGTCTACATATGTAACAAAATTAAAAAAGGGACAGCTAATAAAAAAACTGATTTTATTTTACTATTAGTATATTTTTTTATGATAATAAAAGCGGTAGAAATAACGCGCACCGACGCAACCACTCACACGACTCGAAACGAAACGCGCGCTCGCCTTAAGACTAGGAACGCGTACGCGATTTGAATACGCACGCGCGTACGTTATTAAAACCGATTTCATTCTATTCTCACTTTTCTAACAAAACGGTAAAATAACGCGCAGTGACGCAACTA
Organism: Astragalus membranaceus; assembly: GCA_039519185.1. NCBI lineage: Eukaryota > Viridiplantae > Streptophyta > Magnoliopsida > Fabales > Fabaceae > Astragalus > Astragalus membranaceus. Next base: position 187,112,072 of record CM076848.1, read on the forward strand.
CTCACACGTGACTCGCAACCAACACGCGCTTGCGTGATTTATTATTATTTTTATTATATTTTTTGGACTCTTTTTTTTTAAAGCAACGAGCGCCAAACAAAATCGTTGCACGAGAGTGCCAAATACACCCGCGTTTAGAACAATATGCGAAGCGATAAAATTTTTGGGATTTTCCAATTAGTCGGACAAAATTGGGGTATGACAGCTGCCCCTCTTTATTTTGATTTTATCAAGAAATATGAATTGGCTGAGACATATTTCGAAGATAAAATATGAATAAAGAATTCAGAAATTATACCAATTTTGTCTACTTGGAGAAACCCGAATTTTCTTTTTCTGTTTCTTCTTTTTTTCTTTTTTTTTTGAATCAACACTTGGAGCATTGATGAGGAAACGATAAACGAAATGGTTAACAACATGCACGCTAACTGTGAAAGGCAAGGAAAGCGCTAAATGAAGAAAGCGATAAAGAAAGCGGTAAAATGCCAGGCTGCCTAAAACCTGTAAACGAACCCTTGCAAATCCGAGTTTGCACGTGGCTTTGAGGAGCGCGCATCCTGAGAATCTCTGGTCTTTCGAGCGACCGGGGGGATCGTTATCAGCTCCGGAACTGATATACTGATCAATGCACGGCGTCCACTGTATCTTAGGCTGATACAACTATTCCGTTGAACCTCACATGGGGCTGCGGTCCATCGCGTTGCTCGTACACGATGTGAGACCTGGGCAGAAGGGAGCGATGATCTCTCTGGACTCCAATCCGCAATGCGCGCCTGAGCGCTCTCTTTTCTTTTCTCTTTTTTCCTTTCTTTTTTTTCTGTTTCTCTCTTTTCTCTTTTTTTCTGAACTCCCAACTTGGGGGAGCATTTTCTGGAATCTGAAGGCGAGCATTAACACCGCGGTGTTTATCCTCTCTCACTTGTCTGCAGCTGAAAAATGAGCCCATACATGCAATGCAAATGCCATGATTGCCATTTTCTTTTTCTTTTTCTTATGATGAATGTAATGTAAATGCCTGAATTTCTCTTTTCTTTACTTTATTATTATTATTTTCTATGTCTGATGAGTGCATGATTTTATGCTTGGTGAATGTAATGCATGACTTTATTTGTTTATTGCTCTTTTGCTTTTTCAACCTTTTCTTTTCTCTTCCCCCTATTTTTTTTGGGCTTTTCCTTTGCTGGTCCGACCAACTCGCGGGACTTGCGTTATGAGACACCATGATTATCTATGATACTTATTCGGGAGCCGAGCTTCGTCCTCTTGTTTTAATGCAATCAGCGCTTCTTATTTGATTTTTGTGAGCTTACTTGACTGAAAGACCATCTTTTTTGTTATCATTTTCAAAAATTTCGCAATGATCTTAATGATATGACTTATGCACATTTCCATGATTTATTTATTATCTACCATAAAACGTAGTTTAAAATCAGAAATGAAAAGAAAGCAATGATAAGACAGCAAACTGATAGAGTGAAAAAATTGGACTTTTATTCATACGGGAGTCAGACGCGCAGAATGTCACGCTGACTGAAAAGGGTACATTGGAAATTTTCCTGAAACTAAGAAAAAGAAAAAGGAGAATGGACGCAGCAGATCTTATGAATATTCTTTGTCTCTGGAGCGTTCGATGCCAACCACTCATACTTGCAGCCTCGATCACCCTTTTATCCAAGCTTTTGGAAGCACTGCTTGCCCCTTTTCTCTTTATGTCCAACTTTTCTGACCCTAATTTTTGCCTGGATCGCCCTTTTGGGTTTTCAATCCACCGGGTCGCTCAATTTTGCCTAGGCCGCCCTTTCGGGTTTTCAACCTAGCGAGCTAATTCTTGCTTGGCTCATCTTTCTCTTTTTCTTTTATTTTTCTTTGGCGTAATATTTCTTGACTGAATCTGAATTTACTGGGTTCTTGAGTTCTTCACCATCCATGTTGGTGAGTATTAATGCTCCTCCAGAAAAGGCTTTCTTCACCACATATGGCCCTTCATAACTTGGGGTCCATTTCCCACGGGAGTCACTCTGAATAGGCAGGATCTTCTTGAGCACCAGGTCTCCTTCGCTGAATTCTCGGGGACGAACCTTCTTGTCGAAAGCTGTCTTCATCCTTTGTTGATACAACTGGCCATGACACAGGGCAGCAATTCTTTTCTCCTCAATGAGATTCAGCTGATCCAGACGAGCTTGGACCCATTCTGCTTCTTCCAACTTGGTTTCCATCAGCACCCGTAGGGAGGGTATCTCAACTTCAATAGGGAGGACTGCTTCCGACCCATACACCAAAGAGAAGGGAGTTGCTCCGGTTGAAGTACGCACTGAGGTACGATACCCGTGCAAAGCAAAAGGAAGCATCTCGTGCCAATCTTTGTAGGTTACTACCATCTTTTTCACAATCCTCTTAATATTCTTATTGGCTGCTTCGACTGCCCCGTTCATCTTAGGACGGTATGGAGAAGAATTATGATGTTTGATCTTAAACTCTGTGCACAATTCTTTCATCATCTTACTGTTTAGGTTGCTGCCATTATCTGTGATAATCTTGTCTGGAAGCCCATAGCGACAAACCAAATCTCTCTTTACAAACTTGGCAACCACAGAACTGGTTATGCTGGAATATGAAGCGGCTTCAACCCATTTGGTGAAGTAATCAATTGCAACTAGGATGAAGCGGTGCCCATTTGACGCCTTGGGCTCTATGGGACCGATGACGTCCATGCCCCACATTGAAAATGGCCAAGATGCAGTCAAGACATTTAATGAAGCCGGTGGCACATGTATGTGATCGGCATAAATCTGGCATTTGTGGCACTTTCTCACAAAATTGTAGCAGTCTGCCTCCATCTGCAGCCAATAGTAGCCAGCCCTTAATATCTTCCTTGCCATAGTATGCCCGTTGGAATGAGTTCCGAACGAGCCCTCATGCACCTCTCTCATGATCCTTTCTGCTTCCTCCTTTGCCACACACCTAAGGAGTACCTTATCATGATTCCTCTTGTAAAGCACCTCGCCACTCAAGAAGAAATTCATTGACAGTCTTCTAAGTGTTCTTTTATCATTTTCTGATGCCCCTGGAGGATACTCTCTGTTCGGGATATACTGCTTGATGTCATGATACCAAGGTTTATCATCTCCGTTATCTTCAATTGCTGCGCAGGAGTAGGAGTGTGCCGGCAAACCTCGATGCTGGATTCTGATCTGGGTCAAGTTCTTATCACAATTGATATTAAACATTGAAGCTAAAGTGGCCAGTGCATCAGCCAACTGATTCTCTCTGCGAGGAAGATGTTGAAATGTGATTTCTTCGAAGGACTCAACCAATTCTCGGATGTAGTCTCTGTACAGTATCAACTCGGGATCTCTGGCTTCCCAATCTCCGTTCACTTGATGGATAGCTAGGGCCGAGTCTCCATACACATCTAATCTTTTAACTTTCCAGTCTAGAGCTACCTGAATACCCAGAATACATGCCTCGTACTCCGCAATATTATTTGTGACATAGAAGCTCAATCTAGTAGTGAATGGTATGAAGCGATTGTCAGGGGACACCAGCACTGCCCCAGCCCCGTGCCCATAGCTGTTGGAAGCACCGTCGAACACTACTCTCCACCTTTCATTCTCTGGGGACCTTCCCTCTTCAACTAAAGCCATAATGTCCTCATCTGGGAAATCACACTGCATCGACTGGTAATCTTCAATAGGCTGATGTGCCAAGTACTCAGCTAGCGCACTACCTTTGATGGCCTTTTGAGTGACATAAAGAAGGTCATATTCTGACAACTGCATCTGCCATCTGGCAATTCTTCCTGTAAGCGCAGGCTTCTCGAAGATATACTTGATAGGATCCATTTTTGACACCAACCAAGTGGTGTGACTTAACATGTATTGCCTCAAGCGATGAGCAGCCCAAGCCAAGGCGCAACAAGTCTTTTCTAGTAATGAATACCTCGTCTCACAACCGGTGAACTTCCTGCTCAGATAATAAATTGCGTGCTCTTTCTTGCCAGTTTCGTCATGTTGTCCTAACACACAACCCATTGAATTTTCTAGCACGGTCAGGTACAGGATCAAAGGTCTGCCATGCACCGGAGGCATTAAAATAGGAGGATCTTGCAGGTACTTCTTAATCTTCTCAAAAGCTTCTTGGCAATCATCATTCCACTTAGTCTCTTGATTCTTGCGCAGCAATTTGAAAATCGGCTCGCATGTAGCAGTTAGCTGGAAGATAAACCAGGAAATGTAGTTCAGTCTTCCGAGAAAACCCCGAATTTCTTTTTCTGTCTTAGGAGTAGGCATCTCGAGAATTGCACACACTTTGTCTGGGTCAACCTCTATCCCCTTTTGACTGACAATAAACCCCAATAGTTTTCCTGATCTCACCCCAAAGGTGCATTTAGCTGGATTTAACCTGAGCTTGAACTTTCTCAACCGTTCAAAGAGCTTCCGCAAATTAACAACGTGCTCTTCATCTGTTCTGGACTTTGCGATCATATCGTCCACGTACACCTCGATCTCTTTGTGCATCATATCGTGGAACAACGTGACCATAGCTCTTTGGTAAGTAGCGCCGACATTCTTCAACCCAAACGGCATGACCTGATAGCAGAACGTTCCCCAGAGAGTTGTGAAAGTAGTCTTCTCCATATCCTCGGGAGCCATTTTAATCTGATTATACCCTGAATACCCGTCCATGAAGGAGAAAAGGGAGTATTGTGTCGTACTGTCTACTAGGACCTCAATATGGGGCAGGGGAAAATCGTCTTTGGGACTGGCACGATTCAGGTCTCTGTAATCGACACACATTCTAACTTTTCCATCCTTTTTGGGCACTGGCACAATGTTAGCCACCCACTGTGGATACTTGGCTACGGCTAGGAAACCAGCGTCAAATTGTTTCTTCACTTCGTCTCTAATCTTTAAAGACATCTCAGGCTTCATCCTCCTTAGCTTCTGTTTAACCGGATGGCACTCAGGCTTGACTGGCAGCTTGTGCACCACTATATCAGTATCTAACCCAGGCATATCTTCATACGATCATGCAAAGACATCAATGTAGTCACGCAGGAGTTGAACCAACTTCTCATGCTCACTCTTTTTCATTGAAGTGCCAACCTTGACTTCTTTCTTTTCGCCCTCTGTGCCTAAATTGATGATCTCAATAGTTTCCCCATGTGGCTGAATAACCTTTTCTTCTTGCTCAACCATTCTCATCAATTCCGGAGGAGTTTCCCAGTCATCCTCGGCATCCTTCTCAGCTTGATTAACGGGGTAATCAAAATTAACATATGGACCGCTGGCATCATTATTTTCAAAGGTATTCATTTTAGATCTGCATTTGCGGGAATAGAAAAGCAATGAACAAGCAAAAATAGAGACACAAAATGAAGACGCAAAAAGGCTATTTTTATTCATTTGAGAATTCAAAACTACATTTTGTCGATAGATGATATCTAAAAGAAAACATGCATGCCCCTATGAAACTGTCCTAAGGCCTTGGGCAGAGTCAACAGATTTGCATTACAAAGATCATTACTTTGAAATGAAAACAACAGGGAAATCGACGATCTTCCAGTTGCAAATTTCTTCTCCTGCAACACTGCGACGAACCAGGCCCCGACCCTCGCCTTCGTCAACTAACTCTTCCTCGATGACAGCTATCTGATTAGGGATCGGCATGCCAGCACTCCTGAAATTCCGCTTGAGGTCACCTATGGGGACCATCATCAATCTGGGTTCTCTCCCCTGAAGCCTAGCCAATCTCTTCTCACGCTTTTCCTCAGCCATTCTTCTCTTATCAGCTGGAGTGGGCCCATAGCCTAATCCACGTCTGTCCTTGTATTCCTGCAGATGTACGGGTGACAGAATTCCTTGCTCAGATCTTCCTAGTCCCTTCCCAATCTGATAGCCATTCTTCAGCATGACTTTTGCTACCATAATATCAGCATTTGACCACTTGGGTACAGGTACTGGGGATTCTTCACTTACGAACACAACATTTGCAATTTCTAAGGACTGAAAGGCGAATTCAAGGGATTCCTCTGCAGCTTCAATATAATGAGAGGGGACAGGCTTGCTGTCTGTGAACTCTTCCTCCCCAAAGACAACTACAAGCTTATCGTCAACTATAAACTTGAGTTTTTGGTGAAGTGTTGAAGGGACAGCGCTTGCTGTATGGATCCAAGGTCTCCCCAAGAGACAGCTCTATGAGGATTCAATATCCATAATCTGAAAAGTCACATAGAACACCTCAGGCCCTATTTGCATTGGAAACTCAATTTCCCCTATGACTTCTTTCTTTGACCCATCAAAGGCCCTGACCAGGGTTGAGCTGGGTTTCATGTAGGAACAATCCACCTCTAACTTGTTCATCGTTGATCTGGGCATAACATTCAATGAGGATCCATTGTCAATGAGAACCCTGGAGAGCGTATATTCATCGCACTTCACTGAGATATGCAGCGCCTTATTGTGCCCCTTCCCCTCTGGGGTGAGCTCATCATCAGTGAAAGTAATGTAATTAGATGCAACGATGTTCCCAACTATACCATCCAACTAATTGACAGTAATATCTTGGGCGACATGGGCCTCATTCAGTACTTTAACCAAAGCGTCACAGTGGGCTTCTGAGTTTAGTAATAGGGACATGATGGAAATTTTGGCTGGGGTGTGGTGTAGCTGATCCACCACTTTGTAGTCACTCTGCCGCATTATCTTCAAGAATTCAGCAACCTCTGGGTCTGACACCTTCCTATTTATCATAGGCTCCGGCTCTACATTCTTTCCTTTTCGGATTCTCTCTTCTGTTGCCTTAGAAGGACCCTCTTCCTGAGCTTGGGGAACGTACACACGCCCACTTCTAGTTACCCCACTACTTCCTGCAATATTGGTGATGTCAAGAGCAACTTGAGATCTCGGAGCTGGAATTGGCACACTGTAGCTCCATGGGACATCAGTGTTCTTCTGGCTAGGAGCTGGAACTGGGATCACAATAGTCTTTGGTCTTGCCACAGCCGAATTCCGACTGTATGGCACCTCGATAGGTCTCTGCACATCTCTGCCCCCTTCTGATTGGAGGGTCAGAACATCCTCCTCTCTCCCCTGTATACCCACCTGGATGATGTGGCGGTCCATCAGATCCTGTAACACCACCTTGAATGCTTCACATGCTCCTACACAGCTGACATTAGCACAAACTCCTTTCTGAACACAACCCATCCTAATAATCCCGCATTTGCACAATTCTGCATGAATGATTTCTAGGGGAGTCTGAATATCTTCTACTGATCTGATTAGGGACTGTTCTTTCATATCCATGATTGCATTAGTGGCATGCTTCCCATGACCAGGCAGCGGGTTAGTCATGATATTTGATCCTCCTGCTTGAAAGTTATGCCTTTTTTGTCTATCAAGTCCTGCACCACTATCTTGAAGGCTTTGCAATCCTCCACAACATGCCCAACCGCCCCTTCGTGGAAAGCACGGGTACTATTGGGGTTGTATCCTCTGAAGTAAGGTGGTTGAACAGGTTTCATGGGTCTTGTATTGATGAGCTTATTGGTGATGAGGTAGTTGAATAGGTCTGTGTATGACATGGGAATTGGGTCAAAGGTTGTTCTGTTTTGATAGGTCCTTTGGTGGTTGCTTTGGTTGTTGTTTTGGAATGGATGGGCTGTTTGTGTGGGAGTGGGGACTGGGATGTTGGGTGGCTGGTATGGTGGGCTGATAGTGATGGTATTGGTTTCCCCCTCTTTCTTTTTGGGAAAGCCGGAGAATGGCTTCTTTTGGGAACTTGTGTTACTTGTGGACCCCTGCGCAATCTTTCCACTTCTCAATCCGTTCTCCAATCTCTCTCCCACAATCACCACATCTGAAAAATTGGATGACGCACTGCTGATCAGACGATCATAATATAGCGGTGGTGAGGTTTCCATGAACATAGAAACCAATTCTTTGTCTAAAAGAGAAGATGTGACTTGTGCGGCCAAAGCCCTCCATCGCTGAGCGTACTGTTTGAATGATTCATTTTCCTTCTTGCTCATATTCTGCAGCTGTGTTCGGTTTGGCGCCATGTCCGTATTGTATTGATATTGCTTGAGGAACGCATCTGCTAAATCCTTCCAGCAGCGGACTTGGGATGGCTCTAACTTCATATACCAATTAAGGGATGCCCCGGCAAGGCTATCTTGGAAGCAGTGGATTAGCAATTTGTCATCACGGGAGTAGGTAGACATCTTCCTACAATACATCGTCAAGTGACTCTTCGGGCAGGTCGCACCTCTGTACTTGTCAAAATCGGGGACCTTGAATTTTGGCGGCAACACCACATCAGGAATAAGGCATAGGTCTCTGGCCTCCCTAGCCCTGGAGCCAAAGCCTTCAATCATTCTTAGTCTTTCTTCTAACATCTGGAACTGCTCTTTGGTCTGTTGGTGCTCAGCGGAATAGACTTGAGGGGAATGACTTACACCATAAGGAGGTGGAGGCATTGAGTTCTGAACCTGAGGGTAAACGGAGTTTCCGGATATGAAGCCTTGAGTCTGTGGAAAGGCAGCTGGCTGTGGACTGAGGTTCTGAGGAGTAGGCTGAGGTATAACAATTGGATGCGGGATCTGAACCTGGGGTTCACCAGTCATTCCTTCTGACCCGACAGACGTTGGCTGTACATTCTCAACTATTGCCACGGGACTAGCTCCTGGGTTAGCCCCTTGATTTGGAGGGATATAACCCAAAGGAAGGCCATAAGGAGGCCACTGAGCAGCTTGAAAGTCATTTCCATTCTTCAAGGACAACAGGAGTCTCATCATCTCGCTCATCTATGCCTTCATGGCATTCATTTCATTTCTCAACTCAGGATCACCTTGACTGGAGCTACCAGGAGCTGAATGGTTCTGATTCTGTACCTCGGGGCCTTGGCCTGTTCCATTTCCATTCTCTGAGCCTGAAGCTGGATGATTCTGATTCTCTGGTTGAGGTTGATCGGGGTCACTTAAGATTGCCATTCCTCTGGCCTGTGAACGTGTCCAATACGGATGTGGTCGCACCAGCTTGCCATATCTTCTGTTTGAGTTGAAAACATTTTTATAAGCAAAGGAGCAAATTAATGAATGCAATGTAATGCACATGATTTTTTTTATGTTATTTGTTGTTTATTGCCGGGAATCACAGTGCAACTTGCTCTTGTCGTAGGTGTATATTCAAATATTTTCAAGAACATAACGCGGCTGGGATCAACAAGTGAGATAAACGTACTTCATTCAAGCATCATATCTTTAATCATTCCAAGAACAAGATACAATATCCTTAAATGTGCAATACAACGCTTTGAAAAGAAAAACACAACATCCTTTAAGAAAAGAAAAATTACAATTTCCTAGTGAACATTCTAAAAAAGGGAAAATTTAAATCTAAAAACCTATTGCCTTCATCTTCTCTTGGTTCTTCTCCTTTTTGCTAGCTGCAGCAGCTTCTCTTGCCATTTCCATGAGTTCCTCAGTCATAGACCTGCAGTACTCCAAGAATTCATATACTCGCACCGGAGTGTTGTAAGGCAGCATCTCAGCTTCTGCCTTTCTCAACCTCTTGGGAACATCCCTCACCGCCTGGTTAACCAACCATGCCAATTTGGAGAACTTGTTCTTCCACTGTTGACTTTCTGCCCTCATCTCAACTATGATCTCTTGCTTTTCAATCCTACCCATTAGCTCGAGAAGACGGTGTTCCCAGTACTGACTCTCCTCTCTTACCTGTCGGTAAGCATCACTGATGTGCCTCAGATTCCTTCTTAGCTCATCTGAATTCTCTTGCTCCATCCTTAAAGCCTGCTGATACTCTCTAAGGATGTTCTCAATTGCACCTCTATGTTGTCTGATGCACCTTATTTGACTTTCAAGCTCAAACGCCACAGACTGAGACTCTTTCTTGCATTCCTCTAGTGATTCCTTTGCAGCTCTCTCACTTTGCACAGACTTCTTGAACAACTTCCTCCATTCGTTTGCTCTAACCATGGCCTCACCCACCTTGGCATTCGATCTTTTCAACTCATCTTTGGCACCTTTCAGATATTCCTTCATTTTTTGATTACTTTCCTCTTCTTTCTTAAGCTTCTTGCTGCTTTCTTTGAGAGCTTCGGCCTTGCGCTTGTTCTCGTTCTCTAACTTTCTCTTCTCAGAAATTACTTTCCCCAACTTATCTTGTAAGGCTTTCTTTTCTTCTTCTACCTTGAACAAATCAGACTTGACCTCACTTAGTTCTTTGAGACTTGGAACGTGAAGCTCTGGGACTTCTTTCCCAACTGACGATGAATTCTGACGAGGCGGGCCAACATTTTGAATTCTTTGGTGAAGCCATTGGTAGAAAGTAACATCACCCATTTTCTTTGTGATATCCACTTTATCCTTGTAAACTACACCCTCCCAAGCCTTTGAAATTTTCTGAAGCAAGCCTTGGTTCTTTGGATCTTCTTTATCGAGAAAGATTGGGGCCAACATGTCTTTAGTGGGTGCATTATTCATAGGATACCCAAATTGTCTGATGATGAGAGAAGGATTGTAATTGATGCAGCCTTGGGTTCCCATTAAGGGTACATTCTGGAAATTGCCGCACTGGAACAGTATTGAAGGCCTATCTTTCCAACACGGATGATTGAACCAACAGACTTTGAGAGCACTGAGATTCTCTAAAGTGTGCACCCATTCTCGTGCACTTCTGGCTTCCACATCACAACACAGGGCATATTCTACTAAGTCCGCAGCTTTCGTTTTATGAGTGACAACATGGTTGAGGAACCAGGTGTAGAGAACATGGAAAGAGCAAGCAACCTTCTTCTTTCCTAACACACGGTGATGAGTGAAGGAATAGTAGATATCTGCAAGGATTGCTGGTACAGGGTTAATCGGATTTTCTTTACTTATGAATGCTAGAAAAAGCCCAATAGCGGTCTCATCAATGAACCTCTCGACCTGAGGGAAAAGGACGATCCCGAAAATAATTAGGGCTAACAGCTGCTTGAAAGGACCCCACTTCTTATTCCGGGCATAAAACTTCAATAAACCTTCGAAATAACTTAGCGGGAAACCCCTGATACGGTTCTTCTTTTCCTTATGAAGCTCTAATTCCTTCACACTGACTTGCAACAACGAAGAGAGTTTCTGGTCTGAATACCGATGTTTCTGATATTGGTAAGGTGCTAACTCTGACTTTGAGAACCCCAAAATCTGTTCATACTCCTCGAGAGTTGGTGATAACTGAAAGTCTTTGAAGAGGAAGCATCGAATGTCCGGATCATAGAATCGGCTCAGGGCCATAATAACACTCTCTTGGACATCTAATTGTAACAATCTGAGGAGGTTACCATAAGCCTTCCCGAATAGATCCCTCTCTTCTGACTCCATCAAGGAAACAAACTCTTTCAAACCCTCTACATCTATTCTCCTGACAACCGGGAACCTTGAATTAAGGACAATCTCGCTTCTTGATCCCATGTTGCTTTATCTTTCCCGCCTAAGACAAGATTCTAAGTTACTTTACAATCCCGGCAAACAGCTTAGATGTGTGACGAATGATTTTCAAAATTGGGTTTTATTTAATGCAGATGATGCAAATGACGTAATGATGCAATGATGCCATGATGCATGATGCAATGACGCTTCTTTTCGTGTTTTTGCAGAAAGAGGATATTTACAGGTGGTGATTTGAAAATTTCCACACTATATGCCACCTCATATAGGCGTTTATTGAAAAGGAAAAGCACATCTTTTTTGATTTTCGAAAATTCTGAAGGAAAAATTGATTGAACTGAATGCAACGATGCAGCACACAATTTGGAAAGCCCTTGTGACCTAAAAGGGGGTAGAACCTATGATCTAAGGTATTTTAGGGATAATCTTCTCATGTAGCTCTATTCACACCCTCACAAAGGTCATCAGAGCCACAGTCCCTCTCATGAAAATCCCCGTAAATGTAGCAAACTGCTAGATACGAAGCATCATGAAAGAGCACAACTCTGATTGAAACTTTCGCGAGTAGCCAAACGGACAAAGGTCCTGATGGGCTCCCACTACTCGAATCCACTCATCCTAAGGTACCCTAACAGACCTGGGTTATGGTCTCTTTCTCTAATCATATAATCTCAAGGTACAAGTGTGTGTGTGTGTGTGTGTGTGTGTGTGTGCGAAGGGCATTTCCTTAAAAACTACCCCACCTGCAAATGAAAATCTAGAACAGTCCAGACAATAGCATGTTGTCTACTCTAGGGTTCAATATCATACAAACAAGCCTAGGGTGCCAACAACAATGCACTACTTGCTTAAGAAAGGGAGCTGAGAAGAGGGGAACCTGATAAGAGAGGGGAAAATGCATGTGTTTACCTTAAGAAAGGGAGCAAAGAAAAAAAGGGAACATGATATGATTGGGGAAATGCATGAGGGAACTAAGCATATAAACAAAGAAACAACCATCTATTACTTTAAACAAAAGCAAACATAGGAAGAGAAGAAGAAGAATGCACAGGAATGCAACATGAAAGTATGAAAAAGAAGAAAACATAGAGGCAAAACAAGATATTCAAATCAATCACACAAATCACACACTTAATTAATTAGGCTTGACCCACTTTTTTAAAAAAAGGTTTTTCGTTTTTAGTCCCCAGTGAAGTCGCCAGCTGTTGCGCCCGAAAAAGTCCCCGAGGGAGAACCTTCCTCGTTCACAACTTTTCCTAAGACAATGAAGCCGCCACCAATATTTGTTAAGGAAAATTTTAGGAAAACCTTTTTTGGAAAGCGATTGGTCTTGCGAAACTAGAGAATAGGGTTCGGGGGTCGGTTACGCGCAGGGAAGGTGTTAGCACCCCACACGTCCTCTCTACTGAGAGGGAACCTTTAATTAAATGTGTGGTTTTAGTGTGCTGACTTGAAAATACTTAATTTTGCCTCTCTACTTCTTATTGAAAAATTCTTAATGAAAAATCTTTATTATTATGAAAAAGAAAAGGGGGAAGAATGGTTTTTTAGAAAAAAAACGCTTGACGGGACGAGGCTCGCTCCTACGTATCTCCTGGTGCGATGGAGAACTCAAAGCTACGTAGTTCTTCTTTATCCTGAAAAAAGGTTTTTGTCTTTTATCTTTTTAGTGAGTTTTCGAAATAGGACGAGCATTTAGTGAATGATTAAACTAACCAAGGTTATGGGTAATCACTGCTAAGTACTCTTGAAAATGAGAGTCACCACCGCCAGTCAGACGAACAAAGGTTCTGATTGACTATTAGTAGCAACTCGTTTTTATTTACTTTTTGAAAGTGGTTTTCGAAAGAGATTGATTGGCACGAATGATCAAACTAACAAAGGTTATGAGTGATCATCGCTTGTTGTTCTTTGGGGAAAAAGACATCGCCACCAATGGCTAGACGAACAAAGGTTCTGATTAACCACTAGCGACGATGGGTTGAAAATGATTTTAGAAAGGAAAAGGTTTTTGTTCTTTATCTTGTTGAATTTGTGAAAATTGAGCTTTTATGATGATCAATTGAGCAAAGGCTCCAAGTGACCACCATTAGCACTCCATTCTTAATAATCATGCAAGCAAAGGCTTCGCAAGACTACTAACAAAGTTTTTGGTTTTAAAGAGTTTTCGCAATTGGATTGATTTTTGTTTAGGGAAGAGAAATCTGTCATTTGGAAAAAAAAGGGTTTGTGAAAAATAATATAGGTTTACTTAGGGGGAAGAAACAAAATTTAAAAAGAGAAACAGGGGGCTGCAGTAGTAAAATGAGGGTGTAAATAAAGGGGGGGATTGTATGAGTAAAAAGAAAGAGTGCATTTAGCAGCAGCCCAGCCCACTATAAGGCTGGCTAACCCACAAAATTGTGGGCCTTCCTAGGGGGGGTGCAGCGGCGAAACAGAGGGGGTGCAAGTAGAAACCTGATTAAAATTTTCTTTCTTTTTTGTTTTTTTTTAAAAAACAATTAAAAGGGGGGTATAAAATGAAAACAAGGGTTTCCCTAATTCCTTCCTCTGTGTTTCCAGCGCCGTACTCCAACCTAAAATGGCCAAACCCAATTTTCTCTCTCTCTCTCTCTCACCGTTTCTCGCCTCCCCACCCTGATCTTCTCTCTCCTCTGCACCGCGCCGTTCAACCCTCACCGTCCCCTCACCCAAACTTCGCCCTCTTCGCCTCCCAGCCGATCGGCCTCTCCTCCCTCTCTAACCTAAGTTCGCCTTTTTTCCTCTCCTCCTCACCGATCGATACCCTTCTCACCAAAACCGTAGTGCTCTCCCTTCTCTGCTCATCACTTTAAGTCGCGGGGTGGTGGGTTGGTGGTGTATGGTGACGCGTTGACTCGGTGGTTGTCGCGAAGGGAGGTGGTGGTCCGATGGTTGTGACGTTGGTGGCTGGATCCGGTTGGGAGAGGGATCGGTTCTGGGGCTACGGCGGCGGATGGTGACGGATAGAGAGGGGGTTACGGTGATGAGGGGTTGCGGTGGTTTGCGAAGTGAGGGTGAGGCTCACGGTGATGAGGGGTGGAGGTGCGATGGTTCGTGGTAGGTCACAGTGGTGGTTAGGTGACAGTGATGTGGTGGTTGTGAGGGAGGAGTGGGTTGGCTACGGCGTCGTGGAGGAGGAGGACCACCGTCTGTGGTGGTCGGAGCTCAGAGGTGCATCCTATGATTATTTTCTACTTTTTTCTTCGCACCAAAATCTGTTTCTATTCTCTTCCTGTTCTGATTTCAATTCTTTTTTTTTAAACAAAAAACTCATATTTGCTCTATTTATATAACAACAGAACCTGGAACTTTAGTTGTCCCTAATCCTAAATTTTTTTTTTAACTTCGCTTTTTTCTTAAAAGAAATTAAACCCGAGCCCTATATTATTATTTTTTGTTGATTCTACTTCAAAAAAACACCCCCAATCCTAAACTGGTTCTTATTTTAGTTCATATGTGCATCAGTTTCAGGTTACAAGCTTGAACAACAATCATTTTTAGAGAAAACCCTATTTCAAACTAATAGAACTTGAAGAAAAATAAAAACATAGGGACTAACCTCAATCCCAGCTTCCGAAAATCACCTTATTTTGCTTCCAAATATTCTAAATCTGTTGCTTTCTTTTTCTTTTTCCTTTCTGGTGGTGGACGAATATTTATTTTCATGCTCTAGTGAACTAGAGTTCTGATGTTGAACTCGAATTCTTTTGGTTGTGAATAAATCAGTTGTTGTTACCTTTCTGTTACTGTGGCTGCCTATTGTATTTGTAGGCAAAAAATGTGGTGTAGGTGTGGATGCTAGTGCAGGGTATCAAAGCTCATAGGAGACCAAGCTGTTGGCAGCAGGGGTGGAGCAGTGGAGCAGCAAAGGAGCAGCATGGATGGGGCTGGCCTGTTCTTGCCTAAAGTGTGAAAGACCAAGGAACAAGGAGAAAGGAATTTGGGCTTCATCCTCAAAATACCTCCTGCCACAACAACAACCACAACAGCAAAGGCAGCAGCGCCTGCTGTTCTTTTTTTTTTTTTTTTGCTTTAATAATTTTTTTTGTTTTTATTTTTGTTTCCATGTATAAAAAGAGTTGACTTTTTTTTGTACTATTCTGGCTTTTTAATTAATTTTTTTTTTCTACATATGTAACAAAATTAAAAAAGGGACAGCTAATAAAAAAATGATTTTATTTTACTATTAGTATATTTTTTTATGATAATAAAAGCGGTAGAAATAACGCGCACCGACGCAACCACTCACACGACTCGAAACGAAACGCGCGCTCGCCTTAAGACTAGGAACGCGTACGCGATTTGAATACGCACGCGCGTACGTTATTAAAACTGATTTCATTCTATTCTCACTTTTCTAACAAAACGGTAAAATAACGCGTAGTGACGCAACTACTCACACGTGACTCGCAACCAACACGCGCTTGCGTGATTTATTATTATTTTTATTATATTTTTTGGACTCTTTTTTTTTTGAAAGCAACGAGCGCCAAACAAAATCGTTGCACGAGAGTGCCAAATACACCCGCGTTTAGAACAATATGCGAAGCGATAAAATTTTTGGGATTTTCTAATTAGTCCGACAAAATTGGGGTATAGGTGGGTTAAGTTTTGAAGAGTTCTTGTATCGGTGGGTTATACAATAAATTTGAGAACAAAAATCACTTTTGTAAGCAAAGTTTGCAAATGGGTTGAGTTATTATTGGTTAAGAAAGATACATGGGTGAGAAAAAGGAATGGCCTAGAAGTAGTTATTGCATAAGAGGGAATCAAATCATGTAAAGGGCCACCATGTTTTGAGTTGACCGAGATTATTTGTAATTTTCTTGTCCTCTAGCCTTGAGCAAATGATGGTGTGAGGGCCTTAAACCCTTCCTAAAAAGTGGGAAAGCCTCACTATGATACTTAGGTTGGAACTATTAATAAATTCTTACTTATTGAAAAAAGAAAATCTACGTCAAATTTCTTGTAGCATACAAAAGGGTATTGCTTTTCCCACACCCCCTCCTACTCGAAACACACCCCATAAGGGTGTGAAAAGACCAAAAGGCCAGGCCAAACCTCTTTTTTTTCACGAATTTTCACCTGTTCGAACACGGGCATTCGAACAGGTTCGAATGACATCGTTCGAGTGTGTTAAATTTTGACTTCACACCCTTTTGGGCGTTTTTCACCTGTTCGCACGAGGTCATGCGAACCTGTTCGCATGACCTCGTTCGAACACATTCGAACGACATCGTTCGAGTGTGTTAAATTTTGACTTCACACCCTTTTGGACGTTTTTAAACTGTTCGCATGAGGTCATGCGAACCTGTTCGAACAAGGTCGTTCGAACAGTCATAAAACACGTCCTCGCAGCGTCTCACGCGAGGTTATTTTTGGAATAAAATTTGTTAAGGGGTGTGAAAGAGTAGGAGGGGGTGTGGGAAAAGCAAAACCCTACTTAACTTTAGCAATCCAAATGAATATCTTGTGAGGAGGTAGCGTGGAGGCCCAAAAGGTGAGTTGGGTAAGCTGGAATGGTTTGTTTACCAAAATGAATGGGTGGATTGGACATCAAAAATCTTGAACTTTCAATCTTAGCTTATTAAAGGTCTTCTCGATCTCATAGGGTATGTTTGTGAGTTTAGAGGGGAGGAAAGGGGATTAATAGCGTAAATTCTTTAGTGATGAGAAGAAAAATTATCCCCCTAAACCTCTCCAAACCCCTCTCCTAGTTTATTTTTGGAGCCCCTCCAACCCCCCAACCCCCCCCCCCCCCCAAATAAATTAGGAGAGGGGTTTGGACGGGTTTAGGGGGATAATTTTTTTCCTCACCACTAAAGAATTTACACTATTAATCTCATGCCCCCCCTCCAAACTCCCAAACATACCCTTAAGTAGTGGCGGACCTACACTATTTTCAGGGGTTTCAGTTGAACCTCCTGAAAACAAAATGTTAGTACTAGTACCTCTATATAAAATTATTTTGAACCCCCCGAAATATTAAATTTGCAGTAGTATCTTTAAATTTGCACCCAATTTTTAATAAATCTTTCTTATTAATCTTCGAAAGAGACTATTTATAAAACTTTAAGAAGTAATTTTACCGATATCACATATTTTTACAGACTATCTATTTTCACATACTTTAGGACTTAAATAGATAATGACGGATAAACTTAGAGACTCATTTAGTCATTTTCTCATAAATAAATGTGGAGTTAGATAACTTGATTCCTTAATTTTAGTAAATTAAGTGAGAACATTTAAAAAACAATTTTTAACAATCCGAAGAACCATAATGAATTTTTTTTGTACCCCTAACCTAGGGTTCTTGGTATGAGAATTCATGGAGTTGGGAGTGGGCTGGAAACGTCACTTTGTTTGGGAGGGAGAATTGTTTGCTGATTTTTGAAATGGGCCTATAAGATATACGTGCTTTCGTGGGTGAGGGACAGAATGAACCCGATGCTTGACAAAACACTTAAGGGTTTTTTTTTGTACCCCCAACACCTTCACTTTATATCCCCACAAAAAAATTTATTCCAAAAATACCCCTATAAAATTGTTAATAACGGATTTACATAAATCATACATAAATCCGTTTTGAAAAAATAACAAAACGGAAGTAAGTTAGTTTAGGTAAATCCGTTTTTACCAAAATTTTGCCAACGGATATATTGAACAATTTATAAATCTGTTTTTGTAATTTTAACAAAACGGAATTAAGTTTTTTATATATAAATCTGTTTTTGTTACGTGCTGCTAACGGATTTACCTGATCATAAGGTAAATCCGTTTTGTTAATTATCAAAACGGATTTATCTAGGTTATAGGTAAATCCGTTTTTATTTATATTTAACGGACACGATTCCACTACCAGATTTGATCAATGACTCACTTTTGTTCGTCAAGACATCACCTTCGACGGTTTGAAGGATAAAGTGGAGATCAAAGTTCAAGTTATTGGTGATGACCGTGAGGTAGATATTCGTTAACACGTGACGATGTTGTATGCTGTGTGAATAATTTAGGCTAAAAAATCGGTTTTTGGGCAACCTACTTCGATTGTAATGAAACCACAGCAAGTAAATCTGAAATTCCATCGTTTACTACTTTTTATTAATTTTTTGAATTTTTCATAAATTACAAAAAATTTAAAAAAAAATTGCATAACCTTATTTTGCTTTTACTAGATTTTTAGTGGTGTTTTCATAATTTTTAGATTAGTTTTGACTCATTAACGGATTTTTAGTAGTGTTTTTATAACCATTTTTTAAAAATTTTGAAAAAAATTACTTTTAAATACACAACGGATTTACCTATTTATTAGATAAGTCCATTTTGAATATTTCCAAAACGGATTTATCTAATAATAGATAAATTCGTTATGAATTTTTTCCTTAAACAGATTTATCTAATTAAAAGATAAATCCGTTTTTGGTTTTTTTCCCAAAACGAATTTATCTTTAAAATAGATAAATCTGTTAGGTGTAACTCTGAGGGGCATTCTGGAAATATCATATTTTGTGGGGGTACAAAAAAAAACCAACACTTAAAATGTTGTTAGCATGGGCCTTTGGCCAATCTTGCATTGTTATGGTTTGGACCTCGCCCACTATGAATGAAGGGTTTTTTTTTGTACCCACATAATATCACAATATACCCCCACAAAACATGAAAATCCCAAAATACCCCCATAATTTTGACTCAATCGGATTTACCTTATAAATACGTAAATCTTCTTTGAGATTAATCAAAGGCGGTTTTACCTAGATCCGATTAAACATAAAAAATTGCATCGGATATACCGATAGAAGGGTAAATCCACTTTTGAATTTAACAAAGCGGATGTACCCCCACAACAGGTAGATCCATTTTGTCTCTTTATCAAGTCGGATCTACCTGTTGTGGGGGTACATCCGCTTTGTTAAATTCAAAAGCGGATTTACCCTTTACCAGGTAAAATCTGACTTGTAAACAAAATTTAAAACTTTTAATTTGTTTTTTTTTACACATTTAATTTGTTGGATATATATATATGGATAAATAATTACAAAAATGTGGGTACAATAATAAATACAGGAAATGTCAATCTAAATCGTCGGAATCATGGGCTAAGTCTACAACGGTGGGCGCATCAGTGGGAGGGAGACAGGGCATGACCGGAGCGGTAGACTGCCAAAGGGTAAAACGGCCGGTAATTACCATCCCTTTCAACATCAATAATTTTTTCTACATAAGAGTGCACATGATGAGGAACCGACGGTAAATTGAATTTAGTCTCACCCTGCTGTGTTAATTTTTTAGAAACACTCTGG
The DNA here is from genome assembly GCA_039519185.1 of Astragalus membranaceus. Taxonomy (NCBI): domain Eukaryota; kingdom Viridiplantae; phylum Streptophyta; class Magnoliopsida; order Fabales; family Fabaceae; genus Astragalus; species Astragalus membranaceus. Next base: position 187,131,845 of record CM076848.1, read on the forward strand.
GATAACTTTGAAGACCGCTGTGATGATTTTGTACAAGAAGACCGTTGTGATGAATTTTTACAAGAAGTCCCAGATTCTTGAGTCAGTTTCATCTTCTCATCCACATGCTCCCACCCAGAAGGATCACGCTTGACATCATATAATTTTTTCTTTTTCGTCTTTGGTGCACCTTTTGTTTTAACTTTAAATGGTAGTGCAACCATTGAAGAAGTGGTAGAGAATGCAAGCTCATTAAGTTGTTTCTTGAGGACAAATCTCTCCTCAGGAGTCATACGATTATATCGCGCCCACATGATGTCACTGACCACATCAGAAGCCTTAACTTTTCTGCTCCAACATAAATAATTTTGCGACTCAATCAATCTCAAAAGCTCCTGAATGTCCGTTCTAGGACCCATCTTAGAAGACCTATAGGCGTAACGCTGCCTATATATTTGAGGAAGAAAAGTGACATTGTCCGGATAATGATTCTTCAAAGCAGTAAGACAATCTTCCTGGGCAACATTCAGATCAGTGTGCTCATTAACAATAGTTTTCTGCGGCTTAGTTAAACGACCAAAAGCTGTCGACCCGACCGGGGTAGTAAGCAACTCGTGTGTGAAGACCACGCCTAACATTCACACGCCAACCCCCATGACGTATTGTATAAGTAGCTCTCAATGTAAACGGACAGCTCATTCTCTTAGACCCGAAAACTCTAGAATCATTAGACCATTTCCCTTGCTTCTCGCAACCAAAAATAATCTTATCTCTTGAACCCACAACTCCAGCTTTGTCAGATCTTACAATGATAACCACAACTCCAATACGTCTCCCAACCGCTTTAGCCCACTCTTCTACATCCTCGGGTGTAAAATATCTACAAAATAGAAAAAATAGAAAAATGTTACGTACTTAATTAATTAAATATCTACCAAACTTTGATTAAAAAAATTAGTATGAAAAATATACCCTCTCCGTCCAGCATGCCTCTGTAGTGTCTACCACGAAAGGAACAACCTGCGACTCTGTATGCCGGTCAATATCTATTTCAAAATAGAACAACAGTTTTAGTATGAAAAATATACCCTCTCCGTCCAGAATGCCTCTGTAGTGTCTACCATGAAAGGAACAACCTGCGACTCTGTATGCCGGTCAATATCTATTTCAAAATAGAACAACAGTTATACAGAAATTAATTTAAAAAAAAAACAAATCGGATTTACGTACCCCAAACGTAAATCCGCTTTGTATTTTTCAAAATCGGATATACCCCCATCCAGGTAAATCCGATTTATTAAAAGACATAATCGGATTTACGTTTGGGGTACGTAAATCCACGTAAATCCGATTGCGCATCGAATTTAGCTATATCCGTCAGGACAAAATTTCGCTTTCTATACTGAAATAAATGGTTAAATCGGATTTATCTGTCAGTTTGATACATCCGATTTGACTTATGCGTGTGTATTTATTACATATTTAAAGTTAATCGAATTTACCTTGCATTTAGGTAAATTCGATTACCAGATAAATTCGATGGGGTATAAGGGAGTTGATGGGGTATAAAAAAAACCATGAATGAACATCATGTAATCTTGACAAAAAAATATTGTTGGCCTACAACGCTCCTTCTAAAATTTTAATATTTTCATGGAAACTTCTATGACACATTGCCTACTAGAGCACAACTCATTAACAGAGGGATTACTGAAGTCAATCATCGTGGGTCAAGTGTGTTTTGTTTTTGTGATGATGGAAGAGTTTCACACTTATATACATGTCATTTCTCTTACAATGCATAGTCTTCTATAAAATGCATGGTGAATTTTTTCGGAGGAAGATTCGAAAAAGAGTTAGAAACGTTATATGGTTGGTAGTGACATACCGACATGGTGTTTGTGGAGAATGAGAAACATAATTAATTTTCAAGGTGTAGTTGCTGATGGTGTAAGATATAATTTTCTTTTTGTCATTTTTTTATCTATTTAGATGAAATGGCAAATAAACACCAAATACATAGACTATCATGGTTCACACTTGGATTCGAACCCGGGATCCGACGCCCATGTTTGTTGATGTTGGGTTTCAAGACGCGCAACCGAACACGAAACGGACAGAAAGACGACACCGAAATAATAAACCTACAAAAGAACAAAACCAGAAAATCCAAACCAGAAAACAGCAGATACCACCTGCAAGAAAACACAGACCAGCTGCTACAACCTGCAGAAAAACCAGGATACAGCAGCAAGCAACACAGCAGCAGCAGAAACGACTTCTTTGACAGCGGAAAACAATCTGAACCTGAGGCGTTAATTCTTGCAATTAACGCGCAATAACAGAGATGATTTTGCGATGAATCAGATGCGAAAACAACCAACAAGAAATACGCAGAGATTTCGGGAAAAGAGGGAAGAACACAATCAATCTTTGTTTACCCAGTTCAACAAGTTTACATCTTGGGGGATTGAGGAATTCCTTCAATCCAATTTACTGAATCAATAATGAATTTACAAGAAGATACAATTTGGGATTTCCCTTGTGTTTCCCCCTCACAACCCTAGCCCCAAATTTTCCCAATTTCTCTCAATCGCACACCCAATTGAAGAAGAATGAATAATCTGTTACAACTGAATCTATCTTCTAACCTATTTATACAGAAAAACAGTCACAAGAGTGAAAGGGATTAACGATTATGTAGAGAGCTGAGACGCGAAGAGCTTGCGAACAAGGGAGGTGAGAACCGAGAGAGTTTCAGCAACATACTTCAACATAGGAAATTACCCAATTGCCCAAATGTTGACCTTTTGACTTGCCACATCACCATAACTTTACACATGTGTACAAGTGGATATGCCACATCAACGGTTGATATAGTGTGTTGGAGTACCACTTTTACTTCTTATTTATATCAATTTTAGAATCAATTCTAGAGTAAAATTAATTTTACTTCAAAATATTACAAGAAGTCAAAAATAATTTGATGTCAATAAAACCACTTTTAGCTATTGAAGTAGTGAATCCAAACATGCAACGTGTTTAGCAAAACTAGCGGTTAAACTAACTGATAAATTTAAAATGACATTAAAGTATTTAATTCATGATTTTGGTTTATTTTAATAAGGATGAAGAAGGAATTAAAAAAAACAATAAGAGTAAAAATATCAAAAAAAAAGTGAGATACTATATGTAGTTGACTCAATGACTACTTGAAGTAGCGTTTCAGAAAATATTAAACACTAGGCTAAATATATATTTTGACCTTTTATCTTTGGGGTTGTGGTCACTTTGGTCCTTTATCTTTTTTTTTCTCATTTTAGACCCTCATGTTTTTTGTTTGTGTCATTTTGGCCCCTGCCGTTATGTTTATGTTTTTTTAGGCAAATTTTTAAGGACGAAAATGAAATCAATTAAAAACATAAGGGCCCAAAATGAAATCAATTAAAAATATAAGGGACTAAAATAAAATCAATTAAAAACATAATGGACCAAAATGATAACGGCAAGGGCCAAAATGACACACCCAAAAAACATGAGGGTCTAAAATGAAAAAAAAAAAAAGATAAATGGTCAAAGTGACCACAACCCCAAAAATAAATAACCAAAATATATATTTAACCTAAACACTAACTAGAAAATACTAAATGCTAGTTAAATCCGTACACGTGTACTCATTACCTTCTAGTCAAATTCGTTAATCAAATTCACTGTATTCTAGCAGACGAGACTTACCGATCAGAACTGAATACATGTCGCATCACGTCTAACAAAAAACAGCCAAATATATTGTCATCTTTTCTGTCCAATAGTGACACCATATTTGACCAAATGCATTCTTCTTCTCCACATTCGTGTCACCGCCAGCTAGGATGTCCCCACCAACCTTCCCCACGTGCATTCCCTATACCCGTACAAAACCATTTTTTCTTCGTTACTCCCTTTCTCTCGTATTATATGTCGTTTTGGGTATTTCACACATATTAAAAAAAGTAGTTAATTTTTTATGTGAAAGAGAAATGATGAGTTATTTTACCTAATTAACCTTTAGTAATGACATTGGGAAAATAAATTAGTAAAATTATGAAAGTTATATTATTAAATAATGAAGGATATGGTAGGAAAGAAATATTAATGTTTTATTGGGATACTAAAAAGTCATGTATTATGAGACAAATTTTTTTGGCTAGAAAGTCATATAATATGTGACGGAGGGAGTACACTAGTTTGAGTCCGGTTCCTGAATTGTATTTGACTCCTTAGAATATAACTTTATTAATTCTCTTTTATATAAAACATATACTCCCTCCATCTCATAATAATAGTCACTTTAACAAAAAATTTGTCTCAAAATAAATGTTATTTACGATTTTCAATGCAATATTAGTTGCTTTTTTTCAATTGTACTTTCTAATTAAAATAATATTCATCACTCTCAATATTTGATAAGGATAATTTGGTAAAAATACTGTTCTCTCTTCATCTTTTACAGTATTTTCTTAATATGCGTGAAATGAGCTAAAACGACCATTATTTTGAGACGGAGGGAGTAGTTATTTCATAGATCAATTACTATAGCTTACTTTTGAATTTAGCCTTAAGAATGCAGCAACGTTAAAACTTTTGAAGGAGAGCTTTACCGCCTATTATGTTCCTACTCAACTCGAGATATTAGTCTATGCAGTTCTGCGGAAAACATATCCGATTTACACAAAAAAAAATAGATCAATTACTTTTTCAAGAGTATGTAGTGTGTATTATGAGACTATGTTGCTAGAAATAGATGTAAGCTATATTTTTTTGGTTTACCATGATTGTGTACTAATTATTGTTTTTTTAGAAGAATGTACTAATTATTGTTTGTTAGTGGAGTTTTCCATACCTTGCACAACAAGCATGTTACATTTATTTCCCCTTGAAGAAGGTTTTATAGTACATATATCAGATTATCATTTCCCCTTTTTATTTTTAATTACTATTAATTCATAAAACCTTTTCTTGTAGCATTAACTAATACTCCAATACTTTTTTGGGTAAACCCGGGTATCCACCGCACGGACAACAGTGACTAATCCCTCGCTCATTGTAGGTGCCTCGAGGGGCAGGACAGCTAACTCGGGGTTTTAACGCGGCTCTGTACCCAAGGCGGGAATCGAACCTCCGACTCTTGGTTAAGGGAGGTTCAGCCCCAACTGCTGAACCCCACGCTCTGGGTTTTTAATACTCCAGTACTTGGAACTACCCAAACTGAGAAAATTTTCAAACTCTTAGTTTCCCTCTTACAATAAGAGCTCTGATAGAAAGAAATGCAATATTGGTTCTCCATTGATAAGAAAAGAAGCTTTACACACTTGCTTGATTTTGTACATCTGAGTGATATTTATTAATCTAACTCAGCAACTAACTCTAACAATAAAATAACAAACTAACTAATAAAGCTAGCTGTGAATACCAACTATGGTCAGCTATACAAGTAAACATTTAACTCAACAATTAACTACAGTTAATACAAATTAATATAAGCTGACTATATAATAAGTCTTCAGCTAACATCCCCCCTCAAGTTGGACTGTGTATGTTGCAAAGTCCCAAATTGGGAATGAAAGATTGAAAAGAAGTAGAGTGCAGCGGTTTGGTGAAGACATCAGCTAGTTGTGCTTCGGATTTGACTGGAAGGAGGTGAATCAATTTGTTTTGAATTTTCTCACACACCACATGGCAATCAATCTCGATGTGTTTCGTTCTCTCATAGAATGTGGGATTGTGTGCTAGATATACGGCTGACTTGTTATCACAATACACTGCAGTGGGATTATTCTGAGGCATCTGCAGGTCATTGAACAGAAAATGCAGCCATTGTATTTCACATACCAAGCTTGCTAGTGCTCTATATTCGGCTTCCGATGAGGAACGAGACACAGTATTTTGTTTCTTCGACTTCCAAGATATGAGTGCATCACCTAGGAATACACAATAACCGGTTATAGAACGTCTAGTATCCAAGCAACATGCCCAATCAGAGTCGGCAAAGTCAGATAAGCAAAGTTTATTCTGTGTAGAAAAATAAATGCCTTGTGCAGGTGCCTTTTTGAGGTATCTCAAAATATGTATAGCAGCTTGAAAATGCACTTCAGAAGGTTTGGCAACAAACTGACTGATTTGTTGAACTGAAAAAGCAATATCTGGACGTGTGTTTGTAAGATAAAGTAACCTTCCAACCAATCTTCTATAGGCAAACTGATCTGGGTATTCTTTCCCTCCCTCACTGCTCAACTTGACAGAAGGATTTGCAGGTATGCTGGCAGGTTTAGCAGCAAGGATTCCTGCATCTTGGAGAAGCTCCAAGGCATATTTTCTCTGATTTAGAAGCAGACCCTTCTTGGAACGAGCTACTTCAAAACCTAGGAAGAAACGTAAGGCGCCAAGGTCTTTGATTTTAAACTGATTGTCAAGAGTTCTCTTGACAAAGGATATTTCATTCATATCATTTCCTGCAAGAACCAAGTCATCCACATAGACTAATAGAATGGTAATGAGAGGGGCCTTTGATTTTACAAACAATGAATGGTCAGCCTCGGACTGTTTGTATCCCAAGGATATAAGAGTATGAGTGAGTTTATGGTTCCATTGGCGACTAGCCTGTTTTAAGCCATACAAAGACTTGTTTAGTTTGCACACTTTGTTGCCTAAAGGTGAATTTGGGGGCAACAAACCAGGTGGTACAGTCATGTACACTTCCTCAGTTAAGTCACCATGAAGAAATGCGTTATTAACATCAAGTTGTTCAAGAAACCAGTTTTGTGATGCAGCAATGGCAAGTATAACTCTGACAGTAGTAATTTTGACAACAGGACTAAAAGTTTCAAAAAAATCTACCCCTTCTAGTTGATTGTAACCTTTGGCAACAAGCCTAGCTTTGTGCCTCTCAAGGGTGCCATCAACCCTATACTTAGTTTTGTAGACCCATTTGCAACCTATTGGGGTTTTTCCTAGAGGAAGATCAACTAGAGACCAAGTGTTGTTTAAGGCTAAGGCATCAAGCTCAGCTTGCATTGCCTTTTGCCAACAAGAGTGTTTAGAAGCTTGAGAAAAGGTTGAAGGATCAACAGTAGAAGAAACATTATGACAAAATTGTTTGTAAGGGTCAGAACATTTAGAATAAGAAACAACAGAAGATAAAAGATAAAGAAGAGGAGTACCTTGTGGATGATTGGCAAAGCTTGAGAAGCTACAATGGTAGTCTTGCAAATAATTAGGTGTGCGAATTATTCTAGTTGAGTGTCTAAGAGGTTGAGCAGTGGGTAAGGTAGGATCTGTGGTGGCAGTGGACGCATTTGAATTCTCACTGGTTGAGTTTATATTGTCACTGGTGGTTGCATTTTCTGAGCTAGGTGCAAGATGCAAGTTGTTATTTGGTTCTAAGTGGTGAGAATTGGATGAGGTTGGCTCAATGGAGTGAGATTCTGGTGTAGGAAAATTAGTGGCAGTGGCATGTGTGTCTTGGAGATTTTCTGGTGCAGAAATATTGTTAGGTTTAGGTGGTTGGTTTTCTTGGTTTGGTGTGAAAGCATCAAAGGTTTGGATTGTATATGTGGGAATGGTGGACTGGTCAGAGGATTTTGTTTGTGAGTCCGGTTGTGTTTGGTGTTGATGAAATGGAAATTGATCCTCATAAAAAATAACATGTCTAGATTGGAGGATGTTATGAGTGTGTAGGTCATAGAGAATATAGCCTTTGATGCCATCTTTGAAGCCTAAGAAGACAGTTTTCTTAGCTCTAGGGTCGAATTTAGTTCTATTGGTAAGTAGGGTGGATGCATATGAAAGACATCCAAAAACCTTCAAGTGTGTGAGATCAGGTACTTTGTTGTGTAAGAGTTCAAAGGGTGTTTTATTGGCAATTATTGGAGAAGAGGTTCTGTTTATGAGGTGTATGGAATGCTGGATAGCAAAATTCCATAGTTTAGGTGGTAGGTTAGCTTGGAAGGATAGTGCACGGGCAACATTAAGGATGTGTTGATGTTTTCGCTCCACAAGGCCATTTTGTTGAGGTGTTTCTACACAGGATCTATGATGAATGATTCCTTTACTAGAATAGAAATCATTCATGAGGAACTCTACCCCATTATCACTTCTAAGACATTTCAATTTGGTATTAAATTGTGTTTCTATGTATGCTATGAATGATGTAATGTGACTACGGGTTTCTGATTTTTGTTTCATAAGTATGACCCAAGTGTACCTACTATAATCATCAACTAGAGTTAGGAAGTATTTGTGACCAAAAATGGAACTTTGTGAATATGGACCCCATATGTCAGCATGTAATAGCTCAAAACAATGTGTAGAAACAGATTTGCTAAGTGGAAAAGACAACTTTCTTTGTTTAGCAAAGTGACATATGTCACAAGGTAAATTGGCATTATCATATTGAATGAAGGTAAATTGTTTGGCCATACAATGATGTCTCTCATGAGAGAGGTGTCCTAGTCGCATATGCCATACATTTGAATTATGTAAAGTAGTATTTGTGGACTTACAAGGTATAGAAGGCTGGCTACTAACACTACAAGCAGAATTGAAAACATTAGCACACCAAGTTACTTGTGAAACGAATTTGTAGAGCTTCCCTTCAAGCTTAGCTGATCCAATCATCCGCTTGGTATGGGCCTGAAAGAAGAAACAACCATCAATAGAAAAGAAAACAGAAATTTGGCTACTAATGGCTAACTCAGGGACGGAAATCAAATTAGAGCCAAAGTTCTCAATGTAGAGAACATTGTATAATACAATGTCCTCAGTAATATGGACTGTGCCTATATGTGTTGCAATTGCAGACGTGTGATTTGGGCAATTTATCCTAGTGTGTTTAATAGGTCTACAACTGCTAAAAAGACTGAAATCTCCAATAATATGATCAATTGCTGCTGTATCAACTAACCAAAGGATGAATTTCTTACCAGACACTTGATTGGCATTGTCTAAAGTGTTATAGGTTGAAGTAGGAATGGGAGTCAGAGACACAGTATTAGCAGAGTGAGCAGAATCCTTGCCACGATGCTTGGATGCTTGAATAAGCTTAAGAATGTCCTTATATTGATCCTGAGTGAGTATAACCGAGCTGGTATCTGGCTTCTGTGTTTCAGCTTCTGAAGATGCAGCAGAATTTGTGGAATTCTTCTGGTTTCTGGTTTGATATCCAGGCGGGAACCCGTGAAGAAAGTAACATGTCTCAATTGTATGATTTGTCTTGTTGCAATTAGTACACAACCTTGAAGAGGCTTGTCCTCTACCTTGCCCCCGGCCAGTTCTTCCCCTACCACGATATCCATTACCTCCTCTACCATTTCCTTGAACATGATTGACCTGTGAAGAAGTCTTTCCTTCAACCTCAGATTCTGTGGAACCGGAAATGACAGGGTGCAGGTTTCTTTCTTGTTGAATAACAAGTGAAAATGCCTTAGTGATGTTAGGAAATAGATCCATCATCATAATTTGGCTCTTAACATGTGAATACTCTTCATTCAATCCTTTCAAAAACCTAATTGTATAATCTTGTTCCTTGAATTTCTTTACATTGGTTAAGGCACCACAAGTGCAGGGGATAGCACAAGAACAAGAGCAAAAAGGTCTAAAGCTATCTAACTGATCCCAAAGGGACTTTAATTCGGTATAATACTCAGAAACATCGCGTGTACCTTGTGATACTTTGTAGATATCTTCTTGGATGTCACCAATTCTGAACATGTCCCCTTGATCAAAACGATCATGAAGGTCCTTCCAAGCATCATATGCCTTATCAAAGAAGACAATCGTTTTGGCTACGTTAGGAGAAACGGATCTTTGAAGCCAAGCAAGCACAAGATTATTGCAGTGAAACCACTGGTTGTAGATGGAACTCGTCTTCGAAGGCACTGTAATCGTTCCGTCAACGAACAATAGCTTGTTCTTCGAAATAAGGGACACACGCATCGATCGAATCCACGGTTGGAAGTTCTTGCTTCCTTCTAACAGAGGTTGAACCAGAATTACAGCCGGTGTCTCGTTTGGATGTATGTAGAAAGGATATAAAATGTTGGTAGAGAAATCAGCATATTGCTGAAGGCTATGGCTCGCCATTGATATGAGGGAAGGACGAAATCAGAAACCCTAACAATTTGGGAAGAAATCGAACTGAAGGGAAGAAATCGAAAAAGAATGAGAACGATTTCAAGAATTCACCGAGAAAGGAAATCAAGAATCGAAATGCTGAAATGCAAAACGAATCGAAGATGAAGAATGGATCGGTGAGAGTAATCAATGGTGACGAACCAGAGCTCAGTGACTGAGCTCTGATACCATCTTACAATAAGAGCTCTGATAGAAAGAAATGCAATATTGGTTCTCCATTGATAAGAAAAGAAGCTTTACACACTTGCTTGATTTTGTACATCTGAGTGATATTTATTAATCTAACTCAGCAACTAACTCTAACAATAAAATAACAAACTAACTAATAAAGCTAGCTGTGAATACCAACTATGGTCAGCTATACAAGTAAACATTTAACTCAACAATTAACTACAGTTAATACAAATTAATATAAGCTGACTATATAATAAGTCTTCAGCTAACATTCCCCACTAGAGAAAAATAAGGCACCCATTTGGATGAGATAGTGTGGATCTCTTCCAGCTTAACCAAGGTCTTGAGTTCAAATCCAGTCTTAGAAATGCAGCAATGTTAAATTTCTTGAGGGTGAGCTTTACCTGGCTCGAGGGATTAGCTGGAGTTACGCGCAAAGAATATATAGATCAATATTTAATTTTCCAATAATTTTGATCTTGTCTTAATTGATCATATGACAAATTTTGTCATATTTTTAAGAAAAATAAAGTATTATTTTGTACACTTTAAAGTATAATTATATATATTTTAGGAGCTACCGGTCAAAAAAAATACATAGTACTCATGATATAATCACAAATTTATAAAATTAGACTTGAAAAAATTTAAACCATATGTATAATAGAAATTTAATTCATTTAACTTACTTATTTGACGAGAAACTAAATTTAATTAAATATACAATAAATTAAACTTAAATAGCCAACTAATAATTTCAGATACAATTCGGATGCTCGATTTACTTACTTCATCTAACTTTTTCTCCAAGGAAGAAAATAGTTCTGTGTTTGGGGAAGGAGTAAAAGACAATATTTTTTTTTTTATGGTCAAATGAAAGACACATATAGCTTATTAGCTTAAGCCTTAAGTCAAACTAAAGTTTCTAAAGATTTGGTGAATGGAGAACACGCAAGCTTGAGGTGGAAGCGTACACTTAAAAATATACTCAGAAACATTCACAAAAGAAAAATACTCAGAAACGTGCGCTGCGTGAGACTATTATATTAATTATTTAATATTTACCAACAAGTTTGGTCCAATCGGTAATTGAGTTCGGATTCCATCTCAAAGTCTCAAATTCAAGTCTTGGGTATGATAAAAACTCTCTTCGAAGAAAAAATCAAATGGACCAACTTAATCGAGTACACATGGTCAGTTAAGTTTTGACAAAACCGGTGAATATTGCACATTGTTTTAGACAAAAAAAATTATATAATATTTCTTTCTAAATTGCATGAAAAACGATTTTAGATTAAAGGGATATTGAAATAAACACCTAAAAAAAGAAATAAACAACTTAATAAATAATTTATTCAATCCTTGTCGAAAAAAACTTAATATTAATCGAGTATAATGTAAAAAGTGTGCAAAAACTATATATCTCTAATTGAAGAGAGATTGAAGATAGTTTACATACAAACATAGTATAAGCTATTTCCGTAATCAATTAGTGAGTGAGATCTAAAACAAATTTTAGATGAAGCATATTTTAAATGAAAAAGTTATAGGTAGCCTTTTTGTCAATATTTTTTTTATGTCCAAAGTGCAATTGATTTTCATTTAACGTGGGCAAAACCCAAACCAACGCACAAGAGTAGACCCACACCGTCTGGAGCAAACTAGAGAAATTGGGTGCCCAAAAAAAACCGGGTCCTAATAATAATTGAAAGCAGGAAAGTACACACACCTACTAACACAAAATTAGGTACCTACCATAAACGCAACCTACCACAAAGATTCGAAACCCTAGTTTAGCAAAAAAACCAACAACACACATACGGAGCTAAAACCACACATAAGAAGAACAACGATGACACAAACTCCCAGCACCTTCACGCACACAAACCACAGAGCAATCATTCTCTGTCTTTTCGAAGCGATTCATGCAAACAACCAGGCGGAGAACACACCCAATTAGAATGTAAGGCCTTCGATCTACACAACTCTGCAACTTGATGAGCGAGAATATTGCATCTCGAGCTGCCCAGGTAACCCCACAAAGGCGAAAGCGGTTCTTGAAAGTCAAAATATCTTGAATAACTGTAGTTAACCCTATTATCTCCTCTTCTCTGCAGGCTCGAACTAGGCACACATTACCCGACTCAACAATCACCTCTAAGACAAAATAGATGACATTTTTACTTTATAATAACTAGGTTTAAATAGTTATTACCCCCCTGCAAATATAGCCATTATCCAGTTACCCCCCTGCAAAAAAAACATTTAAAACAAACCTTGCAAAATGTAAAGTTATCCAGTTACCCCCTGCCGTTAAATTTTCTGTTAAAATATGTAAAATGTCACATATCCAGTTACCCCCTGCCACGTGTCACCTTATTATTGGGCCTCTGTGACACGTGGCACTGACATGCCACGTCAGCTCCTATGTCACCACTGCCACGTCAGCAACCAATAGATGGCTGCCACGTGACACTGTTGTTACACTCAAAATAAATTTTGAAAATGGCTGCAATGAGACTTGAACTCGCAACCTCTAATTCAAACACAATGGGAATTACCACCAAACCAATTCTTCACTTGTGATATTATACTAGTTCTAATATATTTATTACTTGTTCTAATTTATTTTTGTTACGTTCATCTCATCGTGAAGCACCAAACCATCCCCAATTCATCATCAAGCATTATCAATTGCTTTTCCTTCAATTCCTTTTTCTTTTTACTCTGTTCCATTTTCATTCTAATTTACTTGTTGTAATTTCTTTTTCTTCAAATCCTTTTTCTTTTTCTGCAAAACGATTTCCTTTTTCTTCAATTCCATTTTCTTCAAACTCATCATCATCAAACGATTCTGTAACCCAAATTCATCCAGAAATTAAAACGATTTTCGTTTGGAAACCCAGAAATTAAACGATTTTCGTTTGGAAACCCAGATTGAAACGATTTGGAAACCCAGAAATTCATCATCATTAAAACGATTTGGAAACCCAGATTTTCGTTTTCCAGATTTTTGAAGATTGTAGTTTGTTTGGTTGGTTGAAGATGGAAGATTGAAGAAGGAAGCATTGTTGTTTTGAAGAGCTTGAGTTTTGAAGACGGATCTGAGTTTGGTTGGTTGAAGATGGATATGAGTTTTGAAGATTGTTGTTTTACGAGTCGTAGAAGATGAAGAGCTTCAGTTTCTGATTTCCATATTTTTTTTTAATTTAATTGGCAATGATGTAATATATTTTGGTAGGTGAGTTAATAATCACAAATACTAATTTGGCTCAGTGGTTAGGATGTGTAGGTGTGAGTAAGAGGTCGCGAATTCAACACCGTTGGTGGCCACAAAAACATTTATTTTTGAGTGTAATAGCACATGTCAGTGACACGTGGCAGTGGTAACATAGGAGCTGACGTGGCATGTCAGTGCCACGTGTCACATAGGCCCAATAATAAAGTGACACGTGGCAGTAGAGGTAGCTAGTAACTTTTCATAAAATAAAAGTTAGCTAGTAGAGGTAGAGCATGATATGTGACATGACGAACATATAATATCAGTACCTATGTACTAACAATTTTGTGTAATTTAGGAAGCGTCCACCCCTATGTCTTTTTACCTAGTTTCATTCCTACAATCAAAAGGTGCTTATAGATTTTAAATTATTATTTTATCTTATCTTATATTTAACATACTTAAAACTTTTAATAAAAAAAAAACTAGTTAAAACTTAAAACGGGCTTGTATGAATGAGATGGGATAGGAGCAGATGTGAATATTAAATTAAATTATTTAATAATTAATAATTAATAATTAATATATCGCGCGTGTTTGCTTTCCTTCTCATTCAACAGCCGCGCAAAGGTTGTTTCCCTGTAATACACGTTAGGTGAAGACCTAACCGCGCTTATAAATACTCTTCTTCAACCATTTTTTTCTCTCCTTCCTTTCCTTCCATTTTTCCTCTTTCTGAAACTGAAAGTGAAAAAACCCCCTTCTTATTATTTTCTTCCCGTTCTGCTTGGTATGCTATTTCTTCACTTTCCATTCTCGTTCCCTTCACTCACTCCCTCTCCCCTACCCCGCACGTGCACATTCTCTCTCCCTTTCTTGTCACCGCTAAAGGAAGCTTCTTCTTAAATTTCGCACCAAACAAATTAAACACTTGTTATTTATTTGTTCCCTCTGTAACATTATTAACCTCTGTCTTTTGTTTTCTCTGTTGTAGAATATTCCCTCTTGAACTTGCATTGTGAACTACAAATTCAACTTGGAGCTCCTATATTAATATAAGGTACTGTTCCCTTTATGTTTATGCATCTTCTTCTCTGCTTCTCAAATTTAGATTCTGAAATTTTGGTTTCCAATGTGTCTTTTTATTATAATTTTTTTTAATAGAGATTGCGCATATATGTTGACTTTCAATTGTTTGGCAACTACACCTAAATTCGATACCTAAATTCAACACCTAACTAGATGCGTAATGTAGTTCAGTATGTGGTTAATTAATCCTACTAGTCTTTATTATAAAAAAAGTTTACAATTTTAGGTTTATCGAATGTATTATGTATATTGAATAACGGATATATCTAGTCTAAAATACATCAGTTATTCAATAAACTTATAGGTCAGAGTTATTCCATGAATCTGAAACTGTAAATTTTCCGAGGGAGTATATCAGGTAACCTCATTAACCTGATTTGATCACCCAAAAATCGTGGTTAACCATGTTGAAATTTGTGATTAATGAAGTTACATAGGCTGTGGAATGAGTTTTGATACCTGATATATCTATTTAATTAACCACGTATTTCAACTATGTATCTAGTTAGACTTTGAATTTAGGTGTCAAAAAATCATTTCTTTGCTTTAAATGATTATTCAATATATTTTGTCTATTTTTTCTTTTTTCAATTTTTGTTGGACTTGGTCAGATTCTAGGCCTCTTTTTTTTTATTATTTATTTGGAATTTGGAAAAGCGTGTATATTTTTATTTTTTTTATAAGGGTTCTTTGAATGAATGATTGATTCGGTTATTTCAGTTTCTGTTTTTCTGATTTTTTTAGTCTAATTGCTTGTTGTCTTGTCGTGATCATGTGATGTAAACTATTCTCAACCGTTTATTAAGACTTAAAGAAAAAAAAAATTCAAGAAATTGATTTAAAAGTCAGATTGTAAAGTTGACATCAATCCAGGTTCAATTTACCAGAGCCTACAATTGTTGTTTCCGAAACGTTTTCATTGAAAATAGAAGTCTTCTAGAATTTATGGTCCAAAGTAGAAAAGAAAATATATTACACCTAAAATTTTCGACACCTAGTTAACTCGGTTCAAAATTGTGGTTAATGGCCATCCCGATACAAGTTGTACCCACTAATCACGTCGAAATCATCACGAGCGTGGTTAATGGTGTATAAATGCAAGATTAATTTAGTCTAGTGAGGGTTAATGAATTATCTTGGAATGGACTTTGGCCCATTCCGGATTTGGGCCGGCCTCAAAGGTCCATTTCATCTATCAGTGCAAGGACCACGCACCCCAATAGTAAGCAATGACCGAGATCGGCTCAAATCCCTTTGTACGGTCAAGAAGCGACCTCGACTGTGATCATCAGCTTGTAAACTACCTTACCACGTTGGATCCCTCACGCGCTCGCACGTGCCTTAGAGGCAAATCCACATCAGCTAACACAACAAAATTCATGTGATAGAGTCACTCATTAACTATTCACTGAATTCCTTGCAAATTTTGAAACAAAAAAAACGAGTTTGTATTTTTTTATTTATTTCATGGTGATTATTTGAGATGGTAACAAGACCAATTCTAACTATTAAACTACATGGTCATTGTGCATGAAAATTTAGTAGACATTAAATTTGTTCTAAATATTCTTTGAAGGTTGAAGGTTTTACATTGTTGTTGCTATCCCTATAGTTCTGGATCCAATGGACTTGAAGGCAAATCATACTTCTCTCCTTCCTGATACAACAGCAACCTTAACAAGAACAAGGTCAAGGCTCGGCGCGCCTTCTAGTCTGTCTTGCTCCCCTACAGGTGCTACAACATTTTTGCATAGTCCTGCACTAGCAATTCCACGGAAGAAGACCGGAATTCTCGATGATGTTCGTTCTAACGGTTGGCTCGATGCTATGAAATCATCTTCTCCTACTAACAAGAAAATACCTTTGGATGTTGGTCATGGAATTGCATCTTTTGATGCTGATGCTGCTTATTTAACCTGGCTGGTATCACATACATATACTTCTTTCACACTACTTAATTATTTATTTATTGTGTTAGATAATTTTGGAAGTTCTGTTTTATATTTATGCAGTTTTCCTTTTTATAATTTCACAGCTGAAGTATCCATCAGCAATTTCATCTTTTGAGCAAATTGCTAACTGTTCTAAAGGCAAGAGAATAGTATTGTTTTTGGATTATGATGGTACTCTTTCACCAATTGTGGACAATCCTGATCGCGCCTTCATGTCCGAAAGTGTATGTAATATTCTTTACAGGAGAAATGCTAGCGACACACGTCTTTTAATACACTCTTGAACATACTTTTTATGTAATCCTGATTTTGCTGATTCTAATCCTGCAATATTTGCAGATGCGTGCTGCTGTTAAAAGCGTCGCAGAATATTTTCCTACAGCGATAATTAGTGGAAGAAGTCGCGAAAAGGTAGTTGGAGAATTTTATAAAAAGAAAACAAATTTCCTTGTACATATTCAGTTTTGATTCCAACCTTTGTTACACATTGTTTCCTTAGGTATATGAATTTGTTGGAGTAACAGATCTTCATTATGCTGGTAGCCATGGGATGGACATCATTGGTCCTGTTAGACAATCTGTGTCTGATAATCACCCTAATTGCATTAGATCTACTGACAAGCAGGTACTGATTTTCAAACCCTCTATCTAGCATATATACCTGAATAGAGTCTTGTTTGGATAAACAAATTAATTAAACGCTTATAGCACACAAGCTTATCATATAAGTGCTTATGTTAAACTAAGGGCCCGTTTGAATCGACTTATTTGGGCTTATCTACTGGCATAAGTACTTGTGAGACTATTTAGGAGAGCTTATGGAAACAACTTCTGACATGTTCAGAAGCTGTTTTAAGCTAATTTCCATAATTTCTCGAGGATAGCTTATGAAAACAGCTTATGGCCTATAGAAAAATAGTTTATGCATAAGCTCTTATATGATAAAACACTTATGTCATAAATGCTTAATTAAGTTGCTTATCCAAGCGGGGCCATTTATATAGTAAAAGAGAAAAATAAATAAAAACGTTTTTATAAGCTATTCTTGAGAGCTTATGGACATGACACAAGTTGTTTCCTTAAGCTCTCTCAAACAGTCTCATAAGTCCTCCTGCCAGCAGATAAGTCAAATAAGCCAATCTAAAGAGGCTCTAGGTTCTTACTTCACATTGTTTCAGGAAATATCTTACTAAGTACAAAATTTATTAATTACAGGGTAATGAAGTTAATTTATTTCAACCTGCTGCTGAATTCCTGCCCATGATTGAAGAGGTGTGTATAATGTATATGACTATATATGAAAAATACTAAAAATGAATCACCTCTCAATTTTTCTTCCATATTGAAATGTGTATATATCCTGATTGAATTGTGGTTGCACAGGTACGTCGGTTGCTCATCGAGTGTACAAAAGACATCGAAGGAGCAAAAGTTGAGAACAACAAGTTTTGTGTCTCTGTACATTACCGTAACGTAGATGAGGAGGTATTGCCTACTTTCTGTTTTGATCTACGTAATACGAACACTTTAGATTGAAAACATGCTGGTGTCTGACACGACACAAACACGTGTGGTTACATTCAATTACTTTCATTTTCTCAAATTATTATTAGTATCTCCTTATCAGTGTAATTTTCGTGTTCGGTATCTGTGTCTATGTCGGTGCTTCATATTGTTTGATATGATGTACAGAGTTGGGATTTGGTGGCACAGCGCGTTTATGATATTCTGAAAGACTATCCAGATTTACGTTTAACTCATGGTCGGAAGGTAGTATTTCAGTTCTAGCCCTAAACATTTTTCTTACTTTGTTAGTAATATAACATGTTTCAGAACTTTTAATAATTCATGTTTACTAATATATAGGTTTTAGAGGTCCGACCAGTGATTGACTGGGATAAGGGAAAAGCTGTTACATTTTTGCTAGAGTCACTTGGTAAGTTCATTTGTTGTTTATTCAATAGTTACTATATTTAAGGATCAGAATGTTTTTTTTTTGTTTTGCAGTAATGACTTTAGACATTTTTATTTAGGACTTAACGACAGCGATGACGTGCTAGCAATATATATCGGAGACGATCGAACAGATGAAGATGCATTTAAGGTAATATGTTGCTTGTCATGTTGCCAATTTCCATGCTTCAATTCCATGTTTTTCAATTTTTCTTTTCCTTTCTATATTTCCTTAGCTTCTGTAGCACTGACACTTCTGGTTGAAGACGTGTTTGACACTGACACTTCAATTACTTGTATTTTTCAAATTAAAACTAGTGTCTGTATGTCTGTGTCGTGTCCGTGTCTATGTCTGTATCGGTGCTTCATTTGTCCTCAACACTGATATCAAATGGACTCTAACAGGTTTTAGGAGAATCTAATAAAGGTTGTGGCATCCTAGTGTCCTCTGCCCCGAAAGAAAGCAATGCAGTTTACTCTCTTCGCGATCCATTAGAGGTAATTCTCTCACTTGTAATTTATTTTATGTTTTTCTTTGCAATTTTGTACACCTTCTTTGGAATTAAACATGATGTTTTCTGGTACCATAATGTAGTTGTTTGTTTTGCAGGTCATGGAATTTCTCAACTCACTTGTTACATGGAAATCAAGCTCGCAAAAAAGCTTAGTATAATGTATAGAGAGAAGAATATGCTCTGCTATACTATATATTAAAGAGAGTTTCAATTTTGGATATGTTTGAGAATATTTCAAAGGGTTTACTAGAGCAAGGTTTAGGCTCTGAAGACCACTTACGTAGGAATAACATTGTCATTGTTCAGTTATTTTATTTCATGGTTCTTAATTATCAAAGTCTTTTTAGAGGGTTATTTTTTTTTCCCATCCAAAGCTTATTGTATTTAATTTATATATTCTTTATTCAGCATTGGTTATTGCTCCTCCTATCCAGAAAATTGGAGGGTTGCACATCAATTGTTATTTTTTTTAAGTTAAGGGAGAATTTCCAAGTGTTAATTTTTTGATGTGGACATTGGATGTTATTATTTATGCAAACTACTTTATATTAATCTGATTATCAGTATATGTAGCACCCCCACTTTTCTGTTCCTCACTCATCTACTTTCAAGTTAATTTTCGAACTTTCGACTCATCTACTTACTATCAAAGGCAGACCTATTTAGTTTCGAGTTAATTATACAAAAATCAGAGACCGAGTTGATATAGCAGATGGACAAAATTGAAACATTTTTACAAAAATCAGAGACTGGGTTGATATATTATAAAAGTTCAAGGACTAAATTGGCTAATAACTGATTTAGTTTTTATTCTTTTCACATTTTCCGTTGTGGCGACCCCTTTTGCTTATATGTTTTTAATTATGTTGCTAGACACACCCCAAAATTATATGCATAAATACCCCCCTCTTTCTTTTATTTTACTTTATTAATTGGTCTAATTGCTACTACACGCCCTGTTATGTTTTTTTTAGATAAGCAATAATTCATTAATGGAGCACTAGGGTGCTAAAACCCAAACAATATAGAGTAACTACACATTGTTTAGGCAATTGAGTGGATTAGTCCACCAAGAGGTAATAGACAAATTAGAATTACAGACCGGGTTTCTTTTTATTTGAATTTTAATGGTTGACAATAGTTAATTGCACCTCCACTTTTCATTTTATTGTATGTTTTGTTTTTAAACTGCATTTAGTCCATATTCAACTTTTCACAAAAAAAAAACCATTTTTTCATGTATAATAAAAACCCAACAATAAAAAACACCAACATAGCATTTGATTCTCCATAGCATTCAGAGCGGTGTCACACCTTTGTCAAGTTCAAAAACAACTAACTTTTATTTAGTCTTTCATTTCATTTTCCATAATGAAATGATAAAGTTAATATTTTAAAATTAACTTTTTCTTTACACAATTAATTAAAATGTAAAATTTTTGAAAAGAATATCGAGTGTTGCTAATAGTTTTTGTATGCATAATCTACTCATGAACTCAAATTTGATCTTCAAGACCATACTGTTTTCAAAATGCATTTTTTAATATTTGTCCTAAACAATTAAACTTTGATAACAGTGCCATTTAATTTCACAGAGTCCTATAAATTTTTCGGTCACAACACCGTCTTAGAGGCAAAATTAAGCAAACATTAGTTTAATTATTCAGTGACTTTGTTTTAACTCTGATGTGGCGACTAGGCATTGCACAGATAGCAATAGGATACCGATGCGAACTTGGAATTTGAGAAAATTTTAATTTTGGTGAATAGATATTAATTCTCTTAATTTGATGATCATGATCACAAAGAAATATTGATTGAACAATTCGACTCCTAGCCAAAATGCACGTGGTCCCAAACGGGAGAGGATTCTCTTAATTGGATTTTTTACTTGACACTCTTAATTGGATTTTTTGTCTTATTCATTGGGTAGCTGAGATTTAAGATCCAGATTCTCTCCAGTCATAAAACGATGCAGTCACTGCAGTCAGTGAGCACGGGCCACTGGATGAAGATTTAGCGTTACAATTTAACAACAAAGTATCATATATAAAATACAACTTTTAATTTAAACTGTCGGATCTATATCCTACGGTTGAGATCTTGACTACTGCAAAAGTTGACAGTAGGGAATCCTAATCCGAGATTTCACTGCACAATAAAATCATTAGAGATGATCTATTCCCGGCCCGAAACACCTTACCTTTACAAAGGGCATGCATTCATTTCCCCTTATGTCTCTTCATTCTCAGCTTCCAATTCTGTTGGAACCAACCATTCAAATCCAACTTTCATTATTCTCCACACTTGCCATTCTCACCTATTATTCCTCATAAACTCACCTCAACTTTTTTTTTTATTATAAGTGCAAACCACATAGTCCTCTAGCAATCCAATTCACCATAGCCAAAAAAAATGGAGGCCAATCTTTCTAATACTATTCACACTCTATTGTCAAACATGAAGTCAAAGGTGGACACTAACCAAAGAACACCAAAAGTTGTCTTTGTAACATTTTCCTCCATTGTTGTACTAGTTTCACTGGTTGCACTAACCATAAATCTAAGCCATAATTCCATTGAAAAGGTGGAGATTACTCATGTTACAACCATTTCCTCCATGCAAGAAATTCCTAGAGGTGTTTCTCAAGGGGTTTCACCAAAGTCCAATCCATCTCATTTCAATGAAATTACATATAATTGGACAAATGCCATGTTTTCTTGGCAAAGAACAGCTTTCCACTTTCAACCACAAAAAAATTGGATGAATGGTATATAGTGTGTAGTGTACCTTAGCTTCTACTATATTAATTTTTTTTTTTGATATATTTCACATGTCAAATTCACATTCAAACATCTTTTGTAGCTTTCGCTGAATGGTAGGTGAGATTCACATTCCAAATTTACTTTTCTTCGTTCGTTCATATACTAGTATGGTTTTTCTTAATACTCTTTTTAATTATGATTAAGAGGCTAATCAATATTACGTTGACTTGTTGCTCCTACTTCTTCGCACGGATGTTTGGTTGGATTGACTTAGATCCCAACGGTACGTTTATTTTTTTAGTTATCAATTAATTTGAAAGAAATTACATCTACTCTAAACTCAATTATAAGTAAAAAGCTATCTAAATTTGAAAAAACTAAAATCCTTAATAAGTGTGAAACTAGTCATTTAGGTATGATTAAGTTCGGAGGGAGTATATTTGATGTTTATTTCATTTGCTTTTATTTTAAGTGTGTTACTAAGTTGTACTCAATTAACATATGTTTTTAAAGGACAAAATAAATAAACTTATTGAAAGTGATAGAAGCAAGCAGAGAGGTTGAGAATTAAGGTTTAGATATATAAATCTAACATTCTTATATGTTTTTTTCATAATAAAAAATTGAGGATAAAGAAATCACGTCTCATATGTAGAGAAAATTATGAGTGGTAAGGTTTAGATATATAAATCTAACATTCTTATATATAAATCTAACATTCTTATATAAATCTAACATTCTTATATAAATCTAACCATTGATAAAGAATTAAGGTTTAGATATATAAATCTAACATTCTTATATGTTTTTTTCATAATAAAAAATTGAGGATAAATAAATCACGTCTCATATGTAGAGAAAAAATTGTGGGTGTGACACAAGTGGTAAGTTGCTTGGGCCCCTTAAGCATTTGGTCAGGGGTTCGATCCCTGGCCGGTGTGTATGGAGAGATATCGCTTGAAAGAGGTCAGCCCTTAAATAAACTCCAGTACCTCGAGAGATTAGTCTCCACAGCCGCCGTGGAGGATACCCGGGTTTATCCAAAAAATATGTAGAGAAAATTATGAAGTTTATTAAACACTTACAAAATGAATTATATTTACCTCAAAAGAAATTTTACAAAATTTCTCAACTCATCTAGATGAATAGAAAAAAAACTAAAAAAAATATATAAAAATGTGAATAAGGGCACAGGTTTTATCTTTATAATCCAAAGAAAATGAAAAAAAACTAGAATAAAAATAATAAAGTTTATATTTTTCTTTAGTTTCTCTCTGGATATTATTTTTGTTTCCAATCTACACTTTTTCTTTTCTTCCCACATTATTTCAGTCTTCCATACAAATTATAATATGCCAAGCAAATTACATTTTAACTAAAAATACAAATTTAGTATAGTGTTATTCATAAGAACATGCCTATTACTAACAAGGGTTGGTCCGAGCGCAGTAACTAGGCTCAGATCCTACGCCAAGGTCATGGGTTCAAATCTTGGGTGTGACATGTCTATTGGATACACAATTCATACACATTCCATGTGCTGAATTGGAGTAAAGAATAGTAAAAACAACACACAAGAAATTTTGCATAAATTTTATTCTTTATTGTATTATATGTTTGTAGGTCCGTTATTTCACATGGGATGGTACCATTTATTTTACCAATACAATCCTGATTCAGCTGTATGGGGAAACATTACATGGGGTCATACTGTATCAAAGGACATGATTCATTGGCTCTACCTTCCCATTGCCTTGACACCCGACAAGTGGTACGATATCAATGGTGTATGGTCAGGGTCTGCCACGCTTCTACCAAATGGCAAAATCATAATGCTTTACACAGGTGCAACAGATGAGTTAGTGCAAGTCCAAAATCTTGCTTTCCCCGCCAACCTATCTGACCCTCTTCTCATAAATTGGGTCAAATATATGGGTAACCCTATCATGAAGCCCCCACCCGGCACTGACCTAAAGGATTTTCGCGACCCAACAACTGCTTGGGTCGGATCGGATGGAAAATGGAGGGTCGCGATTGGGTCAAAGAAAGAAAATGTAGGCCTTTCATTTGTTTATAAGACCACAAATTTTACTAAGTTTGAGCTCAATGAAAATTTCTTGCATTCGATTCCAGGTACGGGTATGTGGGAATGTGTTGACTTTTACCCGATTTTGATAAACGGGTCAAAGGGTTTGGACACATCAGTTAATGGTCCACAAGTTAAGCATGTGCTAAAGGTTAGCTTGGATGATAAAAGGGTAGATAGTTATGCACTTGGGACTTATTTTATTGAAAATGATACATGGGTGCCCGACAACCCTAATGAGGATGTGGGTATTGGGTTGCTTTATGACTATGGTAGATTCTATGCTTCTAAGACTTTCTATGATCCAGTCAAAGAGAGAAGGATTTTGTGGGGTTGGATTAATGAAACTGATACAGAAAGTGATGATTTGGAAAAAGGTTGGGCATCTCTTCAGGTATGTGTTCATTGCATTTTTATAATATAGAAGAATAATTTATAAATTTCCTCAAGTATAATATTATCAATGTAATTTTAGCCTTTTTAACATATTTTACTAACCACCTCCTTAGTTGGGTCTTTGTTTAAATTGTTTATTTTTTTTACATTTAAGGTGAGAGAGCAACTAAGGGTCCATTTGTGGTGGTTGTGAACTTTTGGTTTTGAAAGTCAATTTCAAAACCAAAACATGTTCAGGTAAAATGGAGTTGAGTTATAATAAAAAAAAATGGAGTTGAGTTGGTATTTTTCTTAATTTCACAATACTTTTCCATCAAAACTCAAAACAAAAAAAAATAGGTTTTATAATTTTTGTTTTTGTTTCATCCACCTCTGATCATTAATATATCTGACCACCACTAACTATCACTCTGACCACTACTAACCACCATGGACCACCACCATTTACCACTCCAACCACCGCCGACCCCCACTCTTGCCATCGTCAACCACCGCTTTGACCACCACCAACCACCACTCCAACCATCGTCGACCACTACTCCAACCACCACCCCATCCACCCTTGATCACTAATTTGACCACCATATATTATCATTCTCACCACTGGAAACCACCACTTTAAATAATATCAGTGACCACCGATGACTATCTCTCTAACCACTAGAAATCACCACTCTGACCACTAGTCACCACCACCGACCACCAATATGACTAGCGTTGATCCCCATCAATGACTACGTACCACTATGACCATCACCTCCACTGATTACCACTTTGAGAGATGTTTATCGACAACTACTACTTTCAACCGTTATTATTAAAATTGTTACTAAATAAATAATTTATAGTTGTAATATTTAAATTTTTTCAAACGGTATGTTATATATATTTTTGTTTAA
The DNA here is from genome assembly GCA_039519185.1 of Astragalus membranaceus. Taxonomy (NCBI): domain Eukaryota; kingdom Viridiplantae; phylum Streptophyta; class Magnoliopsida; order Fabales; family Fabaceae; genus Astragalus; species Astragalus membranaceus. The sequence continues at coordinate 187,157,043 of CM076848.1, forward strand.
GTTTATGATGAATATTTATTTTTAAGTTTATGTTTGAAAGTGATTTTGATTTTTGACAATTTCTTAAATGAAAACTGAATTTGGTTTTGGTTTTTAAAATTTTTAAAACTCAAAACATAAACAAATTTTGGTTTTTGAAAATTTCAAAACTTAAAACAGAAAACCACCTTGAACAGGGCCTAAGTCTCTTACTGATGTATCAGTCAAATTAACCGTAAGATATGATATAAAATACTATGAATGGTTAAGATTATATTGACTAGAATGAAATGCCAATCATTCATAACATTTTATTCTATATCCTAGAGTCAATTTAACAGATACACCGGTGAGGAACTTAGTTGATAGTAAGAAATTTATTGGTAGCTAGATAAATTCTTGTGAAACAAAATAAAAATAAAAATATTAGTTGTTGTAATTTTTTGCCTTTCAGACAATTCCAAGAACCGTGCTTTTTGACCAGAAGACTGGGACTAGTTTGCTATTGTGGCCAATAGAAGAAGTAGAGAGCTTAAGAAAAAGCAGTGATGAATTTGAAGGAGTATTGGTTAAACCTGGCTCTGTTGTGCCACTGAACATTAGCCGGGCAACACAGGTTAGTTTATATACTTTAGGCTAAATATATATTTTGGCCCTTTATCTTTGGGGTTGTGGTCACTTTGGCCCTTTATCTTTTTTTTTCTCATTTTAGACCCTCATGTTTTTTGAGTGTGTCATTTTGGCCCCTGCCGTTATGTTTATGTTTTTTGTAGCAAATTTTTAAGGACGAAAATGAAATCAATTAAAAACATAAGGGCCCAAAATGAAATCAATTAAAAACATAACGGACTAAAATGAAATCAATTAAAAACATAAGGGACCAAAATGATAACGGCAAGGGCCAAAATGACGCACACAAAAAACATGCGGGTCTAAAATGAGAAAAAAAAAAGATAAAGGGCCAAAGTGACCACAACCCCAAAGATAAAGGGCCAAAATATATATTTAGCCTATACTTTATAATTAGATCTTACCGCCTGAATTCACCGGATATCTTTATGAAAAAATAGATAGTATTATGCATATTTAGGTTTAAATATATTTTTCGTCCCTGTAAATATAGTAGGTTTTTAAATACGTCTTTGCAAAATATTTTTTTTAAATAAGTCCTTACAAATATGCTTTTTTTTATTGTTGTCCTTCTGATACGACTCCGTTAGTCATATCATCATGTGCCGAGTTGTCAAATAGAAATTTGATATGGCTTTGCCATGTAATTATTTCTTTTTTATTTTATTTTAAGGGTTTTTCATCTTCACTATCTTCGACATCCCTCTTCTTGGTCGGCCCTTAAATGAACTCCAATACCTCGAGGGATTAGTCTTCGCAGTCGCCGTGGAGGATACACGGGTTTACCCAAAAAAATTAAACATCCCTCTTCTTCCATGAGCATCATCATAAACCACTGTGGTAACAGGAGCACCCTTGTTACCGAGCAACATAATCAATGGAAACTGAAGCACCCAATTGCAATTATCACATGAAGCAAGTTATTCCTAATCCCAAATCCAAGTCCAGTATCACATGCAATGAATCTCCAGTAGCTTAAATCCCATGGAAGTAACTTAACCACGGCAACCATTAAAGAAAGAGAGGAATTTAAGCATTATCTAAAAAGAAAATTAAACCCCATCGAAGGAGGGAAGATTGAAGAATAGAGCAAGATGTGTTGCTCCAAACAAAACTGTGTTGCTTCAAACTAAGAACGGAGCTAGTTGTGTTGCTTTATGGCCAGCATCTTCATCTTCATGTGTTCTTGGATTTCTGGTTTTTCCTGGGTTTTCTCCTTTGGAATTATCTCTCATGTTGTTTTCTTTCATTTTTGTTAGACATTTTACGTGTCCCGGGTTGCAAATTAAATGAGAATTAGTGTAATTACATGGCAAAGCCACATCAGATTTCTATTTGACAACAATGAAAAAAAATTGAATTTACAGGGACTTCTTTAAAAAAAAATATTTTGTAAGGACTTATTTAAAAAACCGCTATATTTGCAGGGACGAAAAACATATTTAAATAATATTTCTATTTGTTACGTACTTAAACTATTTGGTATGCAATATATTATTGGAGAATTTAATATAAAAAAACAAATGTGACTAGAGATAAAACTATCTGATGAAACAATATTAGTGACATATATCGAGGTTAAATTTAAAAATGGAAAAAAATGGCCACTTAATTAATTTGAGTTAAAAATGAAAACAAAAATAAAGTTTTCTTTTTTCAGGGAAAAATGCTCACTTAATTAATTTTAGTATTTTGTCAAGAAATTAATTTTTTTCACCAAACTGATTATTGAGGAACGAACTTCACGTATTTGAACATTTAAAAAGAAATTCAGACCCTAAAATAACTCAAATCACACAATTTAGCGTGACATTTTACTTATTTTCTCACGAAATTATTTTTTGCACCAACCCGGTTATTTTTTTTAGATAAACAATAATTTCATTGAAAGGGAGCACAAGGGGTGCCCAACCCTTACAATGGGGAAAAAGAAAAGGGGGAAGGCCTCCTCAAAACCTCCCTGAGCCAAAACCAATTGGGAAAAAGACTCAGGGAGGAAAAAGAGTACCTCGTACAATCTGCACTACAGTGAGGACAACCAACCTAAGCCACTGTTTCTCCCCCTACTAGATTACATATTGTTCAGACATTGTAGTGGATTAGACCACCACATTGAAATTGAAAAAGATGAGCAACAATTCAAATGATAAACACACCAACTCCAAGTTAAGCTTTTGATGCGGGTTATTACTGCTTCGACACTTGGTTCCTCATTCTTAAAGATAACGCTATTCCTTGCAAGCCAAATACTCTAGCAAGTTGTTAGCCAAAACATATGCTTCGTTCGCTTTGTGTTTTTACCTTTGCATAAACGACCACAAGCTAGAAAGAGATCAACAATATCCGAAGACAAATCAAAATAAAATCCGAGCCAATTCCCCATCTGCTTCCAAACAGCTTGCGCGAACTTGCAAGAAAAAAACAAATGGTTGACCGATTCTGAGTTGTTGCTGCAAAGAAAGCAAGACGCCTCCTGCTCAAAGTGAAGAACATTCCTGCGCAAAAGAGCGTCACGCACAGGCAGAGAGTTGAGCAACAAGCGCCAGCCAAAAACCACAACCTTCGACGGCACAATTGATTTCCACAATTCTCCCAAAAAATGCTGCGGGGCCGAATCATTGGAAGAAGCATCTGTGCAGACCAGCTTTTGATAAAAAGACTTCACTGTAAAACACTTTGAATTATCATGTGGCCACACCCAACTATCTTGCTTCCCTCTAGTTGGCTGGATTGCTTGCAATATACTGTCCAAAATCATCCCTTCAGATTTGCGAACTCGATCTTGATATTGATTCCATGGATTGAGCCATTGTCACACCTCTTCAGTCCAATTACCGAATTCAGCACAGTAAGTTGTTGCTGAACAACTCCAGCAAATAACAACGGAAACACCTTGAACAAAGGCTCAATGCCTAGCCATTGGTCCTTCCAAAAGAGGATCGATGCCCTATCACCCAAACCTCTTTTTTCACACCAAGCAAACCTCCTCTGCTCCTCTAAATTAACATCCAAGCCAATCAAATCTCTCCACCAAATCGAACCAACATTCCGGTGAGAAATTCATTCCAGCGAGTCGTGAATGAAACAAGAAGCAAAGTCCCCATATCTATACCGCAACAACCCACTCCAGCTCGCATCACAATCCGTCAATGCCCTCCATTTCCACTTGGTTAACAGAGCTATGTTAAATAGTTCAAGATTTTTAATACCGGGGCCACCCTCATTTTTTGGCTTGCACACTCTATCCCAAGCCACCCAATACATTCCGTTATCACCCTCTTTAATGCCCCAAAGGAAGTCCAGCTGAATTTTAACCATCTTCTTTATAACCACTTTCGGAGCTTTGTAAAAGGAAAACATGTAAAGAGGAATACTATTCAAGACGGAGTTGATGAGGGTTACCCGACCACCGATGGATAGAAGACGACCCTTCCAAGAAGCCAATCTCTTAAGCATACCCCCTAAAATCGAACTCCACGTAGCTTCACGCCTTGGATTAGCGCCTGTTGGGATTCCCAAGAACTTGAACGGTATTGCTTCCGTTCTACAAAAGAGGAAGACGCTAGCCCTATCCATAAACCCATCCGGGACGCTAATACCAATCAACTTGCTCTTGTGGAAATTTACTTTCAAGTCGGACACAAGCTCGAAGGCTCTCAACAACGACTTTATACACCAAACATTTTCCCAAGTGGCCTTGCCCAACAACATTGTGTCATCCGCAAATTGCAACATAGAAAAACGGATGTCTTGGCTAATGAAGAAGTCATGATATAAACCAGTCTCAATCGCCATTCGCATTAAACATGCCAAACCTTCAGCGACAATGAGAAATAAAAATGGTGACAAAGGATCAGGCCCCTACAAGCATTGAAGTCTTGCGTTGGGCTACCATTTACAAGAACTGACATGGAACTAGTGCACACACAAGATCTTATCCAAGAAATCCATCTTTTAGGAAAACCCATTCTTTGCAACATATAGATTAAAAAACCCCAAGAAATAGAGTCGCAAGCTTTCTCAAAATCTACTTTGAACAACAAACATTCTTCCTTACCCCGCTTAGCATAATCCACTACTTCATTGACATTCGCGACCCCATCTAAAATTTGTCTTCCCTCGATGAAAGCAGATTGGTGATTGGAAATAATTTTGGGCATCACCTTCTTCAATCGATTTGCCAACACTTTGGCCAAAATTTTGTATAAACTCCATATCAAACAAATAGGCCTGAATTCACTCAAACCTTGAGGATTGTCATTCTTAGGGATCAATGCAATAAAAGAAGCTGTGATTGCCTTTGGAAGATAGGCGTACTCAAAGAATTCATTAAAAAAACCCACAACTTCGTCCTTCAACAAATTCCAACAACGCTTAATGAAATTGAGATCGAATCCGTCGGGGCCCGGGCTCTTATCTCCATCACAATCCCACACTCCCATCCTTATCTCTTCTTCAGAGAAAGGTTGAATTAGGGGATTCGACTCAGATGGCAATAATTGATTGAAATGTAGGCCATCAAGAGTTGGGCGATTGAGATTTGGCTCCACAAAACAGCTCTCAAAATGATACTTGACGAACAACTTCACTTCATCTACATCCTCCACTGGGTTCCCATTCTCCCTAATAATCACCACATTACATCTTCTTCTTCTGTTGCGTAAGAGAGAGTGGAAGTACTTCGAGTTCATGTCCCCTTCCTTAACCCATATTGCTCTTGATTTTTGGGCCAATAAAGACTCTTTCACCCGGATTTCTTTCCAAAGCGAGGCGGAGACTTCCTTCCTATTTACCACCGCATCGCTATCCCAACCTTCACTAAGAATGGCATCTAAAGAATTCAGATCTCAGACCAAATTATCAATATTCAAGTCTAACTTACCGAACACCTCTTTGTTCCACCCTCTGATGCTCCCCTTAAGCAATTTCATCTTTTCTTTTAGGACGAATGCCTTACAACCCGATATGTTAACCTCATTCCAGCATCGGTGAACAAAAGGTAAGAAAACTTCGTGCTCCATCCAAGCATTAAAGAAGCGGAATGGCTTTGGACCCCATTCTTTCGATGCTCGCAAAAGCCAGATAGGAGAGTGATCAAAAATGTCCCGGTTACCAATCCACTGGTCCGTGATTCCCCAATATGATATCAGCCCTTCTGAAACCAAGAACCTGTCTAGCCTGCTCATAGAACCGTCTGAACAGAACCATGAGAACTTCTTACCCGTCACCGGAACATCGACTAAGTCCATGTCAACCATAAAGCTAATGAAATCATCCATCTCCACCTCTGAGGTACTCCCGCTTCTGCCCTTTCTTTCATTTGCGCAAGACACTGCATTAAAGTCACCAATAATGCACCATTCACCATCCCCCAACCTTTGTTTAACTTCTACCAATTCAGTCCAAACCCTTCTCTTTGATACTGTCGAACAAGGAGCATACACATTAACCACATGAATAACTTTACCACGAGACACCGTACTGAGCCCAAGAAAACCAACACCGGAAAAATGCGACGTCACCGTACATGCACCCTCAAGCCAAGAACACAGAATACCCCCCGAAGAACCACGGGAAGGTTGATGAATCCATTGAAATGAATGATTGCCCCAAAGCATACCAACCTCCTGCTCAACTATCACCTCGCTCTTCGTCTCTTGAACACAAATAAAATCAAATGACCTTGAGTTAATAAGAGCCACCAACCGGCGTCGCTTCCCACGGTCGCCCCACCCTCTCATATTTAAAGATAAAATATTCATGAAGGCCGAGTGGAATTCGCCCTCTTACTGCTTTCAGCTTCATCTCTTCTCTCACCATCCTCTATCAAATCAACATATCTGTCATCAGGCAAATTACCTTGTACCCCGAGAAGCTTAGCATTCTCCCAGACCTTCCTTGCCACCGCCTTGCTTTGGAGAGCCCAAAATTTATTGTTGCACGCGGCAATATCACCACTCGAAATCGAACCCCCGCATAGAACCGTACCGGCAGAAAATAAAGAAGATTGATTTCTACTAACCACGTGAGAGTTCTCCGGTGCTTGAGAGCCCTAAATTGAACCAACCGGGACTTCCTTTAACTCACGTGGAGCCAGAGGTAATTTACCTGCGCGTTTCTTCCTTTTCTCTCCAACCATTAAAAGTTTTCGCTGCTTGTGAGACCTTGCGCAACCAGCTTTCGATTTGGGCCTATTTTGGATTGAAGGCAGATCTATAGAATGAACATCACCAGATGGAGTTTCTGTACCAGAATGTTGAGCTTTGAGAAGAAGAGCGGGATTTGTTTCCTCGGCGTAACTACCCTTCGAAGTGATAGGAGATTCTTTAGCAAATTGAATATCTCCTTCATTGGATATTGAAGCCACCTCATGATTGTTAGGGAAAGATTTGTTGGATCCATGGCCATAATTGATGGGTCAGTCTTCCCTGTGTTTCTCACTACAGTAAGAAATGCATTCAATTCCAATTCTTCAACCTCTTCCTCATCCTGAATATCATCAGCACCGGTGAACATATGGTCGGACTCACCGTCGGAGCTTGAATCAATACCATCCTCATCACCATTATTATACTCCTGAGATCGCCTTAGAATTGCTCCTCCCCAATCCTCCACTAATTTGATTGGGAAGGATATATTGTTAATAACCACTTCGGTCACCCTATTAATCGTCTTCGGTACTTGAGTTCGAGCCAATATCCTGGCTACATCCAACGATCTCTTTCGTTTCGTGTTATCATCTACGCATACAAATTCTCCCACGTGAGACGTCAACTTAGAGAAGAAATCCAAGTTCCAAGCATGAACCGGAACACCATAACACCTAAGCCAAGTAGTCCTCTCAAGATCAATGCCCGAAGGTTTCCAAGGGCGAATCCACTTAAACCACTGATATAGCCATTCGCGAGCATCCTCAATATATTCGGCCAAATCTCCTTCTTCCTTATCACCTTCCAAGAGAACCAAGTTAGCACCCATCGGACTCGCTTTAATAGCAAAAACCCCCATCTGAGCCAGTTCATCTTGAATATAGTAAGCTTTCCCAGGCGTGATGACTTCTCCAACCATAGCTGAACTTAAAAGCGGATCGGTCTCCGTGTTGCAGGACCAAGCCCCTCCACTGTTCCTCCCCATGACCTTCTCCCGTTTGGGAAGATCAGACTTCTTCATCCAAACTTGTTTATGATTCCTTTGCTGGTGCCCTCCATGATTCACTTGTTGACTTCGACTCCTCTTCACTTCCCTTTGGAATCTCGGAAGATTAACTTGGATCTTCTCTCCCTCTATGAACACGTTATCAAGGATAGTAGCTAAACGATCCGGTTCTCTAACATCGAAAATCAGACAAAGCCAAATCTCCTCCCTTGTACGTTCCGACGTCCCGGGATCACAACTTCTTGGACTCTACCTTTCTTATCAAAGATAGATAACAAATCCCGAGCTTTCCAACTCTCCGGGAAAGAAGTGAAGTAAAACGAAGATACTCCGCCTCCCCCTGTTTCCTATCACCTGTTGCAACATCCACGGGTCCAGACCCTCTTCTTCCCTGAAACCTTCTTTCTTGATTACTTTTGCGGCGATGCCAACCATCTTTATTTGCCGGTGCAAATCTGCGAGAGTTGTAGAAACCCCCACCGCTCCCAATTCCTCCTCCCCCTGTCATAAAGAACCTTCAAATCACACACATACTGTCGCCGTCGCAAAATTATAAATAGAAAGCCTTGCCTCTTCTCAGATTCAACAGGGATTTTGAGAGGTGTTCGACAACCCCAATAGAGCCGGCTTCCCGCAGGGACCGGAATACTGAAGGTTGTCCACCAACCCGCGCGCACCACCTCTGTTGGATGAAAGAAGACGAAGTAAGAGGTGATCTGATATATCGAAGATCAGAACGTCGTGACGGCGTGACGACACGGTGGAGAGCCCTACCTACTTTGTTCTTGAATAACGTTTTAATCTGCTTGCATCAAATCGACCTCCTACCTACTTTATCGGTAGTGACAAAGACGTAACAACTTGAACGCAACAAAGAATATCTAAATAGTAAATAAATAGATGATAACGAAACAATATTTTCAAACTTATCTCGGTTGAAGGTGTGGAGGGAGTTGATCTCAGTGAACTAATTCTTTTGGGATATTATCTGTGTGTATTGGAAAGCGCCATCACCATCCTGCCAATTATATAATTGATTTGGGACACCAACCCGGTTATTGAGGAACGAACTTTGCGTATTTAAACATCTAGAATTTTTTGGACCTTAAAGTACCCCAAAACACATTGCTTAGCGCCACATTTTACATATTTTGTGAGGAAATTAATCTTATTTTTCTCAAAACTGGTTATCGAGAAACAAATTTTGCTGATTTGAACAGTTAAACTTTTTCTAAACCCTCAACTCAAGTACCCCAAATCACACTGTTTAGCGTTGCACTTTACGTAATTTGTTACGAAACTAATTTTGTTTTTCACCAAACTGGTTATTGAGGAAAGAACTTTGCGTGTTAAACTTTTTTCTGTGTGTTTAATTGTCGCACATATGCACATTGTTATAATAATAATAATAATAATAATAATAATAATAATAATAATAATATTATGCACATTGTTATACCCCAGTTTTATCCGCGTGTTTAATTGTACCCCAAGTTTGTTTTGCTTTTATTCGTTTTACTTCAAAGTTGTCTTGAGTCTTTATTAGATTTGGATTTGGGCCTTTAGAACCCAACTGTTAACACCCAATTTTGTCCGGGTGTTTAGTTCGTACATTTTTATTACCATATTTCATCACCTAAATATTATTGTGTTTTAATTTCATTTTGTATCCTCATCTTCACCTTCATTTTATCTTATTATTATATAGTTTGAACCAAAAAAATTAATTAATAACAAAAAATAGTTTGGGCCAAAAACCCAACAACCAAAAATTTTCTTTTTCTTTTCCAGCTGAGTTTCATCAGCCCACTCACTTTAAAGTTTAAACCCAACATTTTTTTGGCTCTTCTTTAAAAAAAATAATAAAAAGAAACGAAAATAAAGTTATTATCCTGCTGCAAGCTAAAATCACATCTGCCCCCTTCATGTTGCAATCTTGCTTCAGTAACAAGTTTAATTTTCAATGCTATAGATTTGAGTTTAATGAGAAACGTTGAGAAGATATTGAGTGAGAAAAGTTGGAGACAGATTTACTAGGAGATATAACAAAAGACCAACACTCCAAGTACAAAAATAAATAAATTTTTATTAAATATTTCTTTTTAAAATTGCGATTAATAAAAAGGGTAAATAAAAACCGTTTTTTTGAATTAACATTATTTTTCACAATTAATTAAAAGGTAACATTTCTTAGAAAGGATGTCATGGAATACTAATATCTTCCCTACACATAATCGACTCCCGAACCCCAAATTTGGTGTCAAAGACTCTTATTCGTTCAAATCAACGTTTGCCCTAATAATTAAACTTTAGTGGCGGCTGCATTTGAAACTTTGAGGAATCCTTTCCCCAATTATTCAGTTGCTACGCACATTATAATGTATTTGTTGTTGCTGTATCACTCACTGCACTAACCAACATTCATTTCAATTGTAGTTGGACATATTTGCTGAATTTGAGATTGAATCATTGTCATGTGAAGAGAATATCAGCAATGACAATATAGGTTGTGGTAGAGGTGCTACAGATAGAAGTGCTTTTGGACCATTTGGAATTATAGCTCTAGCAGATGACACACTTTCTGAACAAACACCAATTTTTTTCAGCCTCTCTAATAGTAGCCTTGGCAACTCAACTGCTTTCTTCTGTGTTGATGAAACTAGGTAAGAATTTGCATTTGATGAAAATCAATTCTGTATTTATTAATGATGAGTTATTGTTTGTTCATGGATATATAATGAGTTTTTTAATTTAATAAATTGTAGGTCATCCATTGCTCCCGAGGTTGCAAAACCAGTTTATGGAAGCAAAGTTCCAGTTTTCTGTGATGAAAAATTATCAATGAGGGTCTTGGTAAGTGTGCAAATTTATCATTAAGTCACTGATGAGTTTAGTTTTTTTTTAACTGGGGGATATCCCCAAAAAACAAAAAAGATGACCGAAAAGAGCCTAAGGGGGAACTAGACCAAAACCCTTGACAAGAAACAAGATAAAAACAAAGCAATTCTAAGGGTCCCCTAGCAAGAAGGGCCCCTAAAACAATCTAGAGACAAAATAAAAGGCCAACAAAGGAACTAAAATGTCCTATTGACAAACTAAAAGTCCAACTAAGGAACTAGTATAAATCAGTCAGATCAAAAAGAGACAGAGACTAAATTTGTTCTGGAACAAGTGTTATAGCAAACACTATTATGAATCAGATTCCTTTTTTGCCGAGATTTTTTCTTTTGAGACTTGGACACAACCGCCTCGGAATTATCCGTCTGAACAACTCTTCCTTGGCTGTTAGGAGTCACAAGATCAACCTTATCATATAACACATCACCCCCAAAGGTTTCTTAATACTCTCATTTCTGATGCTACCACTAGATTAGAAGAAGTAGCATCGGACTCTGAGACATTTAGCGAATCCAGCCTGGTAGTGGGAGGTTGAGTGAAGGATGAGTCAAAAGAGTTGCACCGACTAGCAATACTCATTTCAAGAAAACGCTCCGAGTCAATTTTCATATCATTGACCTCAACTGAAGCGAAAGAGTCTTGTACAAATTGGACTGAATCAGAATCTTCAATAGGGTGCGTAACCTCATCATCTAGGTTTTGCTGCACCTTCTTAGAACTAGACGGATCAATGATGCCTACACTTGCAGTGACAGATCCAGAAATTTTCACTAGTGGGGGAAAAAAATAGCCTATAAAATTTTCTTAAAAAAATTATTATAAACTTTCCAAAGAACATAATTTCATTACAAAGAAACCTTAAAATACCTAAATTTCTATAAATACATAGCTAAAAAGATAAAATTAGTACCAATTTACGTTTCTTTTTATTTATGTCTTGTGAATTTCTACATTTAATTTATCTTATGGGGGCAACCTTTATTTTTTTATGGGGGCAAAATAAATTTGTTATATATATTCCCAACCAAAATAATTTTTCAAGTGGGGGCAAATGCCCCCAATTAGCAACAAGTAGATCCGTGCCTGTACACTTGTAACCTGAGCTTTCTGCTTATGGTTAAACTTAGGAACATACTTAGAGACTTGTTTTGGCTCTGGGTTCTTTCATTCCTTATTATATTCCACACTAGAGTGCATACTTTTTTTTTACAATTGTTAGTGGAATGACCGATAGTTTTTCAATTCATACAGAAAAGTGGCAAATTTTCATATTCAATGCCCACAAAGAAGGCATAACCAGAGACCTCTCAACTAGAATTTGATTCATAAGCTTTGATTTCAGATATATATCAACCAGTGTGAGCGAAATGACCAAAAGATCTATCAAATGAGCTTTTACTTGTTGTATCATCTAGAGTAATTGGTATGCCAACACTGCTAGCAATTGCAAAAATAATTTTTGGACACCAATATTCTTGAGGAAGACCTATAAGCCTAATCCAGCATTGTGCATTTGTTTGTTTCATAATAGAGGGATTAAAATCAGGCTCCCAAGCAAACAACCGAAGCAAACCTGGCTTGTACAGCCAAGAGGAATTCGACTGTATCTACGTAAATCCTCAAATGATGAAAAGCAAATTCATAAAAACCTTTCCCCAAAGAGATAAGAGCCCACTTACCCGTTGGTTTCCAAAGATCTTGAAGTTTGGATCTCAAAACCCCAATGATTGAGAGAAGGGAAAATGATGAGCAAATCAGGTGGGTCCGGCATGATGGCGCCTAGGGACGGAACCCTAGCAGACCCCCCCAATTCTTTACATATACTATTCCTTCATATTGATTCACACTTTCAACTAATGAGAACTCATTTGGTAAAAAAAAAACTAATGAGAACTCATGACGTATGTGACTTTCAAGATGACTAGGACAAAAATTAATCATCTCATGACATGTCAATTTCTGATTTATTGGTAGTGTGAAAAATCTTTATACCGCCAAGAGGCGATGATGTAAAGGATTTTAACCCTATGGGCCAGGTTTGAGTTGGGTTAATAACCCAAGCCCAATTTTTTTTCTTTTATAAAATTTCACGTTTTTCTGATTTACATTGCGACCACCGTTACCTTCGTGGCGTCTACCATGTGGAAACCGCCACGCCACCTCCATTCTAATGCACCCTGTCCATAATCTGCCACGCCATTCCGCCATGGCACAACCATAACCGATTTGTGACAGCATTGATGTATACTAATTTTAAATATATATATATATATATATATATATATATATATATATATATATATATATATATATTCTCTTGTGATAAGCAATATATTGGTGGTTGTGACAATTAATTAATTAATTAATTAATTAATTAAATTTGTTAATGTGAATAGGTTGACCATTCAATAATTGAGGGCTATGCTCAGGGAGGGAGAACTGTGATCTCAGGTAGAGTTTATCCAACAGAAGCAATATATGGAGCTGCAAGATTGTTTCTATTTAACAATGCAACTGGGATAAACATCAAAGCCTCCATCAAGATTTGGCATTTGAATTCTGCTAATATACGCCCCTTTCCCTTTGTTCAAAGTCAATAAGTACAAAAACCATACAATAAAGACTTATCCTTCATCTAGTTGGTCTCTCTTTAAGGAGGATTCACTTTGATTTTGTTTTTTTGTTTTTTTTTAATAAGGGCCTGTACTACATCCAATATTTTTAATTGTGGCTATTGTTATATTGTGAACTATTAATGAAATATTGCGAATAGATAAAATTAAAATATCACTTGGGGTTTGAGTCAAAAAAAAATAATATTAGTTGAGGTTATATTTTTAGTTGATTGCATTTTAAATAAAATATTTTATCCAACCTTCCTCCCCTGTGTTGATGTAAAATTAAGTTTTGAATATACTTTTATATTTCTCAAATAAAAAAGTTTTATACTGCATAAAAAAATTATACCTCCATATAAAAGTAAAATTTTATACACTAATATTTGATTAATATGAAATGAGTTGAATATGAACAAACACGTAAACTTGGTTCGTAAAACTTAGCACAATTGACAAGGCTGATGTTGTTAGGTTGGACATTTTTTATGATTACTCGAGTTCGAATCTGAAATCTCCACTTTACATATGTGTAAATTTACAAGTGGTGTTTGTCACTCCTTCTGTGGAGCAAAACAAATAAACTTTGTAGAATAATTTTCACCATCTTAACATTAAGGTTTAGCTCCGAGTTTTGAGAAGCGCCAATAACACTCTCTTTAACATTATTTCTCCAACACTCACACATTGATTGGTTAAAATTCATGTGGGTTTCACCGTTTTGGAAATAAGACCCATTAATTAAGTGGGGCTCACATGGATTTTAACCAATCATAGATAGAGTGTTGGAGAGAGAGAGAGAGAGAGTGACAAAGAGAGTGATGCTAACATTTTTCCTAACGAAGAGTGTTGGCGACACTATCACTCTCCTCCCAAGGCTCTTTTTATGATTGGTTGGAATTCATGTGAGTTAGGGGTGTAAGAGTGGTCCATTTGTTCACGGGATATCCGATCCGTCATAACAAAATCCATCCAATCCGTCCGTTACAAAAAAAGATATTAATGGATTAGATTGAATCCATCCACTTACTTTGTGGATGGTTAAGATCCATCCATTATATTTTTTAAATCTATTGGATTACAACAAATACAAAATTAAAATCCATTGGATAATTATAAAATATTTTTAAAAATACATTTCAGTTTTTTAAAAATACATTGGATAATTATAAAATATTCTCACTGTTTAAATGTTGTTGTTTTACAGAGACACAGGGACAGAGGAAATCCAAGAGGCACGAGTAGGTTGGGCTCGGATTGGTTGCTGATAACTTAGCATTATGCTTAAGTTTACATTTCCTTTTGTTGTCTATATATGTACCGCAACACTACGGCTTTAGTGTAATATCATTTTATTTCCGCTTTCTTGTATGATACTGAGCACAATAGTTCGCTGAATTTTTATGGTCTTATGTGTATTAAGACTGCTTGGTTGTTGTCCAGTGAAAACTATTTTGCAGTGTTCAGTATTTATGCAGGAATTTTATATCTCTGATGTGTTACTAATGTGCACTTGGGTATTTTTAGTCAATAAAAATACTGGGGTGTTACAGTTGGTATCAGAGTGGTTCGACCTAGTCGGACTTAGCTATTAGAGTCTTTTACTTTCTTCAGTCGTGATTTTCTTAGTATGCTATTAGACATTGAGCTTGATCAACTTAATACTTTGTGCATATTTCGCAGAATCATGGCCAGAAAAGGTAGAGGAGTTCCTCCCCCTGCTGATCCACATTTTGACTGGATGCAAAATGTGATTGAGAACCAACAGAAAATGATGCAAGACATGATGCTTATGCACCAGCAGCAGCAGATCCAACAGCAAAATGCTCAGCAGCAGCAAGCTCAAGAGCCACAAGTGAACCCAAGGAGAATCTTCACAGAATTCCTGAAAATGAAACCCTCCGAGTTCAGAGGTGGGCCTGATGTCATGAAAGCACAACATTGGCTGGATGACATTGAAAATTTTTTTCTCACAATGCAAGTCACAGATGAAGATAAACTGAGATTGGCATCCCATGTGCTGAAAGGAGAGGCCAATAACTGGTGGACTAATGCGAAAGCCATGATGGAGACAATGGAAACTCCCCAGACTTGGGAGAATTTCCGGACATCATTTCTGGAACAATTCTTTCCCACTGCTATGAGGTTTGATAAAGAGAATGAGTTTTTAGCTCTCACACAAGGAGGCTTGACCGTGGGCCAATACACGGCTAAATTTGAAGAGTTGTATCAATTCTTCGGTTTAGCTGGATATGCTCCCAACGACCGATGGAAGACTGACAGGTACAAGTATGGGTTGAGAGAGGATATTGCACAAAGCCTAAGTTCTTTTCCGAGGAGCAACTATGCAGCCATGGTACAACAAGCTTATATTGCTGAAAGTGTTTTGGCAAGATTGTATGCAAGTAGAAAGGCGTTCCATCAGAATAAGAGGAACACTGGACCATCTTGCTCTCAGATGGGTCCCAGGCATGACTCAGGGAAAGGAGGTAATTACAAAGGGAAGCAGGTGCAATCGTCTGATTCTGCACAGTTCAGAAATTGTAGACTTTGTGGAAGATATCACCGTGGCGAGTGTCCGCCAAGATCAGATCGGTGCTATGTTTGTAATGAAGAGGGTCACTATGCAAATAAGTGCCCATCAAAGAGGAATTTCCAAAGAGCACGAAATGCTCCTGGTCAGGGACGAATCAACACATTGGATGCTCGAACCATCACACCTACTGATAATCTTCTGAGGGGTACATGATCTCTTTTTAATAACTCAGTCAATATTTTATTTTATTCCGGTGCAACTCACTGTTTTATATTGCAAGCATGTGTGGATCGGTTGGGACTAGCATTGTCTGAGCTATCCGAACCGATAAATATTTTAACTGCTGCCAAGGGTCGTGTCCATACCCAATCATTGTGTGAAAATTGCCTACTTGTCATAGGGGACAGACATTTTGTTGTGAAATTTATTTGCTTGCCTATGAGAAGTATGGACATTGTTCTGGGTATGAATTGGATGGCTGAAAATCATGTAACCATCAACTGTGCCGATCGAACCATTAGTTTTGCCTCCGAATCTGTAGGATTGACACAGGCAGATTCTGAAGCAACGATCTCTTACACCGAAGCAAGCCAGTCATTATTCCAAGGTGCGGAAGCTATTCTTATTATGTTGTCTGCATCTACTGAAACAGGTTTAGATTTGTCATCTGTGCAAGTGGTAAATGAATTTCTAGATGTCTTTCCAAAAGAAGTTTCATCCTTACCTCCTGACCGAGAGGTAGAATTCTCAATAGAATTGATTCCTGGTACAGGATCAATATCTATTGCTCCTTATAGAATGTCTCCTTTAGAATTGAAGGAATTGAAGTCTCAACTTGAAGAATTGATCTCAAAGAGGTTCATTCGATCGAGCGCTTCTCCATGGGGTGCTCCGGTGTTGCTAGTTAAGAAGAAGGACGGAAGCATGAGATTGTGTATTGACTACCGTCAACTCAACAAGGTGACGATTAAGAACAAATATCCATTGCCAAGGATAGACGATTTGCTTGACCAACTTCGAGGTGCCGTGGTATTTTCAAAAATTGATCTGAGGTCGGGCTATCATCAAATAAAGGTACGAGCCCTAGATATTCCGAAGACAGCTTTCCGTACGAGGTATGGACATTACGAGTTCGTAGTGATGCCCTTCGGTTTGACTAATGCTCCAGCGGTATTCATGGATTACATGAACCGAGTCTTTCACACGTACCTCGATCAGTTTGTAGTAGTTTTTATTGATGATATCTTGGTGTACTCTAAGACCATTGAGGACCATGTTCAACATCTCCGCATTGTTCTGAATGTACTCCGAGAGAAGAAATTGTATGCAAAGCCGTCGAAGTGTGACTTCTGGATGCCTGAAGTGAAGTTTTTGGGACATGTAATTTCCCAAACGGGGGTTGCGGTAGATCTCAGTAAGGTGGAAGCGGTGTTGAACTGGGAACGACCAACATCAATCACTGAAATAAGAAGTTTCTTGGGTCTAGCTGGTTACTACAGGAGGTTTATTCAAGGTTTTTCACAATTGGTTCTTCCACTTACTCGGTTAACTCGTAAGGCCCAACCGTTTATATGGGATGCCGATTGTGAGGAATGTTTTCAAGAGTTGAAGGTTAGGTTGACTTCTGCTCCAATCCTAATTCTTCCAGATCCGTCTTTGGAATTCCAAATTTACAGCGATGCTTCTGGAAAGGGTTCAGGATGCGTTCTAATGCAGAACCAACAAGTGGTAGCTTATGCATCCAGGCAATTGAAAACTCATGAGGAGAACTATCCGACTCATGATTTGGAATTGGCAGCTATTGTGTACGCACTGAAGATTTGGAGACATTACTTATATGGGTCTCGTTTCGAAGTCTTTAGTGATCATAAAAGTTTGAAATATTTGTTTGATCAGAAGGAGTTGAATAACAAGCAGAGAAGGTGGGTGGAATTTCTGAAGGATTATGACTTCGAATTGAAGTATCATCTGTAACAGCTCAGGTCCAACGCATTGGCCACCCCAGCACTATTACATCACGGTCTTCTCTACCCCTCTTGTAGAATTTTTTCCTTCCGTGGGAATCGAACCTTGCCCCTGAGGCATAAGTGCAAGTTAAACACACATCCGGGAAAGGCTAATGTTGTAGCTGATGCACTAAGTAGGAAATCCATTCACATAGCAGAGTTTATGATGCATGAAATGAAATTGTTGGAGTCCTTTAGAGACTTAAATTTGAATGCAAGATCAAGGAAGAACCGGTTAGTGTTGAGCCATATGAGGATATCTAGTTCATTAATGGATTCTATTCGCTTAGCACAGGAAATTGATGTGAAGCTACAATCACAAAAAGTGTTGCCAGACTTTACCGAAGATAGTGATGGAGTTATTTGTTTCAACGGTAGGATCTGTGTGCCCGATAATGAAGATATTAAAAAGCAAGTGCTAGAGGAAGCACACCGAAGTTTATTTTCTGTACATCCTGGATCCACCAAGATGTATAGAGATTTAAAGCAGATGTATTGGTGGCATGGAATGAAGTTAGAGATTGCTGAATTCGTATCTCAATGCTTAACTTGCCAAAGAGTTAAGATAGAACATCAGAAGCCTGCTGGTCTGTTACGGCCACTAGACGTGCCAGTATGGAAGTGGGAAGACATTTCTATGGATTTTGTAATGGCGTTGCCAAGGTCTCAAGCCGGTAACGACTCCATTTGGGTAGTTGTGGATCGGTTAACCAAATCAGCTCATTTTATTCCAGTTCGTTCGAGCAGTAAAGTATCCAAGTTAGCTGAGGTGTATTTGAAGAACATAGTAAGGTTACATGGGGTTCCTACCAGTATCGGAATGGCACCTTTTGAAGCCTTGTATGGTAGGAAATGTAGAACTCCATTGTGTTGGTGGGAAGTCGGTGAGAACCGATTGTTAGGACCTGAGATGATTCATGACACTACTGAAAAGATCCGCCAGATCAGGGAAAAAATGAAAGCTGCTCAAAGTAGGCAAAAGTGTTATGCCGACAAAAGGAGAAGGCCGTTAGAGTTTGAGTCGGGTGATCATGTGTTTTTGAGATTGTCACCAACAATTGGCACAGGTAGGGCATTACGGGTGAAGAAACTCAGTCCTCGGTATATTGGACCCTTCCAAATTATCGAGCGAGTTGGGCCTCTTGCATACCGTATTGCTTTGCCTCCACCATTGTCAAATCTCCATGATGTGTTCCATGTGTCTCAGTTGCGGAAGTACATTCCCGATCCAAGTCAACCGCTAGATTTTGAAACGATTGACCTTCGACCGGACTTGTCTTTCCAACCTCATCCAAATTACATCATGGAACGTGGCGAGAGGACGCTACGGACGAAGTCAATTCCCATAGTCAAGGTGGTTTGCGATGGTTTCTCCGCTGAGGAAGCTACTTGGGAATTGGAGGATGATATGCGGAATCGCTATCCATATTTGTTTTCATGAGGTACGTTGTGTTAAATTTTGAGGACAAAATTCTTTCAAGTTGGGGAGAATGTAACATCCTCAAAAATAATTAATCGAATTATTTGGATGTCGACCCAAATTAATTATTTTTAGTACTTGATTGGAGTATTTGTCGAGTACTAAAATTAATTTATTGGATGTCTCCGGAACGATAAAACGGAATAAGGGTGTTCTGGGGAAGAAATAAGAAATTAAGGGCGATATGGTCATTTGACCATATCACCACTTAAAAGAAAAAGAAGGAAAGAAATTAAAAGGATTAAAAGAGAAAGAAAGAAAGAAGAAGCGTGAAACAGCAGAGGAAAGAAAAGAAGAGAAGAGGAGAAAAGAAAGAAGAAAGAAGAGGAGGAAAGAAGAGAAAGGAAGAAGAAGTGGAGCCATCCCTCCAAATTTCAGCACCATCATCATCTTCCCTCCATTGCCAAAACCCCCAAAGCTTGGTAAGTTTTCATCCATTTTTCCCCAAGTTATGGAGCTACGAATTTTAGGGGTTTTGAGGGAGAAAATTGTTGAAATCTTGGATTAAATGATGAAATTGATGATTTAATCATGTATAGGATCGAAGCCAAGGAAGTTTGAACGCGTTTGGAAGCCCGAATCGAAGTTGAAAGCGGATTGGTGATTTTCGATTCTCGTTTGGAGATTTTGAAGTCTCGGTGACTTCAGCTCGGTACCAGCTCTCGCTTCAAGAGTGAGTTTTACTCACGTTTAGGTTTATTCCGTTTTGAAATGCATTTTATGTGACTTGGTTTCGAAATATTTTGAGTCGAAAACGTTATTTTGAAATATATCGCGTTTTGACGAAATTCGTAATTGTTGGGTTTTTGATTGAATTGCTTGAATGTTTGATGTTGATTGGACTGGAATATTGCCTGGTATGATCTGTTTTCGAGTTAGGAATCGATCGGAGCGTGTTTCGGATTAATTGGAAAGCGAGTTTTCATTAAAAAGGCTATTTTTGCAATGCTGTCAAATGAGCACGATCCGTGCGTCCCAGGGGCACGATCCGTGCATCCCAGGGGCACGATCCGTGCGCCTGGTTCGGTTTCAGATTTTCAAAATGCTTAACAGAGCGCACGATCCGTGCGTCCCAGGGGCACGATCCGTGCGCATGGTTCTGTCCAAATTTTTCAAAGTGCCTTAAATGATTCCGTTACAATTCCAATCCTCTCCTAATCCTTTCCTAACCCTTCTATAATGATATTAGGCTTATAATGCCATGATTTTGGGTATCTTTCAAAAGGGTTTTATAAAATACTTTTGATGTTCAAATCGTTTCGAAAAACCGAATGATAGTATACGGGGGCGGACATGTTTTATTGATAACAAGGCGGACTATGAGTCCTACGTGTAAAGCATAATGTAAATGAATTATGGGTTCATATGATTGTAGATATATGTTTATATATCGAGTTGGGTGACGACCCATTGTTCGACATACTAGGCGGGGCAGTCATGATCCCCCACCCTAGGCTCCGTGCCAATAGGAGAATGTACTATTGGTGAGGGGGTTCACCATGTATATAGCACTGGATTGCAGTCGGTGTTATGTCATGAGTTTGTTGTACGTACACCGGGGTTAGCACTGTATTGCAGTCGGTGTCGTACTGTGCGATACACCGGGGTTAGCACTGTATTGCAGTCGGTGCCGCACTTTGTTTGTTCACGTTCACCGGGGTTAGCACTGGATTGCAGTCGGTGTCGTGTTAATTTAAAAAGGATTATTAATTGAGCCGAGAGAGTTAGTAGGGGTCTCGGTAGAACTCACTGAGATTGTATCTCACTGTTTAAATGTTGTTGTTTAACAGAGACACAAGGACAGAGGAAATCCAAGAGGCACGAGTAGGTTGGGCTCGGATTGGTTGCTGATAACTTAGCATTATGCTTAAGTTTACATTTCCTTTTGTTGTCTATACATGTACCGCAACACTACGACTTTAGTGTAATATCATTTTATTTCCGCTTTCTTGTATGATACTGAGCACAATAGTTCGCTGAATTTTTATGGTCTTATTGTGTATTAAGACTGCTTGGTTGTTGTCCAGTGAAAACTATTTTGCAGTGTTCAGTATTTATGCAGGAATTTAATATCTCTGACGTGTTACTAATGTGCACTTGGGTATTTTTAGTCAATAAAAATACCGGGGTGTTACAAATTGTACGAAAGTTATTTTGTTAACCTCGGACCTGAATCACACAACACCAGTCTGACTTGTCATTTAACGTTTCTGACATTTTGTCTTCGTATTTTTAAGTATCATCCTTAAGAAAACAATGCTACTATTTGTACGATAAGAATCGTATGAAAATTACTTTCTTAACCTTGGGCCTGAATCACACAACACCAGTCGGGCTTGTCATCTAATCTTTCAGACATTAGTTCTTCATACTTTTAAAAGAAGGATAGATAAACTAATAATAATACTAATTTTGGAAAAAAATTATGAGGGAGATACCCATTGGTGATATTGTATTTATTTTTTAGTAATGGTAAAATACATTGAAGAACTTGAAAAGAAATTAATGAAAAGGAGATAAAAAACATCAATTGCGTAAACTTTAACCCCCTTACAATGGAAGAATTATATTTTGAATTATTATTGAAATTCGTTTTCTCTGAACATTCTTACACAATTTAGACATTTTTATACCGAAACAGACTACCTAATAATCATCTATTGTATCCGGTGCTCAATGTCAACCAAATGATCTTAAGGAAACAATGTCAATCATCACATCTCTCTATGCTCTCGAAATCTGAACTATTAGTATACATATATCACTTGACTCAATAAATTATCAATATCAATACTCGTACGAACTACAAATTGTTCAACGAACCATTAAGGGTATTTGTGTAGTGAAGCCATTTTCCGCGAAACAAATAAAAAAAATCTGACCAGTGGTGTTTACCCATTATGAGGGTTCTATTGTAAATGTGGTTGAAGTTCTCCCGGGAGTAAATGCTATAACGCGGTACTCGAATATAAATTTAAAAGATTAATTGATTTATTCTTTTTTGGTATAAACATGATATTCTCTATGGCAACCGGAAGAAACCCCTACAATCTCTTCAAGTGCTCTTGGGTATTAATTTATTTATTTGAAATATAGTATTTAGTTTATCGGAACATGTAATTTAAATTAAAGGTAAGTTATTTTTTTAGACAAACAAAGTTAACTTCCTTTATTAATTTTTAGTTTTAATTGCCTAAAAAAATTATTAAAATTATTCAGTGTGCTTAAGGTTTGTGTTTCGCGTTGTGAAACAATTATTAGTGTGCTTATGGCTTCTTCAGGTTCAGCATTTATGCATGAGTTTTTTTTAAATGTAAACGTATCTGAGCACATGTGGTTCTGCATATATTCACTCATTTATTGATGTACTCCTATTCTTTAATGCCCGATTCAATACTCACCGGCCTAATTTTAGTTCCTTTAATTCTTCATCATTCCATTCTTTATTTCTCTAACCAGCCATGGTTATAATGAATTTTCTTTTTAATTATTTAAATGCAACTACAATTATTGAAAAGAAACTGAAACTTCTTATGATATATTAATATTTCATTTATAATTATTTGAAATGTCTTCTTACTTTTTTTTTTCACTAAAATTGAATTTGTTAGTTAACTTTTCAGTGGAGGAAATTCCCTATCTTAATAATATTCATTCCATCTTCTTCTCTGTCACTGAAATTATAAAAAATTGGACGGTAACCAACACAGTTGGCCAGTGGCTTACTCTATCTTGGGATACGGGAGGTTGACGCAGTGCTCCCGAATTCCCACAGTGGATAAATTAACTCGGTGTTGTTCAGTGCAAAATTTAATCCTAAGCACGAGTGGAGATTAATTTGGGGTGTTTAAAATTTGACAACTCACTACTAAATTTCAGTTAAATAGAGAGGTCCACTATTTGACGGGTTCATATTATAGTCTACCTATAATTAAATGTTTAAATAACTTTGTTATTTATCTCATGAGTGTATAACAATTAAATTAAATTAAATTAAATGGTAATAGACTGTCTATTAACCATTTTTTGACTCGTGAGGCACTCAAACAAATATCTATGGTATCAACCATGTTTCAGAATCATAAAAAAAAATACAAACAAGTTTATCCAAACTAAAAATATAATGTTGGTCACAGCTAAGCTTTCATTCTGTTTCTTTTCACTCATCTATCTAACTCAAATTGTCGACTTCAATAATTGTAGTTGCATTTAGAATTTTTTAAAATTCATGACATTTTACTCACATATTTTTTGTTTGATCTTTCTTTCTCTCTCCAATATTTTTATTCATTTGTCCAAGTTATAGCTGTTGCACATAGTAATTTTTTAGTTTATTTTTTCAATGCTCTTTCTTTGATTTTTCTACCATTCTCTAGAATCACCACCGTCACACTTCATTCTTTTTTCCATCCCCACTACCTTTCATCTCTCACCATCCCACGTCACTCTCCCTCATCTCTGATCCTCTCACTTTCCCCTTCATTTCTCTCATATGCACACACACATCCTCATCTCCCACCTCCGCTGAGAATGTTCTCACCTCACTAATCTCCTCTTCCCTTTGCTTCTCTCGATAACCGTCGCCTTTTCTCCTTTCTTGAAGACCACCTTGCTTTTCCCTCTAAGAACATGGTACCATCTCTCTCTGCTTCAGATCTGCTTCTCACGGCTTCAAATTGCTCCTCACCGCTTGTAATGTTGGTTCGGTTCTAGATCTGTGAAATATTGTACAATGGCCTTTTGATTTTCTGTTTTTTCTGAATATGGAATGCTAAAACGAACGTGGTGGTGGTGCTCCGACGGTGGAATACTGTTTTGTGGCTCATGGCGAAGGCTATTTTATGGGGTGATGGTCATGGAGGTACTCTTTCTTCCCTTTTTCCTCACTGTACGTTTTTTTAACCTTTTTATTTTTTTAGTTTTTCTTGTCTTGGATCCCTCTAAAAAGTTTCTACACCTTCTACTTCTCTTTACGTTTTTTCTTTACCGATTCTTCCCTCTTTTAAATTTTTTTTAAACAAAAACAATATAACATGTTATATAACATAAACAACTGAAACTAAACTAATTGTTACAGGCTTCTTCTTTGAACCCAAATTTGTAATTATTGTTTTCTTATCTTCATCTTCTCACCGGAACCCAAATATCATCAGTTTCAATTCTTAAGGAGTAAATGCAAAACAATATAGCATATTATATAACAACTCAAACTAAACTAAGATTGCTATTATTTTCCTTTTTTTACAGGTTGTTGGCTTTGAAGAAGTAAATGAAAAAAATGTACAAATTTAACAAACGAAGAAGAAGAAGAAGATAGGTGACTTCTCTTCAATGTCTTGTGTTGTTTACACCCTTCACTGAACCCAAATTTATAATCACTGTGACCTTTCTTCCACTTATCTCTTTATCTTCATCTTCTCATTCTGTTTGTAATTGTTTATTTCCTCTTGTGTTTATTTTTGCAGTATTGTTTCTGCAAAGGATTGCATCTTTGTGGTTTTATCTTGTTGTTTAATATGGCAGAGAAGAGATGAATTGAGCAACAGATTCAGATGGTGTTGGTTTTGGTGGTCGACGGAGCAAGCGGGGATGGCCCTTTCAGTTTCACTTCTCTCTCTTTTTTTGGATCTCTTCATTTTTTTCTCTTCCTCACTCGTTGTTCTCTCAAATTTCTTTTCCCACTCCCTGGCCATTGGTTCCCGTTTTATAATACATTATGCATTTGACATGCATCACAATTGTATCAATTACCAATTATTAAATTAAATTGCATCACCTTGCATCATTTATTTTAATTTAAATTTGTAGGATATTTCATTCGCTATTTGGGTTTTGACTTTGGTGGCTTGGTAGGTTCTATTTTATTGGGTCATTGAATGCAGAGAGAAGAGAAAAAAGAGAAAAAGGAAAAGGAGGCAGAGGAAGTAAGAAGGAAGGAGTAAATAACACGGCAATATGTTTGGACAATTGGAATACTTTATTATTTTATTATTTATTTGTTACCACTAACACCACATTGGTGACATATGTAGACAAATACAACAAAACCCGTATAGAAATACGGCAGCTAGACTATTGTCTCTGTAACATCCCAAAAATAATTAAGCTAATTATTTTGATGTTTTACCCAATTAATTTAATTTAGTGCTTGATTGATAAATATTATTAATTGAGTGCTAGATTAATTATTAATTGGTGTAGGTTTTTTTTAAGTGAATAGTAAAGAATGAGGGTTATTTAGGAAAGATAGAAGAGGTTAGGGGTATTATGGTCATTTGACCCATAATACCACTTATGTTATAAAAGAAAATAAAAGAAAAGAAGAGAAAGGAGAGAAAGAGAAGAGAGTCAAGTGAGAGGAAAAGAAAGAAGAAGAGGAAGAAGTGAGAGAGCACCACCCACACCCATAGCTTCCAATCATCATCTTCTCCTTCATTTTCAAATTCCCTAACATCAAAGGTTTAGAACCAACCCTATGCTAGAGTCATGGAATATGGAAGCTTGATTTGGTGATAGGATGAATTGTTGGTGACTTAGGGTTTGAAATTGGGAAATTAGGGAAAGTGAAGAAAGTTGGTGCCTAGGTGCGAAATTGGTGCTTCAAAGGGAGATTCCGCGCGTTCGCGTGTTGGGATCAACGGGCTAGGTGAGTTCTTCGAGTAATTGAGGCTTCGCTTAATGTGTTGTTATTGTTTTGATGTTATTCATAGTTATATGAAAATGAGTTGAATTGATTAGGTTATGTATTGAGGTTTGATTGATTGGATCGTTGTTCGATTTGACGTGTAAATTTATAGCGTTTTGAGTGAAAAACCGTTAAACTGACAATTGACGGATTTTGATGAAATTCATGTTTGAAGGATGATTGAACATTGTGAATTGATGTGGTGTGATTTCCAAGTGTATGTTTGATTGATTGTCAAGTTGAAGTTAATGTCTCGGTTTGCTGTACGTTATCGAGAAATGTTTTTGTACGAAAACCGTTAAAATCACAATTGATGTCAAACTTGTTTTTGATTGATGATTTGATATTGATAGTTGTTGATTGGATATGTTTCGATGTTGTTTGGACTGTGGTTAAGTTAGGAATCGAGCGGAACGAAAATTGGAATCGATGGCAAATTTTTCTATGCTGTCAAAGCTGCACGGACCGGGCCCAAATTTGCACGGACTGGGCCCAGATTTCTGCCACCCTATTTTAAAAGTGTCCAAAGTTGATCCTTTTGATTCCAAACCTCTCCCAATCCTTTCTTTAACCCTTCCCCATTGATGATTGATTGTTTATAGTCATCGAATCGCTTATGTTTCATGTTATAAAACGAGAAAAGAATTCATGTTATGTTTAGGTACAAAACTGAAGTATGACATAATGAATTATTTATGTTTCACCGTATACAACAAGTAAATTCACGTTATGTTTTGAATGCAAAACGAGTAAGGGTTGTATCGAGTGTGAAAACAAGCAATGTATTAATGTAATGGACCTAGTGTCCGAGTTAATGTTAGAGAATGCGAAATTGTGTCGAGTAATGGACTTCGTGTCCGAGTTAAGGTTAAAGAATACGACTTCGTGTCGAGTAACGGACTTAATGTCTGAGAGGATAAGAATACGACTTCTTGTCGAGAAATGGACTTAATGTCCAAGACGTTAATAAAAGATATTGAGGGGGATGACGATCCCGAGTTTATGTAGCATACCTAGCCGAGGGGAGTCATGAATCCAAAGCTAGTGCCCTGTCATTATTCGTATAGCTATACGGATTGGGGTTTCCGTTGATATTGGGTATTCTGGAGTATCTTGCATTATATCTCGGATTGTGCTAAGCCACAGATAAGATTAAAAGACAGGAATGTTAATTCACAGATAAGGACAAGTATGAGCGAGAACGTCGCATAAGAAAAAGGAAAACACCGAGAGAGGATGTGTGAGGGGGTGTGAAAGAACTCACTGAGATTTATAATCTCACTGTATATGTTGTGGTGTTTTCAGATGTGCAGGGAAAGCAAAGAAGATTGAGGAGAAGTGTAGTATGTTGTAGCTACTTCGTTAGAGGGAAGATCCTTGGGTGATCTTTAGGTTGTAATTGCTTTTCCCTTTATATGTATTATTTAAGTTAAATCCTTGAATTGTATCAAGGTCATGTAGAGTTTTATAACTTTGTCTCGTAGATGGACCATAGCTATGTTATCGAATATGTACCTTCTGAGTACTTATTCGGAAATTGTATTTGAGAAATATTTTATCTCAAAGTCATGTAAGTGGTTGTAATCCGCTTTAGTTTTTATTTGGTCCATTGTTTATGAACAGGTTATACTCTGTTGTTTATGATTTAGTTAATGCCTTTTGATCGCTATGAGGTGAAATTTAAGGTGTTACATTTTGGTATCAAAGCAGTTCGACCTTGTCGGGCTTAGAGACCTAACAGTCAAGATTAGATAGATTGAGTCAGCTAGGGACTTTGACAATTGACTGTCAGAACCTTTTAGTATCTTGTGTGAGACGTTGAGTTTGGATCCACTCGATATTTCATGCAACGTACTGAGAATAATGACAATTAGTTGCCTCGGCCCCGAAAATGTGCGAAACCATAAATCCTAGGATTCCTGGACTTCTTGTTTCATCAGAGTATGCAGCAGAAGTTATGGGCATCCGAGTTGGTTCGAGGAATTTTGGGCGACCGTCTAGTCAAGGAAGCCGGTTTGACCTATGTGTCATTCCGTAAGTTATAAAAAGGGTCACCCAAAGAGTTAGAAGCTGTGAAATCTTTCCGTAGAAGAGATATTAGCGTCTTAGATTTGTTCAGGACTAGTGAGCACTGTAAAAACACAGATTGTAGTAAGATCAGTTTCTCAGTTACTGAGATGACACCTAGTAGTCAACTCTACTGTGTAGCATAGATTGACTCCAACTTATGTTTCAGCCAAGTAAGATCCTTATCGATAGTTATGGTTCTAGGATAGGTTTCCTTTCCTAAGGAACTCCTTTTCCAATGCCAAGAAACCAAACTAGTAAACCATCATTGTGCTTGCCATTTTGACAGTCTCGCCCAGTGCATGTTAGACTAGTTACCCTATCAAAAACTTTGAGTTGGGTTCCTATCAAAAAAGGGCTAGAAGTTCATGCAAGGGAAGTAACCGTATCTCGACTCTCCGATTAGGAGCATGTTGGTGTTCATCTGTGAGAAATTTTCACTAGTCTTCCAACTTGTTTTATCCGTAACTTATGATTCGAAACTCCGATTTAGATATTCCGGGATGCGTTGGAAAGCTAACGAAATTGTCTACACATACCAATGGATTTGGATTAGGTTTTATCCTAGTTCCAAAAATTACTCCTATTCTACCTAAACCCTTGAGCCCTAAGTGTTAGTGGAATGGAAATCTTAAGAGTGGCATACGAAGTATGTAGTGTATTCCCAATGAGTAAGACTAAGCATGTAGGACCCAAACTAGGACAATTCCTTTTGGTGTCGTAAGAAGGATATTTCTCGGAAATGGCCATTAGTAGTTATACCTTCCCTTAAGAAAATCTTAAGACGTAATGAAAGTCCTAAATAATTAGGCACATAGCTGAATGTTGAAAAAGGGAGAGTTTGGTTTATCTAAGTGCCCAAGTGATGTTGATAGTCCATGGGTAAGTCAAGTTTCGGGTTTGGTTGATTACGATGGTTGTAATGATTTCGTCTGTATTGTGTATGGAGTTCGGAAAGATGGAGGACCTAAGGAATGTTCAAAATAGTTAGAATTCGTTTTCCGAATCAACACAGGATGCACTACTCGTTCGCCCGTTTGATTCCTTAAAGGAAATTTTCTATTTTCTCGTTTCTTTGATGCTACAGCTATCCCAATACCATCCGTAATCCAAATGTAAATGATTACACCTTGATTGATCAACAATCCATCATGTTGTGATTAAGTCTATAGGCTTTTAGTGAACCCTACTTTTAGGGAAGCCGTTTAGCCTCACCAAAGAGATTCCAATTGTATAGAGTTTCTCGTACCCTAGGGTACTGGTAGTTGAAGCCCTAAAGGGCTAGTAGCCTGAAAGGATGAGTGATAGATTCTCAGAGAAGTTCTATCAAGGAGGATAGTCAATCTTGTAGAATTTTATCAGGCGAGAAGTTTTCCCTAAAGGTCTTTGCACTAGTGTTATGATTGCGGATTTTATAGTCATTGAGTTTAATGCTCGATTCACGAGTTAACGAGATTCACTCCCACTAGTAAATTGGGGTTAGTCAGTAGAGTGACTTTGATAGGTCATGGCAAAAAGTATTTTTATAAAATCTTATCATTATGTGGGTCATTGAGACAATATAGTCGACTCCGATAGGTAGAGGAAAAGTATTTTATCAAATCCTATCAATATATGAGTCATTGAGACATTATAGTCGACTCCGATAGGTAGAGGAAAAATTATTTTTAAAATCCTATCATTATGTGGATCATGGAGACAATATAGTCGATCCCGATCGGTCGTGGAAAGATTATTTTATAAAAATCCTATCAATACAAGAGTCACTGAGAACAAAGGTGGTTCCCGAGTTTAACCCAAAGAACTAGATGTATCTCCAATAGAATCGAAAGGTTATGTCCCAAAGTTTTCTTCCGTTGCGAAGAAAATTTTGTTAGTGCATTGACTAATAAGGGAAAAGTAGAGGGTTTAAGCATTGTGTTAGGCGTTAGTCCCTAAGTCGGGATGCCTACACAAGTCTCCACTTTGGTGGCAAGGTTTTAGTTGTTAACCTCTCCTTTACGAAGGTTAACAATCAAATTGAATTATGTGATTTCCGTTTGACAAGTCAAACGTGAATACAGTTATGAAGGTGACTATTGACAGTGATTTATGCTATAAATAGTCTTCAAAAGGTAAAAGGATTGAACTTTATGCAATTGACTGAAATAGAGTAAGTACAATTGTTAAGTAATGACATGAAATATGCTTTTGTGAAATTGCATTTTGTCTGAGGATAAATAGACTGTGACCGAGATTTCCGAAGTGAAGATTGGCGTGCGGCATTGTGGTTTTAAAAATTGTTTTGTGAAAATTCGCATGCTAATGATACTTTTGGAAATCCATATGACTATTGATGATTGCTTTGCAAATGAGGCTTCGATTTTATGAAATGATAACACAACTCGTGTAATTTTGAAAATTTAGGTTCGATGAATGTGTTATTGAATTCTGATTGACTATGATGATTTATATGTTTTATGACAAGAGAGAGAGAGAGAGAGAGAGAGAGAGAGAGAGAGAGAGAGAGAGACGGTGTTTAGCGTGTTAGAAGTTGAGGTACGAATTAGGATAATTGTGGTAACAAACGGAATGTACAATTCGAAGTAAAAGTTAATTTTGGAAACTAATCAAAAGGCACAGACCGTGCGAGATTTTCTATTTCATATTTTCAAATTAAGTCCAAATCATTCTGTTTCGATGCCATTGCTTGCCTAACCTTATCCTTAACCCAAGTTCAGACAATTCCCATTAGGATCGACTGATAGGATTCATGTTCGGTGTCATGAGAGTGTACAACGGGTTACGGGTACGTGTAAAGGTAGAGTGTATGTAGTGAGAACCAATTAGATCATAAGGTTATGAGATAACTGGTATGAAGTAGAAATGTCCTTAAGTTCGATTAAGCTAAGGAACGAGAATTGATTACACTACGAAGAGGAAAGGTTATTTTGAAAACAACTCTAAAGTGATTTTGATTATTTTTCAAAAACTATTTGGTGCCATCATGGCCCATTTTTATGTTTAAGGAAAGGTTTTCAATAAACCCTCATCTCATCTATTGAAATGTTCCTATTTCGAAAATTTGAGAACGAGTCAAGAGGTTTTGGTATTGTATGGTACCGTATGACTCAACAAATTTCATAGTTAACTTTCTGTCACATTTTTCAATATGTGCAAGAACCATTAATTTTTTTTAAAGGATTTGTTGGAAAATGTGTTTACACCCTTCAAGAAGATCATTTTTCTCTTGCCTCAATCGAGGGATTCGAATATGTGAACCTTATTTTCAAACTAATTGAAGTAAATTTTCAAAGTTATTGTACTACAAATTCAAGGTTTTAAAGATTGTTTAGGTTTTGTACCAAAGAGGAAAACGGATTTCAAGTTAATAAAACTGTTTTTCATTAGTTAAGGTCATTCCGAGAATGTCTATTCTCGGTTAGCTAATCGGTAAGCTTAAACAATGTTTGAGGACAAAAATTTATAAGTTGGGGTGTAATGTAACATCCCCAAAATAATTAAGCTAATTATTTTGATGTTTAACCCAATTAATTGAATTTAGTGCTTGATTGATAAATATTATTAATTGGTGTAGGTTTTTTTAAGTGAATAGTAAAGAATGAGGGTTGTTTAGGAAAGATAGAAGAGGTTAGGGGTATTATGGTCATGAAGAAGAAGAAGAAGAAGAAGAAGAAGAAGAAGAAGAAGAAGAAGAAGAAGAAGAAGAAGAAGAAGAAGAAGAAGAAGAAGAAGAAGAAGAAGAAGAAGAAGAAGAAGAAGAAGAAGAAGAAGAAGAAGAAGAAGAAGAAGAAGAAGAAGAAGAAGAAGAAGAAGAAGAAGAAGAAGAAGAAGAAGAAGAAGAAGAAGAAGAAGAAGAAGAAGAAGAAGAAGAAGAAGAAGAAGAAGAAGAAGAAGAAGAAGAAGAAGAAGAAGAAGAAGAAGAAGAAGAAGAAGAAGAAGAAGAAGAAGAAGAAGAAGAAGAAGAAGAAGAAGAAGAAGAAGAAGAAGAAGAAGAAGAAGAAGAAGAAGAAGAAGAAGAAGAAGAAGAAGAAGAAGAAGAAGAAGAAGAAGAAGAAGAAGAAGAAGTGAGAGAGCACCACCCACACCCAAAGCTTCCAATCATCATCTTCTCCTTCATTTTCGAATTCCCTAACATCAAAGGTTTAGAACCAACCCTATGCTAGAGTCATGGAATATGGAAGCTTGATTTGGTGATAGGAGGAATTGTTGGTGACTTAGGGTTTGAAATTGGGAAATTAGGGAAAGTGAAGAAAGTTAGTGCCTAGGTGCGAAATTGGTGCTTCAAAGAGAGATTCGTCGCGTGTTGGGATCGACGAGCTAGGTGAGTTCTTCGA
Organism: Astragalus membranaceus; assembly: GCA_039519185.1. Classification (NCBI taxonomy): domain Eukaryota; kingdom Viridiplantae; phylum Streptophyta; class Magnoliopsida; order Fabales; family Fabaceae; genus Astragalus; species Astragalus membranaceus. The sequence continues at coordinate 187,189,431 of CM076848.1, forward strand.
GTAATTGAGGCTTCGCTTAATGTATTGTTATTGTTTTGATGTTATTCAAAGTTATATTAAAATGAGTTGAATTGATTAGGTTATGTATTGAGGTTTGATTGATTGGATCGTTGTTCGGTTTGACGTGTAAATTTATAGCGTTTTGGGTGAAAAACCGTTAAACCGACAATTGACAGATTTTGATGAAATTGATGTTTGAAGTGTGATTGAACATTGTGAATTGATGTGGTGTGATTGCCAAGTGTATGTTTGATTAATTGTCAAGTTGAAGTTAATTTCTCGGTTTGTTGTACGTTAGCGAGAATTGTTTTTGTACGAAAACCGTTAAAATCACAATTGATGTGAAACTTGTTTTTGATTGATTAATTGATTGATGATTTGATATTGATAGTTGTTGATTGGATATGTTTCGATGTTGTTTGGAATGTGGTTAAGTTAGGAATCGAGCAGAACGAAAATAGGAATCGATCGGAAAACAGATTTTACATGAAAATGGCAAATTTTTCAATGCTGTCAAAGCTGCACGGACCGGGCCCAGATTTCTGCCACCCTATTTTAAAAGTGTCCAAAGTTGATCCTTTTGATTCCAAACCTCTCCCGATTCTTTCCTTAACCCTTCCCCATTGATGATTGATTGTTTATAGTCTTGGAATCGCTTATGTTTTATATTATAAAACGACATGTTAAGTTTAGGTACAAAACCGAAGTATGACATAACGAATTATTTATGTTTCACCGTATACATCGAGTAAATTCACGTTATGTTTTGAATGCAAAACGAGTAAGGGTTGTATCGAGTGTGAAAACAAGCAATGTATTAAAGTAATGGACCTAGTGTTCGAGTTAATGTTAAAGAATGCGAAATTGTGTCGAGTAATGGACTTCGTGTTCGAGTTAAGGTTAAAGAATACGACTTCGTGTCGAGTAACGGACTTAATGTCCGAGAGGATAAGAATACGACTTCGTGTCGAGAAATGGACTTAATGTCCAAGACGTTAATAAAAGATATTGAGGGGTATGACGATCCCGAGTTTATGTAGCATACCTAGCCAAGGGGAGTCATGAATCCAAAGCTAGGGCCCTGTCATTATTCGTATAGCTATACGGATTGGGGTTTCCGTTGATATTGGGTATTCTAGAGTATCTGGCATTATATCTCGGATTGTGCTAAGCCACAGATAAGATTAAAAGACAGGAATGTTAATTCACAGATAAGGACAAGTATGAGCGAGAACGGCTCATAAGAAAAAGGAAAACACCAAGAGAGGATATGTGAGGGCGAAAGAACTCACTGAGATTTATAATCTCACTGTATATGTTGTGGTGTTTTCAGATGTGCAGAAAGCAAAGCAGATTGAGGAGAAGTGGAGTATGTTGTAGCTACTTCGTTAGAGGGAAGATCCTTGGGTGATCTTTAGGCTGTATTTGCTTTTCCCTTCATATGTATTATTTAAGTTAAATCTTTGAATTGTATCAAGGTCATGTAGCGTTGTATAACTTTGTATCGTAGATGGACCATAGCTATGTTATGTTATCGAATATGTACCTTCTGAGTACTTATTCGGAAATTGTATTTGAGAAATATTTTATCTCAAAGTCATGTAAGTGGTTGTAATCCGCTTTAGTTTTTATTTGGTGCATAGTTTATGAGCAGGTTATACTCTGATGTTTATGATTCGGTTAATGCCTGTTTGATCGCTATGAGGTGAAATTTAAGGTGTTACAGTCTCTTAAAAAAGAAAGATACAAAAATCCTTCATAAAAATATAATAAATAAACGAATTTAATACAAAAAAAGTTTGACAAGGATGCGGAATCAAAGAGTGGAAGACCTAGAAAATTCCATTGTCAAAACCAACAAAGGTAAATCCTAAGCTCAATTAAATTTCAATCCTTTATCTTATTATTCTAACACTCAGTGATGAATCTAGGACCCTGGTCCAGGGTGGTTAAACGATTTAATTTAACAATTAATATATATCGTCGTGTAGAATTTTTTTTCCAGCGTCAGTCAATCACGAAACAATACATCATAAAAAATGTTTGACTTAATATATATACCTTAAAAAGTTTTTGCCGCGATGGTGTATACCAAATAAACATATTTTGTTCTTCTAATTTGGTAATTTTGGTCTTTGTGATTTTTCATTGTACTTTTGGTTGCTAAAAATCATGGATTGTGCAATTTTATTCCCTTATTTTTCCAAAATTCAAGATTTTAGAGGACCAAAAGGGCAAATAATATATAATTTTGAGGGAAAAATTGGGGACAAAAATTGTCAAAGTAAAATAAAAATACTATAATCACCAAGTTAACAAAAATCACCATATTTGTTTTGTAAAATAATAGACTTTTTTTGATCAAATGAGACTAATTAGACTAATGGACTTGTTATTTTTCTTTTATCTCATTAGACAAATAAAGTTAGTTAGAGTAGCTAAATAACATATTCTTGGGGTAGCTAAATTTAAAATATACCTAATTATCTAAATACATATATTATTTTTGGCTTAAAGGTACTTTTAGTCCCTGCAAATGTCACAATAATCCAGTTTAGTCCCTGCAATTCCAAAACTTTTAAAATAGACCCTGCAATTACTAAACGTTACTACTTTTAGTCCCTGCTGTTAGTTTAGGCTTAACACTGTTAACTTTTGATGATGTGGCACACCCCCCACCCCCCACCCCCCCCACCCCCCCCCACCCCACCCCCCTCTCCTCCCCTCCTCCCCTTCGCCCCCTCCTCCCCTTCGCCCCCCCCTCCCCTTCGCCCCCCCTCCCCTTCGCCCCCTCCTCCCCTTCGCCCCCCCTCCCCTTCGCCCCCTCCTCCCCTTCGCCCCCCTCCCCTTCGCCCCCCCTCCCCTTCGCCCCCCTCCTCCCCTTCGCCCCCTCCTCCCCTTCGCCCCCCCTCCCCTTCGCCCCCCCTCCCCTTCGCCCCCCCCCTCCCCTTCGCCCCCCCTCCCCTTCGCCCCCTCCTCCCCTTCGCCCCCCCTCCCCTTCGCCCCCCCCCCCCCTCCCCTTCGCCCCCTCCTCCCCTTCGCCCCCCCTCCCCTTCGCCCCCCCTCCCCTTCGCCCCCTCCTCCCCTTCGCCCCCTCCTCCCCTTCGCCCCCCCCTCCCCTTCGCCCCCCCTCCCCTTCGCCCCCTCCTCCCCTTCGCCCCCCCTCCCCTTCGCCCCCTCCTCCCCTTCGCCCCCCTCCCCTTCGCGGTTCAAATCGAAATCGAAATCCATGTCTTCTTCTTCTTCTTGCGTTCAGATCTTGTTGCGTTCTACAAATCGAATTCGAAAACGCCCAAATCGAAATCGAAAACCCCAAATCGAAATCGAACTAAGGGAAATCGAAAACGTTCAGATTGCGTTGGATTTCGTTTCTGATTTTGTGTTTTTGTTTTTTATTTCGATTTCGTTTACAGGGGAGGGGGGGCGAAGGGGAGGGGGGGCGAAGGGGAGGAGGGGGCGAAGGGGAGGGGGGCGAAGGGGAGGGGGGGGCGAAGGGGAGGGGGGGCGAAGGGGAGGAGGGGGCGAAGGGGAGGGGGGGCGAAGGGGAGGGGGGGCGAAGGGGAGGAGGGGGCGAAGGGGAGGGGGGGGCGAAGGGGAGGGGGGGCGAAGGGGAGGAGGGGGCGAAGGGGAGGAGGGGAGGAGAGGGGGGTGGGGTGGGGGGGGGGGGTGGGGGGGTGGGGTGGGGGGGGTGGGGGGGGGGGGTGGGGGGTGGGGGGTGTGCCACATCATCAAAAGTTAACAGTGTTAAGCCTAAACTAACAGCAGGGACTAAAAGTAGTAACGTTTAGTAATTGCAGGGTCTATTTTAAAAGTTTTGGAATTGCAGGGACTAAACTGGATTATTGTGACATTTGCAGGGACTAAAAGTACCTTTAAACCATTATTTTTTGATAACCAAAACTACCCCATAGTTACACTACCAACTACTCCTGAAGCTGCAATAGGAAAGAGCAGCTAGGAATGGAAAGAGAAAAATAGTAGTAGGATGTGCAAAAACTAAAATTAGGAGTGTCAAAATATATTTTTCATAGGGGTATTGGTGTAAATTTTTAAATTTGAGAGTGTGCAGCTGGACACCCTCACTTATATGTAGATTCGCCCCTGCCAACACTACAGATATACTAGTATATCTGATGCTAAATTAGTAGGCAAATTAATATGCATGCAAATAAGTGTGGATGGATATGAACATTTTGATTAGTGTGGCTCTTGAAATTTATTGTTTTGTAAAAGGGGTTTAATTTTGACTTAAATATCATTTACCACCTGCAAATATCACGTTTATCTACTTACCCCCTGCAAAAAAAAACTTTTAAAACAAACCCTGCAAAATGTAATTGTATCCAGTTACCCCCTTCCTGTTAGTTTTGGCTAACAGCGTTAATATTTGCAGGGGGTAACTAGAAACACTTAATATTTGCAGGGGGTAACTACCCCCCACTTAATATTTGCAGGGAGGTAACTAGAAACACTTAATATTTGCAGTGGGTTAACTAAATCCCAAATGTCGGTCAAGTCAGCCTAGACTTAACGTTGTTAGCAAAAACTAACAGCAGGGGGGTAACTGGATACAATTACATTTTGCAGGGTTTGTTTTAAAAGTTTTTTTTTGCAGGGGGGTAAATGGATAAACGTGATATTTCCAGGGGGTAAATGATGTTTAAGCCTTTAATTTCTGGAAGTGGTTTATTGTTATTGAAGTCTAATTTCAAAACCCTACTCTATAACAGATTTGTTTGCAACGGCTATAAAACACAAATAAGAGTCATTATTGCACATATAAAAGTCCGTTTGTACAGTTTGTTGGTAACTTAACTACTCTAACAACTCATTTCTGGTTTACAATATTGTATATAAATACATGCAAAATTAGAAATAATACACACAGTTTTTTTCAATTTACAAAATTCCTAATATTGTAATACTCGTGCGTATATTCTGCACTTTTACTCGTTCTTTGTTTTTCTAAGAGCTTCGTTGTTGTTCACCTCGCAAATCACAAGAAAACAGAAAGCGATTAGCGTTTTGAGTTGAAGAAAGAAAAAAAAATAAAACCAGAGAAGTTTGGTCATATACCTTTATTTTGTGTCTTCGTGTTTAATCACCATCGCTTTTCATCACCTGCAAAACAATAAAAACAAATTAGGGTTTGCTGCGAGTAAGAAGAAGAAGAGAGGAAATCAGAGAGAAAGAGAGACGACGAGAGGGGCAAACCTAGGGTATCTAAGAGTGGGAAACCCGTTTTGTTCAATCTAGCAGGTCAAGATCTGGGTTGGAAGATCTGCCTGTTTTTCCGTTTAGATTCAGGTTTGGGTTCCGCAATTTTGTTTTTGGTGGGCTAGTGTGTTTTTGTATTTCAAGGTTTGGTATTTGGGCTGGGAAATTGCTAATTACACCCCTATAATTGTTATTCCGGTTCTAACAAGTTGTATCTAAGAGCTGTAAGATTCTTGGGAGTTCTTTCCTAGTTCTTGGGTGGTCTATTCACTATCTTGGGTTTAGTAAAACAGTGAGAGGCTGTGAGGTGTGTGATTCTGTTTTGTATTGTCATCCTTGGGTTGGGAAACACAATTGTTGTAAAGGAATTCAACTAAGGTGCAACTATGTCTAATGCAAACTTATATATCCACACAGGTCCCTAAACTGATTGGAAAGAATTAGGACAGATAGAGTCTCCATATGTAGGCCATCTTGGGGTTCCAGGATGTTCTTGACATTGTCAAGGATATGTATGAAGAGTTGGGAGAAAATCCAACAAATGAAGAAAGGGAAGAATATAAGGAAAACAAAAAGAAAGGCTGGAATACCTCATTCACACGGGGTGTGATGAGGCTAATTTTGACAGGAAACAATACGAGATCCTGTAATTAATTACGTAATCTGAGCCGTTAATTTTGCTCCAACCGATTGTAATTAAATGTTCTCATTTCTCATGATAACCAAGTGTTCTCACCTAAGTCACACACACACACACACAAAATAAACATCCATAATATTAGTAGTTAGATTTAGTGTTTTATGGATAAATCGTTTCCTTTTTTTAAAATTATATATAGTTAAAATTAGGTTTAAATATATGTTTAGTCCTTGCAAATATACGTTTGATCCAGCTTAGTCCCCATAAAAACAAAATCTTATTTTTTGTCCTTGCAAATATACGTTTGATCCAGTTTAGTCCCACTAAAAATAAAATCTTGTTTTTAGTAACTGCAAATATACATTTTATCTACTTTGGTCTCTGTAATATGTAAAATATTTGATTTTAGACTTTTTCCGATCATATTGGAGGGATTAAAATAAAATATTTTACATATTATAGAGACCGAGCTGTACGATTCTTTGGAATTCTTTCCTAGTTCTTGGGAGGTCTATTCACTATCTTGGGTATAGGGAAATAGTGAGAGGCTGTGAGGTGTGTGATTGTGTTTTGTGTTGTCATTCTTGGGTTGGGAAACACAATTGTTGTAAAGGAATTCAACTAAGGTGCATCTATGTCTAATGCAAACTTATATATCCACACAGGTCCTTAAACTGATTGGAAAGAATTGGGACAGATGGAGTCTCCAAATGGAGGCCATATTTGGGTTCCAGGATGTTCTTGACATTGTCAAGGATATGTATGAAGCGTTGGGAGAAAATTCAACAATTGAAGAAAGGGCGGAATATAAGGAAAAAAAAAAGACTGGAATACCTCATTCACACGGGGTGTGATGAGGCTAATTTTGACAAGAAACAATACGAGATCCTATAATTAATTACGTAATCTGAGCCGTTAATTTTGATCCAACGATTGTAATTAAATGTTCTCATTTCTCATGATAACTAAGTGTTCTCACCTGAGTCGTCCCACACACACACACACACACACACACACACACACACACACACACACACACACACACACACACACACACACACACACAAACATATATATATATATATATATATATATATATATATATATATATATAAATAATAAACATCCATAATATTAGTAGTTATATTTAGTGTTTCATGGATAAATCGTTTACTTTTTTAAAAAAAAAATTATATATAGGTAAAATTAGGTTTAAATATATGTTTAGTTCTTGCAAATATACGTTTTAGTCCCTATAAAAACAAAATCTTGTATTCCGTCTTTGCTAATATACGTTTGATCCAGTTTAGTCCCAGTAAAAATAAAATCTTGTTTTTCGTAACTGCAAATATACGTTTTATCTACTTTGGTCTCTGTAATATGTAAAATATTTGATTTTAGACTTTTTCCCGCTCATATTGGAGGGATTAAAATAAAATATTTTACATATTATAAGAGACCAAATTACGTAAAAGGTATATTTGTAGGGACGAAAAACAAAATTTTATTTTTAAGAGGACTAAATTAGATCAAACGTATATTTGCAGGGACTAAACCTAAATTGATATATATACTCCCTCCGATCTTTTTTATACTCAAAAATTGGTCAACAAATATTGCTGTATTTAGTTCCAAATTTCGATCAAATACATCAACTTCTTTTTTTTGACCAAATATATCAACTTCTATTAACTACTTTTTACTTATAAAATATATGAGAGACTTGAATAGGCAGTGCATTTTTTATTGGGAAACCAAAGACAAGTTAAGACATTGGAACGAAACACAAAAAGTAAATAGATTAGTAATTTTTAATAAATGTAAATATAAGCAACCGACCAATGACCATGCTTTTCTTGAAGTTCTTATCAAAAAAATGCTTTTCTAGAAGTGGGGATTCATGCGACTTCTTCTAGGTGGCTTTGGTCCACTTTTATTTAATTGCATAACTCATGAAATACCCAATCGTAGATTGCTGTGAATGCAACGAACCTAATTACTATGCCCTGCTAATGAAGCAAACTTAAAATTTAGCTAAATTTAATTAGATAACATGTAAAATATGTTTTATATACTTAAAAAATACTACTCTGTAACAGAATATAAGTAAAAATGGGGTCGACGAAACTTGATGTATATGATTTGTATTTTGGATCAGATACATCAACTTTTGTCGACCAATTTTTTGTTATATTCAATTACGAAGGGAGTATGAGAGAATATTTTCATATTTTCTGTTAATATTACATAAAATATTATATTAAAAAAATTATTACTAGCTAATATTAGTTTTTTACTTCTTCTCGTTATCTTTCTGAATGTGAAATATCTATTGAATCCATTTAGTTCGGTAATTACCAAATCACAAATATATTTTTTAATTTTTTTAGCATTTACGGTTTATAGGAATAATTCATCTCTTTTTTACTATCAATGGATATTAAATTTCAATGACTTTGTTAATATTCTCTTTTAATTTAATAATTTTCTTATTTAATTCATAGTTATAATTTAATTTTTATTCACAATTATAAGACTATATATTTTGTAAACCAACACTGTTGACACAGTGACATAAGCTACCATATTCGAGTTCGATTTCCACAGTGGACAAACTCAGTGTTGGCCAATGCGAAATTTGCTCCTAAACATAAGTGAATATTAGTTTTTCATTAAAAGTGTTGAGGCAGTTTGTTGGTAGTCAACAATGGTCTAAACTAAATACGTAATTTAATCATATTTATCATATTTACTGGATAATATTCTTTACATTGTTTCTCCTCGTTTATTTATCCCGTGATTTTTTACCTTACATAGATTTCTACAAAATAACTCTATAAAGGTAAATTCATTAGTTTTAATTTCCCACGGCTAGGAATAGGATTTATCGATGAAATATTCATCGAATAATTTCCCAAACAAACAACGCATGCATTCATTTCCCCTTAATGTTTTTTACTTTTTTCTTTTTCAACATCAAATTGTGTTATTTTTCTTTAGTCAAACTTTCAATTGTCTGGGAACCAACCATTCAAATCCAATTTTCATTGTTTTCTACACTCGCCACTCTCACTCTATTCCTCATAAATCCACCTCTATTTTTTTTAATTATAAGTACAAACCTCAAAGTCCTCTAGCAATCCATTACACCATAACAAAAAAATGGAGGCCAATTTTTTTGATACTATGACAAACATGAAGTCAAAGGTGGACACTAACCAAAGAACAACAAAAGTTGCCTTTGTAACATTTTGCTCCATTGTTGTCCTAGTATCATTGGTTGCACTAACCATAAATTTGAGCCATAATTCCTTTGAAAAGGTGGAAACTACTCATCTTACTACTTTTTCTTCCATGCAAGAATTTCCTAGAAGAGTTGCTCAAGGGGTTTCACCAAAGTTCAATCCATCACAATTCAATGAAATTACATATAATTGGACAAATGTCATGTTTTCTTGGCAAAGAACTGCTTTTCACTTTCAAACCCAAGAAAATTCGATGAATGGTATGGATTCTAGTGTACCTTAATTACCTTCTATTTTAATTTTTTCTTTTAAAATGTTTCACATGTCAAATATCTTTTGTAGCTAGCTTTCATTGAATGGTAGGTGATTCACATTCCAAGTTTGTTTTTCTAGTATGGTTTTTTCTTAATACTCCATTCGTCTCAAAATATAAGGGCCATTTTTTACATTTACTTGTCTCAAAATATAAGACCATTTACAATTTTCTAAATATATTTATTACTCTTTTACTATGAAAGATTTATCCTCGTCTTTTTTAAATGTTTAGAGTAATTTAGAAATAATCATACAAAATTTTAATATATTAATTACTCAACCAATTTTCTTAATAACTGTGAAAAGTGCAATATTATATTATGGGTCGGAGGGAGTACTATTTATAATCATGATTAAGAGGCTAATCAAAGTGTTTTGTTGACTTGTTGCTCGTGCTATTTCGTGCGGATGTTTGGTTGGATTGACTTCAGATCCCAACGGTACGTTTATTTTTTTATTTATCAACTTTTGGTGGACTCAAATATGAGCAAATATCAACCTACCTACTCATATTTAATATTATTATTCCATAACTACCCTTACATTAGTTCATTTCTTTATTTGGTTACAAAAAGTTTAGGTGAGTTAGGCTCTAAGGGCTCACTAACCCTCAAGGCTCTTTGAGCGCTTACAGATCACCCACCAAAAAGGTCCTCACATCCGCAATGGGAGTTCAATCCACGCCCTTGTGGGGAATGAGCTAACTCCTTATCAACTGAGTCAACTCCTTACCCTTACATTAGTTTATTAATATTGTGAGAAGATCAAAGGTGACTATTAATTAGGGTTACTTTAGTAAAATCAAAAAAATTAAATGCACAAAATTACCATCCTTTTATTTAGAGACAATTTACCATCCTTAATAAGTGTGAAAATAATCATTCTTACTTACGATTATTAAGCTCGAAGGGAGTACTATATTTGATGTTTATTTCATTTGCTGTTATTTTAATGTGTTACTAAGTAGTAGTCAATTAAACAGTAAAAAAAGTAGTACTCAATTAACATATGTTTTTAAATGACAAAATATAAATAAACTTATTGAAAGTGATAGAAGCAGAGATGTTGAGAATTGAGATTTAGATTTATAAATCTTTCATAGTAAAAAAACGAGGATAAAGAAATCATGTCTCATTTGTTGAGAAATATGAAGTTTTTTATACACTTGCGAAATGAACTATATTTATCTCACAAGAAATTTTACAAAATTTCTCAAGTCATCTAGATGAACAGAAAACAAGCTAAAAAAATATAAAAATGTGAATAAGGGCACACTTTTATATTTAAAATGCAAAGAAAATGAAAAAAAAAGTTAGAATAAAATAATAAAGTTTATATTTTTCTTTAGTTTCACAAGCTTCATAACTTGTAAAGAGTATGAGTAGCATATAATCTTATGCAAGTAACCCGGGGCGTGGGGTTGAGCGGTTGGGGCTCATCCTCCCTTAACTTAGGGTTAGGGTTTCGATCCCCGCCATTGGTATGGAGCAGCGTTAAATACCTCGGGTCAGCTGTCCCACCCATCGAGGTGCCTACAATCCAGCGAGAGGACTAGTCACTGCGGTCGGCGGTGGATACCCTGGATAAAACAAAAAAAATATATATATAATGTTATGCAAACGAAGTTTCCAGCAAATGGAAAGACCATGCAATAAAACCATCAATTTCGCATAAGTGATGTCTGAGTGACCAAGCGAACCAAAGAAACCTTTAATAAAATTTCCCCAACTATTATATTCAAAAATAAAAAATAATTCCCAACTATCTCGCAATAAACCGCCAAAATTGGACAAACCTGTACGTATTGTTAATTGTGCCATGCAAATTACATTTTAATTAAAAATATAAATTTAATACAATTTTTTATTCCATGTGTTGAACTGGATTGAAGAATAGTACAAACAAGACACAAAAAAAATTGCTCTTGAATCTTGATTGTTTTATTAATTATATGTTTGCAGGTCCATTGTTTTACAAGGGGTGGTACCATTTATTTTATCAATACAATCCCGATTCGGCTGTGTGGGGCAACATCACGTGGGGTCATGTGGTATCAAAGGACATGATTAATTGGTTCTACCTTCCCATTGCCCTGAAACGCGACAAGTGGTACGATATCAAAGGTGTATGGTCAGGGTCTGCAACACTTCTGCCAGATGGCAAAATTATAATGCTTTACACAGGTGCTACAAATGAGTTAGTGCAAGTCCAAAATCTTGTTACCCCTGCCAACCTATCGGATCCCCTTCTCATAAATTGGGTCAAATATGAGGGTAACCCTGTCATGGAGACCCCACCCAATACCGGTCCAAAGGATTTCCGCGACCCAACAACCGCGTGGATCGGATTAGATGGAAAATGGAGGGTCGCGGTTGGGTCAATGAAAGAAAAAACAGGTCTTTCATTTGTTTATAAGACCACAAATTTTACTACGTTTGAGCTCAACGAAAATTTCTTGCATTCGGTTCCAGGTACGGGTATGTGGGAATGTGTTGACTTTTACCCGGTTTCGATAAACGGGCCAAAGGGTTTGGACACGTCAGTTAATGGTCCACAAGTTAAGCATGTGCTAAAGGCTAGTTTGGACGATACAAGGGTTGATAGTTATGCACTTGGGACTTACTTTATTGAAAATGATACATGGGTGCCCGATAACCCTAATCAAGACGTGGGTATTGGGTTGCTTTATGACTATGGAAGATTCTATGCTTCTAAGACTTTCTATGATCAAGTCAAACAGAGAAGAATCTTGTGGGGTTGGATTAATGAAACTGATACGGATAAAGATGATTTGAGAAAAGGCTGGTCATCTCTTCAGGTATGTATGTGTTTGTTGCCTTTTTTTTAATATATATATATATATAGAAGAATAATTGTTGTGAAATTAAAAATAAATAAAAAATTTTGTACATTTTTCTTGTCTATCAGACAATTCCAAGAACGGTGCTTTTTGACCACAAGACTGGGACTAATTTGCTGCTATGGCCAATAGAAGAAGTAGAGAGCTTGAGAAAAAGCAGTGATGAATTTAAAGGAGTTGTGGTTAAACCTGGATCTCTTGTGCCGTTGAACATCAAGCAGGCAACACAGGTTTAGTCTTTATACTTTGATTGCTTTAATGCCCTTATATAAAAATTATTTTAACTCCTATCCGGTCCCAAACAATTTGGAGGCTCTATTTAAATCTTAAAAATTAGGCCCTAATTGGGTCCTATTTTTATCAAATCGGTTTCCATAGATTACTCTATTTTTAAGATAAATTAAAATCCACATAAAAAATTTATTAGTAATTTATCTTCTTAGAAAAAATAATTTTTAAAAAGACATACAATTAACAAGCAATGGAGGTCCCGACCCCTATTTTTTCTTTTTTGCTTTTTTATTGGAATATAGATATATTTTTGTATTAACTATAATATATATATATATATATATATATATATATATATATATATATATTATATGCAAAGATATATAATTAACAAGTAATAGTTGAGTGGTATGGATCAAATCTAAGAATTGACTTTTTTGTGTCTGATTTACTTAATTTATATGTATAAACAGTTGTTTGAGGCTTAATTATTTTTTTGTCGAGATTTTTGTTTTTCGTCCTACATTTTTGTTTTGTTTTTATCCTTGTAATTTACTAAAACTAGTTTTTGTCCCTAGAATTTTTATTATTATTTTTGTCACTACAATAAATATCTAATTTTGGAATTGATTCTCATTTTTAGTCCATGATTCGGGACTAATTAAAATCAAAATGGTCTCCAATTTCATGAATTAGAACCAAACATAAATTATATTTAGGGACTAAAACAAAACAACAAGGACTAAAACATTATAAAGGGTTAAATATATTTAACCCTATATACTACATTAAAATCTGAAGGAATGAATATAGATCCTCCTAAGATTAATTTCAAGGAACCATTTACTGTTAAATTTCATCTATAACATTAAATTAATATTTTAGTTCGATAAATAGTTATTTTGATTTCTGAATATGTTAGGCACTATCATTATAATACCTGAACGTATTAGAATTGTAAATACTTTTGTAACTATCTCTTCTGTTAGTAATTGTATAGACTAAATTGACCAACAAAAAACGTATGAGGATCAAAATGACTAACAAAAGACACATGTGATAACTAATCAACATTAATATCATTGCAGTTGGACATATTTGCTGACTTTGAGATTGAGTCATTGGCATTCGAAGGGAATATAAGCAATGACAATATAGGCTGTGGAAGAGGTTCTATAGATAGAAGTGCTTTTGGACCATTTGGAATTATAACTCTAGCAGATGACACACTTTCTGAACAAACACCAGTTTATTTCACCCTCTCTAACACTAATCTTGGCAACTCAACTACTTTCTTCTGTGTTGATGAAACTAGGTAAGAATTTGCATTTGATGAAAATTAATTGTGTATTTACTAATAATTAGTTATTGTGTGTTCACATGTAACTAATAAGATTTTTAATATATTGTAGGTCATCTATTGCTCCTGAGGTTACAAAACCAGTTTATGGAAGCAAAGTTCCAGTTCTTAGTGATGAAAAATTATCAATGAGGGTCTTGGTAAGTGTGCAAATTTATCAATGAATTACTACTTTATTACAAGCTTGCCAATGAAGGTTGGCTCAGTTGGTAAGGAATTGGCTCATACCCTGCAACGGCGTGGGTTCAACTCCCGATGCCACCAATTTGATGTGTGATCTGTAAATAACTCTCTTAGCCCAATTCACCTAAACTTATTGTAACCAAAAAAAACATTAATACAAGCTTTGTTAGTATGCACCATCATATAAGTATCAATGTTGACAAATAAGAATTCATAGTGTGTGTGACTTTCAAAATGACTAGAATAAAAGTTAATCATTCTATCACAAGTCGTTTTCTTATTAGTTAGTAGTGTAAAAAATCTTTATACCCTCAGGGGGTTATGGAGAGAAAGGATTTCCAAGTTAGGTTGTTAGGGTTTTAGCCCTATGACCCTCTTTTGGGTTGGATTACATAACCCATGCCTTCTTTTATGTAAAATTTCTTATTTTTTCCGATTTACACTACCACGACCGTTACCTTGGTGGCCAGAAACTACGATGTCATTTTGCCATTGTGCCGTCATAGACGATTTTTGATAACACAGTAATGTATACTTATAAATATATATATATATATATATTCATTTTATAAGAAATATATACTGATGGTTGTGACAATTAATTAATAAAACTTGTTGTTGTGATTAGGTTGACCATTCAATAATTGAGGGCTATGCTCAAGGAGGGAGAACTGTGATATCAGGTAGAGTTTATCCAACAAAGACAATAAATGGAGCTGCAAGATTGTTTCTATTTAACAATGCAACTGGGATAAACATCAAAGCCTCCATCAAGATTTGGCATTTGAATTCTGCTAATATACGCCCATTTCCCTTTGATCAAAGTCAATAAGTACAAAAACAATACAATAAAGAATTATCCTTCATCTTTGTTGGTCTCTCTTTAAGGAGGATTCACTTTTGTTTTGGATTTTTTTTAGTTTAATAAGGGCTTGTACTACATCCAATATTTTTAATTGTGGATTACTTCTATCAAAAAAAAAATATTTAGTTGATTACATTCTAAATAAAATATTTTTCCAAACCTTGCTCCCCTATGTTTAGGTCAAACTAAGTTTTGAATATACTTTTATATTTTTCAAATAAAGTTTTATACTTCCATAAAAATTATACCTCCACCAAAAAATAAAGTTTTATACTTCCATAAAAAAAATGTATACCTTCACCAAGAAAAAAAGTTTTATGCTAATGATTCATTAATATGAAATGAGTTGAATAAACAAGCAAATAAACTTTGTACATACGGCATAGTATAACTGACAAAATCAATATTGTTAAACCGAATATTATCTATGATTACACTTTGTGTATGTCAGTATGTGAATTTACGAATAATGTTGCCACTTCGTCTACAGACAAAAGGAAACAACTAAAGTTCGTAAAATAATATCCACCGTCTTAACTTCAATGTTTGGCTCTAATTTTTATAAAACTAGGTTCTTTCCTTGAAAATATAACAAAATGTATTGAAAGTTGAAATTCTCACTTAGAATTAGTGCCGACAATAGGTACTCCTGGGAAGCTCTATATCGCCTGTTCTTATACTCATGTTTCATAAAAGTGCTCGTACCTGGGGATGGCAAAACGGGTTTGACCCGCCGGGCCGGCCTGCCAACTCGACAAAAAAAGGCGGGTTGGGTTGGGATATTGTGATCGCTAACCCGCTGAGCCCACCCCGCCAAAAGGAGAAAACCGCGGGCTTAAGACAAGAATGGGGCGGGCCGGCCCGCAAGCCCGTTTTTTTTGTTTGAAAAAAAAACATTACAGACCGGTCCATTTTATAAAAAAAAAGTAGGGCCCAAAATTAGAATCCAATGCACTGCGCACCCCAAGCCCAACCCGTTTTGTTCATTTTAGGTTTCACTTTTCACTTCTCAAACAATTGATATATAGTTAATCCTATTAATTCGAATGATATTATTGTTTTATATTTTTATTTCTGTTAAAAAAAGGCTTTATAAAAAAACTGTTTTTAAAAGGAGGTGAAAAATCTAATTGAAATTGAAATGTTAAAAATAGGTGAAATTTGTGATCAAAAAAATTGCAAAAAAAAATAACTAGGCGGGCCAACCCACCCCGCCCCTATTTTAACGGGCTTTAGGCAAAGCGGGGCGGACCGGCCCGTTTTGCCATCCCTACTCGTACTCGCGTGGGTAGCAACTCTAGTTTTTGTTCTCGTACCTTAGAATTAGTGACGACAATAAAGATCATTATAATACAATTAAAAATTATGATTTTTTATTTCAAATTTTTTTATTAATAATTATCATTTACATATGATAGTATTTAAAAAAATATCTAAAATATTAGTAGTCAGATATAATCTATATTGGGAAAATCATTTTATTTTTTTAAAAAATTTAAATATAATTAAAATTATAATATTAGTAGTGTGTACCCACAATTTGTTTTTAATTTCTCGTAAATGTAAATAGCAGAAAATATAAATTTAAATACATATATCATCACGTAAATGTAAATCTCTATGTTGAAATTCATTGAGCAAACGGTTTTCTACAATATTGACACAAACATTTCTTTTGAGAAATGACACCATATTTCTTCACACGAAAAATAGAGGAATCCCTCATAAAAAAATATTAAATAGATTAATTTAATCCGAAAATAAGAGATGAAGGCAAGAAAGAAGATGAGAGAGAGAGAGAGTTGAGTTGACAGGGGACGCTGAAACGAAGAGAGGAACACCCACAATTTCCATCGTCGAACCCAGCAACGGTAAATCCTAAGTTCAATCCTTTATTTTAACACTACATATATCTGATAATAAATCAGTAGGCAAATTAATTTGCTTTCAAATAGCTGTGGATATGAACATTTTGATTAGTCATTCTTGAAATTTATTGTTTTATAAAAGTGATTTAATTTCTGAAAGTGGTTTATTATAACTTGATAACTTTGGTATTGTATATTGAATCATCCTGTGGCTGAATTTTGTTTTGTTTTTATTTTTAAAATTTTTTATGTTACTTTATAAATCATGTTTCTGAGGAGAATTGAATCTCCATAGGTCTTTAATTGCCTAAACTGTTTTGGTATGTAGCTTTGTTCTAACTCTGATTTGGCTACTAGGCAACGTTGTTACACAGCTTCCCTTTACAACCCAAATTCCTTTTCTTTCCCTTACTCACAATGTGCTTGAAGTAGTAGTTGTATGTTGTGCTCTGATTGATGATTTTTCATGTGCTTGAAGTTTGGGGAAATCATGAATCAATTTCATGGACATATGCTTAATTGGGGGATTTTTTTTATCAGCATTTTCTGCTGTTTTGAGTTGATTGACCAAATGGTATTATGCATTGTTAAAACCTGTTTGTTGTTATGCTTCTGTCAATCAATACTCTTTATTTTTTCCATTCATAACTTTGGGTTGTGCATTCAGATTTGGGATCCTTTATTCATATATTCTTATTTTTGTTAAATACCCTAAACATAAGGCCATCAACTTTGAAAATTCCAGATTTTTCTATTTGCAGATTGATACCAGATTTTTGTTTAAATCAAGGTTGTTTCTGGCAGCCCCTGTTGTTTTACTATTGAGCATCAGTTCAGAAGAATCACATGATGCTAATTGCTCTAGAAACTTTATATCTATTACTTTATCAATTGAGACTTAGAAGATTAGGATATTTTCATCTCATTACTTTAGTGGCTGGACTTGATTTAGATGTAGAAGTTGTTTCAACTAATTTAGTCTTTGCAATGAATAAATTTCAAGCATTGATTTATGTTGTCATGTTGAATTTTTACTGTTTGTTAGAAACATGTCTTGCATCCACTAATTTGTTCATACTTCATAGCTGCTTATTGTATAAAGGAAAGAGATATATGATGGAAGAAAATACTAACATTTGGGATGGAGGCAACAAACAAAACAAAATGGAAAGTTCCGTGGTGAAAATAAAGGTATTGTTTTTCGCGAGAGCGCGTGATCTTACTGGCTTGAGTGAGGTGCCATTGGAGGTTTCATTTGGAAGTACAACTCAAGATTGTTTGAAAAAGCTTCTTGTTCAATTTCCAAGTTTGGAAGAAATAAAAGGGTGCATGGTTTTGGCTCTCAATGAAGAGTACACAACAGACTCAACCATTGTTAAAGACAAAGATGAGTTGGCCATAATACCTCCAATAAGTGGTGGTTGAACAATATTACTGCAAGATGGTCAATTCAACTTGTTAGTCTTCTTCCTTCTCTCAATTTGTCAAGGTTTCTGTAGTTTTTTTAAAGTTTATTTTAGACTTACTGGGATATATCTTTTGGTAAGCTACCTTATAGCTGAAAAAGCTAGTTGGTTGAAATTAAAGTGTTTAGTAAAATTAGTGCTTCAAGTGACTGATAAATATATAATTACGTAAAGAGACATGCTTAATTACTTATTTATACAGAAGAGAGAGCTTGATGTTCTCGTATATATGGAAATGTACACTCCTTTTGAGATGATTCACACACAATAATCCACAAATGAAGAACAAAATGAAGAATGAGTAGGGAGTGGTTACATTTTTTAAAACTTAAAAATGGGTATAACTGAGTGAAACATATAAAGCTATAATTAAGAAATTCTTAGCCTACTTCAAGTAGTATCTCAAAAAAGTTATAAGCTATTGTGGCCTATGAAGCACTGACAGTCTGACGAGGTCACTGGACACGACACAGACACAGACATTTAGACACCAGTAATAATTTGAAAATGGGCGTAATTAAAATGTTTGTGTCGGTGTCTGACACACGACACATGTTGGGCACCAGACATGTCTTCAACGTGAAGTGTTTGTGCTATAGAGACTGTGACAAGCTTGATTATCAAACGTCTCTCTTTCGTAGAAAAGAAAGCAAGTAATTCTTAAAACTAAAGCAAGAAAGAGGAACATTCCAAAAGTTTTAACCTAGCACTCCCACCCACAGTTGTCTTCTCCATATCAAAAAGCAAGAAAACAAATCAAAAAGAGCCTTAAGCTCCTTAAAACTATTTAACAGAAGAATACAAAATCCCAAAACTGAGATAAAATGCATCAGCTCCTTGTTATTATAAAGTACATAAAATACATCAGCTCCTTATGATAAGAATCTTCAAAGACTTAATAAAGAAAAAAAAACAAAAATTTAAAATAAAAATACAAAAATCAAGAAATAGGATCGTTCAATCGTGAATCCAACCCCAATTGATTTATTTACATTCATATTCCTCTTATATTAATATTTTTTCCCTGAAACAACAACCATCTGAGCTAATTAAGGATTATTAATTGAAAGGGGGAAACAACAAACATTTTAGTTTTGACCCATGTAAAAGAAGCTATTTTTTTGGAAAACACACGCAGAGTGATAAAAAAATTTCATGTGAGTGGCCAAAATCCAATCCCAAAAAGGAAAATAAAAGAAGCATCTTTCAATTGTGAACCTCCAATTGAAAAACCTCAATAAAAATAAAACCCTTCTTGAACAAAATCGAATTGCAAATAATCAAAATATTCCAAAATACTTCCAGAAGAAAAACAACAAAATAGTAACAAAAGGAGGAGGAGGAAGAAGAAGCAAACCTGAGATATTGAGGGTTGTGGATTGAGCCCCTTCAGAAACTGAGTAAAAATAAGAAAAGAAATAATGTTAAAACTAAAGAGAAAGAAAGAAAATGAAGAGAATGGAAAAAAAGGAGTTTATGAGAAAGTTGAAGAGAGTCAAGTGTTTCAGAATGTTTCAAACCCAGCGAAGAAACCCCGTGCCATTGATAACTCTAATTTATATAGAGTTATTCATGCACTTAAACTTAGATAATTGCTTAATTTCAACTATAATATGTGTTAAATATAGTAGTATGAATAAAATAACAACATTTATGGTTTTAAAATGAATGACATTCACAATTTAGCATTTTGTATATACATTGGTATGTTTGATGTGTTTGTTCAGTGCATCTGCAGTTGATGCTTCTGCACCAGGAAAAACACAGTGCATCTGCACTAGAAGCATTTCCACAGTGCATCTGCACCTTAGTGCTTCTGCACCTTTCTGCACCAAGACGGATAACCCCACATTGAAAACACCTTAATTCTTACCAATGCATAAACACCTCTATGATATCATGCTTAGTCACAAGTCACATGGAGTCACATGCCCACTTGCAAAGGGAGGTTCCTACAATAGATGACCATCATGAAGAGTCATTCATAAAGGACACATGGCCCTCCACGATTGGACCTCTCTTTGAGGTGGAGTGTTGGACTCAATTCCCAACAAACATGTTCTGAAAAGTAACCATGGTTAACCTCTCTAGGTTAACTTGATCTCCAAGGAAACCCTCACTTTAAGGAAAGCTCCAAGGCTATATAAAGGCTTCACTTCTCATCATTTTAAAAAATAAGAAGTTCTATAGGATCCGTACATCTACTTTTCTTGCTTTTCGTTTTATAGTTCTTAGTAGTAGTTAGGAGTAAGAAGGTAAGGAAGGAATTGACAACTCCCTCTTTCACTTCTTCATCAAGTTAGTTACGTAGAAGGAATCAGTGCATATGCACTGCTGGGCAAACTTATGCAAGAGTACTTCAATCAGTGTAATCTCTATCCTATTGATATCTCTTGTACTTTCCATTATATCAACATGTTTTATTTCATCTATTTTTGCCTTGCAATGCATATTATGAGCTAAACCTCTTTGGTTGAGATGTTCTAACTTTATAATGAGCTTTTGAGTAAGTTATTGTGTTTTCAAAGTGGTGTATGCATTTTTGGTTCTTGTGTTATACTACATCCATCTTATTTTTAAAGTTGATCACTTAAAATGAGTAGAGTTATATTCATAGACATGGTTTATAACTAGAAATCAAGAACTAATAAGGGTGAGTGCGTTAATGAAGGCTTTGTTAACTTGTTTAATAAAGAAAACTTTGTTAAAACCATGTTAAGTCCTAGACATAGGATAACATAGTTCTTAGGGTAATGCAGTGGGTACTTAAAAGGCAGGAGTGTACTTATTTAGAAACTTAGACAAGAATTTTAAGAAGGCGAGAAAGGAATTAACAACTTCTCTCTTTACTTCAAGACAAGGTTTTAAGAGCTTGTAACGAAACTCTGAAGAAAGTAGCTGAAAGGCACATACTGGTGCAACTGCACTCAAGTGCATCTGCACAACAGTAAACACAATACTCTTGAAAGTGATTTATTTAGTGAACACATTTCAACTATCATTCTCAACTGATTTCCTCCATATTTTCTTGCACATTTACATTCTTTTTTTTTAAACATTAAACACCCAAAATTGTGAGTAGTGTAGCTGCACTAGTTTATGCTTTCTAAACATACAAAAGTTTAACTAATCCCTGTGGGTTCGACCTTTCTCATTACTATATTACTTGTTTGTGACTGTGTATACTTGCACATATTTCCACACACCAGCCATCCCACACCAACAAAACATAATCAGAAACCATTCAAAAATTTAAAACCTAAGAACTAAACGAAAATCAAAAATAAAACCCTAAGAAGACCAAAATCGAAGAAAGGAGAAGAAAACAAAAATAACCGAACAACAAAACTACAAAACCTAAGAATACCAAATCCTAACATACCATCAAGAGAGAAGTGAACAGAAGAGATGATGGGTCAAAAACAAAAAATACCTCCAAACCTTCTGGTCTTCAAATCTGAAAAATAACGCAAAACATTAGAAGAGTGTTAATGATTAATCTTTTGAAAGATGAAGAGAGAAAATGATAGAGAGGGAGGGGCGGAACTGAACTTAAAGTATTTGGAGAGGTGCAGCCAGAGAGAGTGAGAGGTTGCAAGAGAGTTTCAGATCTGTGGAGGAGAGTTTCAGAACATGTGAATGGGGAAGAGAGAGAGAGAGAGACGCGGAAGAGAGAAAATGGAGAGTTCCAGTTTTCATCAAATAAAGTGTACTTGTGTACTAAAACTTGGAGAGAAGTAGGAGGAAAATTATTTTGAGAGAGTAGGAGGAAGAGTGTTTTCATCAAATGCTATGTTTCTCTGTTGGAGCAAGAGATTTGAAATAGAGATAGAAAAGGGTAAAAAAATTGTGAGTGAGAGGGAAAAATCTGAGGGACAGAATGGTAAATGTGTAGGTAGGTTGATGGCATCAATTTATAGTAGATTTTTAGAAATTGTGAGATTATGCTATGTTTTATTTTGACAGTGTGTAAGGCCTTTTGAAAATCAAATATTTATATCACTTGAGTATGATTTTTGAGTTCTCTTATGAAAAACAATGTGATATTCTAACTATGTGGAAAAGTTTTTGTAAACTCGCATTTTATTATTCCGCCAAGAATCTTTTAGTTTCCTCCTTATGTTTTAAAACGTTTTTACAGGTTAAGGGTGTACACATCACATTATCATCCTAATCGCCACTACATCTATAAGGCTTAGTACAACTAGTTGTTAGGTTGGATATTTTATGTAATTACCTGGATTTGAACCTATGATCCTCACTTTGCATGTGCGAGTGTACGAGTGGTACTAGCTGCTTTGTCTGCAGTAAAAAAAATTTGTTAGTGAGCATTAAATGTTGTTAGTGAGCATTTCTCCTTAAAATTTGTATTCTTGTATCTATAATCATTAAATGTTGTTAGTGAGCATTTCTCCTTGTCCGACCTAGCTAGTCTGCAGAAGGAGTCTCTTGTCTCTCGTATTAAGAGATTTATCTCTTCTGATTGGCAAGTTCGTGTGACTCATTGTTACCAGTAAGCTAATATGTCTAGTGTGATGGGCTAGCAGCTCTGATCTGTAAGCAGAATGGAGACCTCATGATTTTTGATTCTCCTAGTGTGTGCTACTTCATTGTTGATTGCTGATGTTATGGGAGTTTCTACTCCTAGACTCGTCAATTTGTAATTTGTTTCTCTTGGGCTTTTAGCCGTCTTGAATTTAAAAAAAAAATATTATATCATGTGTGAGTATTGTCTATTTGTGTTTACGTTATATTTATTAGGGGTGGGCACAAGTACACTTCAACTCAGTCGAACCCACAACCCAATCCAACCAACCCACAAAACACGGGTTGGTTCAGGTAAGCGGGTTGTGTTGGTTTTAAAATTGCCAAACCCATATAGTGCATGGGTTGGGTACTGGGTCTAAAAATTAAGAACCCACCAAACCCAACCCAACCATAATATATACATATGTCAAGCGAAAGTCTAGGACTATTATTACAAAAGATATCATAGTATTGTTTACGCTGGAGAAAGTAATGTTGAAGTCTTTATTGTCTTTGAAATGTGAATGATGCCACTAAGAATCAATATTTGGACTTCAATCCAAAACATGAATTATATGTATATCATTGCTCATTAGCTTAATGATAAATGGGAATTAAATATAAATTATAAGCTTCGGTTCAATTTATGAGCTCATTACGTTGATGTTAAAACATTAAATTTGATTTTAGTTTATTTCTCTTATTTCTACTATTATTGTTTTGATTTTTTCTTTTTTCTAAAAACAGGTATTTTACAAATAAACCCACTACCCAACCCAACCCATTCAGTGGCGGAGCTTGAGCGTAATATTAGAGGGTGCCAAAATAATCAAATAATATATTAAAAATACTACATTTACGAACAAAACTAAATTTTCTTCAAAAATATTTTAATTTGACAAAAGTGACTCAATTAAAAAATTAAAATCTTGTTAAAAAAAGATTAAAAATTAATATAAAAGGTAATTTAGACTTTTTGTAAAAAAATGATTAAAATTGTTTTAATAGGTAATTTTTTCCTATGTAATTATGTATCCAACAAAATAAACTATTTATATTGCACCAAATATATATATTTACAACACCTTTTTTTTCAGGGGAGGCGGCGGTATGCGCTTTTTGTAGTAGACGTAGCTATTATTAGTAGTATATTTTAAAAAATTCTATTTTTTATGACGGGTGTCGTGGCTCCTCCCGGCTCTTGAGAAGATCCGCCATTGAACCCATTTGAGATCGGTTTGGATCGGTTTGATTACTTGAAAATTTGGGTCTAATTTTATCGTACCCAACCCAATCAAATATTGGGTAGCCTATTAACATTACTTCCTGCTTTCGTTAATGGTTCATAATGCATATAGCCGTACACGCACATTTTCTGGATGGTGAAATGCACTCCGTTACTGGTCTCAAGTTATGCGCATAATATTGGAGCAAAATCTGGTGGATGTTTAGATTGCACCAAGTGGAAAGATTATCACGTAGGGTTCAGCAAAATTAGTATCCAGAATTAAGAAATAGAGGCTTTTTTTTTAAAAATAGTGCTTTTTTAGGTTAACATATAAATTGCTGGTTCCTTATTTTATTTTATTTTATGTTTTAGTTTTAGTTTTCTTTTTCTTTTTGTTCCGATATTGTTCCCTAATTGCAAAAAGTTATTTTAGTTTTATTTTTTATTGTTTTGAAATGGTCCTTTGTGTTCCCTTTTTTTGTTTCATGGTTGTTCCTCATTTAAAAAAAGAATCACATTGGTATTATAGTATAATAAAATAAGAGACTACTCTGAAACAAAAAAAAACAAAAGAGAAATCACATAGTATAACTTTTGCAGATAAGAGGCCACTTCAAGACAAAATTTTAAAATGGACAAACTAAACCTAAAATTTTAAAATGGACAAAAAAAACAACCGATGCTAAATGTCTAATTTAAAAAAAAAATTGACATTTAGCATCGGTTGTTTAAAACAACCGATGCTAAATGTCTATTTTTTTAAAAAAAATAGTTCTCAATTCACATCTTACCACACACCACTATCCCTCCCCCTCAAGATAGTCCAAATGAGCTTAGTTCATCTAAATGGCAATACATGATGGTCAAAAATTAAGACTTAATATCATGGGTAGAATAATACAGATATCACAAGATTCTAAACTACGTCTCCACTCAATATACATTTCTGTGACTAAATATATGATCTTTCTGTCCATTTAAATCTATCAGCACCGGAACTTAATAAACATGGTATCCTACTTCTTTCTTGTTTTGACAATGGCCTACCCAATTTCTCCTCCAAAGATGAAACATCTTCTATCTCTCTGAAGCACACTGCCTGCATCCATAATAAAGATTCCTACAAAACCATTCAGTGAAAGGTCCGGCTTTTGAAGCTGATAAAAAGAACTTATCTTAGAAGGGACTCCAAGCATGAAACTATTATTTCTAAGCACAATCAGAAATCAGAAACATTATGTGTAACTAACCAGCTCTATCTTTAATAGTGGGGATTCCATGGTAACAGTAAATGACCCACCAGCTTGTGATTCCCACACATACTGCTCATCATCATTTGCTTAGCGGTAACAATCACCTTCTCAGCAACAAGATATGCAGAGTAAAACACAACACCAAATTGTCCAATCATGCTAACTTCAGCACCTGCAGCCTTGCAATAGTACCCAAATTGTTCACCAAATCTGAACGAAAATCAACCAACAAAATTTATTAGAAATCATACATTACAACAACAAAATTTTCAAAACAGTTCACAACATAACATGTCAACACTAAACAGACATTTCTTTCAATCACGAGTCTACATGTTGGCGTGCTAGCTTTCTCTCAATCATGAGCTGTGATTCCAGTTCCTTGACCTTCAAAAGTGAAAACATACAAAGTTGAGAGATTCAAAAGAAAAAAAAGACTATTTTTAAGGGTAAAAATTTTCTGATTTGTGCTTTGATATGATACCTTGTCTTGAAGATTTTTGTTTTTACTATCTCTTTCTTTCATCTTGGACTCTAATCCCTGGAGTGTTTCCTCCATCTTCTTGATTTGAAAATCCTTTTGTTTAGCTCTTGTTTAGTTTTCTCAGCCTGAAAAACAAGAGTAAACAAATTGACAGTTACAAACAAACTGAAAATAAAATAAACTATTGGAATGTTGATCATGCAGAGGATTACTGTAACACCCGGTATTTTTTTATTTATTAAAAATACCTAAATGCACATTCCTAATACATCGGAGATATTATTTCCTGCTCAGACACTGAATACCATTATAAATTTTTCGCTGAATTACAACAAAACAGCCTTATTCACATATAAGACCATATGGTTCTATGACCGTAACCATCCGCAACTATAGTATTCAGTATCATACAAGAAAGCAGAAGAAAGTTATAATACTAAGGACATAATGTCGTAGTACATAGACAACAAAAGGAAATATAAACTTAAGCATAAAGCTAAGTCATCAGCAACCATCCGAGCTCGACCTACTCGTGCCTCTGTGGTCCTTTCTTTCCCTGTTTCTCTGTAAAACAACAACATATAAACAATGAGATACAATCTAAGTGAGTTCTACCGAGACCCCTACTAACACTCTCAGTTCAATTATGAGTTCCTTTTTAGCTTAACACGGCACCGACTGCATTACTGCTACAAACCCGGTGAACCGCATTATTTAATTTTTAACAGATCACCGACTGTGTTACCGCTACATACCCGGTGAACCTGTTAATCGCACAACAAACAAAGTACGGCACCGACTGCAATCCGTTGCTATATACCCGGTGTATCGGACGACAACTTTTAACATAACACCGACTGCAATCCGTTGCTATATACCCGGTGAACCCCCTTACCAATAGCATTTTTCCTAATGGCACGGAGTCTAGGGTAAGGGATCATGACTGCCCCGCCTAGTATGTTAACATGGTTCGTCACCCAACTCGATATAATATATATATATATATCTACTATCACATGAACTCATAGTTCATTTACATCAAACCAATAGTTGAACATTTAATTTCATATAACAAATGTATGACGTGTTTGCTCCCTATACTATTTTTACGGCATATAGAATTAAACAAAACTTTGCAAACCTTTATGAAAACCTTTGAAAACACACTCAAAATCATGACATTATAAGCCTAATATCATTGGAAAAGGGTTAGGAAAGGATTAGAAGAAGATTGGAATCGTACAGGATCGTTTCGGGCAAGTTTGTAAAATTTGGACAGAACACTGCGCACGGTCCGTGCTTCCATACGCACGGATCGTGCTCCCTGTAAAACGTTTTTGAAAAATAGAAACAGAACGGGGCGCACAGATCGTGCTCCTGGGACGCACTGGTCGTGTTCATTTGACAGCACTGCAAAAATGGCATTTTTCATGAAAATTCGCTTTTCGATCGATTCCGATACTCGTTCCGCTCGATTCCTAACTTATTCACAACACTAAAACAGCCCCAAAACATGTCCAATCAACAACAAAACAATCAATCACTTCAATCAAACAAGTTTGGGCTAGTTTTTATCAAAATCGGTTAATAGTTCAGTTTAACGGTTTTTGAACAAACGCCTTTAAAATCACTCGCCAAACCGAAACATTAACGCTATCAACCTGTCAACATGTCTCGGCAATCAATTCACATCAAATCATGCCAATCAATCAATCAAACATCCATAAAAACACAAACTTCAACAATATATCATTTATGTCAAAATACATTAAATTTCAAAATAACGGTTTTCAAAACTCAATGTTGACAATTCGAAATTCTCAATCAAAACCTAAACGTGAGTAAAACTCACCCTTGACGCGATAGTCAATACCGAACCGAAATTACCGAGACTTCAAAATCCCAAAAACGGAACCCTATAATAACCAATCCGCTTCCAACTTCGATTCGAGCTTCAAATCGCGTTCAACCTTCCTAATCATGATTCAATCATCAATTTCATTACACAGTCCACGATTTCAACAAATCCCCCATGAAAACCCTCAAAATTCGTAGGTCCATAAAAGGGGGAAAATGGAGGAGAAGCTCACCTAGTTCTTGGGTTTTGAAGATGGAGGGGAGATGATGATGTTGATGAATTTTTGGAGCTTGGTAGTGAGTGATCCTTCCTCTTCTCCACTTTCTCTTCTTCTTTCTTTCTTTCCTTCTCTTCTCTTCTTTCTCTTCTCTTCTTTCTTTCTTCTCCGTTTACTTCTTCTCTTTTCTTTCTTTCTAATTAAGTGGTAATATGGTCAAATGACCATATTTCCCTTAATCTTTTATTTCTTACCCAAATCACCTTTATTCCGTTTTATCGGGTTAGCGTTCCTGAGACAACCAAATAATTAACTTTAGCACTCGATAAGTACACAAATCAAGTACTAAAATAATTCATTTGGGTCTTCCTCCAAATAATTCGATTTATTATTTTGTGGGTGTTACAATTACAACAATCATACCATCTGTTTGTGTTTGAGAAGTTCAATAGTGTCCCACTGTTTCTTTGGAGGCCCCAACTCCATTCCTCTTACTCTACTAGCAAAGTTGAGAAAGAAAATCGTCTCGCTCAAATCGTTCTTTGCATATACATGAAGAGGTTAAAATAGATCTCAAGCACACAAAGTTTCTTTAAGCAACATGGAGAAACAAGTACCTAATGAGTCTTGCAACAAGTGTGTAAGCTTTGAGTTCCTGCATCATGAAGAACAATAGAAACTTCAATATTGACAAAATTGAACAAAAGGTGGTGGTTGGTTTAAGCATTTGTGATTGGAAGAAAACAAGGGTTATTATAATAACCTGAAAGGGACGTGTGAACTTTTAGTAGCAAGAGCTGATACAAGTGCAGAGAGAGGCCTATTAATATTTTGTGTCTCCTTCAAGAGTCCTGAAATTAACTCCGCGAGTATTTTCTTAGCCCTCCATTGTGAAAGTTTTTCCCGTCCCAGTCTGTCCATATGCAAAAATGCATACATTGTACCCATCTAGAACTGAGGTTGCAAATGGTGCAGTGTCCTCGAAAATATCAAAACTTTAATTACCTTGTTCAGCTTGGGGACCAAAAACAGCATCAAACTTAAAGGTCTTTCTTGGAGCTCCATTTGACATTACAGTAAGCTCACCATCATTAGCAGAATCAAAATCTAAGGCCATTGAGGCTCCTAATTTTATCTCTTCACCATTGGGAGGCCTACACCGACAAAAGACCCTTATGTTTCCTGTGAAGAAGAATAATTGGTCAACCATTATGCATATTATATCCCTTCCAAGTCAAACAAAACAAGAACAAGTAGACAGCTTACCTCTCAACTCCAATACCTTATTGTAAAGATCTTTTCGTTCTTTGGCCCCTTCAATATATTTGGACTTGAGATCTTCATGTGACTCTAGTTGTTCATTCACTATAAAAAGAGATAAAAAGTCAATGCATCTATGAAAAATGGTAAGCTATTAACACAGACTGAGATCCATATTTCAACATTATCTACTTACTTTTTAGATTTGATGATAAGCCCCATGTAACACCCTAATATTTCTAACTTATAGAAATACTAAAATGCACAACTTAGCGTACATCAGAGATAACTTCTTGTCCTAGATATTGAACACAACTAAAAACTTTGAAGAATAATCATCAAACGGTCACCTCAATTCATAATATAACATAGAGTTACTTAAAATACTTAAGTTCCATGTTCATAAACCTGTCGCATCCCTAGTGTTCAACATCCAGAACATAAGTAGCGGAAACGATTTACAACTTTTAACAATGTATAAGTCATACAATCGAAATTACAGAGACAACTGGAGAAACTCAGCATAAGCATATAAATTAAAACTGCAACATATCCTCGGAACATCACGTCTAGCCGTGCCTCTTTGCCTTTGCCTTTCCCCGTTTCTCTGTAAAAAAAAACCACAATTATAAAGGGTGAGATAAACATTATCTCAGTGAGTCCTATCGAGACCTCTCACTAAAACTCTATCGGTTCATTATGCATCTCATAAATAGTATCTAAAATAATAGCCACGTGAAACCTCTTTACATTGCTTAGCATATCACCGTGAATGATTGTCTATATTCCCGGTCAACCCAATCCACTTACCATAAACTGCGGGCAAACCTTAAGGGGCCTAGGTTCATAGGGCTCAAGACTTCCCCTCCCCTAGTACGCTAACCTCAATAGGGTCGTCACCCTAGACCTCATTTTTTAATTTATATAAATACACCTGCATTGGGCCGTCTCTTATACCTGACATAACATAACATAACCTCAACCTCAAGGGACATTTAGTCCGCTTAAACATTAATCATGACCTCACATGTGGTTTCTAACATCCATTTAGCTTAACTTAAAACATTCTTATTACCTCAATTTATACCGACGTGTTTTCCACGAATTACGGGTTATTCTTCAATACATAGGGTTTGGGAAGCGATTAGAATGCAATTGGAACCTTTCGGAAAGGCCTAAGACGTGTTTTGAAGTTGGGTAACAGAAGCATACGCATGGTTCGTGCGCTAAGGCGCCCGACCCGTGCGCGTTTTCAAATTTTTTGAACACGAATGTTAGGACTTTGGCAAGTGTACCAAATTCGTTGCAAGTAATAATTTAAACGGTAAGTAACCGGTCGATTCCACAGGGATTGCGCGTTGACAACAATAGCAAAATTTGTAAATTCGAAGATTGTAGTGATTTGGTAATTTGAGTAATAGTAACAAAACACAAACGTGAATTAATAATGCGAGAAAAACGACTAGGGATCGAATCCTCTCACCTCACCTATCACATGAACCATAGCCAATTCAAGTTAGTTATTCAATTTCTAGATTCAATTCACTAATTTAAGGTCAAGGGCAATTCCTTGTCTCAAGACCCCTATTACCCTAAGAGTTACCCTAATTCCTTAGGTGAGTCATGCCAGAGGGTAACGCATTAAGATTGAGAATTTTAATGAATTCACATAAGCTACCACATA
This sequence comes from Astragalus membranaceus, assembly GCA_039519185.1. Taxonomy (NCBI): domain Eukaryota; kingdom Viridiplantae; phylum Streptophyta; class Magnoliopsida; order Fabales; family Fabaceae; genus Astragalus; species Astragalus membranaceus. Next base: position 187,220,192 of record CM076848.1, read on the forward strand.
TTCCTATGATGATTACTAGCATGTGACCTAATTACCCAATTTCCAGCTACTAATTCATATCCCTATGCAATCACTAGCCTGGATCATCACAATTATCATATGTAATTGAAAAGCATTAAGAACATAGGTAATTAGACAAAGTAAATCGAATAACAACCGAATTGACTAGAACAAGGGTTCACATGATAGGGTTGGGAGATTCATCTCTCCCTAATCTAAGCAATTTAGTTACAAATCATCCTAAGAGTGGAAACCAACATAAAGTAGAAAACAAACATAAAGAAAGACATTAGAACCTTCAATCCCTTGTTCCCAAGTGGTGAGAAGGCCCCAAAATCGCACCCTCCAGCTGCTCCAAAGTGTGGCTCCAAATCCCAAAAACGAAGTCCCTTCAAAATTTGCTGAAACTGCTTTAAAAACCCTAATTTTCACGCACCATCGCGACGCGGCCCGTGTCCGTCGCGTCGCGACAAATGACAGAAGCTTCAGACCTCGCAAAACTGCTCCAGGTCGCGTCGCGAACCCTCCTGGTCGCGACGCGAAAAATAACAGAAAGTTCTGGTTTGCAAAATTCCTCTGGATCGCGTCGCGAACCCTCCTGGTCGCGACGCGAAAAACAACAGAAAGCAAATTCCTCCATTTTGCTGCATTTCCGGGCAAGTGTCTGGTTCGCCGAATGATGCCACAACCAAATAGAGGTCTTCAATGACCAAGTTAGCTCCAAAAGTGAAGGAATTACTTACAAATGAACTTCCTACTACAATTATCTAAAACTAGACTAAATCCCAGATAATGACTGTGATACAATGAAAAACCTGCACAATTGGTCCTAAAAATGCGTAACTTACATCATATGATTGGGAGTCAACAACGAACACTAAAAAGGTCGCATAATCCGTGCCATAGAGGCGCACGGCCCGTGCCATGTTTTTAAAATTTTACAGGCAATCTGCGAACGGAACGCACGGTCTGTACCACTGGGGCGCACGACCCGTGCGTGTTTATCAGTAGCCCAGAACTGTGATCTTTCATGATGTCGCACCCCGAAAAATCCTTGGAGGGATTTTTCTTCGCACAACGGGGTTTTAGAGTCACCACCAATATTTTTTAAAGGTAAAACATCGGAAAAACCTTTTTTTTGGAAAGCAATGGTCTTTGGAACCATTAGATTTGGGTTCGGGGGTCTAATTACGTATGAGGAAGGTATTAGCACCCCATAACGTCCCTTCAAAGAAGGGTTACGTTAATTAAATATGTGATTTGGCAAGTTGATTCGGAAAAATGCTTTGTTTTTACCACTTTTGTTGATGAATGACTTAATGAAAAATCTTTAGTTTTCGCGCTTGACGGAGAGTATCCGCTCCTACGTATCTCCCGGTGCGACGGAGAATTCAAAGCTACGTAGTTCTGGGTTGTCTAGAAAAATGTTTTTGTTTTTTATCTTGTTTAATTGTGAAAATTGAGCTTTCATGATGATCAATTGAGCAAAGGCTCCAAGTGACCACCATTAGCACCCCATTGTTAATAATCATGCAAGAAAAGGCTTCGCAAGACTACTAACAAAGTTTTTGGTTTAGTGAAAATCTTTAGGAAAATTAGGCATTCATGATGATCAATTGAGCAAAGGCTTCAAGTGATCGCCACTAGTACCTCATTGTTAATAATCATGCAAGCAAAGGCTTCACAAGACTACTAACAAAGTTTGATTTTGAAGAGTTTTCGCAATTGGACTTGTTTAGGTAATGATTTTGATGCTTGAAAAGGCTTTTGATTGAAAGTGGACCTAGACTACACATTATGACACAATACATAGATAGGCAAAGAATGAACCCAAGGTGAACATTTTGGCGAAAATGCATGAATAGGCAAGAAAATGAACCTAAGTTGTACATCTTATTGAAGATGCTAGGCAATGGGGTGAACCTAACTAGGCATTTATGACACAATATGTGAATAGGAAAAGGCATTTCAAAGCACAAGTGATATCAAACTTCTAATGAATCACTTGCAAAACCCTAAGGATTTCACATCAACATTAGACATAAGCACCCATATGGTATCCTTTTGATGTCATCAATGTCTAATACATTTCTTCAATCAACCACATGGAAGGAATAAATTAAAAGGGGCATTTGCCTCATGCAAGATCATAGGCAAGTCTTAAGACTAAATTGACAAGTTTAGGCAATTAGGGTGTTGAATCCCTTTAGGTAATCTTTGACACTTGGGATATGCACAAGTGCATAGGTGTCAAATCCTCTTACCAAATCGTCAACACAAAACCAACAATTGTTTCAAAACAATTACTTATTTGCAAGGCCAAGAGCATTTCAAAATGATTTATAAGTTGTTTTTGGTAATCAAAGCAATTGGTAAGGAAAGGAAACCTAAATTTGCATTCTTGTTCACTAGGAATCACAAAAGAAATTGAATCCTCTTAGGCAATCCCCAACACTTAAAGTGTGCATCAAAGCACAAGTGAGAGTCCTCTTGCCAATCATCAACATAGGGCATGATTTGCAAGCAAATTCATGAGGACAACAAGTTTTAAGCAAACAAACATCATAATCAAGGTTCAATTCCAAGTAATTGCAAGATTAGACAACCAACTCATCAAAAATCTCATAAACCCTAATTTTCCTCTAATATGCGAAATGACATAAGCTTCAAATCATCATTTTATTCATGAAAACAACAAGAAATGAGTGAAATAACAACAACACACAATTTATTCTAAAGGAGAGAAGCATTCCAAGCACCCAAGCCTCCCAAAGTGTTTGTCAAGATGCTTGAAATACATCTCTCACTCACCAACAACAACTATGCTAACATTATGACATTAAAATGCAATGGGATGCCAAAATGAAGTGATGATTTACATCTTTGATGCTAAAATTGGAAGATGATGCTAGGTTTCAAAGTATACCTCAACTCCAAGCTAGAATAAGGAAGGAATGAGATGAATGAATGCAAAACCCCTTTAATCTACTCTTCAATCTTCAACTTTGAACTTGATCCTTGAATTTGAAGGTGAATCTTTGAGAAGAATGCAAGAAGGATGGAAGATTTAGTGTAGGAAAGGTGTTTTAATGGATGATTGAGTGAAGGAATTGAAGAAAATGAGGTGAGGGAGAGGAGGGGGTATTCGCCCAAGGAGAGGAGGAAGAAGAGGTTTTTGTGCAAAAAATGAACTTTTTTTTTACCTTTTGGGAGAGTAGGCTTATATATGGTCTTGGGTGAAATTAGGTTTAAGGGTAGAATAGGAATGAGATGTTCTATTTTAAGTAAGTTTGCAATTTCTTATGAAGGAGTGGGTGTGAGAGAATAGTGTCATTTACAAAAAGGGTATGAATCTACATGAGAGTGTGTGGGAATTAGGGATGTGTATGAAATGGGTAGGATTAAGGATAGTACAAGAATATTCTTAAGGAATAGTTGTACAATAGAAGAGTGTGGAAGAAATTGTGGAGAGAGAGAGAGAGAGAGGGAATTCGACTATGACACCAAAAATGGGGAGGGAAAATTGCTTCTCCTTTTTGGTCTTTTGTCTTATTGAGGACACTTTGTACTTTCTATTTGAATTTTGAATTTTTGGGCATGCAAATGATAGTGCACCTATAGAAAATGTGTCACATATTTTTGGGCACCATAAAAATATCCCTCTAATTATTCATGACAATAAAAGTTGTCATTTAATAATCGGGGAATATTTAATGGTCCTTTTTCAGCTTTCTTGTGCAATAAAATGGGAAAAATGCCTTTTAATTATTTTGAACTAGGATTTTCTTCCAAAAAATTATACGAAAATTATCCTTGATAGAATAAATTGTATTTTTATCCTTGACTTGGTTTAGTTCAAAAATAATTAACTTGCTCTCATTTGAATGCCCACAGATATTGAAACATGCACTATTTTATTGCCTAAAATTCTCAAAAATTAATAAAAATGTTTTTTTTTGGGGTGCCAAAAATTAATAACAATCAATAAATGGCCTTTTTGAAGATTAAAATGCATGCCCAATGGCAGAGGCAAAAGGGAAGCTCACGCAGTTACGACTGGCGCGTGCACATAATTCAAATAAAAATGCGAGATAGGGGACAAATACACATAAATGCGAAAGTCCATTAACCTACACAAATTATGAATTACCCTTATTGTTTCCATTTTTGTTTGATAAAAAGGTTTTGACTTGGGCGGACAAAATTAGGGTATGACACATGAAAACTTGGTTGTTCCGATATCATTCAGATTTTATCCCGGTCAATTCCCCAAACATCAAAACATAGTATTTCAGTCCAGAACAACAACATAGTCAGTTTCAAACAATCATAATATCGTCAAATAATCAATCATTCAAACACCTCAAACATTACGGTTTCGAAGTTCGATTTTTAACACGAAAACTTGCAAACTGAAAACAGGAACAGAACAAGCAAAGCAAAATTCGAAAACAATCCCCTAAGCGAGTATAGAACTCACCGTATTGTGATGAAAATCACAAAAACCGTAATGTGAATCACCCGAACGAAAATCAACAATCACCGAATCGTGCTCTCACTCGAACCCAAGCTACCCAATGGTCTAGAACTCAGACTCAGCAACTGAAATCCTTCCTAAATTGTTCCAATTCTCAATGTAGTTAGTGTATACGCTCTAATATGGTTGTTGAACTTCAAGGGTTGCTTATGGAGTTTCAATGGTGACATGAAAGGTCTTGACTTCTCAAGGCTCCACTTTGATCTTTAAGGTTTCAAAAATAGCAAGTTGAAAAAGAGGATGATTCAGCTAATGAAATTGGTATCATGAGAAAGGAAATCAAAAATGGAGAAGAATGGTGTGTGGAACACTTACATGCACTAGGATTTGAAGAAAATCCTTCTTCTTCCTCTCCCTCCCACTTCGCCACTCTCCCTTTCTCTTTCTATGTTCTATTTTGTTTTCTCAATTTCAGAAATGGGGTTGTGGAAGTGAGTGTGGTCTGTTGGCCAAGTGGGCTGAGGGTTTAACTCCATGGAAATGACCAAAACGCCTTTGGTTCACTAATTCTTTCTTAATTCTATTTCTACCCCAAGCAGTCACACATAATTCATACAATTAACACAATAATGCAATTAGTTCAATCATATAATTAAGCTTTTAAATCCATGACAATCACCTCCTAGATAATTAATTAAGCTAATTTACTCAACTTAGCTAACCAATTATCTTATAGCCTCTTGCTAATTTCAATAAATGAAATTAGCTAAATTGGGGATGTTACAATCACCCCAACTTTTAAAATTTTGTCCTCAAAATTGAACAAAACATACCTCAATAGAATAGATACGGATATCTAGTCCGCATGTCGTCCTCCAATTCCCATGTAGCTTCCTCAGGTGAAAATCCATCCCAAACCACTTTGACAATGGAAATTGTCCTCGTCCGAAGCGTCTTGGTATCATGAGAAAGGAAATCAAAAATGGAGAAGAATGGTGTGTGGAACACTTACATGCACTAGGATTTGAAGAAAATCCTTCTTCTTCCTCTCCCTCTCACTTTGCCACTCTCCCTCTCTCTTTCTATGTTCTATTTTGTTTTCTCAATTTCAGAAATGGGGTTGTGGAAGTGAGTGTGGTATGTTGGCCAAGTGGGTTGAGGGTTTAAGTCCATGTAAATGACCAAAACGCCTTTGGTTCGCTAATTCTTTCTTAATTCTATTTCTACCCCAACCAGTCACTCATAATTCATACAATTAACACAATAATGCAATTAATTCATTCATATAATTGATATTTTCAATCTATGACAATCACCTCCTAGATAATTAATTAAGCTAATTTACTCAACTTGGCTAACCAATTATCTTATAGCCTCTTGCTAATTTCAATAAATGAAATTAGCTAAATTGGGGATGTTACAATCACCCCAACTTTTAAAATTTTGTCCTCAAAATTGAACAAAACATACGTCAATAGAATAGATACGGATATCTAGTCCCATGTCGTCCTCCAATTCCCATGTAGCTTCCTCAGGTGAAAATCCATCCCAAACCACTTTGACAATGGGAATTGTCCTCGTCCGAAGCGTCTTCTCGCCACGTTCCATGATGTAACTAGGATGAGATTGGAAAGACAAGTCCGGTCGAAGGTCAATCGTCTCAGAACTCAACGGCTGACCTGGATCGGGAATGTGTTTCCGCAACTGAGCTACATGGAATACATCATGAAGATTGGACAAGACTGGAGGTAAAGCAATACGGTAAGCTACTAGCCCAATTCGCTCGATAATTTGGAATGGTCCAATATACCGAGGACTGAGTTTCTTCGCCCGCAATACCCTACCGGTACCAATAGTTGGCGAAACCCTCAAAAACACATGATCACCAGACTCAAACTCTAGTGGCCTCCTTCTCTTGTCAGCATAGCTCTTATGTCGACTCTAGGCCGCCTTCATTCTTTCTCTGATTTGCCGGATCTTTTCGGTTGTCTCAAGAACCAAATCGGGTCCTAACAACCGATCTTCGCCGACATCCCACCAACATAATGGTGTTCTGCACTTTCGCCAATACAAGGCTTCAAATGGAGCCATTCCGATGCTGGAATGATAGTTGTTGTTATAAACAAACTCCACAAATGGAAGATGATCCTCCCATTTCCTTCCGTTATCGAGCACACAAGCCCGAATCATATCCTCTAAAGTTTGGATAGTCCTCTCCATCTGACCATCCGTTTGCGGGTGATAGGCAGTACTAACAAGTACTCGTGTTCCTAAAGCTTGATTCAAAGCTTTCCAAAATCGAGAAGTAAACTTTGGATCACGATCTGACACAATAGTTGTAGGAACCCCATGCAATCTTACTATGCTCCTCAGATATTCCTCTGCCAACTTGGAAACCTCGCTGTTCGAACGAACGGGAATAAAATGAGCTAATTTGGTTAAACGATCCACAACTACCCAGATGGAATCGTTACCTGCTTGGAACCTTGGTAATCCCATAACAAAGTCCATAGAAATATCTTCCCGTTTCCATACTGGCACATTCAGCGGCTGCAACTGACCAGCCGGCTTCTGGTGCTCTGCCTTAACCCTTTGACAAGTTAGGCATCGAGACATAAATTCCGCAATCTCTTCATGAGGCTTCAACTGTCTGGAGGCATAAGCAACCACTTATTGATTCTGCATAAGGACACATCCTAAACCCTTACCGGAGGCGTCACAGTAAATTTGGAATCTCATAGACGGATCTGGAAGAATTAGAATGGGTGCAGAAGTCAAACTATTCTTCAATTCTGAAAAACATTCAACACAGTCAGTGTCCCATACAAATGGTTGACCCTTGCGAGTTAACCGAGTGAGTGGAAGGACCAACTGAGAAAATCCTTGAATGAATCTCCGATAATACCCAGCTAATCCCAAGAAACTTCTAACTTCAGTGACTGTAGATGGTTGTTCCCAGTCTACCACAGCTTCAATCTTACTAGGGTCCACTGCAACCCCTGATTGGGATATCACATGGCCCAGAAATTTTACTTCAGACTTCCAAAAATCACATTTAGATGGTTTGGCATACAACTTCTTTTCTCGGAGTACGTTCAGGACAATTCAGAGATGTTGCACATGCTCCTCAATAGTCTTAGAATACACCAAGATATCATCAATAAATACCACGACAAATTGATCCAGATAAGGGTTAAAAATTTGATTCATGTAATCCAGGAATACAGCTGAAGCGTTGGTTAAATCGAAGGGAATCACTCCGAATTCGTAATGTCCATATCTAGTACGGAAAGCTGTCTTCGGAATATCTAAGGCTCTTACTTTTATCTGATGATACCCCCACTACAAGAATTTCGGTGATTTCCGAGGGAAAAATCCATCGGAAAAGCAGGAAAATCGGTCGCTAATTCACGTTTCCGACGGAATTTCCGACGGACAAAATTCCGTGGGATAAACGGTCCTCGCAAACGATTTCCGACGGAAAATTCCCTCGGAAACGTTTCCGTCGCAAATCCCTCGGAAACTCCCTCGGAAATATCCCTCGCAAATACCTCGGAAATGTCCCTCGCAAATCCCTCGGAAATATCCCTTGCAAATTTCCAAGCAAATTCCGTCAGAAACGTGAATTAGCGACCGATTTTCCTGCTTTTCCATCGGAAATATCCCTCAAATTACATTTCCTTTTCTAAATTTCCAACCACCCTATTTTGGGTACATAATGTCACAATTGAAATGCAGCCTTCGTGAAAGAATATAACATTACCTAACCAGATCCGACGATGATGTTGTTAATTGGAACGAAGATGAGTTTAACGAACGAAACCAATTGCGGTATGTATAGCAACCTTTCAGAATTCTACAATACAAAATGCATGAGAAAATTTAGAATCCACATTACAGATATTCGAATCATGTCAAAAAAAAAAGGAAATCAAAGATGTATCGAAGAAGAGGAAGATGGAGATTTAGGATTACCGTGGCGATCGGGGGGTTTGTGACAGCTGCATCCAAGGCCACACAACGAATCCAGATTCACTGCATTAACAGATAAAAGTTAATTTAGAAAAAGATCTTCTGCAACTATAAAATTTAATTTAGAGAAAGATCTTCTGCGACAAATCTATTAGATATAAAACTATCTTAATGTACCTGCAATGTTGCACATTGGTTAGAGCTCTTTTGCATCAGAACCCTTCATGATTTTAAGCCTTTTGCATGTCTCAATGAACATACTGCAGACACAAGAAAAAACAACAATACATCATAATTATTATAACTATAAACTATAAATATATCATAAAAAATATATAACCAACTGTTGAGAACACAGATTAAGAAAGCTCATTTTGAAGATATAAAAACTCACTCCCAAGGTACATCTCCTACAAGCATCCAATCACCATCTTTATCTTCATAAGTGAGCACATATTCTGAACCATGCAGGAAGTCCTTCAACTTACTCTCACTCAACATTTCTCTTCCTGGAGCTCCATGAGAACATTGACCTGATCCGGCACACGAATGTAGCAAAATTCATCTTAAGAATCAGTAGCAGTAGAAATTTTTTAAACTAAATTGAAGTTGTAGCAAATTACCTATGGTAAAACAGCTAAACATCTTCTCGAGGTCAGAAGACAGTTCTTGGTGAGGAGAGTGAATATCATTTTGCTCACTGTATCGAGGAATTCTTGCAAAGGTTTATTGCTTCTTTAGATCATGGCCAGAAATAGTGATGTTCCCACCAATATATCCCCCAATTTTTCTACCAGAAAGTACTTCAACAAGAGTTGTTTCTCCATCTTCATTCACACCCCCAAGCAACCACTCACTCATTACAATCATCAATTTTGTCTAGGCTGATGGGATCAATTAAATCCTTGCTATTATAGTGCTCTCTAAGAGTTTGGTTATACCGGACAAAAACCAAGTCTTGTAGCTTGTGATGCTCAAGCTTGCTTCTCTTAGAATGTATCTAATTTGATCATAAAAAAAAATAATTAGACTCTATTGTTGCTCAAGTTAGTTTCTCTTCATAAAATAAACTCACTTCAAATTTACTTGCTCAAATGAACTCTAAATGCGCTCACACCCTGATGAGCTGCAAGTTAGACTAAGCACCTTCACCGCAATGGTTTGAAGAGTGGCCTTTAGGATTCTAGCTATAGCTACCATATCACATATCTGTTGTAAAAGCAACAAATTTTTAGTTTCTAAAACAAGCATATGTTTATCAAAAAAGAAAATAATATAAGACAACACAAAATGAACAAGTGCTTTTGTTCATATTTAGGAATGGACGATATCATACAACAATTAATAATTTCCGAGTTCGCTAGCAAAGCCTTTTATTCAGCAACTAGTTACAGAGCAAAAATCAAGTTACAGAGCAAGTCATGCTTGTTTTGCTAGGCTAAAAATGAGTCCAACTTCAACACCAGAATTTGAGCAAGTGGAAGTCAACATTAAACAACAATAATAGATGCAGTTTGAATCAGAAGGCATTGCAAAAATTCCTTTACAATTAATTAAACAAATGAATCAAGTATATCCATAACCAAAAGATAACATTTCCAACACAAAAACAAAGTCTCAAATACTTAGCTGCATCAACAGCCTAAAACATAATATTTAAATTGTAACAGAAAAGAGGACAAAAAAAATCAACCTTTTCTGCACAAATTGATATATACGGAAGAACAAGTAATGGGAATTGAAACAATACATTTATTCATTAAATAGATTTTATACAGGCTTTCATTTATCACACAAGAAAGAGTGTAAAGTTATAGACTAAAACAGTAGTGGTCATTGCCAAAATTGATATTCTAGTATTCTCTTTAAATGAAATCCTTATTGTGGAAAATGAAACTTATTATATTACACACAAGTCCACCATATCATAGAAGAAAACCTTACTCCTCATCCTGTCCCTCAATTCATGCCCAGCCAACTAATATTTCAAACATTATATCAATGAAAATGGCAGAATTATGACATAAGATTTGCAGTAATTGCAAATTGTAAGAAAACACATTCAAATCAAATGTGCTCAACACATTTAACATGTGTATTGTGTACATAGTCGATGCTGACTATTAGGAATATAATTAGGGATTATTAGGAGATTCATTTTATGATTATAAATACACCCATGTCTGGTCGGTCGACACCAAACCTTCAAAAACAGTCTTTAAACGAGTAAATGAGAGAATACCTAGTAGAAGCACAATATACAAGATTTCTTCTTTGTAGGACACCATTTACCCGAAGGCAATCAACCTGAAAGGTGGAAAATAAATATATATCCTTATTAAACTTAAATATGTAAAAAATTAAAAGATTATAAAACAAACCATTTAAAAGAATCCGTGCGGTTCAGTAATGTTGTTTTCCCAGACACGGAGCAAAGGAAACAAAAAGGCCAAAAAATGGACTAGAGATAAAGTCTCACAAACAGTGTTGTCATGGTTATGCAGAAGCAGCATTTGAAGTATAAGTTACATTACAAGCTAATTAAAATATCTATCAAAGGAAGAAAAAATAAGCAATCAGCTGCAGTTGGAAACCATAGGCCAATCTCATTAAATCAATACCACACTGCAACTTATTTAATTGCAGCTTAGTTACACTGCAGGTTTGTATAAGATCCTTAGTATCATTCATTTTATATATCATGCATCCATAAAAGCCAACCTCGCATAAAAGCCAAAAATAAGATGCTTAGTAGTTTATGTCTTGTGCAAGAACACCATCAGGGGGTTATGACAGGCATGGCCATTTAGTTGAATCTTCTTGAGCACTAAGATAAAAAAAAGAACCTATAACTTCTCATTATTGAATTATTGATGCTTCAAACAGCAATTGTATGGTTACAAGGGTGTTATGACAAACATGACCATTTAGATAAATCTTCTTGGTCATTTGTTCAATGCCATGTAAACAGAAGCCAAAAAACAGAGGACAACCACAATTATCCAAAACCAACAGAAAGCATTAAATAAACCCATCATATAGCTCCACAGCAATCACAGCGAATGCATTCCTCACTAACTTTGACACTAACTCCAGTCACAGAACCTAAACAAGCTAAACATCTAAACCAATAACTAATATCAGATCTTCTTTTTAGATCTAGAAACAATAGTTATCAAATAAGATTTAAATCTCCATAAACAATAGGTCTTACCATCAGGCATGCATGATTAAACCATAGGCCAAAACAGAACCTACATGTTCAAGTCTCAAGGTACCACATATGCACGCTACAGCCCATGGAGATAATGCAGTTGCCTCCTCTACATCCAGAAGAGAGTTTTGTGCCTGAGAAGAACAAACGAAAATAAAGCTCATGTTTTTATCATGAGCATATGACCATCAAAAACAAACTATGTTACATATAGAAATCACTGTAAGAGATAAGACAAAGGGCCAGTAGTGTCAACTGTCAAGCAACAAAATACCTTAAAAAGAGAGAGTACCAGAGCAACAAAAACCGAATAGGATAACTGAAATATTGATACTAATGAGGCAACAAATCGAATTGATAGAAAAATATGAGAGTTATATGAGTGGGGTTTTGGTTGTCCAGAATCCACAATAACAAATAATCCAACCCTACCACAGCTACTGATTCCAACCAAAAATGGGGGTTAGGGTTTCGATTCAAAAATGGAGGGGGTTAGGGTTGAATGCTGCAAAATTGTGGGTTAGGGTTTCGATTCAACCAAAAATGGAGGCATTTTTGTAAATAGAAGTAGAGAAGAAGAAAAAAACTTACCTTTTAAGAATAAGAAGAAGAAGAGAGAGGAGAGGGACTGAGAAAGGAGAGGCGAGTGCGAGAGTAGCGGCGACTGGGAGAGGAGAGTCACTGGTCACTGGTGGTGGTGATGCTTCGAGCAAGACGAGAGGTGAGGCGGAGGCGACCATGGAGGGATGGCGGAGGTGAGGGTGATGGTGGTTGAGAGAGAGGCATCGCTGATTGAGAGAGGGAGAGTGTTATGTTATGCGATGAGAAGAGAAACAATGGGGTCGAGTGAGAGAAACACATCATAATAATATAATTGACGTTTCCGACGGATTAGCGACCGAATATTCCATCGATATGTACCGACCGAACCAAATTCCGTCGGAAACGAAGCGAGAAATGCTATAAAAAATGTTCAAACACTTACTGAGGGAAAATTCCGTCGGAAATCCGTCACAAACAGCGACGGATATGCGTCCGTCGGAAACTTTGGTAGGAAAACAAGGGTTTTCTTGTAGTGCCCGACCTTAGATCAATTTTAGAAAATACTACAGCACCTTGAAGTTGATCGAGTAAATCGTCTATCCTTCGTAGATGATACTTATTCTTGATAGTCACCTTGTTCAATTGGCGGTAATCAACACACAATCTCATGCTCCCATCTTTTTTCTTGACAAGAAATACAGGAGCACCCCATGGAGAAGCACTAGGCCTAATAAATTGTTTTGAAATTAATTCTTCAAGTTGGGTCTTCAACTCCTTAAGCTCTAAAGGAGACATTCTATATGGAGCAATAGAAAGTGGCCCTATGCCCGGAACCAATTCTATTGAGAACTCTACCTCACAATCCGGAGGTAAGGAAGAAACTTCATCTGGAAACACATCTAAGAACTCATTAACAACTTGCACAGAAGATAGATCTAAACCTGTTTCAGTCGATGTAGACAACATAATAACATAAGCTTCCGCACCTTGAAATAAGGATTGACTTGCCAATGTGAAGGATATAATTGCTTCAGAATTTGACTTTGGTAGTTCAACTGATTCCGAGGCGAAACTGATAGTTCGGTTGAAGCAGTTGATGGTGACACGATTTGCTGTCATCCAGTTCATACCCAAAATGATGTCCATACCTCTCATAGGTAAACAAATAAAATCTATAACAAAGTTTCTGTCTCCTATGGCCAGAAGACAACGTTGACATAAAGACTGGGTCTGGACATGACCGTTGGCAGCCGTCAAGATAGTTATCGGCTCGGATAGCGGAGATAAGGCTAATCCCAACCGGTCAACACATGCTTGAGAAATAAAACAATGAGTAGCACCTGAATCATATAATATACTGACAGAGCTGTTGAAAAGAGATCCATTACCCCTTAGTAGATTATCAGAAGGCTTGGCTTTCTCAGCATCTAAGGTGTAGATCCTTCCTTGAGTTGTAGTGGCTTGCTCCTCTCTGTTCCTTTTCCTCATTGGGCATTCATGAGCATAATGACCATCTTTCTTGCAATAAAAACACTGATTGGAACCCATATGACATTCACCACTATGAGACCTTCCACATTTGGAACACTTGCTGGATTTTGAGAAGTCAGACGACTGTGCTTGCTTTCCTTTGTAAAAGTTACCTTTTGACTTTGCCTGCGGAGTCGGTGATTCGGCTACCTTCTTCTTTCCTTTCCAGTATTCTCTCTTTTCTTCATACAATCTATTGAGATCTGCTTCGGTAACATAGGCTTGTTGCACCAAGGCAGCATAGTTGATCATAGCATAAGAGCTGAGACCTTGACGTCAGCACGAAGGCCCGCCTTATACATCTGCATCTTCCATTCATCATTCGGAGCATACTTTGCCAACTGATAGAATTGAGATAGCTTCTCAAACTTGGCGGTGTATTCTCCCACTGTCATATCTCCTTGTCTAAGATTGAAAAATTCAGTCTGCTTACTTAGCTTCATCACTGGAGGGAAGAAATGTCCAATAAACAATTCCCTGAAGTTAAACCAGGTAATAGGAGTTCCTTGATTCACCATCAGATCATGAGCATTGGTCCACCAGGTCTGAGCTTCCTCTTCGAGCATATGAGCTGCAAAGAGTACCTTTTCTTCTTCGCTGCATTGCAGAGTTCTAAAAATTTTCTCCATAGAGTCCAACCAGTAATGAGATGTCATCACATCAGGTCCTCCCTTGAAACTTGGGGGATTCATCTTTTGGAAACGAAAGTAAGCTCTATTCGGATCTTCCGGAGGAGGTTGCACATTGGGCTGCTGATGAGCCTGTTGCTGCATTTGCAGCATATCTTCCATCATCTTCTGTTGCTTTTCTATCATGTTCTGCATCCAAGCAGAATGTGGATCAATTGGTGGATTATTCCTTGATCCTCCTGCCATGATTCTGCAAACGATACACCAAGTATTAAGTTGATTAGTCTCAATGTCTCTTAGCATCATAAGAAGCAACATGGAAAAATTACTCAAGGGACAAACAACCCTAAAACAAATCTAAGCCCGACTAGGTCGAACTGCTCTGATACCAAAATGTAACACCCTAATATTTCTAACTTGTAGAAATACTAAAATGCACAAGTTAGCATATATCAAAGATAACTTCCTGTCCTAGATATTGAACACAACTAAAAACTTTGATGAATAATCATCAAACGGTCTCCTCAATTCATAATATAAAATAAAGTTACTTAAAATACTTAAGTTCCATGTTCATAAACCTGTCGCATCCCTAGTGTTCAACATCCAGAACATAAGTAGCAAAAACGATTTACAACTTTTAACAAAGTATAAGTCATACAATCGAAATTACAGAGACAACTGGGGAAACTCAGCATAAGCATTAAAATTAAAACTGCAACATATCCCCGGAACATCACGGCATAAGTATTTTAAAATGGACAAAGTAAACAACCGATGCTAAATGTCTAATTTAAAAAAAAAATAGACATTTAGCATCGGTTGTTTTAAACAACCGATGCTAAATGTCTATTTTTTTAAAAAAAAATAGTTCTCAATTCACATCTTACCACACACCACTATCCCTCCCCCTCAAGATAGTCCAAATGAGCTTAGTTCTTCTAAATGGCAATACATGATGGTCAAAAATTAAGACTTAATATCATGGGTAGAATAATACAGATATCGCAAGATTCTAAACTACGTCTCCACTCAATATACATTTCTGTGACTAAATATATGATCTTTCTGTCCATTTAAATCTATCAGCACCAGAACTTAATAAACATGGTATCCTACTTCTTTCTTGCTTTGACAATGGCCTACCCAATTTCTCCTCCAAAGATGAAACATCTTCTATCTATCTGAAGCACACTTCCTGCATCCATAATATAGATTCCTACAAAACCATTCAGTGAAAGGTCCAGCTTTTGAAGCTGATAAAAAGAACTCATCTTAGAAGGGACTCCAAGCCTGAAACTATTATTTCTAAGCACAATCAGAAATCAGAAACATTCTGTGTAACTAACCAGCTCTATCTTTAATAGTGGGGATTCCATGGTAACAGTAAATGACCCACTAGCTTGTGATTCCCACACATACTGCTCATATCATCATTGTGCTTAGTGGTAACAATCACCTTCTCAGTAACAAGATATGCAGAGTAAAACCCAACACCAAATTGTCCAATCATGCTAAGTGCTAACATCAGCACCTGCAGCCAAAGCTTCCATGAACTCCTTGGTACCAGACCTTGCAATAGTACCCAAATTGTTCACCAAATCTGAACGAAAATCAACCAACAAAGTTTATTAGAAATCATACATTACAACAACAAAATTTTCAAAACAGTACACAACATAACATGTCAACACTAAACAGACATTTCTTTCAATCATGAGTCTACATGTTGGCGTGCTAGATTTCTCTCAATCACGAGCTGTGATTCCAGTTCCTTGACCTTCAAAAGTGAAAACATACAAAGTTGAGAGATTCAAAAGAAAAAAAAGACTATTTTTAAGGGCAAAAATTTTCTGATTTGTGGTTTGATATGATACCTTGTCTTGAAGATTTTTGTTTTTACTATCTCTTTCTTTCATCTTGGACTCTAATCCCTGGACTGTTTCTCCATCTTTTTGATTTGAAAATCCTTTAGCTTTAGCTCTTGTTTAGTTTTCTCAGCCTGAAAAACAAGAGTAAACAAATTGACAGTTACAAACAAACTGAAAATGAAATAAACTATTGGAATGTTGATCATGCAAGAGGATTACAACAATCATACCATCTGTTTGTGTTTGAGAAGTTCAATAGTGTCCCACTGCTTCTTTGTAGGCCCCAACTCTATTCCTCTTGGTCTACTAGCAAAGTTGAGAGAGAAAATCGTCTCGCTCAAATCGTTCTTTGGATATACATGAAGAGGTTAAAATAGATATCAAGCACACAAAGTTTCTTTAAGCAAAGTTTCCATTGTGAAAGTTTTTCCCGTCCCAGTCTGTCCATTTGCAAAAATGCATACATTGTACCCATCTAGAACTGAGGTTGCAAATGGTGCAGTGTCCTCGAAAATATCAAAACTTTAATTACCTTGTTCAATTTGGGGACCAAAAACAGCATCAAACTTAAAGGGCTTCCTTGGAACTCCATTTGACATTACACTAAGCTCACCATCTTTAGCAGAATCAAAATCTAAGGCCATTGAGGCTCCTAATTTTATCTCTTCACCATTGAGAGGCCTACACCAACAAAAAACCCTTATGTTTCCTGTGAAGAAGAATAATTGGTCAACCATCCTGCATATTATATCCCTTCCAAGTCAAACAAAACAAGAACAAGTAGACAGTGATAAACTCTAATTTAGTGTATTTTTAGAGATATTAATGGATTACTTTTTAGAGCAATTATTACCAATTATATAAATTGTTGACTAAATTTACCCTATATTTTGTAGGAAAAAAGAAAAGATAAAAATGCAAATAATATATATTATTGATATATGTATATAATATTTTATAAATATTATATATGTATATTATATATATATATATATATATATATATATATATATATATATATATATTTGGGTTTGAAAGAAAGAAACATGTGGCCCAAGTGTGGAAAAATAAAGTCCAAGCCCAATTTCAAACAAACCTAACGTGAAAAGGAAGATAATAGAATTGAATTCAAAGGATAGGAGCCGGACGTGAATAAGAAGGAGTGCCGCACACACAACACGGAGGAGAGCTTCACAATTGAATTCAGAGAGAGAAAAAGTGCCGCACAAGAAAAAGAAGAAGGACGCAACAGTAGCGCCGGCTTGGAGAGAGGGAGTTTTGGGTACCCGTTCTTGACACCGTGAGAGAGCTCTCGAGCAGAAAAATGAGACTAAATTTTCAGGATCAGAAATTTCTCTATTCCGGGTTATTTTTATCTCTGTAATTTATGACCCCTAATTTTATTTTATTGTTCTCGAACACTATGGATAGCTAAATCCTCTTCTAGGGTCTTAGGTGGATCTTGCATGTTTAGAGACATTTTTATGTTCTAATTTCTGGTTTGAATTCCTATTTTTATTTCAATTAACATTGTCCTATTGTTTTTATCACATAATTAGGATTAGCTACCCTATGCATGTTCATAATCAATTAGTTGATCAGCGACCGTACTGCAACTAGTTGGTGGACCTATAGGATAATTGGGGCTAAAATTAATGCATGACCAAACTTTAATTTAGTCTTCCAATCATTCAACCTTTTTGCTCGCAACTTAAATTCTTGCATGACCAAACAAGGGTTAGTTTAGGAAAAAGAATATTAATCGCGAATGACCAAACGGATTAATAGTTTTAGTAAAGGGATTGGTAATTAAATAAAATAAAGGAATTCGGGTAGAATTAGACATAGGGGAATCAAAGCTTGCAAGTGAAACCGTGACCCTAGAGCTCTCTCCATCGATTAAATCTAGTATTTTAATTCTAGTTATTTAGTTATTTTTATTTTGTTTCTATAATCATCAAACTATTGGTTAGTCTAAACAATAAATAATCTCGACTAGTTTGGTACTTGTTAATTAGTCCCTGTAGATGCGATAATCTTTTATACTATTTCTGCGAAAGAGTACACTTGCTCTAAGTGTGTTTTTAACGCAACAAGTTTTTGGCGCCGTTGCCGGGGACTAATTTAGCAATATTAAACGAAAGAGATTTTTATTGCTTTAGACATTTTTTTTGCTTTAATTTTAAATTTTGTTTTTTTATTTTATCAAAAAAATATATATATAAAAAAAAGAAGTTACTAATACTTTCCCAAGAGACCGCTGCAATTCACCTTGTTTTGCAGAGAAAAGTCTAAATCATGGTTAAAAGTCTTGGAGACTACATTAGAGAGGCAGAGGCACAAAGAAATTTAGATAAGTCATATTGGTATATGTCTCAATGCCAGACTCAAATTTCTCCTCCTCCTTATGAACCTTATTCAGACTATTGGGATGACTATGAGCCACCTCCTTATTCCTCCCACTGGGATAATTATGAGTCACTACAAGTGCAAAGGCAAGAGGAGGAAAATTCAGATGTCAATGAGGTCTTGGCCAAATTTATGCAGCAGACAAATGAAAAATTTGAAAGATTGGAGGGTGCCATGAACAACAAATTTGAAAGCTTGGAGGGTCAAATCTCAACTCTCATTGCTTTGTTATCTCAAGAGGCCCAAGAAACTCCATCACAAACTAAGTCTACCCAAAATGAAGAAGCTGAGCAATACAAAGAAAGTATTCATTTGAGAGATGAAGGTGTCTCTATGGAATATAATCTGGAGGAAGAAGCTCTCAAGAAAGATGAGGAGACTCCTACTGAAGGGAGTCAAATCAAAATAGTAGCTCCTACTGAAGGGAGTCATATTGAAACAAAAGATCCTACTAAAGGGAGCATTTGGGAGGACAGTGAGAAAGATCCCATGGTTCTAGATTTGGATAAAGAGGAGAAAGCGCCCATTTTTGGGCAAATTGTTTTAACCATTGGTGATGCTGTGATTGAGGTTCACCGGGGAAAGGTAACTTTGAGGAGTGGTAAAGAAGATGATGTTATTAAAGCTTTAAATTCCAAAGAAAATTTCTCTTCTTTAACTTCTCCTTATTTTGATGATGTGGTTGAAACTAACATTTTAGTGAATTAAAGATGCAGGACCTTTTGGAAAAAAAGTCTTATTTTGCAGGATCCTAGCATAATGGTGGATGAAGATAAAATAAAAATTTCACCATCCTTTGAAGTTCATCCACCACGTGGAAAAAGAAAGAACAATGTGAACCACATGGTTAGAAAGTTAAGAAGGTGTACTGCGTTAGATGTTAAATTTGCTCTTGGAGAGCCACCTGATTAAGCACTAACTATCGTCAGGCTCACGACGTTAAACAAGCGCTTCGCAGGAGGCAACTTGTGTTTTATTTTCAGTTATTTTTACTTTTAATTTGTTTCATTTTGTTTTTAGGAATAAGCTCGGACTACAAGCTCTCTCAGTGAAGTCACTATTACTCTCTCTCTCATTTATTTCTCTTAGTTTCTATTTGATCATTTTACATTAAGGACCATGCTTCATGCTAGTGTGGGGGAGGAGAGTTATTTTGTCACTTGATCTTTATTAATTCACATACCCACCGTATATGTTGATAGCATTTTTTCTGGCTTATTTTAGCGACTTATGCTTCAAGTTGAAAAAAAAAAGATTTTGCCTTTAGGGGATCCCATAATTAATTTACTTGACAGACTTGTGCTTAATTGTAACTGTGGGGTTGTCCTTAGGAAGCTGATAATTAGCAATTGTCCCTATTGAGTACTTTTTGTGAACTAGCTTCTAAATGTAAGATCTGAGCCTTCATAAGGGGATTGATACTAAATCAAATAAATTTACCCCTTTTCTTTCTATGAGTGTGTTTCCCAATTTGCTACATTCTAGAATTTGTCTTTTGACCATTTCAAGGCGAAAATTGATTTACATCATGTAAAAAGATTTGGGGAATTTAGGTATTTTTCTGGCCTCAGAGTTGTTTATTGAATTTATCCATTAGTTGCCCCATTTGAGCCTATTTGTTATATTTTTTCTTTGGTACCCAGATATAATTTTTTTTTTGTGGTAACCATTTGAAATTAAATTTGGAGCAACTATTGAGTGGCTAATGTGGTTACAAGTACCTTTTCCTCCTAAGAAAAATATAGAAAAATGAAAAATTGAAAAAAAAAAGAGAACAAAGGAAAACAAGGAGGAGGAAAAGGCACATCAAAAGAATGAAAGAGCCAAAGGGAAAATCCAAAAAAAAAGAGTCTACTCAATAGCAAAAAGCAAATCAAAAAGTGTCGACTCAATAGAAAAAGATTGAAGAATGGAAGTGACATTAATTTGGAGTTTGGACAAAATTTGTAAAATAAATAGGAGCTCCATATTTGGTTTCGAAGGTTACTATTTGTTTCTTGTTTTTTAGCCCTTTGATTATCCCTTTCTTATTATATCCTACCCTGCGTGAATTCACCCTGGCCCCATTACAACCCTTAACACCTCATCTTTTGCATGCATGTGAAATATTTAGTGG
This sequence comes from Astragalus membranaceus, assembly GCA_039519185.1. NCBI lineage: Eukaryota > Viridiplantae > Streptophyta > Magnoliopsida > Fabales > Fabaceae > Astragalus > Astragalus membranaceus. The sequence continues at coordinate 187,240,953 of CM076848.1, forward strand.
AGATTTGATCAATTTACAAACATATGGTAATGTGCATTTTGTGGAAACTTGAGTGTATATTTTCTCTATTCCCTAAACACTTAGAGAGATTGTGAGCGAGTGCCCTTGTTCACAAAAATGTATTCCTCAGGGACACGAGCCTTTAATTGGGCAACCTTTTGGCACCTCATATGTACTATATTGTCTATTGTCTGTCATTGTGCTTCTAATTTTGAGTCCCTTATTTGGCTGTCTTTGTTACTTTTTTGAAAAAAAATTATTGAGCCAGGAAATTTGCTTGAGGACAAGCAAAAGTTAAGTGTGGGGGAGTTGATAAACTCTAACTTAGTGTATTTTTAGAGATATTTATGGATTACTTTTTAGAGCAATTATTACCAATTATATAAATTGTTGACTAAATTTACCCTATATTTTGTAGGAAAGAAGAAAAGATAAAAATGCAAATAATATATATCATTGATATATGTATATAATATTTTATAAATATATGGGTGTGTTTGGGTTTGAAAGAAAGAAGCATGTGGCCCAAGTGTGGAAAAATAAAGTCCAAGCCCAATTTCAAACAAACCTAACGTGAAAAGGAAGATAATAGAATTGAATTCAAAGGATAGGAGCCGGACGTGAATAAGAAGGAGTGTCGCACACACAACACGGAGGAGAGCTTCACAATTGAATTCAGAGAGAGAAAAAGTTCCGCACAAGAAAAAGGAGAAGGACGCAACAGTAGCGCCGGCTTGGAGAGAGGGAGTTTTGGGTACCCGTTCTTGACACCGTGAGAGAGCTCTGGAGCAGAAAAAGGAGACTAAATTTTGATCAGGATCAGAAACTTCTCTATTCCGGGTTATTTTTATCTCTGTAATTTATGACCCCTAATTTTATTTTATTGTTCTCGAACACTATGGATAGCTAAATCCTCTTCTAGGGTCTTAGGTGGATCTTGCATGTTTAGAGACCTTTTTATGTTCTAATTTCTGGTTTGAATTCCTATTTTTATTTCAATTAACATTGTCCTATTGTTTTTATCACATAATTAGGAGTAGCTACCCTATGCATGTTCATAATCAATTAGTTGATCAGCGACCGTACTGTAACTAGTTGGTGGACCTATAGGATAATTGGGGCTAAAATTAATGCATGACCAAACTTTAATTTAGTCTTCCAATCATTCAACCTTTTTGCTCTTTATGCTTTTCCTCAACTTAAATTCTTGCATGACCAAACAAGGGTTAGTTTAGGAAAAAAAATATTAATCGCGAATGACCAAACAGATTAATAGTTTTAGTAAATGGATTGGTAATTAAATAAAATAAAGGAATTCTGATAGAATTAGACATAGGGGAATCAAAGCTTGCAAGTGAAACCGTGACCCTAGAGCTCTCTCCATCGATTAAATCTAGTATTTTAATTCTAGTTATTTAGTTATTTAGTTATTTGGTTTCTATAATCATCAAACTATTGGTTCGTCTAAACAATAAATAATCTCGACTAGTTTGGTACTTGTTAATTAGTCCCTGTGGATACGATAATCTTTTATACTACTTCTGCGAAAGAGTACACTTGCTCTAAGTGTGTTTTTAACGCAACAGACAGCTTACCTCTCCACTCCAATACCTTATTGTAAAGAACAAGTAGACAGCTTACCTCAATTCATAATATAACATAGAGTTACTTAAAATACTTAAGTTCCATGTTCATAAACCTGTTGCATCCCTAGTGTTTAACATCCAGAACATAAGTAGCGGAAACGATTTACAACTTTTAAGAATGTATAAGTCATACAATCGAAATTACAGAGACAACTGGGGAAACTCAGCATAAGCATATAAATTAAAACTGCAGCATATCCTCGGAACATCACGTCTAACCGTGCCTCTTTCCCTTTGCCTTTCCCTGTTTCTCTGTAAAAAAAAAAAAACCACAATTATAAAGGGTGAGATAAACATTATCTCAGTGAGTCCTATCGAGACCCCTCACTAAAACTCTATCGGTTCATTATGCACCTCATAAATCGTAGCTAAAATAATAGCCACGTGAAACCTCTTTACATTTTAGCATATCACCGTGAATGATTGTCTATATTCCCAGTGAACCCAATCCGCTAACCATAAACTGCGGGCAAACCTTAAGGGGCCTAGGTTCATAGGGCTCATGACTTCCCCTCCCCTAGTACGCTAACCTCAATAGGGTCGTCACCCTAGACCTCAATTTTTAATTTATATAAATACACCCGCATTGGGCCGTCTCTTATACTTGACATAACATAACATAACCTCAACCTCAAGGTACATTTAGTCCGCTTAAACATTAATCATGACCTCACACGTGGTTTCTAACATCCATTTAGCTTAACTTAAAACATTCTTATTACCTCAATTTATACCGACGTGTCTTCCACGAATTACGGGTTATTCTTCAATACATAGGGTTCGGAAAGGCCTAAGACGTGTTTTCCAAAAATTTTGAACACGAACACTGAAGAGTACGCACGGTCTGTGCCCTAGGGGCGCACGGTCCGTGCCATGTTTTTAAAATTTTACAGGCAACCTGCGAACGGAACGCACGGTCTGTCCTACCGGGGGGCATGACCCGTGCGTGTTCATCAGTAGCCCAGAATTGTGATCTTACATGAAAATTTGGCCGTTTTGATCGTTCCAATTTTATCCCGGTCAATTCCCCAAACATCAAAACATAGTATTTCAGTCCAGAACAACAACATAGTCAGTTTCAAACAATCATAATATCATCAAATAATCAATCATTCAAGCACCTTATTACGGTTTCGAAGTTCGATTTTTAACACGAAATCTTGCAAACTGAAAACAAGAACAGAACAAGCAAGGCATAATTCGAAAACAATCCCCTAAGCGAGTATAGAACTCACCGTATTGTGATGAAAATCACAAAAACCGTAATGTGAGTCACCCGAACGAAAATCAACAATCATCGAATCGTGCTCTCACTCGAACCCAAGCTACCCAATGGTCTAGAACTCAGACTCGGCAACTGAAATCCTTCCTAAATTGTTCCAATTCGCAATGTAGTTAGTGTATGCGCTCGAATATGGTTGTTGAACTTCAAGGGTTGCTTATGGAGCTTCAATGGTGTCATGCAAGGTCTTAACTTCTCAAGGCTCCACTTTGATCTTCAAGGTTTCAAAAATGGCAAGTTGAAAAAGAGGATGATTCAGCTAATGAAATTGGTATCATGAGAAAGGAAATCAAAAATGGAGAAGAATGGTGTGTGGAACACTTACATGCACTAGGATTTGAAGAAAATCCTTCTTCTTCCTCTTCCTCTCCCTCTCACTTCGCCACTCTCCCCCTCTCTTTCTATGTTCTATTTTGTTTTCTCAATTTCAGAAATGGGGTTGTGGAAGTGAGTGTGGTCTGTTGGCCAAGTGGGCTGAGGGTTTAAGTCCATGGAAATGACCAAAACGCCATTGGTTCACTAATTCTTTCTTAATTTTATTTCTACCCCAAGCAGTCACACATAATTCATACAATTAACACAAGAATGCAATTAATTCAATCATATAATTAAGCTTTTCAATCCATGACAATCACCTCCTAGATAATTAATTAAGCTAGTTTACTCAACTTAGCTAACCAATTATCTTATAACCTCTTGCTAATTTCAATAAATGAAATTAGCTAAATTGGGAATGTTACACCCCAATTTAGTTATATCTGCTCCATATTTCTTGTAAGCACATCTGCCTCCTCTAACAGCTTAATGTGTTCCATTTTCAAAAGCTATCCAATGAAATTGATTAACACATTATTATAAGTACATTTTCACTCTTTATATTTATTTGTCATTCAAGTTTTTTACGTTATCACTACCTCCAATTTCCTCCTTATTTGTCATTCAAGTTTTTTACGTTATCAGTACCTTCAATTTCCTCCCCAAGTCTATCAGTGATGAAAACCACCTGCTTTTCTCTTTCACTTGCCCCTTCAATGAAAAAGCTGTGAAACCGAAAATGTAAGTGAATTAGATAAACAAAACCTTGAATACTAAATTATATTATATAAATTTTAACTAAGAAAGGGATATGCATACCCAAAGATCCTCCGTGCATGGACTTGCGCAACAACAAACATAATTTTTATCTTTATAAACCTAGAAGCTAAATCCATGGATAAACCTCAAACAAACAATCAACATTACGATCAAATAACAAAACACAAGCACATTTGAAGTAGACAAAAAAGATTGAGCACCTTGAACTTGAAGGGTTGAAACGTGAGCAGTGAGCACAGAGGCGAGCACGGAGACAGGGAGAAAAGCACGGCGTGCAGAGAATAAGGGAAGAAGCTGTTGTGAAAACAAGAAAACGTCGTTGCGGCTTTACGAAAGCGGTGTGCGATCTGTGCTGCTGCTTTTCAAATCGATTTAGGGTTTCATCGTTTCAGTATTCTTCACCTTCTCAATTTGTGCACTGCTCCTGTTCTTCAAAAAGATTTAGGATTTTTTGTTGGAGAAGAGAGAGATCGATGGAGAATGCAACGTAATAAGAGATTGTGTTGGGTATTTGTTGGAGAACAGAAAGAGAGAGGTAGAAGACTGCAACAGAAAAAGAGAAGATGATGTAAAGCTCACTTGCGAAGATCGATGGAGACTGCAACATAATCCTTCGTTTGCGAAGATGGATTCTGAACCTAGCTGAGAGAGAGTGTGTTTGTGCTAGAGAAGGAAGGGAGAGGAAATAGAGCGTGAAAGGGTGCGAGAGAAGGAAGGAAGGGAGAGGAAATAGAGTGTCTGTGCGAGGATAGATTAAAATGGGTTTCGACATTTAGCATCGGGTCTTTTAACGGCCGATGCTAAATGTACCTGAAAAACAAACGATGTTAAATGTTCAATTCAGGTACATTTAGCATTGGCTGTTAAAAGACCCGATGCAAAAAGTCTACTTAAACTTTTGCTCTTACTTTCAAAAATGCCACCGGTCACACATTTAGCATCGAGTGTTAAAACAATCGATGCTAAATGGTGCTTTTTAATGTCAAATTTGCACTAGTGTCAATAAAAACAAATTAGGGTTTGCTGCGAGTAAGAAGAAGAAGAGAGGAAATCAGAGAGAAAGAGAGACGAGGAGAGGGACAAACCTATAGGGTTTCTAAGAGTGGGACACCCGTTTTGTTCAATCTAGCAGGTCAAGATCCGGGTTGGAAGATTTGCGTGTTTTTCCGTTTAGATTCAGGTTTGGATTCCGCAATTTTGTTTTTGGTACTATGCCAAACATGAAGTCAAAGGTGGACACTAACCAAAGAACATCAAAAGTTTCCTTTCTAACATTTTGCTCCATTGTTGTCCTAGTATCATTGGTTGCACTAACCATAAATTTGAGCCATAATTCCTTTGAAAAGGTGGAAACTACTCATGTTACTACTTTTTCTTCCATGCAAGAATTTCCTAGAAGAGTTGCTCAAGGGGTTTCACCAAAGTTCAATCCATCACAATTCAATGAAATTACATATAATTGGACAAATGTCATGTTTTCTTGGCAAAGAACTGCTTTTCACTTTCAAACCCAAGAAAATTCGATGAATGGTATGGATCTAGTGTACCTTAATTACCTTCTATTTTAATTTTTTCTTTTAAAATGTTTCACATGTCAAATATCTTTTGTAGCTAGCTTTCACTGAATGGTAGGTGATTCACATTCCAAGTTTGTTTTTCTAGTATGGTTTTTTCTTAATACTCCCCTCGTCTCAAAATATAAGACCCATTTTTTACATTTACTTGTCTCAAACTATAAGACCATTTACAATTTTCTAAATATATTTATTACTCTTTTACTATGAAAGATTTATCCTCGTCTTTTTTAAATATTTAGAGTAATTTAGTAATAGTCATTCAAAATTTTAACATATTAATTACTCAACCACTTTTTCTTAATAACTGTAAAAAGTGCAATGAGATCTTATATTATGGGTCGGAGGGAGTACTATTTATAATCATGATTAAGAGGCTAATCAAAGTGTTTTGTTGACTTGTTGCTCGTGCTATTTCATGCGGATGTTTGGTTGGATTGACTTCAGATCCCAACGGTACGTTTATTTTTTTATTTATCAACTTTTGGTGGACTCTTATTAGCAAATATCAACCTACCTACTCATATTTAATATTATTCCATAACTACCCTTACATTAGTTCATTTCTTTATTTGGTTACAAAACGTTTAGGTGAGTTGGGATCCGGAGGCTCACCAGCCCTCAAGGCTCTTTGAGCGCTTACACATCACCCACCAAAAAGGTCCTCACATCCGCAATAGGAGTTGAACCCACGCCCTTGTGGGGAATGAACAAACTCCTTATCAACTGAGTCAACTCCTTACCCTTACATTAGTTTATTAATATTGTGATAAGATCAAAGATGACTATTAATTAGGGTTACTTTAGTAAAATAAAGAAAATTAAATGCACAAAATTACCATCCTTTTATTTAGAGTAAAGTTACCATCCTTAATAAGTGTGAAAAATAATCATTCTTACTTACGTTAAATACCTCGGGGCGTGGGGTTGAGGGGTTGGGGCTCATCCTCCCTTAACCAAGGGTCGGGGGTTCGATCCCCGCCATGGGTATGAAGCAACGTTAAATACCTCGGGCCCGCTGTCCCACCCATCGAGGTGCCTAAAATCCAGCGAGGGAGACTAGTCACTGCGGACGGCGGTGGATACCCTGGGTAAAACCAAAAAAAAAATAATCTTATGCAAACGAAGTTTCCAGCAAATGGAAAGACCATGCAATAAAACCATCAATTTCGCATAAATGATGTCTGAGTGACCAACCGAACCAAAGAAACCTTTAATAAAATTTCCCCAACTATTATATTCAAAAATAAAAAAATTTCCCCAACTATCTCACAATAAACCGCCAAAATTGGACAAACCTGTATTGTTAATTGGGCCATGCAAATTACATTTTAATTAAAAATATAAATTTAATACAGTTTTTTATTCCATGTGTTGAAATGGATTGAAGAATAGTATAAACAAGACACAAGAAATTTTGCTCTTGAATCTTGATTGTTTTATTATATGTTTGCAGGTCCATTGTTTTACAAAGGGTGGTACCATTTATTTTATCAATACAATCCCGATTCAGCTGTGTGGGGCAACATTAGGTGGGGTCATGTTGTATCAAAGGACATGATTAATTGGTTATACCTTCCCATTGCCCTAAAACGCGACAAGTGGTACGATATCAAAGGTGTATGGTCAGGGTCTGCAACACTTCTGCCAGATGGCAAAATCATAATGCTTTACACAGGTGCTACAAATGATTTTGTGCAAGTCCAAAATCTTGCTACCCCTGCCAACCTATCAGATCCCCTTCTCATAAATTGGGTCAAATATGAGGGTAACCCTGTCATGGAGACCCCACCCAATACCGGTCCGAAGGATTTCCGCGACCCAACAACCGCACGGTTCGGATTAGATGGAAAATGGAGGGTCGCAGTTGGGTCAATGAAAGAAAAAACAGGTCTTTCATTTGTTTATAAGACCACAAATTTTACTACGTTTGAGCTCAACAAAAATTTCTTGTATTCGGTTCCAGGTACGGGTATGTGGGAATGTGTTGACTTTTACCCGGTTTCGATAAATGGGTCCACTAGTGGAAAAAATGCATTTTATAACTGTCATTTATATCGGTTAAAAACGGCCTGATGTTAAAAGTGACGCGGTGGCAGTTTTGTAATTAAAATTACTTTTTTTATATCGGTTGCCATAGTAACCGATATAGAAAGTGCAAAAACCATCTTTCATATCGGTTCATATCTATAACCGTTATAGAAAGTCCAAAAATTTAGGATTCCATTACTGGTCACAAAACCACCCATTATAGAAACGAAACAAATTTAGGCTTCCACTTCGCTCCCTCTCACTCTCATTCGCAGAAACCCTACGCATCTCTCTCCCCTCTCATTCGTATCTCTGTCCCCTCTCATTCGTATCTCTCTCTCCCCTCTCGCATCTTCCCCATTCGCAGAAAACCGTTCGCTTCCTTCCATCTTCCTTTTCATCGCCCATCACTCATCTCTTCCATCGTGGTTCTCCATCTTCCTTTTCGTCGCTCATCACTGTGGTTCTCCATCTTCCTTTTCATCGCTCATCACTGTGGTTCTCCATCGATTGCAAAGGTGAAACCCTAATCCTAAATCTCCATCTTCCCTTTCTTCGATTCATCTTTGATTTCCTCTTTTTTGACTTGATTCGAATTTTTGTAATGTGGATCCTAATTTTTTTATGCGCTTTATTTCCTCTTTTTTGACTTGATTCGAATTTCTGTAATATGAAACAAAATGTTTCTGACATTCTTCGAATTCTTAAGGTAGTTTTTATCTCTGTCATGCTTTGCTGCTGTTTTGTTTTTGCTTATCTATGTGGTGAATGAAAATTAATGCTATAACTTATGTTATTGGAAGTGTGTTTGCAAATTTCATGCTCAAATGCTTTCAGAAGGGGGCATGTGAATCCAAAAGGTCCCTGTGTTTTAACCTTGGGGTTGCAAGAGTTTGTTGGGGACTCTGTACCTGGTACTGTATTCAGTTAAATGAGATGGTCTGATTGATAGTATTATTGATTTTCTTTATTTTCTGCAGATGCTTCTATCAGATGGAGAGTTTATTGCCTTTTAGTTTGTACCTGGTACTGTACCTGGAACTTTACGTTTGATTATCAGATGGAGAGTTTATTTCCTTTTAGTTTTCATGAAGTTAAGACTCTGTCTCCCTAGATCATGTAAAATCAAAATTGTTGTTGCAGTTTTTGATATTTTGGCTAAATGGTGATAGCAAAGTGGGTGCAAAGTTGGGATGGACAACTACCCCTAGAGCCTGAGACTGAATATTCAAATTTCAAACTATGGTTGTTGATTTATAAATATTATAATTATAACTATAACACTATTCTATGGTTATTGATTGCAATTTGACAGGTTCCTACAGTTGCTCGCAAACTATGATTGGACTTTTTCTCCCCTGGTCGTTGACATAAATAATGACTTGAACCAAAGTGATGAGAAAGAAATAAATGTAAGTTGTATGTCTTAGTACAAATTGTAAAAACTTCTCGATGAAGCTGGTGGTGGGAAATATGTGTTCTTGATGGTAACCATATGGATTTTCAGGATAACTTTGTGCTAAAAAGAAAAGGCCAGGGAGAAAATGGACAAAATGTAGGGTCAGCAATGTTCTTAGCTACAGTTTATGATAAAGCATCTGAGGCTTGGACTGTATTATCACCTAGTGCACTGGTTAGTTGCTCTCTAAATTAGATATAATTTGAGTTTTGTTCACGTGTTTATTTCGTAAGGCCCGAAGTTTCTTGATGGCATTCCTTTCTGTGTTTGTTGATTGCAATGTCAGTCCCTCTGCTGTTTCTCTTGGAATAATTCTCTACAAAATATAATATTGCTTAGGTGCTAGTTGGGGTGTGTGCTGTTGTTTTGAACCTTTTATGTCAACATTTCAATATTGTTAGAACCAGTAACTTAGTGAGTGCATGCTAATTGATAATGAGGTATTTGCATGTTAATGACTAATATGTTATTAATTTTAACAGGAACTTAAAAGGTTGGTTGCTTATGCACGAAGCAGTGCAAATTTGCTGATGAAACTTACATTTCAGAAGGAGATTGGTCCATATAGATGGGAGGCGAGTGGAGCACATTTTTAAAAACTTATTCGTTTCAAATTTCATTTGTAGATGCGATTTCTTTAAGAGACTAAATGATTTTTTCAATTCATGCTGCAGTGCCTTTTGCGAACTCCTTTAAACAATTATGATGCAATAATTATTCTCCAGAAGGACAAACTCCCGTATCACGGTATAATTCTTAATTAGCTGGTAGTTTCAAGAGATATATAGTCTTAAAATTGTTCAATGGTGAGGTGGATATAATTAGTTGACATTGATTATTAGTTGTAGCAAGGCATTATACAATTTCATTAGCCCTAGGAGGTTTTTCTGTGTGCATGATCAAATATAATAACATTCTATAAAACATTCTGATGTATGAAACATACAACACATGATGACATTGTTACCAGCTTTAGAAGTTAACAAGTTAAAATATATCGATTATTTACAGTCTAACTTTTCTGTATTTAACTATATCTTCTTTACTTACACAAACTTAACTAATCAAATGGTATTCTCAATTATTTACAGTCTAACTTTTCTGTATTTAACTATATCTTCTTTACTTTTGTCAAAAAAAAAACTATATCTTCTTTACTTACACAAACTTAACTAATAAAATGGTATTCTCACCGGCAATGCTGACAGGAAAACAAGTTGCTAAAGGACATCCTAGCAAGTGCTTCCAACCCTTTTTATTGCCCAAAGATTTGAAGGGTAGGCCCGAGCAACTTAAAAATAAGTTGGTAGTTGACTTTGATCCATCAAGGTGTTTTATCAAAGATTTAGAGGCAAGTACAGTAAAAATGATTTGATGTTAAACGTATTGAAGTTGTTTCCTTTTGCCAGAATTGTTGATATTCTCTTTGCTAATTTACATTCCTTTGTTTATCACTTGTAGAAAGAGTTCTCCACCACATTCCAGGTATGGCATGATTCTCTGGGAGGTGATGTTATTGGCCTAACGTGGGGAAATTCGCATTTTTCCAAGGTATAAAAAATGTGTTTATATTGGCGATTTAGTAGAGTATATTGTGTATTCTTACTATACAAATCTTAGTGAATGTATTCTTACTATATTGTGTATTCTTACTATACTTTTCTCTTTATTTTTACACTCTCTTTCATTTCTTCACAATGCCAAATCACAAATCATATACCGCGATTTTAAAGCTTCTAACATCCTTCTTGATGCGGTAAGATTATATATTATCCATCTAAAAAAGTTTACTACAGTAATAACACATAGCGAAAGTTCATTCTAGGATGTATTATGCACCCGTGAATCATGAGTATCTCTGATTAGTTTATAATAATTTCTTAATTTTTGTTATTTGTGTGTGTGAACTGCTTTCTAATCATGCAATTGGATTGCAGGAGTTCAATTCTAAACTCTCTGATTTTGGGTTGGCTAAGGCGGGTCCTACCAGTGATAGAACTCATGTGTCTACTCAAGTCATGGGTACTCAGGGATATGCAGCACCTGAATATGTTGCAACTGGTATGCTTTAGCTTCACCTAAACCATGTTATTAATATATATAGTTAGTAGTAATCTTCAGTTATTGTTATCATCTAGTTAACATGCTATAGAACTAGTCAACCCTATCATATTCATGACAGATTTGGTATTACTCTGATATAGTTTCTGTTATAGAATTAGAAAGGAGACAATTTAGGTTTAGTTCAATGGTGTTGTTGGTGTTCTTTTTCAATCATTCAGTTGATTTCTAAAAAGTACTCAGTATATGTTAAACATTACACTAAAAGCCTTGATTCATTAATATGAATAAACAAGCAAATAAACTTTGTACGTATGACATAGTATAACTGACAAAATCAATGTTGTTAAACTGAATATTATCTGTGATTACACTTTGTGTATGTCAATATGTGAATTTACGAATAATGTTGCCACTTCGTCTACAGACAGAAGAAAACAACTAAAGTTTGTAAAATAATATCCACCGTCTTAACTTCAATGTTTGGCTCTAATTTTTATAAAACTAAGTTGTTTCCTTGAAAATTTAACAAAATCTATAGAAAGTTGAAATTCTCACTTAGAATTAGTGACGACAATAGGCACTCCGGGGCAATTCTATCGCCAGTTATTATACTCACATTTCATAAAAGTGCTCGTACATTGAAATGCACAGCTTAGCAATAATCAGAGGACACGATCCCTGCTTAGATATTGAACGTACAAACTTTTTCCGATAAAAAAAAACACAATGTCTCGGATTCATCCGTCTTAATTCCATAAACGTTCACAACATCAAAAGGAATACAACCCAATTGTTCAATATCATAAACCGGGAAATAAAATGGTTCATACAACTCATAATTATTATAAGTTACATAACCATAACAGAAACAACCAAGAAGTTCAACTGCGAATAACAAGACTATAAGTGTTCGGCATCTCCTTAAGCCGGTCACCTACTTGTGTCGCCTTGTCTTTCTTTTCCCTTGTTTCTCTGTAAAAACCACAATATGATAGGGTGAGATAACATATCTCAGTGAGTTTTACCGTGCCCCCTCACTATCACTCGGTTCAATTATAAGACCGTTGCAACATATTTAATCTATCAACTATTTGCTTATATATATACTTAGCCCATTACCGACCGTGCACACAACCACAATCTCGGCATCTAATGTGCTATTTATTTATTTACTTAGCCGTGTCAATTAATTTATAATTACAAGCTTTCCAAACGAACACCGACCGTGCACACAACCACAATCTCGGCGACTCGTGTACCTATCGTAGCATAACAACGACCGTGCACACAACCACAATCTCGATGAACCCCCGCTAGTACTTTCCCTAACGTGTCCAGGGCCTAGGGTGAGGGCTCATGACCTTCCCTTCCAAGTATGCTATTCGTTGGGTCGTCACCCAACTCGATATAATTTATATATCATACTCGCATTGGGCTGACTTCTAAATTCGATATAATCTATATCTATCGTTGTTCTATAACCCGTTTTGATGAATACAAATTTAGACATCCGGCGTTATAGTTACAGTACCAATTGGACATACAATCCGGTTTGTTGTTAAAAAACGTGAACTCACACGCGGTCTACTTTTCGGTTTATCAAACAATTATAACCTTCAAAACCCTTTTCTCAAAATCATGTTGAACACACTCAAAACATTGATTTTATTAGGGCAATATCATCACAATTGATTGGGAAGAAGATTAGAAGAGGTTTGGAATCGAAAGGAGCGACGAAACGAGAAATTTGCACCCGGAAACAGAACCACACGCACGGTCCGTGCCCTAGGGGCGCACGACCCGTGCGTGATGTGCCAAAATACACGGCCATCTGCAAAGTGGGCGCACGGTTCGTGCCCAGGGGCGCACCACCCGTGGGAGGTGTGTTTAACTTGCACTTATGCCTCAGGTGCAAGGTTCGATTTCCCACGGAAGGCAAAAATTCTACAAGAGGGGTAGAGAAGACTGTGAGGTAATAGTGCCGGGGTGGCCAATGCGTTGGACCTGGGCTGTTACAACTACAAACAAAAGAAACACACAGAAAATACAATAAGGCACACCATGCTAGTAGGGACATCTCCCCCACTAGTCCACTTACCATTGGCAACTCTTGGTTTACCTGCAACGCAAACAATGGTCAGCACGAAAAGACAACAGTTGGTCGTACACTGACACAACGACTCGACGACTTGGCCGGACGGACCAACCATTGCTCTGATACCACTAATGTAACACCCCCTTTTTCTAATTATAAATAAACACGCAATTATCAGAGTCACCACGAGGTCGCTACATTTTTCACCACATAAAAACTCCAAATTGATTTAAATCAAATCCTCAAAAATATAGTTAATAAATCTCTAAGCAGCGGAATCATAAACTCATTTAACATCTTCAAAAATAATTAAACATTAAACCAAAACTCCAAAAATAAATAATAATAGTTTGACAACGGTAACTAAGACCCTCCCCGGTGCTACGCATCAGAGCTGACACAGACCCAACGAGAAGGAAACTACACCTAGCAATCCTCCACGAGTGCTAACGATCACCTGCTGCGTTGCCACATAAGAGCAACATTCCAAGCAGAAGGGGTGAGCTTAACAGAAATAATAAGTTAATGATAGCAGTATATAAGCAGCGGGTAAATCACGGGAACACAGAAAGTCAACACATCATAGCTATACCATCATATCTCATTACAAATCATTTCATAAATATACCACGTGTTGTAGCATCACAGCTACCTCGAAAATCAATACATCATAGCACCACACAAGACACAAATTCCATCAGAACGGAACACCAAAACACGTTACATATATATATATATATATATATATATATATATATATATATATATATATATATATATATATATATATATATATATATATATATATATATGGACTATGCAACAATGCAACCCCTCTGGGCATATGCATGCGGTACCGATCTCGTAAAAGGCCACGACGGGCATACCACCAAAATAATCATGTGTTGTAGCATCACAGCTACCTCGAAGATGCATATGACAATGCGACTCATGATTCATGCATAGATACACATACTCGGAGCATTTAATTAATAAATACCATACCACCAAAATTATTATCACACAGAAATACCACGTGTCGTAGCATCACAGCTACCTCGTAACTCTCACCTGTTTACAGCATCACAGCTGCCACATATCACCTGTACACATCACGCCAAACAGCGCGCACAACCAAAACACACACACAGCACAGATATTGGCGCACAGCACCACCGGACAACACCAGCACGACAGACACACGCAACACCACAAATTGGTGCACAGCACCACTAAACAATGCATGAACTTACGCACTAGGCGCGCCCACACACAGGACACAAGGGCAGCGACAATAACCAGCACAACAACCTATTCGTTCGACCATTTTACTAAACAGAAAAGAAGCAGTATTTCTCAGCAACTGTGCACGAACTCCGACAATTAATTTAGCATATCAAACGATGTCGGGATTTTGCAAACGAATATCCTCTGGAAAGCTTGAGATGTCTAGTTTCTAGAAATAATTTTTATTTATTTGTTTAGGTACCCAAATAGTACAATTTTGCAAAATACCTCTCAGGGTACAGAAGTTCGACAGCTTCTGTTAGCTAAATTGTAACCCAGTTTTCTCTTTGAATTCTCAACCAAATGAAACGAAATCCGTGTCTAAATTGAAGCCCCGTGAGTCTGGTTTACAATGAGATAAAAATCATCCTAAACCGAGTTCGGTGGAAAGAGTTATGAACAAAACATTGAACCTATACCCATACGGTTTCATGCAGTTTTTCATATTCTTTTACCCATTTTGTAAAAATGTCTTCTCCAGTTATACTGACTCAGATTTAGCAAAACCAGTGGCTAAAGTGAAGGAAATCGTGTCTACTTCCCAATGAAACAAGCCCCACGCAATTCGGGCCAATAATGAAGTCACAATCACAGAAATACTGGACACCTATCAAAACGGCTTTAAAACGAAATTTCAGCACATCAATTCCCTCTTTGCACAACAACCACTAGAAACCAGATTTTTAACGAATCCCCATCACGATATGATCGACAACCACAACCCACCCGCCATTATCAAGAATCATCATCAACATCATATATCATCAAAATCAATCATCACATAAAGACAAACACGATTGAAGACTCAATAACAACACATCATGCGAAATAACAACAATAGCAACATCGCACCATCATCAATTTCAATCCAACATCGCAAATAATCCAACCAAACCCTAACTACCCATATACTCCCATCATAACCCATTATTAGTGTTAAAACCCACCCTTACCTTAAATTTTGATGAACACCAACGCCCCCTTGAGCAAGTCACCAACAAAATTCAGCAACAAGGCTCCTCCCTCTTCTTGAACTCGCGAACCTTCTTCTCTTTTTCCTCTTGGGAGGCGCTGAATTCTTCCCTCTTTTCTCTTCTCTCTATTCGCAATTCCCTTCTATTTTTGCCTTAGGGTTTGTGCTAATGACAAGCCAACCCTAACTCCCATCTAGTCTAGGCGCCTAACCCATGGACATGGGTCATGGGCTCTCCTCCAACTTAAGCCCTATTACTATTCTCCACACCCTCTCTAATATTATTATTCCTATTAATTCCAACATTAGGATAAATCCATAAAATAATATATTTTCATTCCAATATTATTTTCTACACTTATTCCCCAATTAATTAAATCCATTAATTAATTAATTAAACAAATGATTAAAAAATATCTAATCATTTTTTGGGTGTTACAGCCTTACTTTGAATACTACTCCAGTCGCTTGCACTCATGGTGGATGGCTTCTCTTCATCTAAAGCTTGATCAAGACCTTGCTGCACCAAGAGGTCTTGAATGGTACTTTGCCAAATTGTGAAATTGATTTTCCCATAGCTCCTCCAAGAATTTTGGATGGTGACGCTTCACTCTTACTTGCACCGCTATTAGCAACAACCAGCAGGACACACTGCTTGACCTCCACATTGTCAAAAAGACTTTCGATAAAATGATCACACATAGATCCACCACCAAACTCGTTGTCAGAACCGATCATCTGGTCACACCAACGGATCTCAGCCAGTCCCCTCTGAACCATTAGCTCTGATATCACTGTTGGGGAAAACCACACACGTCAGCGGATTAACCCACACGCCCAAGGATCCTTGAGGAAATATAGATAAACACATAGCAAGAATAAAGGAAAGAAGAGCACACAAATAGTTTACGTGGTTCGGCACCTCTTGCCTACGTCCACAGGAACACATCAACACAACTCATTCATCTTCTCAACTATGATTACAACAATTTGTAAACCAACCCCAGTATGTGTATCACTCTACAATACTCTCATTCTAAGAGTTACAATAAATGATAACACACTCACTACAAGAGACTCTCACACACTCACACTTGCACTCTTCTCTTGCTCTTGGTTGAGATTGCTCCAACACTTCACAAAGACTCTTTATTTATAGAATAGGAGAGTAGTCACCATTCATGTATGTGACTTAGTGGGTATTAATTATCCCACATTTCGAAGGACTTCTTGATATTTCTTCAACATTCTAAATACACCTCTTCATCTCTTCAAAATGTGTCTCTTGAATTTTCCACCACTATTATTATTAAGTATTGGAAATGATAATTGGAATTCCCAACAGAATGAATGCTGGAATGTTCTTGTGGTAACACTTAATGAATCTTTAGATGCTTAATATAAGCTTTAATTTTGATGGCCTTAAGTCGGATATTGGTCTTCTTACTTTCTTGGGTTTAAAGCTTTTTATAAATATCGTAAATGTCTAGGAACCTTAGCATGTGTTTAGGATACATTGAAAATTGACGGATCTTGGTTTGGTTGGCTAGTGATGTAAGTTTGATAATATGTTGTGTGTCTTCTTATTTATATATATATATATATATATATATATATATATATATATATATATATATATATGTGGTGCAACTACGTAAGTGACACGTATCCGATTTAATGGGTAAATAGGTAAAAGTGTCACTAAAAGACAAAAGTTAGTCAACTTTGGCAGCGTTATATTTTTTAATTAATATATCCACTTTTGCAACATTCAGCTTTTACAGCAAAAAAAACATTTACAGTTTTTTGACATTTATGTTCTGGACTGGGCCGTAGCCCATGAAGAATTCCGGGCCGAACCGAGCGGCCCAACAATTAGATGACGCCTCAGATCGATATGGGTCGGGTCGCAACCCGTAATGAACACTGGGCCGGCGCGAGCGGCCCAATAGCTACCCGCATCATTCGTTAATGCCCACGATGGGAAGATCAACGACAGCGAGAGATCTTCGCTAGATCCAACGATCGCCTGCGGCACCACTTGCGCTATATAATGAGCCTCTGACCTCACCTGAGAGGTACGTTTTTTCTCATACCGTTACTATACACAAATAATACCCCACTGACTTGGGCGTTGGAGTGCCATCGCAGGTACACCCCGCGGAGCTCTGGACGCGACCAGCCACAAACCAGAGAACGACATCAGCACAGATATACTCACCACATCAGAAGAACTGACCGCTCTTAGGCGAGTCCGGTTCAATTTACAATTCATTTTTTTGCACAAAGTGAGAGTTGTAAATGTCAAAAAACTGTACATGTTTTTTTTGCTGTAAAAGCTGAATGTTGCAAAAGTGGATATATTAATTAAAAAATATAAAGCTGCCAAAGTTGACTAAGTTTTGTCTTTTAGTGACACTTTTACCTATTTCCCCCTTAAATTGGAAACATGTCACTTATGTAGTTGCACTATAAATGTAAATTTGCTAGCAGATCATTTATTATATTAGATTATTTAAATATTTATTTTTAACATTCACTCTCTTCAAATATTATTTTAACATTTATTTACTTTCCCCATTTAATTAAACATTTACTTTTAATATTTATTTTAACATCTATTTTAATTTTTATTTATTTTCATTATTATTTTTACTTTTCAATATTTTTTTTGAGTTAATAAAATTACTGTTTTTATTTTTACTTTTCAATACTTTTCAACGGGATTGGCAATGAGAGTGACAACGGGAGCGACAATGAGAGCGGCAATGGGATGGGAGCGATAACGGGACGGGAGCGGCAAATGGAGCGGGATTAACCCACACGCCCAAGGATCCTTGAGGAAATATAGATAAACACATAGCAAGAATAAAGGAAAGAAGAGCACACAAATAGTTTACGTGGTTCGGCACCTCTTGCCTACGTCCACAGGAACACATCAACACAACTCATTCATCTTCTCAACTATGATTACAACAATTTGTAAACCAACCCCAGTATGTGTATCACTCTACAATACTCTCATTCTAAGAGTTACAATAAATGATAACACACTCACTACAAGAGACTCTCACACACTCACACTTGCACTCTTCTCTTGCTCTTGGTTGAGATTGCTCCAACACTTCACAAAGACTCTTTATTTATAGAATAGGAGAGTAGTCACCATTCATGTATGTGACTTAGTGGGTATTAATTATCCCACATTTCGAAGGACTTCTTGATATTTCTTCAACATTCTAAATACACCTCTTCATCTCTTCAAAATGTGTCTCTTGAATTTTCCACCACTATTATTATTAAGTATTGGAAATGATAATTGGAATTCCCAACAGAATGAATGCTGGAATGTTCTTGTGGTAACACTTAATGAATCTTTAGATGCTTAATATAAGCTTTAATTTTGATGGCCTTAAGTCGGATATTGGTCTTCTTACTTTCTTGGGTTTAAAGCTTTTTATAAATATCGTAAATGTCTAGGAACCTTAGCATGTGTTTAGGATACATTGAAAATTGACGGATCTTGGTTTGGTTGGCTAGTGATGTAAGTTTGATAATATGTTGTGTGTCTTCTTATTTATATATATATATATATATATATATATATATATATATATATATATATATATATATATATATGTGGTGCAACTACGTAAGTGACACGTATCCGATTTAATGGGTAAATAGGTAAAAGTGTCACTAAAAGACAAAAGTTAGTCAACTTTGGCAGCGTTATATTTTTTAATTAATATATCCACTTTTGCAACATTCAGCTTTTACAGCAAAAAAAACATTTACAGTTTTTTGACATTTATGTTCTGGACTGGGCCGTAGCCCATGAAGAATTCCGGGCCGAACCGAGCGGCCCAACAATTAGATGACGCCTCAGATCGATATGGGTCGGGTCGCAACCCGTAATGAACACTGGGCCGGCGCGAGCGGCCCAATAGCTACCCGCATCATTCGTTAATGCCCACGATGGGAAGATCAACGACAGCGAGAGATCTTCGCTAGATCCAACGATCGCCTGCGGCACCACTTGCGCTATATAATGAGCCTCTGACCTCACCTGAGAGGTACGTTTTTTCTCATACCGTTACTATACACAAATAATACCCCACTGACTTGGGCGTTGGAGTGCCATCGCAGGTACACCCCGCGGAGCTCTGGACGCGACCAGCCACAAACCAGAGAACGACATCAGCACAGATATACTCACCACATCAGAAGAACTGACCGCTCTTAGGCGAGTCCGGTTCAATTTACAATTCATTTTTTTGCAAAAAGTGAGAGTTGTAAATGTCAAAAAACTGTACATGTTTTTTTTGCTGTAAAAGTTGAATGTTGCAAAAGTGGATATATTAATTAAAAAATATAAAGCTGCCAAAGTTGACTAAGTTTTGTCTTTTAGTGACACTTTTACCTATTTCCCCCTTAAATTGGAAACGTGTCACTTATGTAGTTGCACTATAAATGTAAATTTGCTAGCAGATCATTTATTATATTAGATTATTTAAATATTTATTTTTAACATTCACTCTCTTCAAATATTATTTTAACATTTATTTACTTTCACCATTTAATTAAACATTTACTTTTAATATTTATTTTAACATCTATTTTAATTTTTATTTATTTTCATTATTATTTTTACTTTTCAATATTTTTTTTGAGTTAATAAAATTACTATTTTTATTTTTACTTTTCAATACTTTTCAACGGGATTGGCAATGAGAGTGACAACGGGAGCGGCAACATGAGCGACAATGAGAGCGGCAATGGGATGGGAGCGATAACGGGACGGGAGCGGCAAATGGAGCGGGAACTGGAGCAGCAACCAAGCGGCAACGGGATCACAAGTTTTTTAAGCAAGTTGAAATATAACTTATTTCTGGAGATTTGCCTTTTTCTTTTATTAATTTTTACAATTTTCAAAGTATTTATGGGTTCATAGAAAATTATAATAAATATAGTATTACCCGTGCAGATGCACGAGTATAGTATCAATCTTTTATAAAGCTGCTAACGCAGAGAAAAAAAATCTTTTTTTTGTATTAAAAAACATAATTTTTTTTTTAAAACTGGAGCGGCAACGGGGGTGCATATAAGATATTAGATCTCATTTCATTTTTTGAGTTTTACTTCATTTTCAAAATTAGATGATACCGTTTTTTTTAACTTTCTACAACACAATATTTTTAAGCAGCTTGAAATATAACTTTTTTATTGAGTTTTCCTTTTTTTTTTTATTAAATTTTACAATTTTCAAAGTATTTATAATTTTGTAGTAGGTTATAACAAACTCAATATCCCTTTCTTTCGCTGGTTTCAAGCTTACACCATAGCAAAAAACATTGATTATCCCTTCCGTAATAACCATGACGGGAGAAAGACCAATACTATTTGGCACCTCAAAGATGGCCAAATGGTCCAATCCGAGCTACCCCCCAAAATACCTTTTGCTCCTAATAGCAAAGACCAATCCACTCCTGTTATGACCTCTCCTTTCAAAACCAAAACTAAGGAAAGACCTGTCTCTGCCGAAGACATCAGGGACCTCAGGGAACGGATGGAGCAATCCAATTATCCCCAAACCTCAATTACTTCTACCAAGGTAGAAGACTTTATTGCCAAAGTTGCCGGAACTAACTGGCAACGCATTTACCGTGTTAAACAGGATAGCACGAAGGAACTCTTAGCCAAAGTCAAGAAGGAGCTTGCCCTTCTCAAAATTAAGGCCCCTGGCACTCCCTCACCTAAAAGTATTAGGTCTACCAAAGTATTAAGAAAAACCTCTTCTGGTAACCCAGAAGGTATGGCCAGCAAACAAAAGCACTATGACAAGAAACAGGCCGATAAACCTAAAACCCAGGAAAGGCCTCAAGCTAATCCAAACACTTGCTGCACTTGTGGTAAGAATCAAACCAAAACTCAGGATAGTAACCAATCTACCAAGAAACAGCATGATAGCCTCAAAGGGCCTATCACTTGCTTCACTTGCGGCAAAACTGGTCACAAGAGCAAAACCTGTAGGATCGTAAGGAAGCTTAAAGCCCTTAGGTTAGATCCTAGTATCAAAACCAATATCATCAATTGCTTCAAAAGTGACAGAACCAGTCACACTAACAGGTATGATAGGATCAAAGGGAAACTTGAAGCCCTAGGTTTAGATCCTGAAACCACAGATAAGGTTAAAAAAATATTAATCCTATCTTCAAAAAATGGTTCTGACACTAGCTCAGAGTCCACTAACCATTCTTCTGAAACCCTTATCCGAACCCAGAAGAATGTGTTAATGTAACACCCCAATTTTCGTATTTATATGTTTGTGTATATGTATGAACAGAAAAATAGCTTTAGTGATACATTGTGTTATTATGTAATTATTATTTGACGCATAGAATAATTGTATTCGGAAAGTCATTTTAATTAATTGTTTTATTTTATAAAATATTAGCATATAAGGTATAAATTATTTTGGATTGTAGAAGCATTAAAATGGTATTTGTTTTCAAAATGGACTTAAAAATGATTTTTGGGCCCTTACACTTACGCCCATGTTTTATCTTGCTGCAAAACCTAAATTCTTATTCACCTCATTCACTTACAAGCAAGACCAGTGCCGTACTTCCTTCGATTGCTGTTCCTTTCTCTTTCGGTGAGGGAGTTGCTTTCCTACTTATTTCTAATACCCTTAAATCCCAAGCCTATTCCTTCTTTTTAATTCCAATGAATTAGTAGTATTTCACTATTTTTTATCCTACCACCTCTTCGATCTATTTTGCTGCTGCCCATTTCATTCTATTGGCCACGTGAATGTAGAATGCAACTGGTCAATCAGATTTTTCATTCAACGTACTCTTGATTCATGGTCTATGCACAAAGATTTAGAGATGTGCTATAATTCCTTACAGTCCACGTTTGCAACCTAGAATTTACAATCCTCAAATTCAATAGGACTAAGGTCCGATTGAAATAGACCTCGATGCATTGGACACGCCCGTGGAACTCATATTATGGGAGACACATCAACAAGTTTGTTAAATCAATCCTTTCATCAATGTGATTAAATTGGAGTACTTTAACATCAAGCTCAACTACTAGGTTTCGACCACCACAATCCTTGTTTTGAAAAGTGGACGCCAAATTCGGATTCCTTGTGTCAGGACCATTGAGAAATGCTAGTCGCTTCATCGATGCATTGAAGTTGATGAAGAACATGTACCTGTCAGAGTTATACTGTGTAGTCACGTTCCGTTAGCACGTTGGACCTGTCGGTGCTAGATATTTCTTAGCCCTCCGTGTTGCACGAGTTTCCTTTTCCAGGTAAGGGTGGGTCTCATCTTCTCTATAATAGGGTTTTATGATGGGCACTAAGTAGGGGTAGGCTCTATGTATGCCATTTTATGTATTTCTAGTGATTATTGATGAACCCTAGGCATATGACAACTTGTTGTTGAGAAATTGTGGTTTGCGTGCTAAGTGCTTGGATACTCCTTGATGGTATTGTGATTGATAATGACTCGGTGGATGATTTTTGATGACTCTTTACGTGTTCATGATTGATTTGTGATGTGATATTATTTTTACGGTTGATATGCGATTTGAAGTTGTTTGTATGAGTTGTATGTGATTTGATGAAGTTGTGTTGCTCGAATTGTTGTTGCTGGACTTTGTTGTCTAGGTGCAGAATTAGGCGCCCTGAGTGGGGCGCCCTGTGCCAAGCATTGTTGTTGCTGGAATTTTGGCCACGGAATTAGGCGTCCTCGCGATTGGGCGCCCCGTGCCAAGTTGTTGCGTTTTTGGTTGAATTTTCCATTTCAGGAATTGGCGCACTTGTGCTGGGCGCATGAGCCAAAGTTTGTGTTGCTGAATTGTGCTTGCTGTTGTGCTGAATTGTGCTTGTTGTGTGTGCGTGTCAGTGTGCGTGCGTCGTGTTGCTTCCGGATGTCTAAGTTGTGTCTTAGGCGCCCAGTGCCTGGGCGCCATTTTCAGGACGTTCCCGATTTTTAATAAAAACTGTTTTCGCTATAACTTTTGACTCGGGTGTCCGTTTTAAACGTTTCAAAAAGTATTGTGAAGCCCATTTCGTTGTCTATCTGTGTGTCCCATTTTTAAACGCGAAAACTTATTATTTTCTGATGGTTCTGGGCGCCCAAGTGGCTGCCCCGATGGTAGTTGTTGTTGCGTTGCAAAACTATTTTCGGTGTCTAAACCTTTTTGGTGTCAATGACAATGTTCCAAAGAACGTTTCTGCCTTAGTGGCCAACATTAATTATAATGACGTGTAAATGACTGTTTTGCCCTTAGTGGCTAAATATTATGTATAATGACGTGTAAATGACCGCTTGCCCTTAGTGGCTAATATTATTTATAATGACGTGTAAATGACTGTTTTGCCCTTGGTGGCTAATATTATCTATAATGATGTGTAAATGACGATGACGCCCTTAGTGGCTAGTTAAATGACCGTTTTGCCCTTAGTGGCTATTATTATTTATAATGATGTGTAAATGACGATGATGCCCTTGGTGACTAGTAAATGACGTTTTTGCCCTCAGTGGCTATTGTTTGAGTTGATGATGTTTATGAATGAGTGACGATGAAAACCCAGTGACGTTTTGAGGCCCAAAAAGGCTAAGTGATGTTAAGGCCTAAAAGGTTAAGCGACGATGATAATAAGCGATTATGAATTATAGCGACGATGTTGTGTGTAGTTATGAATTGACAGGTGTTGTGCCCTTTTTGGCAAATTGGTAAGTGACGGGTCACATTGTTGACTGTGTTTGTGTGTGTTTGTGTGTGATGCATGTCGTAGTGTCCCATGCATCCCATGTGCATAATGTGAAGAATAGGCTTCGGCCTCTTGTGAAGAATAGGCTTCGGCCTCTTGTGAAGAATAGGCTTCGGCCTCCTGTGAAGAATAGGCTCGGCCTCTTAATTGTGATGAATATGGTACCATCATGCATATGCCCGCGAGTGGGTTGCACTTCATATACTTACATAACATTGTGATGAGCTTTGGTAGTGATTGAATTGATGTTTGTGATGTGGTCTATATAGCTGGCGTTGCGATGAGTTGTTGTGGTGATTAATATTGATGATTGATTTGATAATTCGTGACGCGGTTGATATAGTGTCATAACCCTAGCATAGTACTTATCATAAGCTTTATTATATTGCTAGATGAACTCACCCCTTCTGTTTGAATGTTACCCCTATGCGGTAACGTGCAGGTGATCTTGAGTGAAGGCTTAGGTATCTTCACTAGCTGAGTCGGGTCGTCTGCTCTGATTATGTAACACTAGGGGAAATGATGTTGTTTAAGTTACTTATGGTTGTTGTTGTTGTTGTTGTTGGATTTTAGTATTGTCAGCCTTGCCTGGTTGCAATGCCTATTACAATTAAATTGTTGGATTTTCCGCTGTGAGGTTATATTTTAATTTACAATGACGTTTTGTAAGTATTATAAGACTGTTTTCGAAAAGCGAGTAATTTGGCGCGTGATGTTTAACGAAGTAAGTGTGACATCCCTTGTGGTGTATTTAAAATTTGAAAACTCTGATTTTTATGCAAATAAATTAATGGGTAGAAAAGGGGTGTTACATTAGTGGTATCAGAGCAATGGTTGGTCCGTCCGGCCAAGTCGTCGAGTCGTTGTGTCGGTTAACGACCAACTGTTGTCTTTTAGTACTAACCGTTGTTTACATTGCAGGTTGTCCAAATCAGGTAAATTTTATTGGATTGTTCGGTCCTAACCGGACTGTTTGTGTTGTTTGGTTTGCCTTTCTGATGTGTGAATTCTGAGTAGAGTTGCAAGCATCGCTTAATTTATCCTTGGTAGTTATTAACCTGACTAATTCAATCGGTAAGTTTTAAGGTAAAGAGGTATGCAATAAGTATTCCGTAGAGGAACCAGCAAGGTGATAACAGATAAAAAGAAGTTAGACTATTAGAGAGAACTCAAATGACTCCTCCCCTTAGAGAGAATTTTTCATGGAGCTTGGTCTATTCTTTAAGCCGTGTGTTATGTGTCTATTCTGTTTTCTGTGTGAACTCTGTAATTTTCCTTTTGTTTTGTGTTTGTTGTTCTCTGAATTCTGACTTCATTAGTCTGAGTTTCTAGGATTTGACATTGTAGTTGTTATAAAATTATTCGTGTTGTGATTTGGTGATCTAAGAATAAAATGTGCACTTAGTCCCCTTGTATACTTCTATTAATTTAGTTTGTTGTTGGATACTCACATATGTTTTTGAATTGTTTAACTTGTTTAATTTGTTTAAATTTGTTTTAATGGAATAACACTAAAGTCTTTTTGTAGCGTGTTTTGATGTTAGAGACTGAATGCATTGTAAAATTATTTTGTTGACTATTTTCAGTTGTTACTACACTATTAACTTGCTACAGTGCTTTTAATCAATGCAAGTAATAATGTTCTTGTTCAACCGCTATAATTATTGTGTCTTTATTTTTAAAAAAAAAATTGCAATTGGATATAATGATTTTAGCTGCAGACTATTTTCTCATGTATTACTACCTTCACTTGTTTTATTCTACTTGCTAAATTTTTCTCAACGTGCGATAATGTTTTGATCATTGTAAGTAATGGCGTCTTTGGTTAAATATTTTAATTTTACTTTCTTTCACTTATAATTGCGTTTCGAATGAGAGCCTAGAGTTGTTATAGTATATTTGCCAACAATCCACTTTATGTATAAAATTTCTAAAGTAAGTTACACTTTATAAATAAAAAAAAATCATAATAATAATATTATTATTGAAGTCCTTTGATATTCTTCCGTTGTTTTCTTCTTAACTTATTATTTGGATACTAAGTTGTGTGATCTCTATGTTAATTGACCCTTGCGTTCTTCAATATGCGAATTGTGTGAATGTTAAATTGTCTGAATTTAGTACCTTGAGTGTTCACTATTCTTAGTCATAAAAATTTCCCTTTGTAAATTTATGCTTTGTCTTTTGTTGAGACCTCCTCTCATTGAGTGTCATTGACAACTTCTCTTTTGACTTCGACAAGGTTTAGGCTATCCTCCCGTGTTTGAACTCTCTAAGTATTTATTCTCTTATTTTGTCCTTGGACCTATGAAATTTCGAGGACGAAATTTTTTTTTAGGGGGGTTGAATTGTAACACCCCAATTTTCGTATTTATATGTTTGTGTATATGTATGAACAGAAAAATAGCTTTAGTGATACATTGTGTTATTATGTAATTATTATTTGACGCATAGAATAATTGTATTCGGAAAGTCATTTTAATTAATTGTTTTATTTTATAAAATATTAGCATATAAGGTATAAATTATTTTGGATTGTAGAAGCATTAAAATGGTATTTGTTTTCAAAATGGACTTAAAAATGATTTTTGGGCCCTTACACTTACGCCCATGTTTTATCTTGCTGCAAAACCTAAATTCTTATTCACCTCATTCACTTACAAGCAAGACCAGTGCCGTACTTCCTTCGATTGCTGTTCCTTTCTCTTTCGGTGAGGGAGTTGCTTTCCTACTTATGTCTAATACCCTTAAATCCCAAGCCTATTCCTTCTTTTTAATTCCAATGAATTAGTAGTATTTCACTATTTTTTATCCTACCACCTCTTCGATCTATTTTGCTGCTGCCCATTTCATTCTATTGGCCACGTGAATGTAGAATGCAACTGGTCAATCAGATTTTTCATTCAACGTACTCTTGATTCATGGTCTATGCACAAAGATTTAGAGATGTGCTATAATTCCTTACAGTCCACGTTTGCAACCTAGAATTTACAATCCTCAAATTCAATAGGACTAAGGTCCGATTGAAATAGACCTCGATGCATTGGACACGCCCGTGGAACTCATATTATGGGAGACACATCAACAAGTTTGTTAAATCAATCCTTTCATCAATGTGATTAAATTGGAGTACTTTAACATCAAGCTCAACTACTAGGTTTCGACCACCACAATCCTTGTTTTGAAAAGTGGACGCCAAATTCGGATTCCTTGTGTCAGGACCATTGAGAAATGCTAGTCGCTTCATCGATGCATTGAAGTTGATGAAGAACATGTACCTGTCAGAGTTATACTGTGTAGTCACGTTCCGTTAGCACGTTGGACCTGTCGGTGCTAGATATTTCTTAGCCCTCCGTGTTGCACGAGTTTCCTTTTCCAGGTAAGGGTGGGTCTCATCTTCTCTATAATAGGGTTTTATGATGGGCACTAAGTAGGGGTAGGCTCTATGTATGCCATTTTATGTATTTCTAGTGATTATTGATGAACCCTAGGCATATGACAACTTGTTGTTGAGAAATTGTGGTTTGCGTGCTAAGTGCTTGGATACTCCTTGATGGTATTGTGATTGATAATGACTCGGTGGATGATTTTTGATGACTCTTTACGTGTTCATGATTGATTTGTGATGTGATATTATTTTTACGGTTGATATGCGATTTGAAGTTGTTTGTATGAGTTGTATGTGATTTGATGAAGTTGTGTTGCTCGAATTGTTGTTGCTGGACTTTGTTGTCTAGGTGCAGAATTAGGCGCCCTGAGTGGGGCGCCCTGTGCCAAGCATTGTTGTTGCTGGAATTTTGGCCACGGAATTAGGCGTCCTCGCGATTGGGCGCCCCGTGCCAAGTTGTTGCGTTTTTGGTTGAATTTTTCATTTCAGGAATTGGCGCACTTGTGCTGGGCGCATGAGCCAAAGTTTGTGTTGCTGAATTGTGCTTGCTGTTGTGATGAATTGTGCTTGTTGTGTGTGCGTGTCAGTGTGCGTGCGTCGTGTTGCTTCCGGATGTCTAAGTTGTGTCTTAGGCGCCCAGTGCCTGGGCGCCATTTTCAGGACGTTCCCGATTTTTAATAAAAACTGTTTTCGCTATAACTTTTGACTCGAGTGTCCGTTTTAAACGTTTCAAAAAGTATTGTGAAGCCCATTTCGTTGTCTATCTGTGTGTCCCATTTTTAAACGCGAAAACTTATTATTTTCTGATGGTTCTGGGCGCCCAAGTGGCTGCCCCGATGGTAGTTGTTGTTGCGTTGCAAAACTGTTTTCGGTGTCTAAACCTTTTTGGTGTCAATGACAATGTTCCAAAGAACGTTTCTGCCTTAGTGGCCAACATTAATTATAATGACGTGTAAATGACTGTTTTGCCCTTAGTGGCTAAATATTATGTATAATGACGTGTAAATGACCGCTTGCCCTTAGTGGCTAATATTATTTATAATGACGTGTAAATGACTGTTTTGCCCTTGGTGGCTAATATTATCTATAATGATGTGTAAATGACGATGACGCCCTTAGTGGCTAGTTAAATGACCGTTTTGCCCTTAGTGGCTATTATTATTTATAATGATGTGTAAATGACGATGATGCCCTTGGTGACTAGTAAATGACGTTTTTGCCCTCAGTGGCTATTGTTTGAGTTGATGATGTTTATGAATGAGTGACGATGAAAACCCAGTGACGTTTTGAGGCCCAAAAAGGCTAAGTGATGTTAAGGCCTAAAAGGTTAAGCGACGATGATAATAAGCGATTATGAATTATAGCGACGATGTTGTGTGTAGTTATGAATTGACAGGTGTTGTGCCCTTTTTGGCAAATTGGTAAGTGACGGGTCACATTGTTGACTGTGTTTGTGTGTGTTTGTGTGTGATGCATGTCGTAGTGTCCCATGCATCCCATGTGCATAATGTGAAGAATAGGCTTCGGCCTCTTGTGAAGAATAGGCTTCGGCCTCTTGTGAAGAATAGGCTTCGGCCTCCTGTGAAGAATAGGCTCGGCCTCTTAATTGTGATGAATATGGTACCATCATGCATATGCCCGCGAGTGGGTTGCACTTCATATACTTACATAACATTGTGATGAGCTTTGGTAGTGATTGAATTGATGTTTGTGATGTGGTCTATATAGCTGGCGTTGCGATGAGTTGTTGTGGTGATTAATATTGATGAT
The DNA here is from genome assembly GCA_039519185.1 of Astragalus membranaceus. NCBI lineage: Eukaryota > Viridiplantae > Streptophyta > Magnoliopsida > Fabales > Fabaceae > Astragalus > Astragalus membranaceus. Next base: position 187,270,411 of record CM076848.1, read on the forward strand.
TGATTTGATAATTCGTGACGCGGTTGATATAGTGTCATAACCCTAGCATAGTACTTATCATAAGCTTTATTATATTGCTAGATGAACTCACCCCTTCTGTTTGAATGTTACCCCTATGCGGTAACGTGCAGGTGATCTTGAGTGAAGGCTTAGGTATCTTCACTAGCTGAGTCGGGTCGTCTGCTCTGATTATGTAACACTAGGGGAAATGATGTTGTTTAAGTTACTTATGGTTGTTGTTGTTGTTGTTGTTGGATTTTAGTATTGTCAGCCTTGCCTGGTTGCAATGCCTATTACAATTAAATTGTTGGATTTTCCGCTGTGAGGTTATATTTTAATTTACAATGACGTTTTGTAAGTATTATAAGACTGTTTTCGAAAAGCGAGTAATTTGGCGCGTGATGTTTAACGAAGTAAGTGTGACATCCCTTGTGGTGTATTTAAAATTTGAAAACTCTGATTTTTATGCAAATAAATTAATGGGTAGAAAATGGGTGTTACAGTTAACCAATCAACAGTTGATCATTGATCACCGTAATAACCATTGGTCTGGAAACAAGTCATCTTTTGAGGCTTCTGCTTCCAAGGATGTTAAAAAATCCCCTAATGATTATTTAGGTCAGATTGATATTAATCTGCTCTCAGCCATTATTTAGTTCTTCAAAACTAATGCATCCTCTTTTTCCTTTCAAAAAACGGAGGATGATACAATAGCTAGTTACCCAGAACAACCTACCAAAACTAAGTGTATCCTTAGGAAAGGTCTCCCTGTAAAACCTTTCGATACAAATATCTTTTCTAATTCTGACCTAAGTTCTGGTTTTAAACAGAATCAAGTCAAAATAGATAAGAATATCAATATCAATTTTAATGTCTTTTCTGGTCATTATAACTGGAACGTTATCTTTGGCCTTAAAATTACTTTCTCAGAATTCCAAAATACTCTGAAAAGGTTTATTAGTCCTCATACCAGTTCTCCCATTATTGACATTTTGCATCAAGCAGGTTATGGTGTTCTTAATCCCAATACCCAAAAAATCTTTGTTTATGTCGATACTAATACCAGATCTTATGGTAAGTATCTTGGTCAAACTGGTAAAACCCAACCACAAAGTCTCTTTAGTTATCCTTATATCTCAGAATCTTTTCAGCAACACAGCAATCACGTTAAAACCTTTCTGATCAAAAGAGATGTTTTGACAAAAGATTTAGCTGTCTCTGAATCTCAATCCAATTTACTTATCCAAAAGTTTCCTATTTGTATTACTTATAATTTTAGTAGAGGAACTTTACAAAAGGATCATCATCCTGGTAATCCTATTGATTGCTTCAAATGTGGTAAGTCATGTCACATAAGCAGAAACTGTAGGGTCATAGGAAAACTCAAGACTCTTAAGCTTGATCCTGATATTAAGGACAAGATTAACAATTTGTTAGCCCAATATTCAGAAGAAACCTCTGATCATTCTTCTGAAAACCTAAATCATATCCAGAAGGATGATTTAACTAGCTCCTCTAATCAGATTAGTGTCCTCACCAGAGAACAGGATCTTCTCTTTGAGGCAAACCTCCCTAAAAGTCCTCTTGTAACCAATAGGTTCAATCTTAGAAATACCTTTAAGAGGTTAGGGAAAACTAGTGTCAAACCTGTTACTTGTCATGATCTTCAAATCAAAGTTAAAGGTCTGAATCTTAAACAGGCTGATCACCAGTCAACCATTGACCAATGGAATGACCATGAGGATAGTTCATCTTTCCTTGGTCTTATCAATTATGTCAGGATTCACAAATTCTGCATAAACATCAATATTGTCATTAGTGATTTCATCCTTGAAACCGTCACTCTGTTTGACACTGGGACAGATTCTTATTGCATCTTAGAAGGTATTATTCCTACAAAATATTTTGAAAAGACTTCTAAACAACTTAGTGCTGCAAATGGCTCTAAGTCGAAAATCAATTTCAAAATCTATGCCTCCTTTCTTCTTGTTAAGAATTTGAAAAACAAAGTGACTTTAGGTACTCCTTCCATAAGATCAGTCTTCCCTTTTCAAGTTACTAAGGAAGGTATAATAGCCCAACTTTTGGGACAACCAATTATTTTTAAGTTTTTGAGAAAACCTTTTATCAGGAACTTAAACCCAAATTCTTATCAAATTATTTTTCTGAAAGGAAAAGTCTCTTTTAGGAATATTGACCATCAGTTGCAAAAACAGGATACTCAATTCAAAATCAAAAGTCTTTTAGAACAAATTCAATCTACTATTTGTTCTAACATTCCCAATGCTTTCTGGGAAAGAAGCCATCATAGAATTGAATTCCCATATGAAAAGGATTTTCAAGATAGGCAAGTCCCTACCAAAGGCAAACTGATTCAAATGAATCATGAACCTCTCCTTCTTTGTCAAAAGAAAGTAAAAGACCTTTGGGATAAAACCCTTCTTCGCAAGAGTAAGAGTCCATGGTCTTGTTCTGACATTTATGTCAATAAACAAGCTGAGATCAAAAGGGGAAACTCCCAGACTTGTTATTACAAACCTTTCAATCATGATCTTTGCTGGATTAGGTTCCTTATTTCCAACAAGAGAAATCTCCTTGAGAAATTTCTTGATGCAAAAATCTTCTCTAAAATTAAATCTGGCTTTTGGCAAACAAAAGAAGAGGACGGGTATAAAACTACTTTCGCTGTCCCTTTTTGTCAATATGATTGGAACGCTCATTCTGAATTTCAAATCATGAATGAGAATTTTAATCAAAATTCAAAATTTACCATTATCTATATTGATGATGTTTTAAATTATTCTCAATCCTTTTACCAACATCTCAAGCATAGCAGCATATTCATATCTGTTATTAATAGACTTGCTGTCTCCAAAACAAAAATCAATTTGTTCCATGCAAAGAATAAATTTCTTGGTCATAGCATTCACCAGGAAACAATCATCCCTATCAGTAAAGCTATTGAGTTCTATGATAAAATTCCCAATCAGATCATTGACAGAACCCAGTTGCAGAGGCTCTTTAAATGCCTTAACTATGTCTCTGGTTTCTCCCCTCAAATCAGCAAGAGAAATTCTTCAAAAGGTATGAACCCTAATCTTTCTCTTAATCTCAATTTAATTGTTTTCCAAAACATTTTCATCAAAATTTCTTTGTTTTTAACAATTAATAGCGTCCCTGAACAAGACGACTGTAGTGCCCCAGGCATGAAAAACTGTTCTTACACCCTGGAACACGGTGATTGTAGTTCCCCAGGTATGAAAAACTGTTCTTACACCCTGGAACACGGTGATTGTAGTGCCTCTGGCATGAAAAACTGTTCTAAAAACGCCCTTGATCATGGCGATTGTAGTACCATCAGTGGTATGAAAAACTGGTCTTGGTTCATCAATCATTCCTCTCTCAGCCATCATCAGCTGGAGACGACAACTGTTCTGGGGCGTATTCCCCTAACAGGCATCAATAATTTCATCAATCTCAAGGTAATCATGCCAGTAGACAAGAGGCAGACAAAAGGTATCTTCATCATCACAAGGAACAAAGTAGTCAATCATGCCATCATCAAAGGCATCTTCAATCAAATCCTCCGTAAAGCAAATAGTGCCTTGTCACCAATTAGCACTATTTCTTGGATTCCAAATAGTCCAAGTCACCAAGATACTCAATCCAAGTCACCAAGCATTGGATTCCATAACCAATTATTGTTCCCTGTTTACGTGGCCCCCTCTAGTCAAAGCCACAGCAATCATGGCAGACAAAGAGCATCTCTGCTTTTGTCCCCCACCAATTCAAAGCATCAATCATGGCAGACAGGAATCCACTTTTGTCACCCTCCTAGACTCCACGGGTTCAAACCTTGGATACCAAACAGTACCGGTTCCCTGACCACTATTCAAGTGCATAGTACCGGTCAACAATTCAAGACTCAAGTGCACAGTGCAGGTCACCTAAGTGCACAGTCCCAGTCAACAGTCATTGGATTCCAAACAGTAGTCCTTTACTGTTCCTACCAGTTAGTGACTGGTTACTATTTCAATTTCAATCTATATATACGTGCTTAGGCTTATGTTAGAAGGCACGCTTCAATTTACACTTCTCTCTGATTCTCTCTCTAGTTCTAGTAAGAAGACAGAGCACTTGTAAGCTCCTCTCTTCTTCTTCTTCAATCTCTTCTCCAATTGTAAGATCTTCTTCAATCTTCACTCTCTGTAACTCATAGACAGTTTACTGTCTTATATGGAAGGCTTTGCCTCCTAATTTATGTTATTTTGATTCTGCATTTCAATTTTATTTCTTGTTTAGCATTCCGCATGCTACCTACTTCCCCTCTGTCTCTTTAAATTTAATCTTCTTCTGATTCCGATCCCCTCTTGGTATCAGAGCCAGATGGTGGAAGTAGGAATGTAGATATTAACGTTGAACTGTTGGTTACTACTCTGGTTATGCTTTTAATTTAATCATACACTTGTTCATACTCATATGATTGCCATAAATGGATATTAATTCTAAATTAAATTAAATTAAAGGTTATACTATTAGTGTACTCTTTGACTATAGCTAAATGCCGCAAGCGTACGTCAATACAGGCGTCTGGCAAGGGCAATTGAAATGTGTCGTATTTATCCGCCTCGATCGGATAATCCTATAGTCAACCAGTCCACTATTTTATAACTATTTAAAATGGACGTAATAATATTTGAATAATTTAATTATTCATCTAAGTTTATATCTTGCAGTAATTACTTGTGTTCTCGGTATTATTATTGTAATATACTACTGTAAATTATACTAAGATACACTTTTTAGTTCTTTGTTATACCTTTGCACTTAAAATGTTTATGATCAAAATACTTCTAAAGCTTTTCAAAGAAAAATTTTATATACTCCAAGGACCGTAGAATATTAGTAAGGATATCTGGGTATCTCATTAGCGACGTAAATGGTAGTCGGAGTACGTAAGACCCTGCTGGTTGACTGGGCGGTCATATACCATTATTTGAGATTTATTATCCTAAAGTATTCTAATCCTGAAGGAGAAAAGTGTTTTCGAAAGTGCTTTAATTTTGATCATATACAGGTTTAAAACAATGAATAACTTAGACTTTGAGTGTTTAAATCTGGTTTAATATACTTCAGTATTTACTTTGATTTTCTATGAACTACGGTAACTTCTACTCCAAAATATGAAATAGAAAATAATTTTAGTATTCAAGCTTTGGTATCCGGCAACATGGCTTTAGGAATTGAGTTTTGAACAAAACATGGTTAACCTAACGGCATTTCCCAGATGGTAAGTAACTAGTTCAGTTTTAATACTTATATTTCTGCCAGTAACCAAATGAAGGCAATGATACTTATGGGTGAGGAATATCTTACATCCTTTTTAAAGAAAAGCTTTTTCCTCACCACTATGTCTTCTACACCCTCTTCTCCCCCTACTTCTGTTATATTATCCACTGGTAGTAACATTTGCCAGAATCAATCCAGTTGTAACCACAATCAAGACTTTGAGAAAAATCTTATCAATCAGGAGGTTACCTCCCCCAGTTTTACCACAGACAAAAATCCCTCAAAAAGGACTTTTACTCTGAGGAATGGTCTCCTCATAGAGAATGGTTCTTCCAAAATTTTGAAGGTAATAAGGGATACCTTGTCCAACAAAAATTTTATAGGTTCATTAAAAGGGTCAAGTTTAATATCCCCTTTTTTCACTGGTTTCGAGCCTATGCCATAGTAAAAGATATTGATTATCCCTTTCGTGATGATCATGACGAGCCTAAAACCAAAACTATTTGGCACCTCAAACATGGCCAAATGGTTCAATCTGAATTACCCCCCAAAATACCATTTGCCCTTAATAGCAAAGACCAAGCCACCCCTGTCATGGCCGCCCCTTTCAAAACTAAAATCGATGGGGAACCTGTCACAGCAAGGGACATCAAAGATCTTATGGAACAATCCAATTACACGAACAAATACCTCCAAGCCTTAGGAGACTCTAGTAGAAGTAAAGGTAAGGAAGTTAATGACAAACCAGAGTCATCTTCTTCTTCTAAAAAAATTGAGAAGCCTCTCTTTAAACCCTACAGAGTCTCAAAACTTTTTAAGGAATCTCAAAGCAATAGCTCCAAAAGCCAAGTCAAAAAAGAAGTTGACAACGCCAACGATGAGTTTCTGGCTAAGGTCAAAGAACAGATAGCCCTCCTCAAAACTACTATCCCTGAAACACCTTCTCCTGGCACCCCTCCCCCTAAAAATGTCAGGACCATCAACATGATTGATGAAACCTCTTCTGATCACTCTGAGAGTATCAAAGATGGTATCAGTCCTGTTATCTACAACCCAAACAACCAGTGGCGTAAGGAAACCAAACTTTACTATCCCAGGGCCACTGCCCCTGACCTCCTCTTAGAAGAAAAGGAAACAAATATCAAAAGCTTCAGTGCAAACAACGTCTATGAATGGAACATAGACGGAGAAAACGAATATGGCGTAACCAAAATCTTACAAAATATGACCATGGTAGCTACTGCCTATGAAACTGCCAACAATTGTCCTGAAGCTATGATCGTAGAAATCCTCATCTTGGGTTTCTGTGGTCAGCTCAAAGGATGGTGGGATAACTATCTCACCGAAGACTGCAAACAGTCTATCCTCACAGCAGTCAAAAGAGAACCCAATGGTGAACCCATCCTTGAAGGTGATACCCATATCCCTGATTCCGTCAACACCCTTATCTTCACCATTGCCCAACATTTCATCGGAGATCCCTCTCTCATAAAAGACAGATCTGCCGAATTATTATCAAACCTTAGATGTAAAACCTTGGGTGATTTCAGATGGTACAAAGATACGTTCCTAACCAGGGTTTACACTAGGGAAGATAGCCAACAAGCCTTCTGGAAAGAGAAGTTTCTTGCTGGTCTTCCAAAATCATTGGGAGATAAGGTCAGGGACAAACTCCGTAGTCATAACCCCGACGGTAACATCCCCTACCAGCAACTAAGCTATGGACAGCTTATTGCTATTATCCAGAGAGTAGCCTTAAAAATTTGTCAGGATGACAAGATCCAACGACAGCTATCTAAAGAAAAGGCTCAAAATCGCAGAGATCTTGGAACTTTCTGCGAACAATTTGGTCTCCCCTGTGCAGAAAAGGCCAGAGCCAAAGCCAAACATAAGGTTAGCAAAGTCTTACCCAGGCCTGACTACTACAAAGAAAAGCATTTGAGAAAACCCAGGCCTAGACCTACCAATCAAAATATCAAGAATCATTATGAAAATAATGATAAAACCAAAAAACCTATTATCTGCTACAATTGCGGCAAGCCAGGACACTACAGCAGAAACTGCAAAATAGTAGATAAACTCAAAACCCTGAATCTTGGCTCTGACATTGAAGACAAGATTAACAACCTGTTAAACCAATCTTCTGAAAGTTCATCTGACCATCCTTCTGATAACTTAAACCAAATCCAGGATGATGACCTGACAGATTCCTCCAGCAATTCCTCCAAACATATCAATGTCCTCACCCAAGATCATGACCTGCTCCTCGAAGCCATAAACGCCATTTCCGATCAACATGAGAGGAAGAGTTACCTAGACAAGCTTATGGCTTCCCTTGAGGCAAAACCTCCCCCTGAGGTAAAACCTCCTAGAAATCCCCTAGTAACCAATAAGTTTAATCTCAAAGATACCCTCAAGAGGCTAGAAAACACCAGTATCAAACCTACTACTATTCATGATCTTCAAGCTGAAATTAACTTCTTGAAACACGAAGTTAAACATCTAAAAAGTAGACATGCTGATCACCAGCTTATCATTAACCAATGGAAGGACCATGTTAATGATTCCCATGTCTCCAACACAGACACCGAAGATGGTGATGAGTCTAAAGACGATGATATTCTTGGCCTTATCAACCACATCAAGATTCAAAAGTTTTTTATCAAAATAAAAATTGTCATTAATGATTTTACCCTTGAAACTACTGCTTTGTTCGATACGGGAGCAGATTCCAATTGCATCTTAGAGGGCCTTATCCCCACTAAGTATTTTGAAAAAACCTCTGAACGTCTTAGCACGGCTAATGGTTCTAGGTTAAAAATCAATTACAAATTATCTTCTGCAACCATTGAAAACGCGGGTTTCAAAATCAATACCCCTTTTCTTCTTGTCAAAGATCTTAAAAACAAGGTGATCTTAGGGACACCCTTCATAAGATCTCTTTTCCCGTTTCAAATCACTAAAGATGGTATAATCGCCCAGCACTTGGGACGACCTATCATCTTTAATTTTTTAAGAAAACCTTCGGTTAGGGATTTAAACCTTATTTCTTACAAAGAAAATCAGATCAATTTCCTTAAAGAAGAATTTTCTTTTAAATTTATTGACCATCAGTTACTGAAAAGAGAAAATCAACTTAAGATCAAAGGAGTTTTAGAACAAATCCAAACTACCATTTGTTCTGACCTTCCTAATGCTTTTTGGGAAAGAAAGCAGCACATAGTTGATCTTCCTTATGAAAAGGATTTCCATGATAGGCTAATCCCTACTAAGGCCAGGCCTATTCAAATGAATCAAGACCTCCTCTTGGTCTGCCAAAAGGAAGTCAAAGACCTCTTGGATAAAGGCCTTATTCGCAGAAGCAAGAGCCCTTGGTCTTGCTCTGCCTTTTATGTCAACAAGCAGGCTGAAATCGAAAGGGGCACCCCCAGGCTTGTCATTAATTACAAACCCCTCAATCAAGCTCTCTGTTGGATTAGATATCCTATCCCCAACAAGAAGGATCTCCTTAAGAGACTTCATGATGCAAAAATATTTTCGAAATTTGATATGAAGTCAGGATTCTGGCAGACTCAAATAAAGGAAGAGGATAGGTATAAAACTGCCTTTACTGTCCCTTTCGGCCAATATGAATGGAATGTCATGCCTTTTGGTTTAAAAAATGCTCCTTCGGAGTTTCAAAAAATTATGAATGATATTTTCAATCAATATTCTCATTTTGCCATTGTCTATATTGATGATGTTCTTATTTATTCTCAGTCTTTTGATCAACATCTCAGGCACATTGACACCTTTATATCTGTTATTTGAAGGAATGGCCTGGCTGTTTCCAGAACAAAAATCAATTTATTCCAAACAAAAATTAGGTTTCTTGGTCACAATATTCATCAAGGAACCATCGTCCCCATCAATAGGGCTATAGAATTCTCTGACAAATTTCCTAATCAAATCATTGACAAAACCCAATTACAAAGGTTCCTTGGATGTCTTAATTATGTCTCCGATTTTCTCCCTCAAATCAGCAATATCATCAAACCCCTACATGATCGTCTTAAAAAGGATCCCCCTCCTTGGACAGATGTTCATACTAGTGTGGTCAAGCAAATCAAAGTTCAGGTTAAAGAGCTTCCCTGTCTTTACCTCCCCAATCCTGATGCTTTTAAAATTGTTGAAACTGACGCCTCAGACATTGGCTATGGTGGCATCTTAAAACAAAGAATGTCTGGGAAAGAACAGGTCATTGCTTTTACTTCCAAACACTGGAACCCAGCCCAACAAAATTATTCCACAGTCAAAAAGGAAGTCTTAGCCATTGTCTTGTCTGTATCAAAATTCCAGTCTGATTTGCTAAACCAAAAGTTTCTTATTAGAGTTGATTGCAAATCAGCAAAAGAAATCCTCCAAAAGGATGTTAAAAATCTTGCTTCAAAACATATCTTTGCCAGATGGCAGGCAATCCTTAGCATATTCGATTTTGATATTGAGTATCTAAAAGGATCTAACAATTCCCTTCCTGACTATCTCACTCGTGAGTACTTACAGGGAAATAATTAATTCCTCCTCCTTAGAAAGATTCAAAACTTTCTTAATTAAATGTCCTTGAGCAAGACAATTGTATCACCCTCAGTGAGAAAAACTGCTCATCTACCCTGGATCATGGTAATTGTAGTGTCAGCAATGGCATGAAAAACTGTTCCTACAACACCCCGGAATATGGTGATAGTAATACCATTCATGGTATGAAAAACTGTTCCTCCACCCTTGAACACGGTGATTGTAGCGCCTACAAAGGCGTGAAAAACTGTTCAAATATTATTTATTTATTTGTTTTCCTAACCCTCGTTGCAATTGTGCAGGTTTTAAACAAAAGGAATATTTCCTTATTTAATCAATCTTGGTGGAATCACTTTGTCCCTACCTTTAAAAGCACTAATCCTATTTATTCTTGTTTTTTACTCCATAGTGGATGACTTGCGCACCATCTCCTTAGTGGACCTCCTTGTCTCCAATTATCTTTTGTTTCAATCATGGAACTTACGCATCAATTGGTTCCTACCATTATCTTCCCGTTGCCAAAATAGTTCCAGTCAGCCAAGTGCACAGTACCGGTCACTTGCCTTGGATACCATTTTATCCGGTTTGCAACCGGTTACTATTTAATTTTTCAATTATAAATACGTGCTTAGGCTTATGTTAGACGCACGCTTCAATTCACTCTTCAATTATATTTCTCTCTCTAGTTCTAGTAAGAAGGCAGAGCACTTGTAAGCTCCTCTCTTCTTCTTCTTCAATCTCTTCTCCAATTGTAAGATCTTCTTCAATCTTCAATCTCTGTAACTCATAGACAGTTTACTGTCTTATATGGAAGGCTTTGCCTCCTAAACTATCTATGTTATTTTGATTCTGCAATTTTAATTTGTTGTTTAGCATTCCGCATGCTACCTACTTCCCCTCTGTCTCTTTAAATTTAATCTTCTTCTGATTCCGATCCCCTCTTGGTATCAAAACCATGTCTATCCATAGGAAAGGTCTCTCTGCAAGTATTTTCAATACAAATATCTCTTCTAGTTCTGACCTGAGTTCTGATTTTGGACAGAATCGAGTCAAAATAGATAAGGATATCAATATCAAATTCAATGTTTTTTCTGGTCATTATAACTGGAACGTTATCATTACTTTTTCAGAATTCCAAAATACCCTGAAAAGGTTTATTAATCCTCATACCAGTTCTCCCATTATTTTACCTCAAACAGGTCATGGTGTTCTTAATTCCAATATCCAAGAAACCTATGTTTATGTCAATATTAACACCAGGTCTCATGGTAAGTATCTTGGTCAAACTGGTAAAATCCAACTGCAAAGTCTCTTTGATTGTCCTTATATCTCAGAGTCTTTTCGACAACACAGCAATCACGTTAAAACCTTTCTGATCAATAGAGATGTTTTAGCAAAAGATTTAGCTGTCTCTGAATCTCAATCCAATTTACTTATACAAAAGTTTCCTATTTGTATTACTTATAATTTTACTAGAGGAACTTTACAAAAGGATCATCATCCTAGAGATCCTATTGCCTGCTTCAAATGTGGTAAGTCATGTCACATAAGCAGAAATTGTAGGGCCATAGGAAGACTCAAAGCTCTAAAGCTTGATCCTGATATTAAGGATAAGACTAACAATCTGTTAGCCCAATCTTCGGAAGAATCCTCTGATCATTCTTCTAAAAACCTAAACCAAACCCAGGAGGATGATTTAACTAACTCCTCTAATCATATTAGTATCCTCACTAGAGAACAGGATCTTCTCTTTGAGGCAAAACCCCCTAAAAGTCCTCTCATAACCATTAGGTTCAATCTTAGAAATACCCTTAAGAGGTTAGAGAGAACTAGTATTAAACCTGTTACTATTCAAGATCTTCAATTTGATGTTAACAATTCAAATATCGAAGTTAAAGATCTGAAGCAGAAACAGGCTAATCACCGGTCAATCACTGACCAGTGGAATAGTTATGGGACTAGTTCATCTTCTGAGAATCCTGATTCTGATAAGGATGAGGAACCCATTGATGATTTGCTAGGTCTTATCAATCATGTTAGAATTCAAAAATTCTACATCAATATTGTCATGGGTAATTTCACCCTTGAAACTGTCGCTCTATTTGACACTGAGACCGGTTCAAATTGCATCCTAGAATGTCTTGTTCATACAAAATATTTTGAGAAGACTTCTAAACAGCTTAGTGCTGCAAATGGCTCTAAGTCAGAAATCAATTTTAAAATTAATACCTCCTTTCTTCTTGCTAAGGATTTGAAAAGCAAAGTGATTCTAGGAACTCTTTCCATAATATCACTCTTCCCTTTTCAAGTTACCAAAAGTATGAAAACCCAGCATTTGGGTCAACCAATTATTTTTAAGTTTTTGAGAAAACCGTTTATCAGGAACTTAAAATCAATTGGTTATCAAATCAATTTTCTGAAAGAAAAAATCTTTTCTAGGAGTATTGACCATCAGTTGCAAAACCAGGATAGTCAACTCAAAATCAAATATCCCTTAGAACAAATCCAATCCAATATTTGTTCTAACCTTCCTAATGCTTTCTGGGGAAGAGAGCATCACATAATTGATCTTCCTTATGGAAAGGATTTTCAAGATTGGCAAATCCTTACCAAAGGCAAACTGATTCAAATGAATCATGAACCTCTCCTTCTTTGTCAGAAGAAAGTAAAAGACCTTTTTCGCAAGAATAAGAGTCCTTGGTCTTGTTCTGACATTTATGTCAATAAACAAGCTGAGATCAAAAGGGGAAATTCCCAGACTTGTTTTTACAAACCTTTCGATCATGATCTTTGCTGGATTAGGTTCCCTATTTCCAACAAGAGAAATCTCCTTGAGAAATTTCTTGATGCAAAAATCTTCTCTAAAATTAAATCTGGTTTTTGGCAAACAAAAGATGAGGACCGGTATAAAACTACTTTCACTATCCCTTTTTGTCATTACGAATGGAATGCTCATTTTGAGTTTCAAAAAATCATGAATGAGGGTTTCAATCAAAATTCAAAAATTGCCATTATCTATATTGATGATGCTTATTTTTAATCGTTTTACCAGCATCTCAGGCATAGCAGCATTTTCATATCTGTTATTTATAGGTTTGCTGTATTCAAAACCAAAATCAATTTATTTCAAACAAAGATTAAAATTCTTGGTCACAGCATTCACCAGGAAACAATCATCCCTATCAAGAGAGCTATTAAGTTCTCTGGTAAATTTCCCAATCAAGTCATTGACAGAACACAGTTGCAGAGGCTCCTTGAGTGCCTTAAATATGTCTCTGATTTCTTCCCACAAATCAGCAAGAGAAATTCTTCAAAAGGTATGAACCCTAACCTTTCTCTTGATCTCAATTTAAATATTTCCCAAAATATTTTCATCAAAACTTCTTTGATTCTACCAATTAATAGCGTCCCTGAACAAGACGACTGTAGTGCCTCAGGCATGAAAAACTGTTCTTACACCCTGGAACATGGTGATTGTAGTGCCCAAGGCATGAAAAACTGTTCTTACACCCTGGAATACGGTGATTGTAGTGCTTGCACGAAAAACTGTTCTAAAAACGCCCTTGATCATGGAGATTGTAGTATCATCAGTGATATGAAAAATGGTCTTGGTTCATCAATCATTCCTCTCTCAGCCATCATCAGCTGAAGAAGACAACTGTTCTGGGGCATATTCCCCTAGCAGGCGTCAATAATTTCATCAATTTCAAGGTTATCATGCCAGCAGACAAGTGGCAGACAAAAGGTATCCTCATCATCACAAGAAACAAAGTAGTCAATCATGCCATCATCAAAGGCATCTCCAATCAAATCCTCCGTAAAGCAAATAGTGCCTTGTCACCAATTAGCACTATTTCTTGGATTCCATACAGTTCAGTCAAAGCCACAGCGATCATGGCAGACAAAGAGCATCTCTGCTTTTGTCCCCCACCAATCCAAATCATCACAGGCAGACAAAAGGAATCTGCTTTCATCATTTCATTCCTTGCCACCTGGCAAAGGCATCAATCATGGCAGACAAGAGGATTCCACTTTTGTCACCTTTCAAGACTCCACGGTCCAAGACCTTGGATACCAAACAATACTGGTCACCAGTCCACTGTTCATGTGCATAGTACCGGCCAACAATTCAAGACTCAAGTGCACAGTGCAGGTCACCTAAGTGCACAGTCCAAGTCAACAGTCATTGGATTCCAAACAAGTAGTCCTTTACTGTTCCTTCCGGTTAGTAACCGGTTACTATTTCAATTCCAATCTATATATACGTGCTTAGGCTTATGTTAGAGGACACGCTTCAAAAGAGGGGATCGGAATCAGAAGAAGATTAAATTTAAAGAGACAGAGGGGAAGTAGGTAGCATGCGGAATGCTAAACAACAAATTAAAATTGCAGAATCAAAATAACATAGATAATTTAGGAGGCAAAGCCTTCCATATAAGACAGTAAACTGTCTATGAGTTACAGAGATTGAAGATTGAAGAAGATCTTACAATTGGAGAAGAGATTGAAGAAGAAGAAGAAGAGAGGAGCTTACAAGTGCTCTGCCTTCTTACTAGAACTAGAGAGAGAAATATAATTGAAGAGTGAATTGAAGCGTGCTTCTAACAGAGGCCTAACCACGCTTAAATAGATAAAAAGAAGTAACCGGTACTATTTGGCATCCTATGCTGGTGACCGGTACTGCGCACTTTGTTTGACTGGTACTGTTTGGTATCCAAAGTTTTGAACCGTGGAGTCTTGAAAGGTGACAAAAGTAGATTCCTCTTGTCTGCCAAGATTGATGATTTGAATTAGTGGGGGACAAAAGCAGAGATGCTCTTTGTCTGCCATGATTTCTGTCTTTGACTATAGGAAACAATAATTGGTTAGGAAAAACAATAGTAAAAACTGGACAGTTTTTCATGTTATCACTGACACTACAATCACCGTGTCCAAGGGTGGCTGAACAGTTTTTCATGCCTCTGCTGGCACTACAATCACCGTGTTCAAGGGCGACTTAACAGTTTTTCATGCCACTGCTGACACTACAATCACCATGTTCAAGGGTGGCTGAACAGTTTTTCATGCCACTGCTGGCACTACAATCACCATGTTCAAGGGTGGCTGAACAGTTTTTCATGCCACTGCTGGCACTACAATCACCATGTTCAAGGGTGGTTGAACAGTTTTTCCCACTAAAGGTGGTACAGTTGTCATATTCAGGGACAAATTTTGAAAAAGGGTTGAATCTTCCGGGGGAGGAAGGATTAATTGCTTCCCTGTAAGTATTCACGAGTAAGATAATCAGGGAGAGCATTGTCAGAACCTTTGAGATATTCAATATCAAAATCAAATATGCTTAGAATTGCCTGCCATCTAGCAAAAATTTGCTTTGATGCAAGGTTTTTGACATCCTTTTGTAAGATATCTTTTGCAGACTTGCAATCAATACGAACAAGGAATTTTTGGTTTAATAAGTCAGATTGAAATTTTGAAATGGATAAGACAATTGCCAGAACCTCCTTTTTGACAGTGGAATAATTCTGCTGGGCAGGATTCCAATGTTTGGAAGTGAAGGTTATGATCTGTTCTTTTCCAGAAACTCTTTGTTTTAAGATGCCACCATAACCAATGTCAGAGGCATCAGTTTCGACAATTTTAAAAGCTTCTGGATTGGGGAGGTAAAGACAAGGAAGTTCTTTAACCTGGGATTTGATCTGTTTGACAACGTTGGTGTGAACATCTGTCCAAGGAGGGGGATCCTTTTTCAGGCGATCATGGAGGGGCTTGATAAGATTGCTGAGTTGTGGGAAGAACTCTGAGACATAATTGAGACAACCCAGAAACCTTTGTAGCTGAGTTTTGTCAGTGATTTGGTTGGGAAACTTATCAGAGAACTCAATAGCCCTACTGATAGGAATGATGGTTCCCTGGTGGATATTGTGACCAAGAAATCTAATTTTTGTTTGAAAAAGATTGATTTTTGTCTTTGAGACAGCAAGGCCACTCTTTTTAATTATGGAAATGAAAGTGCCGATGTGTTTGACATGCTGTTCAAAAGATTGAGAGTAAATCAAGACATCATCAATATAGACAATTGCAAAATTTGCACAATTATTGAAAATGTCATTCATGATCCTCTGGAATTCAGAAGGAGCTTTTTTTAAGCCAAAAGGCATGACGTTCCATTCATATTGACCAAAGGGGACAGTGAAAGCAGTTTTGTACCTGTCTTCTTCTTTGATTTGGATTTGCCAAAATCCGGACTTCATGTCAAATTTTGAGAAGATCTTTGCATCATGGAGCCTTTTGAGGAGATCCTTTTTGTTAGGTATAGGGTACCTAATCCAGCAAAGAGCTTGGTTGAGGGGTTTGTAATTAATGACTAACCTAGGGGTTCCTCTCTCGATTTCAGCCTGCTTGTTGACATAGAAGGCAGAACAAGACCAAGGACTCTTACTTTTGCGAATGAGACCTTTATCTAAGAGATCCATGACTTCCTTTTGGCACATAAGGAGGAGATCTTGATTCATTTGAATAGGTCTGGCTTTGGTAGGGATCTGCCTGTCATGGAAATCCTTCTCGTAAGGAAGATCAACTATGTGATGCTTCCTTTCCCAAAAAGCATTAGGAAGGTCAGAACAAATGGTGGTTTGGATTTGTTCTAGGATTTCTTTGACTTTAAGTTGATTTTCCCTTCTGAGTAATTGATGGTCAATAAACTTAAAAGAAAATTCTTCTTTAAGGAAATTGATTTGATTTTCTTTGTAAGAAATAAGGTTCAAATCCCTAACCGAGGGTTTTCTTAAAAAATTAAAGATGACGGGTTGTCCCAAGTGCTGGGCAATTATACCATCTTTAGTGATTTGAAACGGGAAGAGAGATCTTATGAAGGGTGTTCCTAAGATCACCTTGTTTTTTAAATCCTTGACAAGAAGAAAAGGGGTATTGATTTTGAAACCTGAGTTTTCAATAATTGCAGAGGATAACTTGTAATTGATTTTTAACCTAGAACCATTAGCAGTGCTAAGACGTTCAGAGGTTTTTTCAAAATACTTAGTGGGGATAAGGCCCTCTAAGATGCAATTGCAATCTGCTCCCGTATCGAACAAAGCAGTAGTTTCAAGGGTAAAATCATTAATGACAATTTTTATTTTGATAAAAAACTTTTGAATCTTAATGTGATTGATAAGGCCAAGAAGGTCATCGTCTTTAGACTCATCACCATCTTCTGTGTCCGTGTTGGAGACATGAGAATCATTAACATGGTCTTTCCATTGATTAATGATAAGCTGGTGACCAGCATGTTTACTTTTCAGGTCTTTAACTTCGTGTTTCAAGAAGTTAATTTCAGCTTGAAGATCTTGAATAGTGGTCGGTTTGGTACTGGCGTTTTCAAGCCTCTTGAGGGTGTCCTTGAGATTAAACTTATTGATTACTAGGGGATTTCTGGGAGGTTTTATCTCAGGGGGAGGTTTTGCCTCAAGGGAAGCCATAAGCTTGTCTAGGTAATTTCTCCTTTCCTTTTGGTCAGTAATGGCGTTTATGGCCTCGAGGAGTAGGTCATAATCATGGGTGAGGACATTGATTTGTTTAGAGGAATTGCTGGAGGAATCTGTTAGGTCATCATCCTGGATTTGGTTTAGATTATCAGAAGGATGGTCAGAAGAACTTTCAGATGATTGGTTTAACAAATTGTTAATTTTATCTTCAATGTCAGATCCAAGATTTAAGGTTTCCTATCATCTTGCAATTTCTGCTAAGGTGACCTGGCTTGCCACAAGTGTAACAGATAACAGGTCTTTTGGTTTTATCATTATTTTCATAATGATTCTTGATATTTTGATTGGTAGGTCTAGGCCTAGGTTTTCCCAAACGTTTTTCTCTGTAGTAGTCAGGTCTGGGTAAGACTTTGCTAATCTTATGCTTGGCTTTGGCTCTGGCTTTCTCCGCACATGGGAGACCAAATTGCTCGCAGAAAGTTCCAAGATCTCTGCGATTCTGAGCCTTTTCTTTAGATAATTGGCGTTGGATTTTGTCATCCTGACAAATCTTTAAGGCCACTCTTTGGATAATAGCAATGACCTGTCCATAGCTTAGTTGCTGATAGGGGATGTTACCGTCGGGGTTATGACTTCGGAGTTTATCCCTGACTTTATCTCCCAAAGATTTTGGAAGACCAGCAAGAAACTTCTCCTTCCAGAAGGCTTGTTGACTATCCTCCCTGGTGTAAACCCTGGTTAGGAATGTGTCTTTGTACCATCTGAAATCACCCAAGGTCTTACATCTAAGGTTTGACAATAATTCGGCAGACCTGTCTTTTATGAGAGAGGGATCTCCGATGAAATGTTGGGCAATGGTGAAGATAAGGGTGTTGACGGAATCAGGGATATGGGTATCACCGTCAAGGATGGGTTCACCATTGGGTTCTCTTTTGACTGCTGTGAGGATAGACTGTTTGCAGTCTTCGGTGAGATAGTTATCCCACCATCCTTTGAGCTGACCACAGAAACCTGAGATGAGGATTTCTACGATCATAGCTTCAGGACAACTGTTGGCAGTTTCATAGGCAGTAGCTACCATGGTCATATTTTGTAAAATTTTGGTTATACCGTATTCATTTTCTCCGTCTATGTTCCATTCATAGACGTTGTTTGCACTAAAGCTCTTGATATTGGTTTCTTTTTCCTCTAGGAGGAGGTCATGGGCAGTGGCTCTGGGATAGTAAAGTTTGGTTTCCTTTCGCCATTGGTTGTTTGGGTTGTAGATAACAGGACTGATACCATCTTTGATACTCTTAGAGTGATCAGAAGAGGTTTCATCAATCATGTTGATGGTCCTGACATTTTTAAGGGGAGGGGTGCCAGGAGAAGGTGTTTCAGGGATAGTAGTTTTGAGGAGGGCTATCTGTTCTTTGACCTTAGCCAGAAACTCATCGTTGGCGTTGTCAACTTCTTTTTTGACTTGGCTTTTGGAGCTATTGCTTTGAGATTCCTTAAAAAGTTTTGAGACTCTGTAGGGTTTAAAGAGAGGCTTCTCAATTTTTTTAGAAGAAGAAGATGACTCTGGTTTGTCATTAACTTCCTTACCTTTACTTCTGCTAGAGTCTCCTAAGGCTTGGAGGTATTTGTTCGTGTAATTGGATTGTTCCATAAGATCTTTGATGTCCCTTGCTGTGACAGGTTCCCCATCGATTTTAGTTTTGAAAGGGGCGGCCATGACAGGGGTGCTATTAAGGGCAAAGGGTATTTTGGGGGGTAATTCAGATTGAACCATTTGGCCATCTTTGAGGTGCCAAATAGTATTGGTTTTAGGCTCGTCATGATCATCACGAAAGGGATAATCAATATCTTTTACTATGGCATAGGCTCGAAACCAGTGAAAAAAGGGGATATTAAACTTGACCCTTTTAATGAACCTATAAAATTTTTGTTGGACAAGGTATCCCTTATTACCTTCAAAATTTTGGAAGAACCATTCTCTATGAGGAAACCATTCCTCAGAGTAAAAGTCCTTTTTGAGGGATTTTTTGTCTATGGTAAAGCTGGGGGAAGTTACTTTCTGATTGGTAAGATCTCTCTCAGGATCTTGATTGTGGTTACAAACAGATTGATTCTGGCAAATGTTACTACCGGTAGATGATATAACAGAAGTAGGGGGAGAAGAAGGTGTAGAAAACATGGTAGTGAGGAAAAAGCTTTTGATTTGAAAAAGATGTGAGATATTCCTCACCCGTAAGTATCATTGCCTTCATCTGGTTACTTGCAGAAATATAAGTATTAAAACTGAACTAGTTAATTACCTTCTGGGAAATGCCGTTAGGTTAACCATTTTTTGTCCAAAACTCAGTTCATAAAGCCATGTTGCCGGATATTAAAGCTTGAATAATAAAATTATTTTCTATTTTATATTTCGGAGTAAAAGTTACCATAGTTCTGAGAAAATCAAAGTAAATACTGAAATATATTAAACCAGATTTAAACACTTAGAGTCTAAATTATTCCTTGCTTCAAACCTGTGTATGATCAAAATTAAAGCACTTTCGAAAATACTTTTCTCCTTCAGGATTAGAATACTTTAGGATAATAAACCTCAAATAATGGTGTGCATGACTGCCCAATTCATCAGCAGGGTCTTACGTACTCCGGCTTTACCATTTCGTCGCTAGTGAGGTATATATTAGAGAGATAAATATATATATATATATATATATATATATATATATTGATAAGCTGTCTTACATTTAATTACTACTTGAGCAGAGAGATAAAGAAGCCTACATAAGACGAGCCTACTGTGGAGGAGTAATCATGATGGATAATTCTGCAAGCGACTAAAATTTGTTTAGCTGAGCATTATTGTTATTATTAATTTGATGTATATATTAGAGATATTTTAGCTCTGATCATGTGATATCGAGTTGGGTTGTTATATTTATTATTGCTTTCACTTACAATTTTTAGAACTTGTGAGATTATGCTATATATTAATTTTTTTTTTATCGTGGAGGGGGAGCTTCATAGCCCCGATGAGAGAGCGCGCGTGGTAATCGGCTATCTCACCTCCCCAAGAAAATAATTTTTGCAAGAATCGAATCCGTGAGCAAACCCCGTCGAAGTCGACCCTTACGGACCGCCCGCTCACCACTAGGCCGAATCTTTGCTATGTATTATTTTGACGGTGTGTAAAGCCTTTTGAGAGCCAAATCTTTATATCACTTGAATATGATTTTTGAGTTCTCTTATGAAAAACAATGTGATATTCCTGACTATGCGGAATTTTTTTTGTATTTTTTATTCCGCTGAGAATCTATTTATTTCCTCCTTATGTTTTAAAACGTTTTTTTAGGTTAAGGGTGTCACACGCGTCACGTTAGCATCCTAATCGCAACTACATCCGTAAGGCCTAGTACAATTAATTGTACTAGGTCTAATTTTAGGCCCATACTTCGTACAACCCCCCTACTCACTGGACGCCCCTCAAACTCTGAAAAGACCAGATTGCCATTAATGAGAAATGCACGTTCCCTTTTTTTTCTGGGTTTACGAAGGTTCAGAAATTTGGTTCTGTACCCATCCGGAACCAAAGTACCGGGTCTTATGTATTTACAGACACCTCCCCCCATTTTTGAATTTTTAAAGGTCCAGAAGTTTGGAACCGTACCGGTTCAAAACCAAACTTCCGTACCCGTGTTTCTTCCTTTGACCCATCCATATTTCTCTCTCTTTCTCTCAGGTACGGAAGCTTGGTTCCGAAGTTAGGCCACTTCAAAACAAAATATTAAAATGGACAAACTAAAACTTAAAATATAGAGGGATGAAAATTCAGTGCATCAACGTCACGTGTAGCGCTGATGGGGAAAGTCAATGACAAGTGGCATACTTAGTGAATGTGGCGGTGATGATGACTGTTGTGATAGCCTTTTTGCAATAGAGCATGAGCGGAGAGAGACAAAAACTTAGTGTCATGCGTCGATGCCACATGCAGCACTGATGTCGCAGGTTAATGAAACACGTCGGTGCTAATATGGAAAGTCAACAACACATGATATATTCAACCTATGTGGCAGTGATGACATGGCACTGTGATGTCATCTACCACATTAGCATATTTGGCTCGAAGCATGTTGTAAAGGGTCCAAAACTAGGTGTCACGTGCCAATGTCACGTGATAATGTTGTTGTCCCAGATCAATGCAAATTGGCAGTGCTGACGTGGAAAATCAATGACACACACCAGTACTCTTAGCTATGTGGCAGTTTTGACATCCGTGACATCAACATTTTTGAAACACAAAATGTCGTAGAGGAAAGAAAACTCAGTGTTATGTGTCAAGCCCAAAAGGTAGTGCTAGCGTCACAGGTCAATGCCACATGGCAGCACTAATGTGAAAAGTATAATGTCATTCTCAACCTATGTGGTGGTCTGATGCCTACCACATTAGTATTTTCAATGCATCATGAGTAGAAAGACAATTACTGAGTGTCACGCATCAATGCCACGCCAGTGACAGATTCAAATTTTTATTAGTGGGAGCAAAAAGGTCTATAATATTTTCTCAAAAAAATCTTAAAAAAGATCCTAAAATATCTAAATTTCTACAAACTACAAAGCCTAAAATAAAAAATTAATAGCAACGTATTCTCTATTTTATCGATCTCTTGTGAATTTCTACAATTATTTTAAAAAAATTATCATGTGGGGAAACACCTATTTTTTTGTGGGATGAAAACAAAATTACTATGTATGTTACTAAGTAAAATATTTTTTCAAGTGGAGGAAAGTTCCCCCAATTTCTCCAACCTAAATCTGTCCATGCACATGGCAGTGCTGACGTTAGAGGTCAAGTAACATGGCGACGCTGACATGGAAAGTCAATGAAATGTGTCATACTCAGCCTTTGTGACTGTGTGGACATTTGTTACGTCAATCTTTTGTAAGGTAGCATGAAGGAGAGTGACGAAAAAAATGGTTGTAGGAGAGAAAATTATAATATTGATAATAATTTTCTAAAACTGAAAACCAAAAAAAACAAACTGAAGCCTATAACTAAAAAGTGTCCCCCTAAAAAATGAATATTATAAAAATAAAAAATGAAAAATAAAAATATCATTTATTAAAACTTTCTAAAAATGGTAAAGGTCCACCGGTAGATTTTTTCGAGAGGTCCATATTATGGAAACCCAAAAACAGAAACCAAATTTTATTTTTTAAAATTTCAAAACTTAAAACTAAAAATCACCTTGAAGTCTTGAACGGTACCTTAAAATTTAGAGTCAAATATGTTGTTGTATCTATACAATCTTTACCCGATCAACTTTAGTCTAACCAGTTTTTTATTTATTTTAGTCCTTTAACATACAAAAACTAAGTGTTTTTAATCTCTATCAAGTGAGGGTTCGATCACCGCATTGGGTATGGAGCAGCTTTAAATTCCTGGGCCATGTGTCCCACCCTTCGAGGTGCCTCCAATTCAGCGAGGGGATTAGTCACTGCATTCGGCGGTGGATACCCTAGTATATACCCAAAAAAAATCTCTATCAAGGTCCTAAACACATACAATTTCTTCGAAAGGATTATTTATAAAATTTTAGTAATTAATTTAATAGATTTCACAAGTGTTAAAGATTTCTTATATTTTTATATACTTGTAGGATTGAATAGGAGATGATGAGATGTAAGCTAAGCAACTAAATTAAGATTTTAGCATATTCAAAAAAATAATAATAATAAATTAAGATTTTAGCTTTAATAAATTTGTAGTCAAATGAATCAGTTTTTTTTTTATAGGCAATGTTAGTGGGGGTGAGGAAAATGTTAGTTTTCCGGGTTTGAACCCGGGACCTCCTTCTTGCACTCATTTGGTGCACTTCTTCGGTATCCCTTAGCTCGCCAACTGAGCTACCTTCTTGAGATAAATGAATCAGTTTCTTAATTATAGTGAGCCAAGTAGAGATACATAAAAAAGAAATTTAACACTTCTATAAATCAATTATTTTCATACTAAAACTTTTTTGCATCCCTAACATAAGGTCACATGACCTATCAACAACGGTTGATCTGAGCAGTAATTAGAGTCGGATTTCATTTCAAGATCTAAAATTTGAGTTTTGAGTTTAGTAAAAACTCTATTAAGAAGAGATAATCACACAAACCAACAAAACCCAATAAACATGTGGACCGGTCAGTAAAAAAACGGTCATACGACCTGGCGATTGCACATGTTACAGAAAAGAAAGTAAAAAGAATTGGTGGAGGGAGGAATGTCCCAAACAAACCATCCGCTATCTTGCACCCCATATTATGTTATTATGCTAATAATAAAAAAGTAGTATTCGGACATGTTAGATACTCCCTCGGTTTTAAATTAATAGTCGATTTAGCTAAAATAAAAAATTTCAAATTAATTATCGTTTTGTCATTCAAATGCATCATTAATTAAATCTTTTCAATTTTACCCCATTAATTGTTGTAACTTTTCAATAACCAAAAGACATTATTACCAATATGCATTTATTAATTGATGAGGTTAATTTAGTAAAACTACCATATTTTTTAGCCAATTTATTGTTTTTCTTAATCTTTGTGTCAAAACCTTAACGACTATTAATTTGGAACGGACGAAATATATTTTTTCTGAGCAGTGGAATATGTCATATATATGTATAAGTTAATTTTTTTATATTAGCAGAGAAAATATAAAAGTCTGAGTAAATATACCCATTTCTTAACCAACAAGTTTAGCCCAGTGGTCGGACTGCCCTGAGCTACGTAGTGGGGGTCGATCCGGTTTGCTCCCGGGTTCGATTTCCGCCCACGTTAAAAAGGTGTGTTGGCCAGCGAAATCCTTGCCGCAAGTAGCGAGCGGAGATTAGTCATTCGTTGAAAGCGTTGGAACACTCCGTGGGTAGCCAGCAATGATCCGAATAAAAAAAAATATACCCCTTTCTTGATGGGCCAAAACAATATAGAATAAAATCACTTAGGACAAAAGAAAACACTATTGAATCACAAACCAGAAGATTCACAGAAATAATAATAATTTATTCAAAGACCATATTCACATAAATCAAAACAAAGGGAGAACAAAGAATATATGGCTAAGAAGAAAGAGTAGTCCTAGGAATTCCAAAACTTGATTGAAATCCATTTATTTAATTTACTTTTGGTCGTTTTGATAATTAATCAACTGGTGTGGATTGTGTAAGTAATTGTGGGGGTGGGGGGGGGGGGGGGTGTCTTTAGTATTAGCCTATATTGTCTTGGGCTTCTGTATCAATCTTGGCCCATTAGTGGCATTATGCTATGTGTAAAGTCTAGCCCACTGTATGTTATATACAGTGAGTAATGTAATGAAGAAATCAATTTTTGCCAAATACTGTTCAATCTGTTACAATTGGTATCTGAGCTCGTTAAGGGCCCGTAACTGATCTTCTCTCTCGAAAGCTCGTCAATTCATCCATGGCGGAACGCGACAACGGACACGGAAACTTCACCCAACCAGCCATTCCCAAATTCGAAGGACACTATGAATTCTGGGCAATGCTGATGGAGAATTTACTCCGTTTCAAGGAGTACTAGGAAATCGTGGAAAATGGAATTCCACCATTGACGGCGAACGCGACACAAGAAGTGCAGAAGACGGTTGCAGAAGCGAAACTGAAGGATCTAAAGGCGAAAAATTACTTGTTCCAAGCCCTAGATCGAAACATTCTTGAAACGATTATGAAGATTGACACCTCCAAGGACATTTGGGACTCGTTGAAATAGAAGTATCAGGGTTCTGCGAAGGTAAAGAGGGCTCAACTACAAGCCCTAAAACGCGAATTCGAGATTCTGTGCACGAAGGAAGGGGAAAGCGTGGCGGATTACTTCTCAAGAACTCTCATTATAGTAAATAAGATGAAATCTCACGATGTAGAGGTGACAGAAACTGATGTGGATGACAAGATTCTGAGGACGATGACTCCTCAATTCAACTATGTCACATGCGCAATTGCGCAATCAAATGATATTGAAACGCTCTCCATCGATGGGTTGCTGAGCAGTAAAATTGTCCAAGAA
Source organism: Astragalus membranaceus (assembly GCA_039519185.1). Lineage (NCBI taxonomy): Eukaryota > Viridiplantae > Streptophyta > Magnoliopsida > Fabales > Fabaceae > Astragalus > Astragalus membranaceus. The sequence goes on from CM076848.1 coordinate 187,295,796, forward strand.
CAGCGTATGAAGAGTCAAACGAATCAAAAGGAAGAAGAGCAAGCCTTGAAAGTCTCTGGACCCGCAAGAGGTGGAGGCAGAGGAAGGGGACGAGGTGCTGGCAGAGGAAGGGGTAGACAGAACTCCAAAGAACACGTTGAGTGTTATAAATGTCGCAAGATAGGTCACTATCAGAGTGAATGCCCCAATCTTGAGGACAAAGAAGCAAATTATGCTGGGTTTGATGAAGATGAGGAAGTTCTTCTCATGGCATATGAAGAAATGAAGCAAGAAATAAGGTGTGAGAGGTGGTTCTTGGATTCCGGATGCAGCAACCACATGTGTAGTATCAAAGAGTGGTTCTTTGATTTACATGAAACCTTTAGGGAATCTGTGAAGTTGGGAAATAACATGAGGTTAACTGTCATGGGAAAGGGAAGCGTGAGAATCAAGATTGAAGGGCGCATCCAAGTGATCACAGGTGTGTACTTCATACCAGAATTGAAGAACAATCTCCTAAGTATTGGTCAACTCCAACAAAAGGGTCGGAAGGTGGTGTTTGAGGATGACATGTGCAAGATATATCACAAGGAAAAGGGTTTATTGATGACATCCAAGATGGCAAACAACAAGGTGTTCACTGTCATGGGAACAACAATAAGTCCTACTTGTTTCCAAGCTGTCTTTGATGATCTTTCTGAACTGTGGCATAGAAGGTATGGGCATCTCAGTTATGGTAGACTGCAATTTTTAAAACAGAAAGAAATGGTGAAGGGACTGCCTGAAATCAAGGAACCGGTGAAAAACTGCTCAGAGTGCTTGGTGGGAAGGCAACACAGGGATGCCATGTCAAAGAGAAGCAAGTGGAGAGCCTCAAGGAAGCTCGAATTGATACATTCAGACATCTGTGGACCTATCTTCCCAGCATCCAACACTAATAAGAGGTATTTTATATCTTTTATAGATGATTTTACTAGGAAGAGTTGGGTATACTTCCTTTGTGAAAAGTCAGCTGCCTTAGACACTTTTAAGAGATTCAAAATTATGGTAGAAAAGGAATCTCAATGTGAAATTAGTTGTCTTAGGACTGATAGAGGGGGGGAGTTTAATTCAAATGCCTTTGATGGTTTTTGTACTGAGCAAGGCATTAGAAGACAACTAACAGCTGCATACACCCCTCAGCAAAATGGAGTTGCTGAGAGGAAAAATAGAACCGTGTTAAATGTGGTTAGAAGCCTCATCAAGGAAGCCAAACTGCCTAAAAGTTTTTGGCTTGAAGCTGTGAGATGGTAATTTTATGTTCTCAATATGTGTCCAACTAGTTCTCTTAAGGACATGACCCCTGAGGAAGCATGGAATGGAGTTAAACCGTCCATAAACCATTTTAGAGTGTTTGGATGCATTGCACATATGCACATACCTGATGCATCTAGGAAGAAACTAGATGATAAGAGTCTAAAGTGTATCCTCTTAGGAGTAAGTGAAGAATCTAAGGCTTATAGACTTTTTGATCCCATCACCAAAAGAATTTTGATAAGTAAAGATGTTGTCTTTGATGAGAATGAAACCTGGCTGTGGGAAAATGAGAAGGACAGTGAGAAGAAGTGTATAATTGATGAAGAGAATGAAGAGGATAGTGATGAAACTATGGAGGAACACACTGAACATGCCATAGCAGGGAATGAAACTGAAACTGTCTCTGTTCCTAGACAAGAGATTAGAGAACCAGAAACTTCAGAAGCTTCCACAACTCCTGAACATAGTGAAAATCAAGTGTCTAGGACAGGGAGACCCCTAAAGAAACCGTCATATTTAGATGAGTTTGTCTTAGCCACATTGGACAGTGAAAATGAGGTCGTAGAAGAAGAAAATGTTCATAGTCTTGCGGTACTTGAAAGCACAGCAGATCCTATTTCTTTTGAAGAAGCAATAAAACATGAAGAATGGAGGAAGGCAATGGACAGTGAATTGGCCTCCATTGAGAAAAATGATACATGGGTCTTAGTTGAACTTCCCAAGGATGCAAAGAGGATAGGGGTGAAATGGATCCACAAGACAAAGTATAATGAGGCAGGGAGAGTTGAAAAACACAAAGCCAGGCTTGTTGCCAAAGGCTTTACTCAGCAATATGGCATAGATTACTCTGAGGTGTTTGCACTAGTGGCTAGGTGGGACACCATAAGATGTATTCTTGCCATAGCAGCCCAAGAGGGTTGGAATGTGTACCAACTCAATGTTAAAAGTGCTTTCCTTCATGGAGAGCTTGATGAAAGAGTCTTTGTTGAACAACCAGAAGGATATGAAGAAAAGGGCAAAGAAAATATGGTGTATCAATTGAAAAGACCTTGTATGGCTTAAAGCAAGCTCCAAGAGCTTGGTATAGAAATATAGACTCTTATTTTGCTAAGGAAGGATTCAAGAAGTGTCCTCCTGAACACACACTGTTCACTAAGACTAGAGACAATGATATCATCATTATTAGTCTATATGTTGATGATCTATTGTATACTGGCAGCAACTCTGATATGATAAATGAGTTCAGGGAATCTATGAAGAGGCAATTTGACATGACATACCTTGGGAGGATGAAGCACTTCCTAGGAGTTGAAGTAACTCAAAATGAAAGAGGAATTTTTATAGTGCAACAGAGATATGCTACTGAAGTATTGTTGAGATTTGGAATGCAGGACAGTAAACCTGTTGCTAATCCAGTTGTAACAGGTAGTAAACTCTGCAAATCAGATGAACATAAGCTTGTAGATTCCACAATGTTCAAACAGATAGTAGGAAGCCTGATGTATCTGAATGCCTCTAGGCCTGATCTGGCATATGCGGTAAGTCTGATCAGCAGGTTCATGGATAAACCTGCTGAGAAACACTTGATTGCTGCTAAACGTGTTCTAAGATACCTAAAGGGCACCACAAGATTGAGAATTTTCTACAGAGGAAAACAGAAACAGAATCTACTAGGTTACTGTGACAACGATTATGCAGGGGATCTAACTGACAGGAAGAGCACAACTGGCTTCACCTTCATTCTAAGTGATGGGGTTGTTTCTTGGTCATCAAAGAAACAGCCAATAGTTACACTTTCCTCAACTGAAGCTGAATTTGTTGCTGCAGCTTATTGTGTATGCCAGGGAGTGTGGCTCAAAAGGATTCTGGAAGAACTGGGATTAAAGCAAGACAAGTGCCTGACTGTATTGTGTGACAATAATTCTACCATTAAACTCTCTAAAAACCCAGTTATGCATGGAAGAACAAAGCGCATAGATGTGAGGTTTCATTTCCTTAGAAACCTGTGTAAAGAAGGGGTGATCGAACTGAAGTTCTGTGCCAGTCAAGATCAGATTGCAGACGTACTGACCAAAGCTGTGAAGAATGAAAGCTTCATCAAACTCAGGAAATGTCTTGAAATGTGCTACTTGGAGGATGCTAAGTAAATGACGCTGTTTGAATGATCTGTGAATTCTGTGGCTGCTACAACTCTGGTGCTGATATTGTATCTGTATCTAGTGTAAACTGAAATCGTTCCCTTTTAAGTTCTACATTTGTAATTGTTTGTAAATATTGTTGTAAACAATTCAGTCTAAGGGAGGGAATGTAAGTAATTGTGGGGGGGGGGGGGGGGGGGGTCTTAGTATTAGCCTATATTGTCTTGGGCTTCTGTATCAGTCCTGGCCCATTAGTGGCATTATGCTATGTGTAAAGTCTAATATACACTGAGTAATGCAATGAAGAAATCAATTTTTGCCAAATACTGTTCAATCTATTACAGATTGGCTGGTTGGAGAGGTCTCTAAAGTCTAAACTGAAAGACTGCAGCTGACTGGCTTTTAAGGAGCCGTTACCTTTTTCATGTGAGGTTCAAGTCCCATTGTTTAACTAACTTTTTTTTAAACCAATTGTTTTTTTTTGGATTGAATCCAATTGTTTAACTAACTTTAAAAATACCATTTTACTACTTATATTCTCAATGTGATTTGAATAACTAACACAAACAAGTGAGTTAGTGGATTAATTAATGAATTGAATTTAGTGTTTCGTAAAATTAGCCGTTGAAAAAATGTATAAATAAAAAATAATATTAATAAACATTTGTAATAAATGCATATAAATGGGAGATAATATTTATTTAATAGTGCATAAATGAGAAATTTAGTTAAAGTAATAAAGGTAAAATGAAAGAAAAAATGAAACTAAGCTATAAACTCAAATGCTTCTTCAAATAGTGAAAAAAATGCTATAAGTTAGTCGTAATAAACACTTACAAATAGGTTATCTGGTATCAAAAATCCGCTATAAGCTAGTAGATTAGTCTTGCAAAAACACAGTCTTAATAGTTTTTAGCAGTAGCTTATAGCAGACAAGTTTGTAGAAGCAAGATAGAAATGTATAGCCACTACTAGCTTATAGCATTTCTCATACTTGAAATAGCATTTGAGCTTATAACTTATAGCATTTTCTTTCTTTTTTTACCCCTATTATGTTAATTAAATTTGTTATGTATCCTAGACTAAATGAACATTTTCTCATTTGTAAGCGTTAATTAGAGGTGACAATTTGTGTCATTTTATATTTATATAAGTTAGTTCAACCGTTAATTTTATCAAATAATTTAAATTTTCACGCTAGTGTATATGCTATAAGTTCCTTCACTATAAGATACTGTATCCACCATCCACTATTTTTTTATAAGCCATATATATATATATATATATATATATATATATATATATATATATATATATATATATATATTGAAATTTGGTGCCCTAAGTGAAGTATAATTTGGTGCCCAATTTTTATAAGTCATATTATATTAAAATTAATTATTTTAATTCAATAAAACTTCAAATAAAATAAAATATTATAAAAAAAAAATCAAAATTTATTTAAATATTGAAAAGTTCAAACCAACGTTACGGTGTAATTATATCAAAAATAACTATACATGTAATGATTGTAATCTATCTATTAACCAAACATGTAGTACTAACACAGTAACAGAAACACCCACCTATAAATCAACTTTAAGCTTGGGTGCAAGTGGTTAATACACTCCATCTAAAGGGGCGGACTCGGCTAGTACCCGGGTTTGATCCCCGGCGATGAAACAAATTGGAGCCAAACTTTACTTACCTCCGGACCGAACTCCGGGTTATTCAAGACCCCTTTGCTCTCGACACCGGAGTGGGGTCAAAGACCCCTAGACAAAAAAACATCCACCTATTAATCTTTGAATATCATTCACCTTGCATTATTTTTTGCTGCAAAATCATTAATAATCAATTCATAATCAAGATTCTTTCAAAAATAATTTTCATTTGAAATCAAGACAAGACCATTTAAACTACTTTGCGGCATTGTAGAATGCAAGTAAGATTTCAACAATTTTAATTTTGAAAATTCCTCTTAGCAGATGCAACAATAAGAGATATGGTTAATATTATTCCATAAGCTATGCATGCACTAAGAAACCATAGAAATAGCCGAGTTTAACTCAATATCAAAAAACTTGATTTTGATTCAATTGTGTAACTTTTCTTATGACTCTTAATTATTCAAATAAAATTTCACTATCAAGATTATAAGAGTTACCATTTTTCAAATAAGTTTTAAGATTTATGTAAGATCGTTTGAGTTTTCATCACAAAATGACCCAAATCTTTCAATACTAAACAACACTCCAAATATCTCCTCATATGTACTATATTGCTCAATTCTTCTATTAAGTAAGCCAATTGCTTGATCAACAATGTATGAAATATAATGAATCCTAAAAGATTAAGGAGATTAAGGGTTTATGATATCCAGCCTAACAATTTCGGCATTTACCAGTTGAGCTTAGCCATACGGATTGCTATCAAATGATAAAAATAAAGCAATTTTTTTTGAGGAAATAAAGCAGTTGAAATTTGATTAAGAAAATTTCTTTTTTTTGTTACAAATTAAAGAAAAAATTATTTAGGGTAAGGCAATTAAAGTGTTCATGGCTGTCCAAATAAAAAAATTAAAAGCGTTCAATGATGGCATAAATAATAAATATAGTCCTATTTTTAGATTCTGAGGTGGGGCCAAAGCGATGCATGAAGGACAGAAGGAGTGTGTGTGTGGTGTGGAATGTGGACCCTTTTCAGATTTGAAGTACAACTACAACTGAACGTGTATTGCGAGTAGAATGAATAGAAACGAAACTCAAAAAGAAATGTGAGCGCCAAACGCTGAATCACACACACACACACACAAGCAATGCATTCTCATTCTTTCGTTGCATTGCATGCCTTCCGTGTCCCCACTATTCACAAGTATCATTTCTAAATATCCAATACAGTTGGTTTAGTGGCTTAGTCTATTCTGGAACACATGAGTCGACCTAGTAGTTCAGGTTTGATTCCTATAATGGACAAATTCAGTATTGATCAGTGTAAAATTTGATTCTAAACACGAATAAATATTAGTCTTTCGTTAAAGCGCTACTCCATGAGTAGCTATCGCTACGAAAAAAATATCATTCATAAATTTATACTTACAAAGTGGAGATCTTGAATTCGAATTTGAGTAACCACAAAATATCTACTATCTACTCTACCTAAATATCGATTTTTCCAGTTGTGTTACGTATAGTTAAAGTAGTAGTCTGTTATTATTATTTTTAATCATAAAGTATTTTATTTATTATTTTTTTGACCCATTTAAGAGTATGCCTTTTTTTGAATAGATTTAAGAGTATACCTAAACAAACCATTTGAATAATTTAAAGACGCCACGCGTAATCAGACACCATAATTTTTTGACAACAGACACCGTAATGAATTGAAATAAAATTGTTATTCCAATATCATTATGTGGAGTGGGAAGGAAATCACAGATCATCCTTTGTGACATTTTTGGAATTTTCATTGTGCTAAAACAGCAAGGATTTTTTTTTTTGACACAACAAGGGATTTACAGTTGGAAAGATCTTTATTTTGTAATAAAATATTTGTGTGATTCATTCCTTGTTTTATTGATATCAAGTAAGGGACGAAATTGAATAATTCGATGCCAATTTGTGCAACTAAGTAAAAAATTCAATCAATGAAAATGAAGAACACTTTTTGGTTAGACCTAAAAATAATGGGAATCCATTTCTTAGAAACAGGACAAAAATTTGCCGTTCCCTCTACATCATCACCCATAGGAATTTTTTTTATTTAAAAACTATCAATTATAAATGAGATACTTTTTTCAATGGTATTCAATGAGAAAGTATTTCGTGTCCATTCTGTTCAATTGTCATCTCTACTTAGGTGTAAATAAGTAACTATGCGAGCGTAGATTAATCTCCCTATGAGTTTTAAGAACCCAAACTTATAGAAATACGCTACAAACCTACCAAGTGGCATCCTAAAAAAATAACTCAGATTATTAAAAAGTAATTCATAAATTAAGGAAGGAATTAGGAAAAACCCTACGCATAATTATCACAAGATTTTCATGTTTGTAAGGCCTAGTACAATATTAGACAATGTCAATAGTTAGATTGAACCTTTTTTTATAATTACCCAAGTTCAAATTTGAGATCTCCACTTTGCTTGTATGAGTTTATGATGTTTCTCACCGCTCAGTCTTCCGAACTATCAAAAAGTCATTATAATAGTGGTATTTTAGGATTATAATCATTGTAAAAAAACCCATTGCAAATAATGATTTTTTTTCTCTTTGTAACACTAAAAAAATGAAAAATTTCATCTGAATTACATTCCATTTCAACGTGATTAATTATGTTTGTAGTGACCAACAAAGGCCGGTCCGAGTGATAATTGGGCTCGAATCCCATCTTAAGGTCTCAGGTTCGAATCTTAAATGTGGCAAAAAGTCGGTAAAAGAAAAATTTATGTTTGTAGTGATTTTTTTGACTGAAATTATGTTTGTAGTGATATAAAAAGACCTTTCTAGAATACTAATAAAAAACTTTTTAATTTTTATCAATTTTTTAATTAATTTTCATTATGTAAAAAAACTGAAAAGGTTCGACCAATAGCAAGTCATTGAGTAAGAAACAATCTGTAAAATTACAATTTCTCTTACTTTTTACAATACAAAACAAAATAAATAGCGACGTTGTAGAAGAAAATACAAATAGCCGTTTTCTTCACTCTCTTTCTTTCTTTCTTTCTTTCTTTCTTTCTCTGCAGTGTGCAGCACACACGTTGAAAATGGTTCTCTTCAGATTCTCTCTCTTTTCATTCTTTCTTCTTCACATTGTTCTGTTTTCAACCTTCACTTTTGGTGGTGACCCAACGATTTTCACTGACCTTCACGTTTCTTACACCACCGTTTCTCCTCTCGGTGTTCCTCAACGGGTTCGTTTTTCACTGATCTTTTTTTCTTTACTATTTGTACCCCCTTTTTTACTTTCTATGCTCAATTTTTGTGTTAGTTTTTCTTCAACGTTGAGGTTATATGTAATGGTTTGTTTTAGGTTGAAAGTGGGTGAAATGTTTTCTCTGTATGATGAATTTTTTATGTTTAATTTTTTTTTGTTTGTTTCGATGATGGTTTGATTTCTATGTAACAGTCCTTTTCGAGTATATTTGAAATAGTTTATGGATTTTGAAAGCTATTGTTAGTTTGTTCAATTTTCTGATTAATTTTATCTGTGTGAGATTGAAAATGATGGTGGTGTTGAAGTATGCCTCTTGTGTGATTTCAATGGAGATCAGTGAGATTTTTTCCCTATTTTATATTTTTTATTGTCTTTGCTTATGTGCCCTCATTTTTTCTTGATTTTTTTATTCAATGTGTGACCTAGCACAACTGGCAAAACAGCTGCTGCTATGCTGGATATTTTTCGTAGTTATCCGTGTTCGAAACCCCTAATTTTCACTTTGCGTGTGTGAGTTTACGGGTGGTACATCTGCAAACAAAAAATTTTTAGAAAGAACTTCAATGTGATTAATCATAATTATTAGGTATTCACGTTTAAATTTGTGGTTAATGAAGTTACATTGATGATTAATGAGTTTTGATATATCTATTAACCAAGCTCAAGTATTTGATGTGTGTTAACCTTCTAGTTTGTTGTTGATTTTGTTGTCGATTTTTTGTGATCGAATAGTGTTACTGATTTTAATATGATCACAAATTAGCAAGGTACTAGGAGTCTATGAAACCTATGTTGATTTAGATGAGAAATTTGATTGCAGGTTATAGCTGTCAATGGGAAATTTCCAGGACCTGTCATCAATGTTACAACTAATAACCATGTATTTGTGAATGTGCACAATGATTTAGATGAAGATCTTCTCATTACATGGTTGGTTTTACTGTTCCATTGCATTTTTTTTGCTCTTTTTTCCTTTTGTTCATATGCTTGCAATCTGACAAATTTGAGACTAAATGGTTGTTCCAGGCCTGGGGTTCAAATGCGGCGTAATTCATGGCAAGACGGAGTTCTTGGAACGAATTGTCCGATTCCTTCAAAATGGAATTGGACATACACATTTCAAGTCAAGGATCAAGTAGGGAGTTTCTTTTACTCCCCTTCTCTCAACTTCCAAAGAGCCTCTGGTGGCTTTGGTCCCTTTGTTATCAATAATAGGGAGATTATCCCAATCCCGTTTGCACAGCCAGATGGAGAGATTTTCATCATCATTGGTGACTGGTTTAATCAGAACCACGCGGTTAGTAATTGTCTTTTCTTAATCTTTCTTCTGTAAATATTGGAGTTGAAGTGACTTGTGATTGATTTTTGTTTACTTTTACATGTTTGAAATATTCAAGGCTTTAAGAACAACACTTGATGATGGAAAAGACCTTGGAATTCCGGATGGCGTGCTTATCAATGGAAAGGGACCTTATCAGTACAACAATACTCTTGTCCCTGATGGCATCGCATACGAAACAATTACTGTTGATCCAGGTATTATTATCACTGATGCCATTTTTGTTTCATTGATGAAGCTAGTGAGCTTTATTCCATCATTTAATGGAGATGTTTCCACTTTGTTTTCACCATCACAAAGAAACATATATCAATTTGCAGCTCTAGTTTTATTTCTATTGTTTTATGCATTTCCCTGTTACGTTGTTGGAATTGGAATAGTTTGAATTTTAACTGGAAGAATAAATATATATTTTGCAGGCAAGACTTACCGAATTCGGGTCCATAATGTGGGGATTTCAACTACTTTGAACTTCCGAATTCAAAATCATAATCTATTGCTGGTAGAAACAGAGGGATATTACACAACTCAGTTGAATTTCACCAATTTTGATATTCATGCTGGCCAGTCTTATTCTTTTCTGCTCTCAACCGACCAGAACGCAAGTACAGACTACTATATTGTTGCTAGTGCAAGGTTTGTCAATGAATCATTGTGGCAGAAGGTTACAGGTGTTGCAGTTTTACATTATACTAATTCCAAGGGAGCAGTAACTGGTCCTCTGCCTCCCCCACCTGATGATTTTTATAACAAGGAATTTTCAATGAACCAAGCAAGAACTGTCAGGTTTGTTTCTTAGAATCTGAGACCATACTGGATTATATGACTGGGATTACACTTCCATGTTGCATTGTTCTTTCTAGTATTGCTCCATTGGTTTATTTACCAGATAAAAAACATATATCAGTTTGTTATATATTATTCAATCTATATTATGTGCATGTTCAATTTTTCTTACGATTTTAAGTAAAGTTCATATATTGGGTATGATATTGATAACTACCTTGCTTCTCAATTGTAACTAGTTACACTTACAGGAGTTGAGTGATATTCAACTAATATTCAATAGTTGATGAGTTTGCTTGACATATCTGAAATAACTGATTTCTCCATAACATTGTTGAGCAGGCAAAACACATCTGCTAGTGGAGCTCGTCCTAACCCACAAGGATCCTTTCGGTATGGCTCAATCAATGTAACTGACACTTACATGTTAAGGGTTACGCCACCTGTGACCATCAATGGCACTACTCGAGCTACTATTAATGGAATCTCATTTCTTAAGCCTAACGTTCCATTCCGGCTTGCTGACAAGCATCAATTAAGAGGAATTTATAAGCTTGATTTTCCTACTAAGCCAATGAACAGAACACCAGTAATTGACAGATCAATTATTAATGCTACATATAAAGGATTCATTGAGATTATATTGCAAAACAATGACACCAATATTCAAAACTTCCATTTGGATGGCTACTCCTTTTTTGTTGTCGGGTAAGAATCCCCTTTCCCTTCCTCATGTTACAAAATCGTTTGCCGATCACAGTTCAAAAGTTAATTTCTTGAATTCAGGATGGACTATGGTGATTGGTCAGAAAATTCTAGAGGTTCTTATAATAGGTGGGATGCAATTTTTCGCAGCACAACTCAGGTATGTTACCTAGGAATTTGTCACTCTAGTTGTACACTGGGATGGTATGGGATCATTTGTAATGTAATGTTGAATTTTGCAACAGGTTTATCCTGGAGGATGGACAGCAATCTTTGTGTCTCTGGACAATGTTGGATCATGGAACCTGAGAGCAGCAAACCTGGACAGGTGGTACCTAGGCCAAGAAACTTATCTGAGGATTGTCAATCCTGAAGAAAATGGCGACACAGAGATCACTGAACCGGCTAATGTTCTGTATTGCGGTCCCCTCAGTTATTTACAAAAGTACTATCTCATGCTTGAATTGACATTGTTTTAGTCCTTTTGTTTATCTTAGCTCTTGTTAAATTTACTTTCTTTATACCTGCAGGAAGCAGCCTTCTTCTTCTGAAGCTTCTACTTTTGGATATAGCTACCTTTTCACATTGCTCGTGGGACTTCTTATTGTGATATTCACATCTAGCTAAGCGTCTGCTGCTAGGTTGGCATTTTTACAGTTCCCAAAAGTGTATTTATAGGTGGGCCTGTCAGGAAGTTTGATTAGTAATATCTTGGTCTAAAGAAACAACAACTGGTTTTTTTTTCTCTAATTTTGTCATACTTGGTACTCATTTTCCGGGTGTTGATATGTTATTCACCAAAATGTCATTAAGGTTACCTGGGTTTGGTAGTTCTTAATCCATGTTTAGTTTACAGGATTGAGTTTCTTGAATTTTAATACATTCAAATCATGTGCTCAAAATTTGCATCCTATGTCAAAAGTTCTGCATGGCTTATTGGTAAAATTCATTTGTAACAGACCCTGATCTTAGTTGATCTTATTAGTCGATTTTGCCTGATTTTGCAACTCTACTTTCTGCCAAATTTGTAACTTAATGCATCGTTCTCATTGTCCCAGATTCTTGTATGCTTAGTACAAATGGTCGGAAAAGAATATTACATATGATTTTACACAAATTATAGTGTAATTTAATTACAAATATGAAAGTATTAGTTGACATAAATAAGCAATGGCAATAGCACAAAAAATTAAAGACCAGAAGTAAATGGCACAGTAGTGGTAGCCAACCATGCTGGGCCAGCAAGGAGTCCAATGACTGTAAACTTGGATGCCTCAGCTGGGCTGGTAATCACATGATAACCAGGCCATTTCACTCTTTGGGTTGTAGATGAACCAGGCCCATAGTTCTCATACTCTCCATAATATAATGTGTCTTGAGCAAAATCAGTATTACCCCATGGAGACCAACCTAATGGACTTACCAAAGTGTCCATGTAAGTTTTCATGAAAACTACTCTTGAGTATTGTTGCCAAGGCCTACCCAAAAAGGTTTTGTACTTGTCAACAACGGGCGCAAGGTCTGGCGCGGCCCTAATTTGACAATTGTGGAATGAGATTCCAGTGTTTTGGAATGGATCACCTCGACCTTGAGCCGTGATCATGTTAGCTTGACCATCTAAAGGCTTTCTTGCAAAGATGTGGCAATTTTGAAAAACTACTGCAGCGTTGCCAAATATGAAGTCTACGGTGCCATAAATGTAACATTGTCTGTAAAATTGTCGTTGTGCATGAGCCATGAGGGTGTCTTGGTAACCTGATATGCCACATCGGTAGAAGACTGAGAGATCTGATGCTGATCGAAGCGCCACGGCTTGACCCTTATGAACACCAGCAGTGTTTTGGAACGTAATGTCACGTGCGACGAAGTGAAGACCGTCAATACCTAAATTTGAATAATTCAACAGAAGTTAGGGGAAGGAAACAAAACTAAATGAATAATAAACCTGTTATCTAAAAATGTACATGAAAAGACATAGGAGATGGAATATATGATAATTACTCACCAGCTGTTGCAGAGCTATAAGTAGTGAGACCATCTTGAACACTTCTCGAACTTGTTATTATAGTGTTTTTCATCCCATCACCAACCATCATAATATTATCATTATGCACAGCAACCTCAATATTCTCTCTATACACTCCTTTCTTCACATGTATCACAAATCTTGTCATATATTTTCTCTTTGCAGCTGCATCCAAAGCCTCTTGTACAGTCTCAAAATGTCCAGAACCGTCTTTTGCCACCACAAGATTTGCCTTCACAGAAGAAGTTTGCAATAGCTTCCTCTCATGACTAGAAAACCAACTTGGAAACTCATCTTCTGTTTCTGTTTCTGTTTTTGATGTGTTGTTTTTCTCGTCATCATCACTAGCTTTGTTATGTTTCATGAAATGCATGTTGATAGCTAAGCTATTTCTTATCAACTGAGTAACATTGTTTGACACAATGAAATTATCTTGATGATGAACATTGAGTTCTAAAGCACCAGTTTTGCATGTTTCAATGTTTGTGATAGCAGTTGTGAGCCAAGTTTGTGCATCATCTGATGAACAGCTTCTCTTTTCATGGTTAAGGCATTCAAGTGTACGAGTGAGATGAAATATAGTGTTTTCATACAACTTCAAACAATCACCATGCAAAGTGTTTTGTTGAGAATTTCCATGTGCTTCTCTTTGCATGATAAGAGCTTGGTTTAAAGCTAGTTGAATAAGCATGTTTCTGAATTCAGTTCTGTGTTTGATTGTGAATTTGTTGTTCATTTGAGTTGTGTAGTGTTTGCATGTTTCAGAATGTGGTGTTAAATTGCACCACCAATCTATGTTGCTATTGGAAGGTCCTTTTCTTGATGATGCTCTTGAGAAAACTGAAGTTAACAATAAGAGTATTTTGAAGAATGTAAAGATTTCCATTTCTCTAGCTAATTTAGCTGAAGAATATAAGAAGAGATTTAAGAAAGAATAGTTATTGATGTTTTTGTTAATTGGTTTTGGGTTTTGAGTAGCTATATATACATATATACATTATACATATTTGTTAGGTGGAGTGAAGAGGTTAAAAACGTGTGAAAGTGATAATGAAGAATGACACAGATACAAACTGTGAATGTTGCATTTGAAAGAAAGAATAAAATCTTATCTAATAGAATAATTAATTAATATATATTACTATTACTTAGAAAGTGTCTTGTGGCTAATCAATGAAATGGAACATATATAGAAAGCTTAGTTATGAATACACTGTTGGTGACGGCTTGTGACTAAAGAAAATTGAGAAGCATATATACAATTAAATTAATATTTAATTTGATGAAAATAATGAGGTGTGTTCTTGTTTGACATGCATGCACAATATATAATTTTTAGGTGCTGATCATCAGCAGCCATTTTATAAATTGTGTTTGTAATTCAGTCTTTACTGTTGATTTTCTTTAATTTCTTCAGTTTGATGCATGCCAGTATATAGTTTCTGTATTAAGTTATTGATTATATTGTTTCTGGACACCTTTGTTTGCTCGTCATTTGCATATCTTGTTCTTATTAATAGTTTTGCAATAATATATTATATTTGCATTTCATTTAAATAAAAATAAAAATGCATGTACAATGCTGCGAAAGAAAATTGTATATATTATCCTTTCTGAAATAGACTTGTTCAAGGATATGGGATGGAACAATTTCTTTGAAATTAGTAACCATTTTCACCTGGTAGACTTGTTAATTTATATTTATGCGTTTTGTTGAAGCATAGCTGAAATTTTAGGTTAACCCATGTGCTTTTAGTTTGTAGGTTAAGCAAAAGAAAGAAATATATAAGCGATTTTGACAAAACATTACTTATATATATATATATATATATATATATATATATATATATATATATATATATATATATATATATATATATATATATATATATTGCCAACATATATATGTTGATGTGTGTCAACGCGTACGTTCATGTATTGAATTGGTCTCATCATTTAATTTTAATTAAAGTTATGTTGGTTGGTATATTTGCTTTCTTTCATTTTACTTTTTGTGTCTTCCAAACTTTCACGAAAAGAGCAAAATTAAGCACTTAAGTTTAGTGCTTTTGATTTAGAGAGAGAATATTTAATGAGAACCTAGCATTAATAATACCTCTGCGATGCACGGGGTCAGCTAAATCTAGTTTGTGTAAAACATAGTTTTATTAGTTTGGACCATTGTTGGCTACTCACAGAGTGTCATGACGCTTTCAACAAAAGACTAATACCACATCGTACTTAGAAAGCAAATTTCGTGTTTGCCAACACCGAGTTTGTACACTACTGGAATCGAACTCAGAAGCACCGGGTTGACCCTCGTGTCCCATGGTAGCCTATGCCACTAGACCAACAGTGTTGGTTTGTAAAATTTATAGTCTAATAATTGTGAATAAAAATTAAATTATAACTATAAATTAAATAAGAATATTAAAAAATTAAAAGGGAACACTAAACAAATGCATTGAAATTAAGCATCCATAGATAATGAAAAGAAAAGGTCTAAAGAACTTTAATAACATAATCAACATTTAGAAAAAAAATAAGACAACACAATTAAAAAGCGAAACACGTGGGTATCATGTAGGGTTGAATGAAAACCACCAATAAAATAGAAGCACCTGTATAAAGTTGAAAGAATATGATGGGGGCTCTATTGTAAATACGGCTGAAGTTCTTGTGAATAAAAATTAAATAAGAAGATTATAAAATTAAAAAGGAACATTAACAAAGACATTGAAATTTAACATCCATATAATTAGAATAAAAGTCTAAAGGATTTTTATAACATAATCCATATTCACCAAAAATATAAAAACTTAACTTATAATTAGAAAAAAAAACACAATTAAAAAGTGAAACACGTGGGTATCGTGCATGGTTGGATGAATATCAGTAATAAAATAAAAGCAGCTATACAAAGTTGATAGAAGAAGATGGAGATTCTATTGTATGTGGTTGCAGTTTTCGCGGGAGTAAATGTTGTAAGTTCTCGTGAGAGTAAATATTGTAACACGGTTCTTGAATATAAAATAAAGATAAAAATATAAACCTCAATTTATCACACTTGAAGTATTTTATCACGAAATTATTATATTATTTTTCATCAAACGGTTAATGAGGAACAAACTTTGTGTATTTGAACAATAATTTTTTTTCTAAACCATAAAGTATACCAAAATACACTGCTTAGCATTTCACTTTACGTACTTTGTCATGAAATTAATTTTTTTTCACTTAACCGATTATTGAGCAACAAACTTTGCATATTTGAAGAGTTTAAGTTTTTTTTTTAACGCTAAAGTACCCCAAAACACATTGCTTAGCATCGTACTTTATGTATTTTGTCACGAAATTATATTTATTTTCACCAAATCGGTTATTGAGGAAAAAACTTTGCATATTTGAACCGTTAAAATTTTTTGAGTCATAAAGTACACCAAAACACATTGTTTAGCATCTCAGTTTACGTATTTTGTCATAAAGCTAAATCTTTTTTTGTCACCTAACCGATTTTTGTAGAACAGACTTTTCATATTTGAACATCTAATTTTTTTTGTAGACTCTAAAGTACCCTAAAACACACTCTTTAGCATCACACTTTACATATTTTATTTGGAAATCATTATTTTTTCTCCACTAAATTAGTTTTTGAGGAACGAATTACGCGTTTTCAAACAATTACTTTTTTTTTTCTAAATCCTATAATACCTAAAATCACACACCTTAAGAAAAAGAAAAAAACAAAAATAAATAAATAAAAAGGAGTTGAAGTAGGCAGGAAGTACCGACTGCAGCATAACTACAGGACAGACTCTGAAGTACCCAAAAACACATTACTTAGCGTTCCACTTTACATATTTTATTATGGATTTATTGTTTTTTAACCAAATCAATTATTGAGAAACCAACTTCGCGTATTTCAGCATCTAATTTTTTCTGCAGTCTAAAGTATCTAAAATACACTGCTTAGCGTCACACTTTATGTATTTTGTGACCAAATTGTTTTTCTTTTCACCAAATCGGTTATTGAGAAACCAACTTCACGTTTTTAAACTGTTAAATTTTTTATAGACTCTAAACTACCTAAAAACACATGGCTTAATGTTCTACTTTACACATTTTGTCATGAAATTATTATTTTTGACAAAACCATATATTAAGAAACTAACTTCGCATATTTGAACATATAACTTTTTACTACACTCTAAAGTATCCAAAACATACTGCTTAGCGTCACATAGTACGTATTTTGTTACGAAATTATTATGATTTTCGCTAAACCAATTTTCACGTATTTGAACATCTAAAAATTATATATTGTCTTCACCAAAAAGGTTTTTGAGGAATGAATTTCTCGTATTTTAACAGTTATTTTATTGGGGCTCAAAAGTACTCCAAAACACATGGCTTAGCGCCACACTTTATATATTGATATTAATTTATATACACAATAGGTGCATAAGACTTTTACACTATCTGCTAATTAAAGGTTGACACACCACCAAAAAAAATTGGTCAATAGGTAACCACCAATTATATCAATTGGTAACCAACCACTCCATATATTTTGTCACGAAGTTATTATTTTTATGAATATTATATATGTTTCATTATAAAAACAATAGAGATAAAACGAAATTGTATAAATAAAAAAAATAGATGTAAAATGAAAAATACAAACAAAGAAATGTATGCATTATTTATAGCAAGTTGCATCGCAAGTTGCAGTTGCAGTGTTGAAAAAAGAATTTAAAAAGAATAAAAAAACATAGAATTGCGGCTGAATGATCAAAAGTAAAAATAGGAAAAAATAATAGGAAGCCCACTATTTAGTTCCCGCGGAAAACAACTGTAGAGGCGAGTTTACTACATTTTCCAACTGCAGATACGTAAAACAATTATATGCTACTATGCAAGTTGACATTTTTGTGTTTTGATGGTTTGTCACACATCACACATGGACATTTTAGTCTTTTGATGGTTTGTTTTAGGGACAACTTTGTTAGCACTGTGGCTGAATCGACGAACAAGCAACCTTAAAGATTTATCCGCCTCTACAGCGCAAATCCCCCGAGGGTACAACCGGTCTCGTCTCAGATGACAATAGCCACTGAGGAATCAGAACTGGCAAGAATTACTGTGTTTAGATATCAGGAGATGAACCCAGAAAAAAAAAACTTTTGGTCTCAGTTAACGCAAAAAGTACAACAAACTTTTGGTCTCAGTTTTATTGGGACAATGAATTGAGTATTTGTAGTATCCTAATTTCATGGGATGCGTCCAACTCCCACTCCCTCACCAGAACGCTCCCTGGTTGGTGATCGCCAATATCAATTCCCTCTCACAAGTCATTTCCCTCTCAATTGAAGAGGTACACCATCTTTGTCCCCCACCTTTCCCACCGTCGCATTGGCCGACCTCACCTATCTGTCTCTAGCCTTAACACCCCCGAACTCGAAATTCACACTAGTGGAAAAAAAACATTATTAAGCATCAACCGATGCTAAATGTCTACGCGGTGGCAATTTTGCAATTAAATGGAAGTTTTCAGTTTTCGCGCCTATATTTAGCATCGGTTGTTTAAACAACCGATGTTAAAAGTAATTGCACCAGACATTTAGCATCGGTTGGTTAAAACACCCGATACTAAAAGTGTATCTCAGCACATTTAGCATCGGTTGTTAAAACACCCGATACTAAAAGTCCAGTTTTATTTTTTCCAATTTTCCCATTCCAATACAGATCTCGCGTTCTATACTCTCTGATCTCTCTCATTTCTCACTTCTCACGTCTCTCTTCTCCTCTAACCCTAAACCCTCTCCACTCTCTGCCGCCACCACCCACTCCCACCACTTACGCCACCGCGTCTCCGCCCTCACTCCCGGCCACCACCCTTCTTTCTCCTCCTCACTTAAAACCCCAGTCACGCGTTCATCAGTTTCCTTCCTCTCAGTTTCTTTCTTAAACTCCCTCTCCCTCCATGAACTTCCCCTCACGCAGTCCCCCTCCCTCACACCGTCCCCCTCCCTCCGAGGCGCGTCCCTCACTATGTCACTCTCCACCATCGCCGCCCTTCACAAAACCCCTAACGATGTGCTTCTCTCTGGTTCGTATTGAAGGAGATGAATCAGGTATTCAACAAGGTTGGATCTTATTGGTTCAACCAGAAAGCCAACAAGGAGCTTAATTCCGTCGGCAATAACCTAAATGTACGTACACAAAATCCCCCCGTTTGAATTTTGATCCGTTTTTTTTTCTTTTTCATATTAAATTTTACATTGTTTTTATAATCTTAAAAAAATAATTTTCAAGTTCAAGTGTTATTATCACAAGATCTGAAAAATTGATTCAAAAATTATTCATTTTTGAGATAGTTGAATTGAACCTTATGGAATTGGATCCAAGCTGTTACATTTGATCAAATTTTTGTTGTGTATGAAGTTAAAAAACCTACAACTGATGAAGTTTTAATTTTATAAAGGTGGGGTGTTGGTTTTTGCATGCAAGTTTGCCCCAATTAAAAAGAGGGGCAACAAAGAAAGAAAACCACACCACACCACTCTAAGAAAATCATGCAGGATATGAAGAAAGAGAAGCAGAAGCAACAATGTAGTGAATAATCTAAGAAGAAGGAGCGTCACATTGTTACTTGGACTCAAGAGGTGTTCTTTTTTTCTTTACTAGTTTGTATTTTATTTCTTTTTAATATTCTATTGTTTACTTATATTGGTTATGTGGATTTCAGGAAGATAATATACTTAGGGAACAAATTGATATTCATGGAATTGAAAAGCAGTCACTCACTCCTCTTTTAATTCTTTTAACATAAAAACTGTTGCTTTTTTATTCTCTTATACTAAAGGGATTTTTTAATTATATAATACAGTTGGGCAATTGTTGCATCTAAATTCAAGGATAGAACTACAAGACAGTGCAGAAGAAGGTGAAGTTTTCAAATTGATTTTAATATTTTGAATTTTGATCTTGAATAAGAATAAGCCAAGAGATCTTGTTATTCTTTTGTTCTTGAAAATTTTCTTGAACTTTATTGGTACTGTTAATCTGATGCTTGAGTAACTTGTAAACTCTCAGATGGTACACTTACTTGAATTCTGATTTCAAGAAAGGTGGATGGACACCAGAAGAGGACAGGCTCTTATGTGAGGTAATTTCTATGCTTCTTTTGTTTCAAAGCTACACTTTCATGAGAATTTGACAAGCTTATTTTCTAATTAATATGCATAGAAAAAAATCCATTGATACCAATTACATTTCACTTAAAAAGCTGTGTTGTGAATGTGGCTTTTGTGACATAATTTTTTGCTATTCTCTTTGTAGGCTCAAAGGAAATTTTGATGAGATGAGCTTGAGGTCAACAAACCTGCCAAAGAGCTTGAGGTAGCTACTGGCCATACTTGAAGTCAACAAATTAAGTATGTTGTTTTTTTTTGCAGTGTTCTCTTTTGCTCTTCCTTTTTTATGATTTTCTGATTTAATGTGTAAGAACAGATACTGTTAAGCACTTTTTTCATGTTAGATTTTATTTTATTTTAATGTGTTTTATCTAATTTTCAGGGCATTAGGGCATCCAAGGGATAAAGATGGAGGATGCTATCAGATGAGGTTATCATACAGTCATATATTGTGTATGTCAGAATTTTATTTTCTTCATAATTCTTCCACATTTATGCAGACATATGGAAATGGAAAGACTACTATTTCAATATATGAAAGGAAAGCAGGCATTAGGCAATTTTATTGTAAGTTGAAAATTGAATGTCTTTAATATGAAATAAATGTATGCTTATCTATGTTTTTGATAATCAACGCTTACCTAACATATTTTTCTGATAAACAGCTGTTATATTTTCTGCTCTATTGCACCTAGTCTTTTTTATGAAATAAATGAATGAGTAAACTTGAATATCCTATAAATGAATGAGTAAAAGCTAACTCCTTAGCCAAAATAGTCTTAAACCCCTTTTGAATCCATAATATATATATATATATATATATATATATATTTTCTGGCTTTAAAACTTCAAATGGATTAATAAGATAATATGTTTGTATTGTTTCTAAGTCCACCTCTTATATTGTTGTGTTAATTGAAGCCCATGGCACCAGAACAAGTGCTATCAGATCAGGACAGTGAAGGTGAAGTTGATGATGGAGTTGCTGACCTGGAACTGGAAGATAGAAGGGTATGCTCTCTTAACAGCCAAATTTATAGTTTTCTGAAATTATGCTATTCCTTTTCAGACTACTTAAAGTTCCCAGTTCGTTTTACTTTTAGTCCTTCCTTGTGCTAGTTGCTCCTTAAGATTTTGTGCAGTTTACCATTTTGAAGTGCAACAAATTTACATAAATCATCATAGTTTAATGTTGAACTGTAATGATGCATATGCTTGATGATTTTGTGGATGTTTCCAAAGATGAAACGCCGCTGATGCATCTATGGAATTCTTTTATGAGGAAACAGAGGTGTCTACTGATGGCCACCATATTATATTTCGTTGTTTCTTTTTCCCCATGATGATACTAGTTTGCTTGCCAGTTTCTGCTTGATGAATAAACTAAATGTTCTGTGGCATTTATTTCATATAACAGTTGTTATTAATAATAGAAGTAATAGACAAAACTTTTTGAGGTTTTGTACATTTTATTAATAAAGTTTACTGTAAAGATGATTCAAAACATTGATAATTTGAAATCAATAATAAATGCTGACTTGTTTCTTACAATGCTATTCTCTCTTTCTATCTCTCTCGCTTTCTTTATATTTTCATTTCTTGTTTCTGAGCAACTTTACACCCATCTTATTGCAGAACTCCTAGAATTGAAAACAGGCTATTTCAGTTTGAGACAAATTAAAACTGCTACTAGTAACTTTGACCCAGCAAATAAGATAGGTGAAGGAGGCTTTGGGCTAGTATTCAAGGTAAATTTGAATATTTTACATTTGTCTTTAAAAATATGAAGTTTTGAAATATTAGGTTAAGTCATTTATTCGTGATTATATATGAACAACTTGTTACTGAAGGCATAGTGGTGTTTTTTGTGGCTTTTCTGGTAATCATTGTGAAATGAAATTATAGAGATAGGTAAATTGCTCTATTAACAATACAGTTTCTTTTATTTTGAACAAATGAATATATGATCAGTGTCATGCTTATGGATGATCTTACTTTGTCTCTTGATGTTTTCTCATGTACCAGTTGATATACCGCCATGGTTTTCTGCAGTATCCTTAGCATTAAACTCAGATGTAGACCTTGTAAGTATATGAATATCTATAACTTCGATTATTTTAATTTTTACTTATCTATTTAAATTGCTTCTTGTTGATTGTGCTACTGATAGATGTCAAGGGGGAGCTTGGTTTTAGGATATGGTCCTTCTGATTAATCAGCTTTGACATGTTTGCCTCTCTCATTGGTTCATTTATATATGGTATTCAGGAGTGGGACTGTTCATATATGTTTGCCTCTTAATGTGAAGGATTTCCCTTTTAGCTGTTCAACTTGCCTCAGCTGTCGCTATCACTTTGCAATGAGGAGTATAAGGGATCAGGTTGTAAACCATGCCTTTATTTTGTGCGTAATTCTAAACTCTAGGATAGTATTAGGACCTCTTTAGAATGTATCATGGAGTTTGTCTTATGGCTGCTGGTTGCATTTTGCGTTTATGGAGGTGAATGATCTTTTGAACTAAGGTGTAGTAGCACAGTAGGTGTGAAGGTGGTTAAATGAATTGTATGAATTGATGTTGTAAGTGATGTTTGTGAGGCATGTTTGAAATTAAATAAATTGTATGTTGATGTTGTAAATGTACCGCTACAAAGACTGAACTGTCAGCTTCCAATTAAAAAAGTAGACATTTAGCATCAGTTGTTTTAAACAACCGATGCTAAATGTCTATTTTTTTTTTAAAATTAGACATTTAGCATCGGTTGTTTCAAACAACCGATGCTAAATGTCATTTTTTTTTTATCAAAAATGACTTTTAGCATCGGTTATTTGGAACAACCGATGCTAAATGTCACTTTCACATTTAGCATCGGTTGTTTCCAATAACTGATGCTAAATGTCACTTTCAGGACATTTAGCATCGGTTGTTTCAAACACCCGATGCTAAATGTCATTTTTCAGGACATTTAGCATCGGTTGTTTCAAATAACCGATGCTAAATGTCATTTTCAGACAGCAAAAACAGTGATGAAATGGACATTTAGCATCGGTTATCTGAACACCCGATGCTAAATGTCACATTTAGCGTCGGTTAAATAACCGATGCTAAATGTCTGACATTTAGCATCGGGCGATTTAGCGTCGGGCGATAACCGACGCTAAATATCCAATTTAACCGACGCTAAATGTCTTTTTTGCACTAGTGTCATTATCAACATCGCACAAGTTAATCTTTAACGCGAAAAAATGGAGGACGGTCGAACATGAGAAAAATACAAGAAAGAGGGGGTTTGAATTAGTGTTTCCTAAAAACATATTTTTAAAACTTGTTTTTCAAAATAATTGTTAAATTTAAATTTTTTGTGAAATAAGTAATGATAGGAAGAAAGTAAAAGACACAAAGATGTACCCTGTTTCACTAGGACCCGGACCTGGTAGCTAGTTCAGCCCCTTCAACTCTCTAGAAGATTTTCACTATTTCAAAAGACTACAATCTTAAGAGTATCTACGCCAAAATCGGCTATACTGTTAACTTATTAGAACAACAATGTACGGTTGGGCCTCTAAGGAAATGCCACTATTGGAAAAATTACAGTTTTGAAAAGAGTTTTGAAATAAAGATTTTTCTTCGCTTCATGAGAGGTTTAGAATAATAAAATTTAAGATATTACAAGTTGAAAAGCTTTTAATCCCTCTTTTCTCTGAAGAGAAGAGTGCACCTTGCCAAGATGGATTCACGTTATGCCAAGAGTGCACCTTGAAACAGAGGCATTTCTAACCAGAGGGATTAAAGCAATCAGAGAAAAGAGGGATTAAATGATGATTCACGTTCTGATACCATTCACTGCCCAGTGGACCAAATCATGGTAGGCAAATGGTAGGAAAATCATGGTTAACTATTCAGTAATACTGAATACTAAGTACACGAGTCCGAGGACAAACCTTGATTCAAATCCAAAAGACGGTTACATCGTACATTAACTTACGTTACAACTGTCTTATAGTATATATATATATATATATACACAACATCATACTAGGGAATACTAAGCAAACATAAAACTTGATCCTATAGGATCCCTCTGAACTTAAGCAACTACTTCAGCAGCTACTTCTCCTCGGTTTGCTTTGCCTTGCCCTGTCCATCTGAAAAACTCCACATAATAAACAATGAAATACAATCTCAATGAGTTACTTCGTGACCCATTACCTTATCCTCTCGGTGTTTTTCCTTTAATTTATCTTTCCTCTTAGCCCAACCCGAGAGATTAACTTGCTCAATCTCAACGGAGAACCCAACTCAATCATAGCTATTTTGAGTAATTCTAGGCCTTGGCTTTGGGCCCATGACCTCGCTCCACCAAGTGTGCTATTAACCTCTTGGGATCGTCATCCCCCTCGTATATTATGTTTACACTTATCAATCTTTAGTCTTTCTCACTCGGTAAGCAAGTTATTCAATAATTTATATAAAAACCGCAAACCAATATTCAATACTTAACATCAAACATGCATCAAAGTATTTCATATACACTTGAATTAACTTAGGTTAAGTTGAGGATAAGATTGGATAAGTGTTGGTACCAGAAAGGAGGTAAAATTGAAAAATTCTCAAGTTGGAGACTGATGGTGGCACGGGTCGTGCCACTTGGTAGCACGAGTCGTACTTCTGAAATATTTGCGCAATTCACAACCTGATGGTGGCATGGTCCATGCCACTGGGCAGCATAGTCTGTGTTGTCTGCGCAGTAGCCCAAAAACTCTGTTTTTCAAGTGGAAAACTCATTCTTTTGGTCTCCAAACTTCTCCAATCATCCAACCATCATAACCAACATCAATTCCAGTCAATTAAAAGAAATTCAAACTACCATTTCCTCAAGTTATGTCTAATTGTATAATTTCACGTATCAATTTAAATGAACTAAATTTTCATGTTTATCAACAACACAAACACATTCAGCTAGTACCCAATTTACTACTTGAATTTGTACATCCACATATTGATGCAAGCAACTTAAAAATCAAACAATAGGCAAGGAATTCACTTGGAATGTGATGACAATCACAATGCAAGAGGAAAGATGAAGTTCTCTTCTCAAAATAGCTCCTAGAATCCCCAATACTCGACCCCACTCTCCAAACCCTTCTCTAAACTTTTAGATCAACAATGTAGTTTCAATTCTCCCATCAACAATGTAGTCTCCCTAGAGCTCAAGGGTTGTGCCTAAACTCACATGCAAACTGAAAACAGCCCCAAGAAAGGATGATGAAGAGAATTTCAGAATACGGGTTTTAAACCTCAAAGCACCCAAGCTTTAAGATGAGCTCCTAACCACAATGTGAGCTTCCAAATCCCTAATGAAGTGATGACCAAGCTCCTCTATGGTTCCCAATACTCTCTAGTTGAAGAAAATTGGACATGCAAAGCAAGGGTCAAGTGTATGAAGGGGTTATTAAGAATTTCAGAATATTGCACTACTAGAAAATGGCTTTTTAGCGTCCATTATTTAGCGTCGGCCACGACACCCACGCTAATAGCGTCGGCCTAGCGTCGGCTTGACCCACGCAACAGACAAATTTTTTTCCTGTTGGAAAAAAAATATTAGCGTCGGCAATGGCAGACGCTAATCTTGATCTGGCGGACGCTAATCTTCCAATTTTTAAATATTAACCTTAGCGTCGGACTGGCCGACGCTACCTATGTTACTTTACCAATTCTCAGTTTCACACTCTCACACTGTCTCACTCTCACATCTCATCGTTCATCGTCCCCCCGTTCTCCTCCGTCCCTCACTCTCAATCACCCCCACCTCACCTCCACCTCCAAACTCCCTCGCCAATCGCCTCACCTACGCCCTCATTCTCCTCAACTTCGGCGAAACCCTAACATCACCTACGCCCTCATTCTCCTCAACACCGTGCGCCGCCATCCGTCCTCGCAGGTTAGTAGTCTCTCCACCTGTTTCTATTTCATTTTCACCATTTTCGTTTTTTTCATTTTACTCTATTCTGGTTTTCTAGGTCACTCACGTTCCGGTCACCTCTCCTCCGCCTCACTCTCACCGTGCGCCGCCTCACTCTCACTCCAAGGAACCAAAGTGAAATTTCTTCTCTCACGGTTCGTTCTCTCTCTCTCTCACTCCATCTCTCTCAAAATATATTTTTTTGACAAACATATATTTTGTGGTTTCTGTATATTCTGGTTTCTGTATTAGCAGTTTTTTGACAGTTTTTTTCTGTATTAAAAGTGAAATATATTCTGGTTTCTGTATTAGCAGTTTTTTTGATTTTGTGTATTTTGATTTTAGGGTTTATTGGATAGTGTTTTGTTGATAGGGTTCCTCAAAATAGATTTTGTGTATTTTGTGTATGTTGATTTTCCTTTGTTGATTTTGTGGACAGTGTTTTGTTCATGTTTCTTTTGATATATAAGTTATTAGCGAATTAACTTTGATAGGAATATATTGCTATCGATTTGTGTATGGTTTGATTTTTTGCAAATTAGGACATAGTTGCTCAAGAGTTTTTGTTCAACAAATGATATTGGTTTCTGGATGGTTGGATGGTAAATGTGCTTTACAACAATTTGTTGAGTTATGTGAGTGTATTGTGTTTTACACATAGGGGAAAGTGTTTCCTTGAATTTAGTGATTTGTATTTTTCTAACTTATTTAGTATTTGACAAGTTAAGTGTTTGCCTTATAGAAAATGGATCGTACTTGGATGTCTAATAGGACAAATGCTAATAGGCACGGCTTGAAAAAAGAGTTTGTTCGTGGTGTTAAAAACTTTGTGAAGAGGGCCAGGAAGCTACCCATTTATATATCTGGCGGAGGGATAAGTTGTCCGTGTAGAAAATGCAAGTGTAGGAAGAAATCTACACCAACTAATGTTAGGCTTCACTTGTACCGACATGGATTTCAACCAGGCTATTGGATTTGGACTGAACACGGAGAAGTGAACCACGATCTTGATACAAGGGGTGGTTCGAATAGTAGTGGGCATGTGCATCGTGACGACCATTTTGATTCAATAAATCAGATGGTGTTTGATGTTTTTAGGCCGTATGAAGATGAAGATGTCCCTCGTGAGGATGAGTTGCCCAACGAAGATGCAAAGCAGTTCTACGACAAGTTGATATGCGCTAACAAGCCCATCTACGAGGGGGCTACGCAGTCTATATTGTCAATATCTGTTCAACTTCTGGCAATTAGGACTAATTGGCATATTCCACAAAAAGGTATAGATTTTGTTGCTCATATGCTTAGTAGTGTATGTCCAGTTCAAGAATGCTTGCCCAAGAACTATTACCAAGCATCACAGTTGGTGTCTAAGTTAGGGCTGAAGGTTGAGCAGATTGATTGTTGTGAGGTAGGTTGTATGTTATATTACAAGGATGATAGCAAGTTATCTGAGTACAAAATTTGTCATGCTCCTAGGTTCCTTCCTCGTAGGATTGGTATGGGAAAGTACAAAGATGTCCCAGTGAAGAGAATGTTCTATTTCCCTATCATTCCCAGATTACAAAGACTATATACATCACCCGAGTCTGCAACTGGAATGAGATGGCATCACGAAAACAGAAAGAGCTCAAACGTCCTTCGACATCCATCCGATGGAAAAGCATGGAAACACTTTGATGATGTATATCCCGAATTTGCTAGTGAGCCTAGAAATGTAAGGCTAGGTCTGTGTTCAGATGGATTTAATCCTTACATTCAAGCCTCTGCTTCTCCATACTCTTGTTGGCCGATAATAGTTACCCCTTACAATCTTCCCCCCGAAATGTGCATGACCAAACCATACTTGTTTTTGACTTGTCTCATACCTGGACCTCGTAACCCTAAAGTAAAGATAGATGTTTTCTTGCAACCATTGATTGATGATCTGCAACGATTGTGGTCTAATGGAATTTTGACCTATGATATATCCACAAACAAAACTTCATCATGAAAGCATGCTTGATGTGGACAATCAATGATTTTCCGGCCTATGGTATGTTATCTGGATGGGGAACACAAGGAAAGCTGGCATGCCCTCATTGTATGGAAGACACAAAAGCTTTCACCTTGAAATTGGTGGTTTTGGGAGCAATGGTTTTTCTAGTTAAGAGAAGGTGAAGTGAATGTGACTCTCTTCTAATGATGCAAATGGAATGGTGTGAAATGTATCCTTGAGGGTTGCAGATGGAGAAGAAAGAATGAGATGAAACCCTTCCTCCTCTTCTTTCTCCTTTTCTCTTGAATGTCCCCCCCTCTCTATGTCACCCTTTCTTTTAAAGCTGAAATGTGTGTGTGTTTTATTAGTTCAGCTGAGAGTGTGTTTTAGTGAGTGTTTGGGTAGTGAAATTTCTGTTTTACCCTTACTCTCCACTCCAACACTTAACATTTCCTTTAATTACCCAAACAAGCACTCAAAGCATACAAGTATCACATTTAGGCAATTAATTCATGCAAATTTATCAATCAATAATCAATTCAAAAATAACTAGATCATTTAAAAATCAAAGTAATTAAAACAATTACTTTGGGTGTTACATGTATTTTGTTTTGAAATAAATCTGATTGTGATTTAGGGATAAGTTTGATTGAGAGGGGGTTGTAAGCGATATGGAAAGAAGAACTCAAGTTCTGTTGTTGTTGCTTGATGGAAAGATGCAATACCCAAAGTAATTGTAATTACTTTGACCGTTAAATGATGAATTTACACTTAATTGACTTGTAGTTTAATTGAGTTATTGGATGTGAAATGTAATGCCTAAGATACATTTTTATTTATTTTGACTCTTAGCTCGTACTCCCAAGGTTTTATTATGTGTGTGTTATGTATTCGTTCGAGTAGTTGTTCGAATAAGCATTTTATATGTGTAATTGTTTTGTCATAGAGTCCATTTGTTACTATCATTTTTGGGGGTGCTTGTAGTAATTTAGATTTGTCCCAAAAAAGTCCATTGTTTTGGAGCCCAAGTTATTCAAATTACTCTCCGCTAATCTACGTCTACGCTATATTTATATATATTAACCACCTATGATTTTACCAATACCCCCATTCTATCTAAAAGACACCTCAAATTTTTGAGGGTAAAAATGTCATTACACTCTATTTCTTTTTTTTTCTCTCTTTATTTTTACACACTTTTTCTTACTTTTTACTTTTATCTTAGACTCTCTTTCTTCCATTTTTCTCTTTCTTCTTATATTTATACATATTAACCACCTATGATTTTACCAATATCCCCATTCTATCTAAAAGACACCTCAAATTTTTTAGGGTAAAAATGTCATTACACTCTATCTCTTTTTTTTTCTCTCTTTATTTTTATACACTTTTTCTTACTTTTTACTTTTCTCTTGCACTCTCTTTCTTCCTTTTTTCTCTTTCTTCTTACACTCTCTTTCCTCTTTTTCACTTTTCTTTTACATTCTCTTTCTTCCTTTTTTTTTTATTTTTACTTTACTTTTCCCATAAATAATTATTTTCTTTCTCTTATCACTTCACTTTAATTTTTTTAACTAAATTTCTAAATTTATATAAACACTACTTTAATTAAAATTTTTGAAGACTACTACTATAAACCTACTATCTAAAAAACAAGAAAACTTAATGACTATTTAAATTTGTAATTAAGATTTAAAACAAATATTTCTTATTGATAATCTAATATCTACCTTTTATTATCTACTATAATCTACTAATCAATTAGAATAATCAATTGAAACTGCGAGATAACTGTACTGATAAATAAAAAACACGGGATAACTACAGTGATATATAAAAAAAAAACACGGGATTAATATTTACCATTGATATTTATAATTTTTTTTGACAATTTATATTTAAAAAAACACGGGATTAATATTTACCGTTGATATTTATAATTTTTTTTGACAATTTATAATTAATATTTACCATTGATAATTATAATTTTGGAAAACTACTATAAACCTACTATCTAAAAAAACACGGGATAACTGCAATAATCTACTATAATATACTAATCAACTCAAATAATCAATTGAAACAATGAGATAACTGCGATGATATATAAAAACACACAGGATAACTACACCAATATATAAAAAAAAACATAGGATTAATATTTAATATAAAAACACGGGATAATTATACCAATATTTAATGACTATTTAAACTACTGATTAATATTTAAAATAAATATTTCTTATTGATATATAAAAAAACACGGGATTAATATTTGTCATTGATAATTATAATTTTTGAAACTATCTCTCTTTTACTATCTACAATAATCTACTAATCAACTCAAATAATCAATTGAAACTATGAGATAACTGCACTGATACATAAAAAAACACTGGACAACTGCACTGATATATAAAAAAATACGGGGATAAATGCAATGATATATATAAAAAACACGGGATAGTTGCATTGATATATAAAACAAACATGGGATAACAACACTGTTATATAAAAACACTGCATTGATATATAAAAACACATGGGATAAATGCACATATTGTTTTTAAATGATACTTTTACATTTTTAGTTTTAATATTTATCAATTTTTTAATTGAAACTCATTTTTTATCTACTTTAAATTTTTCTTTATTTTCACGGGGTAATGTTCAGGCTATTTAAATACGGTCTAAATTCATTCATAAAAAGAACACGACAACACCTGTGTGTATGCAAGTCATCATCTATATTTTACAATTGATTTTAGATTAATGAGATTTCAAATTAACGTTTTTATTTGAGGTAATCATGTCACGTAACGCGATCGGCCCGTGCGGATGATGTACGGGTATTGTACTGGTGGGTATTAAAAAGAAGAGCCTCACTTATTTCCCTCCCTTTTACCACATTAACTAAAAGTTTAGAGTGAAGCTTGAGGAGGGAGGGAGGACTCGAGAGTGAAGAGTTCGAAGAGAGGAGAAAATGAAAAACACTTCCACCTTGGTTGAAGCACAAAAGAGCTGATCACTTTTTCCCTCTCTGCACACCTTCATATATAACCTAAGTTCCCAAAAGAAAAAGAAAAGAGAACTAGTGAGAAAAGGAGAGAAAGTTTCGAAGGAGAGGAGAGGAGAGGAGAGGAGAAATAGCTTTTCCTTCACCCCTTTCTCATTCAACCACCTAAGAACCCAACCTTCATCTTCACCCTAAAATAACAACTTCATCATCACTTCACAATCATCACATTCTTGTATTTGTAGTGAGCTAGTAATATTAGATTCTGAAACTTTCCGCACCATCATTCCTTTGGCTGTTTTCGGTTGCATGTGAGTTTTTGAGGTTCAAAATGCTGATTTGGTGCTTGCATGTGTGATTGGGAGGTAGCAATTGGAGCTTTCAGAGGTAAAATCGGGTTGGGGTTAGCTTAGAGTTCAATAGCAACTTTGGGAGCTGAAGTAGAGTCATAGAAAGCTTGAAGTTGTTGGTGTTTTGTGGCGATCAACATTTGTGCTTGTTGATTTGTTGTCAAGGTGAGTTTCCTTTTCCCCTTTTTGGTGTTAATTCTTTAGGGTTTTAAGCACTTAGTTTCTTTACCCTCATTGTTCTGAAATAGTGATGATGGTTGTTGTTTGAAGTTCTTACCCACCCAATTGTTTAATTGGGGATTGAAGCTTTTAGCTCAAGTGGGTAGATTTAGTGTAAAGAAATGGGATGAATTGAAATGTTGTTATTGATATGTTTGGTGCTTGTTTGTGTTGTAATTGATTGAAAATTGGTGTTTCAAGTGATTGTATGAAGGTTAGGGTATGTTAGGAGCACCTAGAATTGAGATAGGAACACAAAATCAACAATTTTTCCTACTGCTACAAGGACACGGGTCCTGTCACTTTGACACGGGCACCCATGTCACAATCTGACTGTGAGAATTTTTCGTAGCCTTTCGACGTGTTTCATTCATAACTTTTGATTCCGAACTCTGTTTTAGGTGTTTGGAAAGCTAAGGAAAATTTATACAATTATAAATAAACCCTGAAACGTGTTTCTGTTTTGATTCTAAAAGTCCTCTCAATTTGCTCTAATCCATCAGTCTTGATATGAATTGTGCACGACATTATTGTTCGTTCAAAACCTTGTGAGCAAAGAACTATTTAGTACATACATAAGTACATTTATAAATGAGCTAAAGAATGGATTATGTACTTGGGGTCCGTGTCATGAACCAATCTCAAGGCCCAAGAGGTTTATTATATTGAAGACGGGTCCCCCACAGTGTACGTAATAGCTTTTATATTATGTAAGTTTATTGCGTTAGGGGGATGCATCATAGGTAAATAATAAAAGATATCGTGAGTATATGCATGGTGAGGTACCGTTGAGGAACTCACTGAGATTATTGTAATCTCACCCTTTATTTATGTGGTGGATTACAAATAAACAAGTGATTAAGTTACTGACAAAGGAAAGGAAAGAGCTCCTTGAGAGTCCTTTTATAATGAAGTTCAAATGAGAACTGAAGATGATGATGTATTATGTTTCCATGTATGTAAATGTTGACCACTTTGTTGGTTTCAACAGATGACGTATTATCTTTATATCGTATTAGGACATATGCGCTGGAGATTTTGGATTACTTGATGTAACTTAACTCTTATGAGGTTTCTTCCATGAAATGGAAAATGTATGTTTCATGATAAGAAAATTTCTCTTTATAAGAAAGAGTTAAGTCGTATGAAGGAAGTATTTGAAAATTTAACCCAATCTCACTTTTGCGCATCTCTGATTTGTTACAAAGCGTAATATGCTAGATTTTATTGACGAGTAAAATTTAGGATGTTACAAAAGAAGAAGAAAGGAAGAGGAAGAGGAGAAAAAAAGGAACAATGGAACTGGAAGAGGAAGAAGAGAGTGTTAAAGATTTACCTTAATTTTTGTTTTTTTCAATTTTTTTAGTTTTAATGTTTTATTAAATAAATAATGAGGTGGCAAGTACATGTGAATTCATTAAATGACATGCGCCAGTTGTATAAGGTGGCAAGTACATGTGAATTCATTAAATGACATACAACTGGTGGAAACTACGCACCAATGAAATGGTAATCAAAAAAAATATTCATATTTCATGAATCCATAAAAAATAGTTAATGGATAAGGTGTATATAAACATTTGTCTAGCGAACATATTTTCTATGAACAAGAAGGACACCGCAAGGAATTATGCTCTCGAGTTTGCATTCCTAGTCGCTTTCTTCATCATTGCATCAGGTTACAAACCACAGACTGAATTAATTAAGCAAATTTTCTATGCAACCAGTTATTTTTTACATTAACAAGTCTACCTTTTAAATCCCACTGTCGCATGCAGTAGTGGATCTAGGACCCTGAGTCAAGGGGCAAAGTTTTTCACACACTCATTACTAAAAATGTAATAAAAATAAGACTTTAACAGGTTCACAACTTGTGTTGCACTGATTAAACACAAATTAAGGGCTTGTTTGTCGCTGATTAAAAAATAAGTGATTTTATTATTAAATAATTTAGAGATTAGTTTTTAGAAATTTTTAAGAAAATGAGAAGTTGTTTTGTATTTGTGTAACATTCTGAGAATCACTTATTTTAAAAAAAATCCTTAAAAAAACGATTTTTATGAGAAGCTACTCAAAACAACTTCTCATATGAAGCAGTTTTTAGATTATTTTCAGCTTTTCATTTTTTTAAGAATCTATAACAAACAGACAGCGTGTCGTCATAAGTGATTTTTTTTTAAAAAGAGCCGTAACAAACGTGTAATTATTTTGAAATAGTGTTTGTTTTATTTTAATTGAAATGTGTGCTAATTATCAGACAATTGTTGATTTTAATTAACTAGGAGTGTAGTTGTGTGATGATAATAGGAGGGTATTTAAGTAACTTTAAAATATTAAGTTAGAGCATTTTTGACATTTGCATCATCCCCTTATAAAAAGGGCAAATTGGCCCCAAAACACAACACACACCATTTGAGAAAGAAAAGAAAAGAAAGAAATAGAGAAAAGAGAGAGAGAGTGTCGCGAGAGGGAGAAGAAGAGGAATCAAGAGGAAAGTTTGAGTTTTGTGTGAGGTTTTTTTATCAATTGAATCATCTCACTTCCCTCTTTCCATGGGTACTCTTAGTTTTCTGAAAATCACCACCAAACTCTCCCTCCATTTGTGAACCCTAGAGAGAGAATTGGAAGCTTTGGTCAAATTTTGGGGTATTTCTTGTTAGAATTGAAGTTTGGAATTTTGGAGGCTAAATCAAGGGTTTTGGTTGCTAAACGGGTAGCGATTTCGAGTAAGATCAACTAGGGTTTCGGTTGGAGTTTGGTTTGGGAACTATTTCGTGTTGGTTGTGTGTTTCGCTTTCGTTTTCAAACCCCCCCTTCGAATTCAATGTGAGTTCTTACTCCGCTTAGGTTTTTCATTCGCAAAAATGTTGTTGTATGTCACTGATTGTTTGTGGTTGGCAATATCGTATAATGATTTCGAGTAAAAACCGTTACGTTTTGATATTTCGATAAGTTGATGGGAATGGATTTCATTGCTTCACTCACATGATTGATTGTTGAATTAGCTGTTTAAACATGTTTTGGTACTGTTGTTGAATGTTGTTAATTTAGGAATTGAGCGGGACGAGAAACGGGATAGAACTGAATGGCAGATTTCGTGAAAACGCAAAATTTTGGGAAGCTGGTGCACAGACCCGACCCGTGCGCCTTCAGGCCCGAGTCGTGCGTCTGGGTCTGACACCGTCTTCCTAAAATCAAATTTTGCGCCCGGGTCATGTGCCTGTGTGCATGGCCTGTGCACCCCCTGCTGACAGTATTTTCAAAAGTCGGTTTTCCGCTCCCCTTTCGATGCGATTTCTGTAACATCCCAAAATAATTAATTTAATTATTTTGATGTTTAAACCCTTTAATTATTTTATGGTGTTGATTGATAATTTTATAAATAGATTGCTAAATTAATTATTGATTGTTGTGGGGTTTTAAGTGAATAATAGATAATAAGGGTATTTTAGGAAATTAGAGTTGATTGAGGGCGTAGAGGTCTTTTCACCCCACACCCTCACTTATGTTGTTTGAAAAGGAAAAAAGAAAATAAAGAAAGTGAGAAAAGAAAGAGAGAAGTTGAGAGAAGAAGAGAGAAAAGAAGAAAGGTAGAGAAAAGAAGAAGAAGAAGAAGAGGAGAAGAAGAAGAGAAAGCTTAAATATTATATATAGCAGGTTGGATGATAAAGAAGTCTTCATTTCTAATTTGTCCTCCATATCACTATCAGCAGCACTTTCATTCAACTCAGCAGCAGCCATATATTCATTGTTAGCAGGAACAAATGTAGCAGGTTGGATGATAAAGAAGTTTATCAATTTAGATTTTGAAGCTATAACTTAATGTCCTATTACAAAAAATTAAAATAAATATATTTGACCATAAAAAATAAGTATAGTTTTGGTCCTCCTGTCGTATGTGCAGTCCACTGGGATATATCCTTGTAATATCATACCCGTAAATTAGGCTTTTTTTAACCCCCTCTTGGACCTTGTACCCCCATAACCCATTTTATCCGCAAAATACCCCTATTTTTTTACAAAAATTTAAATTGAAATTGATTTTTTTTAAAATTTCCGGAATTACCTATCAAGAGGTGCTTCCGGAAGCCATTTTCTCAGTCTTTCTGGAAACACCTATTTTGACATATTTCCGAAAGTCATTTTTGTGTTTTGGAATTATGTCAAAAGAGATGATTCTGAAAACAATTTGGTTGAATTTTTCCGAAAACACCTCAAAAAAAGATGATTCCGAAAGCAAGTTTAGTTTTTTTGGAAAACTGACAGACAGACAGACATAGACTCGAGCAATGCAGAAGAGAAGACCAAGTAAGTCACGGGTTCAATTATTCACTGAAAGCAAAGTGGAAAGTAGTGGATACAAAACAAACATGGTCCTGTGTCAAAAAAAAGAAGCAAAGATAGTCCTCCATTTAGCTGGACATTCTTGATGATTGAATAAACTTGAACAATGAACAACAACTGATAACTGTGGTGTTTTTCTTATAGTAACAAAATAAAAGAAATCAAGTTATATTATTATACTCTCTGCACCACTGCATTTTGTGAACTAAGCAAGCAAACGACGACTCTATGGCGACTATTTTGGCTGAAGCACTCGTTTCAGAATCTGTGAAGCTGTTATTGGATAGGATTGTTTCCCGTGAGTTCGTGGACTTCTTTCGGAGCACCAAGCTTGACTATGCGCTGTTGGAAAGGCTGAGACCAACACTGGTGAGTCTTCAAGCTGTACTCATCGATGCTGAGCAGAAACAGATCACCAATTCTGCTGTCAAGCAATGGCTTGTTATGCTGCAAGATGTTGTCTTTGATGTTGAAGATCTGTTTGATGAAATCAACACTGAGGCATTGCGCTGCAAACTAAAAGCTGAGCAAAAAGGGAAAAGGGCTAAGTTGCAGAAATTCATTTCTTCTCATTTCAAAAGGTCTTATAAGGCCATCAATTCTGAAATGGAAGAACTACATATAAAGTTGAAGGACTTTGTAAAGCAAGTACAGAATCTTGGATTAAGAGATGGTGTTTCCAGCATTGTTTGGCATGGAACTCCTACTAGTTCTGTTGCGGTAGATGAATCTTCTATTTATGGCAGAGATAATGATAAAAAGAAACTCAAAGACTTTTTGATGTCAGAAGATGCTGGTGAGGGTGACGGTAAAATAGGAGTAGTTTCCATCGTGGGTATGGGAGGGCTTGGCAAAACAACCCTTGCCAAACTCCTTTACAATGATCTAGATGTGAAACAAAAGTTTAATTTGAAAGGTTGGGCACACATCTCCAAGGATTTTGATGTTCTCAAGGTCACCAAAGCCCTTCTTGAATCGATCACTAAAAAATCAACTGAGGCTAATAACCTGGATACTCTACAAGTGCAACTGCAGAAAAGTTTGAATGGTAAAATGTTTTTGCTAGTACTGGATGATATATGGGATGTGATCTATGATGTTTGGAACAATCTGAAGGACATCTTCAATGTCGGGGAAACAGGAAGCAGGATCGTCATCACAACACGGAATGAAAGTGATGCACTAGCCATGCAAACCTTTCTTCCCATCCACAGATTGGAACCCCTGGAAAGTGAAGATTGTTGGTCTTTACTTGCCAAACATGCATTCAGAGCAAGTAACATATGGAAATTGCAAAACACTGGGGTGCAACCAGCTTTGCTATTGAGCTATCATTATCTTCCGGGTGATTTAAAAAGATGCTTTTCTTACTGTGCAATTTTTCCGAAGAACTACAAATTAAAGAAAGAGATGATAGTTCAGCTATGGATTGCAGAAGGCTTAGTTCTTCATCCCAAGAGTGAGAAAAGTTGGGAAGAAGTAGCAGAAGAATACTTTGATGAACTAGTGTCAAGGTCAATGATCCATGGTAGATCTGTTGATGGCGAAGAAATATTTGAAATGCATGACCTCATGAATGATTTAGCTACAACGGTTTCATCTCCATATTGTGTGAGGCTTGATGAACAAAAAGAAGTAGAAAGTCTTGAAAGGATGCGTCATTTGTCATACAATCGAATTTTTGACAACTCTTATAATAATAAGTTTGATAGATTGTGTGGATTGAAAGGTCTGCATACCTTCTTGTCCTTACCATTACAAGAATGGGGGTTCCCTGAGTACTATTGCATGTCATACAAGGCAGTAGGCGACTTGTTGCTAGCAATGAAGCACTTACACTCATTGTCTTTGTCAAGGTGCAGCCTTATGACT
The DNA here is from genome assembly GCA_039519185.1 of Astragalus membranaceus. Classification (NCBI taxonomy): domain Eukaryota; kingdom Viridiplantae; phylum Streptophyta; class Magnoliopsida; order Fabales; family Fabaceae; genus Astragalus; species Astragalus membranaceus. Next base: position 187,333,934 of record CM076848.1, read on the forward strand.
AAGGTCCCTACCAATGAACACTCTAGTAGGGCTCCGTGAAATGTTTATTTTTGATCTTCCAAATCTGCAATCTATTGCCAAAGATGGTTTTCCTATCAATTTACGGAGACTGGTAATTGGATCTTTTGTAGGGGATTTGTGGAATACAAGAGTTTGGGAACGCCTTACTTGTCTTTCAGAGCTGCAAATTAAAAGTGGTGATATCGTGGAGTCGCTGATGAAAATGGAAGTGCCCTTGCTACCCACTTCTCTCGTCAAAGCTGCAACGGTTTCATCTCCATCGAAGGTCTGTTGATGGCGAAGAAATATTTGAAATGCTTAGAAATATCGTGGAGTCATCAACGCCTTACTTGTCTTTCAAGGTCATTGATCCATCGAAGGTCTGTTGATGGCGAAGAAATATTTGAAATGCATGACCTCATGAATGATTTAGCTGCAACGGTTTCATCTCCATTTTGTATCAGGCTTGAGGAACATAAACCACAAGGATGCTTTTATTTGTGCCATTTGCCAACGATGCTTGTTTGTTATTAACTCTAGGGCTTGAAGAAATATGTGAGTTTTTATTTGTACCATTTGCCAATGATGCTTGTTTGTTATTAACTTTAAGGAAGGAGTCATACTCTATTTTTGTCAACAAAAAAAAACTCAGAAGTTATACTCATATTAATTAATTGATATTCCATTTTAGCTAATGATTCCATTTGCCAACATGGCCCTAGATTATTGTTGTTTTAATTAATGTTGCTATAGCCAATGACTTCACCTGGTGAAAAACCAACAACATCATCTGTTTGTGTGATTGTTGCAGTTCTTGTGGATTAACTCATTAAGGTTATTGACATGATAATAAGAATTATATATACAAATAAGTAACAATCTTGAGTTTAAGAGAACTGTTAATGTTTCAGGTTATTTAGTAATAAGAATTATCTATCTTGTATAAGGCTGATTGGGTATTCAACAGTATATCACGCATATATCTTGTTCAAATAAGGGATGTCTTTCACAATTAACTACATACATTGGCATTTTCAAGAATTTAAAAAAAGCATGGGGGCTAGATGTAAATAAGAAGTAAATAAACTAGTAAGCTAGATGTTTATGTTTGGTTTAACTCGGTCTTAGATTATTGATGGTGTAATGTTGTTGTAGCTAATGATAATTCTAACTAACCAACAAACTTCAATTACAGTTATCAACTATCCTGTTGTTACTCACTTAACAGCACACTAACTAAAAGCACTTAACAGAACTGGTTTACAACTCTAACAAGAAATGGTAGTTTGACACTTAATTGTAGTTTTGGTTGCTCCCTCAATTTTCATCCTATAGTCTCTATTGGATAACTCTCAAGTCTCAAACAATGTCTGTAAGCTATTGATAAACCTCGTTAAATTTTCATTCTACTAATTATGCATGCACAGAGCTTCTTATAGTCCTTTTAGGTATGCATGCTTGTCTTGTTTAGAACTATGGTGTAATGTTGTTGTAGCCAATGATTTCACACATTGTATGTTTGTGTGATTGTAATCTCAAGCCATCACACATTGTATGTTTGTGTGATTGTGGCAGTTCTGTGGATTAATTCATTAAGTTATTGACAATTTTTACATGCTATTATGAATTAAATATTTGACAAGTGATAATGTAATGTTGAGCTTAAGAGACATGTTAGTCTTTCAGGATATTTAGTATTGAAGCTATGCGATAAAATTCAGAAAAGAATTAATTATTTACCCATTTGGCTTTGGTAGTGGCTTTTTATTTATGAAGCAAGTATTTTGTTTTGCAAATTTTTGAACTGAGACATGTAACATGCCAGAGAGAATCTTATAGCTTTTCATTGGGTTGGTGTAATGTAAGGAAACATAAATAGTAGTTTGACACTTCAAGCTTTGGTTGCAATTGTGTGTAAGCAATTGATAAACCTCGTTAAATCTGTTGCACTATATATTATCTAGAGTTTGGCTTCCTATTTTTATCTTACAATTCCTTTTTGATTAACACAATTCTGTTTTGTCCCTACACATGCAATTCCAGTAAACTTGTGCAAACAATTTAACTCATTTTATTAACTACACATGCAATTCAAGGTTGTATGATAAACAATAAGTGCTAATGAATAATTCGTAATATCTATGTTATGATAAATCCTCAACTAAATAATAATAATAATAATATTAATAATAATATAGGTGTGATAAACTATGATAAACCTCAAGGTCATGCATAACCAACAGAGTGTGTAATGGAGGTCTTATCTGAAGACCCAAATGTTTATCTCCTAAAAATTAATCGGCAAATTTAAACTGTAATACCTCGTTAATCATAATAATACTAAATCTCATAAATATTCTAATCAAAACCCCTAATGAAAAGGTTATTTGAAGGGGTAGTCCTAGTAAGGCTAAAGTGATCCAAGCATAAGATTTGATGAATAACTAGAAAATTGAAAATTTTAGTATTCTGGGCAGTTTTTGCTGAACCAGAAAGGTTCTGGCTGGGAGAAAACTGTAGCTAGAAACTAGTTAAGATTTTCACTCAACGAAACCTACTCTAGATGGGCGATATGTGGTCAGAAACTAGCTAAGATTTTCAGGGGACTAAACAAGGCCTGGATGGGTGAAATTTGACAGTGGTTGTGTAGAATTTTGTTTCTTTCTATATGCTTTCTTATCTAACTTCACTCATAAACATACCAAGTTATCTCAAAACAATTATACACATATTTAAACTCATCACAACAAGTTTAAAACATACAACATGCTCAAACGACATAATTCAAACAACATGTAAATCAATTGAGCGGAATTTTAAACAAATTTTACAAAGAACTCCAAGAGTTCAAGGACAATCAAGCAATGTCCTAAAGCATGCTCACAATTAGTTTGATTTGAGATAAGAAAATAATATTATTAACGGGAATACTAGCGGCACTCCAACTCATACATTAAACTTGGGGCCTCGTTAAAAATGTCCTTGAACCAAAACCTATGGAAAAAAAAACCTATGGGAAAATGACCCAAGGAGGAAAAAGAGTATCCCAAAGGCAGTTTTCAACCTGTGGTCTGTAACACCCCGCAATAATAACTAAAGCGGCAGTTAACATAAATGAAACACCATCAGAGTACAACATACTACTATGGATTCAGACCGAACAACTTAACATAATAACGGGATTAACCCACAAAATAGCATAAGAAGTCTCAAACTGAGAATCATTAGATGCTGGAATACAAGTCAGTACTAATACAAACTCGAGATAAAACTAAAACAGAATCCATAATAGCTAAACAAATACTCAAAGTTTTGATCAACATAGATCAAATACAAGGATTACAACAAAATACTAATCACAAAGTCCAGCCTCCGGACCTTACTAGATGAAACTCAGCTCAAACGGCACCTTCACTTGGGCTTGGTACCTGTAAATCACAAAACAACAACAGTGAGATTACAAATCTCAATGAGCGCCTCCGAGACCCCTTACGGTTTCTCTCATTCGTCCCTTTTAAGTTGAATAATCTTTTCATACCGAATAATGCCAGAGTTCCCATTTACTTCGGGAACCCCAATTCGGTGATACCAATACATCATGTTATCTTTTCCTTGGCTTAGCACAATCCGTGAAACGAAATCTCACGAGATCACGGAAACCCCAATCCAACAATCACTGAGGGATAATGCCAGGGTCTTGGCTTCCGGGCTCATGACTTCCCTCCACCAAGTATGCTAAATAAATTGGGATCGTCATCCCTTAATCACTTATGTATCATAATTTAAGTATACATAATCATCAGAATCATTTTGAACACTTTAAAGGTTCTCACTCGACATTTGGTATTTCGGTCAATCGACAATCGACAATCCATTTATCATATTCAGCATCATAAGGTCATAAGTCATACAATCATATCATTCATAATCATGGAGGGATCTAGGTGCAGTAATTTTTCAGTAGTGGTTCGTAAACTTCGACAATTTATTTAACATAGCAAACAATATCGAAATTAAGAAAACAAATATTCGTTGGAAACCTTAGAGTGACGTCTAGTTTCTGGATATAATTTTTATTTATTTGTTTATGTATCCAAAAGTACAGTTTTTCAAAATAAAACATAGGGGTCCAGAAACAGGACAGCAACTGTTGCCCAACTTGTAACTCAGTTTTCTTAGTGAATTATCAACCAAATGAAGAAAACCAAGTGTCCAAATTGAAGAAAAACAAGTCTAATTTCCAGTGTTTTAAAAACCGGCTCGGCCCGGCCGGTCGGACCGGTCAAACCGGGAGAACCCGGGGGGGGGGGGGGGTAACCGAGCCGGTCAAGGTTTTGGATCGGCCATGCAGCAAACCGGTGGGAACCGGTGTGACTCGACCGGTTTTTGGAAAAACCGGTGACCTGGTGACCCGGCTCAAACCAGACCGGGTTGTGCATTTTACTTTTTTTTTATCAAATCTTTGAACTGTAATTGGGAGGGGCCGCGCGAACGCAGGTCCCCACTAGTGATTGCCATCTAGGTAAGTATGTTTCCCATTGACATACGCCTTGCTTTTATATCTCATTCTCCTCCCTGTTCCGTTCATTCTATGCGATGTGGGACTAAAAGAGACTAAAAAAAACCCTCAACAAAATGCCATTAGTGGGGTTTGAACCCCTGACCTGTTGAAAGCAAATGCTGAGCGCTACCATGAGGCTACCAATCTTATTGAGGATATTATTTATTTCAAATATATATAATTGATACCTCTTTTCCTAAAAGTCAAGTACGCTCATCCTCATGGCATTAGCTTGTAATATTATGTTTCAACAAACTTATTTAATATTAAATATTTTTTTAAAGATTTATTTAATATTAAGTTGTTAACTTATGAAATTTGTTCTAAATATTTATTGAAGCATGATATGAACTTTTAAAATTTAATTAATATATTCCAAGCAAATAAAAATAAAATAGGCATGGTGTGTAATTTTAGCAAATTAAGTTTTACAAGTATGAAATATATAGGTTCTGAAAATTTGAGAATTTTTTATATTTTAGTAGATATAAAATAACATAGTTATTAATTTTACAGGGACGAAATTTATATTATATACTATATAAGTATTGAAAATTCTCGAAATAGAGACCGAGTCCAAGTCATCCGGTCCCGGTTTTGGTCATGCGGTTCAACTGTCGACCCCTCGGTCCGACCATTGACCCAGTGACCCGGTACCTTCACCGAGTCGGTCACCGGTCCGAGTTTTAAAACATTGCTAATTTCCAATGAGACAGAAATAATTCAAAACGGAGTCCTACCTAAGTCGCTACTAGCAATATACCGAACCTATACCCAAAACCGTTCCAGATTTTTGACTCTTCTTACAACCAGAAATTCTCCCATCATACTTACCCAAATTTATTAAACTCAGTGCCTAAATTGTAATAAATAGTTTCTAGTTTCCAGAAAAACAGACCTTAAAATTTTTGGACACACAGAAAGTTCAAAATCACAGAAACACTGAAGCTATATCCAAACAGTCCCAGACAGAGATTCAGCACAACATTAGGCACACTTAACACCACCAATCATCATAATTCAGCAACCAAATTCAATTCATACTATCAATTCAGAATACACACAACATTTAAAATACATGACGTGGTGAGGACACTCACCCGGTTGACGAACTACTCGAGACTTTGACGAATCGTAACACGAAACTCACGAACCGAACTCCTAAGCTCCCGAATAACTCTAATTTGAACCCCAAATCTTTCAGAACTGAACTACCACGTTTGAAAGGCCGCTCCTCTTAACTCAAAGTGAGTGAAATGGCAAAGATTTGAACCAAAACTCCTCCTTCACCCTCAAACTCGCAATCAATGGAATGATGGAGGGAGATGATTGAGCTTGAATCTTAGCATGAAAATCGTATCATTGGATAGAGGAAGGAAAATGGTGTGGAATGTAGCAAGTTGGAGGGACATGCAATGAGAAAATATCCCTCCTCCATCTCTTCTCTCTCTCTCTCGGTGCTCATCCTCCTCTCTCTGAAGCTCTCTCTTTCTCTTTCTTTTCTTGTTTTCAGCTGAACTTGTGTTCTTTTTCTTTTCTTGTGTTTTGTAAAATGAATAAATGTGTCTTAGTGAAATGTGGGTCAGCTGGGGGTTGAAAGGGAAATGAGTGAATATTTGGCAAGTGGTCCCCAAAATACCCTTAATTCTCTCCTAAACCCAAATCTCTTGTTTTATTTCATTTTTCCCCACACACAATTTACACAATTCAGACAATTTGCACGCTTATCATCTAATTTAACCAAATAATAAATCAATCAAAGAATCATGGAAAATAAAATGGCTCAATCAATTAGACACTCAAAATAATTATTTTGGGACGTTACATGATCTATGATATAGTCTATCTTTGTTGCATGTTATGGTGCATAACTAGGACCAAGTGCCTAAACAACTGGCATTAGGGGCTGTTTTGATATAGTCTATTCTTATGGTTTTGTGAATAAGAATATTTATTTAAAAAGCAAGTAAATAAGAATATTGTTAATACATAATTTTTTTCCTATTGGATAAGTAAATAAATGTTATTGACTCACATTCAAACACATGTGTATCTGTTACACATACAAATACATGTGTATCTATTATAAATAACATTAAAGGGGCAATCTGGTCCAAAACAATATCACAGGGGATAATTTAGTCATTTTTATCACTTAACGTGGTAATGTATACTGTTTACTAAAGACATGGAAGTCGACGTGGCACCTTTTAGGACATTTTAGTCCTATATGAAAAACTCCAGTGAAGAGTTAAAATGGGATGTCGTATTGGGCCGTGGATAAAAGTAGATTCTTTAATCCCTATCCAATGAGTCGTTTAGATGTTTTACCAATAAGGTGTAAAGTATCTCCTCCTCCTCCTCCATTAATACACCTTCAAACCTCATTTATACATAAATAAAAGAGAATACAAAATCGAGTTTGGATCCTCACAAGTACTTGTGGGACAATTTATGAGAGAGAGTGACACATACAATATAATAATAAATGCAGTAAATACTATTATATTTTTGTTTGTGTCACTCTCTTTCTTAAATTGTCCCACAAGTACTTATGGGGATCCAAACTCCACAAAATCATTTGAAACCGAGGAACCCTAAATCAATGAACAAAGAGAATGTTTCACGACTTCTTTTTATTACTTGAATTTTCTGTTTATTTTAGGATATATGCAATTTCTTGTTAGGGGGACTATGGAAATCTATTGTCCCTTCGAAGGTTGTAGTCTTCGGATGGAGGTTACTGTTAGATAATTCCTTACCAGTGCGTGAGCAGCTGTTGCACATGAACATCATCCACTCCGAGCTAGAAGTTGGTTGTTCGTTTTGTAATTCCTCTCGCGAGTCTGTCGAACATCTTTTCATCACTTGTGGTTTTGCGCGTTCTGTTTGCCATATTGTTGGTACTTGGCTAGGTGTTGACGTGGATGTCTCTCTGGGTGTGGAGGATTTCTTTAGTAATTGTGGCCAGTGTTGTACAGGGAAGAAAGCAAAGCGGGTGAAACATCTCTTCTGGTTAACTACTTGTTGGAGCATTTGGCTAGCTAGGAACGGAGTCATATTCAAAGAGGAGGAACCAAATATAGAGGGGGTTGTTAACCAGATCAAGAACTTATCTTGGAGTTGGTGTCTTTATAAACTCAACTGTAATTCATCTTTGTCTGTATCTCTATGGTGGTCTAACCCTCTTACATTCCTTAACAATCTGTAATCTAGTAGGGGGAGAAACAGTGGGCTAGGTTGTTGTTTTCCCGCTGTGGTGCAGGTTGTACGAGGTACTCTTTTTCCTTCCCGAGTCTTTTTCCCATTGGGTTTTGGCTCAGAGAGGTTTTAAGGAGGCCCCCCCCCTTTCCTATATATCCATTGTAAGGGTTGGGCACCCCTTGTGCTCCCTTCAATGAATTTTTTACTTATCTAAAACAAAAATATTGCAATTTCTAAATATACTTAGCTAGTATTACCATTATAAAAAATGTTACTTTAAATTGTTGATAGAGCAAATATCATATTATGATTATTAATATTATGTTTTATAAATATAAAAAAAATTCCTTTTGATATATAACTTCTAGAAAATATAATTATACGTATTTATGTACTTACTTAAAATATTTTAAAAATATTTTTTGATCTAATATGGTTGAGTTTATGATAAAGTTTTCACTTTAATAGAGTAAAATATGAATGCTACGTAAATCTTTAGTTTAAAATATACTACACAATAACCAACGTATAATAAAAATAACATTTTTGGTTTTAAATTATAAAAATTAAATTAAAATTGAAGGCTAAAATTATGTTATTCATTACAAGAACTCGTACGACTATTTTTAAAAAAAAATAGAGATCACAAGAGATCTTGCAATTAATGCCGCAATTTGTGCCATAAATTTTAATATGACAATAATAATTAATTGTTTTGTTTTCTCATAACAACCAAATATTCTCACCAAGTCTTCCTCTATATATATATATAGAAAAAAAATTAATATTCAAATAAAATAATTTATTCGAATGTATAGGGGAAGTTCAATTTTTTCCTTCTGGATGCTGCTTTTCATCAGAAGGTCATACTGAGACTTCCTTCTTTTTCATAAAAAATAATATATATATATATATATATATATATATATATATATATATATATTATGGCTATTAATTGATTTATAATGTATAGTCAAATTTATTTACTATATATTTTATAAAATGCATGAATTATTATAGGGTCATATTCCTATTTCATTAATCAATAAAAAGTAGTTAATAGAAAAGATATATGACCCTTTGCTATATAAACAGTTGTCTAGTGAACATATTTTCTATGAATAAAAGATGGGCACCACAAAGAATTATGCTCTCAAATTTTCATTCTTAGTCGCATTCCTCGTCATTGCAGCAGGTTTAAAACCACTGATGGATTAATTAAGCAACTTTTCTTTGCACTACGTTGTTATTTTTTTCTTCAACAAGCCTACCCTTCAAATCTTAATTTATCATGTTGCATACAAAATTGTTCTTATGTTCATGTATTGTTTTTGTATACAGATACATGCAAGAAATCCGAAGGAAGAGGAATCAATGATGAGATCGTATCCTCTCTAAGAGTTACAAATTGCCAACTAACTTGTCCCACATCTTGTAAAACAGATGTAGAATGTTCAAGTTGTTGTGATTGTATTGTAGGCATTGCTAAAGCTCCCCAGTGTGTTAAAGAGACATTTTGCACATGTGTTCTACAACCACCTCCAATTGCATATTGATTAGTAGAATATTGTACTGTAATCATCACGTATGGATGCAGATTTCTTAAACTAATTAAATAAACTATTCCGAAAGATGATCATTGATTATTCCTTATTCAAAAACATTTTTGTTATTACAACTATATTAATTTAAAGTCCACATAGAATCACTATCAACTAAGAAGATTTATGGTCCTGTAGCCCCAAGAGTTCAAGGCCAATCAAGCAATGTCTTAAAGCATGCTCACAATTAGTTTGATTTGAGATAAGAAAATATTCTTATTAACGCGAATACTAGGGGTACTCCAACCCGTACATTAAATTTGGGGCCTCGCTAAAAGTTCCCTTGAACAAAAACTATATGGGAAAAAGACCCAAAGAGGAAAAAGAGTACCCCAAAGGCAGTTTTCAACTCGTGGTCTATGATATAGTCTACCTTTGTTGCATGTTATGTGTAACATCCCCAATTCGGTTAATTTTGATTAACGAAATTAACTGGCGATAATTTATTCGATTAAATAATAAGTCGAGTCATAGACATGTTACCACCATGAAAGCAATAATTAAATTACCTAAGTATGGGAATTGGATTCATGGTTGAGTTAATTAATTGATTTTTTTTGAAATTGGGGTTTAAGTAGGAATTATAGTTTAAAGGGCAAAACAGTCATTTTGCCTAGTGAGCGGTTATAACTAATTGATTAGCTAACCTAAATAATATAGCATATCTAATAATATGTGATAACTAATTTAATTTCTAATAATGTGAATTAGTGCAATTATTAATTGACTTATGATTAGGAATGAAATTAAGTGGGATTGTGATGTGTTGGTTAATGAGGGGTAAAACAGTCTTTTACCATGGTTTTAGTGAACTCTCAGCTCACAAACACAAGACACAACACCAAACACACACACACACACACACACACACACACACACACACACACACACTCATTCATTTCTGAAATGGAGAAGGAGAGAGAGGTTAGAGAGAGGAAGAAGAAGAGAGAATCATGGCTTCATCTCTTCATGCATGTTGACAACTCCACCACCATTCAAACCACATTTATTTTCCTCTACCCATTGATACCACTTTTATACTGAGTTTCAAACTAAATTATCTCCATCCATCACCCTACTGGTTTCGAGTTTGAAAGAGAAACAAGAGTGTTGGTTCAAGCATTTTCCTAGTTGTTCATTTGATGTTGAAAGGAGATTCTAGGGTTATCAAACAAGCATATTTCAGTGGGTGAGAGATTCCTGAGTGGTGGCTCTGTTTTGGATAGCATTGGGAGTTCTATTAGGCCATTGGAGTGTTAAGGGTCAAGTTTTGGGGATGATGTAAGTGTTGAATGAGAAGAAATCAACTCACAACAAATTCTGCAGAAAACAATTTTGGACAGTCTTTGGTATTCTCTTAGTAACTCACTACACAGACCTCATTTTAAGTTCATTTTTGTTTCTTTAGAAACTAGACACAAAAGCCTTAAAAATAGGCACAAGAATGAACTGATTTCATTGAGTATGGAGGGACAAATGACACCAACAAGTTACATTTTCGAAACAGTGACATAATTCACCCAATCACATTGTTTTGATCTTAACTCCCCGAGTACTTGTTGAATCAGTTTGAAGTCTGCACCATTAGAAACTAGACAAAATTTCCTTCATGTTAGGCACTTGGTTTGATTGCAAAACAGCTTACAGATGCTACCAAACTGAAATTGGAGTTAGTTGCCGTGTTTCTAGAAGTTGGGGTTAGATTGGAGTAGAATGGAGATTACAGTGTTGATTGAGATGCATTTGGGTAAGCTTCAGTATCTGGACACGTTTGGAGTTCGTTTAGGATCGATTTCGTGTTCATTGGAGCGTAGGAGAGCGTTCGGGGATAGTTCGATTGGTTACGTTGTCGCTTGCATTTCGTGGAGTCTCGATTGTTCGTGATTTTCATCATGATTGGTGAGTTCTACTCACGTTTAGGATTTTATATTTAAGTTTGGTTTGTTGCATGTCACTGAATTGTGGTTTCGTTTTCGTTGTCGTAAATTTCGAGTCGTGAAAATGGTAATGTTGAAAAATATCGAATTGTGACTTATCGGAATGTTTGAGTATTTGATGGTATGATGTTTGAATTGTTTGGAGTGATTGTCGTGATAGTAGTGACTGTTGTAATGTTGGAAATCGATCGGAATACGGGTCGGAATGGAAACGAGTAGCGAAGTTGAAGAAAACGGAACGATGTGCACCCCAAGCGCACGGACCGTGGGCCTGCTACTGACTTGGGAAATTTTTTTTAAAAACTCACGCACGGACCGTGCTTGATGGTGCACGGACCGTGCGTCCAATGCTGTTTTGCGACTTGAAAAAAATACCCTAAGCTACTCCGTTTGATCCCAAACCCATTCTAATCCCTTTCCCAACCATATAGAATGTTAAAATAACCGTAAATAAGTGATTATGCTTATGTTTGAATGATATCACGATAATTGTTCTAAGTTAAGTGAATAGCTATAAATCGTTAGTGTAACACCCCGGTAATTTTATCGACTAAAAATACCCAAGTGCACATTAGTAACACATCAGAGATACACAATTCCTGCCTAAATACTGAATATCGCAACATAGTTCAACTGAATAATAACACAGCGGTCTTAACACAAATAAGACCATAAACTGCCAGCAACTACAGTACTCAGTATCGTACAAGAAAGCGGAAGAAATACATAATACCACATCATAGTGTCGTATTACACAGACAACAAAGAGAATATAAACTTAAACATAAAGCTAAGTCTTCAGTAGCCAGTCCGAGGGCAACCTGCTCGTGCCTCTGTGGATCTCCTCTTTCCCTGTTTCTCTGTAAAACAACAACAATTGATTGGGTGAGACAACTTGTCTCAGTGAGTTCTACCGAGACCCCTACTCGCACTCTCGGTTCAATTATAAAATCCGGTTTTAAGTCAATACGGCATCGGCCGCGCGAACGCTCCATCCGATGAACCGCATAAAAACAATCACACAAAAACAGATTTCCGCTGACGCGAACGCTGCAAGCCGGTAACCTGTTAACTCAGTACGACACCGCTGACGCGAACGCTGCAAGCCGGTATCGCACTATAAACAACATAACACCGCTGACGCGAACGCTGCAAGCCGGTGAACCCCCCTACCAATAGTACATTCTCCTATTGGCATGGAGCCTAGGTAAGAGGATCATGACTCCCTCCCCCTAGTATGTTACAACATAGGGTCGTCACCCAACTCGATATATAAACATATATCTACAGTACTATGAACCCACGGTCCATCAAATTAGACAATCAATGAAACACTTAATCCACATTTTCTTTTTATAAAAACCAAGTTCACACTCGCACTCTAGTTGACCACTTTTCGACACAATTTTCAATATCAAAAACAGTTCATTTTGCCTTAAAAATAGAATATTCAGTTAGGCCTCTGAAAAAGCTTTCCAACGCATCGTAGAACACCTCAATCGGGTTCCGGAATCAAAAGATATCGCGAAAACAAAATCAGTGAAAAACTGTTGAAAATCTGCAAAGCGTCGCGACGCGATACGAAACCGTCGCGACGCGGAAAGTGACAGAAATATTTTCGTTGCAAACTGAAGCATGGTCGCGACGCGAAGGAGGGAGGTCGCGACGCGATGGGGACCTGATGCTGCAGAATTTTGGCGGTTTCGCACGAAAACCGCTATTCCGCTCAATTCCGATTCTCGTTCTGATCGAAAACAGTTTTGACAACCAATACAATAGATCCAATACAAACCACACAATCAATCACTCCAATCAAAAACTCAATCAAAACGAATTTTTCCAAAATACGACATATTCCGAAATAACGGTTTTTGACCCAAAAGTTCTCGAACGATTCTCGTTCCGACCGAAAACAGATTTGACGACCATAAAAACAGTCTCAATCAAAGTCACACAATCAAACAAATCAATCAAAAACTCATTGTAATCGAATTGTATCAAAACGCGACATATTTTCAAATAACGGTTTTCAACCCAAAATCTCTCAAACTCGATTATCCAATAATATTCCAGTCCAGCGAAAGCGATAAAACAGTTTATCAATTAATTCAAAAAAAACAAAAATCCTAAGCGTGAGTAGAACTCACCCTCGAAGCGAGAGCCGATATCTGACCGAATTTGCCGAGACGTCGAAATCACCAAATCGAACCCAAACAACACCGAACCGCTCCTAACTTCGTTCCGAGCTTCCAATCGCGTTCAATCCGCTCCTAGCTTCGATCCAAAGATATGGGTTTTGATGAGGGAGGAGAAATGATGAAGATGTTGAACTTTGGAGGGTTGGGCTTCACTCTCCTCTTCCTTTCTCTTCTTCTTTCCTCTTCTTCTTTCTCCTTTCCTTCTCTTCTTTTCTTTCTCTTTTCTTCTTTTGTTTCTTTTTTCTCTTCTGCGCTTTCTTTCTTTTATTAAACACACACACACATACTTATTTAATTAATAAATAAGTGGTAGCGTGGTCCAATTACCGTATTGATCTTAATTCCTTATTTCGATTCCAAAACTTCCTTGACCCATATTATTCGGTCAACGATCCTGTGACAGTCAATAATTAATTTTAGCACTCAATAATTTTACCAATTGAGCACCAAATTAATTCAATTGGGTTAACATCCAAATAATTCGATTAATTATTTTGAGGATGTTACATTCTCCCCAACTTGAAAGAATTTTGTCCTCAAAATTCCATCAAGTCTTTCATTTGACTAATCGAGAATCGACATTCTCCGAAAGGTTCTAAGTTGCTGGGACACAATCTTGAATTAACGAAATGAGTGTAGAAAATCTTCCCAAGTTGCCACGTCAATCCTCAAGTATGTTGGACCAATACTCTAGAACGCTTCTAAGATTACAGTCCGAACTCTCTTGCTACCAATTAACACGAGAAACTTCTCTTTCGCCTACAAAGGCTGGGCACCACATTTGAAAAACACTTCTGAAGCTTCATTCCAATTATCCTCTCTTGCGCCTCAACTTTGATTAATCTAAATCAAATGGTCTAATACCAGACACTTGATAGAAATATATATTGAAAACGAGATCCACGAACTGGTACTCCTCGATAGAGGTAAAAACAAACACGATTCCCTCGAAGGGTGTAAACACGCTCACAACAAATCTTCAAAAATCTATTACAGTTCCCATACACATTGGAAAATGTGATGGAAAGTCATTTGTGAAACTTCTTGACTCGCCCCAAATACTTCGAGATAACGCTCTTCAAAAAGATGGAATGAGGGTTTTACCACAACTCTGACTATAATGCCGAAATAGACCGTGGGGACCTTAATAAACTTGAAAACAATGAAATTTATCTTAGTTGTTCTCAAAACAACTTTCCAACAGAACTCAAAACTCATTTCCCTCTATTGCAACTTTCTCACGAGATTCTTACCAATAACGCACCCGATTACTTTCCACATAGTCGATAGCATTGAGAGCTTCCCCTCAACCTAAGTAATCCTCCCAGGATCTTCTTCCTCTATCAAATTTTATTAGCTTCTTCTTTCGTTCTCAAAATTAATCTCAGCATGCGGGTTTTCACAAAAATGATTTCTCAAAACTACTCTACCGCACGCCAAGCTTCACCTTGGAAATTCCAGACTCTCGCAAGCAGGTCCTTCAATTAATTCCTTTGCTGGTTGTCCGCAATGTGAAAAACAGTCAGCTGTTACTTCACTTTGTTCTTTAGACATTCCTCAGCCAGCTTAGATACCTTACTATTCAAACGATCTTAGAATTAAATGAGTTGATTTGGTTAACCGGTCCACAACTATCCAAATGGAGTCGTTACCGGTTTGGGACATTGGCAACGCCATTACAAATTCCATGGAAATGTCCTCCCATTTCTAAACGGGTACTACAAGCGGCCGTAACAGACCAACGGGCTTCTGATGTTCTATCTTAACCTTTTGACAAGTTAAGCATTGTAACACAATTTCAGCAATCTCTAACTTCATCGCCGGGCACACAGATTCTATTCTTGAAACAAAACACTATCAGTGGTAAAATCTGGAAATAATCTTCGTGATTGTAGTTTCACATCAACTTCCTGTGCTAAGAGCATCAACTATAACATTGGCCCCTCCCTGTGGCACTTCAACTTGAAGTCGCAATCAATACACAATCTCGTAATACCAACCTTCTTTTGAACAACAACACTGGACACTCCAAGGAAGCGCACTCGGTCGAATGAACTTATTTGGTATCAACTCTTTAAGTTGGGATTTCAATTTTTGATAATTCCAAAGGAGACACTCAGTAAGGAACTCTAGAGGTTGACCCGGAATCAAGGCTACAGAGACTTTTACTTCCCGCTACGGAGGCACGGAAGAAACTTCATCCGAAAAAAAAAACATACAGAAATTCAATCACTATCTGAATGGACGACAACCCTAAACCCGGAAAGATGTCGTACTTCTCATAGGCAACCAAATATACTCTACCACAAGATTTCTGTCTCCTATGACAAGTAGACAATTTTTTTTTGGCACTATGCTTTGAGTTATAAAACAATGAGTTGCACCCAAATTCTAAAGTATATTGACAGAGTTATTGAAAAGGGACCTCATACCTCTCTGCAGATTGTCATTAGGTGCGGTAGTCCGAGCATCCAAAGTGTTGACTCATCCCTGACCAGGAGCATTTGGTGCTCCTCGGAAATTCTTCCTTGCTGGGCACTTATTTGCATAGTGACCCTCTTCATTACAAGCATAGCATCTATCAGGCTTCGGCGGACACTCGCCACGGTGGTGCCTCCCACACCTTGTACAATTCTTCCTCTTTGGTGAGTCGAACAATTGTACCTGCTTTCCTTTATAATCATCCTCCTTGCCAAAGTCATGCTTGGGACCCATTTGAGAACTAGATGACCCAGTGCTCTTTCTATTTTGATGGAATGCCTTTCTGCTTGCATACAACCTTGACAAATCACTTTCGGCGATATAGGCTTGTTGTACCATGGCTGCATAGTTGGTCCTCGGAAAAGAACTGAGACTCTGAGCAATATCCTCTCTCAACCCATATTTGTACCTGTCAGTTTTCCATCGGTCATTGGGGGCATATCCAGCTAAACCGAAGAATTGATACAACTCTTCAAATTTAGCCGTGTATTGGCCCACGGTCAAGCCTCCTTGTGTAAAAGCCAAAAACTCATTTTCTTTATCAAGCCTCATAGCCGTGGGGAAGAATTGTTCCAAAAATGATGTTCGGAAATTTTCCCAAGTCGGGGGAGTTCCCATTGTCTCCATCATGGCCCTAGCATTTGTCCACCAGTTATTGGCCTCTCCCTTCAACATATGGGATGCCAACCTCAACTTATCTTCATCGGTCACTTGCATTGTTACAAAGATCTTTTCAATGTCATCCAGCCAATGTTGTGCTCTCATGACATCCGGCCCACCTCTAAACTCGGAGGGTTTCATTTTCAGGAATTCTGTGAAAATTCTCCTTGGGTTCACTTGTGGCTCTGGAGCTTGATGCTGCTGAGCATTTTGCTGTAGGATTTGTTGCTGCTGATGCATAAGCATCATGTCTTGCATCATTTTCTGCTAGTTCTCAATGACATTCTGCATCCACTCAAAATTTGGATCTACAGGAGGAGGAACGCTTCTACCTCTTCTGGCCATGATTCTGCGAAATATGCACAAAGTATTAAGTTGATCAAGCTCAATGTCTAATAGCATACTAAGAAAGTCACGACTGGAAAAAGCAAAGACCCTATAAGCTAAGTCCGACTAGGTCGAACCGCTCTGATACCAACTGTAACACCCCGGTAATTTTATCGACTAAAAATACCCAAGTGCACATTAGTAACACATCAGAGATACACAATTCCTGCCTAAATACTGAATATCGCAACATAGTTCAACTGAATAATAACACAGCGGTCTTAACACAAATAAGACCATAAACTGCCAGCAACTACAGTACTCAGTATCGTACAAGAAAGCGGAAGAAATACATAATACCACATCATAGTGTCGTATTACACAGACAACAAAGAGAATATAAACTTAAACATAAAGCTAAGTCTTCAGTAGCCAGTCCGAGGGCAACCTGCTCGTGCCTCTGTGGATCTCCTCTTTCCCTGTTTCTCTGTAAAACAACAACAATTGATTGGGTGAGACAACTTGTCTCAGTGAGTTCTACCGAGACCCCTACTCGCACTCTCGGTTCAATTATAAAATCCGGTTTTAAGTCAATACGGCATCGGCCGCGCGAACGCTCCATCCGATGAACCGCATAAAAACAATCACACAAAAACAGATTTCCGCTGACGCGAACGCTGCAAGCCGGTAACCTGTTAACTCAGTACGACACCGCTGACGCGAACGCTGCAAGCCGGTATCGCACTATAAACAACATAACACCGCTGACGCGAACGCTGCAAGCCGGTGAACCCCCCTACCAATAGTACATTCTCCTATTGGCATGGAGCCTAGGTAAGAGGATCATGACTCCCTCCCCCTAGTATGTTACAACATAGGGTCGTCACCCAACTCGATATATAAACATATATCTACAGTACTATGAACCCACAGTCCATCAAATTAGACAATCAATGAAACACTTAATCCACATTTTCTTTTTATAAAAACCATGTTCACACTCGCACTCTAGTTGACCACTTTTCGACACAATTTTCAATATCAAAAACAGTTCATTTTGCCTTAAAAATAGAATATTCAGTTAGGCCTCTGAAAAAGCTTTCCAACGCATCGTAGAACACCTCAATCGGGTTCCGGAATCAAAAGATATCGCGAAAACAAAATCAGTGAAAAACTGTTGAAAATCTGCAAAGCGTCGCGACGCGATACGAAACCGTCGCGACGCGGAAAATGACAGAAATATTTTCGTTGCAAACTGAAGCATGGTCGCGACGCGAAGGAGGGAGGTCGCGACGCGATGGGGACCTGATGCTGCAGAATTTTGGCGGTTTCGCGCGAAAACCGCTATTCCGCTCAATTCCGATTCTCGTTCTGATCGAAAACAGTTTTGACAACCAATACAATAGACCCAATACAAACCACACAATCAATCACTCCAATCAAAAACTCAATCAAAACGAATTTTTCCAAAATACGACATATTCCGAAATAACGGTTTTTGACCCAAAAGTTCTCGAACGATTCTCGTTCCGACCGAAAACAGATTTGACGACCATAAAAACAGTCTCAATCAAAGTCACACAATCAAACAAATCAATCAAAAACTCATTGTAATCGAATTGTATCAAAACGCGACATATTTTCAAATAACGGTTTTCAACCCAAAATCTCTCAAACTCGATTATCCAATAATATTCCAGTCCAGCGAAAGCGATAAAACAGTTTATCAATTAATTCAAAAAAAACAAAAATCCTAAGCGTGAGTAGAACTCACCCTCGAAGCGAGAGCCGATATCTGACCGAATTTGCCGAGACGTCGAAATCACCAAATCCAACCCAAACAACACCGAACCGCTCCTAACTTCGTTCCGAGCTTCCAATCGCGTTCAATCCGCTCCTAGCTTCGATCCAAAGATATGGGTTTTGATGAGGGAGGAGAAATGATGAAGATGTTGAACTTTGGAGGGTTGGGCTTCACTCTCCTCTTCCTTTCTCTTCTTCTTTCCTCTTCTTCTTTCTCCTTTCCTTCTCTTCTTTTCTTTCTCTTTTCTTCTTCTGTTTCTTTTTTCTCTTCTGCGCTTTCTTTCTTTTATTAAACACACACACACTTACTTATTTAATTAATAAATAAGTGGTAGCGTGGTCCAATTACCGTATTGATCTTAATTCCTTATTTCGATTCCAAAACTTCCTTGACCCATATTATTCGGTCAACGATCCTGTGACAGTCAATAATTAATTTTAGCACTCAATAATTTTACCAATTGAGCACCAAATTAATTCAATTGGGTTAACATCCAAATA
The DNA here is from genome assembly GCA_039519185.1 of Astragalus membranaceus. Taxonomy (NCBI): domain Eukaryota; kingdom Viridiplantae; phylum Streptophyta; class Magnoliopsida; order Fabales; family Fabaceae; genus Astragalus; species Astragalus membranaceus. The sequence continues at coordinate 187,353,207 of CM076848.1, forward strand.
ATTCGATTAATTATTTTGAGGATGTTACAGTTAGCAATTGCGAATGATGAAAATGTTATGACATGATAATGTGATGGACTATATATGTTCATTAAAGGTTGAAGTTCATGCTTATGTACTCATAATATTGCCATGATTGTGACTGTGAATTGAGATAATTATGTTAACTCGTCTTGTGTCATAGTTAGTACACGTGAGTGCACACAAGTTCATGATAATTCAAATAACTATAAGTTCAGTTAAGGTTATGTTTATGTCATGTAATGAAAATGGATGAATTCAAATAACTATAAGTTCACCGGGATTACCATGTCTGGGGTCGGGGTCGTGATAAGTAAAAGAGGTACGTGGTTTATAAATTAAAGCACGAGAAAGAAAGAAAATTATATCGTACGGTTTACCGGGATTACCATGTCTGGGGTCGGTGTCGTGCTAGTTAAAGAGGCGCAGTTTATAAATTACACTACGAGATAAAGAAGATTCATAATTGAACCGCGAGAGTAGTTAGGGGTCTCGGTAGAACTCACTGAGATGTTTATCTCACTGTTTATGTTTTGTTGGTTTTACAGAGAATCAGGGAAAAGTAAAAGCCAAGAAGTACGGCTAGATGGCGTGCCATGTGAAGATATGGAAGATTTAGTTAATCCTATGTTTTTCCCATGATGTCTTTGTAACTCGATATTATGACTAGTACTTGTTTGGTAGTTATAAATTGTTTCCGCTATTTCTTTGTATTTGGATATTGAACATATGGTTATGAGAAATTTGAAGTATGTGGGACTCTTTGATATGGTTTAATCAAGGGTTTTATTTGTGTTCAATATCTGAAACAAAAAAATTATTCTCTGATGTATGCTGAACTGTATATTCTAGTATTTCTATATAGTAGAGATATTAGGGTGTTACATTATGGTGCATAACAAGGACCAAGTGCCTAAACAAGTGGCATTAGGGGGCTGTTTTGAAATTTTCAGTGTGTTGCAAAATGGCCCCTTAGGTTTAAGAATTAAGTTTCTAATTCTATTTTTATCCTCTCATATTTTTGGTACAGTTTTATCCTCTCATTTAAATTTCAACTTTATGCCCAAATAAAATTACATTTTAATGAAAACGCACGATTTCACACAAGAGTCAAGAAACATAAAATTCAAAAAGATTATACTTATAACAAAATTAGTTAATCCATGTATCCAAAATATGGGGCGTTACACCTACACTAATTAAATAATTTGTTTTGAAAGATTATCAGTGATTACTTCTCATTCAAAAACATTGTTGTTATGTCCGTCATTTTTGGTTGCCTTGGCAATTTTTGAGACATGGGGACGTCGGCTTCCAGGTTCAAACCCGAGTGTGAGCGATGATAGTGTATATGCGTGGTGTTTATTTACCATTTCATCTAGTAGACAAAAAAACATTGTTATAAAAACTATGAATTTAAAATCCACATAAAATCAATGTCTTAGAAGATTTATGGTTTCGTGAATAAGAATATTTCTTTTTAAAGGAAGTAAATAAGAATATTGTTAATACATAATTTTTTCCTATGGGATAAGTAAATAAATGTTATTGACACACATACAAACACATGTGTACCTATTACAAATAACATTAAAGGGGCAATTTGGTCCAAAACAATATCACGGGGGATAATTTAGTCAATTTTTATCACTTAACATGGTGATGTATACTGTGGACTGAAGACGTGGAAGTCGACGTGGTGCCTTTAAGGACATTTTACGACGTGTAATGTATCTCCTCCTCCTCCTCCATTGATACACCTTCAAACTTCATTTCTGCATAGATAAAAGAGACTACAAAATCGAGTTTGGATCCTCACAAGTACTTGTGAAATAATTTATGAGAGTGAGTGACACATACAATATAATAATAAATGCAGTAAATACTATTATCTTTTTGTTTGTGTCACTCTCTTTCATAAATTGTCCCACAAGTACTTATGGGATCCAAACTCCACAAAATCATTTGAAACTGAGGAACCCTAAATCAATGAACAAAGAGAATGTTTCACGACTTCTTTTTATTAGTTAAATTTTCTTTTTGTTTTAGGATATATGGATTTTATTTGTGTGGTTCTGTTTTTTTCCCCATATATTAGATTGCTATTTCCAAATATACCTAGCTAGTATTACCATTATCAAATATATATGTTATTTTAATTTGTTGATAGACCAAATATCATATTATGATTATTTAATAGTATATTTTATAAATATCAAAAAGAAATTCCTTTTGATATATAACGTCTAGAAAATATAATTATACATATTTATCTAGTTACTTAAAATAATTAAAATATCTTCTTTGGTCTAATACGCAGGAGTTAATGATAAAGTTTTCATTTTAATAGAGTAAATATGATGCTACGTAAATCTTTAGTTTAAAATATACTACACAATAACCAACCAACGTATAATAACAATAATATTTTTGGTTTTAAATTATAAAAATTAGATTAAAATTAAAGGCTAAAAGTATGTTATTCATTAATGATTTCATACGATTATTTTTCAAAAAAATTAAAGATCACAAGAGATGTTGCAATTAATGCTGCAATTTGTGCCATTAATTTTAACCTGACTATAATAATTAATTGTTTTGTTTTCTCATAACAACCAAATATTCCCACCTAGTCATCCTATATATATATATATATATATATATATATATATATATATAGAGAGAGAATATAAATTAATGTTAAAATAAATTAATTTATTCGAATGCTTAATTGTTTAAAATGACATTGTATATCGTGCACAATATAAGTCAACTCCACAAGTTATATATTATGGCTATTATTGCTTTGACTTTACTTTGTTTTTTCTCAAGAAGTGTTTTGGTATTGTCCTCAATTGCGCTCTCTTCTGTCATCTTTCTTTTCTCGTTTTCAATAAAATTAGGTAAAGTTCTCTTTTTCCTTCTAGATGTTGCTTTTCATCAGAAGCTCATATATATTGAGACTTCCTTCCTTTTAATATATATATATATATATATATATATATATATATATATATATATATATTTTATGGCTATTAATTGATTTTAATGTAGTCAAATTTATTTACTATATATTTTATAAAATGCATGAATTATTATAGTGTCATATTCATATTTCAATGATCAATAAAAAGTAGTTAATAGAAAAGGTATATGACCCTTTGCTATATAAACATTTGTATAGAGAACATATTTTCTATGAATAAAAGATGGACACCACAAAGAATTATGCTCTCAAGTTTGCATTCTTAGTCGCATTCCTCATCATTGCAGCAGGTCTAAAACCACTGATGAATTAATTAAGCAACTTTTCTTTGCACTACGTTGTTATTTTTTTTTCTTGAACAAGCCTACCCTTCAAATCTTATTTTATCATGTTGCATACAAAATTATTCTTATGTTCATGTATCGTTTTTGTATACAGATACATGCAAGAAATCCGAAGGAAGAGGAATCAATGATGAGATCGTATCCTGTAACACCTTAAGATCACAACTAGGTGAACTAAAAGCATTAACATAATCATAATAAACCAAAGTATAACCTGCTCATAAGTTTGGACCAAATTAAAACTATAGCTGATTGAAACCACTTGATATAGCTTTGAGATGAAAATTTCGAAAAATACAAATCCGAAATGAGTATTTAATAGGTACAGATTCGATATAATAAACAAGACGATGGTCCAACTACAAGATAAGGTTATAAAATACTACAAGACATTAGCAACATCTTTCTAATCTTCCATGAAACTGTGATCCTCAACTTGAAAACCCTTAGCCTGGCCCATGAATTCCTCAATCAATATCTGTGAATCTGAAAAACAGTCAATAATAAACAATGAGATTACATAATCTCAGTGAGTTCTTTTGCGCCCCCGCACAATATCTCTCTCGTTGTTTTTCCTTGTGTCTTGTTTCTATGGCTTAGCACAATCCGTGAAATCAAATCACTCAACTTCAACGAAAAACCCAATTCGTATAACTATACCGAATAATGCCAGAGCCCTAGCTTCCCCTCCACTAGCTAGGTGTGCTACAATGAATTTTGGGATCGTCATCCCCATGGTATCTTTTATCTTTAACTTAGACACTTATGTCTTTTACTTGACACTTAGGTTCTTTTCACACTCGATACAACAACTACTCGGTTTGTATTCAAACCTTAACATGAACTTACTTATGTTGCATCATAAACATACCTTACATGCTTGAAAAACAATTCATCTCATTCAAACATAATCAAAACAACGTTTTAACCAATCTATAACTGAAATCGATACTTGTTTACATTGTTTTAACCAATCGATGGATATTACTTACTTCATAGCTTATGTTTGTGTGACGATCATTGGGAAGGATTAAGAAATGAATTGGGAGAGGTTTGGAACCAAAAGGAATAGCTTTGGACGTGTTTTAAAATCGGTGACAGAAGTCAGGGCACGGATCGAGCTCATAGGCGCACGGGCTGGGCTTGAAAATGAAAATTTCGCAAGTTGGTGATAGACCCAGGCGCAAACCCGGGTGTTAAAGCAGACGGATCGGGTCTGTACACCAGACTTGAAAAATCGCCATTTTCGTGGAAATTTGTGTTGGACTATATGATAACCATAGAGGGCGGGGGTGAATAAGGTTATATGCTAAAATGAAATCTTTTTCTTTATTTTAATTTTTTAGAATTGAAGATGCTAGTTTAAATCGAATGCAGAAAAAAGGATTTAAACTATATGCAACAACTATGCAAGCTATAACAATAGGTAGAAACAATTACAGAGATAATGATATCTAATTAAGCACAATAATATAAAATGCAATAACAATTAACAATTATAAGGGAAATGCAATGTAAAGATAAGGGAAAGAAGTACACCATGACTTTTATGAGGTTTGGGATAAAAGTCCTACGTCCTAGGCCTCCGGCTTTGCAACCTTAGGACTTGATAATAACCACTATAAGAGAAGAACTTCTTCAACGTCTTACAAGCAAGCAAATCCCCTATAGCTATCACACCAATCTCAATTTTCCCAAATTGAGAACCCAAGCTCCCTGCTAAGGATTTCACTACAATTCAATCTCCCTGATTGAATTACCCAAGACAACTCTCAGGATTTCACAACAATCAAATATAGATGTTTACAATTGAGAACTAGGATCATATCACTCAAGCATATGACAATGATGTAGTTGAGAGAGATGAGAGATTTGGATTAGTGTGATTCCCAACCTAACAAGTGATGAAGAATGTGAAGAATGAGTGTGACGGTGAGAGTTCGTGTTCTGTTCTTTTTAGATTTTGTAGGTTGTTCCGCTTCTCTGTGAATCCTAGGTTTTTGTTTGTGAAGCCCTAGGTCCCTATTTATAAACTTCGTAAAAAATATGACCATTGGAACAATTCTAACAAGTGAAAAAATTGATTGTTTGCTTAAAACCACTTAGTATGACAATCGATTCTTTGCTTTAAAAAGAGAACAACTTCATAAGAGAATGATCGATTGATTGCTTATAAAACTAAGTGTAAAAATCGATTATGTACTTAAACAAAATAGGATCAAAATCGATTTTGAGCTTTAAAACAAATAAGGTCATGATCGATTATGTGCTTTAGGAAAAATGAGATCTTTATAATCGATTTTGTGCTTCCCACAATCAAGCTCATAATCGATTTTGTGCTTGATGAATCAAGTCCAAAATCGATTGTTTGCTTTATAAAACAAGTGAATAATCGATTTTCCACTTTAAAAAGACAAAGTCATCAATCGATTGTTTTCTTTCAAAATAAGTTCCTTTAAAAACAATCTAGCCACAAATCGATTTTTGGCTTTACACTAGGAAGTGAGAAATCGATTTCTAGCTCTAAATGCAAGAGAGAAATCAATTTCTTGCTTTAAAGACCAAATAAAAATTGATTCTTTACTTCAAAAACAAGTTCTTTTAAAACACTAAGCCATGAATCTATTTTCTCTAAAAAACAACAATTCATTATTTGTGCCTAACCTATTAGCTTTTATATAAAAGATTTTTCTGAGCCTAGCTCAATTCTATTTTAAAAAAACACTATTTTAAATGATCATCTCTCAACTACAAAAGTCATAGAGCTGAAGTGACGGGATCTTACACGCGTCCTATGGAAAGAAAAATAACACATAAGTCTTGAACGCTTGAGTAGCTTCTCCTCCGAGCTGCTACACTTTAAGAAATCCTGTGCTTTGGTTCATGCCCTGTGCTTTGGTTCAACTATAACCATTAGTAAACAGATTGTGATTTGTTATCATACAAAACAGAGAGTGTTTGACCTTGGTTCAACAAACTCCCCCTTTTTGATGATAACAAATTACCTTATGCACAGGGAGGCGATAAACAAGAAACAACGGCATAAGCCCCCCCTAAGCATAAGCATCAATAAAATAAACTAATCCAATAACATAGTGAGTGAAATAAACGAGTAAGCAATGCAATAAGCAGCAAGTCTTTCTCCCCCTTTGTTTTCATCAAAAAGGAGGGAAGACACACAAGACACATAGCCAAAATTCTTGATGGGATCATGGCAAGTGTACTGGATCGTTGCAAGTAATAGTACGAAAAGACCGAGTGTCGAACTCAGGGACTGCGGTTAATTATCAATTTAACAATTTAACTTCTAAATTGAAATGGGACTAAATTGGATTTGTTTGACAAGAAATTAAAGTGAAAAACAATAAATATATTTTTGTGATTTTAATTTAAGGATAACGAGAACACGAGTTGTGTAACACCCCGATATTTTTATTTAGTAAAAATACCCAAGTGTACCATCCCTAGAACATCAGAGATATATTTCCTGCTTAGACACTAAATATCACTATAAATTTTCGCTGAATATAAACCAAACAGTCTTATTTACAAACATGACAATACCGTTCTCAGACCATAAACCATCAGCAACTATAGTATTCAGTATCATACAAGAAAGCGGAAGAAAGATATAACACTAAAGACATAGTGTTGCAGTACATAGGCAACAAGGGAAACATAAACTTAAGCATAAAGTTAAGTCATCAGCAACCATCCGAGCTCAACCTACTCGTGCCTCTGTGGTCCTCTCTTTCCCTGTTTCTCTGTAAAACAACAACATATAAACAATGAGATACAATCTCAGTGAGTTCTACCTAGACCCCTACTAACACTCTCGGTTCAATTATGAGTTCCTTTTTAACTTAACACGGCACCGACTGCATTACTGCTACAAACCCGGTGAATCGCATTATTTAACTTTTAACAGATCACCGACTGTGTTACCGCTACATACCCGGTGAACCTGTCAATCGCACAACAAACAAAGTACGGCACCGACTGCAATCCGTTGCTATATACCTGGTGTATCGCACGACAACTTTTAACATAACACCGACTGAAATCCGTTGCTATATACCCGGTGAACCCCCTTACCAATAGCATTTTTCTTAATGGCACGGAGCCTAGGGTAGGGGATCATGACTGCCCCGCCTAGTATGTTAGTCTCATGGGTCATCACCCAAATCGATATAATATATACATCTACCATAATATGAACTCATAGTTCATTTACATCAAACCAAGAGTTGAACGTTTAGTTCGCGTCATAAACATAATCTAAGTTTGCTCTCGTATACTAATTTACCGCTTTTCAAAACAATTTATAACTTCAAAAACAGATCATTTTTACCCTTTTAAAATGTATATTCAGTTAGGCCTCTGAATAATCTTTCAAACGCATCTTAGAACACCTCAATCGGGTTCCTGGATCAAAAGTTATCGCGAAAACAAAATCAGTGTACAGTTGCTGAAAAACTGCAAAGCGTGGCGATGCGAACTGCTACCGTCGCGACGCGAAAAGAGTCAGAAACATTTTCGTTACAAAACTGAGCCTGGTCGCGACGCGATGGGGACGGCTTCCGACGCGACCGTCTGCAGAAAAATGCTGGTTTTTCAGTTTCTCGCGAAATCCGCTATTCCGCTCAATTCCGATTCTTGTTCCAGTTAAAAACAGTTCAAACAACCATAAAAACAAACCCAATTAGCATCACACAATCAATCAAATCAATGAAAAACACAATGTAAACTAATTTTACCAAAATACGATATATTTTGAAATAACGGTTTTCGACTCAAAAACTCTCGAAACCAATCAACGTGAAAATCATTGTAAAACGAAACAATCCTAAACGTGAGTAAAACTTGTAACACCCTAAAATTATTTAATTAATTTATTTAATTAAGTAATTGGGGGATTTAAATTAAATTATTTGATGTATTTTAATTAATTAGAAATTATACTAATACATGTAGGAAGTATTAGAAAGTGGAGGTGCCAAACCAAATGGACTTGGGCCTAAGTGAGAAGCCCAAGCCCATTATTCTTGTCATATGCGAAGTGGTTAGGTGTTGGGGGCTAGGGTTTTGGTGGAGGATTTGCGAAGTTGAAAGAAAGAACAAGGGAGAGAAAGAAATAGCGTGAGAAAGAGAGAGACAGCAAGGGGCGCCGTAAGGAGAAGAGAAGAAGAGGAGAGAAGTCGCAACCAAGGAAGAGCAAGAACGTGATCTTGTTGCTGTGGTCCTGTACGTGACTATCTCCGGAGCCTCCGTTCTTCAATTTCGAGGTTAGGGGAGCTCTATCATTCTATCTAATAATTCATATGATGAGTTCTAGATCTAGGGTTAGACTAGATTTATTGATGCATTGTTGATGTTGGTTCCTATATATGTATGTATGCGAATTGATGTAGGCACGAATTCTTGATGTGTTCTTGATGCATTGTTGGTATTAGTCATTATATATATGTGTATGCGAAGTGAAATAAATCATGAGGCTGAAATTCTTGATGTGTACGCGTTTGTTTTGATGACTTGTGGCATTCGAATTGATCATGAAACTGAAATTGGTGTGTTGGGTTGCTTGTGTTGTTCGCAAATTGGAAGATTGGGTGTATAGGCGCCTAGGGCGCCAAGGGGATAGGGAAGACAATGCTCAATTGAATTTTTGAGAAATTAATTAAAATAAGTGTATTTTTGGTGGCTGGAAAATGTTGAGTTTTTATAATTTAAAGGTTGTTAGAAAAACCAATTTTTAGTGTTAAAAAGTGTTGGACAAATTCTGGGTGGTTGCTGGTGCTGGGCGCTGGGCGCCTGTGCTGTGTGTTGTTGCGCGTGGGGGCGCTGAGCGCCTGTGGCGCTGTGTTGTGCGTGCGTTGTGCGCGCATGGGCGCTGAGCGCCTGTGGCGCTGTGTTGTGTTGCGTTGTTGTTGCCTGGGCGCTGGGCGCCTGTGCACTTGTTGCCTGGTTGCCTGGGCGCCTAAGGCGCCTGTTCCCAGGATGTTGCCTGATTTTTCCAAAATTATTTTTATCATAACTTTTGACTCAGACGTCCGTTTTGGACGATTCAAAAAGTGTCGTGAAGCTTTTTACGGTGTCCATCTATGGGTCCAATTTTTAAAATGAAAAATTGTTATTTTCTGGCTGTTTGTGGACGCCCAAGTGGCTGTCCCCGGTGACCGTCCCAGTGACATTGAAAAATGATATGAAGCTCTTTAAAAATCCTTTTTGGTGTATAAACGACAGTTTTAGCAAAATAATGTCAAAAATGATGATTTTGACGATGATGCCTTCGGGGCTAGTTAAATGACTGTTTCGCCCTCAGTGGCTAATTATTATTAGTTATGATGTGTAAAAGACTGTTTTGCCCCTAGTGGCCAAAGTTGTAGATAATGATGTGTAAATGACGAGGATGCCCTTAGTGGTTAGTCAAATGACGTTTTTGCCCTCAGTGGTTATGGTTGAGTTGATTGATGTTTATGTGTGAGTGTCGATGAAAAACCAGTGACGTTTGGGGCCCGAAGGGCTAAGTGATGTTAAGGTCTAAATGGCCTAGTGACGTTGTGTGATGATTATGAATTTGACAGGTGCTGTGCTCCGTGCGAGCAAACCGGTAAGTGACGGGTCACATAGTTGACTATGAATTGAGTAATTGTGTATTTGCGTATTGTGAGTGGTGCATGTCATAGTGTCTCATGCCCATATGCATAAACCCAGTGATGTTTTGAGGCCTGAGTGGCTAAGTGATGATGTGGCCTGAGTGGCTAAGCGACGTTTTGTGAAAAGGTACCTTCATGCATATGCCCGCGAGTGGGTTGCATTTCATAAATCTATATGACATGAGATGAGTTATTGTAAATGATGTAAATGATGACTGTGATGTGGGTGTTTAGTGTATTGGATGCTGATTATCCTAGTGCGTAGCCTGTGATTAGTCCTTATCATATTTTCTATTATATAGACTGAAATGATGCTCACCCTTTCCTGTTTGAATGTTACCCCCGTGTTGGTAACGTGCAGGTGATTCCCAGTGAAGGTCTTAGCTTCACTTTTCTTTCGAGTCGAGTCGTCATGCTCTGATACGTAGCACTCAGGGGGGGAAACGAACTCGGCATTTATTAATGATTTTTGGTTGTTGGGTCCATGTGGACTATTTGGTTATGTTTTACTATTTTCCGCTGCGTAGATGGTTGTGTTATGTTGAGTTTTATAAGCGACGTTAAATGAGGCTTGAGATTTTTATGTTGAAGTGCTACGTGGATGAATGATCATTGAGTTAAACTGTTTTTGAAATTGATAAACGACGTTTTGTTTGAAGTATGTGTAACTTCCCTTAGGGACGAAATTTTCGAACTCTGATTTTTATAAACAAAGTGACGGGTAGAAAGGGGTGTTACATTAGTGGTATCAGAGCAGTTCGGTCTGTCCGGCCGGTAGTTGAGTCGTCGTGTTGAGTAACATTGAGTTTGTTACTCGTTTCTGAATTCTGTTTTCTGTTGCAGTGCTAGAATGGCCAGACGAGACGACGCTGCTCTTGCTGCTGCATTGCAAGCTATGGCTCAGGCGATGCAGGGTCAGCAGAATGCTGGAGATAATGCTGGTTTTCGAAGTCTGACAACCTTCCAGAGGGAGAATCCGCCCACCTTTAAGGGCAAATATGATCCAGATGGTGCTATGGCTTGGCTGAAGGAGATCGAGAGGATTTTCAGGATGATGAACTGTACTGTTGAGCAGAAGGTCCGCTTTGGTACCCACATGTTAGCCGAGGAGGCCGACGACTGGTGGTTGGCTACTAGGCAGAGGTTAGAGGCTGTGCAGGAAGAGATTACTTGGGAGGTATTCAGCAGGGAATTTCTGAGGAAGTATTTTCCTGAAGACGTCCGAGGGAAGAAGGAAATAGAGTTTTTAGAGCTGAAGCAGGGTGGTATGTCTGTGACTGCCTATGCGGCAAAATTTGTGGAACTAGCAAAATTTTATCCACACTACAGTGAGGCTACAGCTGAATTTTCAAAATGCATCAAATTTGAGAATGGGTTAAGGCCTGATATTAAGCAGGCCATTGGTTATCAGAAGATCCGTGTGTTCGCAGATCTGGTTGACAGTTGCAGGATCTTCGAGGAGGACAGTACTGCTCGCTACAAAGCTACTTCTGAGAAAAGGGGCAAGTTTCAGAGTCGAAGCAAGCCGTATGAGGTTCCTGCGGGTAAGGGTTATCAGAGGGCTGCTGGAGGTAAGGGTTCTAGTGGGGGAGATGCCCCTGCTAGCATTGTCTGTTATAAGTGTGGCAAACCTGGCCACAAGAGTACTACATGCAGGTCTGATGAAAGGAATTGCTACCGTTGTGGTAAAAAGGGTCATATGGCAGCTGAGTGTAAGGTCAAAGATGTGGTGTGTTTCAACTGTGGTGAGTCTGGGCATATCAGTACAAAGTGTACAAAGCCGAAAAAGGAAAGGTCTACTGGGAAGGTTTTTGCATTGGCAGGGGAGGAGCCTGATGATGATGATGGTCTGATTAGAGGTACGTGTTTTATTAATGGTACTTCTCTGAAATCTCTTATTGATACTGGTGCTACCCATTGTTTTATATCTGTTGATTGCTGTAAACGATTGGGTCTTGTTTTATCTGCTATGTGTGGGGATATGGTTGTCGATACTCCTGCGAAGGGGTCGGTGATTACGTCCCAGGTGTGTTCTCAGTGTCCCATGTCGATCTTCGGCAGGGACTTTATTGTGAATTTTGTTTGTTTACCATTGAGAGGACTGGATGTAATCTTAGGCATGGACTGGTTAGAGAATAATCACGTTCATATCAACTGTCGTAGCAAGTCGGTTAGTTTCGGTGAAGAAAGTTCGGTTTTGGTGTCTGCTGGTCAGTTGAAGAAATTGAAGAAAGAAGGAGTTCAGTTATTTGCGTTGATGGCTTCGTTGTCTGCTGAGAGTCAGGCTGTTATTGAAGAGCTGAAGGTAGTACGCGAGTTTCCTGAAGTATTTCCTGATGAAATTCCGGGCGTGCCACCGGAAAGAGAAGTGCAGTTTTCGATTGATCTTGTACCTGGTACGAGGCCTGTGTCTATGGCACCGTACAGAATGTCGGCGTCAGAATTGTCTGAGTTGAAGACGCAACTTGAAGAATTGCTTGAGAAGAAGTTTGTAAGACCGAGTGTATCACCGTGGGGAGCTCCGGTATTGTTAGTGAAAAAGAAAGACGGGAGCATGAGGTTATGTGTGGACTATCGTCAGTTGAATAAGGTAACTATCAAGAATAAGTATCCGCTTCCGAGGATCGACGATCTGATGGATCAATTAGTGGGTCCCCGTGTTTTCAGCAAAATTGATTTGAGGTCCGGATATCATCAGATTAAAGTAAAAGATGAAGATGTTCAGAAGACAGCGTTCAGGACAAGGTATGGGCATTATGAGTATTCTGTAATGCCGTTCGGTGTGACCAATGCTCCTGGTGTATTTATGGAATATATGAACCGTATTTTCCATAATTACCTAGATCGATTTGTGGTAATCTTCATAGATGACATTCTAGTTTATTCTAAGTCAGAGGAAGAGCATGCTGAGCATCTGAAGTCAGTGTTGGAAATTTTAAAAGAGAAAAAGTTGTACGCTAAGTTGTCGAAGTGTGAATTCTGGCTGAAAGAGGTGAGTTTCCTTGGGCACGTGATTTCTGGTAATGGTATTGCGGTTGATCCGGCAAAAGTAGAAGCAGTATTGGAATGGGAGTCTCCGAAGTCCGTAACGGAGATTAGAAGCTTTTTGGGTTTGGCTGGGTACTACAGGAGGTTCATCGAGGGTTTTTCCAAGTTGGCCCTTCCGTTGACTCAGTTGACCTGCAAGGGTAAAGTTTTTGTTTGGGATGCTCGGTGTGAGGAAAGTTTTATGGAACTGAAAAAGAGATTGACGACGTCGCCTGTTTTGACGTTGCCTAATCCAGAGGAACCGTTCGTTGTGTATTGTGACGCTTCGAAGATGGGTCTCGGTGGTGTGTTGATGCAGGATGGGAAAGTCGTTGCGTATGCGTCGAGGCAGTTGCGGATTCATGAGAAAAATTACCCTACGCATGATTTGGAGTTGGCTGCTGTGGTATTTGTGCTCAAGATTTGGAGGCACTACCTTTATGGTTCGAGGTTCGAAGTGTTCAGTGATCATAAGAGTCTAAAGTATCTGTTCGATCAAAAAGAGTTGAATATGAGACAGCGTCGGTGGTTGGAACTCTTGAAGGATTATGACTTTGGTTTGAATTATCATCCCGGCAAGGCTAATGTCGTGGCTGATGCTTTAAGCAGAAAGTCTTTGCATATGTCGGCAATGATGGTGAAAGAATTAGAATTGATCGAAGAATTCAGAGATTTGAGTTTGGTTTGTAAATTGACACCTCGCAGTGTCAAGCTGGGAATGTTAAGGATCGATAATGATTTCCTGGGCAGCATCAGGGAAGCTCAGAAGACAGATGTCAAGCTGGTGGATTTAATTAATGGGGTCGGTCAGTCTGAAGGTGAAGATTTCAAATTAGATTCCAGTGGCGTGTTGAGGTTCCGGGGTAGGATCTGTGTTCCAGACGATGAAGAGATGAGAAAGGCAATTTTAGAGGAAGGTCATCGTAGCAAGTTGAGTATCCATCCTGGAGCGACGAAAATGTATCAATATCTGAAAAAGATGTTTTGGTGGTATGGTATGAAGAGAGATGTGGCACAGTTCGTGTATGCCTGTTTGACCTGTCAAAAGTCGAAGGTCGAGCACCAGAAGCCAGCAGGGTTAATGCAACCGTTGGAAGTCCCAGAGTGGAAATGGGATAGCATAGCGATGGATTTTGTGACGGGGTTACCGAATACAGTTAAGGGTCATGACGCTATTTGGGTGATCATTGATAGGCTAACGAAGTCTGCTCATTTTATTCCTATTAATATCACTTATTCGGTGTCGAGGTTGGCAGAGGTATATGTCAAAGAAATTGTGAGGCTGCACGGTGTTCCGAAGAGTATTGTGTCAGATAGGGATCCGAGGTTCACTTCCGAGTTTTGGAAGAGTTTGCAGAAAGAATTGGGTTCTAAGTTAAAAATGAGTTCGGCGTATCATCCCCAGACGGACGGTCAGTCAGAGAGGACAATTCAGTCGTTAGAGGATTTGTTGAGGGCTTGTGTATTGGAACAGCGGGGTTCATGGGATTCCTACCTTGCGTTGATTGAGTTTACTTATAACAACAGTCACCATTCCAGCATTGGGATGGCACCGTTTGAAGCATTGTATGGTCGAGAGTGTAGGACGCCGTTATGTTGGTATGAGTCGGGAGAAAGTGTAGTGTTGGGTCCGGAGATTGTGCGGGAGACTACAGGGAAGATCAAGATGATCCGTGAGAAGATGAAGGCTTCGCAGAGTCGTCAGAAAAGTTATCATGACAAGCGGAGGAAGGATTTAGAGTTTCAGGAGGGTGAGCATGTGTTCTTGAGGGTTTCTCCTATTACCGGTGTTGGTCGGGCGTTGAAATCGAAGAAGCTCACTCCTCGATTTGTTGGTCCTTATCAGATTTCTGAAAGAATCGGAAATGTGGCTTATAGAGTGGCTTTACCGCCAAATCTTTCGAACTTGCATGACGTGTTTCACGTGTCACAACTTCGGAAGTATGTTTCGGATCCATCTCATGTGATCCATATGGATGATGTAGAGGTGCGGGATAATCTCACTGTGGAGACGATGCCCGTACGGATTGAGGATCGTGAAGTGAAGGCGCTTAGAGGCAAAGAGATTGCATTAGTGAAAGTGGTCTGGCTAGGAGCTGCCGGCGAGAGTATGACTTGGGAGCTAGAGAGCAAGATGCGAGAATCCTACCCAGAGTTGTTTGATCAGGTAAATTTCGAGGACGAAATATTCTAAGTGGGGGAGAGTTGTAACACCCTAAAATTATTTAATTAATTTATTTAATTAAGTAATTGGGGGATTTAAATTAAATTATTTGATGTATTTTAATTAATTAGAAATTATACTAATACATGTAGGAAGTATTAGAAAGTGGAGGTGCCAAACCAAATGGACTTGGGCCTAAGTGAGAAGCCCAAGCCCATTATTCTTGTCATATGCGAAGTGGTTAGGTGTTGGGGGCTAGGGTTTTGGTGGAGGATTTGCGAAGTTGAAAGAAAGAACAAGGGAGAGAAAGAAATAGCGTGAGAAAGAGAGAGACAGCAAGGGGCGCCGTAAGGAGAAGAGAAGAAGAGGAGAGAAGTCGCAACCAAGGAAGAGCAAGAACGTGATCTTGTTGCTGTGGTCCTGTACGTGACTATCTCCGGAGCCTCCGTTCTTCAATTTCGAGGTTAGGGGAGCTCTATCATTCTATCTAATAATTCATATGATGAGTTCTAGATCTAGGGTTAGACTAGATTTATTGATGCATTGTTGATGTTGGTTCCTATATATGTATGTATGCGAATTGATGTAGGCACGAATTCTTGATGTGTTCTTGATGCATTGTTGGTATTAGTCATTATATATATGTGTATGCGAAGTGAAATAAATCATGAGGCTGAAATTCTTGATGTGTACGCGTTTGTTTTGATGACTTGTGGCATTCGAATTGATCATGAAACTGAAATTGGTGTGTTGGGTTGCTTGTGTTGTTCGCAAATTGGAAGATTGGGTGTATAGGCGCCTAGGGCGCCAAGGGGATAGGGAAGACAATGCTCAATTGAATTTTTGAGAAATTAATTAAAATAAGTGTATTTTTGGTGGCTGGAAAATGTTGAGTTTTTATAATTTAAAGGTTGTTAGAAAAACCAATTTTTAGTGTTAAAAAGTGTTGGACAAATTCTGGGTGGTTGCTGGTGCTGGGCGCTGGGCGCCTGTGCTGTGTGTTGTTGCGCGTTGGGGCGCGCCTGGGCGCTAGGCGCCCGTGTTGTGTTGTGTGTGCGTTGTGCGCGCCTGGGCGCTGAGCGCCTGTGGCGCTGTGTTGTGTTGCGTTGTTGTTGCCTGGGCGCTGGGCGCCTGTGCACTTGTTGCCTGGTTGCCTGGGCGCCTAAGGCGCCTGTTCCCAGGATGTTGCCTGATTTTTCCAAAATTATTTTTATCATAACTTTTGACTCAGACGTCCGTTTTGGACAATTCAAAAAGTGTCGTGAAGCTTTTTACGTTGTCCATCTATGGGTCCAATTTTTAAAATGAAAAATTGTTATTTTCTGGCTGTTTGTGGACGCCCAAGTGGCTGTCCCCGGTGACCGTCCCAGTGACATTGAAAAATGATATGAAGCTCTTTAAAAATCCTTTTTGGTGTATAAACGACAGTTTTAGCAAAATAATGTCAAAAATGATGATTTTGACGATGATGCCTTCGGGGCTAGTTAAATGACTGTTTCGCCCTCAGTGGCTAATTATTATTAGTTATGATGTGTAAAAGACTGTTTTGCCCCTAGTGGCCAAAGTTGTAGATAATGATGTGTAAATGACGAGGATGCCCTTAGTGGTTAGTCAAATGACGTTTTTGCCCTCAGTGGTTATGGTTGAGTTGATTGATGTTTATGTGTGAGTGTTGATGAAAAACCAGTGACGTTTGGGGCCCGAAGGGCTAAGTGATGTTAAGGTCTAAATGGCCTAGTGACGTTGTGTGATGATTATGAATTTGACAGGTGCTGTGCTCCGTGCGAGCAAACCGGTAAGTGACGGGTCACATAGTTGACTATGAATTGAGTAATTGTGTATTTGCGTATTGTGAGTGGTGCATGTCATAGTGTCTCATGCCCATATGCATAAACCCAGTGATGTTTTGAGGCCTGAGTGGCTAAGTGATGATGTGGCCTGAGTGGCTAAGCGACGTTTTGTGAAAAGGTACCTTCATGCATATGCCCGCGAGTGGGTTGCATTTCATAAATCTATATGACATGAGATGAGTTATTGTAAATGATGTAAATGATGACTGTGATGTGGGTGTTTAGTGTATTGGATGCTGATTATTCTAGTGCGTAGCCTGTGATTAGTCCTTATCATATTTTCTATTATATAGACTGAAATGATGCTCACCCTTTCCTGTTTGAATGTTACCCCCGTGTTGGTAACGTGCAGGTGATTCCCAGTGAAGGTCTTAGCTTCACTTTTCTTTCGAGTCGAGTCGTCATGCTCTGATACGTAGCACTCAGGGGGGGAAACGAACTCGGCATTTATTAATGATTTTTGGTTGTTGGGTCCATGTGGACTATTTGGTTATGTTTTACTATTTTCCGCTGCGTAGATGGTTGTGTTATGTTGAGTTTTATAAGCGACGTCAAATGAGGCTTGAGATTTTTATGTTGAAGTGCTACGTGGATGAATGATCATTGAGTTAAACTGTTTTTGAAATTGATAAACGACGTTTTGTTTGAAGTATGTGTAACTTCCCTTAGGGACGAAATTTTCGAACTCTGATTTTTATAAACAAAGTGACGGGTAGAAAGGGGTGTTACAAAACTCACCCTTGACGCGAGAGCCGAGACCGAGCCGAAATCACCAAGATTCCAAAAATCCCCAAACGGAAGCCTATGATCTCCAATCCGCTTCCAACTTCGATTCGAGCGCCAAATCGCATTCAATCTTCCTTGGCTTTGTTCCGAATCAAGTTTCAATCATCAATTTCATCCCACTTCACATGATTTCAACTAATCACCCTCTAAAACCCTAAATTTTCGTATTCCACAAAAAGGGGAAAAAAGGGGTGAGGAGGGGAGATGACGATGATGATGAAGTTTGGGGCTTTGGGGGTGAGTGTTGCTTCCTCTTCTCCTCTTCTTTCTTTCTTTCCTTCTCTTCTCTTCTTTCTCTCCTTCGATCTTTTCTTCTTTCTTTTCTTTTCTTTCTTTCTTTCTATCTATTAAGTGGTGATATGGTCAAATGACCATATTGCCCTTAATCTTTTATTTATTCTCTAAATCAGCCTTATATCGTTTTATCGGTTTAACGTTCCTGAGACAACCAAATAATTAACTTTAGCACTCGATAATTACACAGATCAAGTACTAAAATAATTCATTTGGGTCTTCCTCCAAATAATTCGATTAATTATTTTGAGGATGTTACAAGTTGAATTTGTATGAATTAAAGAGCATCGGGGACGAGCTTCAATTTACTTCACTCTTATATCTAACGAATCAAACATATTATTGAATGTTGCGTTAAAACACACTTAGAGCAAGTGTACTCTTTCACAGAAGTAGTATAAAAGATTATCATCTCCACAGGGATTAATTAACAAGTACCAAACTAATCAAGATTGTCTATTGTTTAGATGAACTAATAATTGAGTTGTAATGAAAACAAATATAAAGAAATAAATAACGATAATTAAAATATTAGATTTAATAAATGGAGAGAGGTCTAGGGTCACGGTTTCACTTGCAAGCTTCAATTCCCCTATGTCTAATTCCTACTTGAATTCCTTTATTTTATTTAATTACCAATCCATTTACTAAAGCTATTAATCCGTTTGGTCTCCAATTGTTGAGTGATTATCTTCTGTTGAGCCAACCCGACAGTCTGAGCATCTAAGTCAAGGAGACCTGTTTTAGATGTACCTCCTCTATCATGAGCCGCCAAGTAATCATTTGAAACCAAAACTTCAATTATTTGTCTTGCTTCTACCGCGGTCTTGAAATTCAAAGAACTACGTGCTGAGGCATCAAGCATCATCCTGGCATTCGGTCTCAACTGAGTACAAAAGATTTGCATCTCCTGATGATCATCAAAACCATGATTCGGGCAAGTCTTCAATGTGATCTTGAATCTTTTGTAAGTCTCAGAGAGCGACTCACCCTCTTTTTGCTCAAAACTGTTGATTTCTCCCCTCTTCTTAATGAACATGGAAGGAGGGAAAAAAATTTCGAGGAATTTGTCTTCAAGAGCATTCCATGTAGTGATGCTACCTTCAGGTTGTGAATCAAACCATTCTTCGGCTTTATCCTTTAGAAAGAATGGAAAAAGCCTCACTTTCTTAGCTTCATCAGTATTACCATCCACTTTCACTGTTTCACATAGTTGTGCAAAATTGGTGAGATGCTTGTTTGGATCTTCACATGGTCTTCCACCAAATTGCATCTCCCTCAATTCACGAAACAGTCCTGGATTGATCTCAAACCTATTTACGGTTACCAGTTGATGAGCAATCGGTAACCTCTGCCTGTTTGTGTCACGATTCCCATAGTCTCCAAGAGTACGTCTCACTGGTGGGTCAGCCACATCTTCAATCACAGGAATCGCAGATACAATCTCTACTTCTTTTACTGCTTCTTTTTCTTGGAGTTTCCTTTCTCTTGTAGCCTTTCGGTTAGCCTTTGCAGTCTTTTCAATTTCTGGATCAAAGAGAAGGTCAGCTGAGGCAGTGCCTCGCATAAACAAACTTAGGGAAAAAGTAAGTGATTAAAAGATAAAAATAAAATAAAATGACAGAAATTAAAATTCAATCAAGAAATTAAAAATTAAGCTAATAAAAATTTGGCAGTCACCGGCAATGGCACCAAAAACTTGATGGGATCACGGAAAGTGTACCGGATCGTTGCAAGTAATAGTACGAAAAGACCGAGTGTCGAACTCAGGGACTGCGGTTAATTATCAGTTTAACAATTTAACTTCTAAATTGAAATGGGACTAAATTGGATTTGTTTGACAAGAAATTAAAGTGAAAAACAATAAATATATTTTTGTGATTTTAATTTAAGGATAACAAGAACACGAGTTGAATTTGTATGAATTAAAGAGCATTGGGGACGAGCTTCAATTTACTTCACTCTTATATCTAACGAATCAAACATATTATTGAACTTATTTTATGAGCTACAATCAAATTGCTATAATTATTCTAATCCTAATTCCTTAGGTAAAAGAACCTTTATTTCTAATAATAAACCCCTCATTCCTTAGGTGATCTTAAAAAGAAATAAGCAGTAATAACAACAATTATCCTATGATTCTGAATACCAATGACTATTCCTAGACTAAAGATAAACAAATTTCAATTCTCAAGCATATGTAATTCAAATTTCCATGCACAATCACATATCATAAATCATCCTAAGAGTGATTAAATCCTAGAAAGCATTAAGGACAGAGATTAAAACATAAATCATAACGTTAATTCAAATAATAGAGGTTTGATTCAACAATATAAGAGATTCATAAATTGTTACTCATCCCCAACAACATAAAATTTAGCTAGACATAGAAATAGAGATAACAATTAAAAGTGAAAAGGGGAATGAAAATAACTCTATGAAAAGATGAAGATGATCCGAGTTCCATCGATTCCTCCGCTATCTTGCTCACGGTGATTGCTAGGTTCCCAATTTCCCTCCTCCAAAAGACCACTTCCAATCGTCAAAAACGTGATGCCGAACGTACTGTTTCTCCTTTCTTTTCTCGTTCCTTTCTTTTTTTCTTTGGTTCCCAGCCGTCAAACCCTCATTTCTTTCTTCTAATTCTCCTCCTTTTCAATTCTCCAATTGACCTTCCTTTAAATTCCCTTCCACGCTTCCTTTCTTAATCAAGTGGATTATTTCCTTTGGGCCCATAAATGAATTTTATAATGGGCCTATTTATAACTCATGTGTAACACCACAAAGCATTAGTGCTTTATTTATTTATTTTTCTCCAACACCTACAAAAAAACATTCCATTAGATTTATAATCATTAGGCACAAATTTGCATTCTAATTGAGCTATAATCATCAAAACATTTTAAGAGATTAATCATGCCCAATTAACATCAAATTATGACAAAAGCAAACTATAAGTCTAGAGTATATGATAATTTTCCCTTCATATAGAATAGAAAAATTAGATAATTTAGAGAATTATCAATTTGATATAACAAGCACATAGCACCTCAAAAATACAACACATAATCACATTATAGGCTGGCAAAATCAAGCATACCGAGCTCTCTCCGGATCTTACAAAATTGAGCTTCAGCTAGTGGTTTCGTGAAGATGTCTGCTAGTTGGTCATTGGTGCCTACAAATTTATTGCTATGCTCCCCCTAGAAACTTGGTCTCTAATGAAATGATGTCTTATTTCTATATGCTTAGAGTCTTGGATGGGATTTTTAGCAATGTTAATGCACTAGTGTTATCACATAGGACTGGCACATTGTCATATAACAAACCAAAATCCTCCAAAGTCTGTTTCATCCACAAAACTTGTGCAACACAATTTCCAACCGCCACATATTCGGCTTCAGCGATGGACAAAGCAACATTGTTGTAACACCCCGATAATTTCTAACTTGTAGAATTTACCGAAATGCACTACTGGCATACATCAGAGTACCTCCTGTTTTAAATACTGAACACTTACTAAAACTCGATGCTATAACCCATCAAGTGCGCTTACATAACTTAACATGAGAAATACATAATATCGTTCCTTACACCTCTCAGCTAGTGTTCAGTACCAAAATAGAAAGTCTGCGGAAGCGATTTACAACTTGAAAGGCATAAGTCGTGTAACATCCTCAAAATAATTAATCGAATTATTTGGATGTTAACCCAATTGAATCAATTTAGTACATAACTGGTAAATTTATTGAGTACTAAAATTATGTATTTGATGACATTAGATCGTTAACCGGATAATACGGGTCAAGGAAGTTTCGAAATCGGAAAAAGGGATTAAGATCAATACGGTAATTGGACCACGCCACTACTTATTTATTAATTAAATAAGTATATGTGTGTGTGTGTGTTAAATAAAAGAAAAAGAAGAAAAGAAGAGGATACGAACAGAAGAGAAGCAGAAGAAGAAAAGAAGAGAAAAGAGAGAAAGAAAAGAGAAAGAAAAGAAGAGAAAGAAGAAGAGGAGAGGAGAAGAGAAAGGAAGAAGAAGAAGGTCACCCATCATCCCAAAGTTCCATCCTCATCATCATTCTGTTTCTCCTTCCATTTCCTCAAACTAGGTAAGCTCATACCCTTATTTCCCCTTTTCTCTTGATTTCGAATTTGAGAGGGATGATGAATAGTGAACCAAGTTTGAGTTGATCTTCATGGTTGAATCATGTCTAGCAGCAAGCCCAACAACGGTTGTAAGCGGATTGAAGCTAAATTCGAAGTTTGGAGCGGATTGGAGATCCTAGGGTTCGATTGGGGATTTTTCGTGTCTCGGTGATTTCGGCTCGGCAACGACTCTCGCTTCAAAGGTGAGTTTTACTCACGTTTAGGATGTTTTTGTGTCTCGTTAGTTTTTACGTTAATTGATTTCGAGAGATTTTGGGAACGAAAACCGTTATTTGAAAATATGTCGCGTTTTGATATAATTCGTTTACAATGAGTTTTTGATGATTTGATTGATTGTGAAATGTTGAATTCTTATGTGATGTTGTGATTGCTTGGGCTGTTTTCGGTCGAAACGAGAATCGTTCGAGAAATTTTGGGTCAAAAACCGTTATTTCGGAATATGTCGTATTTTGGTAAAATCCGTTTTGATTGAGTTTTTAGATTGGATTGATTGATTGTGTGGTTTGTATTGGATTCATTTTATTGGTTGTAAAATCTGTTTTCGATCGGAACAAAAATCGGAATTGAGCGGAATAGCGGATTTCGCAAAAATCGCAAAATTCTGCACTTGACAGACCCCCCTTTCTGCCAGTCCACGCGCCGTTTGCGCGCCGCGCGCCACTCGCGCGCCACTGGCCAGAACTTTGCTGTCAACTCGCGCGCCGTTTGCGCGCCACGCGCCACTCTCGCGCCAGTTGGCAGAATTTCAGCAACCAAACACTGTTTTTCGTTTCGCGATAACTTTTGATCCGGGAACCCGATTGAGGTGTTCTAAGATGCGTTGGAAAGCTTATTCAGAGGCCTAACTGAATATTCTATTTTTAAGGCAAAATGAACTGTTTTTGATATGGAAAATTGTGCCTAAAAGTGGTCAAATAGAATGCGAGTGTGAACTTGGAATTTATAAAATGTGGATTAAAGTGTTTCACTGATTGTCTGATTTGATGGACCGTGGGTTCATAGTACTGTAGATATATATATTATATCGAGTTTGGGTGACGACCCATGTAGACATACTAGGCGGGGTAGTCATGCACCCTTACCCTAGGCCTCTTGCAATAGGGAAAGTACTATTGGTAAGGTGGTTCACCGGGTATGTAGCGTTCGCGCAGTCGGTGGTGTGTTGAATTGTTTGTTGTGCGAATACCGGGTATGTAGCGTTCGCGCAGTCGGTATCGTACTTGGTTGTAACAGGTTCATCGGGGATGTAGCGTTCGCGCAGTCGATGCCGTATACAGTTAAAACCATTTCATAATTGGACCGAGAGCGTTAGTAGGGGTCTCGGTAGAACTCACTGAGATTGTATCTCACTGTTTAAATGTTGTTGTTTTACAGATAAGCAGGGACATAAGAAATCTCAGAGGCACGAGTAGGTGGCTCCGGGTGATGGAGGATGACTTAGTTTATGTTTAAGTTTATTTCCCTTAGGTTGTCCATGTATTGCAACACTATGGCATTAGTGTTTTGTTTATCCTTTTCCGCTTTCTTGTATGACTCTGATTACCAGTTGCTGACAGTTATGGTCTGCGTACCGTATGATCTTATTCGTGAATAAGATGGTCATGTCATATTTCAGCGAAATTTTATGTTGGTATTCAGTGTCTAAACAGGAAATTATTATCTCTGATGTTTATATTTTGGCACGCTTTGGTATTTTACAAGTTAAATATACCTGGGTGTTACAGTTGGTATCAGAGCGGTTCGACCTAGTCGGACTTAGCTGTTAGGGTCTTTACTTTCTCCAGTCGTGATTTTCTTAGTATGCTATTAGACATTGAGCTTGATCAACTTAATACTTTGTGCATATTTCGCAGAATCATGGCCAGAAGAGGTAGAGGCGTTCCTCCTCCTGTTGATCCAAACTTTGAATGGATGCAGAATATCATTGAGAATCAGCAAAAGATGATGCAGGATATGTTGCAAATGCAGCATGACCAAATGGCTCTACAGCAGCCCAATGTTCAACCCCATCAAGAAGATCCTAACCGGGCATATTTTCAATTTCAAAAGATGAAGCCCCCGACTTTCAAGGGAGGATCAGATCCAATGACCGCCTACTATTGGATTGATTCAATGGAGAAAATTTTTCAAACCTTGCAATGCGGGGAAGAAGAGAAGGTAATATTTGCGGCAAATGTGCTCGATGAAGATGCCCACACCTGGTGGTGTAATGCAAGGCATATGATGGAACTCCAAGAAACTCCCCTAACTTGGGACAACTTCAAGGAATTGTTTCTGAAGCAATATTTCCCTTCGGTAAAGAAGCTGAGTAAGCAATCAGAGTTTGTAAATCTTAAGCAAGGTGATATGTCGGTTGGGGAGTATGCTGCTAAATTTGAAAGACTGTCTCAGTTCTATGAGTTGGGGAGGTATGCCCCAAATGATATGTGGAAGATGCAAATGTTCAAAGAAGGTCTCCGAGCTGATGTGAGCCAAGGACTCAGTTCTTACACCTTGGTTAATTATCCTGCCTTAGTGCAACAAGCATATGTTGCTGAGGAGGATCTGAGGAAAATGTATGCTGAAAAGAAAGACTATTGGAAGGGCAAGAAAAAGGTTGCTGAATCTTCTACTCCATCCAGGCCATTCAAGGGAAGTAATTATAAAGGGAAGCAGGTGCAATCCTTCGATTCATCAAAGAGCAGAAATTGTACGAAGTGTGGAAGGTATCACATTGGGGATTGTCAGCAAAGATCCAATCGATGCTATGTCTGTAATGAAGAGGGTCATTATGCAAATCAATGCCCAGCAAAGAAAAGCTTTCAAGGAGCACCAAATGCTCCTAAGCAGGGGCGAATCAATACATTGGATGCTCGAACCATCACGCCTACTGATAATCTTCTGAGGGGTACGGGATCTCTTTTTAATAACTCAGTCAATATTTTATATGATTCCGGTGCAACTCATTGTTTTATATCACAAGCATGTGTCGATCGGTTGGGTTTAGCATTGTCTGAGCTATCCGAACCGATAACTATTTTAACTGCTGCCAAGGGTCGTGTCCAGACCCAATCGTTGTGTGAAAATTGCCTACTTGTCATAGGGGACAGACAATTTGTTGTGAAATTTATTTGCCTGCCTATGAGAAGTATGGACATTGTTCTGGGTATGAATTGGATGGCTGAAAATCATGTGATTATCAACTGTGCTGATCGAACCATTAGCTTCGCCTTCGAATTCGTAGGGTTGACACAGGTAGATTTTGAAGCAACGATCTCTTACACCGAAGCAAGCCAGTCATTATTCCAAGGTGCGGAAGCTATTCTTATTATGTTGTCTGCATCTACTGAAACTGGTTTAGACTTGTCGTCTGTGCAAGTGGTAAATGAATTTCTAGATGTCTTTCCAGAGGAAGTTTCATCCTTACCTCCCGACAGAGAGGTAGAATTCTCAATAGAATTGATTCCTGGTACAGGATCGATATCTATTGCCCCTTATAGGATGTCTCCTTTAGAATTGAAGGAATTGAAGTCTCAGCTTGAAGAGTTAATATCGAAGAGATTTATCCGACCGAGTGCTTCTCCATGGGGTGCTCCGGTATTGCTTGTTAAGAAGAAGGACGGAAGCATGAGGTTGTGTATTGACTACCGTCAACTCAACAAGGTGACTATTAAAAACAAATATCCATTGCCAAGGATAGACGATTTGCTTGACCAACTTCGAGGTGCAGTAGTATTTTCAAAAATTGATCTTAGATCGGGCTATCATCAAATAAAGGTACGAGCCCTAGATATTCCGAAGACAGCTTTCCGTACGAGGTATGGACATTACGAGTTCGTAGTAATGCCCTTCGGCTTGACTAATGCTCCAGCGGTATTCATGGATTACATGAACCGAGTATTCCATACTTATCTCGATCAGTTTGTAGTAGTTTTTATTGATGATATCTTGGTGTACTCTAAGACCATTGAGGACCATGTCCAACATCTCCGCATTGTTCTGAACGTACTCCGAGAAAAGAAATTGTATGCCAAGCCATCGAAGTGTGACTTCTGGATGCCGGAAGTAAAGTTTTTGGGGCACGTGATTTCCCAATCGGGAGTTGCCGTGGATCCTAGTAAGGTGGAAGCTGTATTGAACTGGGAAAGACCAACATCTGTTACAGAAATAAGAAGTTTCTTGGGTCTAGCTGGTTATTATAGGAGGTTTATTCAAGGTTTCTCACAACTGGTTCTTCCACTTACCCGGTTGACTCGTAAGGCCCAACCGTTTATATGGGATGCCGATTGTGAGGAATGTTTTCAAGAATTGAAGGTTAGGTTGACTTCTGCCCCAATCCTAATTCTTCCAGATCCGTCCTTGGAATTTCAGATTTTCAGCGATGCTTCTGGGAAGGGTTTGGGATGTGTCCTCATGCAGAACCAACAAGTCGTAGCCTATGCCTCTAGACAGTTGAAGACTCATGAAGAGAACTATCCGACTCATGATTTGGAGTTAGCAGCTATTGTGTACGCCCTGAAGATTTGGAGACATTACCTGTATGGGTCTCGTTTCGAAGTCTTCAGTGATCATAAAAGTTTGAAATATTTGTTTGATCAGAAAGAGTTGAATAACAGGCAGAGAAGGTGGGTGGAATTTCTGAAGGATTATGACTTCGAATTGAAGTATCATCCGGGAAAAGCTAATGTTGTAGCTGATGCACTAAGTAGGAAATCCATCCACGTAGCAGAGTTTATGATGCATGAAATGAAATTGTTGGAATCCTTTAGGGACTTAAATTTGGATGCAAGATCAAGGAAAAACCGGTTAGTACTGAGCCACATGAGGATCTCTAGCTCATTAAGGGATTCTATTCGCTTGGCACAAGAAAATGATGAGAAGCTGCAATCGCAGAAATTGTTGCCAGACTTTACGGAAGATAGTGACGGGGTGATTTGTTTCAACGGTAGGATCTGTGTGCCCGATAATGAAGATATTAAAAAGCAAGTGCTAGAGGAAGCACACCGAAGTTTATTTTCTATACATCCTGGATCCACCAAGATGTATAGAGATTTAAAGCAGATGTATTGGTGGCAAGGAATGAAGTTGGAGATTGCTGAATTTGTATCAAAGTGCCTAACTTGCCAAAAAGTTAAAATAGAACATCAGAAGCCTGCTGGTCTGCTACGGCCACTAGATGTGCCAGTGTGGAAATGGGAAGACATTTCCATGGATTTTGTAATGGCGCTGCCAAAATCTCAAGCCGGTAACGACTCCATTTGGGTAGTTGTAGATCGGTTAACCAAATCAGCTCATTTTATTCCAGTTCGTTCTAGCAGTAAAGTATCCAAGTTAGCTGAGGTATATTTGAAAAACATAGTGAGGTTACATGGGGTTCCTACCAGTATAGTGTCGGATCGAGATCCGAAATTCACTTCTCGATTTTGGAAAGCTTTGAATGAAGCATTGAGAACTAAAGTACTTCTTAGTACCGCTTATCACCCGCAGACCGATGGTCAGACCGAGAGAACTATCCAGACACTAGAGGATATGCTTAGAGCTTCGGTACTTGATAACGGGAAGAAATGGGAGGATCATCTTCCATTGGTTGAATTCTCGTATAACAACAGTTATCATTCCAGTATCGGAATGGCACCTTTTGAGGCCTTGTATGGAAGGAAATGTAGAACTCCATTGTGTTGGTGGGAAGTAGGTGAGAACCGATTGTTAGGACCCGAGATGATTCATGACACTACTGAAAAGATCCGCCAGATAAGGGAAAGACTGAAAGCTGCTCAAAGTAGGCAAAAGAGTTATGCCGACAAAAGGAGAAGGCCGTTAGAGTTTGAATCGGGTGATCATGTGTTTTTGAAATTGTCACCGATAACTGGTACGGGTAGGGCTTTACGGGTGAAAAAGCTCAGTCCTCGGTATATTGGACCTTTCCAAATTATCGAGCGGGTTGGGCCACTGGCATACCGTATCGCTTTGCCTCCGCCATTGTCCAACCTTCATGATGTATTCCACGTGTCGCAGTTGCGGAAGTACATCCCCGATCCAAGTCAACCGTTAGACTTTGAAACGCTTGACCTTCGACCGGACTTGTCCTTTCAGGCTCAACCGAATTACATCATGGAGCGTGGCGAGAGAACGCTACGGACGAAGACAATTCCCATTGTTAAGGTGGTATGGTATGGTTTTTCCGCCGATGAAGCTACTTGGGAATTGGAGGACGACATACGGACTCGGTATCCGTATCTGTTCTCTTGAGGTATGTTGTGTCTAATTTTGAGGACAAAATTCTTTCAAGTTGGGGAGAATGTAACATCCTCAAAATAATTAATCGAATTATTTGGATGTTAACCCAATTGAATCAATTTAGTACATAACTGGTAAATTTATTGAGTACTAAAATTATGTATTTGATGACATTAGATCGTTAACCGGATAATACGGGTCAAGGAAGTTTCGAAATCGGAAAAAGGGATTAAGATCAATACGGTAATTGGACCACGCCACTACTTATTTATTAATTAAATAAGTATATGTGTGTGTGTGTGTTAAATAAAAGAAAAAGAAGAAAAGAAGAGGATACGAACAGAAGAGAAGCAGAAGAAGAAAAGAAGAGAAAAGAGAGAAAGAAAAGAGAAAGAAAAGAAGAGAAAGAAGAAGAGGAGAGGAGAAGAGAAAGGAAGAAGAAGAAGGTCACCCATCATCCCAAAGTTCCATCCTCATCATCATTCTGTTTCTCCTTCCATTTCCTCAAACTAGGTAAGCTCATACCCTTATTTCCCCTTTTCTCTTGATTTCGAATTTGAGAGGGATGATGAATAGTGAACCAAGTTTGAGTTGATCTTCATGGTTGAATCATGTCTAGCAGCAAGCCCAACAACGGTTGTAAGCGGATTGAAGCTAAATTCGAAGTTTGGAGCGGATTGGAGATCCTAGGGTTCGATTGGGGATTTTTCGTGTCTCGGTGATTTCGGCTCGGCAACGACTCTCGCTTCAAAGGTGAGTTTTACTCACGTTTAGGATGTTTTTGTGTCTCGTTAGTTTTTACGTTAATTGATTTCGAGAGATTTTGGGAACGAAAACCGTTATTTGAAAATATGTCGCGTTTTGATATAATTCGTTTACAATGAGTTTTTGATGATTTGATTGATTGTGAAATGTTGAATTCTTATGTGATGTTGTGATTGCTTGGGCTGTTTTCGGTCGAAACGAGAATCGTTCGAGAAATTTTGGGTCAAAAACCGTTATTTCGGAATATGTCGTATTTTGGTAAAATCCGTTTTGATTGAGTTTTTAGATTGGATTGATTGATTGTGTGGTTTGTATTGGATTCATTTTATTGGTTGTAAAATCTGTTTTCGATCGGAACAAAAATCGGAATTGAGCGGAATAGCGGATTTCGCGAAAATCGCAAAATTCTGCACTTGACAGACCCCCCTTTCTGCCAGTCCACGCGCCGTTTGCGCGCCGCGCGCCACTCGCGCGCCACTGGCCAGAACTTTGCTGTCAACTCGCGCGCCGTTTGCGCGCCACGCGCCACTCGCGCGCCAGTTGGCAGAATTTCAGCAACCAAACACTGTTTTTCGTTTCGCGATAACTTTTGATCCGGGAACCCGATTGAGGTGTTCTAAGATGCGTTGGAAAGCTTATTCAGAGGCCTAACTGAATATTCTATTTTTAAGGCAAAATGAACTGTTTTTGATATGGAAAATTGTGCCTAAAAGTGGTCAAATAGAATGCGAGTGTGAACTTGGAATTTATAAAATGTGGATTAAAGTGTTTCACTGATTGTCTGATTTGATGGACCGTGGGTTCATAGTACTGTAGATATATATATTATATCGAGTTTGGGTGACGACCCATGTAGACATACTAGGCGGGGTAGTCATGCACCCTTACCCTAGGCCTCTTGCAATAGGGAAAGTACTATTGGTAAGGTGGTTCACCGGGTATGTAGCGTTCGCGCAGTCGGTATCGTACTTGGTTGTAACAGGTTCATCGGGGATGTAGCGTTCGCGCAGTCGATGCCGTATACAGTTAAAACCATTTCATAATTGGACCGAGAGCGTTAGTAGGGGTCTCGGTAGAACTCACTGAGATTGTATCTCACTGTTTAAATGTTGTTGTTTTACAGATAAGCAGGGACAGAAGAAATCTCAGAGGCACGAGTAGGTGGCCCCGGGTGATGGAGGATGACTTAGTTTATGTTTAAGTTTATTTCCCTTAGGTTGTCCATGTATTGCAACACTATGGCATTAGTGTTTTGTTTATCCTTTTCCGCTTTCTTGTATGACTCTGATTACCAGTTGCTGACAGTTATGGTCTGCGTACCGTATGATCTTATTCGTGAATAAGATGGTCATGTCATATTTCAGCGAAATTTTATGTTGGTATTCAGTGTCTAAACAGGAAATTATTATCTCTGATGTTTATATTTTGGCACGCTTTGGTATTTTACAAGTTAAATATACCTGGGTGTTACAGTCGTACAATCGAATAGTCTTAAGATACAAAGGAACTGAAATACAGAGATACATAAAATAACAAAACCAACAAAAGCGTCAGCAACTTCTCAAGCGTCTCCATGACCATGCCTCATCATCTTCAACTTAGCCTGCAATTCTGAAAAACAACAACATGGATTGGGTGAGACATCTTGTCTCAGTGAGTTCTATCGAGACCCCTTACTAACTCTCTCGGTTCAATTATGCTTGATTCGTTATTCTTGATTCATAATTCATAGTCTTAATATTAGACTATGTGGCTAACATGAACGTTGTCCTCATAACCCTCATAAGCAGTTACAAGAGGCAACACATGAACAATGAACAATGATTTTTAGCATGTCACCGGTCACTTGGCAAAATAAGCTCCCGGTGAACCCAATCCACTAATCGCTAGTGCGCAAACCTCATGGGGCCTAGGTTCATAGGGCTCATGACTTCCCCTCCCCTAGCACACTAAACTAACATAGGGTCGTCACCCTAACCTGATGTATATATTTTAATATACCTTGAACAATGAGCAGTGAACAATGACCTGTGAACATGACAATGAGCTTGTATAACAATGGTCTTAATCTTAACCTAATCTTATACTTAACATGATCTTGTCCTTAGGTGATCTCACATGGAATTACTAACGTTGTTAACTTAACTTATAATTATCCGTCACATAAATTGCGTCATAATGTATCGCCCATACTCAACATTATGATAGCATACTTAATCATAATCAATCTCGTAATATATGTAAACAAGATTTAGAACTTTAAACAACTTCAATCATGCTTAATCTCAAAATATTAATATGTTTCCATCCTTGGGAAACCTTAGGGAATGAATTAGGAGGGACCTAGGACCAATGGGAATGACTTAGGACATAGTTTAAAATTGGGCATCAGCAAGGGACGCACGATCCAAGCGCCTTGGTGCACGATCTGTGCTCAGTTTTCATAAAATCCACCTTGAGTACCAGAACCCCACGCACGATCCGTGCCCAGGGGCGCACGATCCGTGCGTGGCTACCAGTATTTCAGAAAAGTCAGTTTTCGTGTTTTCTTGTCCATTCCGATCGTTCCCGTATCCATCCCGATTCATCTCCGAACTTAATCATATATTCAAACAGTCATGGCAACCACATAACTCACACATCCAATCAACAATCATTCATCAATCATAACAACCATTCATAATCAACTCAACACATCTCACAATTCAACGATTCAGACGATGTTTTTATAAAATGGCTCAATATCGGTTTTCATAAAACGCGTGACTCGATTCAGAATACATACACACGAAAATCAATCCCTAGTGAGTATAGAACTCACCTTTAGAAGACAAACAGCAATCACACCGAAGACTTTGACTGAAATTCCACGGACCAAGGACACACGATCTTGCTCACAACACGAACTCAACGGCTGAACTGTTCGAACAACAACTCAGACTCGAACCCAGCAACCTACGTAAGATCCCAGCCACTGAAATTCTTCCCCAACCCACATGCAACTCTTCTAACCACTTCCAAAGCACTAAGGAAACCCAACTAAGTCATGAAACCTCTATTGCTTCATCAATGGAGGTGTAGGTCGATTTGGTGATTTGGTGGAGGAAGGGGAAGATGATGATGAATCTGATATCAATAGGAAGAGGGTGATATGAGGGTTGCAATGGTGTAGGAATTCTGGACATGCATGGAGGATCACTCTCCTCCCCTTCTCTTCTCTCCACTCACTCCCTCTCTTCTCTCTCAATATCTATTTTTCTTTCTCTCAACTCTCTCCCTTTCAATTTCTGAAAATTTGCAAGTGTTTTGCTGGGTTGGGGGTTCAGCTGAAAGAAGGCTTAAATGTGAAAAAGGTATAAAGACGATCTTACCCTTCACTTAGAAAATCTATTCCCTATGACTCCTTTCCACTCTAATTACTTTACTTAACTTTAATTAATTATCAATCATACATAAAACTTATACTTAATCAATCAAACAAATCATTTTCAATTTAAATAATTTCAATCAATTAAATAAATTACTAATAATTAATATTATGCCAATATAATTAAATAGCTAAAATAGGGGATATTACAATTGTTCTGTTTTTTACTAGACCAGGAGGTCAAACAAGACCCGAAGAAATGACAGGTTCCACTAGTACTCTTCCTATCTAATGTACATCCAGCAAAATCAGCATCACAGAAACCGACCAAAGCAAACTGACTCAATTCCGGGTACCACAGTCCAAAATCTGTGGTTCCCTTAACATATCTAAGAATCTGTTTTACAGCTTTTAAATGAGATTCTTTGGGGACATCCTTGAAATCGAGCACACAAGCACACAGCAAACATAATATCAGGTCGAGAAGCAGTTAAATACAAGAGACTACCGATCATACCTCGATACATCGTTTCATTGACTGGTTTACCTTTCTCGTCCTTATCCAACTTTGTTGCAATCGCCATGGGAGTACCAATTTCCTTTGCATCACTCATGTCAAACTTCTTTAGTAGCTCATTTGAGAACTTGTTTTGACAGATGAAGATTCCTTCCTTTATTTGCTTCACTTGAAGTCCCAAAAAGAAGTTCAGCTCCCCCATCATGCTCATCTCAAACTCGCTAGTCATCATTTCAGAAAACTCCTTGCACAGATCATCATTAGTAGACCCCAAAATATTATCATCGACATAAATTTGAACTACTACGATATGTTTGCCCTTGGTTTTAAGGAATAATGTAGAATCAATCTTACCCTTTTTGAAACCATTTGCAATTAAATGTTTGCTCAGTCTCTCATACCAAGCTCTAGGAGCTTGCTTTAATCCATAAAGTGATTTGTCATGTTTGAAAACATGGTTTGGTTTTTTAAGATCTTCAAAACCAGGGGGTTGTTTTACATATACTTCCTCTTCAAAAAATCCATTTAGGATTTAAACTATATGCAACAACTATGCAAGCTATAACAATAGGCAGAAACAATTACAGAGATAATGATATCTAAGCACACTAATATCACATGCAATAACAATTAACAAGGTTCGGGATAAAAACCCCTATGTCCTCGGCCTCCGGCTTTGCAACCTCCGGACTTGATAATAACCACTATAAGAGAAGAACTTCTTCAATGTCTTACAAGCAAGCAAATCCCCTATAGCTATCACACCAATCTTACCCAAGACAACTCTCAGGATTTCACAATAATCAAATATAGATGTTTACAATTGAGAACTAGGATCCAATCACTCAAGCATATGACAATAATGTAGTTGAGAGAGATGAGAGATTTGGATTAGTGTGATTCCCAACCTAACCAGTGATGAAGAACGTGAAGAATGAGTGTGACGGTGAGAGTTCGCGTTTTGTTCTTTTTAGATTTTGTAGGTTGTTCCGCTTCTCTGTGAATCCTAGTTTTTTTGTTTGTGAAGTCCTACGTCCCTATTTCTAGACTTCGTAAAAAATATGACCGTTGGAACAATTCTAACAAGTGAAAAAATCGATTGTTTGCTTAAAACCACTTAGTATGACAATCGATTCTTTGCTTTAAAAAGAGAACAACTTCATAAGAGAATGATCGATTGATTGCTTCTAAAACTTAGTGTAAAAATCAATTATGTACTTAAACAAAATAGGATCATAATCGATTTTGAGCTTTAAAACAAATAAGGTTATGATCGATTATGTGCTTTAGGAAAAATGATACCTTTTAAAAAATCAAGTGGATAATTGATTTTCTGCTTCCCACAATCAAGCTCATAATCGATTTTGTGCTTGATAAATCAAGTCCAAAATCAATTGTTTGCTTTATAAAACAAGTGAATAATCGATTTTCCATTTTAAAAACACAAAGTCATCAATCGATTGTTTTCTTTCCAAAACAAGTTCTTTTAAAAACAATCAAGCCACAAATCGATTCTTGACTTTACACTAGGAAGTGAGAAATCGATTTCTAGCTCTAAAAGCAAGAGAGAAATCGATTTCTTGCTTTAAAGACCAGATCAAGAATCGATTCTTTACTTCAAAAACAAGTTCTTTTAAAACACTAAGCCATGACCTATTAGCTTTTATATAAAAGATTTTTTCGAGCCTAGCTCAATTCTATTTTAACAAAACAGTTCTATTTTAAAAGATCATCTCTCAACTACAAAAGTCATAGAGCTGAAGTGACGGGATCTAACACGCATCCTATAGAAAGCAAAATAACACATAAATTTTGAACGCTTGAGTAACTTCTCCTCCGAGCTGCTACACTTTAATATATCCTGTGCTTTGGTTCAACTATAACCATTAGTAAACAGATTGTTTGACCTTGGTTCAACAATTTGCTACTCCGTTCGATTCCGTTACTCGTTCCGATCAATTCCTAACTCGACCACAGTTACTAACAGCCACAACAATCACATCAAACAATCACTTTTGTCTTGAATTTCAACAATCAAACATCAATTTGCAACCAAATCAAATTATATCATAACATTCAATCACATACTCTTTTTCAACTTAACTCAACTCAAATTATGACTTCCCAATGAACCCTATTTCAAATTTTTACCATGAAAATACACATGTAATACTTAAAATCATCACACAATCGAATTTAGTGAAGAACTCACCTTGATCGTCGATTTCAACACACAAACACGCAAGTAATTTCAACTTGAAGCATCAAATTCGAAACCTAAGGCACCAACAATTTCTTCACTTTCCCAAATTGAAACCCTAACCCTTGATTCTTCAAAATCACCCTAGCTTCAGTAACCAATCTCCTATTTCGAGTATCCCAGCTCATTAAACCGAAAAGGAAGTGAACAAGCTCAGGTTTACCCATTTTAGACCCTTGATTTTGGTACCAATAGAAAGAGAATGAAGAGATGATTCTATTGAGTAAAGAAAGTAGAGCCATACCTCAATTTTTGGCTCTCTTCTCCCTATTACCAAGTGACTTCAGTCTCAAGAGGGGGGGGGGGTGAATTGAGATTTTAAAACTTTTTCCCCTTTTAACGACTTAGATCAATTTTTCGTGCAGGTTTATGGAACGAACGAAAAAGAAATAAAAACAGTAAATAACACAGGAGATTTTATACTGGTTCAGCCACCTCCCAGTGACCTACGTCCAGTCCTCACAACCCTTGTGAGATTTTCCACTATCAAAACAAAGCTTCACCGGGTGCTTTAAAACCCTTACAGACTCAGGCACTCTTCACCTAGGATACCCCACCTATTGCAAGAGCCCTCAAGCTCTATCTCCAACAAGAGATACCCCGCCCTTGTTACAACCACAAACCCTAGAGAGATACCCCCCTCTCTAGTACAAACAAATTTCAACTTTAAAACAGATTACAAGAAAATAACAAATACCTCTATGAAGGTGGATACAACTTGAAGATTCCCAACCCAATCTAACTCTTGAGAGAGATCAGCTCAAACAGATGAAGAACTTGAAGAACAAGAGTGACGGTGCAATAGGGTTTTGCGTTTCAGCTTGTGAGTTTTGGGTTGTGCTTTTTGTGCAACCCTATGTCCCTATTTATAGACTTAGGAAAAATATGACCGTTGGGAAAATTTCTAACACTATCTCAGTAAGTGAAAAATCGATTGTTTGCTTAAAACCACTTAGCACAACAGTCGATTCTATACTTTAAAATAAGAACAACTTCATAAGTGAATGATCGAGTGAATGCTTCTAAAACTGATTGTGAAAATCGATTATGTACTTAAACAAAATAGGACCATAATCGATTTTGTGCTTTAAAACAAATAAGGCCATGATCTATTATGTGCTTTAGGAAAAACGAGACCTTTTAAGAAACTAGTTGTATAATCGATTTTGTGCTTCCAACAACAAGCTCATAGTCGATTTTGTGCTTGATGAGTCAAGTCCAAAATTGATTGCTTGCTTTATAAACAAGTGGATAATCGATTTCTGTGTTTTGAAAATCAAGTTCATAAAACAGGAAGATAATCGATTGTATGCTTGTCCATAAGCTAAGAGGACAATCAATTATGTACTTTCGATTCAATGATGCTTGTGATCATTTGTGCCTAACCTATTTAGCATGCATACGTTAGATTGATTACGTGAGTGTTGTGTGTCGAGAGATTTGAGCCGATCCTCAAAAACAGTTTACAATCATTCCTAAGACACGACCCAACTTCCTAGTGACTACCCTTGACACGGACTTACTTCTTGAGTTTGTTGTGTCTCGGAGTTCTGTTTGTCCCTTGGTCTTAGATTACCTCATCATCAAAACCTAACCTGCAACACAAGATATCCACATTCTCCCCCTTTTTGATGATGACAAAATTTTGATTCATCTTAGGTGGGAGGTCAGTTCATCAAGCAAAACAATGCACTATTATTAATGATATGTACCTAAACTCCCCCTTACTTGATGCTCCCCCTGACTAAATGCAAAGTGACAATCCTATATGCATCCTGTAACAATCCTATATTTCTCCCCCTTTTTGTCAATCAAAAGGGTTAATACGAAAACGCAGCTAATAGTAAAAGTGAGTCCATTGCATTTAAAAATTCGGCATAAACCACAAAATGGCTTGAGAGTCGGGTTGCAACACAATATAACCAAATAGTTCATATTTCATTCAGATAAATGATAAAACAATGATTTAATGTTCTCTTCGAATGAAAAAAAAAACTTCTTTTTGCAATGATTTTGAAAACAATATCAGCTAGCAATTTTGAATACTCAACTAAATCAGTCATACAGTCACCTTTTTGAGCATGATTTCTAAGAAAATGATGTCTAGACTCTATATGCTTAATTCTAGAATGTTGAACGGGTTTTTTGATAGATTAATTGCGCTTGAGATGTCGCATTCAAACGAACTGTCATTTATATCGACACCATTGTTGAGATGTTGTTTACCCTATTTCCTATTATTCTAACTTGCTTACTAATGATGTCCTCAATGATGCACGAAATGAGAACAAGGATTACTCTATTTCAATACTCACATGTTTGACTAATACTTAATAAATTATTCTTAAGTTCTTCTACATAAAGCACATTTCCAATAGAGATGGATAAACTTTTACAAATCTTACCTTCACCGAGGATTCTTCCTCTATTGTTATTATCACAAGTCACATGACCGCTTTTTCTGGGGTATTAATCTGTCCCCCATACCTTGAAGCATACCTGCAATAAGATAAAGTTGAAAATTTTGGTCCCCAAATTTCTTTGGGCCTTGTGGGTTAGTACTTAGTAGAGTCCCTTTCGGAACCCATACCTTTTTACAACTTGTCTTCCTCTAGCCATGCACACAGATGCAGTATGTCCCAGTTTGGCACAGTAATAACATCTAATATATGGACTAGTAGTGAACTTAGGCCTATAATGCAAATTTCTTTTCATGGAAGTGTTTCTTTGTGGCCTAGAATGTACATGTTGTTTGTTTTGTACATGCATTTTTCCTAATGTCCATTCAAGCTCATGGATTTTCTTTTCATATTCAGTGCACTTATCACATACATAGTTAGCTTTAAAACAACCAAGACTGTTATTTTATTTTCTAAGTTCTAATCTTTCCTTAGTTAAAGCAATAACTTCGTTTTGGAGATGAGCAACTGCTTTCTTAGATTGCCTTAACGCCTTAGCTAGTTTTAAAGAATCATTATGCAATTCAAGAAATGCTTCATGTAATTCATCATATGCATTTTGTGAAGTTTCAGAGTTAGAATCTACCTCAGTTTCATTTTCACTATCGTGGTCGGCCATGAGAGCAACTTGAGCATCTTTACTTTCTGAATCATCTGATGAGTCCATGTCATTTGCTTCCCATGGTATGTAGGATTTTCTACCCTTGTTTCCTTTAAATCTCTTTTTCTCAAACTTTGACAGTTTTCTTTGTAATTTCGGGCACTCCATCTTCATGTGTCCGGATTTGCCTCATTCGTAGCAAGTTGGTGAATTTGAGAAGTTTTCCTTGCTTGAGACTCTTTTGGATGGAGAATTCTTTTTGAGTAAGCTTTTCCTTCTCATGAACTTTTTTAATTTTCTAACCATTAGATCCATATTATCATCGTCTTCATCATCTTCATTTTCCGAATCATCACTATCATCAGGTGGATTTGAACTAGAAGCCTTGAGAGCTAAGCTTTTCTTTTTCTTGTCTTTTTCTTCATACTCTGCTAGACGAGTGAGCTCAAACTCCTGCTCTAGTAGTTTTCCAAACAGGGTGGCGAGAGTCATGGTAGCTAAAATTCTTGATTCAGTTATCGCAGTTACCTTTGGTTGCCATTCTCTGTTTAGGCATCTCAACACTTTGTTGGTCAAGTCTTCGGTAGGAAATGATTTTCCTAATGAACCCAATTTATTCACTATGTGAGTAAGCCTCTTTTGCATTTCTTGTATAGTTTCTCCTTGATTCATTCTGAATAATTCATATTCCCGGATGAGAGTATTTGTTCTTGCTCTTTTTACCTCACTAGTACCTTCATGAATGACTTGAAGGTTGTCCCACATTTCTTGAGCAGTTTTACAATTCGACACTCTGAAGAATTCATCGGGACTAAGTGCGGAAGTGATGATGTTCTTGGCACGGAAATTGTGTTGAACTTTCCTTTTATCATTATCCGTCCATTTATTTCTTTCTTTGACTATGAGTGCGCCATTAACCAGGTGTGTGGGAACAAAAGGTCCATTTTCCACAGCATCTGATACATCTATATCTACCCCTTCTATGAATATTCTCATTCTTTCTTTGCAATATGCATAGTCTTCCCCATTGAATCCCGGAGGACGGGTAAGAGTCTAGCTTTGAAACCACGTGATGGTGTAATTGTTATGGTTGTAGTTTGGTACTGGAATGTTTGGTTGCAAGTTGGGAATCGATCGGAAAACGGATTGGAATCGAACGGATTAATTAAAATGGAGAAAACGAAACAAAACCTGTGTGCTGATGCAAGCGCACGGACCGTGCGCCATATGGCACAGACCGTGTGCATCATTCTATTACCTGGTGCGAAATTTTTGAAAATGCGCACAGGTAGCGCACGACCGTGCGTACCCCTCTATTACCCTTTTTCAAAACATGTCCTAAGCTACTCCAATTGGTTCCAAATGCGTTCTAATATTTTCCCCAGCCATATGCAATGATACAAAAACTGTAATCCATTGAAATTGCCTATGTTTTGATTGAATTAAGAATGATTTTCCTAAGTTACAAGTCATGTGTGTTACCAAGTGGCTTCAGTCTCAAGAGGGGGGGTGAATTGAGATTTAAAAACTTTTCAGATCTTTTGAAAATGTTTTTCCCCTTTTCAATGACTTAGATCAATTTTCGCGCAGGTTAAGTGGAAGCAAAGGAATTAGAATATAAAGCAGTAAAGCAGTATAATAGTAAGGCAGGAAAGAAGTAAAGCACGCAGATATTTATCCTGGTTCGGTCACCTCCTAGTGACCTACGTCCAGTCCTCACACCCTTGTGAGATTTTCCACTAAAACAACAACAAGGCTTACAGGTGCCTTGGAAAACCTTTACAGACTCAGGCACTCTCCTCCTAGGATACCCCACCTATAGAGAGCCCTCAGATCTAATATAACAATAACAAGAGATACCCCACCCCTGTTACAATCAACTGCCCTAGAAAGATACCCCACTTCCTAGTACATGCAGCTACCCTAGAGAGATACCCCACTCCCTAGAACAAAACACAACAATTAAATAATAAACAATTGTAAATGCAGAAATACCTCTAGAGTAGGCAGATATTACAACTTGAAGAATACAACCCCAACTAACTCTTAGCAACAGATCAGCTCAGACAGACCAACGGTACGTGACGAGCAAAAGTATAAGCGTGAAGAGTTTTCTCAAGAGTTTTCTGTTTCATGCAAGTGGGTTGAGTTGTGTGTTGTGTAAAATGAATCGTGAAGCACTGCCTATTTATAGGCTATGAGGATTTCATTTTTACGTTGAAAATAGTGTAGGAATCGATTCTTTGTTAAAATGTATTTGATCTAGGAATCGATTTATTTAGGTAAGGAATCGATTTTATCTTTGTTTGTAAAATATGGGAAATCGATTCTTGAGTGCCATGGAAGGCTAGGAATCGATTCTATACTTAGTGAAAATATGTAGGAATCGATTTTCAGCTTGCCTGAGACAAGTGGGAATCGATTCTCAGTTGTTTGCAAAAGATTGGGAATCGATTCTTCCCTTAAAAATTATTTGGCTCAGAAATCGATTTGTGTATTGAAAATACATGGCCTGACAATCGATTCTACCTTTTCTATTTTACCTGA
The DNA here is from genome assembly GCA_039519185.1 of Astragalus membranaceus. Lineage (NCBI taxonomy): Eukaryota > Viridiplantae > Streptophyta > Magnoliopsida > Fabales > Fabaceae > Astragalus > Astragalus membranaceus. The sequence goes on from CM076848.1 coordinate 187,394,249, forward strand.
AAATCGATTTTTGATATTTGTTTATGCATGAGGAAATCGATTTTGTTATTTTAAAGGTGATAAGAGTGTTTACGTTAATATGCATGCAACTTTAAAAAACTTTGTGAGTGTGTGAGACTCTGAGATACGAGCTGACCTTTTGAAAGAGCTTACACTTTTTCCTAAGACACACCCAAACCCTAAGGACTACCCTTAAACTTGAATCTTCAGTTCTTGGTTTGCTTGTCTTGGATTGACTTTGACGTTTAGTCATTTTTTATTGACTTTGACCGTCAATCTTACCTTTGTCTTTTTCATCATCAAAACACATCCTGCAATAACAGGTTACCTGCAACACAAGGTATCCACAATGTGAAATGGATTGGTTAAATCAAAGTAAATAAGTGTGTATTTCCTTTATAGATTGGTTAAAACATTGTTTGCTTATATTTTAATGATAAATGTTTAGTATCGACGAGTGAGAAAAGGTTATGACATGATAAAATGGATTTTGTGTCTCATGAGGTTGAGGTTAATGTTATGAAATGATAATGATAATCATGTAAGGTTAAGGATATATATATATATATATATATATATATATATATATATATATATATATATATATAATTATATCGAGGATGGGGTGAGGACCCTAGAGGTTAGCATACTAGGCGGAGGGAAGTCATGATCCCAAAAACCTAGGCCCATTGAGGTTTGCCCGCTAGCGCAAGGTTAGCGGATCGGGTTCATCAGAAATCGAGTATATGATTACCGATGATGTGCTATGTTATGAAAGGTTTGCACATAGTTATCCAATCCGGAGCTATGAGTTAAAAGATGCATAATGAACCGCGAGTATTTAGTGAGGGGTCTCGATAGGACTCACTTAGATCTTTATCTCACTCTTTATATGTTTTTCTTTTATAGAGACACAGGGAAAGTCAAAATCAAAGAAGCACGGCTAGACGGTGTGACCTGAGGAGATGTGAAAGATTTAGTTTTAATGTTTATGTTATTTCCCTTGTTGTCCTTGTATTTCGATTATATGACTTATACTCGTTAAAAGTTGTAAATCATTTCCGCTAGTTTTTGGCTTTGGATATTGAACACTGGGTACTGAGAAGTTTGGAAGGCATGCAACTTAAGTATTTAAGAATTCTATGTTAAGTTGTTAAAATTGGAATGACTGTTTTGATGATTATTCATCGAAGTTTTTATTTGTGTTCAGTATCTGAGGCAGGAAGTTATCTCTGATGTATGCTATGCTGTATCTCTTGGTATTTTCTCTATGTTAGAGATACTAGGGTGTTACATTATGGTATCAAAGCTCGACCTAGTCGGGCTTAGATTAGTTTTAGGGTTGTTTGTGCCTTGAGTAATTCTGTTATCTTACTTCTTATTATGCTAAGGGACATTGAGCCTGATCAACTCAATACATGGTGCATTGTTTGCAGAATTATGGCAGGAAACTCAAGGAACAACTGACCAATCTATCCGCACTCTGCTTGGATGCAGAACGTGATTGAAGTGCAACAAAAGATGATGTAAAACATGTTGCAATTCCAACAAAATGCTCATCCACAACTGCAACAAGCCCTTGAGAAACCAATGAACCCAAGATAGATTTATTTTGAATTTCTCAAGATGAAGCCTTCCGAGTTCAGAGGAGGGTCCGATGTCATGGAAGCTCAGCATTGGCTGGATGATATTGAGAAAACATTCCTCACCATGCAAATCAATGATGAGGATAAGTTGAGATTGGAATCTCATATGCTAAAAGGGGAGGCCAACAATTGGTGGACCAATGCTCAGGCCATGATGGTGCCAATGGAAACTCCTCAGACTTGGGAAAATTTCCGACGTACATTTCGAGAACAATTCTTCCCAACTGCAATGAGGTTTGACAAGGAGAATGAGTTCCTAACTCTAACTCAAGGAAGCTTAACTGTGGGTCAGTACACAGCCAAATTTGAAGAACTGTACCAATTTTTCGGTTTGGCTGGGTATGCTCCCAATGACAGGTGGAAGACTGATAGATACAAGTTTGGACTGAGAGAGGACATTTCTCAGAGTTTAAGTTCATTTTCCTGTAACAACTATGCCGCCATGGTGCAACAAGCTTATATTGCTGAAAATGATTTGAAGAGATTATATGCAAGTCTAAAGGCATATGGACAGAACAAGAAGAATGATGGTTCATCTAACTCTCAGATGAGTCCCAAGAATAATATCAACAAAGGAAAGCAAGTGCAATCATCTGATTCCTCCAAGTTTGGCAAGTTTTCCGAATATGGAAAGTTCCCCCGAGGTGAATGTCAATATGGATCCAATCTTGTTTTTATTGCAAAAAAGGAAGGTCACTTTGCCCATGAGTGTCCAGCAAGGAAGAAGAATGAGGAGGCACAGGCTGCTACAACACAAGGACGAGTCTACACTTTGGATGCTCAGAAAGTCAAGGCTACAGATAATCTACTGAGGGGTATGGAATCTCTTTTCTATAACTCCGTCAGTATATTATATGATTCGGGTGGAACCCATTGTTTTATAGCTCAAGCATGTGTAGATCGGTTGGGATTAGCTTTATCTCTGCTATCCGAACCGATAACCATTTTAACTGCTGCTAAGGGTCGTGTCCAGACCCAATCTTTATGTCAAAACTGTCTACTTGCCATTGAAGACAGAAACTTTGTTGTAGATTTTATTGGTTTGCCTATGAGAGGTATGGACGTCGTTTGGGGTATGAACTGGATGACTGCAAATCATGTTACTATAGACTGTTTCAATCGAGCTATCAGTTTTACTTCTGAATCAGTTGAGTTGCCAAGGACAAATTCTGAAGCAGTTATCTTTTTCACCTCAGCAAGTCAGTCTTTTTTTCAAAGTGCAGAAGCTTATGTTATTATGTTATCTGCATAAACTGAAACTGGTTTAGATTTGTCTTCTATTCAAGTGGTGAATGAATTCCTAGATGTATTTCCAGATGAAGTTTCTTCTTTACCTCCAGATCGTGAGGTAGAGTTCTCTATAGAATTGGTTCCAGGCACAGGACCAATATCTACTGCTCCTTACTGAATGTCTCCTTTAGAATTAAAGGAATTAAAATACCAAATTGAAGAATTAATATCGAAGAAGTTTATTCGGCCTAGTGCTTCTCCACGGGGTGCTCCTGTGTTTCTTGTTAAGAAGAAAGATGGGAGCATGAGGTTGTGTATTGGTTATCGTCAGTTGAATAAAGTCACCATTAAGAATAAGTACCCTCTGCCAAGAATAGATGATTTGCTTGATCAACTTCGAGGTGCTGTAGTGTTTTCTAAAATTGAAGGTCGGGGTATCATCAGATAAAAGTAAAAGCCTTGATCAAATTCAGTGGTATTCATGGATTACATGAACCGAGTCTTCCACCTGTACCTGGATCAGTTTGTAGTTGTATTCGTTGATGATATTTTGGTGTATTCTAAGACCATTGAGGAGCATGTTCAGCATCTCCGCATTGTTTTGAATGTACTCCGAGAGAAGAAGTTACATCAGAGTCAATATTCCGTACATCCTGGATCTACCAAGACGTATTGGGATTTGAAACAGATGTATTGGTGGCCTGGGATGAAAGCAAAGATTGCGAAATTTGTGTTTCGATGCCTAACTTGTCAAAGAGTTAAGGCAGAGCACCAGAAGCCTGCTGGTCAATTGCAACCACTGAATGTACCGGTGTGGAAATGGGAAGATATCTCCGATTTTTTGGGTACATTTTTATCCTCTCATTTAAATTCCAACTTTCTGCCCAAATAAAATTACATTTTAATGAAAATGCACGATTTCACACGAAAGTCATGAAACATAAAATTCAAAAAGATTATACTTATAACAAAATTAGTTAATCAATGTATCCAAAATATGGGGCGTTACACCTAAACTAATTAAATAATTTGTATTGAAAGATTATCAGTGATTACTCCTCATTCAAAAGCATTGTTGGTATGTCTCTCATTGTTGGTTGTCCTGGAAATTTCAGAAACATGGGGACGTCAGCTTCCGGGTTCAAACCCGAGTGTGAGCGATGGTAGTGTGGTGTTTACTTACCATTTCATCTAGTAGACAAAAAAAACCATTGTTGTTATAAAACTATGAATTTAAAGTCCACATAAAATCATTGTCTTAGAAAATTTATATTTTTTTGTGAATAACAATATTTCTTTTAAAAGGAAATAAAGAAGAATATAGTTAATACATAATTTTTTCCTATGGGATAAGTAAATAAATGTTATTGACACACATACAAACACATATCTGTTACACATACAAACACATGTGTATCTATTAAAAATAACATTAACGGGGCAATCTGGTCCAAAATAATATCACGGGGGATAATTTAGTCAATTTGTATCAATTAACGTGGTGATGTATACTGTTGACTGAAGACGTGGAGCCTTTTAGGACATTTTTGTCCTATATGAAAAAACTCCAGTGAAGAGCTAAAAAGGGATGTCGTATTGGTCCCTGTGTAAAAGGAGATTCTTTAATCCCTATCCAATGAGTCGTTTTGACGTTTTACCAATAAGGTGTAAAGTATCTCCTCCTCCTACTCCTCCTCCATGAGAGAGAGTGACACATACAATATAATAATAATAAGTGCAGTAAATACTATTATCTTTTTGTTTGTGTCACTCTCTTTCATAAATTATCCCACATGTACTTGTGGGGATCCAAACTCCACAAAATCATTTTAAACCGAGAAACCCTAAATCACTGAACAAGGAGAATGTTTCCCGACTTCTTGTTATTACTTGAGTTTTTTGTTTATTTTAGGATAATGGATTTTATTTTTGTGGTTCTGTTTTCTCCCCATATATTAGATTGCAATTTCTAAATATACCTAGCTAGTATTACCATTATCAAATATGATATTTTAAATTTTTGATAGACCAAATATCATATTATGATTATTTAATAGTATATTTTTGAAATATAAAAGAACTCCTTTTGATATATAATGTAACACCCCGATAAATTCTAACATGTAGAAATACCGAAATGCACTAAATGGCATACATCAGAGTAACTTCCTGTTATTGAAATATTGAACACAACTAAAACTTTCGATAATACACAGCAAATGGTTCTCTGAACCTCATTAACTTCCTGAAAATGCTTAAGTTTCAAAACTTAAGACTTGTACATAATCCTGGTGTTCAATACTCAAAACATAAAGTAGCGGAAACGATTTACAACTGATACATGATCATTATACAATCGATAACATAGAAACAGTGAATGGGATAAAGGTCCAAAACATGAAACTCAGTCTTCAATGACTCCAAGAGTCGCACCGGCTAACCGTGCTTCGTCGCCTTTGCTTTCCCCTGTTTCTCTGTAAAAACCACAATAATTAAAGGGTGAGATAAACATTATCTCAGTGAGTCCTATCGAGACCCCTTACTAACTCTAGCGGTTCATTATTTTCTTTACATTGAACTCGTGGCCCTAATAAGCAACCACGTGGACATATATTAATTTCATGTAACTTTTATGCTCATGGCCCTCCTAAGCGATACATGAAGCATATCATATTTTACCTCTTGTAATTTGTAGCCCTACTAAGCAACTACGCATTACATTTCTTTTCATTATCTTAGCATAACACCTCAGCCTACCTATTTTTAGGCACTTCTTTGACTTTGGTGAACCCATCCCGCTATTACTAGTGGGAGAAACCTCTTGAGTTTAGGTTTTGGGGATCATGACTTCCCCTCCCCTAGTATGCTAATCCTCTAAGGTTCGTCACCCTCAACCTCTTGTATATATTATATATATTATATATATGCATGTACCCGCATTGGGCCGTCTATAATTCATTCATGTACCGTCTACCCTTCCACGAGGGAAGGTATTTTGCCGTAAGTTAACATTTCTTACCTTGACCTTTATGAATTAGAGTGTGTACACTCGCGTCTTACTAATGTACGGTTTTCCTTAACATTTATAACTTGTGAGATTTACCTCAACTTCTTTCATTTCATGACATAAGTGTGTTTCCATCCTTGGGAAACATGAGGGAATCAATCGGAATGGAATTGGAATCGTTCGGAACGGATTAAAAAGGATTTTGAATGAGGGTAACAGAAGGATCCGCACGGTCCGTGCTCCAAAGGCGCACGACCCGTGCGTATCCATTAAAAACTCAATTTAAAAAAAACGTACAGGGCGCACGATCCGTGCCACCAAGGTGCACGATCCGTGCGTGTATTAAAATTGTAAAAGCCTGATTTGCGTAAGTCACGCACGGTCCGTGCCAAGGGCGCACGATCCGTGCTGTGTTAAAAATTCGTTTCCTTGGCTACTGCGAACAAGGCGCACGACCCGTGCCCTTGTGAGGCACGATCCGTACGTCCTTGACAGTGGCCAATTTTCCAGTTTCGTGTCATTTTTCCAAGTCCGTTTCGATCCCAATTTTGTTCCGGTCGATATCCTATCATAACGAATATTATTTCAGACCAACGAAAGCGATTAAACAATCAAACAATACATATCATCAATCAACAATCTCATTAATTTGAGCAATTATGCAATTTACGATTTTTCGATAAAACATTTTCGTCAAGTTTTCGCAAAGCGGATTTCAACAATATCGTTTCAGAAAGTAAAATGACTCGACAACAAAACGTCCCTGAGCGAGTATAGAACTCACCTAACGTGATGAGAATCACGCAAAATACCGAGACTTTGACGGAGGGTAACGAACCAAGAACACACGAACTCTCCCGAAATCGTTCCAAATGCTCCTAAAGCCGAAATCAAATTCTCAAACCTTTCAAACCCAAACCCAGCAACTAGAAATTCTCCCACAACTACCCTAATGAATACCAAACAGTAGCTTGACTTGGTGATGAGCTCTAGTACTGATTATGGAGCTTAAACAAGAACATGCAAGGTTGAAAACTCCATTTTTGGATACTTGGAGCTTGAGGGTTCGAAAATGGTGATTTGGAGAGGGGTTGGATGTTTGCTCAGAAAGTTAGATCAGTGGGAAGAAGAAGAAAAATGGTGGAGGATAATGGTTTCAGATTGAACATGCATGGACACTTGAGGTAGGATCCCCCCCTTTCTCCTCCACTCTCTCTCTCGATTCTCTCCTCCTTCTCTCTACTTCTTTTTCTGGTTTCAGCTTCAAAAATGAGAGGGTGTTTGGGGTGTGGTTGGCTGGGTCTTGGTGACCAGCTGACCCACTCACTAGAAAATGACAATAATACCCCTCATTTAATCATGTACAATGACTATTGTACCCTTCAGCTACTTGATTATTTCTTATACCATGATATGACCTAATCTAATGGACTTAGCCAAATTCTTTTCAACTTAACATAATATTTTAATTATGCATGAGTACAATCTTATATTTAATTCAACCTCACATTGTTTAGTAAATATGCTAATTAAATCAATTAGTGATAACCTCTTGTGCTAAATATTCTATTTTGCCTATAATTCGCCTTAACCTTTTTGCTAATTTAAATAAATTAGATTAGCCAATTAGGGGATGTTACATATAACTTCTAGAAAGTATAATTATACGTATTTATCTACTTACTTAAAATAATTTAAATATCTTCTTTGATCTAATATGGTTGAGTTAATGATAAAGTTTTCACTTTAATAGAGTAAATATGATGCTACGTAAATCTTTAGTTTAAAATATACTACACAATAACCAACGTATCATGACAATATCTTGTACGATTATTTTTAAAAAAAATTAAAGAACACAAGAGATCTTGCAATTAATGGCGCAATTTGTGCCATTAATTTTTATCTAAAAAAAATAATTAACTATTTTGTATTCTCATAACAACTAAATATTCTCACCTAGTCATCCTATATATATATATATATATATATAGATAGATAGATAGATAGAAAATAACCTAAATATTAAAATAAAATAATTTATTCGAATGCTTAATTGTTTAAAATGACATTGTGTACCGTGAACAATATAAGTCAACTCCACAAATTATATATTATGGCTATTATTGCTTTGACTTTACTTTCTTTTTTGTCAAGAAGAGTTTTGGTATAGTCCCCCCTTGCGCTCTCTTCTGTCATCTTTCCTTTTCTCTTTTTTAATAAAATTAGGGGAAGTTCTCTTTTTCCTTCTTGATGCTGCTTTTCATCAGAAGGTCATACTAAGACTTTCTTCCTTTTGATATATATATATATATATATATATATATATATATATATATATATATATATATATATTATGGCAATTAATTGATTTATAATGTAGTCAAAATCAATGCATGAATTTAGTCCAATTTTTAAATTATAAATCAATGGTTGAAATGTAGTCAAATTTTTAATGTAGTCAAATTTATTTTGATCTAAAAAATAATGTCGTCAAGTTTATTTACTATATATTTTATAAAATGCATGAATTATTATAGTGTCATATTTATAATTTATTAAACAATAAAAAGTAGTTAATAGAAAAGGTATATAACCCTTTGCTATATAAACATTTGTCTAGAGAGCATATTTTCTATGAATAAAAGATGGACACCACAAAGAATTATGCTCTAAAGTTTGCGTTTTTGGTCGCATTCCTCATCATTGCAGCAGGTCTAAAACCACTGATGAATTAATCAAGCAACTTTTCTATGCACTACATTGTTATTTTTTTCTTCAACAAGCCTACCCTTCAAATCATAATTTATCATCTTGCATACAAAATTGTTCTTATGTTCATGTATTGTTTTTGTATACAGATACATGCAAGAAATCTGAAGGAAGGGGAATCAATGATGAGATCGTATCCTCTCTAAGAGTTACAAATTGCCAACCAACTTGTCCCACATCTTGTAAAACAGATGTAGAATGTTCAAGTTGTTGTGATTGTATTGTAGGCGTTGCTAAAGCTCCCCAGTGTGTTAAAGAGACATTTTGCACATGTGTTCTACAACCACCACCAATTGCATATTGATTAGTGCAATATTGTACTGTAATCATCACATATGGATGCAGATTTCTTAAACTAATTAAATAAACTATTCCGAAAGATTATCATTGATTATTCCTTATTCAAAAACATTTTTGTTATAACAACTATATTAATTTAAAGTCCACATAGAATCACTATCTACTTAGAGGATTTATGGTTCTGTAGCGCCAAGAGTTCAAAGCCAATCAAGCAATGTCCTAAAGCATGCTCACAATTAGTTTGATTTGAGATAAGAAAATAATATTATTAACGGGAATACTAGGGGTACTCCAACCCGTACATTAAACTTGGGACCTCGCTAAAAATGTCCCTGAACTAAAACTATATGGGAAAAAGATCCAAGGAGGAAAAAGAGTACCCCAAAGGCAGCTTTGATCTTGTGGTCTATGATATAGTCTATCTTTGTTGCATGTTATGGTGCAAAACAAGGACCAGGTGCCTAAATAAGTGGCATTAGGGGAATGTTTTTAAATTTCCCTTAGGTTTAAGGATTAAGTTTCTAAGTCTAATTCTATTTTTATCCTCTCATTTTTTGGGTACATAAAATTCTAAAAGATTATACTTATAACAAAATTAGTTAATCCATGTATCCAAAATATGGGACGTTACACCTAAATTAATTAAATAATTTGTTTTGAAAGATTATCAGTGATTACCCCTCATTCAAAAACATTGTTGTTATGTCCCTCATTGTTGGTTGCCTTGGAAATTTCAGAGACATGGGGACGTCGGCAGTGTGTGTGCGTGATGTTTACTTACCATTTCATCTAGTAGACAAAAAAACATTGTTGTTATAAAAACTATGAATTTAAAGTCCACATAAAATCATTGTCTTAGAAGATTTATATTATTTTTTTGTGAATAAGAGTATTTCTTTTAAAAGGAAATAAATAAGAATATAGTTAATACATAATTTTTTCCTATGGGATAAGTAAAAAAATGTTATTGACACACATACAAACACATATCTGTTACACATACAAACACATGTGTATCTATTAAAAATAACATTAAGGGGGCAATCTGGTCCAAAATAATATCACGGGGGATAATTTAGTCAATTTTTATCACTTAACGTGGTGATGTATACTGTTGACTGAAGACGTAGAGCCTTTTAGGACATTATAGTCCTATATGAAAAATCTCCAGTTAAGAGTTAAAAAGGGATGTCAAATTGGTCCCTGTTTAAAAAGAGATTCTTTAATCCCTATCCAACGAGTCTTTAGTCAACAAAATTACAACTTAGAAATTTTCAACACTTTTAGCAACATCACAGTATTTTGGCAACATCACTTTATTTTTGCAGCATCACTTTATTTTGGCAACGTCAGAAAAATCATACCTTCGACATCATTTCAAACATCAATCATGGACTTCACAGGTGGGCAGCCACATTTGGCGCCCTTGGCGCCCACAGCGCCCAACAACACAAGTGGTTGCCAAAACTGGCGCCCATGGCATTTAACAACTTAATCAATCCATTGACAACTTAACAATCTAGCCAACATTTAACACTTATTGACTCAACTTGACAATCGGCCAACAGTTTACCACTTAACGACTTATCCAACATTTAACCTACAATTAACAACTTAAAGGCTTAATCAACATTTAACCAACAATTAACAATTTAATGACTTAATCAACATTTAACCAACAATTAACAACTTAATGACTTAATCAATATTTAACCAACAATTACCAATTTAACAATCATCAACATCAAAAACAGTTCATTTTGCCTTAAAATTATAATATTCCGTTAGGTCTCTGAATAAGCTTTCCAACGCATTTTAGAGCACCTCAATCGGGCTCCCGGATCAAAAGATATCGCGAAAACAAAAATAAGCAACAATTTGGGCAACCCAGTAGGATTCGACGCCCAAGAACAGGCGCCTAGCAACAACACAGGCAACAGAATTCACAACATGCAGGAAACGGCGCCCGGTGCGTGGGCGCCAAGTGAGTCAGCCACACGCAGCGCACAGCACAACAGGCAACACGGAGCCCATGGCTCCCAGGGCAGCAGCAGTGCGCCCAGAAACTAGACAACGGCGCCCATGGCGCCCAGACAGCAGCAACATGAATTTTTTTGTTGTTCTTAAGCCCTAAACTGATTTTAATCATCAACATGAATGTCCAAACATCAACTAACAATTCTAAAACATCAAAATCTAGTTTTTAGTCATCAAACAATCCTAGGGTTCCACATCGTACCCACATACAACCCTTCATACACCCAATTATAGAGATAGAACCCCACCCCTACCTTAGCCTTTGAAGAACTCGAAATTTTTGGCTTTCCCTAGCTCTCATCTTCTCTTCGCCGCGCCCTTTCTTCTCTTCTCTCTATTTCTAATTTTTGTTCTTTCTCCAAATGCGCAAAACCCTAACTAATCCCTTTTTATACTTAGTGAATTTTCATGGGCTTTTTCCTCTTGGATATGCGACTTAAACATGGGCCTTGTCCATAACACTCTAAATTCACTACTACTAACCCTAACCATAGGTCCATATATTCTAACATTATCATTTATTTTATTATTTCTACCAATTAAATTCCCAAACGATTTAATTAAATAATTAACTAAATTTTTGGGGTGTTACAGTTGTCCTGTTGATTGGACATGTTATGGGGCTGTTTTAGTGTTGTGATTAAGTTAGGAATCGAGAGAGACGAATATCGGAATCGATCAGATAACAGATTTTCATGAAAATGGAAAATTTTTCAATGCTGTCAAAGCTGCACGGACCGGGCCCAAACTTGTCCCTGTATTTTAAACGCGTCCAAAGTTGATCCTTTCGATTCCAAACCTCTCCCGATCCTTTCCTTAACCCTTCCCATTGATGATTGAATGTTTTTATGTCCCGAATCGCTTGTTACTATTGGTACAAAACGAGAAATGATATGTTATGTATAAACGCAAACCAATAGTTTTGTATCAAGAGAGAATACAACTAAGTATCATCCATTGATTGGTTAAAAAGTTGTTTTGCTTATGTTTGGATGAAATGAATGGTTTTTCAATCAAGCAAAGTATATTGATGGTGCAACATACGTAAGTTCACGTTAGGGTTCGTATACAAACCGAGTAATTGTTATACCAAGTGTGAAAAACAATCAAGTATCAAGAATAGACCTAAAAGTCTAAGTTCATGTAATAATTAAAGAATGCGACTTTGTGTCGAGTAACGGACTTAATGTCCAAAAGGATAAGAATGCGACTTCGTGTTGAGTAACGGACTTAATGTTCAAGAGAATAAGAATACGACTTCGTGTTGAGTAACGGACTAAATGTCCGAGAGGTTAATAAAAGATATTGAGGGGGATGAGGATCCCAGGTTCGTGTAGAATACCTAGCAGAGGGGAGTCATGCACCTGATGCTAGGGCCCTAGCATTATTCGGTATAGCTATACGAAATGGGGTTTCCGTTGAAATTGGGTATTCTAGAATACCTAACATTATTTCTCGGATTATGTTAAGCCACAGACAAGATTAAAAGACAGACATGTTAATTCACAGACAAGAATGAGGTATGAGCAAGACCAGCTCATAAAATAAGGAAAACACCGAGAGAGGAATTGTGAGCGATGCCAAAGAACTCACTGAGAATTATAATCTCACTATTTATGTTGTGGTGTTTTCAGAAGTGCAGGGAAAGCAAAGCATATTGAGGAGAAGTGGCGTATGTTGTAGCTGCTTAGTTAGAGGGTAGATCCTTTGGTGATCTTTATGATGTACTTTACTTATTCCCTCCTCATGTATTATTAGGTTTAAATCCTTGAATTGTAATCATGGTCATATAGTATGTTATAACCGTGTCTAGTAGATGGACCATAGTTATGTTATTTTATCGAATTTGTACCTATTGTGTACTTATTTCGGAATTGTAATTGAGAAATTCCCATCTCAAAGTTAAGTAAGTGGTTTTAACCCGCTTTAGTTTTTATTTGGTCCATTGTTATGAGCAGGTTACACTCTGATGTTTATAATTATGTTAATGCCTTTTTTATCACCAAGTAGTGAAGTTTAAGGTGTTACATTTTTGATATCAGATCAGTTCGACCTTGTCGGGTTTAGAGACCTAACGGTCAAAAGATTAGATAGATTGAGTCACTAGAGACTTAGACAATTGACTGTCACAACCTTTTAGTATTTTGTGTGAGACGTTGAGTTTGGATCCACTCGATATATGATGCAAATTACTGAGAATAATGACAATTAATTCTCTCGGCCCCGAAAATGTCCGAAACCATAAACCCTAGGTTTCCTGGACTTCTCGTTTCATCAGAACATGCAGCGGAAGTAACAGGAATCCCTCTAGTCATTGAAGCCAATCAGACCATTGTGTCATCGAGTAAATTAAAGAAGGTCTCCCAGAGAGTTATAAGTTGAGAAACCTTCCGATATAAGAAGTGTAGTGTCCTAGATTTGTTCAGGAATAATGAGCACCATAGAACACGGATTGTTGTCTGACGAGTCTCTCAGTTACCGAGATGACGTCTAGTAGTCAACTCTACTGTGTAGCATAGATTAACTCTAATTTATGTTTCAGCCAAGTAAGATCCTTCGGAATAGTCATGGTTTTCAAATAGGTTTCCTTCCTAAGAAACACCTTTCCCAAAGTTTGGAAACCAAGCTAGTAATCTATCACAGCGCTTGTAGTTTTGGCAAGTAGTACCCAATGTCTATCAGACTAGCTACCTTATGAAAAACTCTGAGTTGGGCTCCTATTAGATAGGGACTAGTAATTCATGTCAGTGAAAGTAATCATATCGCGACTCTCCGACTAGGAGCATGTGAGTTTATATCTGTGGGAAATTTTCGCTAGTCTTCCAACATGTTTTATCTATAACTTTTGATCTGAAACTCCGATTTAGGTATTCCGGGATGCGTTGGAAAGCTAACGAAATTTCCTACACATACCAATGGGTTTTGGACAAGATTTTATCCTGATTCCAGAAAGTATTCCTATTCTACCCAAACCCTTAGTCTCTAAGTGATAGTAGATTGGAAACCTTAGTTGGGCAAGTTCGGTGGAAGAGAAACCTTAGTCTCTAAGGATGTTTTCATTAATCAAGAACGAAAGTTGGGGGCTCGAAGACGATCAGATACCATCCTAGTCTCAACCATAAACGATGCCGACCAGAAATCAGCGGATATTGCTTTTAGGACTCCGCTGGCACCTTATGAGAGATCAAAGTCTTTGGGTTCCGGGGGGAGTATGGTCGCAAGGCTGAAACTTAAAGGAATTGACGGAAGGGCACCACCAGGAGTGGAGCCTGCGGCTTAATTTGACTCAACACGGGGAAACTTACCAGGTCCAGACATAGTAAGGATTGACAGACTGAGAGCTCTTTCTTGATTCTATAGGTGGTGGTGCATGGCCGTTCTTAGTCGGTGGAGCGATTTGTCTGGTTAATTCCGTTAACGAACGAGACCTCAGCCTGCTAAATAGCTATGTGGAGGTAACCCTCCACGGCCAGCTTCTTAGAGGGACTATGGCCGCTTAGGCCACGAAAGTTTGAGGCAATAACAGGTCTGTGATGCCCTTAGATGTTCTGGGCCGCACGCGCGCTACACTGATGTATTCAACGAGTCTATAACCTTGGCCGACAGGCCCGGGTAATCTTTGAAATTTCATCGTGATGGGGATAGATCATTGCAATTGTTGGTCTTCAATGAGGAATTCCTAGTAAGCGCGAGTCATCAGATCGCGTTGACTACGTTCCTGCCCATTGTACACACCGCCCGTCACTCCTACCAATTGAATGGTCCGGTGAAGTATTCGGATTGCGGCGACGTGGGCGGTTCGCTGCCCGCGACGTTGTGAGAAGTCCACTGAACCTTATCATTTAGAGGAAGGGGAAGTCGTAACAAGGTTTCCGTGGAAGAGAAGGAGAAGAGATAGAAAGTATTCTTGGTTCTGGAAGAGAAGAGATAGAAATCTGATTTGAAAGCGAGTGGACAAGTTCGGTGTAAGTCCGTGGAATTCTGACGTCGTATGAGCTTCAACGTTTCGGTGAATTTCGTGATTTTCATCACGATAGGTGAGTTCTATACTCGCTTAGGGATTTTTTTGATACTGAGTTTTTATGTATTCTGAAGTCGAGTAATGTTTCCTTTCGTTTCGTAGAAATTTCACTACAAACCGTAATTGCGAAAATGTACAAATTGATGATGTGAAGCGAAATGAATACATGAATGCCATGTGATTGTATGAGTGTTATGTTTGCTGTTTGGTGTTAGAATAATGCAGGGTTAAGTTTGGGTATCGATCGAAACGGACATTGGAACCACAGGAATAGCGAAACTATACGAAAAAAATGAGTTATGTTGCAAACTGTAATTCTGTGAATCAATTCACAGGACTGTGAATCAATTCACAGATTGTGAACTTTGTTCCCATTCTGTGAATCGATTCCCAGGACTGTGAATCAATTGACAGATTGTTAATTCTGTTCTAATTTTGTGAATCAATTCACAGAACTGTGAATCTGTTCACAGATTGGGAATCTGTTCCTGTTCGGTGAATCGATTCCCAGGACTGTGAATCTATTCACAGAATGTGAAACTTTTCCTATTTTGTGAATCGATTCCAATTTCATTCTAATCCTTTCCCCAACCTTGCCCAATGAATTTAAGATATGAATGCCATGAATTTGATTATGATTGAGATGATATTAAATTGAATTGTCTTGAGTCATAATAGTACACGTGAGCGAACATGTGTTATGTTTACTATCATGGAACTAAATGTTCAAGCGACTGTTTATTCATGGAACTAAATGTTCAAGTGACTGTTTATTCATGGAACTAAATGTTCAAGCAAGGTTATGATATATAAATTATATCAAAGCGTGGGTGACGACCCAGTTGATTAGTATACTAGGGGAGGGGAAGTCATGAGCCCCAGAACCTAGGCCTAACGAGGTTTGAAGCTAGTGTAAGTTAGTGGAGAGGTTCGACGATAAAGGCAGAGCTATTACCGGAGATGTACCATATATGGCATGTCAGGAAAAGCTTTATGCACGTAGTATCCTTGTGAGCTATGATTGAATGAAAGATATAAATGAACCGCGAGTGTGTAGTAAGGGGTCTCGGTAGGACTCACTGAGATAATGTTTATCTCACCCTTCATGTTTGGTCGTTTTTACAGAGAAATAGGTAAAAGCTAAGGCGATAAGGCACGGCTAGTCGGTGTGACCTAAAGGAGATGTTGAAGCTTTTGCTAGTGTTTATGTTAATTCCCTTGTTTCCTTTGTAGTTTCGATGTTATGACTTGTAATGATATTAGAAGTTATAAATTGTTTCCGCTATTTCTGTATTGGATTTTGAACTTTAGGATGAGGGGAGGTTTATTAAAATGTGGTTTTTATGTTCAACCGTACTTCTATTTTGAAGTTAATAAATATGAGAGATCGCTTGATGAATTTTTATCAAGTTTTAGTTTTGTTCAATATCTAAAGACAGAAATTTTACTCTGATATATGCCTCAAAGTATATTCTAGTATTTTTTCGGCGGTTGAAATATTAGGGTGTTACACACTCATACTAGTAATTTGGGTTATATGATAAAGTTGACTTTGATAGGTCCTGGCAAAAAGTATTTTTATAAAATCCTATCATTGTACGAGTCATTGAGAATAGTAGCCGTTCCCGAGTCTCTAACACCCCAATTTTCGTACATTGTATTTCGTTTAGTATGCGCTTGTTTTATGAACTATTTTCAGTTGGTAAGATTAAAATATTTTGTGTTTGAGTCATTAAAATGAGTTTAAATCATATTTAATGTATTTTTATAGGCTAAAGTGCTCTCGGGGTCCTTTATCTTTATTTAAAGTAACGAATTAGTCCTTTATGTTTTTATTGTCCCAAATAAGTCCTTTATCTTTCAAATTTTTGACACATAAATCCTTTTCCGTTAACAATGCTGATTTATGTGTCAAAAAAAAGGATTTATGTGTTAAAAATTTGAAACATAAAGGACTGATTTGGGACAGAAAAGGATTTATGTGTCAAAAATTTAAAACATAAAGGACTGATTTGGGACAAAAAAAAGATAAAGGACCAAATCGTTACTTTAAATAAAGATAAGGGACCCCGGGAGCACTTTAACCTATTTTTATATGCTATCGGCAATATATAATTGTTATTATATATTTATTTTATTTTATAAAATATTAGTAATTGGAACATTATTTATTATGAACGGTATTTTGGGTTATAGAAGTGTTAAGAGAATTTAGATATTCAAAATAAGCCTAAAAAAAGATGTTAAAAGGTTTTTGTTGTTTTTTCTATACACCCCCCATTTCCTTGTTAGGCGCACCCCAGTCACTGAACCCAAATCAGTTCGCAGCCCAGAACCAGAAGCCCAACGCGCGACCCGCACCAGGACCCGACCCGCCTTCCCTTTCTTCTTCCTCTGATCTACAGCAACGCGGAAACCCTAAGCCTCTTCCTTCTCCATTTCGTCCTTCGCCCATAGACCACGGCTAGCTCCGAAAATCCACTCTCCAATCGAAATTGCACCATGAATCCAATTCTGACCTTAGTTTTCGCAACCCGAGCCTCCCTCCCTCGCGAATCCTCCCCTTTGTCTTAGCCTTCATGAGCGGCGGTGGCATCACCTAGACGACTCGATTCCGACCACCACTGCCACCATGCTTCGCCTTCTTGATCCCTTTCGCGAGCTTCCCCATTTGATGTTCTGTTGTTCCTTCCTTTGCTCTCCTTAAAATTCGTGCTCTGCAAGGACAAGAACACCATGGGTATCAAATGGTGGACCCTTCCACAGGAACAAACGAATATGTGTTCACCATTCTATTCCTTACAAAACTGGAGGACAACCTACCTTCTTTGCTTCTTGTGCGATCATACCAGCAACCATCATGTGATAAATTTGGTTCGATTCCCATAGCCTTCTTTGACCATCCGTTCATATTAAGTTCTACGTCTTTAATTGGAGCCGTATTTTACTACCGTTGCAGTTTGACCGTCTTTGTTATCATTGCATAATTGTACGCGTTCGAGTCAAATGTTATCCGTTGGAATTAAATCATGTTCGTGATTTGCCATTGTTGGTTCGCATTTGAAAGACACTTTGATATCAGGTACGGGGGGAAAGGGTTTCTATTCTTTATGGGGAATAAGGGATAGGACTAAGATAGTTTTGATTATCGCTATCCATATTTTGCCTGTATTTGTTATTTATTATTTATTTATTACTTATATTATTTATTCAATTTGGATGACTATAATTATTCAAGATGACTGTAATGATTTAAATGGTCTGTAAATTATTTGACTATTTGTTTTGGATGACTGTAACCAAATGATCTGGTTGACTGTAACTAAATTGTTTGAATGACTGTAATTTTAATATTTGGATGGCTATAGCCAATAGGTCGAGTTAATTGGATGATTTTAATATGAGTAGATTGGTAAATCACTTAGTTATAAAAGTGGTAGGATGAGCTAGTGTCTAATGTGTTAATAGACTAGAATGACAGGAAATGCTAAATAATAAGAAGTTCTTGTTGTTTGAGACTTAGACAAAAATTTTAGCATAGGTTGATGTAGCCAGGACTAACTTGGAATCGCTAAGGTTATTAAATGACTTGACGTTCGTGTTTGTGGTGATTGCTGGTTGGCTTTATGGGTATTGTTGTAATAGCCATGGCCATTATCTTTCTAGTAGGCTGCCCCAGAACTGTACATCATGACCTTCTCTACCCCCTGTAGAGTTTTTGCCTTCCGTGGGAATCGAACATTGTACCCTGGGGCTCAAGTACAATCTCAATGCATTCCCACTACCAATTGATCTAGTATCAATTGGTAGTGGGAACGCATTGAGCATGTACTTGAACCCCATGGTACATGGTTCGATTCCCACGGAAGGCAAAAACTCTACAGGGGGAGTAGAGAAGGTCATGAGTGCAGTGCTGGGGTAGCCTACTAGAAAGAAAAGGGCACAGGCTGTTACATAGATGCTCAATAATACTTTCAGATTATAGAGGTCACAAAGTTAGAAGCATCAATTCCGGGCATTAGCAAATAGGAAAAAAAGAGAAATTTTCTTAAAAACTGTTTGCGAAGGAACTTGCATGGTATATTAACTACATGTTTTTTATTATTGTGTAGATATTAGATTAACTACATGTTCCTATGTAACTTTTATTGTTATAGGTATTCAATGCGAGTTGGACAAGTTTGAAGCATGTTAGACAAGTTTGGGCAGAGTTCTTTCTAAAGTTGTATGCAGAGCGTAAGCCAATTGGAAAGAAAGAAGGAAGAAAATAGCTTAAATGATACTTTATAGTTTTTTAGGGTGTATTTAATTTTGGTTATGAAATATAAGAGTTGTTCCTCTTACTAGTTGTTGAAAGTATATGTGAATTTACTGAAAGTATTTGAATTTGCAAGGAACATAAATTTTGGTTATGAAATCTAAGAGCTGTTCCTCTTGCTAGTTGTTGAAAGTATATATTTGTTGAGTTGTTCCTCTTGCTCTTGCTGAAAAAATATTTTTATTTGCAAGGAGCAGCACTTAAAAACAAAGTAAGTTTAAAATAAAATAAACACTTTTAAAATAGGATCTTCAGTGTAATCTGACTTTAAAAGCGTTCCACAGAGACCTGAACCACAACATTCGAGGGGTAATTAAAGTCGAACGTTGTTTATCCGACTTAAATACATACTTTTTAAGTCGGATAGCCACCCGACTTTAAACCACTCTGACTTTCTAAGTCGCCCTAATAGAAGTCCGACTCACATCCGACTTTAAAAGTCCAAAATATCCGACTTTGAATCCTGTTTTTCCACTAGTGATTATTTTGGGGATGTTATATTACACCCCAACTTGAAAAAAATTTGTCCTAAAAAATTAGTCAAGTCTTACCTCATTGAAAGAGATACGGATAGCATGTCCGCATATCATCTTCTAGTTCCCATGTTACTTCTTCAGGTGAACATCCATCCCAAACGACCTTGACAATTGGAATCGTTCTGGTTCAGAGTGTCTTTCCCCATATTCTATAATTTGGCTCGGATGTGGTTGGAAAGTAAGATCGGGTCGAAGATCAACCTCTTCATAACTCAACGGTTGATTAGGATCCGGTACGTACTTCTGCAGCTGGGACACATGAAACACATCATGAAGGTTTGACAATGCTGGCAGCAAGGCAATACGATAAGCAACTGGCCCAATTCTTTCTATGATCTGAAATGGCCCAATATAGCGGGGATTAAGCTTCTTGGTTCGTAATGCCCGACCAATACCCGTTGTAGAGTAACTTTTAGGAAAACATGATCTCCTTCATCAAATTCTAACGGTCTTCTCCGTTTGTCAGCATAACTCTTTTGGCGACTCTGAGCTGCCTTCATTCTCCCTATGATTTGATGAATCTTTTCGGTAGTCTCTTGAACCAAATCTGGTCCCAATAGTCTTCCTTCACCTACATCCCATCAACAAAGCGGGGTCCGAGATTTCCTCCCATACAAATCTTCATAAGGAGCCATTCCAATACTGGAATGATAACTATTGTTCTAAGCAAATTCAACCAACGGGAGATGATCTTCCCATTTGCCATTACTATCAGGCACAAAGGCTCGGAGCATGTCCTCCAAGGTCTGGATAGTTCTTTCAGTCTGGCCACCTGACTGTGGATGATAAGCTGTACTCATATAAACTTTAGTTCCCAAGGCCGAGTTCAAAGCTCTCCAAAACATTGAAGTAAAATTTGGAACACGGTCGAAAACAATACTAACTGGAATCCCATGCAGTTTCACTATATGCTTAAGATACTCCTCTGCTAATCGGGAGACTAAATAGTAAGAACGAACTGGAACAAAGTGAGCTGACTTCGTCAGTCGATCCACAACTACCCATATTGATTCATTTCCTGCTCGGGACCGTGGTAGTCCTATCACGAAATCCATTGAAATACTTTCCCACTTCCACTCTGGAATGTTCAAGGGCTGCATTAAACCGGAGGGATTTTGGTGTTCGATCTTAACCTTTTGAAAAGTTAAGCATCGAGACACAAATTTCGCGATATCAACCTTCATTCCAGGCCACCAATACATCTGCTTTAAATCCCGATACATCTTGGTAAATTCAGGATGTATGGAGTATTGACTCTTGTGAGCTTCCTCTACAACTTGCCTTCTGATCTCATCATTATTTGGCACACATATTCTTCCGTTGAAAAAAATTACACCATCGTTGGTAAAACCAGGCAATCCTTTTCGAGCTTGCAGATCCACATCATCTTCTTGTGTTAAGCGAATAGAATCCCTCAATGAACTAGAAATCTGAATGTGGCTCAACACTAATCGATTCCTCTTGGTCCTTACATTCAATTTTAGATCCCTAAAAGATTCAAGAAGAGCCATTTCATGAATCATCAATGAGGCGGTATGCAATGATTTTCTACTTAAAGCATCTGCCACTACATTAGCTTTCCCTGGATGATATTTCAACTCAAAATCATAATCCTTCAAAAATTCTACCCATCTTTGTTGTCGATTACTCAACTCTTTCTGATCAAACAAATATTTCAAACTCTTTGATCACTGAAAACTTCGATACGAGAACCAAACAGGTAATGTCTCCAAATCTTTAGTGCGTACACAATAGCAGCTAATTCCAAATCATGCATAGGATAATTCGCTTCATGTGTCTTCAGTTGTCTTGAGGCATACGCCACCACTTGACGATCTTGCATCAAAACACATCCCAAACCTTTCCCTGAAGCGTCACTGTAAATCTCAAATTCCAAGGAAGGATCTGGAAGAATTAGGATTGGTGCAGAAGTCAAATGAGATTTTAACTCTAGAAAACATTCTTCACAATCAGAATCTCATACAAACGGCTGACCCTTGGGAGTTAACCGAGTGAGTGGAAGAACTAACTGCGAGAACCCTTGAATAAATCTCCGATAATAACTGGCTAACCCCAAGAAACTCCTTATTTCTGTCACTGACGATGTTTGCTCCCAATTCAACACCGCTTCCACTTTACTGGGGTCTACTGCAACTCCCGACTGAGATATCACATGTCCCAGAAACTTTACTTTAGACATCCAAAAAGCACACTTCGAAGGCTTAGCATATAACTTCTTCTCTCGAAGTACATTAAGAACAATGCGGAGATGCTGAACATGCTCCTCAATGGTCTTAGAGTACACCAAGATGACATCAATGAACACAACTACAAACTGATCCAGGTACGGGTGAAAGACTCGGTTCATGTAATCCGTGAATACCGCTGGAGCATTAGTTAGACCAAAGGGAATCACTACAAACTCGTAATGTCCGTATCTAGTACGGAAGGCTGTCTTCGGAATATCCAAGACTCTCACTTTTATCTGATGATAACCCGATCTTAGATCAATTTTTGAAAACACTGCAGCACCTCAAAGTTGATCGAGCAAATCATCTATTCTTGGTAAAGGATACTTGTTCTTGATGGTGATTTTATCTAACTAGAGATAATCAATACACAACCTCAGGCTCCCATCTTTCTTCTTAACAAGTAACAGAGGAGCACCCCATGGAGAAGCACTTGGCCGAATAAACTTCTTCGAGATCAACTCTTCAAATTGGGATTTTAATTCCTTTAATAAAGGAGACATTCGATAAGGAGCTATAGATATTGACCCGGTGCCCGAAACCAATTCTATTGAGAATTCTACCTCACGATCTAGAGGTAAAGAAGAGACTTCATCCGGAAAAACATCCAGAAATTCATTCGCAACTTGAATAGAAGACAAATCTAAACCAGTTTCAGTTGATGCAGATAATATAATAACATAAGCTTCCGCACCTTGGAATAATGACTGACTTGCTGAGGTGAAAGAGATAACTGCTTCAGAATTTGTCTTTGGCAATTCAACTGATTCAGAGGCGAAACTGATAGTTCGATTGGAACAATTTATAGTAACATGATTTGCAGTCATCCAGTTCATACCCAAAACGATATCCATACTTCTCATAGGCAAACAAATAAAATCTACCACAAAGTTTCTGTCTCCTATAGCAATCAGACAATTTTGACATAAAGATTGGGTCTGGACACGACCTTTAGCAGCAGTTAAATTGGTTATCGGCTCGGATAGCGGAGACAAACCTAATCCCAACCGATCAACACATGATTGAGCTATAAAGCAATGGGTTGCACCCGAATCATATAATATGCTGACTGAGTTACCGAAAAGAGATCCCATACCCCTCAGTAAGTTGTCTGTAGGTTTGACTGTCTGGGCATCCAAAGTGTTGACTCGCCCGTATGTTGGAGCAGCTTTAGCTTCTTTGAAATTCTTCCTTGCTGGGCACTCATTAGCATAGTGACCCTCTTCTTTATAATAATAACACTGGTTTGATCTTTGCTGACAATCACCACGATGATGCTTTCCACAGTTGGCACACCTGCTGACCTTTGAAGAATCAAAAGATTGTACCTGCTTTCCCTTATTGTCGTTTCCTTTGAACTTTCTACTCGAAGTAGAAGATTCAGCCACTTTCTTCTTACCCTTTCAATACTCCTTCCTTTCTGCATACATCTTCCTAATATCCTCCTCGGCAAGATGGGGCCGTTAGATTCCGGTTTCAAACCCGAGTGTGAGCGATGGTAGTGTGGTGTTTACTTACCATTTCATCTAGTAGACAAAAAAACCATTGTTGTTATAAAAACTATGAATTTAAAGTCCACATAAAATCATTGTCTTAGAAAATTTATATTTTTTTGTGAATAAGAATATTTCTTTTAAAAGGAAATAAAGAAGAATATAGTTAATACATAATTTTTTCTTATGGGATAAGTAAATAAATGTTATTGACACACCTACAAACACATATCTGTTACACATACAAACACATGTGTATCTATTAAAAATAACATTAACGGGGCAATCTGGTCCAAAATAATATCACGGGGGATAATTTAGCCAATTTTTATCACTTAACGTGGTGATGTATACTGTTGACTGAAGACGTGGAGCCTTTTAGAACATTTTAGTCCTATATGAAAAAACTCCAGTGGAGCCTTTTGATTTATAACTTCTAGAAAGTGTAATTATACGTATTTATCTACTTACTTAAAATAATTTAAATATCTTCTTTGATCTAATATGGTTGAGTTAATGATAAAGTTTTCACTTTAATAGAGTAAATATGATGCTACGTAAATCTTTAGTTTAAAATATACTACACAATAACCAATGTATCATAACAATATCTTGCAATTAATGGCGCAATTTGTGCCATTAATTTTAATCTGACAAAAATAATTAATTATTTTGTATTCTCATAATAACTAAATATTCTCACTTAGTCATCCTATATATATATATATATATATATATATATATATATATAGAAAATAACCGAAATATTAAAATAAAATAATTTATTCGAATGCTTGGTTGTTTAACAATATCTTGCAATTAATGGCGCAATTTATGGCTATTATTGCTTTGGCTTTACTTTCTTTTTTCTCAAGAAGAGTTTTGGTATAGCCCCCCCCCCCCCCCCCCCCGTGCGCTCTCTCCTGTCATCTTTCCTTTTCTCTTTTTTAATAAAATTAGGGGAAGTTCTCTTTTTCCTTCTTGATGCTGCTTTTCATCAGAAGGTCGTACTAAGACTTTCTTCCTTTTGATAAATATATATATATATATATATATATATATATATATATATATATTATGGCAATTAATTGATTTATAATGTAGTCAAATTTATAAATCAATGCATGAATTTAGTCAAATTTTTAAATTATAAATCAATGTAGTCAAATTTTTAATGTAGTCAAATTTATTTACTATATATTTTATAAAATGCGTGAATTATTATAGTGTCATATTTATAATTCATTAAACAATAAAAAGTAGTTAATAGAAAAGGTATATAACCCTTTGCTATATAAACATTTGTCTAGAGAGCATATTTTCTATGAATAAAAGATGGACACCACAAAGAATTATGCTCTAAAGTTTGCGTTTTTGATCGCATTCCTCATCATTGCAGCAGGTTTAAAACCACTGATGAATTAATTAAGCAACTTTTCTATGCACTACATTGTTATTTTTTTCTTCAACAAGCCTACCCTTCAAATCATAATTTATCATCTTGCATACAAAATTGTTCTTATGTTCATGTATTGTTTTTGTATACAGATACATGCAAGAAATCTGAAGGAAGAGGAATCAATGATGAGATCGTATCCTCTCTAAGAGTTACAAATTGCCAACCAACTTGTCCCACATCTTGTAAAACAGATGTAGAATGTTCAAGTTGTTGTGATTGTATTGTAGGCGTTGCTAAAGCTCCCCAGTGTGTTAAAGAGACATTTTGCACATGTGTTCTACAACCACCACCAATTGCATATTGATTAGTGCAATATTGTACTGTAATCATCACATATGGATGCAGATTTCTTAAACTAATTAAATAAACTATTCCGAAAGATTATCATTGATTATTCCTTATTCAAAAACATTTTTGTTATAACAACTATATTAATTTAAAGTCCACATAGAATCACTATCTACTTAGAGGATTTATGGTTCTGTAGCGCCAAGAGTTCAAAGCCAATCAAGCAATGTCCTAAAGCATGCTCGCAATTAGTTTGATTTGAGATAAGAAAATAATATTATTAACGGGAATACTCGGGGTACTCCAACCCGTACATTAAACTTGGGACCTCGCTAAAAATGTCCCTGAACTAAAACTATATGGGAAAAAGATCCAAGGAGGAAAAAGAGTACCCCAAAGGCAGCTTTCATCTTGTGGTCTATGATATAGTCTATCTTTGTTGCATGTTATGGTGCAAAACAAGGACTAGGTGCCTAAATAAGTGGCATTAGGGGAATGTTTTTAAATTTTCCGTGTGTTGCAAAATGGCCCCTTAGGTTTAAGGATTAAGTTTCTAATTCTAATTCTATTTGTATCCTCTCATTTTTTGGGTGCATAAAATTCAAAAAGATTATACTTATAACAAAATTAGTTAATCCATGTATCCAAAATATGGGGCGTTACACCTAAACTAATTAAATAATTTGTTTTGAAAGATTATCAATGATTACTCCTCATTCAAAAACATTGTTGTTATGTCCCTCATTGCTAGTTGCCTTGGAAATTTCAGAGACATGGGGACGTCGGCTTCCGAGGTCAAACCCGAGTGTGAGCGATGGTAGTGTGTGTGCGTGGTGTTTACTTACCATTTTATCTAGTAGACAAAAAAAACATTGTTGTTATAAAAACTATGAATTTAAAGTCCACATAAAATCATTGTCTTAGAAGATTTATAATTTTTTGTGTGAATAAGAGTATTTCTTTTAAAAGGAAATAAATAAGAATATAGTTAATACATAATTTTTTCCTATGGGATAAGTAAAAAAATGTTATTGACACACATACAAACACATATCTGTTACACATACAAACACATTTGTATCTATTAAAAATAACATTAAAGGGGCAATCTGGTCCAAAATAATATCACGGGGGATAATTTAGTCAATTTTTATCACTTAACGTGGTGATGTATACTGTTGACTGAAGACGTGGAGCCTTTTAGGACATTTTAGTCCTATATGAAAAAACTCCAGTGAAGAGTTAAAAAGGGATGTCGTATTGGTCCCTGTGTAAAAGAAGATTCTTTAATCCCTATCCAATGAGTCGTTTAGACGTTTTACCAATAACGTGTAAAGTATCTCCTCCTCCTACTCCTCCTCCATTAATACACCTTCAAACTTCATTTCTCCATAAATAACCGAGACCACAAAATCGAGTTTGCATCCTCACAAGTACTTGTGGACAATTTATGAGAGAGAGTGACACATACAATATAATAATAATAATAAGTGCAGTAAATACTATTATCTTTTTGTTTGTGTCACTCTCTTTCATAAATTGTCCCACAAGTACTTGTGGGGATCCAAACTCCACAAAATCATTTGAAACCGAGGAACCCTAAATACTTGAACAAAGAGAATGTTTCGCGACTTCTTTTTATTACTTGAGTTTTTTGTTTATTTTAGGATAATGGATTTTATTTTTGTGGTTCTGTTTTTTCCCCATATATTAGATTGCAATTTCTAAATATACCTAGCTAGTATTACCATTATCAAATATGATATTTTAAATTTTTGATAGACCAAATATCATATTATGATTACTAGTATGTATGACCCGTGCGCTGCACGGGTATACATGTTCTTGTTATATGCATAGTTTTAAATTATTTTATCTTCGCATGCATTTTTATTTATATATATATATATATATATATATATATATATATATATATATATATATATATATATATATATGTGTGTGTGTGTGTGTTTTGTTATGTGCATTTTTAGACTGACCTATTGGAATCCAAATTGAAACCTTTATTTGAGTAGTTGGATTTATTTAGTTTGGCGAATTATAACAAAATTTCTATAATGTTATATAATGAATTTTTTAAATCAGAGAAAAAGTGTTTCTTTTTTAAGTTATAATATTGATTTAAAGGTTAAACCAGAGCGTGGGGGTTCAACGGTTGGGGCTGATCCTCCCTTAACCAAGGGTTCGGGGTTCGATCCCCACCTTGGGTACGGAGCAGCGTTAAAACTCTGGGCTAGCTGTCCTGCCCCTCGAGGCACTCACAATTCAGTGAGGGATTTAGTCACTGCGGTCGGCGGTGGATACCCCGGGTAAAACCAAAAAAAGGTTACTTTTTTTTTTAAATAAAAAAGTGACTGCGTACGTAGTTTATAAATTTTTTCCGTCTTTATGGTTTAATACGGTCAGTATATTTACTTGATGCATCTTACTCACATGTGATTATTATTTTTGCGATCGAACAATTAAAAAATACTTAATATTTATGGTGTTTATAGATTAGAAGGCCTATGTTTAACAATAAAGTAAATAGCAACCATATAATTTTAGCAATTAGAGGAATTCGATTATAATACAGCCGTAATCAGTAAATAGTTGTGATTGTGATTTGTAATAATAACTATATTATAAAGTTATCTTTCAAAAGAAATAACACTTTTAAATGACCCGTGCACTGCACGGATATACATCATATTTTTTTTAATATAATTTTAAAGTATTTCATTACTAACATCTTGTGTATATTTTTTGGGTAAACCTGGGTATTCGCACAGACAGCAGTGACTAATCCCTTGCTCATTGGAGGTGCCTCGATTTTGATACCAACACATTTAATATAATGTTTTAAATTATATATATATATATATATATATATATATATATAATGTTTTAATATACAAATTAGCAACATTGAGTTAAGTCTCTTCTTCACAAACAACCCTAATTCAAATCCATAACTACAATTAAGTCCAATGTATCTTCTAATTTGTGATTGTAATCATGAAAGAATTATCAAAATTTTCTGATTCTACTTGTATGCATGTATCAAATTTTGGGATTTTATGGAACCCTAACTCCTTCGAAACTATCATGGTGTTTTGAGATTTCGATCGATACATGTAAAATACTTGCTAAATTCCTCATTCTTGTTTCTTTTTTCCTCTCTTTCTTTGATTTTTGGGTTTCTTTTTTGACTCATTGTGCTATATGAATATTTCAGATTACGGGGTAATCAATGAACCCTAACACCTTCGAAACTATCATGGTGGATTAAGTGAAATTTACTATTCGGATACATGCTATATATTCCATATTGTAAAGTACTTTAGGTGAAAATCAAACATTGTTATCACTGCAACAAATAAATTTGTTAAGTATTGGACTAAATTATTTTGAACTGAACATGTAGAACTCCTTCAATACAGGTACAGAAGCAAAAGCTTGCGACTTCGCATTAACATCTGCATACAAATATGAATTGGTAAGTAAATGTTAGAGCATTATGTATGTCTTGCACAATTGTATGAAAGTGGAACATAAAGAATGATTTTAGCAATGTACATGTATGACTCTGTGCATATATGCCAATCTTGCACAATTTTATGAAGATAAAACATCAAGAATGATTTTAGCAATGTATATTTATGATTCTGTGATTATGTTTGCCAATCTCATTGATACATACGGTGGTATGAATTTCCAATTGAGAATAGGCTCGTTTTAGGAAGTGGAGTTCTAAGTCATTAAAAAAATGTAATAGAGTTAGATTCTATCAGAGGAGCAGTGGTGAGTTTGTAAGTAAAACTTCAATCCTCCCCGTGGCGGACCTTTGAGTTTGTTATGCCATGACCTGCAAAACATATAATACACGAGTGTATGTTTAATAATGTTACTAAATTGAAATATTTGATAAATAGTGTGAAGCTTATATATTAGCTGGGTAACCAACCTCCAACATTATCGAAGACTTCTCGTTTGATAGTGATAATCTGTTATATATTAGTTGAGTATCCAACCTCTATCTCACTATTACCATTTGCTTCCAACTTGCGAATATGTTATATATTAGTTTTGTCTGCGAACATCCTAGACGAATGCATGCATTGTTATCCGAACAACGGTCTTCCCTATATTATATTATAGAGATAAACTGTCAGGTAACAAACAGTAACATGTAATTTATTTTACATCCAAATTTGGTGGATAAATGAACAAACATAAAAAATTGAAAACAGACCCTCTGTTTTCTAGCTCAATAGGCAGCAGCGTAAACTTAACAGTCCCCTTCTAATATTCACAGGGTGGTCCAACCCCGTCAAAATAGCAGCTAGATCTGTAATCAAAACTAACTGACAATACTAAAGGATATACTGTATGTTGATACAAAACAATAATTATTTACAATAATAGGATTACATTACCTACTAAGTAGTTCATATCAAACCCTGGTTTGAAACACTTTTCGGGAAGAATGAAGCTGAATGGGGGAACAGGTACAACATCCAGAGAAGCGGGACGGATCTTAGTCCCGAGGTTGAACTTCCAAGAGAATAATAGAACAAAAAATATAAGATAAGAACATACTCACACATAATCTAAGAAAACTACAATTGGAAAGGAAGAATCAATAGGAAATAAGCATGTGAGACAAATCTCAATTGAGGAGGCGTAACTGAAATTAAACCTAGCCGCAACAAAAGCGGAGAGAAAAACCTATGTTCTTACTCAAAGTGTACATATCAATCAATCTGAAAGTCCAACTGTCCTGTCTGCACATAAAAAAAAATTGTGATTTAAAATGAAGAATGAAACCACAACATAATTAAAACGAAGAAGAAAATAATGTAAAGAAAATTTTAGATGAACATTAGATCTCTGGTGGAGAGGGGGGAAAGGGGGTCAATGGGGGAGAGGAAGAGAGGGTGGGTATTAAGAAATTTGAAATTGAAAACGCGTACAACCGGTGGGAGTGGAATTGTGAGGTTTAATTTTACTGTGCAGTACATATATGTAGTACAAAAAATAGTTGTACAGCCTGGGATGTTTAATACTGATGAATTTCGATTTTCTTATGTACAATTGTAGATTCCTTGATACACAATTATTGCCAATTTATAGCTAGATAGTACCTGATTGGGAAAATTGGGATATATTCTAATTAAGAAATATTTAAAAAAAATCAGAATATTGGTAAGGACAATAAGTTTATCAAAATATTTTAACGTAGAAATTTTTTCATTTTAAAGGATTCTTATATTATTTGGACTCATTTTAGTGTTTTTGTTTTTTAGGTGAATGATTGGTATCATCTCTCATTATGTTAATTGATTCTTAGAGAATTCAAATTTTGAAAATAGTTTTGTACTATATTTATTTCAATTAATAATGAAATAATTTTTATCTTTAAGAGTTTAACAACTTTTTTTTAATTATTAAGATTAAGATTTTAACAACTTGTTAATTGCATTGCATTGATATACATGTTATTATCAATTGTGGCTGATTTGGAAATGTTGCGATGATCATGGGATGAAATCAATGCAATAGCCACCGAATTATGTTTGAAAGGGATTCTTGTTTAATACGGTTCTTCAATCGGATAAATGCAACGCTAATAATCTGGGTTTTTAATGTAACGTAATAAACACCACTTTATTGTTTATTTAAATAATTTCCATTTTTTTTAAATTTACCTATGTGGCTGCCATCTGGACAGTAAATGATGATGTGCTATTACGTCATCAATGACGTATTTTTTTTTGTCGGGTGACGTGGACAGATGATGTGGCCGATTCATGGTTTATTATTATTAAGATTAAGATTAAGATTAAGATTAAGATAAGATTTAATAGTATATTTTTTAAATATAAAAAAAACTCCTTTTGATTTATAACTTCTAGAAAGTGTAATTATACGTATTTATCTACTTACTTAAAATAATTTAAATATCTTCTTTGATCTAATATGGTTGAGTTAATGATAAAGTTTTCACTTTAATAGAGTAAATATGATGCTACGTAAATCTTTAGTTTAAAATATACTACACAATAACCAACGTATCATAACAATATCTTACAATTAATGGCGCAATTTGTGCCATTAATTTTAATCTGACAAAAATAATTTATTATTTTGTATTCTCATAATAACTAAATATTCTCACTTAGTCATCCTATATATATATATATATATATATATATATATATATAGAAAATAACCGAAATATTAAAATAAAATAATTTATTCGAATGCTTGGTTGTTTAAAATGACATTGTATACCGTGAACAATATAAGTCAACTCCACAAGTTATATATTATGGCTATTATTGCTTTGACTTTACTTTCTTTTTTCTCTAGAAGAGTTTTGGTATAGCCCCCCCCCCCCCCCCCCCCGTGCGCTCTCTTCTGTCATCTTTCCTTTTCTCTTTTTTAATAAAATTAGGGGAAGTTCTCTTTTTCCTTCTTGATGCTGCTTTTCATGAGAATGTCGTACTAAGACTTTCTTCCTTTTGATATAAATATATATATATATATATATATATATACATATATATATATATTATGGCAATTAATTGATTTATAATGTAGTCAAATTTATAAATCAATGCATGAATTTAGTCAAATTTTTAAATTATAAATCAATGTAGTCAAATTTTTAATGTAGTCAAATTTATTTACTATATATTTTATAAAATGCGTGAATTATTATAGTGTCATATTTATAATTCATTAAACAATAAAAAGTAGTTAATAGAAAAGGTATATAACCCTTTGCTATATAAACATTTGTCTAGAGAGCATATTTTCTATGAATAAAAGATGGACACCACAAAGAACCATGCACTAAAGTTTGCGTTTTTGATCGCATTCCTCATCATTGCAGCAGGTTTAAAACCACTGATGAATTAATTAAGCAACTTTTCTATGCACTACATTGTTATTTCTTTCTTCAACAAGCCTACCCTTCAAATCATAATTTATCATCTTGCATACAAAATTGTTCTTATGTAGAATGTTCAGATACATGCAAGAAATCTGAAGGAAGAGGAATCAATGATGAGATCGTATCCTCTCTAAGAGTTACAAATTGCCAACCAACTTGTCCCACATCTTGTAAAACAGATGTAGAATGTTCAAGTTGTTGTGATTGTATTGTAGGCATTGCTAAAGCTCCCCAGTGTGTTAAAGAGACATTTTGCACATGTGTTCTACAACCACCACCAATTGCATATTGATTAGTGCAATATTGTACTGTAATCATCACATATGGATGCAGATTTCTTAAACTAATTAAATAAACTATTCCGAAAGATTATCATTGATTATTCCTTATTCAAAAACATTTTTGTTATAACAACTATATTAATTTAAAGTCCACATAGAATCACTATCTACTTAGAGGATTTATGGTTCTGTAGCGCCAAGAGTTCAAAGCCAATCAAGCAATGTCCTAAAGCATGCTCACAATTAGTTTGATTTGAGATAAGAAAATAATATTATTAACGGGAATACTAGGGGTACTCCAACCCGTACATTAAACTTGGGACCTCGCTAAAAATGTCCCTGAACTAAAACTATATGGGAAAAAGATCCAAGGAGGAAAAAGAGTACCCCAAAGGCAGCTTTCATCTTGTGGTCTATGATATAGTCTATCTTTGTTGCATGTTATGGTGCAAAACAAGGACCAGGTGCCTAAATAAGTGGCATTAGGGGAATGTTTTTAAATTTTCCGTGTGTTGCAAAATGGCCCCTTAGGTTTAAGGATTAAGTTTCTAATTCTAATTCTATTTGTATCCTCTCATTTTTTGGGTGCATAAAATTCAAAAAGATTATACTTATAACAAAATTAGTTAATCCATGTATCCAAAATATGGGGCGTTACACCTAAACTAATTAAATAATTTGTTTTGAAATATTATCAGTGATTACTCCTCATTCAAAAACATTGTTGTTATGTCCCTCATTGCTGGTTGCCTTGGAAATTTCAGAGACATGGGGACGTCGGCTTCCGGGGTCAAACCCGAGTGTGAGCGATGGTAGTGTGTGTATGTGGTGTTTACTTACCATTTCATCTAGTAGACAAAAAAAAATTGTTGTTATAAAAACTATGAATTTAAAGTCCACATAAAATCATTGTCTTAGAAGATTTATAATTTTTTGTGTGAATAAGAGTATTTCTTTTAAAAGGAAATAAATAAGAATATAGTTAATACATAATTTTTTCCTATGGGATAAGTAAAAAAATGTTATTGACACACATACAAACACATATCTGTTACACATACAAACACATTTGTATCTATTAAAAATAACATTAAAGGGGAAATCTGGTCCAAAATAATATCACGGGGGATAATTTAGTCAATTTTTATCACTTAACGTGGTGATGTATATTGTTGACTGAAGACGTGGAGCCTTTTAGGACATTGTAGTCCTATATGAAAAATCTCCAGTGAAGAGTTAAAAAGGGATGTCAAATTGGTACCCGTGTCAAAAGAGATTCTTTAATCCCTATCCAATGAGTCGTTTAGACGTTTTACCAATAAGGTGTAAAGTATCTCCTTGTAACATCCCCAAAATAATTAAGTTAATTATTTTGACGTTTAACCCAATTAATTTAATTTAGTGCTTGATTGCTAATTTTGTTAATTGAGTGCTAAATTAATTATTGAATTGTGGGGAGTTTTGAGAGATTAATAGATAGAGAGGGGTTTGTTTAGGAATTAGAGATATAGTAAGGGTATATGGGTCTTTTCCCCATGTGAGATCCTTTAGTTAAAATATAAATAAAAGATAAAGGAAAAGAAAGGGAAAAAGAAAGAGAGAAGCTCGAGAGAATGAAAGAAAATAGATGAAAAGGGAGAAGAGGGAGAAGTGAGGGACGAAGGGAAGAAGAGGAGAGGGGGAAGAAAACTTTCAAGGTAAGCTCCATTTTTATTGTACCAAAAGAATCACCTTCTCATCCTCTTCCTTTTTATGCTAAAATCATAACCAACAACTCATCCTCTTTCAATCTACCATTTTTGAATTTTAAGAGGAAAAAGGAGGAGTTTGAGGGTTGAAGATCAAAGGGAAGATTAGGATGGTGATTACTGCTCCATAAGAGTTATGTTGTTGATTAGGAAGTTCAATTACTAAAGTTTTGGGTGATTTTGGAATCAAGGGTTAGGGTTCAATTTGGGGTTTTGGTTGTTGAAGCTCAAATTGGAGTTTATGAAGGGTGATTAGAGGTTCATGATGATTAGGGATGATGGTGAAGTTCATAATAGAAGTTCAAGCTCTGGAAATCAAGTTTGGAGTTTTGGGTTCAATTTTGGAAGCTATAGGAGCTTATGGTTGTTGCCTAGGTTCGAATTTGAGATTCCTCGAGTGTCCGTGTGTTCGAGTCGACGAGCTAGGTGAGTTCTTCGATTATTGATGTTTCGTTGGATTTGTTGAATGTTATGATATAAGTTGAAGTGGTGTCAAAATTGATATGTTGAGTTAATGTCTCGGTTTGTTGTATGTGTCGAAGAAATGTTTTCACGTAAAAACCGCAAAACGTATTTTTAACGAGTTGTGATGTGATCCTGTTTCAATTCGAGGTTGATTGATAAAATTGATGTTTGTTTGATTGAATGCTATGAATTGATGTGAATTAGTTGCCGGGTTATGTTTGATTGGTTGATGGCGTTAATGTTTCGGTTTGATGTGTGATTTCAAAGCGTTTTGGTGAAAAAGCGTTAAACCGAACCATTGACAGATTTTTAATGAAAACTATCCCAATCTGGTTTGATTGAAATAATTGATGGCTTAAATATGTTTTAGGCCCCTGCAAATATAAGGTGTTTTGGTTTAAGCCCCTGCAAATTTTTTTTTTTGTTAAAAGCCCTTGCAAAATGAAATATTTTGTTATAAGCCCTTCTCAACATATCCAGCAATCATAGCATTCCATGTTAAGGCCAACATTTTAGTCATAGAAGGGCTTATAACAAAATATGTCATTTTCCAAGGGCTTTTAACAAAAAAAATTTTTTGCAGGGGCTTAAACCAAAACACCCTATATTTGCAGGGGCCTAAAACATATTTAAGCCATAATTGATTGTTGTCCTGTTGATTGGACATGTTATGGGGCTATTTTAGTGTTGTGATTAAGTTAGGAATCGAGAGGGACGAATATCGGAATCGATCAGAAAACAGATTTTCATGAAAATGGCAAATTTTTCAATGCTGTCAAAGCTGCACGGACCGGGCCCAAAGCTGCACGGACCGGGCCCAGACTTCTGTCCCTGTATTTTAAACGCGTCCAAAGTTGATCCTTTCGATTCCAAACCTCTCCCGATCCTTTCCTTAACCCTTCCCATTGATGATTGAATGTTTTTATGTCCCGAATCGCTTGTTTCTATTGGTACAAAATGAGAAATGATATGTTATGTATAAACGCAAACCAATAGTTTTGTATCAAGAGAGAATACAACTAAGTATCATCCATTGATTGGTTAAAAAGTTGTTTTGCTTATGTTTGGATGAAATGAATGCTTTTTCAATCAAGCAAAGTATATTGATGGTGCAACATACGTAAGTTCACGTTAGGGTTCGTATACAAACCGAGTAATTGTTATACCAAGTGTGAAAAACAATCAAGTATCAAAAATAGACCTAAAAGTCTAAGTTCATGTAATAATTAAAGAATGCGACTTTGTGTCGAGTAACGGACTTAATGTCCAAAAGGATAAGAATGCGATTTCGTGTTGAGTAACAGACTTAATGTCCAAGAGAATAAGAATACGACTTCGTGTCGAGTAACGGACTAAATGTCCGAGAGGTTAACAAAAGATATTGAGGGGGATGACGATCCTAGGTTCGTGTAGAATACCTAGCTGAGGGGAGTCATGAAACCGATGCTAGGGCCCTAGCATTATTCGGTATAACTATACGAAATGGGGTTTCCGTTGAAATTGGGTATTCTAGAATACCTAGCATTATTTCTCGGAATATGCTAAGCCACAGACAAGACTAAAAGACAGACATGTTAATTCACAGACAAGAATGAGGTATGAGCAAGAACAGCTCATAAAATAAGGAAAACACCGAGAGAGGAATTGTGAGCGATGCCAAAGAACTCATTGCGAATTATAATCTCACTATTTATGTTGTGGTGTTTTCAGAAGTGCAGGGAAAGCAAAGCATATTGAGGAGAAGTGGCGTATGTTGTAGCTGCTTAGTTAGAGGGTAGATCCTTTGGTGATCTTTATGATGTACTTTACTTATTCCCTCCTCATGTATTATTAGGTTTAAATCCTTGAATTGTAATCATGGTCATATAGTATGTTATAACCGTGTCTAGTAGATGGACCATAGTTATGTTATTTTATCGAATTTGTACCCATTGTGTACTTATTTCGGAATTTTAATTGAGAAATCCCCATCTCAAAGTTATGTAAGTGGTTTTAACCCGCTTTAGTTTTTATTTGGTCCATTGTTATGAGCAGGTTATACTCTGATGTTTAGGATTATGTTAATGCCTTTTTTATCACTATGTAGTGAAATTTAAGGTGTTACATTTTTGGTATCAGAGCAGTTCGACCTTGTCGGGTTTAGATACCTAACGGTCAAAAGATTAGATAGATTGAGTCAGCTAGAGACTTAGACAATTGACTGTCAGAACCCTATAGTATTTTGTGTGAGACGTTGAGTTTGGATCCACTCGATATATGATGCAAAGTACTGAGAATAATGACAATTAATTGCCTCGGCCCCGAAAATGTCCGAAACCATAAACCCTAGGATTCCTGGACTTCTCGTTTCATCAGAACATGCAGCGGAAGTAACATGAATCCCTCTAGTCA
Source organism: Astragalus membranaceus (assembly GCA_039519185.1). Lineage (NCBI taxonomy): Eukaryota > Viridiplantae > Streptophyta > Magnoliopsida > Fabales > Fabaceae > Astragalus > Astragalus membranaceus. Next base: position 187,431,451 of record CM076848.1, read on the forward strand.
TTGAAGCCAATCTGACCATTGTGTCATCGAGTAAATTAAAGAAGGTCTCCCAGAGAGTTATAAGTTGAGAAACCTTCCGATATAAGAAGTGTAGTGTCCTAAACTTGTTAAGGAATAGTGAGCACCATAGAACACAGATTGTTGTCTGATGAGTCTCTCAGTTACCGAGATGACGTCTAGTAGTCAACTCTACTGTGTAGTATTGATTAACTCTAATTTATGTTTCAGCCAAGTAAGATCTTTCAGGATAGTCATGGTTCTCAAATAGGTTTCCTTCCTAAGAAACACCTTTTCCAAAGTTAGGAAACCAAGCTAGTAATCTATCATAGCGCTTGAAGTTTTGGCAAGTAGTACCCCAATGTTTATTAGACTAGCTACCTTATCAAAAACTCTGAGTTGGGTTCCTATTAGATAGGGACTAGTAATTCATGTTAGTGAAAGTAATCATATCATGACTCTCCGACTAGGAGCATGTGATTTTATATCTGTGAGAAATTTTCGCTAGTCTTCCAACTTGTTTTATCTATACCTTTTGATCCAAAAGTCCGATTTAGGTATTCCGGGATGCGTTGGAAAGCTAACGAAATTGCCTACACATAGCAATGGATTTTGGACAAGGTTTTATCCCAATTCCAGAAAGTATTCCTATTCTACCCAAGCCCTTAGGCTCTAAGTGATAGTAGAATGGAAACCTTAGTTGGGCATAAGAAGTATGTAGCGAATTCCCAACGAGTAAGACTAAAAAGGTAAGACCCAGGTTTGGCATCATAAGGAGGCTATTTCTCGGAAATGGCCATTAGCAGTTATACCTTTCCTTAAGAAAATTTTAAGACGTAGTGAAAGTCCTAAATGATTAGGCACATAGCTGAGTGTTGAAAAAGGGAAGAGTTTAATTAATCTAAGTGCCCAATATTGTTGATAGCCCATGGATAGGACAAGTTTTGAGGTTTGATTGATTACGACAGTTGTAATGATTTCGTCTGTATTATGTATGGAATTAGGAAAGATCAAGGACCTAAGGAATGTTTGAATCAACACAGGATGCACTACTCGTGCGCCCTTGTGATTCCTTAAAGGAATTCTTCTATTTTCTCGTTTCTTTGATGCTACAACTATCCTAATACCATACATAATCGAAATGTAAATGATTTTACCTAGATTAGTCAACAATCCATCACGATAAGATTAAGTCTATAGGCTTTTAGTGAACCTTACTTTTTAGGGATGCCGTTTTGCCTCACCAGTGAGATCCTTATTGTATAGAGATTCTCGTACCCTAGTGTCTGGGTAGTTGAAGCCCAAAAAGGGCTATTAGTCCGAAGGGATAAGTGATAGACTCGCAGACATGTTCTATCAAGGAGGATAGCCAGTCTTGTAGGAGTTTTCCCCAAAGGTCATCGCACTAGTTTTGTAATTTAGGATTTTAAGGTTATTGAGTTTAAAACTCAATTTAGGGGTTATGGAGATTCACTCATACTAGTAATTTGGGTTAGATGATAGAGTTGACTCTGATAGCTCCTGGCAAAAAGTTTTTTTTGTAAAATCCTATCATTGTACGAGTCACTGAGAACAGTGGCTGTTCTCGAGTCTAGCCCAAAGTACTAGAAGTATCTCCAAGAAAACCGAAAGGTAATGTCCCAAAAATTTTCTTCTGTTGCGGAGAAAATTTTGTTAGTGCATTGACTAATAAGGAAAAGTAGAGGTTTTTACCATTGAGTTGGACGTTAGTCCCTGAGCCATGATGCCCACCCAAGTTTCCACTATGGTGGCAAGGTTTTAGTGTGTTGACCTCTCATTATTGAAGGTTCACAATTAGATTGTATTTATGTGACTTCCGTTCGACAAGTCAAACGTGAATACTGTTATGAAAGTTTATGTGATTGTTGATAGAGGTTTATGTTTGAATAGCCGTCAAAGGATGAACTGATTGAAGTTTTTGCAATTGACTGGAAGAAAAGTACACCTAAATGTTGAGTATGATAATGGTGGCATAGAGTACATGAAATTGTTAAATAATAACATGAGGTATGCTTTTGTGAAATTTCATTTTGTCTAAGGATAAGTGGATTGTGACTGAAATTTCCGAAATGAAGATTGGCGTGCGACATTGTGGTCTTAAAAATCTTTTTGTGAAAATTTGCATGCTAATGTTACTTTTGGACATCCATATGACTACTGATGATTTGATTGTATGAAATGATAACACAACTCGTACAATTTTGAAAATTCCGGTTCAATGATTGTGTTATTGAATTCTGATTGACTGGGATGATTTATATGTTTTATGACAAGCGAGAAAGATTGTTTTATTAAGCACGGCTTAAGGTATAGCTTAGGATAAGTGTGGTGACAAACAGAATGCATACTTTTGAAGTAAAAGTTGATTTTGGAAACTGATCAAAGAGCCCGGACTGTGCGCATGAGACGCACGGACCGTGTGAGATTTTCTGTTTCGTCTTTTCAAATTGAATCCAAGTCATTTCGTTCCGAAACCATTGCTTGCCTAATCTTATCCTTAACCCAAGTTGAGACGATTTCCATTGGAATCAACCGATTGGGTTCATGGTTAGTGTCACGAGAGTGTTAAAAGGGTTACGGGTACATGTAAAGGTAGAGTTTATGTAGTGAGAACCAATTAGGTTATAAGGTTACAAGATACCTTCGTATGAAGTAGAAGCGTCCTTAAGCTCAATTAAACTGAGGTATAGATATTGATTACACAACGGAGAGGAAAAGTAATTTTTGAAAACAACTCGAATGTAATTTTGATTGCTTTTCAAAACTTATTTGGTGCCATCACGGCCCATTTCTATGTTTAAGGTAAAAGTTTTTTATTTAAATAAACCCTCATCTCATCTTTTTGAAAGATTCTATTTCGAAAACTTGGGAACGAGTTAAGGGATTCTTGTATTGTATGGTACCCTATGAGTTAAGAAATTTCATAGTTGACTTTTCCGTCACATTTTTTCAAAATGTACAGAACTGTTATGATTTTAAAGGATTTGTTAAAAAATGTGTTTACCCCCTCCAAGAAAATAATTTTTCTTTTGCCCCAATCGAGGAATTCGAATATGCAAATCTTATTTTCAAACACGCATCTCTATTAAGTGCCACATGTTACTTGTTTGGCTAAATTATAGTTTTGGTCCCCCTATTTTCAAAAATTCAGACATTTGGTCCCCCTATTTTAAAACTCAGACATTTGGTCCCCCAATTTTAAAAAATCAAAGACATTTAGTCCCAAGAGGAATTTTCAGTTTTTATGGTTAATAATCAAAGACATTTGGTCCCTCAATTTTAAAAAATCAAAGACATTTCGTCCCCCAATTTTAAAAAATCAAAGACATTTGGTCCCTCTTTGGACTAAATGTATTTGATTTTTTGAAATTGGGGGACCAAATTTCTGAGTTTTAAAATAGGGGGACCAAATGTCTGAATTTTTGAAAATAGGGGGATCAAAACTATAATTTAGCCTACTTGTTTTGAACTAAGATTAATCAAAGTTGGGGTGTATACCAAACTAATTGGAGAAAAGATTCAACTTATTCTACTGCAAGTTCAAAGTTTTGGTACTCCTCTCTTTATTTTCAAGATTGTTAGGTTTTGTATCAAAAGAGAGAAACAGGTTCCAAGTTAACAAAACCGCTTTCTTTCAAGTAAAAATTCTACCGAGAATGTATATTCTTAGTTAGCAAGTCGGTGAACCTTAAACAATTTTTGAGGACAAAAATTTATAAGTGTGGATATCTTGTGTTGCAGGTTAAGTTTTGATGATGTGGTAATCTAGGACAAAGTGACAAATGGAACTCCAAGACACAACAGACTCAAGAAGTAAGTCCGTGTCAAGGGTAGTCACTAGGAAGTTGGGTCGTGTCTTAGGAATGATTGTAAACCTCTTTTGAGGATCGGCTCAAATCTCTCCACACACAACACTCACGTAATCAAGTAAACGTATGTATGCTAAATAGGTTAGGCACAAATGTTTTCAAGCATAAAATCGATTATGCACTTATGATTTTTAAAAAAACATGTTTTTGGAAGAAAACAATTGATTCATGACTTCTTGTTTTAAAGCAAACAATCAATTTATGACTTGGTATTTTTAAAGCAAAGAATCGATTTTGGACTTATTTCATTAAAGTACAAAATCGATTATGAGCCTGTTTATGGAAGCACAAAATATATTTTCCACCTAATTTCTTAAAGGTCTTGTTTTTTCTTGGAAGCAAACAATCCATTCATAGCCTTAGAGTGTAAAGCCTAAAATCGATTTTGATCCGATTTTAATTAAGTAAAGAATCAATTTTCAATCTTAGTTTTAGAAGCAAACAATCGATCATTCACTTATGAAGTTGTTATCTTTTTAAAGCAAAGAATCGGTTGTCATACTAAGTGATTTTAAGCAAACAATCGATTTTTCACTTGTTAGAAATTATCTCAACGGTCATATTTTTCCTAAATCTATAAATAGAGACATAGGGCTGCACAGAACATACAACCCAAATATTCAAAAGCTGAAACACATAACTCTTGCACACCATCACTTCTGTTCTTCAAGTTCTTCATCTTTTTGAGCTGATCTCTCTCAAGGGTTGGATTGGGTTGGGAATCTTCAAGTTGTTGTATCCACCTTCATAGAGGTATTTTGTTATTTGTTTGTAATCTATTTTAATTGTTGTAAATGGTTTATACTAGAGAGTGGGGTATCTCTCTAGGGTTCTTGTTTGTACTAGAGAGTGGGGTATCTCTCTAGGGTTTGTGGTTGTAACAAGGGTGGGGTATCTCTTGTTGGTTATAGATCTTGAGGGATCTTGCAATAGGTGGGGTATCCTAGGTGAAGAGTGCCTGAGTCTGTAAGGGTTTTAAAGCACCCGGTTAAGCTTCGTGTCGAGTAACGGACTTAATATCCAAGAGGATAAGAATGCAATTTTGTGTCGAGTAACAGACTTAATGTTCGAGAGGTTAATAAAAGATATTGAGGGGGATGACGATCCCGAGTTCATGTAGCATACCTAGCGGAGGGGAGTCATGAACCCGATGCTAGGGCCATAGCATTATTCGGTATAGCTATACGAATTGGTGTTTCCGTTAAAATTGGGTATTCTAGAATACCTAGCATTATTTATCGGATTATGCTAAGCCACAGACAAGATTAAAAGACAGACATGTTAATTCACAGACAAGAATGAGGTATGAGCAATAACAGCTCATAAAACATGGAAAACACTGAGAGAGGAATTGTGAGGGGTGCGAAAGAACTCACTGAGATTTATAATCTCACTATTTATGTTGTGGTGTTTTTAGATGTGCAGGGAAAGCATAGCAGATTGAGGAGAAGTGGCGTATGTTGTAGCTGCTTAGTTAGAGGGAAGATCCTTTGGTGATCTTTATGATGTACTTTGCTTATTCCGTCCTCATGTATTATTAGGTTTAAATCCTTGAATTGTAATCAAGGTCATATAGTATGTTATAACTTTAACAACCCGGTATTTCTAACGTGTAAAGACACCGAAGATGCACAGATGCAGAAGTTCAGAGGACACAGTTCCTGTTTAAGTATTGGACATACAAACTTTTTCCGAAATAAACACATAGTCGGAAATAACATTACTTCATAAAATAGAAGTACATCGGTTCCATACCGAACAGAATACAATATCCAAGTCCAAAAAACCAAACAGAAACATAAAGCGGTTCGTAAAAGTCATAACCAATACAAGTTTATACAACCAAATAGAACAACAAAAGAACAAAGGATAAATATGACTAAGTCTTCAGCACCTCCGAGAGTATACCAACTACTCGTGCACAATAGTCTTCCTTTTTCCCTGCTTCTCTGAAAAACAACAAATATGGATTGGGTGAGATAACATTATCTCAGTGAGTCCTACCGTGCCCCCTTACTGACACTCGGTTCAATTTATTAAACCGTTACAACAAAAGCTGACATAACCATGTCTTATTTATTAATCGAAATGCCGACCGCACAACAACTGCTAATCTCGGCAATTCGTGAGTTGAACTTAACATGATCCGGCTGCACAACAATCTGCTAATCCTGGTAACCATGTGTCTAACTTAGCACAAACCGGCCGCACAACGCCTGCTAATCCCGGTAGCCCACGAATTGACCACGCCAAGACGTATACAGGGCATAGGGTGAGGGATCATGACTTCCCTTCCTAGTATGCTACTTGTCGGGTCGTCACCCAACGCGATACATATGACAATACTTATCAAATCTCGAGAGTTAGATAATTTATCCATATCGATCTATAACCCGTTTAGATGAATTCAATAGTTAGACATCCGGCGTTATAATCATACACAATGACATATATAGTCAGTCCATCAGTCGGTGTGCCCACACGTATGCTAGGGTTTCGGTTTTTTAATCAAATACGCTTTCAAAGCTCTTTTTCAAAATCATGATTTGAACAAGTTGAAAATACGGTTCTCAGTAAGGCAATATCCTTAAAATTGGTTGGGGAGAAGATTAGAAGTGATTTGGGATCGGAAGGAGCGACGAAATGAGAAATCGGAGTCCGGTAACAGAAGCTCACGCACGGTCCGTGCCCAGGGGCGCACGACCCGTGCGTGATGCACCAAATTTTATACAGCCAACCCGAAGCTCACGCATGATCCGTGCCGAGGGGCGCACGACTCGTGCGTGATGTTTTATTCCTTAATTCAGCCAATTGCGAGGCAAACGCACGGTCCGTGCCCTGGGGAGCACGACCCGTGCGGTCTGTTCTGTTTCTCTATTTCCAATCCGATTCTCATTCCGCTTTTCCATTTCTCGCCCAAATCGAATTCCGATCGTAATCCAACCTAAAAACAGATTTAATAAACCACATTCCAGACCATATTCCAGTGAAAGCGTTTAAATCACAATTTCGTAAATTGTTCAACAATTCAATAAAAACCGTAAAAGCGTGATATTGCTCAAAAACGGTTTTCGATTCCAAAATCTTTCGAAAACAGAATAATTGACTTATGACTCAAAACAGATACAGTTTTAAGACACACAAAATATCCCTAACCGTGAGTAGAACTCATCGTTTCGACGAAGTTCGAGAGTTGAGCCGAAAGGCGAAGTCGTCGAACCGAAAACACGAACTATCCCCGCTAGAAACCGAATTCGAACAAGGACAGTGGCTTCCTTTCTCTCAAAACTGAAACAGCAACCCAACCCTTCACAAACTTCCTCCAAATCGAAATGCAAGGCTAGGACTTCACCTTCCACAGCTACAACAGAACATGCAACCCATCAACACACAACTCCACCATTGTCACCACTTGGAGCTTCAAGTTTAGAAATTGAGGTTGAGAGATAGAGAGAGAATCAACTTCTGAAATTGTGTTCATTGGAAAGCAAATCGAAAATGGAGTAGGGAAGTGATGAGAATACTTACATGCAATGACAATGGCAATGAATCCTTCTCCTTCCTTTCTCCTCCTTCCTCACGCCCCCTCCTTCTTCTTTCTCTCTCCCTTTCAGTTGTTCTCTTCTGAATTTTTGGAATGAATGGCCAAATGAGAGTGTGAGGATGGTCAGGGTGTGTATGGGCTGGGGGTTTAAATGATGGGGAATTGACCAAATTACCCCTGGCCCATTAAGTCATAGGTTAGGTGTCAAAATTTCTCATCGGTATAAAACTTTCTCGATTAATTCAGTTCCGATTTGTAATTCCTCAATTCCTTCGACTCGTAATTAATTATAATCTTCATAATTATATTTTTAAAAATTAGGGATGTGAAAAGACAGATTTGCCCTTCAGCCCCAATTCCTCATTTAAATTATGAATAAGCCACACTTTAATGCAGAAGGGGATTTCTCGACAAATTTCTCGACATACTAATCCCCGAGACGCGGCCAATTATTCCCACAAATAATTACTCGGTCTTAGGTATCATAGTACGAGTCTTTAATAATTAGGGATGTTACAATAACTGTGTCTTGTAGATGGACCATAGCGCTTGCAGTTTTGGCAAGTAGTACCCCAATGTCTATTAGACTAGCTACCTTATCAAAAACTGAGTTGGGTTCCTATTAGACAGGGACTAGTAATTCATGTCAGTGAAAGTAATCATATCACGATTCCCCCTTAATCAACCTGTCATCTTTGTTCTCCTCTACGCAATTTGACGACTTCCTTTAAGGAAATGATTAGACACCGACCAGATGGCACATTTCGAACGAAGAATCCAGCCTAATTAGTGATTCCCTTTGGTGGGACTAATCCAACTATAGATTTGACTCTTGAGTCGGTAATGCAGCTGGTGGGGACTAATCCAACTCTTTTCCACTAAGTAGCGGTGAAAACGACTAGGAGCATGTGAGTTTATATCTGTGGGAAATTTTCGCTAGTCTTCCAACTTGTTTTATCTATAACTTTTGATCCGGAACTCCGATTTAGGTATTCCGGGATGAGTTGAAAAGCTAACAAAATTGCCTGCACATACCAATGGACTTTGGACTAGGTTTTATCATGATTCCAGAAAGTATTCCTATTCTACCCAATCCCTTAGGCTCTTAGTGCTAGTAGAATGGAAACCTTAGTTGGACATAAGAAGCATGTAGAGAATTCCCAACGAGTAAGACTAAGAAGGTAAGACCCAGACTAGGAAAGATTCGTCTTGGCGTCGTAAGGAGGCTACTTCTCGGAAATGGCCATTAGCAGTTATACCTTTCCTTAAGAAAATTTTAAGACGTAGTCAAAGGCCTAAATGATTAGGCACATAGCTGAATGTTGAAAAAGGGAAGAGTTTAATTTATCTAAGTGCCCAATATTTTTGATAGCCCATGGATAGGACAAGTTTCCAGGTTTGATTGATTACGACATTTGTAATGATTTCGTCTGTATTATGTATGGAATTCGGAAAGATAAAGGACCTAAGGATGCACTACTCGTGCGCCCATGTGATTCCTTAAAGGTATTCTTCTATTTTTCGTTTCTTTGATGCTACAACTATCCTAATACCGTACGTAATCCAAATGTAAATGATTTCACCTAGATTAGTCAACAATCCAACATGATAAGATTAAGTCTATAGGTTTTTAGTGAACCTTACTTTTTAGGGAAGCCGTTTTGCCTCACCAGTGAGATCCTTATTGTATAGAGATTCTCGTACCCTAGTTTCTGGGTAGTTGAAGCCCAAAAAGGGCTATTAGTCCGAAAGGATAAGTGATAGACTCAATTGTACGAGTCATCGCACTAGTTTTGTAATTTAAGATTTTAAGGTTATAGAGTTTAGGACTCAATTTAGGGGTTATATATGGAGATTCACTAGTTTTCATCACGATAGGTGAGTTCTATACTCGCTTAGGGATTGTTTTGATACTGTGTTTTTATGTATTCTGAAGTCGAGTAAAGTTTCCTTTCGTTTCGTAGAAATTTCACTACAAACTGTAATTGCGAAAATGTACAAATTGATCATGTGAAGCGAAATGAATTCATGAATGCCATGTGATTGTATGAGTGTTATGTTTGTTGTTTGGTGTTAGAATAATGCAGGGTTTATGTTTGGGTATCGATCGAAACGGACATTGGAACCACGGGAATAGAGAAACTATACGAAAAAAATGAGTTATGTTGCAAACTGTAATTCTGTGAATCAATTCACAGGACTGTGAATCAATTCACAGGACTGTGAATCAATTCACAGATTGTGAACTCTGTTCTCATTCTGTGAATCGATTCCCAGGTCAGTGAATCAATTGACAGATTGTTAATTCTGTTCTGATTTTGTGAATCAATTCACAGAACTGTGAATCTGTTCACAGATTGGGAATCTGTTCCTGTTCGGTGAATCGATTCCCAGGACTGTGAATCTATTCACAGAATGTTAAACTTTTCCTATTTGTGAATCGATTACAATTTCATTCTAATCCTTTCCCCAACCTTGCCCAATGAATTTAAGACATGAATGCCATGAATTTGATTATGATTGAGATGATATTAAATTGAATTGTCTTGAGTCATAATAGTACACGTGAGCGAACATGTTTTATGTTTACTATCATGGAACTAAATGTTCAAGCGACTGTTTATTCATGGAACTAAATGTTCATGCGACTGTTTATTCATGGAACTAAATGTTCAAGCAAGGTTATGATATATAAATTATATCAAAGCGCGGGTGACGACCCAGTTGATTATTATACTAGGGGAGGGGAAGTCATGAGCCCTAGAACCTAGGCCTAAAGAGGTTTGAAGCTAGTGTAAGTTAGTGGAGATGTTCGACGGTAAAGGCAGAACTTTTATCGGAGTTGTACTATGGCATGTCAGGATAAGCTTTAAGAACGTAGTATCCTTGTGAGCTACGATTGAATGAAAGATATAAATGAACTGTAAGTGTGTAGTAAGGGGTCTCGATAGGACTCACTGAGATAATGTTTATCGGAGTTGTACTATGGCATGTTTTGTGGTTTTTACAGAGAAACAGGGAAAAGTTAAGGCGATAAGGCACGGCTAGTCGGTGTGACCTAAAGGAGATGTTGAAGCTTTTGCTAGTGTTTATGTTAATTCCCTTGTTTCCTTTGTAGTTTCAATCTAATGACTTGTAATGATATTAGAAGTTATAAATCGTTTCCGCTATTTCTGTATTGGATATTGAACTTTAGGATGAGGGCAGGTTTATTAAAATGTGGTTTTTATGTTCAGCCGTATTTCTATTTTGGAGTTAATAAATATGAGAGATCGCTTGATGAATTTTTATCAAGTTTTAGTTTTGTTCAATATCTAAAGACTGGAATTTTACTCTGATATATGCCTCAAAGTATATTCTAGTATTTCTTCGGCGGTTGAAATATTAGGGTGTTACACACTCATACTAGAAATTTGGGTTAGATGATAAAGTTGACATTGATAGGTCCTGGCAAAAAGTATTGTTATAAAATCCTATCTTTATACGAGTCACTGAGAACAGTAGTTGTTCCCGAGTCTGTAACACCCCAATTTTCGTACATTGTATTTCGTTTAGTATGCGCTTGTTTTATGAACTATTTTCAATTGGTAAGATTAAAATATTTTGTGTTTGAGTCATTAAAATGAGTTTAAATCATATTTAATGTATTTTTATATGCTATCGGTAATATATAATTGTTATTATATATTTATTTTATTTTATAAATTATTAGTAGTTGGAAGGTATTTTGGGTTATAGAAGTGTTAAGAGAATTTAGATATTCAAAATAAGCCTAAAAAAAGATGTTAAAAGGTTTTTGTTGTTTTTTTGTATACACCCCCCATATCCTTGTTAGGCGCACCCCAGCCACTGAACCCAAATCAGTTCGCAGCCCAGCAACAGAAGCCCAACGCGCGACCCTCACCAGGACCCGACCCGCCTTCCCTTTCTTCTTCCTCTGATCTACAACAACGCGTAAACCCTAAGCCTCTCCCTTCTCCATTTCGTGCTTCGCCCATAGACCACGGCTAGCTCCGAAAATCCACTCTCCAATCAAAATCGCACCATGAATTCAATTCTGACCTTAGTTTTCGCAACCCGAGCCTCCTTCCCTCGCGAATCCTCCCCTTTGTCTTAGCCTTCATGAGCGGCGGTGGCATCACCTAGACGACTCGATTCTGACCACCACTGCCACCATGCTTCGCCTTCTTGATCCCTTTCGCGAGCTTCCCCATTTGATGTTCTGTTGTTCCTTCCTTTTCTCTCCTTAAAATTCGTGCTCTGCAAGAACAAGAACACCATGGGTATCAAAAGGTGGACCCTTCCACAGGAACAAACGAATATGTGTTCACCATTCTGTTCCTTACAAAACTGGAGGACAACCTACCTTATTTGCAAGGAGCAGCACTTAAAAACAAAGTAAGTTTAAAATAAAATAAACACTTTTAAAGTCGGATCTTCAGTGTAATCTTACTTTAAAAGCGTTCCACAGAGACCTGAACCACAACATACGAGGGGTAATTAAAGTCGGACGTTGTTTATCCGACTTAAATACGTACTTTTTAAGTCGGACAGTCACCCGACTTTAAACCACTCTGACTTTCTAAGTCGCCCTAATAAAAGTCCGACTCACATCCGACTTTAAAAGTCCAAAATATCCGACTTTGAATCCCCTTTTTCCAATAGTGATTATTTTGGGGATGTTATATTACACCCCAACTCGAAAAAAATTTGTCCTAAAAAATTAGTCAAGTCTTACCTCATTGAAAGAGATACGGATAGCGTGTCCGCATATCATCTTCTAGTTCCCATGTTACTTCTTCAGGTGAACATCCATCCCAAACGACCTTGACAATTGGAATCGTTCTGGTCCGGAGTGTCTTTCCCCATAGGCTTAAATATGTTTTAGGCCCCTGCAAATATAGGGTGTTTTGGTTTAAGCCCCTGCAAATTTTTTTTTTGTTAAAAGCCCTTGCAAAATGAAATATTTTGTTTTAAGCCCTTCTCAACATATCCAGCAATCATAGCATTCCATGTTAAGGCTAACATTTTAGTCATAGAAGGGCTTATAACAAAATATGTCATTTTGCAAGGGCTTTTAACAAAAAAAAAATTTTGCAGGGGCTTAAACCAAAACACCCTATATTTGCAAGGGCCTAAAACATATTTAAGCCTTCCCCATATTCTACAATTTGGCTCGGATGTGGTTGGAAAGTAAGATCGGGTCGAAGATCAACCTCTTCATAACTCAGCGGTTGATTAGGATCCAGTACGTACTTCTGCAGCTGGGACACATGAAACACATCATGAAGGTTTGGCAATGCTGGCGGCAAGGCAATACAATAAGCAACTGGCCCAATTCTTTCTATGATCTGAAATGGCCCAATATAGCGAGGATTAAGCTTCTTGGTTCTCAATGCCCGACCAATACCCGTTGTAGGAGTAACTTTTAGGAAAACATGATCTCCTTCATCAAATTCTAACGGTCTTCTCCGTTTGTCAGCATAACTCTTTTGGCGACTCTGAGCTGCCTTCATTCTCTCTATGATTTGATGAATCTTTTCGGTAGTCTCTTGAACCAAATATGGTCCCAATAGTCTTCCTTCACCTACATCCCATCAACAAAGCGGGGTCCGACATTTCCTCCCATACAAAGCTTCATAAGGAGCCATTCCAATACTGGAATGATAACTGTTGTTGTAAGCGAATTCAACCAACGGGAGATGATCTTCCCATTTGCCATTACTATCAGGCACAAAGGCTCGGAGCATGTCCTCCATGGTCTGGATAGTTCTTTCAGTCTGGCCATCTGACTGTGGATGATAAGCTATACTCATATAAACATTAGTTCCCAAGGCCGAGTTCAAAGCTCTCCAAAACTTTGAAGTAAACTTTGGATTACGGTCGAAAACAATACTAACTGGAATCCTATGCAGTTTCACTATATGCTTAAGATACTCTTTTGCTAATCGGGAGACTAAATAGTAAGAACGAACTGGAACAAAGTGAGCTGACTTCGTCAATCGATCCACAACTACCCATATTGATTCATTTCCTGCTCGGGACCGTGGTAGTCCTATCACGAAATCCATTGAAATACTTTCCCACTTCCACTCTGGAATGTTCAAGGGCTGCATTAAACCGGAGGGCTTTTGGTGTTCGATCTTAACCTTTTGACAAGTTAAGCATCGAGACACAAATTTCGCGATATCAACCTTCATTCCAGGCCACCAATACATCTGCTTTAAATCCCGATACATCTTGGTAGATTCAGGATGTATGGAGTATTGACTCTTGTGAGCTTCCTCTAAAACTTGCCTTTTAATCTCATCATTATTTGGCACACATATTCTTCCATTGTAAAAATTTACACCATTGTTGTCTTCGGTAAAATCAGGCAATCTTTTTCAAGCTTGCAGATCCACATCATCTTCTTGTGTTAAGCGAATAGAATCCCTCAATGAACTAGAAATCTAAATGTGGCTCAACACTAATCGATTCCTCTTGGTCCTTACATTCAATTTTAGATCCCTAAAAGATTCAAGAAGAGCCATTTCATGAATCATCAATGAGGCGGTATGCAATGATTTTCTACTTAAAGCATCTGCCACTACATTAGCTTACCCTGGATGATATTTCAACTCAAAATCATAATCCTTCAAAAATTCTACCCATCTTCGTTGTCGATTACTCAACTCTTTCTAATCAAACAAATATTTCAAACTCTTGTGATCACTGAAAACTTTGAAACGAGAACCATACAGGTAATGTCTCCAAATCTTCAGTGCGTACACAATAGCAGCTAACTCCAAATCATGCATAGGATAATTCACTTCATGCATCTTCAATTGTCTTGAGGCATACGCCACCACTTGACGATCTTGCATCAAAACACATCCCAAACCTTTCCCTGAAGCGTCACTGTAAATCTGAAATTCCAGGGAATGATCTGGAAGAATTAGGATTGGTGCAGAAGTGAAACGAGATTTTAACTCTAGAAAACATTCTTCACAATCAGAATCTCATACAAACGGCTGACCCTTGTGAGTTAACCGAGTGAGTGGAAGAACGAACTGCGAGAACCCTTGAATAAATCTCCGATAATAACCGGCTAACCCCAAGAAACTCCTTATTTCTGTCACTGACGATGTTCGCTCCCAATTCAACACCGCTTCCACTTTACTAGGGTCTACTGCAACTCCCGACTGAGATATCACATGTCCCAGAAACTTTACTTCAGACATCCAAAAATCACACTTCGAAGGCTTAGCATATAACTTCTTCTCTCGAAGTACATTAAGAACAATGCGGAGATGCTGAACATGCTCCTCAATGGTCTTAGAGTACACCAAGATGTCATCAATGAACACAACTACAAACTGATCCAGGTACGGGTGAAAGACTCGGTTCATGTAATCCATGAATACCGCTGTAGACTGAAGGGCATCACTACAAACTCGTAATGTCCATATCTAGTACGGAAGGCTGTCTTCGGAATATCCAAGGCTCTCACTTTTATCTGATGATAACCCGATCTTAGATCAATTTTTGAAAACACTGTAGCACCTCAAAGTTGATCGAGCAAATCATTTATTCTTGGTAAAGGATACTTGTTCTTGATGGTGACTTTATTTAACTAGCGAGAATCAATACACAACCTCATGCTCCCATCTTTCTTCTTAACAAGTAACATAGGAGCACCCCATATGGAGAAGCATTTGGCCGAATAAACTTCTTCGAGATCAACTCTATAAATTGGGATTTTAATTCCTTTAATAAAGGAGACATTCGATAAGGAGCTATAGATATTGACCCGGTGCCTGAAACCAAGTCTATTGAGAATTCTACCTCACGATCTAGAGGTAAAGAAGAGACTTCATCCGGAAAAACATCCAGAAATTCATTCGCAACTTGAATAGAAGACAAATCTAAACCAGTTTCAGTTGATGTAGATAATAAAATAACATAAGCTTCTGCACCTTGGAATAATGACTGACTTGCTGAGGTGAAAGAGATAACTGCTTCAGAATTTGTCTTTGGTAATTCAACTAATTCAGAGGCGAAACTGATAGTTCGATTGGAACAGTCTATAGTAACATGATTTGCAGTCATCCAGTTCATACCCAAAACGATATCCATACTTCTCATAGGAAAACAAATAAAATCTACCACAAAGTTTCTGTCTCCTATAGCAATCAGACAATTTTGACATAAAGATTGGGTCTGGACACGACCCTTAGCAGCAGTTAAAATGGTTATCGGCTCGGATAGCGGAGACAAAGCTAATTCCAACCGATCAACACATGATTGAGCTATAAAGCAATGGGTTGCACCCGAATCATATAATATGCTGACTGAGTTACCGAAAAGAGATCCCATACCCCTCAGTAAATTGTCTGTAGGTTTGACAGTCTGGGCATCCAAAGTGTTAACTCGCCCGTATGTTGGAGCAGCTTTAGCTTCTTTGAAATTCTTCCTTGCTGGGCACTCATTAGCATAGTGACCCTCTTCTTTATAATAATAACACTGGTTTGATCTTTGCTGACAATCACCACAATGATGCTTTCCACAGTTGGCACACCTGCTGACCTTTGAAGAATCAAAAGATTGTACCTGCTTTCCCTTATTGTTGTTTCCTTTGAACTTTCTACTCGGAGTAGAAGATTCAGCCACTTTCTTCTTACCCTTCCAATACTCCTTCCTTTCTGCATACATCTTCCTAAGATTATCCTCAGCAACATAAGCTTGTTGCACAAAGGCAGGATAATTAGCCACAGTATTAGAACTAAGGCCTTGGGCCACATAAGCACGGAGACCCTGTTTAAACATCTGCATTTTCCACATATCATTTGGAGCTTACCTTCCCAGCTCATAAAATTGAGATAGTCTTTCAAACTTAGCAGCATATTCACCAACTGTCATTCCACCCTGCTTGAGATTTACAAACTCAGCCTGCTTACCCAATTTAATCACTGGAGGGATGTATTGTCCCATGAACAACTCCTTGAAGTTGGCCCAAGTGAAAGGAGTTCCTTGAATTTCCATCATCTCACGGGCATTGTTCCACCAGGTGTGAGCATCCTCATCAAGGGCATTAGCTGCACAAATTACCTTCTCTTCTTCATTACATTGTAAAGTTCTAAAGATTCTTTCCATGGAGTCGATCCAATAATGAGAATTCATTGGATCTGATCCACCCCTGAAGATCGGGGAATTCATCTTTTGAAAATGGAAGTATGTCCGATTAGGATCTTCCTGAAGCTGTTGAACATTTGGTTGTTGCAGAGCCCCATCTGTTGTTGCTGCATATGCATCATATCTTACATCATTTTCTACTGTGTCTCTATGAAGTTTTGCATCCACTCGACATGTGGATCAACGGGTGGGTTCCTTCTACCTCTTCCAGCCATGATTCTGCGAAATATGCACAAAGTTTTAAGTTGATCAAGCTCAATGTCAAATAGCATACTAAGATGAATCATAACTAAAGGAAGTAAAAGACTCTTAACATCTAGATCCGAGTAGGCCGAACCGCTCTGATACCAAAATGTAACACCTTAATATTTCTAACAAGTAGAAATGCTAGAACATACAATTTAGCATACATTAGAGGTAATTTCCTATTTCAGATATTGAACAATGCTAAAACTCTCGATATATATCACATCAAAGAGTCACACATAACTCAAGTACTTCAAATTAAAACATAATCTCAAGCACTCACAACCTTAGGCCTTCTTAAACATAACTTCACCTAATGTTCAATATCCAAAAGCATAGAAATAGCGGAAACGATTTTAAAACTTATTCATCAATTCAAGTCATAAGGTCGTGATACAAAGACAACAAGGAAGAATAAACATAAGCGTAAACGCTAAGTCTTCATCAACTTCTCGAGTATCACATCTACTCGTGCCTCTTTGCTTTCATTTTTCCCTGTTTCTCTGTAAAAACAACAACATATAAACAATGAGATACAATCTCAGTGAGTTCTACCGAGACCCCTAACAAAACTCTCGGTTCAATTATGAATTCCTCTCATCTCGTAGTTTAATTTATAAACCACGTGCCTTTTTAACTTAGCACGACACCGACCCCAGACATGGTAATCCCGGTGATACGTGCTATATAATTTTAACTTAACACTGACCCCAGACATGGAATTCTCGGTGTACCGTACTATCTAACTTTAACATAACACCGACCCCAGACATGGTAATCCCGGTGAACCCCCTTCCCATTAGTACTTTCCCTAATGGAAGAATTTATAGGGCCTAGTTTAAGGGCTCATGACTTTCCCAGCTTAGTATGCTAACCTCTTTGGGTCGTCACCCATACTCGATATTATATATATATATATATATATATATATATATATATATATATATATATATATATATATCATAAACCTCAAACAATGTTTGAGGAACTATACGTTCATCCATGATTAGTGTACAACAACTAATTGAACCTTTATTTCCTTAAACTTACACGATATGTGTTTGCACACGTGTAGTAGGTTACGGTTTTTCAAAGCAATTTAATTAGTTCCAGAACAGGACAGCATTTTGTACCCTAGTTTGTAACATTAATAACTCTAGGTACACTCACCTAAAATCAACCAAACCAGTGCCAAAACAAAGGAACTCAAGTCTAGTTTCTAACAAAATAAGAATCGTTAAAAACGGATTTCAAATGAGAGTACAAAGCCCAAAACACTGAACCTATACCCAGTTTAACTTCAGAAATTTGACCTAACTTGGGATACACATAACTCGAGCTACACAATTCCAATTTTGATGAAACATGTTCCAAAATGACCAGTATTAAATCTAGTTTCTAACAAAATAATCTCCATAATTTTTGGACTCACAAAACATTCCCAGTTTCAACAAGACCGCACATTTGTCCCGAATGCTTCCAAAATATTACCCTAACTTGTAAAATCTATATACTGAGCTATACAACTCCAATTTTGATGAAACCAGTGCCAATTTAAAGAGCCTTAAGTCTAGTTTTCAAAAATGTAGGACAAAGAATTTTGTGATTTCCAGTACTCGCGCAACAGCCAGAACACTGAACCTATACTAAACAGTCCCAAAACTGAATTTCAGCACAATAACATCACAAACTGTCAACACTATCAATCATCACAACAATCTCAGCAACACAATAAATTCAGAAACAATACAATCCTAAACGTGAGTAAAAATCACCTTCAACGGCAAGACAACGATTTGACTGAAATACAATTTTTCTCAAAAACCCACAATTCGAACCCTACAATCACCAACTCGCTTCCAACGCCGAATCGAGCTTCAATCCATGTTCAATCTACTTCGGATTCACTCCTATTCATCTTTGAATCATCAAAATCAACTTAAAACTCAAAATCACCTCTCACCATCCCGCACAAACTCTCAAATTCGAATTCCAAGATAAGGGGAAAAAGAGGGATAAACTTACCTTAACCATGAAAAACGAATTCGAAGGGATAGAGGTGATGATCTTCAAACTTAGGGTTTGTGGTTGATGGGTCTTCTTCTTCCTCTCCTCTTTTCTTCTTTCTTCTTTCTTTCCTTCCAATCTCTTCTCCTCTCTCTAGACCTCTTCTCTTTCTTTTCTTTTCCTCTTTTCTTTCTTTTCTTTCTTTTATACAATTAAGTGGTAATATGGGTCAAATGACTATATTACCCTTAATCTCTTCTTTCTTCCCTAAACTACCCTTATTCCATATTATTAACTTAATAACCCTATAACATTCAATAATTAGTTTAGCACTCAATTAACACAAGTATTAATCAAGAACTAAAATAAATTAATTGGGTTAACATCAAAATAATTCAATTAATTATTTTGGGGATGTTACAATTGGCAAACACACAAAATCCACCGCAAAATTTCTATCTCCTACGGCAAGTAAACAATTTTAACACTGAGTAGATAGTTTACTGTCCCATAGTCAAGCTACCCTGAGAGATTCAGAAATTCATTCTCTTTTTCGGCTTTCATAGCTGTGGGGAAAAACTGACCCATAAACACAGTCTTGAAGTTTGCCCAGGTCTCAGAGGTTTCTTGCAACCTCATCCCCGATTGGGCGTTGGTCCACCATGTGTCTGCTTCCCCCTTGAGCATATGAGTAGCCACTCTCACCTTATCCTCATCATCAATTTGCATTGTACGAAAGATCTCTCAATATCGGGTATCCAATGTTGTGCGGCCATAACATAGGATCCCCCTCTAAACTCCGCAGGCTTCATCTTGTAAAACCTTGCATAAACCTATTGAGAATCCACCGGAGGTGGTGCTTGAGGCTGAACTTGTGGTTGTTGCTGAGCATCTTGTTGGAAGTGTAGCATTTGTTGCATCATATTTTGCTGCATTTCCATTATATGTTGCATCCACGCGAAATGTGGATCAACTGGGGGTGGGTTACTTCTTGATCCTCCAGCCATAATTCTACAAACAATGCACCAAGTATTGAGTTGATCAAGCTCAATGTCTATTAGCATAATAAGATGAAATATAACAAGGACAATCAAGGAATTAAACTAAATTCTAACTAATCTAAGCCCGACTAGGTCGAACTGCTCCGATACCATAAATGTAACACCTTAATTTCAACCGGAGTGGAAATAAAGAGCGCTAACAAATAATAAAATCAGAGATGCAAACTCACTTAAACATTTGGACCAATTATAAATTCTGATGGGATAAACTACCTCAAAAGGGTTCCTTGAATTAAAACTATCTAAAATCCGCATAAGCTACGTAATGGAATTTAGGTCATTACAGTTGAAAAACAGTTGATGTCCAAATATTCAAGTCAAAGTTTACATAACAACTAACTTTGATTATAATATCAAAGTTTCAGTCTAAGGAGGAGGTACAATCCAAACACTACTAGGGAAAGCTGAGCAACATAAATAACATGATCCAAAAGGGATCCCTCGATAATTAAGCAGCTGATGCGGCAACTACTTCTCCCCGGTCTGCTTTGCTTTACCCTGCTTATCTGAAAACACCACAAACATAAACAGTGAGATTACAAATCTCAATGAGCTCCTCCGAGACCCCTCACATTTCCTCTCGGCGTTTTCTAATTTTAGTCGCTTTCTTTTAATTATCTTTCCTCTTTTTACCTCGAAGCATAACCCCAGGTACTGCAATCTCGCATACCACGGGGAACCAAATTTGTATAGCTATACCGAATAATGTTGGGCCTTAGCTCTTGGGCTCATGACTTCCCAGTCACCAAGTATGCTTATAAACCTTTTGGGATCGTCATCCCCCTCGTATTTTATACCTTTTTGTTCATTTAACAGTTTCCTCGTTTGTTGACCATTATAATTGTGTAAACATCTCAAACCGTGGCCTAAATCATATGTGAATATTTACTTTTGAATTAGAGATGGAAATAGAGTGGAATTGGTACTCAAAGGAATGGGAAAGTGAAGTTTTTTAAAATTTGAAGTTAGCAGGGCGCACCGGTCGTGTGCTTGCACGCACCGGCTGTGCTTGGACAAAAATCCAGCGCCTGTTAGCACAGGGTCGTGTGCCCAGGCGCACCAGTCGTGCTTGGCCGCACCGGTCATGTGCCTAGACGCACCGGTCGTGCTCCCTGCGCAGATTTCAAGAAATCCCATTTTTTTTAAGTTTTGAGAATCCCATTTGATACCAATCCATCCCAATCTCAATCCCAACTCCAAATGCAACATTCACACAATGATATTAAGTCCAGAACAACAATTCATATCAACAATTTCACTTCAGTCATTATCAAGAACATAAATTTCCAAACAATCAACAAGAACATCAAAGTTTCACAAAAACGATTTTTCTAACTCATCAATTTCGCCATTACTTAGAAAACTAGCACAAGCATTTCACCATTTCGAAATCAATGCAATCAAATCAACATGAATTTTCATAAAGATACCAAATAAGTGAGGAACTCACAACTTGTGTGGCAAATTCGAAATGCAACAAGAGTTGTAGTGGATGACACCCAAAAACAGCTCCTAGGACACCAACTCTCGACCCCAGCCCTCAAATCTTCTAGTTGGTTGTTCTACTCAACAATGTTGCCTGAAATCTACCCATATCCAGCCTTAAATCTCACATGCAAGTCAAGATTTCAGGATTTTCTCTCACTCCCTCCAAGCTCAAAGGTTTTCGAAAATGGGGAAAATAGAGGAGAAGAGGAAAATGAGTGGGTTGATGTTCTTGACTCTGAACTTCTGGTGTGATGGTGGTGTTTGCTGGTTCAGATGGTGAGTGTGAAATGGAAGTGAGGGTTTTCATCCTTCCACTTTTTTTCTTTCTCTCCCTTTCGCAACTCTCTCTCCCTCTTGGCTCACTTTCTTTCTTTTTGTGTTTTTAAAAACTGAATAAATGTGTTTAAGTGAGTGAGTGAGAGTGGATAAATGTAGAATTCAGCTGGTCCTATGTGAGAGTGTGTGTGTGTCTTACGAGTGAAATCCCTAAATTACCCTTAAGCTCTCTTTAATTCCCTAATAACCCCAAATCAATCAAATAATTCGTTTTGCAACCCACACACACTTCACAAAAAATCATAGCAATTAAATCAATTTAAAAATTGTCTATCATCAAGCAAAATGACTCAAGCATCAAAGTATTTAGAATAATTACTTTGGGATGTTACAGACCCCAAGTACATCATCCATTCATTAGTTCATTTATGGTGTACTTATATTGAGTATCAAGGCCAATTCCAACGACTCTTTTGGGCTAAAATCTCTCTAAATACCTTATGGAAGACCTCATTCAAGGTTTAATAGTTGGTGGTAAGCTTGGGTCAATATTTCTTATCATATAGCTTCTCAACAAGCTTCTGAAGTTCATCCTCTTCTCTCAACCATACTCAGTGCACTTCAATATTTTTATGGGAATATTTTTGAGTATGTAATAGAAATGGAAAGTGTATGTTGTGAGATATCATGTAAACATCCAAGCTAGTGTAATTCCCAAACCAAACCCAAACACCACCTTGTTTGTAAAACTTCTTAACATGGCATAGGTGTGTCAGAATGTTAATGGAGAAGCCTAAGTAGGTTCTTAGGGGACTGTACCTTCTAAACAATAACCATTGGTTGCTGTATTGTTAGGGAAGAGGGCTAAGAAGTTTTTTCTTAGAGGTTTAAGTTGCAAGAACTTGGAAAAAACTAGTGTGATAGTTGATAGAGACGTGGAAGAAAACTATCAATGTTGTAGCCTGTGATGGCTTGTAAACTATTGGAACATGGTGGAAAATCTCACTGGATGTGAGGACTAGATGTAGCCCTTGGCGATTTGGGTGAACCACTATAAATCTGTATGTGTTATTTACTGCTTTCCTTTTCAGTTAACCTTACAACCTGTTTTTAAAGAAAAACCTCTTCCACTCCATTGTAGGAATCATCCTACAATCTCTAACCAAGCACTACCATAAGACATCATCACTAGTGTAAGAAGCAAAAGACACACTTACACATCATCTATCAAAGTGTCTTCTTACACTGTCCAGTTTGTAAGAAGATACAATATTCACATTTCTACAACTCTCTATATCTTCTTAGCTCAGTGACTTACCTATCATCAACCGTTGTATCTATATCTTTAGATGACTATCATCTTATAAGAAAGCAAGTAGCTTCAAAGCCTTCAAGTTCAATTATCTTGGAAGTCTATTTGATATTCTTCTAAGTGATTCGGTTGGTCAAGTAAAAGAATTTTAAAAGGGACACAATTCAAACCCCTGCCCTTTCTTGTGACTCTAGTTGACTTTAATTCACTTCACTTGGCAGTTTTCAGTCTTCTCATGGTTTGATTTCTTGTATCCTTGGCTTTCATTATCACTTCAAGTCTTCTCGTTATACTTCAAAAAGTATATATTTTCTTAAGCTTTGGCTATGGTTACGTGTTCTAAGTAATAACTCAAGAAGACACACTAGAAACATATGCACTAGTGCAAAAAAGGGATTTAAAGTCAGGCGAAAAGGGGAATTAAAGTAAGGCGCCCGCTTGACTTTTATTAAGTCGATTTTGTATGTCAGGAGTTTTAAAGTCAAGCGATAGCCTGACTTCGTAAGTCTGATTTAAAGTCAAGCATTTATTTCGCCTGACTTCGTAAGTCAGTTTTAAAGTCAAGCATTTATTTCGCCTGACTTCGTAAGTCAGTTTTAAAGTGAAGCATTTATTATTGCCTGACTTCGTAATTATGATTTAAAGTCAAGCATTTATTCTTGCCTGACTTCGTAAGTATGATTTAAAGTCAAGCATTATTGCGCCTGACCTTAAAAGTTTTTTTTCTTTCAAATTTTGGTTTAATCTATACACTGGTTATACGAAATTCATCACATGCTACTATAATTCATCACATTCTATACACCCTGATTATACCAAACATTAAGCATTATTGGTCATTCATCACATTCTACTATAATTCAAAGCTAAAATTCATCCCATTGTACAAAATACATTCAAACAGAACAAAATACAGAACAACACAGTCAATAAGATTATGGAATCAGTTTAAGTACAAAATACATCACTTAAGTACAAAATGTCTAATTCCAAAGACACATATAGTTCCTCTGTATCTAGAAGGAGCATTATTCAAAATTGAAGCTACTTCTATAGAAAAAACAAGGGAACCTTCCACAATTAGCAAGCATCCTATTTGTGTTCCGAAGCATCCTCAGCTCATACTCTCCAGCCATTGTTATGTATCTCACCCATGGAAGATCCTGATACCCACTTTTCTCAATGATTTTCAAATATCTTACCTACAACCGAAAACAGTCACGTCTTGATGAGCATCTTGATTAAATCAATCAATGACTCATTTAACTAAACAACAATGTCACAATAAGTGGTCAACAATGATTTCAACATTATATGATGTGGATGCTGATGTTTCATTTTGATGACATAGTCTTATACAACTCATATTTTTACTACTACACAACCATTAATCGTGGAAAGGTATAAAATCGTGTATATTAGTTTCCAATCCAATTATGATGTCAAGTTTTTCCACCTAGTTCACTAGAATCATTACTTTAGCCCAATGGAAATATTGCAAATGACAGGTGAGACACCAACAGACAAA
Source organism: Astragalus membranaceus (assembly GCA_039519185.1). NCBI lineage: Eukaryota > Viridiplantae > Streptophyta > Magnoliopsida > Fabales > Fabaceae > Astragalus > Astragalus membranaceus. Next base: position 187,455,974 of record CM076848.1, read on the forward strand.
TAAAGATATGATCAACAGACTTTGAAAATATTTGTGTGTGAACTGTGAACATTTGTATGTGCATGTGTGCTGACGAGATGAATTCCCATACAAAAAGCAAGTGCCTGATTTACAGAAGTAAGGAAAATCACGTACCTGGGAATGATAGGTAGAATGTGAAGACGGAAAAACATCTGACCCATGCATATGAAGATCTTGATTGTTTGCGGAAGAAAAAGAAACACCACTGTTACTGACTGAAGGAGCATGCTGCTGTGTTCGATGTGATGAATAAGAACCTCCCAAACTGAAACCAGCAGACCTCCCCATCTGCAGATAAGATTGAGAACAGATTTAGATCAATCAATAAATATCATAAACATGGATATATATATATATATATATATATATATATATATATATATATATATATATATATATAGTTTACATTATTCTTTATTGTAAAAGGTGAACAATATTTTAAATAAAAAAAATTCCATCACACACTGAATTGTCCTTGAGCCCCCCAGCAGAACCAGGACAACTTGATAGTTGAGGGAAGTCATTGAGGTCAAAAGGTGACCATCAAGGTGCATAGTCCAAACAAACTAAACTGAATGGAGAGTAGTGACAACAAAATTCATAGTAAATAGATGTTTATTAAGTTATGAGCATACCACAAGTGTTACAAAGCAAATCTGTTTGAAATGTAACAGTTTTATTGCATCCTTGGACAGCTTCCATAAAGGATAGTTCAATGGAAGTCTGAAAAATAGATTAAGATTTATTGCCTAAAAGAAGTCCTTAGCATAATTAATGATGTCCAAATATGAAAAAAGAAAGAACCTTGACATCCTCTCCTCCAATATTCTGATGAAAAAAGCTCTTGACAAAATCCTGATTGCCATTGAGAGAATTATCAGAGAATTAATTATTAATTATATTAATTAAACAATATACATATATTAGTCTTCAAAAGTGAAATTTATGCAAGTAAAAGACTTGAGAATCATAAAAAGAAAGAAGAAACCAGTAAGTCATTACATGACCACGAAACATCTGCTCGAATGGATTAAAGCCACCGCTGTCTCCAAAACCATTGCTTTGTTGGTTTACAAAAGCATCATGGCCAGCCTACATAACCATGTTAAACGAAATCAAATGAAACGGGTTGAACACAAACAAATGTACAACAGTTTATCCCAATACAGTAACAAAAAAATGATCTATCCAACAGTTTATTACTAATCTAGAATTTACATTTTCTCATGCATAAAATCAATCATCTATCCAACAGTTTATCCCAATACAGTAACAAAAAAATGATCAACAAATGAACTGGACAAATAATATGTGGAAAGATATGCGACCTGATCATACTGCCGACGCTTTTCGTCATCCTTCAAAACCTACAATGCAATAACCCAAAGAAGGGGGGAAAGGTCAAGACACCAGCAGCCAGTTCACAAATCATGCAAATTTAAAGCAGACCTCTAGGTAGTATCATAAACAACAACAGGAACAACCGTACACCTCATATGCCATTGAAATTTCTTAAAACTTCTTTTCAGCCTCAGGATCATCCTTGTTTGTGTCTGGATGGAGCTTCTTTGCAAGCTGAAAAACAAGAAGAAAGTTTGATACAGTAGAGAAAGAAAAAATACATAAATATTTCATGCAAATAACTCATTCTCGTCAAACATGTTTGAAAACCTTATTTGAAGAAAGAGAGAGGGAAAAATTGGGGGAACTACAATATGTTTGCAATCGTCAAGCATAGACATTTTGCAAGCTGCAAAGTGAGAACATAAAATAGTACTATAATACAAGAGGTCAAATATTCTGACTAAGAGAATCTTACAAATGGTATCAAGTGTATCAAGTGCAGAATTTGAACACATATTAAAAACAGTTGTTTCAATATTACAAAAGCAACATGATATAAAACAAACTCTTTCTCATGCAATTCAAACTATTATTTGTACACATGGGAAATGACCAAAGTATCCACAAAGTAAAATGAAAAATTAACGGTTTCCTAACCGCACGGAAAAAGGTCAAGTTAAAAAAAGAAATATGCAATGTGATTCATTTTAACAAGGAAATGTACAAGAAATTGTAAAATTTTGCCATGAACTAAGTCAGGTGTTTACCCCCACCGAAAATGTTTGGTATCAATATACATGTATATTGACAATGGTTAAGTAAAACCTACCCCATAATATGCTTTCTTTATTTCAGAAGCACTTGCATTTTTACTAACACCAAGAACTTCATAAAAGTCCCTTGCCAATGGTGCTGTAAACGAGTTAGAGAGAAAAAAAAAAGAAGTCATTGACATGTAAGGGACAATAAATTGCAGATATTATGTACTGTTCCTATCAATGCAGAGCAAGTATTGAATTCAACATTATCAATTACCAAAACTAAATAAATAATTTGAAGCATTGTAATATGCATACCAAGTACCATCAATTCAACCTTGTTCTCAACCAAGCCAAACAGAACAACCATGGGATTCCATTTTGTCCACTTCAATATTGTAGCATAACATAATTAAATACCTCCAGTGTTTTGGTTAAACTTCCATCTGTAATCATGCAAGCAATCTCAAGTATTCTGTCCACTTCAATATTTAAACCTGCACACACACAGAAGGATTAACTGAAGTTCAATATTATACCTTACAGTACGGACTAGTTTGAGTTATAAAAATTCTACTTTAGATGCAGAGCCATGTACAAAGCAAATATCAGCAATAATCTAACAAAGGAGTATTGATATCTCATAAGGAAGGGATGGAATCAGTCTCGAGTTTCCCTCACAAGAGCTAGATAACATCTCTCTCTTGCAAGCATCAGCTTGGAAAACCTCACAAGAACCACTAGATCTTGTCTTGGAACTAATCAGATTCAGTATATCAACTAATGCTTAAAGACCAACCCCCCAATTCAAAAAGATAAAAGATAGATACACATAATATGAAAAAAGAAAGAACCTTGACATCCTCTCCTCCAATATTCTGATGAAAAAAGCTCTTGACAAAATCCTGATTGCCATTGAGAGAATTACCAGAGTATTAATTATTAATTATTAATTATATTAATTAAACAATATACATATATTAGTCTTCAAAAGTGAAATTTATGCAAGTAAAAGACTTGAGAATCATAAAAAGAAGGCTAAATATATATTTTGGCCCTTTATCTTTGGGGTTGTGGTCACTTTGGCCCTTTATCTTTTTTTTTTCTCATTTTAGACCCTCATGTTTTTTGTGTGTGTCATTTTGGCCCCTGCCGTTATCATTTTGGACCCTTATGTTTTTAATTGATTTCATTTTAGTCCCTTATGTTTTTAATTGATTTCATTTTGGGCCCTTATGTTTTTAATTGATTTCATTTTCGTCCTTAAAAATTTGCCTAAAAAAACATAAACATAACGGCATCTGAGTTTGAGATCATGAAACCCTAGCCGAGCTATGTGAAGAAGACGAAGAGAAGAACGGCGCAAGGAAAACCAGAGAGCGAAAGAAGAAACGGTGTCAAGGATGATGGTGAAGGGTTCTGAGAGAGAGAGAGAGAGAGAGAGTGAGGGGATCAGGGATAAGAGGGGGGAGATTCGACGGGGGTAGAGGAAAGGGATTTAGGGTTCGCGTGAGAGAGTGAGAATGGAGAGGAGAGTGTTCTGAGAGTGAGGCGTAAGTGAAATTATTTTTTTCTATTTTGGTACTTTAGAAGTCAAGCGAATACACGTCTGACTTCTAAAGTATTAAAATTGAAAAAAATAATTTCCCTTAATTAAAAGTTTGCCACCGCGTCACTTATGTAGTCAGGCGAATACACGCCTGACTTCTAAAGTCTAATTTTTTCTCTATTTGTTCACTTTAGAAGTCAGGCGTGTATTCGCTTGACTTTAAAACTCGCGAATTTTGCCTCTTAATTACAAGTTTGCCACCGTGTCTACTTATGTAGTTAGGCATCTGAGCGCCTGACTTTAAATGTCTAATTCTAATCTCATTTTTACACTAGTGATGTAATCAGAGAACTTAAGTTTATCAACAAAAAGATTTGTTAACCATCAAAACCACTTAAGATTTGCATTTTGAGATGTCGAAAATTTGGATGTTAATGCCATTTTTATCTACTCCTTGATAACATAATGACATCAAACAAATTAGGTCAAACTTCAATTCAATATACTACAAGAAATATCGGGACCACCAAGAAATTTGGATGCATCCACGTGATTGACATGTAGGAAAACAATTACATTTATTAGGCTGAAAAGCACGAAAAGTGGCTCTGATTTGGAGTACACTTCGAGATCACATCTTATAGGGCCAAACTTTTAGGGTATGTTTGGATGGAGGGTCTAGGAGGGGAGGGGGAGGGGAGGGCTTATTTTCAATTCTAAATTGAGGAAACTATAAAATGTTACTAAACAAAAATGAAGTCATGTAATTATCAATGTTTTATCATTATGTATCATATTATTCTTTCAATTTTTTAAAATCTCAAATAGATATCAAAATATAGACCAAGTCCTCCAAAGCTCTCCCCTCCAAAAACCCTCCCAAATTCGCCTCCCAAACATACCCTTAGGGGGCGTTTGTTTCCAGATTAGAAATTACATTCCAAAGAATCGCATGCTCGGGAATCCAAGGATTGGGAATGTGATTGAGGAGTACTTTCCAAAATATGTTTGGTTAGGAGCAAGCTCAGGAATCCAATTCTCGGGAACAATTTATAAAGTTGTTTGGTTCGTACCATACATTCCTAGGAATAAACATTGTAATTATCAAAATACCCCTGTTTATATGAAATATTATTTTAACTTTCTAAGTAATTAAAGGTGAAATAAAAATATAAAATTAAAGTGATTATTAACATGATTTTTTTTGCAATAACATTTTGTTATAATTTAATTTGTAAAAAAATCTTATATTATATATATGTATATATACACATAATCAAAACACATAAACCTTGGAAAAAAAAAACACATGCACATACATATAAGAAAAGAAAAAAGAACGGTAATACCATCATCCACGTTAATAACGTCACTTTCAAGTTGCAAAAAGGAAAAAGGTGGGAAACACTTCGTCGGCTGTTTTTTAGTGGGTGATTTTTTTTTGAATATAATAGGGGCTCAAAGGCCCGAAACGAAAACCACGAGTCACACGAAAACTAATCTAGGAGTAGAAACTCCAATACAATCATCATGCAAGAATTGTAAAATGCGCTCCGGAGGGTGCTCCCAAAAGTGCAGGCCTTCCCCACCTTCACACGCAATAAATACCAGACCATCGGCCACCATGTTGGCCGCCCGATAAATATGCAGGATCTTGACTTGTCATTGACGCTGCAACATCTGCTGGAGGCGATGTACCAGCCCCCTACCCATCATTGTCCCGGAACCATTGCCAGTCAATTGAGAAACCACCACCTTAGAATCCAATTGAAGCTCAACGTGCCTGTATCCTTTGGTCCAAGCCAACAGCAACCCTTCTAAGGCCCCCCCAAAGCACCGCAATATAGGCGTGAGTCTCGCCTATGAACCGCGTGAAACCCCCAAGCCACCTACCATGATAATCTCGCACAAGCCCTCCACAACCGCTAATACCACCACCCGCCTTTGACGCACCATTGTTAACAGTGACCCAGCCATCAACCGCAGGCTTCCAAGACACTAAAACCGTCTCCTTAACTCCCCCCTGAGCAGGATTTAACTGATTCTTCCCCACCTGATACTCATGAACATATCTCTAAACCATCGTTGCAGGAAAGGCCGGTCTAGAGAAGCTAGGATCATGCATTGTTCTATTACGCCACCCCCACAGGAAGAAACAAGTTGTTGCCCACATATTCCTCCATCCCGAGCCATCCATTACCCCTACGTTAAACCGGACCCAGGCCTCAAAATCATACCCAAAGAAATTAGATCTCTTGCGGCACCAACAACTTCCAAACAGCTATAGCAAGAGGACAGTCCCGCAAAACATGGATAATAGTCTCATCCACCCCAACACAATGATAACAACCTGAAGTATCCCCATTCCACCTACTACAATACACTCTTGTTGGAAGTTTACCATGCATTATCTGCCACGCAAAGCTTCTAACTCTCTCCGGAACATCAAGCTTCCAAATAGTTTTCCAATTGACCTCATTGCCCAAACTCGTAGCATTCCGAAGGTAAACATACGCACTAGAAACGGTAAAGTTACCAGCTCTCTCTTTCGGCCAAAAGAGCAAATCCGACCCCATAAAAGGAGTGGGCGCTGGCATGGATAACAGCTTGTTATACATCCGACCTGGTAAACTATGATGAAGCACATCCAACTTCCAGTTATTATGCTTATCAACCAAATCCACCACCCTCCAGTCATGCATGGAAGCAGGAACCTCAGTCACCAACTCACACAAGGGTTGATTACTATCAAGCCACTTATCGAACCAGAAGCTAACGACAGTGCCGTCTCCAATAGACCAGGCCCCTTCACTCTTGATATCCTCCAAACAATCAGCGATGGCCCTCCACAAATGAGAATCAGTTACTTTGCATTGCACCTCACCCTGCTCCCAATTGTTTCTCCCATACTTCCCTATTAGCACTTGGCTTCACAACTTATTCCTTACGGCCTTGAGGTTCCATGCTAACTTTATGATGCAAGCTTTATTCATATTAGTTAAACCTCTCAGCCCTAGACCACCATTGACCTTAGGGAGAGTGAGAGTATCCCACTTGATCATATGCAAACGACGCCCTTCATTGCTATCCCCCCAAATAAAGCTTCTTTGAATTTTTTCAATCTCTCTCAAGCACACCTTTGGTATGAGATTTGTCATCATAGTATAAGTAGGCATAGCCTGAATAACGGACCGAGCAAGAGTTACACGCCCAGCAAAGGATAAATGAGTTGCTTTCCACCCGGAGAGCTTGTGATTCACCTTCTCAATTAAGTAATGAAAATCCTGCCTCTTAGGGGCCCGCCCCAATAACGGAATACCCAGATACTTCCCCATAGCTTGTGTAGTATGAAACCCAGACATACGCTCCGACCTTCTACGAGTCACCACATCAACATTCTTAGAAAAAAATAAGCTAGTTTTCTCCTGACTCACCATATGACCAGACATCTTAGTGGGTGATTTTTAGGTAGTGCTAATCTTCATTTAATGTCACTTAGAATGAAATATTAGCACTACTTTTAGATGGCATCAGATTCCTATAAATGTGGGAAGAAAGTTTTCAGATCAAACAACATTCTTTAGAGTGATTTTTCTTTTTTCTCAAAACAAACGTAATAATTTTTCTTTCTCAACCTAAATTTCTTGGAACCATCTTTATATGTCTCCCAAACAAACACCCCCTTAAAGGTAATGTTTTGCCAAGTCAGGTATATGGCATGGTTTGCTCAAAATTCAAGACAAGACATTTCCTCAACAATTGCAATACCCATTGGGTAGACGTCAACCTAATGTTAGATACACATCTCCTGCACCACAACATATGCCTACACAACAACGTGCAAAATGAAGACATTCAATCACTTCATCATTCATTTACTTTCACATAGATACATTCATATGATTTTACACAACCCTAACAAGAGGCTCCTTCGTCGACATTATATTCATCTAGCAATAAGGAACAATTTTTTTTTTTGAGATTAAGGAACAACTTCTTTGGTGAAAACCACACAATGACATAGTCGGCTACTACTTATTTTGATACTATACTAGTATTTTACCCGTGCATACGCACGGGTGATACTGTATGGTCACTGTATTGTCATGAAGTCATAATAGTAATTTGGAAGATAATCATAAATTGTGAACAATGTCCAAAATGTATGATTTGAAATTCAAAGTGGAAAGAGATAGGTATTATGTCATATAAGATACAAATGAAAATTATATTGAGTCAAAGAAAATAAAGGAGATTGACAATCAGAATTACATTGATCCATAATAATGTATTTGGAAATTAGAGGTAAAATATGCATCCCTGTTGACACTTCCGTTTGCATACTCGTTGACCCTCCCGATGGCGCTCTCGTTATCTCTCTCGTTGCCACTCCCATTGCCAGTCTCTCGTTGTCGCTCCTGCTGCCACATGTTAACTCATATTATTTTATATGATTTAATATTAATTAAATCATATTCGTTTAATTATAAGTAAGTTATTTTGTAAAGTTTGGTAGTCGCTAAAGTTGTATTTTTATAATTCTTAGTGGTTAAATTGATTGATTTTAATAGTTTTAATAGAGAGATTATAGTAAATAATAAATTTTAGATGGAGTAAAAATGAAGAAAAAAGAAAATAAGATTTTTTAAAATATGCATCCACGTTGGCGCTCTGTTGACGCTCTCCTTGCCTCTCTTGTTCCCACTCATGTTCCCGTTGTCGCTCTCGTTGTCGATTCTATTGCCAGTCTTGCATTGCCGCTCTCGTTGTGTTGCAAATTTTGTCTTTTAGCGATGAATTTACTAAAATAGTTGTGTTGCCAAAAGTTAAAACAAAATCGGGTATCTTCTTATAATATTAATAATGGAGTAAAATGTAAAATATGCAGCCCCGTCGCTCTTGTTCCCTCTCTTGTTGGCACTCTCGTTGGCGCTCTCGTTCCCTCTCTTTTTGGCACTCCCGTTGCCGCTCTCATTGCTGATCTCGTTGTCAGTCTCTCATTGCTGCTCCCGTTGCCACATGTTTTCTCCTTTTTTTCTATATGATTTAATATTACAATTGTTAGTGGTTAAGTTGATTGATTTTATTTATGACATAAAAAATTGATTGATTTTAGTAGTTTTAATAGAGAGATTATAGTAAATAGTAAATTCTAAATTATTTAATTATTGAGTGTGATATTAATTTAATAATTTATTTTTTTGGAATAAATAATTTTGAAACTATTGTTAGAGGTATGGTTTTTTTTGACAATTGGTAGTAGTTAAATTGATTAATTTTAGTAGTTTGAGTAAATTATAGAAATTGTTAAAAAAATTCTGTTTTTAATAAAAAAAACTGACAAAAAAGTGACTTTTTATGGAAAGAAAAACTGAGAAAAAAAAATTGGAAAAAAATTGAAAAAAAAAGTTGGTTTTCAAATTTGCTGTTTTTTGTCCTTTTGCTGTGTTAGTTTCAGCTTCTGATTACAGTTTTCAATCAGTTTTTTGTCCCTCACTTTTTTGTCCCTCTATCGTTGCCACTCCCGTGGCCTCTCCCGTTGGCGCTCTCGTTGCCACTCCCATTGGCGCTCTCGTTGCCACTCCCGTTGGCATTTTACTCTTTTTTAGTAATTATAAAATAGTTATTTGGTAATTTTTTGTAGTGGTTAAATTGATTGATTTTAACAAAAGTAGTTAAATTGATTAGTTTTAGTAGGTATTTTGTAATTTTTGGTAGGGGTTAAAGTTTTTTTACAATTCTTTTTTTGACAATGGATAGTGGCTAATTGATTTATAGCGACTAATTATTTTATTAATTTTAGTAGTTTGAGTAGATTATAAAAATAGTGAAAATTGATTTATAGTGATTAATTGTTTTTATAAAAATATTAACAACCGTTTTTTAAAAAAAATTAAAAAAAACAGTGTATAATTTATTTTTTTTAAAAGAAATTGAATTTTTTAAAAAAAACTGTATTGGTACTGTAACGTGACAGAAACGTCACTGTAGCGTACTGTTGATTGACATAAGCGGTACTGTAACGTACTGTAGTGATACTGTAGAATTTTGTCTTTATGTGGTGAATTGTCTATTTTGCCCCTAAATTGTGACAAGTGTCAAAATTTGGTGATGTCTAAAAATGTAAATGTGCTAGCATATGTTTTGATTATATAGAAAGTAGATAGAAAGTAGATATACTCACTTAGTCGATCATCGTTCCGCCCACCCGGTGATTGCTTGTTCTTCAATGCTATACATGGGTGTTCAAAACCGAATCAATCCAATTGAAAACCGCAAAAAACCGATATTTATTGGATCTAGCTATTCGGATTTTTTTTCATTCAACCACACGTTTTGGTTCGGCCTGCGGATTTTATTCCACCAACCAGACCAAACCACCAAACCGCAAGAAAACATATGACTTAAATTAAAGGAATTAAAAATTGATTATCAGTTTGAATTTTACGAAATAGTACGTACATATTATACCGATCTTTTATGCCTTATTTTAGAATTTAAGTTTTAAATATTTCTTTAACAACAGCTGTTTAAAAGATTTTATTACCAAATAAATATGACCCCGTGTTATAAACTTATACTTCAATTTCTAATATAATTGATCTTTTATATCTTGTAATTATTTTGGACAATAAGTTATGATTAGCATTTTTTATAACACGTTGATTACGAAGCTAATTCTCGTATTTATACAAATGTACGCTCTTAGGTGGCTCTAATAAAAAAATTGCTTAGATAAAAAAATTAGTAATATTTAGATTTAGGAATAAATTAGTAATTTTAACTCTATTTTAAATTATGTTTTGTCTCGCAAAAAAACGAATCAACCAAACCAATCCAAACCGCATTGGTTTGGTTTGGTTCGGATTGTTTTTAAAAAACCAACAAAACCAAATAAAACTGAATGTATTGTTACCTTGCGGTTCAGATGTTTTTAAAGCTCTAATCCGAACTAAACCGTACGACAAATGTAACATCCCAAAATAATTAATATAATTATTTTGATGTTTGAGTAAGTTGATTATTTATGATTGTTTGATGACGGGGGTTTTAGGAAATTGAATTAAGTTGTTAATGAGTTATTGAGTTAATTAGGAATTATTAGAGAATTAAGGAGTAGAGTGAGGTTAGTTTGGGAAATTCACCCATATATGTTATTTAATAATAACATATAAAAGAAAAGAAAAGAAAGGGAGGAAAAGAAAGAGAGGGATCGAGTAAGAGAAGAGGAAAAAGAAGAAAAGAAGAGAAGAGAAGAAAGAAGAGGAAGAGGAGAAGAAGAAGAAGAAAGAGGGATACCCACACCCTAGCTTAAGGAGGTCATCATGATCATCATCACCCTTTCTATTTTCGATTTCCCATTAGCAAAGTAAGTTTTTCCCCTTTTTTCCTTTTTATTTAGGTTGCGAAAATAGTGAGTTAGAGAGTATGATGAGATGAAATTTTTGAGTTGTATGATGATTTTGATGATTCTTAGATGATTAGGAGCGAACCCAAGCTAGATTGAGCGAGGATTGATGTTCGATTTGGTGTTGGAAGCGAGTTGGTGACTTAGGGTTCGAATTGAGGCTTTTTGAGAAAATTTGGTATTTCGGTTTGATCGTTGTTCTCGCCGTTAGATGGTGAGTTCTTACTCGGTTTAAGTTTTATTCGAGGAAAAACTGTTTTGGCATGTGTTATTTCGATTTGGTACGCGTTTAACGTTGTGTTTTCGTTTACAAATCGATAATCGTTATTTTGGTCAAACTCGTTTTCGATTGTTATGATTGATTGTTTTCGATGTGGTTTTGTGACTGTTATGGACTGTATTTGTGTTAGGAATCGATTGGAACGAGTATCAAAATCGAACGGGAAAGCGCATTTTCACGAAAACGAACAAATTTGCAATGCTGTCCAAGGGGCACGGTCCGTGCGCCCAGGGGCCCGGACCGTGTGTCCCCTGCTGATGCTCATTTTGCAGATTTTCCAATGAGCTCGATCAGTGCGTGAAGGGGCCCGGTCCGGGGCCAGACCTCTGACACCGTATTTTAAACGCGTTCAAAGCTATTCCATTCGATTTCAAACCTCTTCAGATCCCTTCCTTAACCCTTCCCATTGATGATTGAATGTTTTTATGCATTGAATCGCTTATGTTTCATGATACAAAACGAAGAAAGAATTCATGTTATGTTTATGTACAAACCGAGTAGTTTTATATCGAGAGAGAATATGACTAAGTGCCTAAGTTTAACTAATAATTGAAAGAATACGACTTCGAGTCGAGTAATGGACCTAGAGTCTGAGTTAATGATAAAGGATACGACTTCGTGTCGAGTAACGGACTTAATGTCCGAGATAATAATAAAAAGTATTGAGGGGGATGATGATCCCGAGTTTATGTAGCATACCTAGCTGAGGGGAGTCATGAACCCGAAGCTAGGGCCCTAGCATTATTCGGTATAGCTATACGAATTGGGGTTTCCGTTTAAATTGGGTATTCTAGAATACCTAACATTATTTCTCGGATTGTGCTAAGCCACCGACAAGATTAAAAGACAGATATGACCAAGAATAGTTCATAGAAAAGGATAATTCACAGATAAGGAAAAACCCCGAGAGAGGATTAGTAAGGGGTACGCAAGAACTCATTGAAATTTATAATCTCATTATTTTTATGTGGTGTTTTTCAGATTCGCAGGGAAAAGGAAAGCAGACTGAGGAAAAGTAGCGGATTCTAGAGCTACTTATTTTAACATAGGATTTCTTTTGTAATCTTTATGAGACATTGTGTAGTTCACTTTCTCATGTATTTTGGATTTAAATCCTTGACCTTTAGTCAAGGTTATGTAAGTGAATATAACCGTGTTTCGTAGTTGGACCATAGTTATGTGTATTATCTCGATTATGTACTAATGAAGTACTTATTTCGGAGTTATGTCTGAGAAAATTTTATCTCAAATTTTTAAGGAAGTGGCTTTATTATTTCAATTAGGTTAGTTTTGGTCCAATTATATGAGCAGGTTATACTGAGTTATGCTATGCTGTTAATGCCTTTTTGATCACTATGGTGTGAAATTTAAGGTATTACAGCAAACACCCCTATATATGGAGGAAAGGGAATTGAGAGATGATTTGCCACAAATTTTAATTAGTTCCATTGAAGTTTTACCGCAAGAAGAACCACCCACTGCTAATATGATCACAGTCAAGTTGACGCCATCAAAGTCATCAACTTCCAACCTATAATAGGAGACCTCCACGATATGAGTAGACACCACTTATAAAAAAAGTTTAATTGCAGTTTTGGTCGTATTATTTTATCAAATCTATAATTTTGATCTCTTTATTTTATTTTTTGCAAGTTTTGTTCTCTAAATTTATCAAATCCGTGATTTTAGTCCTCTTATTTTTTTCACAATTTTGCTCCCCCAATTTTATCTAATCCGCAATTTTAGCTGCCCTATTAATTTGCAATCCGATTTTTGATTGAAATGCTTACGTGGCAAACGCGTGCCGTGCTGGCATAATCTTTGGGTGTCGTCGTCGCACAACACACATCGGCCATGTTACCACCTTACTGACACGTCAGCATTGCCGTAAAAAATTGGATGGCAATTTAATGGGGGGACCAAAATTAAGGATTTGATAAATTTGGAGTATCAAAATTGTGAGAAAAAAGGGGGACTAAAGTTACGGATTTAATAAAATTAGGGGATTAAATTTGTGAAAAATAAAATGGGAGAAATAAAATTACAAATTCAATAAAATAGGGAGTCCTAAAGTGCATTTATTAAAAAAAAAACATATTCACATGCCTCTTAAAAAAAACTAAACAATAAAGTTTTGGTAATTACTAATTAGATAGCTTTAGGGATGGAAATGAGTCGAGCTGGGTCGAACTTGGTTCAGCTCGGCTTGACTCGATAAGAATCGACTCAACTCGTAGCTCGAATCGAGTTCGAACCTTTTCTGTCACCTCGAACTCAACTCACACTAGTGGAAAAAAGACATTTAGCGTCGGTTAAATTGAACATTTAGCGTCGGTTATCGCCCGACGCTAAATCGACCGATGCTAAATGTCAGACATTTAACATCAGTTATTTAACTGACACTAAATGTCACATTTAGCATCGGCTGTTCAGAAAACCGATGCTAAATATCACATTAAACACTATTCCAGATGGCTTAAAAGGGACATTTAGCATCGGTTGTTTGAAACAGCCGATGCTAAATGTCTCAAAGGGGACATTTAGCGTCGGTTGTTTGAAACAAACGATGCTAAATGTCTCCAAAACTGACATTTAGCATCGGTTGTTTCAAACAACCGACGCTAAAAGTTCCTTTTAGACATTTTCTGATGACGTTGAGAGACATTTAGCGTCGGTTGTCAAACAACCGACGCTAAATGTCTCTCAACGTCATCAAAAAAATGACATTTAGCATCGATTGTTTCAAACGAAACAACCGATGCGCTAAATGTCATTTTACACATTTTAGTTTCCTTCATTTCCATACGAACCTGTTTTATGCCAGAAAATGACCAATTCACAGACAAACAGAAATGTCACAGACAGTATACAAATTAACATAAATGACCAATTCACAGAAACACAAATGACCAATTGTATTGCATATAAGACAGAAATGACCAAACACAAATGACCAATTTTATTGCATTACAGACAGTATACAAATTAACAGAATCTAAGTTACATATTTGGCAATATCTTCTTTGCCAAATATACTCCACACCCATCGGACACAATATCTTCTTTGCATCACACGTTCGTTTTGGCAATGTGTTACCTATGGGAAGCATGTCTTCCAACAGCTCAAGCAATTCGGTGAATCCCTTATCATTGCACCCATTTATCGCCTTCAGATTGATCAATTTTAACGTCGCAGACAACCGGGTGTATTTTGTGCAACCCAAACATAAAGGTTAATCTTTGTCTTTGCACAAGTTATCATATTCATGCGCTCGCTTAAAAGATTCAGGACCAATGTCACGTATCATGTCCTCCATTCGATCATCCATATCTTCATCGACTTTCTCACTTTTGGACACACTTGGGTTGCCGGTTGATTCACCATGCCATATCCATGTGGTATAACTGGGTAAGATCCCATAAACAAAGAGATGATCACGTATTACACTTGGTGGTTGTAGGGCTCGATTCACACAATTACAACAAGGACATGAATAAGTTACATCAGTTTCGGGGACATCACTCTTGCAGAGATTTGATTGAGCAAAGTTTATAAACTCTTCGACTCCTTTCGCATACTCATCACTCAGACGATTTCTTTGTATCCAACTACGATCGATGGCTACGCTCCAAATAATCAACCAAGTATTAATTGTTAAAACAAAATCAAACTATCACATAAAACCAATATAGTAAAAATAAATTCATAAATTCATAAAACTCTAACAGTCATTGACCAATAGGGCCAATGCAAGAAGCAAATTGTGAATATTATCAAAACATATGAAAATAAAACCCTAAATCTCACAGATCTAAACATACAGGAACACAAACAATGCAAGAGAGACTTGCTACATTTCAGATAGCATAGGGAAACAAAATGAATGAAATTGCACAGAAACAAGTCAAATCGAAACGAAGGAACAGAAACATAAAATGAACTGAAACAAGCCAGAATCGAACAATGTCAAAAACTAAAACAGTTAGAAACACAGAACTGTAGGTACCTGAACTGAAGGCGACGACGACGACGGGCTAGCTACGGCGAGCAAGCAACGGCGAGGGCGAGCAACTTAGGGTTTCGAAAATTTCTTTGCACTGAAGGCGATGGTGAGCAAGGCGGGGGTGTAACGCCCAAATATTTAATTAAATTATTTAATTAAATATTTAGGTATTCAATTATTTATTTATTTATTTATTTAATTGGTGTAATTATATTAATGTTGGATTGAGAGGTGTGTATTTGGGTTTTAGGTGATAGCGTTAGTGATCGGGCTTGAGGAAGCCCGTGATCCAAGCCCACTAGCTAGGCGCATATTTAAACCTAAAATTTAGGGTTTGGCTCATTTTGTGCAAAAGAAAAGAAAAGAAAGAAATTGCGAAGAGGAGAGAAAGAGAGAAGAGGAGCGGCGCGAATCCCAAGGAGAAGAAGAGGAGGTTTTGCGAATCAAGGAGAAGAGAAGGAAAGCCGTGTTGCTGTGGTTCTGTTGGTGATTCCTCTCCAGGGTCTTCTATTCCTAAGAATTAAGGTAAGGATGAGATCTCTCTTTCACTATAATGGTGGGTATGATGGGTATTAGGGTAGGGGCTTAGACCTATGTTGCCATGATATTGTTTGATTGTTTGATTTGTTGTTGATTGATGAATTTGCATATGTGTTGTTTGATGATTTGTTGTGTACTGAATTTGGGTCCCTGGCGCTGGGCGCCATTAGCTGGGCGTGGCTATGATTCTGTTTTGGCGCCCTGTGCATGGGCGTCGTGGCCAAGGATGTTGCGTTTTGGTGTTTTGGCGTGGTGCTGTTTTTGGCGCCCTGTGCATGGGCGCCGTGGCCAATGGTGTGTGTGTTTTGATGTCTGTGCGTGTTCTGTGTTAGGCGCCCTGTGCAGGGGCGCCGTGTCTAAGTTGTGTTGCGTTTTGGTTTGTGTCGCAAGAAATGGTGCCCTGTGCCTGGCCGCCGTGCCTGTCTGTGTTGCCTGGTGATTCTGTTGCTGTTTTTAGCGCCCAGTGCCTGGGCGCCGTGTTTGGGTGAGTTCTGTGTGCCAGTGTGCTGTGCGTTGTGTCCCTGTGTTTGGCGCCCTGGGTGTGGGTGCCGTGTGCCAAGTTGTTGCCATTCTGTTTTTGGCGCCCAGTGCATGGGCGCCGTGTGCCAGTGTGTGTGGGTGTGTGGCTGTGCGTGGGTGTGTGTGTTGCTGTGTCTTGGCGCAGGGGCGCCTTGGCGCCCTGTGCCTGGGCGCCTGTGTCTGTGTGTTGCGCGCTGTCTTGGCGCAGGGGCGCCATGGGCGCCGGATTCCTGTGTGTTGCGCGTTGTGTCTTGGCGCAGGGGCGCCAAGGGCGCCAGTTTGTGTTGCTGCACCAGTTTTCCATGGCTGCGCCAGTTTTCGGTGTTGCCTGGGCGCCAAGGGCGCCAGTTCCTGTTGCTGGCCAGTTTCCAGCGTGTTGCCTGTTCGGCGCCCAGTGCCTGGGCGCCATTTTCAGGATGTTCCCCAAATTTTTCCCGGTTTTGTTTTTGACATATCTTTTGACTCGGGTGTCCGTTTTTTAAGTGTTTCAAAGTGCGTTGTGAAGCTTATTTAGTTTTCTACCTGTATGTTCTATTTTAAGGTAAAAATTATTATTTTTCTGATAGTTTCTGGGCGCCTCAAGTGGCTGTCCCCGGTGGTCGTTGTTGTTGGCGTTGTAAAACTATTTGTGTTTAAAACCCTTTTTGGTGTCCTATTTGGTGTCGTGAGCTGAAGTAAAACCCTTTGATGTAATCGGTAATATTAGTGTCTCGGTGTCAATAATGATGTGTTGATGTTTTTGACGATAATGCCCTAGTGGCTATTGCTTTGATTGACGATGGTATTGATGATGAATAAAAGCTGTGGTTTTATAAGACGATGATGCCATAAAGGCTGTTAGCGACGATGATGTTCATGACGATGAATGTTAGTGACAAATGTATGTGTGACGATAACTTGACAGGTGATGTGCCTCTCATTGGCAAATTGGTAAGTGATGGGTCGTTAAGTTGACTGTGCTTGTATGAGACTGTCTCTGGTGCATGTCATGGTGTCTCATACATCTCATGTGCATAAACAAGTGACGATGATTCTATAAAGGCTATTTAGTGACGATGATGCCATAAAGGCTATTTAGTGACGATGATGCCATAAAGGCTATTTAGTGACGATGATGACAGGTACCACATGCATACGCCCGTTGCGATGGGTTGCATTTCATACATGTTCATGACATTGTGATGACTTGTTGTGATGACTGATTTGATGTGCGATGTGGTTTATATAGCGTTGTAGCTCTAGCATGATACTTATCATATGCACTATTATATTGTTAGATGAACTCACCCCTTCTGTTTGAATGTTACCCCTATGCGGTAACGTGCAGGTGATCTCGAGTGAAGGCTTAGGTACCTTTGCAAGCTGAGTCTGGTCGTCTGCTCTGATACGTAGCACTCAGTGGGGAGGGAATGAATCTTAGTTTTTATAATCATTTGATTGCTGTATTTGCTGTTTTATGACTTTCCGCTGCGTAGTTGCTGAGTTTTATTATGTTGGTTGAATTGAGCGTTTTGAGCTCACCCCAGTTGTGATGTGCTATGTATCACATTACTACTGACGATGAGAACTATTTTATATCGATGCATGATTTTGTGTGGATTTATGTGTGACATCCCATGTGGTGAAGTATGACTTTTAAAGAAAAAAAAAGAAACTCTGATTTTTAGTAATTAAATTACCGGGTAGAAACGGGGTGTTACATTAGTGGTATCAGAGCAAAAGTTCGGTCAGTCCGGCCAAGTTGTCCAGTGCAGGGGTTAGAGTCTATGCAGGAAGAGGTTACTTGGGAGGTGTTCAGCAGAGAGTTTCTGAGGAAATATTTTCCGGAAGATGTCCGAGGGAAAAAGGAGATAGAGTTTTTAGAGCTGAAGCAAGGTGGCATGTCTGTGACTGAGTATGCGACGAAGTTTGTGGAGTTGGCGAAGTTCTATCCGCACTATAGTGAGGCTACAGCCGAATTTTCAAAATGTATTAAGTTTGAGAATGGTTTGAGGCCTGAGATTAAAAAGGCAATTGGCTACCAGAAGATCCGTGTGCTCGCTGACCTGATAGATAGCTGCAGGATTTTTGAGGAGGACAGTACTGCGCACTACAAAGCTGTGACTGAGAAAAAGGGCAAATTTCTGAGTCGAAGCAAGCCGTATGAGGTTCCTGCGGGTAAGAGTCATCATAGAGCTGCTGGAGGTAAAAAGGATAGTGGGGGAGATGCTCCTGCTGGTATTGTATGTTTCAAGTGTGGCAAGCCTGGCCACAAGAGTTTCATGTGCAAAGCTGATGAGAGAGTTTGTTACCGTTGTGGGAAGGCGGGTCATGTAGCGGCTGAGTGTGGGCGTAAGGACATGGTGTGTTTCAACTGTGGTGAGTCTGGGCATATCAGTGCGAAGTGTTCGAAGCCGAAGAAAGAAAGGTCCAGTGGGAAAGTGTTCGCATTGGCAGGAGAGGAGCCTGCTGAGAATGATGGTCTCATTAGAGGTACGTGCTACATTCAGGGTACTCCTCTGAAATCTCTTATTGATACTGGTGCTACCCATTGTTTTATCTCTGTTGATTGTTGTAAGAGATTGGGTCTTGTTTTGTCTGCTATGTGTGGAGACATGGTTGTCGACACTCCTGCTAAGGGGTCGGTGACCACTTCTTTGGTGTGTTCTCTGTGTCCCTTGTCGATCTTCGGCAGGGACTTTGTCGTGGATTTTGTTTGCTTGCCGTTGAGAGGATTGGACGTGATCTTGGGCATGGACTGGTTAGAGCATAACCATGTCCATATCAACTGTCGTAGCAAATCAGTTAGTTTCGGAGAGGAAGATTCTGTTTTGTTATCCGCTAGTCAGTTGAAGAAGTTGATGAAGGAAGGAGTTCAGCTATTTTCGTTGATGGCATCGTTGTCTGCTGAGAGTCGGGCTGTCATTGAAGAGTTGCAGGTGGTGCGCGAATTTCCGGATGTTTTTCCTGATGAGATCCCTAGTGTTCCACCTGAGAGGGAAGTGGAGTTTTCTATTGATCTTGTACCTGGTACGAGGCCTGTGTCTATGGCACCGTACAGGATGTCGGCGTCAGAATTGTCTGAGTTAAAGAAGCAACTTGAAGATCTGCTTAAGAAGAAGTTTGTTAGGCCAAGTGTATCGCCGTGGGGAGCTCCTGTGTTGTTGGTGAAGAAGAAGGATGGAAGCATGAGGTTGTGTGTTGATTATAGGCAGCTGAATAAGGTGACCATTAAGAACAAGTATCCACTGCCGAGAATAGACGACTTGATGGATCAGTTGGTGGGTGCTCGAGTGTTCAGCAAGATTGATTTGAGGTCAGGTTATCATCAGATCAAGGTGAAGGATGAAGATGTTCAGAAGACTGCTTTCAGAACGAGGTATGGGCATTATGAGTATTCGGTGATGCCGTTCGGTGTCACTAACGCGCCGGGTGTATTTATGGAGTACATGAATCGTATATTCCATACTTACTTGGATCGGTTCGTGGTTGTGTTCATTGACGACATCCTGATTTATTCGAAGTCAGAGGAAGAGCATGCAGAGTATTTGAAGTTAGTATTGGAGGTCCTGAGAGAGAAGAGGCTATATGCCAAATTGTCTAAGTGTCAATTCTGGTTGTCAGAAGTGGGTTTTCTGGGTCACATCATTTCTGGTAATGGTATTGCTGTAGATCCTTCTAAGGTTGATGCTGTGATGCAATGGGAGATTCCGAAGTCGGTTACGGAGATTAGAAGCTTCTTAGGGTTGGCTGGTTACTACAGAAGGTTCATCGAAGGTTTTTCTAAGTTGGCGCTTCCGTTGACGCAGTTGACTTGTATGGGTAAGGCTTTTGTGTGGGATGCTCGTTGTGAGGAAAGTTTCCTTGAGTTGAAGAAGAGGTTGACGACGTCTCCGGTTTTGACGTTGCCAAAACCGGAAGAGCCGTTCGTGGTATATTGTGATGCTTCGAAGATGGGTCTAGGTGGCGTGCTTATGCAAGATGGGAAGGTGATTGCTTATGCGTCGAGGCAATTAAGGGTTCATGAGAAGAATTATCCAACGCATGATTTAGAGTTGGCTGCGGTAGTCTTCGTGTTGAAGGTTTCGAGGCACTACTTGTATGGTTCCATATTTGAGGTGCTCAGTGATCATAAGAGTCTGAAATATTTGTTTGACCAGAAGGAGCTGAATATGAGGCAGCGCAGGTGGTTGGAATTGTTGAAAGACTATGATTTCGGTTTGAACTATCATCCGGGCAAAGCTAATGTCGTGGCTGATGCTTTGAGCCGAAAATCTTTGCATATGTCGGCGATGGTGGTCAAAGAGTTAGAGTTGATTGAGGAATTCAGAGATCTAAGTCTGGTCTGTAGGACGACACCTCATAGTGTCAAGCTGGGGATGTTAAGGATCGATAATGATTTTCTGGGCAGCATCAGAGAGGCTCAGAAATCAGATGTTAAGTTGGTGGATTTAATGAATGGGATTGGTCAATCTGAGAATGAAGATTTCATGTTGGATTCCCAAGGTGTGTTGAGGTTCCGTGGTAGGATCTGCATTCCGGATGATGTAGAAATGAGGAAAACAATTTTCGAAGAGGGTCACCGAAGTAAGTTGAGTATTCATCCTGGAGCGACAAAGATGTATCAAGACCCGAAGAAGATGTTTTGGTGGCATGGTATGAAGAGGGATGTAGCACAATTTGTGTATGCCTGTTTGACTTGTCAGAAGTCGAAGGTGGAGCATCAGAAGCCTGCTGGACTGATGCAACCATTGGAAATTCCAGAGTGGAAGTGGGATAGCATTTCGATGGATTTTGTGACGAGATTGCCAAATACAGTTAGAAGTCACGATGCCATTTGGGTGATCGTTGATAGATTAACGAAGTCTGCTCACTTTGTTCCTATTAATATCACTTATCCGGTGTCGAGGTTAGCAGAAGTTTATGTCAAAGAAATTGTGAAGTTGCATGGTGTTCCGAAGAGTATTGTTTCAGACAGAGATCCGAGGTTCACTTCAGATTTCTGGAAGAGTTTGCAAGAGAAGTTAGGGTCTAACTTGAGGTTGAGTTCGGCATATCATCCTCAGACAGATGGTCAGTCAGAGAGGACAATTCAGTCATTAGAAGATTTGTTGAGGGCTTGTGTTTTAGAAGAAGGAGGTTCGTGGGATTCCTACCTTCCACTGATAGAGTTCACGTACAACAATAGTTACCATTCTAGTATCGGGATGGCACCTTTTGAGGCATTGTATGGTCGGAAGTGTAGAACCCCGTTGTGTTGGTATGAGTCTGGAGAGAGTGTGGTGCTTGGACCTGAAATTGTTCGGGAGACAACCGAGAATATAAAGATGATCCCTGAAAAGATGAATGCTTCGCAGAGTCGTCAGAAAGTTATCACGACAAGAGGAGAAAAGATCTAGAGTTTCAGGAGGGTGAGCATGTATTTTTGAGGGTCACTCCAGTGACCGGTGTTGGCCGTGCTTTGAAGTCGAAGAAGCTCACTCCTCGCTTCATTGGTCCTTATCAGATTTCCGGGAGAGTTGGGAATGTGGCGTATAGAGTGGCTTTGCCGCCAAATCTTTCGAATTTGCACGACGTGTTTCACGTGTCGCAACTTCGGAAGTACATTTCGGATCCGTCTCATGTGATCCACATGGATGATGTGGAGGTGAGGGATAATCTCATGGTGGATACTATGCCTGTACGGATTGAAGACATGAGGCGAAGGTGTTAAGAGGCAAGGAAATTGCATTGGTGAAGGTGGTCTGGTTAGGAGCTGCCGGTGAGAGCATGACTTGGGAGTTGGAGAGTAAGATGCGGGAGTCTTATCCAGAGCTGTTTGATTCAGGTGAGTTTTCGAGGACTAAAACATTCTAAGTGGGGGAGAATTGTAACGCCCAAATATTTAATTAAATATTTAGGTATTCAATTATTTATTTATTTATTTATTTATTTATTTATTTATTTAATTGGTGTAATTATATTAATGTTGGATTGAGAGGTGTGTATTTGGGTTTTAGGTGATGGCGTTAGTGATCGGGCTTGAGGAAGCCCGTGATCCAAGCCCACTAGCTAGGCGCATATTTAAACCTAAAATGTAGGGTTTGGCTCATTTTGTGCAAAAGAAAAGAAAAGAAAAGAAAAGAAAGAAATTGCGAAGAGGAGAGAAAGAGAGAAGAGGAGCGGCGCGAATCCCAAGGAGAAGAAGAGGAGGTTTCGCGAATCAAGGAGAAGAGAAGGGAAGCCGTGTTGCTGTGGTTCTGTTGGTGATTCCTCTCCAGGGTCTTCTATTCCTAAGAATTAAGGTAAGGGTGAGATCTCTCTTTCACTATAATGGTGGGTATGATAGGTATTAGGGTAGGGTCTTAGACCTATGATGCCATGATCTTGTTTGATTGTTTGATTTGTTGTTGATTGATGAATTTGCATATGTGTTGTTTGATGATTTGTTGTGTGCTGAATTTGGGGCCCTGGCGCCATTTGCTGGGCGTGGCTGTGATTCTGTTTTGGCGCCCTGTGCATGGGCGCCGTGGCCAAGGATGTTGCGTTTTGGTGTTTTGGCGTGGTGCTGTTTTTGGCGCCCTGTGCATGGGCGCCGTGGCCAATGGTGTGTGTGTTTTGATGTTTGTGCGTGTTCTGTGTTAGGCGCCCTGTGCATGGGCGCCGTGTCTAAGTTGTGTTGCGTTTTGGTTTGTGTCACAGGAAATGGCGCCCTGTGCCTGTCTGTGTTGCCTGGTGATTCTGTTGCTGTTTTTGGCGCCCAGTGCCTGGGCGCCGTGTCTAGGTGTGTTCTGTGTGCCTGTGTGCTGTGCGTTGTGTCCCTGTGTTTGGCGCCCTGGGTGTGGGCGCCGTGTGCCAAGTTGTTGCCATTCTGTTTTTGGCGCCCAGTGCATGGGCGCCGTGTGCCAGTGTGTGTGGGTGTGTGGCTGTGCGTGGGTGTGTGTGTTGCTGTGTCTTGGCGCAGGGGCGCCTTGGCGCCTGTGTCTGTGTGTTGCGCGCTGTCTTGGCGCAGGGGCGCCATGGGCGCCAGTTTGTGTTGCTGCGCCAGTTTTCGGTGTTGCCTGGGCGCCAAGGGCGCCAGTTCCTGTTGCTGGCCAGTTTCCAGCGTGTTGTCTGTTCGGCGCCCAGTGCCTGGGCGCCATTTTCAGGATGTTTCCCAAATTTTTCCCGGTTTTCTTTTTGACATACAAAGTGCGTTGTGAAGCTTATTCAGTTTTCTACCTGTATGTTCTATTTTAAGGTAAAAATTATTATTTTTCTGATAGTTTCTGGGCGCCTCAAGTGGCTGTCCCCGGTGGTCGTTGTTGTTGGCGTTGTAAAACTATTTGTGTTTAAAACCCTTTTTGGTGTCCTATTTGGTGTCGTGAGCTGAAGTAAAACCCTTTGATGTAATCGGTAATATTAGTGTCCCGGTGTCAATAATGATGTGTTGATGTTTTTGACGATAATGCCCTAGTGGCTATTGCTTTGATTGACGATGGTATTGATGATGAATAAAAGTTGTGGTTTTATAAGTGACGATGATGCCATAAAGGCTGTTAGCGACGATGATGTTAATGACGATGAATGTTAGTGACAAATGTATGTCTGACGATAACTTGACAGGTGATGTGCCTCTCATTGGCAAATTGGTAAGTGATCGGTCGTTAAGTTGACTGTGCTTGTATGAGACTGTCTCTGGTGCATGTCATGGTGTCTCATACATCTCATGTGCATAAACAAGTGACGATGATGCCATAAAGGCTATTTAGTGACGATGATGCCATAAAGGCTATTTAGTGACGATGATGACAGGTACCACATGCATACGCCCGTTGCGATGGGCTGCATTTCATACATGTTCATGACATTGTGATGACTTGCTGTGATGACTGATTTGATGTGCGATGTGGTTTATATAGCGTTGTAGCTCTAGCATGATACTTATCATATGCACTATTATATTGTTAGATGAACTCACCCCTTCTGTTTGAATGTTACCCCTATGCGGTAACGTGCAGGTAATCTCGAGTGAAGGCTTAGGTACCTTTGCTAGCTGAGTCTGGTCGTCTGCTCTGATACGTAGCACTCAGTGGGGAGGGAATGAATCTTAGTTTTTATAATCATTTGATTGCTGTATTTGCCGTTTTATGACTTTCCGCTGCGTAGTTGCTGAGTTTTATTATGTTGGTTGAATTGAGCGTTTTGAGCTCACCCCAGTTGTGATGTGCTGTGTATCTCATTACTATTGACGATGAGAACTATTTTATATTGATGCATGATTTTGTGTGGATTTATGTGTGACATCCCATGTGGTGAAATATGACTTTTAAAGAAAAAAAAAAAGAAACTCTGTTTTTTAGTAATTAAATTACCGGGTAGAAACGGGGTGTTACAGGTGGCGAGATAGGCGACAACGACCGAGAAACGACAACGGCAAGAAAAGAACTTAGGGTTCTCTGCGAAGCTCGAAGGTTCCCTGCGGGTGAGAACGTGACGGAAGAGATGAGAGTTCAGAAGGCGACGGTGACAGTGATGGCGACGGAAGAGATGAGAGTTGAGAGAGAACGCAAGTGAGACGAATTGAAAGAGATGAGAGTTGAGAGAGAACGAAAGTGAGACGAAAGATATGAGAGTTGAGAGAGAACTGAGATTCGGAGAGAAGAGAGTATGAGAGAACGCGAGCGAATATAAAAAATTGGACATTTAGTATCGGGTGTATTAAACACCCGACGCTAAATGTATTTGCTTTTAGACACCCGATGCTAAATGTCTAAAGCAAATATATTTAGCATCGGGTGTTGAAACACCCGACGCTAAAAGTAGGCGCAAAATATAAAATCTTCCATTTAATTGCAAAAATGCCACCGGTTCAACATTTAGTATCGGCTGTTCAAACAGCCGATGCTAAATGATGCTTAATAATGTCTTTTTTCCACTAGTGTCAACTGAAGCTCGCAAGTAGCTCTGTAACATCTCCAAATTGGTTAATCTCAAATTGTTGAGATTAGTAAGTATCTTCATTTATTTGTTATTCTACTTAAGTTTAATATTTATAACTCAGCCCAAGGGGTCGTCCTACCTGTTGTAGATTAGCAAATGATTTTAATTAATTATAGCTAGTTGAGTTGATTGAGTACATTTGAATAGATGATTGATATTTATAATTGCCTAATTTTATGGATTGTATACATCGTTGATTGATTATTTGATAAAATGGGTTGTAGGTGAGGAATTGAGTGTAGGGGCAAAACAGTATTTTCACCAATTTTCCTTTATACCCTCAGCTAATTAACACCCCACTCGCATTTTTCACTTACTCTCATAAAACGTACTCACACCCACACACACACACACTAACACACAATTTTAGAAGTAATAAAAGAGTGAGAAGTGTTGAGAGAGAGAAGGGAGAGACGAAGGAAAGAAAGAAAGGAAAAGAAGAGAAGAGAGAAAAAGAGAGAGAGAGCGACGAGAAAGAGAGAAGAAGGGAGGGTTCCAACGCCACAATCTTCACTTCTTCCTCTCCATTTTCGAAATCCATTAGCATTGCGAGGCTTGACACCACCATTTTATCCACATCTTCCTCTTCTTACACATCTTTGAGGATCATTGTTGCATGTTGATAAAGAGAGGGCTTAAGAAGCTGAGTTTCGAATTCAAGCTTGGGGGTAGCTTTTGGGTGGCATTTCACTTCATCTTTAGCTTGTTGTGTGTTGAACTCAACAAATCGAAGTGAGTTCTATTCCTTTAGGGTTTTATTATGTTAAGTGTTGTTTGTGTTGTTGATTGGACTGATTGTGATGCTGAGACTTAGTATTGTTGAATTAGGAATTGATTGGATTGAGTTTGGAGTGAATGGATGTTGTTCGAAACAATTTTTATGCAGAAAACAGGGTCATAATCGATTATTGGCCTGTGATAATCGATTATGAAGCTGCCATAATCGATTATCAGTGACAATTTTCTCAAATATTCATTTTTAAGCCACCATAATCGATTATCTCAAGTCTTCGGGTTGACAGTTCTTCTTGTTAGCCTTTTGTCCGTTTTCTTCGTAACTTTTGATCCAGAACTCATATTTGAGTGTTCTTGGATGCGTTGGAAAGCTAATGAGAAGAAATATTATTATAATTAAACATTGAAAGGATTAACATGCTTGTGATTGTTGAGGTTTAATGTCTACTGTTGAATGTTACTTGAATGTGGCAAGTGATCGTTTCCAAATTGATTGCAAAGTCGTTTCTTTTGAAAACGTGTATGATGATAGATGTTATTGTTTGAACTCATTTGTTGATTGTGTTGAGTTTGGAGGAGATGGATAAACGGTTATTGTGTCGAATTAAACTCTTTTCGAATGAACGAGTGAGAAAACTAATTAGTACGTATATCAGTACACCACCATAAATGAACTAATGAATGGATGATGTACTTGGGGCGGCGTCATGAACTGTCTCAAGGCCCAGGAGGTTAAGGAATGACGATTCCAAGAGGTTTAGTTATACGGTTCTATTTATTTATAGAACACGGGTTCCCTAATGTGTACGTAATAGCTTTTATATTATGTAAGTCTATTGCGTTAAGGGGATGCATCATAGATAATTATTAAAAGATATTCGGAGTGTATTATGGTAAGGGAGTCTCGAAAGGAGTCACTGAGATTATGTAATCTCACCCCTCATTGTTGTTGTTTTTCAGATAAGCAGGTTAAGTTAACGAAGAATACGACAAGGAAAGGATCCAAATTCATGGAGTACCTTGAAGTTAGACGTGTAGCATATTATTTTTGTGCTAAGTCTCAGTTGATGAGAATTATGTATTAGGATATAAGTATTCATGTATTCGTAAACTGGATTAAGTTGTATGTTGACTCCGATAGGTCTTTTGAACTCAGTAATATTTTTAAGTATTGAACAAGTTGTATTTTATGAAAATCCTATCAATGCGAGTCTTTAATATTGTTTTTGTCAATCTAAATTACGGATGCATACTCTGAAAGATCTAAAAGGTAATATTCTAGATTTATCACTGGTTAAAAATCTAGGATGTTACAAGCTCGATTCAGCTCGTTAGCTTGACTCGCATGAATGAAAAGTAAAAATAATATATTCTTTCTAAAAAATGTCAAAAAGTTATAGATCATAGTCATTTTAAATAATCAGTTTACTAATATTTTTTGGATAAAATAATTACCTAATTCACAATATAATTATATTTATAATATTTCTTGTTTACCTATATCATGAGTTTAGTAAAACATTTTAGACAAACATTCTAATACAATTAATTCAAAACAACTTGCACCAACCAATAAAGCTCTAAAAACACAAAATGCTCAACAAAAATTATATATGTTATATATATATATATATATATATATATATATATATATATATATATATATATATATATATATATCAAATTATCAAGCTGGTTTCATGAACCAAACGAGTTGAGTTATACCTAGCTCAAGTTTAGCTCATTTATTTAACGAGCTCAATCTAATCTTTAACTCAAGTTCAACTCATTTGATTCATGAACCAAGTTCAACGAGTTATTTATCGAATCGAGTTTCAAACTTTATTTGAGGTTGTTCGGTTCATTATCAGCCCTAGATTCCTTGATCTGGTCTAAGGATCACTAACGATTGCTACAAACTCATAGGCATCCTAAAAAAATGAGTTGACATAGATAGAATAGAAAGTAGCATGTTACAATTCAAACGTGTCTTCATAGGATGCACATGCCCTCTATTTCTGCATCGTTTATGCATATATGAAATGCAAATTGCTTGCACGTTCGCTCATATTATAGACACATATATATTTTCATGCTCTCTGTGTTAAACTTTAGTCATGTAAATGTAGCTAGCTAAGAAGCTTATCTGTCCCATTCCAATGCCGGCGACATACATTCTTTGGACACAGCGTATCATCGACTCACCATGTGATACACGTCATAATTGACGGAATTGTTGTTGGCCAACATTTTTACATTTTTTTCATGTCAATTAAAAACTATTAGTCAACCCTAATATATAATTTTTTTATGGTGTTATTAGTGTGTAGTACCAATTGCTAGGTTCTCCGGCGTAGATTAATCATCGACAAAACTGGTGGAAACTGTGCACCAATAACATAATAACCAAAAAAGTGTGTACTATCCATTAACTTTGTCAATGACTAATCTACTTTAGGGATCCTAGCTAATTATGTATACCCAGTTTTGTCGGTTGATACGGTTTTCTTCTTCTAATAGAACCTGATATAAAATATGTAATTATTGATTTGAGTAAAAGAGTTTTTCTTTTTTTTGACAAAATTCGAGTAAAAGAGTTCGGGTAACTTAAATATGCAATTTTTATTTTAATTTTTATGGAATTAATGTCTATCTAGGTGAAAAACAAAATTATGAGAAGCTAATCTTGACACTTTGACTTTGAGGTACCTTCTTTTTTTTTTCTACAAGGAGATAGATAGCCTTTGTTTTTTTGTTCAACAGGAGATGCCCTTTGTTGAGAGGGATCTTTGTCAAAAAAAATTATCAAATTTTTATTATAGAGCCAGGTAAGTGTAAATTTTCTCCGCCTTATTGTGGGATTCTTTGATTCGGACTATTGTTGACTACTTACGAAGTGTCCAACGCCTTTAATGAAAGATTAATCGCTACTTGTGTTTATAAAAGCAATTCGCACACCAGCCAACACCGTGAGAATCAAATTAAGAACACCAGATCGACCTATCGTATTCCAGGCCATAGGCCATCAGTGTTGGTTGATTGTAGTGTAATTTTACTCTGAAAATTTTAGAAACAAAAAAGGTTGTATTTCATTATGCAAAAATTATTAATTTCATTTCCATTGAAAAAGAAATTTCAAGAGGTGTTTCACACTAACGCGTTTATCTTTCTTTCATCCTTTAATTTTGGCCTGCTATTTTTTTTAGCAAGTCTATTATTTAAATTAACTTCTAAATATTTACAATTGAATAAGTTATATAGTGCAGATTCATTTGTTAAGGATTCATTTGAGTATCTTCTGAGCCCAACCTGAGTGTTTGTAATTTTGTATTATTTTGTCGACGTTGACAACAACAGTATGCCTCCTCAGTAAAAGAGACAAAAATAACGGCTCTATTATTTCAGTATCTTATAAAATTAAATGAGAGGGATTATATAATAACAAGGTGTCACCATCATTTTGGTAAAAAAAAAGTGTCAACAACATGATGTAGTACAAGTGATAGATATTTCAGTCTCTTA
Source organism: Astragalus membranaceus (assembly GCA_039519185.1). NCBI lineage: Eukaryota > Viridiplantae > Streptophyta > Magnoliopsida > Fabales > Fabaceae > Astragalus > Astragalus membranaceus. The sequence continues at coordinate 187,485,594 of CM076848.1, forward strand.
ACAATTTGGTCCTGGATTAATATTCAATCTCTGGCTGATCCGTATGGAAAAATATCTGTTGTATTTCATTTAAATAATATTTATCTTTTGTTTTTAAATTGATATTGATATAAAAAATTTAAAGTAGTATTAGAAAGAAATTTTAACTTTTACGTTATAATTTTGTCAAAAAAAAAACTTTTATGTTATAATACATCGTGATTGTAGTAATATTTTCTTATCAACATTCTTGTTATCCATTCATGAGTAATGATATTTCAATTCATATTTCTTAAAAGTAATTAAATTTCATAACTAAAGCTTTTTGGTGGTGAAAAATAAATTAGAACTTGTTTGATTGTGTTTTGATTTTTCATTTTTCTTGAAATTGTTTTATAAATTGATTTTGAAAAACTGATTTTAAAACAAGTATTATTTGTTTTGCTTTTTTGGTTTTAAAAACAAGAGAATGATAAACAATAACAAATCGACCAAATAAGTTTTTCAGTTTTTGTCAAAAAAATATAGAAAGCTGGTAAATACCGCACACCAATAACACGATAACAAAATAAAAATATAACTTTTTACCAGTTCGGCAAATTTCAGTTATAAAGTATTGATCATTTCATAGAGAAGTTTGAATTATTGATATTAAATTTCAATCCCAAAAATGATAACTCAAATTTAATAAAAATAAAAATATTCTCATTGTAATATCCCTCAAGCACATGCAAAATATTTTTCACGGACTAAAATAATGATCCTCATATCTATATATGAAAGTCAAATCTCTGGACCCCCAATTTAACTAATTATAAAGTCAAATCACATCTTTCCTCTTTTTCTTAAGTTGCATTTTTATATGAAGGAGAGGAACACTTAAAATATTCAAGGACTAGCCTATAAATAATGAAACTTAAGGTCATTTAGAAAAAACAAGAACACACACATAAGAAAAAAATACAAGAGCCAAAGATCAAAATATGGAAGCCAATTTTTTTGCAAGGCAATTTTTCCACCATGTTCTCAAAATTGTTCTCTTCATCTTTCTCACAATATCTATCACTAGTTCAGCATGTGATGATAATTCTTCTACTATCATCCCTACCAATTCAACCAAAACCAATGATTCTAATAACACCTCCAATTTTCCTTATACCAACCCCACTCAAACCTACAAAACCTACATAAAAAACTCATGCAATTCAACCACATATCCTTCTATATGCTACCAATCATTATACCCATATGCTTTGAAAATTGAAGCAAATCCTTTGAAGCTTAGCAATGTTTCTCTCTCTATAGCCTTAGATTCAGCTAGAAGTGCATCTTCAACTATATCAAAGCTTTTGAATAGCAATGAAATTTATTTAACAAGCATAGCAGAACAAGTTGTACAAGATTGTTTTGGCAATGTGAAGGATTCTATTGAACAATTGCAAGATTCTCTTGATGTTTTGTCCCATTTGGATGATGAAGTTGATAGAGACTTTCAGATTAGTAATATTAAGACTTGGGTTAGTTCTGCTATTACTAATGATCAAACTTGTTATGATGAATTGGATGAAATGAATGTGGACCCCATTGTGAGAGATAAGATTAGAAAAAGTATTCTCAATGTGGCAAGGAAGACTAGTAATGCTTTGTATTTCATCAACAATGAATTATTGAGTGAAGGTGGCTATAATTAGTTTTGAGGCGTTAGTTTCTTTCCTTTTTTTGTTGTCTTTTTTGAAAAAGTTACCTTTAATTATGAATTTGGTATGTTATTTGTTTTCTTACAAAGTGTGAATTGAATTTTTGTAATCAAGTTAGTATGAAATACATGGAGTTGACAATGATATACTCCATTCGTCTCAATTTAATTACCCTCTTTGACATTTTTTTTATCTCAAATTATTTGTTATTTTAGAATCCCAATGCAATATTATTATTATTTTTCCAACAATACCCTAACTTCTTTTTGGATTTCCAACGTTTCCATTCCTCTCTCCTCATAATAATATAGGCACATTTTAGTCTTACCATACTTTTTGAACATAAAAAGTAGCATATCTAATCATTTTCTTACAATCTGCGCATAACCTTAAACGACAATTAAATTGAGACGGAGGGAGTATCATATATGCATATAGTCGTTTTTGTCTAAATTCCAACTAAACAAACAACGACCACAAGCTTTCAAACGCACGTCAGAGAATACGCTACTAATTGTAGTGTCTCACTATACTCACGTTTAATAATATTTAAACACGGTTCCAAACGGACATACATGCTTATGTTTGGACTCACCAGTGGCAGATCTTGGTTAAAAAATTTGGGTGGGCCGCTAATGAAGAGATATAGAAACTTATAAACGGGTAAACAGAAATGTAGAAATGCATAAATACACCTTTAGAAATGTACCAAAATGAAAGAAACTTGTGGCGGTAATGAGAAGACAATGCTGAGAGTTAGTAGATTGGATAGTCAATCAACAAATCAAGCGCATCAGCGGTGATGAGACGGAAGGACAAGGTTGTCAAAATCGGGAAATTAAGTAAATTTGTTTGGCATAAATGAACGCGACATGTAAACTCGTTTCCAAATTGGAAAAAAACAAAGAATTCAACGGTATCCAAATTGTTCGAACAATAGGCTCTTAATTTAACAAAATATATGGATTTAGCCCTCCCATTGGGAAACCTCTATTCCTACAGTTTTCGAATCAATTTTCAAACTTCGAATTAAAAAGTTAACTTTTTTTGACAAAAAAAGGTTAGCATTTTAATGATCGTTTTCTTTTTCTTTTGCAATAGTATTTAGTAGGTTCAATCTTAATGCTGAGTAAAGTTAAAAAAAACCAGTAGTAGATTTTAGAGTGTTGTCTTTTCAATACATAAAATACTTTTAATAAAAAAAAACAAGGGTTGAATATGTTTTTGGTCCCTACAAAAACATGGTATTATGCTTGACTTGCTATGTGTCTTTCTTGCTCAGTCCGTTGCTTATATACTACCTACTGTACTTAAATGAAATGATTAGAATTGCATTAAGTCTATGAAGTATGTGAATAAATTTTTCTACATTGTTGAAATGGAAATCAAAGCATGAATTTGATTTGATAATAAGGTTTCCTTATGGTTTGAATTTAATCTTGAGTGTATTGGGTTAAGAAAATGGCGTGTTATGTTTGGAATAAGATTGAACCAAGTTGGGGTGAGTACAAAACTATTTGGATAAGCTAGAAAATGTGAAAGAAATCAGTTTTGAGAACAAATTACATTTTTGGGACCATTATTTGATATGCCTTGATTGTTGTGGATTTGAGGTTTAAAAAAAATTGCAATTTTCTTGTTTATGTCAAAGTGAAGCACATCCTTAGCTTTTAGCTAGTGATTGGGTCCAGAAACCGTTTCAAGGAATTGGTACTTCATGACATATACATATACATATACATATGTATTCTCTAAAGGAAGATAGTAAGACTTGAACAAATTTTTGAGGTAATTTGAATCACTTCAAATGACTCGAAGTAATTTGAATTACTTCAAATGACCGATTTTTGATAGCTATATTATAATCGACTTTTCTAGAGGAAAATGTGCTCTTGTGAATGGAAAGATAATCCCCATGGTCACTGGAGTAGGATTAATTTCTTAAGTTTTAGAGATCATGGATTTGAAATTGTATTAGAAATTAGTGAAAACATTATGGAATTAGATTTCTTGCATGTTTCTTTGAAATATGTTTTGTTTGTGGTCACTATGAAAATAGAATGTTGGCTTGATACTCATATAATGTTTGTGTAGAAATAAGAAATAGAATGAGGATGAGGGTAGAAAAGAAATTTGTGCAAAAAGAAATAATCTAGGGAACATGCCACACCATAGCACTTGCTACACCATAACATTTCCTTTTGCTAACTCACCTATAAAACTAGTGGGAGCTAAATACAACACACACAAAACCTACATTTCAGAATTTTAGAACATTTTCCTCTTTGAGAGAGAGAGAGAGAGAGAGAGAGAGAGAGAGAGAGAGAGAGAGAGAGAGAGAGAGAGAGAGAGAGAGAGAGAGAGAGAGAGAGAGAGAGAGAGAGAGAGAGAGAGAGAGAGAGAGAGAGAGAGAGAGAGAGAGAGAGAGAGAGAGAGAGAGAGAGAGAGAGAGAGAGAGAGAGAGAGAGAGAGAGAGAGAGAGAGAGAGAGAGAGAGAGAGAGAGAGAGAGAGAGAGAGAGAGAGAGAGAGAGAGAGAGAGAGAGAGAGAGAGAGAGAGAGAGAGAGAGAGAGAGAGAGAGAGAGAGAGAGAGAGAGAGAGAGAGAGAGAGAGAAGAGAAGAAAAACCCCAAACACTCATCTTACCCAATACCTCAATTTGAAAACCTTTCTCTTGAAATTCCTTCTTACCCTTTTAATATCACCATGGAGTAGGAAGCAAAACACAAACTCTCTTCTTCTTCTCCAACCATTTTCAAGTTTCATGGAAGCTAAGAAGCTAGCTTGAGCTTCCTTTATGGTTGCGTGTGGCTCTAGAGTGGTAGAAGATCAACTTTTGGTGCTTGCATGTGAAAAGGTTGCTAGTGTAGAGTATTGGGAAGTTTGGAACTGCAAATAGGAACTCAAGAGCAGAAAATTTCAAGAACATTTTCTGAAATTAGAAGCTTAGGGACGCCCATTCGGTCTTGTGTGTCGATACCTCCTCTTCACTAGCAAGAAACGTTGATCCCAAAGGTGAGTTCTTCTTACCTTTGTATGTTGTGTGTTAGGATTTTGAGCTTTAAATGTTTGTTGTTATGAAATTGGAATGTTTCATATGTGTTGGGTTGTGGTTTTGAGCTATTTGGAGCTTCAATTCGTGGTTCTTGATGATGAGAGTTGAAGATAGACACTCACAACAAATGCAGAAAATCGTTTTGAGCAGTCTCTAGTATTTCCTTCGTAGCCTAGGTCACTCTACGGACCTCATTTGACGTTCATTCTTGTTTCCTTAGAAACTAGACACGAAACCCTTCAAAAGAGGAACGAGAACCATCTGCTTTCATTAAGTATTGAGGGAGAAATTATATTTACAAGTTCTGCTTTTGAATCAATGATAATTTTGACCTAGTCACATTGTTTCGGCCATAACTCCCTAAATACTTATTGTATTAGTATGGGACTTGAAACTTCAAAAACTAGACAAAATTCTCTTTACAATAGACACTTTTTTGGGTAGTTTTAATTGAGTATTGAGTTAGTTATGCCTGTTGCAATATTGGCCACAGATGCTGTCCAAAACAGAATATTTACAAATCAAACCATCTCTCTTTCCCAATTTCGAAATGCTTGTGAGTATGGGGTCTTGATGGGAGTTGTTGGTAGAAAAATTAGGGAGAATCAACTGTTGCAATGGGAGATTGAGAGAGGGATCGTAGTGGGAAGTCATAGGAGCTTGTGAAGTTCAAAAAGACTTCAACTTCTTGATTGTGTTGTGACCATACTTCTTGACCAAGTGAGTTCTTTATCCTATTTTGTGTTCTGAATATAGTAGGCAATGCGTGTGTACTTTGATGCTTGATTTTGCCTTGAACTTGATTTGAGCAGAAATTGTAATGGTCAATCATTTTGCATGTTGTATGTACTATTGTGATTTCATTGGGATGTTTGATTTCGTTAAGTTGGTTGTTTGGAAGTACCATAGTCCTGTTAATGAGTGGTGTTGAGTTAGGGGTCAAGTGGGATAGGTATTAGCATCCAAGGTGTACACCCTCCCTTGGGTTGGAGCGGTATAACCTGCCTGATTCTTCTTTTTCTCCCGGTAATCACTGATGTAGTGTTCATCCTTCTTGCAATAGTAACACTGGCTGGATCCCATGCGACACTCACCCATGTGGAATCTTCCACTAACACACACCAGATTTCGGAGTTTCACACTTCTGCACCTGCTTCCCTTTGTTGATGTTTCCCTTTGGACCCATCTGAACACTTGGTGATCCTGAATTCTTCTTATTCTGTCCATACTCCTTTTGGCTAGCATACAACCGCTTTAGATCCCTTTCAGCTATGTGGGCTTGCTGAACCATTGCTGCATAACTTGTGCAAGCAAAGGAACTCAAGCTTTGAGCCACATCCTCTCTTAAACCAAACTTGTATCTCTGGGTTTTCCACTGGTCATTTGGAACATAACCAGCCAACCCAAAGAACCGATATAACTTTAAATCTAGCAGTGTACTGCCTCACAGTCATACTACCTTGAGTCATAGTCAAGAACTCATTCTCTTTTTCTGCTTTCATGGCTGTTGGGAAGAACTGCTTCAAAAACATTCTACGGAAGTTCTCCCAAGTTTCGGGAGTTCCCTGAGTTCTCATCATTGCTTGGGCATTTGTCCACCAAGTGTCAGCTTCTCCTTTCAGCATGTGAGTAGCCACCCTCACTTTATTTTCATCCTCTATCTGCATAGTGTGGAAAATATTTTCAATGTCGCGATCCAATGCTGAACTGCTGTAACACCCTAGATTTTAGTTGACAATAAAATCAGGAATATTACTTTTCAGACATCTTAGAGATACACTTTCGTACTTTGGATCAAACTAAGGTACAACAACTGTCCTTAAATGACTCATACATTGTAGGGATGTCAAAAGGGACGGCCCGGCCCGTTTAGCGTTATGCGCGTGAAAAATCGGTCGGCCCGGCCCGGCCCGTTAACAGAACGCTGGCGCAAAATTCGTGCTCTGCCCGCGAAGTGGCGGGCTGACGGGCTGGCGGGTGAAGCGGGCCGGGCAACGCGGGCTGGCGGGCATCAATACCTTAGCCCTGCCCGCCTTTTTTTGGCGGGCCAACGGGCCGGCCCGGCGGGCCAAGCCCATTTTGACATCCCTAATACATTGATAGGATTTTTACTAAAAACCTTTAATTAAATAACATGAACATAAAACTAACTTTTTTATTGTTTTTACACCTATCGGAGTCGACACGACCAACTTAATCCAAAATACAAAGTATATGTTTCTTGCTTCAGTTTTCAAACATCAAGATCCTTCAAGGGTGAAGTCCTTTCTGGTTGCTATAACCTTCCTTACTCGTCACCTGCTTGTCTGAAAAACAACAACAATGAGTGGGATTACATAATCTCAGTGAGTCCTTTCGAGACTCCCTTACCATAATACACTCTGAATATCTTTTATTATTTTACGCATCCCCCTGCGCCTTAGACTTACATAATATAAAAGCTACGACGATACATATAGGGAACCCGTGTTCTATAAATAAATAGAACACACTAACCTAACCTTCTGAGCCTTGAGATTGGTTCATGACACCGACCCCAAGTACATCAACCATTCTTTAATTCATTTACGGTGTACTTATATATGTACTAGATAGTTTTCTCACTCGTTTCTTCGAAATGGGTTTAATTCGACACAAAAATCGTTTAACCATGTCCTCCAAACTCACACAATCAACAAATGAGTTCAACCAATAACATCTATCTTCATACGCGTTTTCAAAAGAAACGATTTTGCAACCAATTAGGAAACGTACACTTACCACATTCAAGCAACTTTCAACAGTAAACATTAATTCTCAACAACCACAAGTCTGTTAATCACTTTGCAATATTTAATTATAATTGTAGTTCTTCTCATTAGCTTTCCAACGCATTCAAGAAAACTCAAATTGGAGTTCTGGATCAAAAGTTACGAAGAAAACGGTCAGAAGGCTAACAGGAAGCATTGATAATCGATTATACAGCTTAATAATCGATTATGACAGGTACATAATCGATTATCTTAGAAATGAATTTTTTGTGAAATTGTCACTTCAGAATCGATTGTCACAGGTACATAATCGATTATGAAGCTGTTTTCTGCATAAAAATCGTTTCAGACAGTATCCATTCATTCCAAACCCAATCCAATCAATTCTTAACTTAACAATACTAAATTCCAGCATCAAAATCAGTCCAATCCACAACACAAACAACCAATCATATCAATCAAACAATTTGGAGTTAGTTTACACCAAAATTTGTCAACAATTCGGTTTAACGGTTTTTCAACAAAATCACGACTCGATAACGCACACCAAACCGAAACAACAACACAATATACTGATTTCATCGAATATAAGTAAGGACTCACCCGATTGAAGAACAACGGACAGTTCCTAGCAACTCAACCGAAACGCCCAAAAAAACCGGATCTCTCAAGTTCCAAAAGCTCTCCTACTCAAACCAAGCATCCGATTTGACCCAAGCTTCCATTTCTCTCTCTAGGGTTCACAAATGGAGAGAGAGCTTGGTGATGAATTTCAAAGAAACAAGAGCACCATTGGAAGGAGGAAGGTGAGATGATTCAAATGGTACTAAAATCTCTCACAAAACTCAAGCTTTCCTCTTGATCTCTCTTCTTCTCATCTCTCTCTCTCTCTCTCTCTCTCTCTCTCTCTCTCTCTCTCTCTCTCTCTCTCTCTCTCTCTCTCTCTCTCTCTCTCTCTCTCTCTCTCTCTCTCTCTCTCTCTCTCTCTCTCTCTCTCTCTCTCTCTCTCTCTCTCTCTCTCTCTCTCTCTCTCTCTCTCTCTCTCTCTCTCTCTCTCTCTCTCTCTCTCTTCTCTATTTCCTTCTTTTCCTTTCTTTCTTTCTCTTTTGTTCTTTCTTTTCTTTCATTCTTCCTTTTGTTTTCTTTTATTTCTTACGGGTTCTCACTCTCTCTTTTCTCACTTCCTTTCTTTTTATTTTATAACAATAGTGAGTGAGTGGAAGTGTGTGTTTTGGGTGGTAAAATTCCTAAAATACCCTTACTATCTATTCCTCACCTAAAAACCCCACACCAATCAATATTTAATTTAACAATCAATTAATAAAATCATCAATCAAGCACCATAAAAATAATTAAATTGATTATTTTGGGATGTTACGTTACACCCCAACTTGAAAAATTTTGTCCACAAAAATTGTTCACGTCTTACTTCATAAAAACGGATATAGATAACAAGAGATTGCATATAAGCAAGTTAACATCATTATCAATCAATAAACTTAAGCATCCAAAGCTAAGTGCATGGTCCTCTATGAAGTTATCAATCAAAATATGCTAAAACATGTATACATTCAGTTTCTTTTAAAACCTCAACAATGATAATCAGTATTTCATTCACACGCAATGAGAATTTTATCTCATCAAACCTTATCTTCCTGATCTTTAATTCTTATTCGAAGACTTGTCAAACCGTACAACTATGCTATATTACATTGTTATAGTAACCATTAAGTAGCTTATTCAGCCAAATAACTATTAAGTAACGAAAGAACATTACTCACTCACTTGTCATTCTAACAAACAAGCCAATACAAGATATCCGATCTAACATTTCACTCACAAACAAGGATAGGGTTTGAATGCAATGTAATATTCCTCTTTCTGGAGTCAACAAGGTGAGAAAACTCAATCAACTTAAATTAAATTAGTCCCTAGCCTATCCAGACTAGTGAAAGAAATCGAAATATCGCTTCGGCTCAACTATCCGATCTCTATTACGTTCTTCAATTTATTCCTAAAAAACACTCGGTAAAAGAAAATTTCCAACAACAAATGTAGAATCACACAAGAATTTGAGTTAACCCATCAACAAGTATATCATCAATTCACACAATGCATTCTCAGATCAAATACTAAACAAAATAGATAATATTAAACAAACATCTAGCAATTATGAGATTGAATGGCACACAAAGGAATTCCCTCTTCCAAATCTCTGTTCAAAGACATGCGAGATTATGATTTCAAAACTTTTACAGAAAGGAAAGAAAGTGGAACTTGTTTTGATTATAGATGCACATCAGCACATGTATGTCACTTTGCACACAACCTTGAGAATAATTCTTAAATGTTAATACGTTAAAATAACTACCAGAGCACCAGTTACTAAAGTAGGAATTTGTCTCCAAATTATCCTATATTCTAGGAAAATACAACCACAGTGACAGAGCTTCATTGGGGTAGTGTTGTTAATTAGCAAGGGCGGCGAGTAGCAATGGTGAATCATTTTTAATATAATGGATTCATGAATTTTTTTAGCAGTATTGCTGCTGAATCATTTTTAATATACTCCTATTGCTGTTTCAGGTTGGCTTCACAACAATAATAATGGGTTCCACACACTCATGAGAAATGATTTGGACAGAAATCAAAAATGATTTGAATCCCTAAAATGCATAAATCAAAAACCCTAAAATGCATAAATCACATGAACCAACCTAACAGAAATTAGAAGATTTATAGGTCTAAGAGAAAAGGCAAGGTGATTTACCTGGTAAAGAAGACCCACGACCGGAGGGTGGAGTGGTACGACGGAGGGTGGAGTGGTACGACGGAGGGTGGGAGTGGTGCGACGAAACTGTGAGCCACGACCGAAGAAGAGTCGCGCGCCGGAGGGTGGAGTGGTGGCGATGAGTTCGCGAGAGGAGTGAGGCGGGGCGGAGAACGCGAGAGGAGTGAGGCGGGGCGGAGAACGCGAGAGGAGTGGTGGAGAGTTGTGTTCTGTGTTTGTTGTCTGAGAGAGAAGAGATAAAAGGGTTCGCGTGGGTAAAAATTACAATTAACATTTGCGGCGGGCTTGCGACGAACCATCCATCGCAAACTTGCGACGAACATCCGCTTCAGTCGCAAAGTAGTGACCAACATGACTTTCCGTCGCAAATTATGAGCGGGATTTTTAGCGCCAATGCACAATCTCACTCGTCGTCACAAATCCGTCGCAACTCCGTCGCAAATTAGCGACGGATAGTTCTCCGTGGAAAACGTTGGTAGCAATATAGGCTTATTCTTGTAGTGATCTATTGGACTTAAAAATTAGTTTATAAATTGAACCGAAAAGATAAAAGTTTTGGGATAGTACATTTGCTGCATAATAGGATCCTTTAAATAACTTCGAACAAAAGTGGGAATGACTGCAAGGGGAAAATAGGACTAGATGCACACACATCATATACAATTATTCATGTGCAACAAACTTATCAAAACCATGAGCATGTCGCTTCACCTTTCATTATAAAACTTCTAAACATCAAGAGGAAGCACTACTAGACACTATGAAATTTGAATTCTTACTTCATTCCAACATTGACAAAGGAATTTATCCAAGAACATACATGAACACTTATCTTCAGCTATGAATATATCAATTCCAAATTATGGTATGCAATTTGCTTTGTAATGAAATCATAAGTTCAGCATGTCATTCATTTGTTGGACTGCAACATCATTCATTTTCATGTTACTAATGCTTCATAGGGGATCAATGATCAAACAAGTTGTGTCACAATTAGAATTGTATTCTTTTGCTGTTTTCTACTCGATTAGCCTCAACTCCAAAATTTCTAATCTCAAACTAACAGTTAAATAACTAAAGTCAAGATAATTTCCAGCAATATAACACACAATTATTATCATTGTCCATGATTTTTTAAATATGTAAATCAACAATATTCATCAACATTCATCAACATTAATCACACAATTCAGACCCGTTTCAAAATAAGTTAATTACTCAACTATTCACATATTATGGTTCAGTTCGTATCAATAAGACTTAGGACTTATACAGCTTAGCAAAAGGTAAGGAAACTCATAGGACAATAATTATTTTGCAAGTAAAGAAAATCTGTCAGTTCAAAGTAAGATGTGTTGTTTTGTGATAGAAAAAGTTTTGACTATCAAAAAGGAATTTGAGTAAGAGTGGGTTTAAAATAAGAGTTAACTCCAAGCATACATTTTGAAATCCTTTCGTATTAAGCAATCACATCAATCCATAACTCAAATGACAGACATATAATAAAGCCAATCATCAAAATCACACAAGAATGGGAAACTTCATAATTACCAAAATACAATTACAATTAAATGATTGTAATCAAAAACTTCATATTCAAAAACCATGAAAGACACATTGTATCATCAATAAACAATACCAACAAGCATCAGTTCATAATTTTATAACAAGGAATATATACTAACAAGTACATGCTTAACATAACTATAATTCATCAATTGCAGGTTCCACAAGCAATCAAAGTATTCATAATACAACCAATTCCCGCATTCTCCACTAATCATTTGAAAATATTTGTTTCAATGAACAACTTCAATATTTGATGATTGTGATAAGTGAAACATCCAAAGTATCCCAAAAATTTCAGAACACAATCAGCAAAAAATTCAAAATGCTCAAACTCCTATAATCCACACAATGGAAAATGAACTTTCTTAAAATATCAAATAGGATTGTACAAATACGAGATAATCCCCAAGAATCCATCAACCAGAAACAAGAACATTAGCCTTCATTAGAAGAAGTTATCAAACATAATCATCACACAGGTAGTGGAACCTCATATATACACCTTTGCTTATGGGAGCTACAACCCAATAACCTTTTATTATCATTGTTTTCCCCATCATGCAATTCATTAACAAACATGCACATCAATATCATCAACCATACCCTTACCTATGCATTCATATCCTTACAAACTTGATTTCAACTTTCTAAAGCCTCGATTGACTTAACCACTGAGGGTTTGGGAAGACTCTAGGAAACTGAGATCTTAATGGAGAACTTGAGACTTCCTAAAAAGTTAGACTTGTCAGAAACTCACAAGCTTGGTTAAGCATGAAGTTTCTCTATCACGAAAGGATGGAGTACTAATAATAGGACAATATCATAATCTAATGAGCAACAACCATTATAAAAGACTTGGAATGTCGTAGGAACCAAAAGCTATATAAGGTTTTGATTTAAATGAAAGGAACATCGAAAATATATTTCTTCGTTGAAACGACGGAACGCAATATTTTGAACCAGCTCGAATGCCCATCCCTTTGTTCCGCAATCATCCTCTGTCGCCCTCTGCTTCCGCTGTGCGCTCTAATAAAACAAAGTCGGGAATCCTATGGTTCGGGACTTTCGGGGCTAAGGCAATCAATTGTTGTTATCCTCAGTACCTTGCATGAAATATTGAGTTGATCAAGCTCAATGCTTCACACAATATACCGAGAAGTTCTAACAATTACTTGTCATAATCCCTAGCTGACTCGATCTATTTAATCTATTTACCGCGGAATCACTAAACCCGACTAGGTCGAACTGCTCTGATACCAAAATATAACACCCTAGATTTTAGTCGACAATAAAATCAGGAATATTACTTTTCGGACATCTCAGAGATACACTTTCGTACTTTGGATCAAACTAAGGCAAAACAACTGTCATTAAATGACTCATACATTGAAAGGATTTTTACTAAAAACCTTTAATTAAATAACATGAACATAAAACCATTTTTTTTGCACCTAGCAGAGTCGACACGACCAACTTAATCCAAAATACAAAGTATATGTTTCCTGCTACTACTTAGGCTGAGCCCAAAACTAGAAGATAATACAAGAATTCTCATCATGAAACTAGCACAAATACAATGTGCTTCAGTTTTTAAACATCAAGATCCTTCAAGCGTGAAATCCTTTCCGGTTGCTATAACCTTGCTTACTCGTCACCTGCTTGTCTGAAAAATTACAACAATGAGGGGTGAGACTACATAATCTCAGTGAGTCCTTTCGAGACTCCCTTACCATAATACGCTCCGAATATCTTTTATTATTTTACTTATTGTTCTGGAGTCAACCAAGGGGTCTCATTAGCAAAACCAGGAGGTACGCTTAGCAAATAATATGGATCAGCCCAACCGATTCAGTCCATACCCACCTCATACGAGCCCAACATGCTTGGACGGTCAAGATCGACTCTACCCATCCAACGATCCTCGAGAGGGCACGATTTCCTATAAATACAGGCAAACTTTGCCCTAAGAAAGGTTCAATCTCTAATCCTTAGTACCTTCAATCATATATTCGATATACTAACTTCCGCGTCGGAGTGGCTTGCAGGTACCCCCCGGGCGCTCACTGACCTCCTGCCAGGACAACAAGAGACCTACCAACAGCAGCCGACCAAAAAGCTGCTCGGTACAGAACATTGGCGACTACAGTGGGAGATATCTATCTTTCACATCATCACTACTCGAACTTTTCTCTTGCTGCTCCATGGCTCCCAGGGGCAGACCCCGGGTTCAAAGCATTGCCATACCCGCACCCCGACCGGAGGGTACCCCCGAGGGCAACGTCTTGACTATACAAGACGAGGGCACCAGTCAACCTATCCAACCCTCTAACGTGAATCAACTTTTCGACCTCCTGACCAGTCGCACTCAAGCTATGTTGGAACAGGAAGCACGACTGAGGGAGATTGAGAGGCGTGTGACCGCCCTACCAGAACAACCTCCAGTCAACAGGGTGACAGTTCCTCCAACGACGGTGACCTCAAGGCGCCACCGGTCGTCACCTCGGAGACATCATGTCCATCGCTCTCCCCCAGGCGACGCAGGCATGGGGAATTAGGCTCACCCCAAGGGACCTATCGGCCTCGTGACGCCCACTCCAGCACCTCCTCACACGCGTCCCCTAACACTCATCAGAGGTCAAGGGGCCGGGTTGTCACCCACAGAAGGCACCACCGGGATTCTCCATCGAGGAGATCCCTCGAGCGACACAGGTATCAAGAGCTGGGCTATGAAGACACCTCCCCCTGAAACTCAAGAGAGTTTTCGGAGGAGGGGCCGTTTACGAGAAGGGTAGACGAATGCCAAATCCCAAAGGCCTTGGAAAAGATGCCAAATCTCAAGATGTACGACGGGACTGGAGATCCGGACGGTCATCTGGCACACTTCTCCCTAATGATGCGCTACAGGGGCGCCAGGGAACCCGTCCATTGCAAAATCTTCCCCTTACTCTCGAGGGTTCCGCATTAGAGTGGTTCCAAGAGTTGAGGCCGAACTCCATATCCTCATGGGGGCAGCTGGCGAGAATGTTCACGGCTCGTTTCACTGCCTCCCGGCTAAAGCCCAAATCTGAAGAAGCACTGAGAGCCGTCAGGCAGCATAACCACGAGACACTGAGGGAGTATATTGAGCGCTTCAATAAGGAAGCTTCGGGCGTTCGAAGTTTGGAGGACAGGCAAAGGTTGTTCTGGATGAAAGACGGGTTGAAAAAGGGAAGTTTGTTCCAGGTCGATGTAGGCATCAACAAGCCTAAGAACTTGGGCGAGTTCCTTCGAAGATCCCAGAAATACATGAACTATGAGGAGGATGATATGGCTTACCGCGAGGCAGCCAAGGCGGGGGGCGACAGGGAAGTCACCCAGGAGGTACGCCGGCAAAAGGTAACAAGAGGCGTACACCGTGAGGGACGCCCCCAAGACCCTCAGGTCTTACTCCCCTCGTCACCTCAAGGGCGCAAATCCTGGCTGAATGTGCCAACGCTGAATTCAAAGACATCAAGAGGCCAGAGCCTTTGGCGTTGAAAGAGGGACAAAACCCCTCGAAGAAGTGGTGCCGCTACCATCAAAGCGGAGGCCACGACACCAATGGCTGCCGCACGCTGAAGGAAGATATTGAGAAGCTGATCCAGAAAGGAAAGTTGACACAGTACGTGAAGAAGGGGGGAACCGAGTGGCTCGCGCAAAAGAGCCCGATCCCCCGAAGGTAGATACAGGTCCCCTAGGAAGGGGAAGGCCCCAGTCGGCGAGGGGGTCAAAAATGGCACTGATGAATCAACCGATAAAGAGGACATCCAGAGGCCCAAAGGAAGACCAGTGGCCATGGTGATCCACGGGAGAAACCCCCATGATGACTGGGGGTCAAACAAATCAATGAAGAGGAAGTGGAAGGAGATCCTCAGCATTGTGTCAACCTCAGTCGCCAGGAAGGGGCCAACCAGACCGCCCCTATCCTTCGACGACAATGATCTGCTCAATGGGAAACCCAACAAACACGTCCCACTGATCATCACTGCCATTATCGCCAACGTCGAGGTAAGAAGGATCCTGGTTGACCAGGGAAGTGCAGTAGATATCATCTTCGAAGACCTGCTGCAAGTGCTGAATATCTCCCCCGATGACCTGACTCCATACCGAGGAGGGGACCTAACCGGGTTTAATGGATCGAAGACTAAGCCACTCGGCCACCTAGAGCTAATGGTCACCTACGAAAACCCCGACGGTAAACCGCCGTTGTTCAAAACTGTGAAAACACCCTTCCTGGTCCTCCCATGCAAGTCGATCTACCAGTGCATCATTGGGATGCCCACGTTGGGGAAGTTGGAGGCAGTCACCTCAACAGTCCATTTGAAAATGAAGTTCTACACTCTGGAGAGTGAGGTGGTGACCCTCCAGGCGGACCTGGGAGGAGCACGCAGATGTTTCTATATAAGCTTTAAAGATGAGAAGGAGACCACCAAGCTAAGAGGCTCGGGTAAGGGGTTCACAGAAGAAGCTGAGGTGAATCTGACAGACTGGGATGCCAGAAGTGACTCAAGTAGTGAAGAAGAAGCGGAAAGCCAACCCAAAACCAAGGGGGCAAAAAAGGATGTGAAGAAGTTCAAGCCGGATGGAGAATGTCCTCACCTCCTTGAGGAGGTTAAAAAGAAGCTCACCATCAACCCGAGGGAGAACGGGGACCTATTCCTCTATTCGGCATCTGGCTCATAGTTCCAATACTTAGAACGTTTTCTTTAAAAGCAGTTGGTTGTTTAAGTTTAACACGTCTACTTTAAGAAGTTGGTTGTTTAGGTTTAACACGTCAAAACAATTTACAACACACGTGCGAAGGAATTAAACCTTACTATTTACGGTTCAAGATGTTGTTTCGCAAATCACAGTTTTTGCTCTAGTACCTTAGAAAAAACCAAGAGAAACTGGCGCCCAGCACAGAAGCAACCAGCGCCTAGGAGGGCACCTGGCAGGGCGCCTATAAGGAGAAGCCAGCGCCGAGGAGGGCGCCTGGCAAGAGGTGGTCTGAAAACCAAGTCCCGACTCAAACAACAGGGGACCAGGCAACCAGGAAGAACCAAGCACGTGTCAACCTACCCAGTTCACGAAGCGGCTATCAAGAGACGTCGCAACCTCTGATGGGTGAGTTAAGTTCAGATAGATTCTGATAAACTCCTGTCAGAGTCCCTAGATGGGCAAAGCGGCATCGCAAATGTCGCAACCTCTAATGGGTGAGTTAAATTCGGATAGATTCTGATAAACTCTTGTTAGAGACCTAAGGCGTGAAGCGGTATATCGAAAAGGTCGCAACCTCTGATGGGTGAGTTAAGTTCGGATAGATTCTGATAAACTCCTGTCAGAGTCCCTAGATGGGCGAAGCGGCATCGCAAATGTCGCAACCTCTAGTGGGGAATTTAAATCGGATCGATTCTGATAAATTCCTAACAGAGATAACATTTGTTGGAATATCTGATAACCTTAGAGGGGGGTGAATAAGGTTATGTGTGAATCTTGGATTCTTTTCAAAATAAATGATAAGTTTATTTAAATCAAATGCGGAAAAAGAGATTTGAACTTTATCAGATATATGCAAACAGGCAGATCAGGCATAATTAGATATTTCTCTATATTCAATATTCACAATAAGGTTGTTTTATAAGTAATGCAATGATATTGAATATAGCAGATCTACAGTAGTGATAGAGAAGATAATAGATAAACAGATTTGTAGTTCAGAGAGTATAATGATAACCAGATTAACAGATTCAGATCAGAGTAGAGATATAGTTATACAATAAATCCACTGAGTGATATTTTAAACAGATCTAAAATAGTATAATAATATGGACAGATATAAGCAGTAAGAAATGTAAAGAGATAGGGATAGAGATACACCAGGAATTTAGCGAGGTTCGGGATAAAAGCCCTACGTCCTCGGCCTCAGGCTTTGCAACCTTCGGACTTTGATGGCAACCACATATTGAAGAATTGTTTACAAACAGGCAACTTCAAAATAGCAAATCTCAATTCCGCCGAACTGAGAACCCGAGCACCTAGCTAAGGATTTCAACACCGCTTCAATCTCCTGATTGAACGACCCAAGAGCACCTCCCAGGATTTCACTACCGCTTCAATCTTCCCCGATTGAACGACCCAAGATCACCTCCCAGGATTTCAAACCAACTCAATCTCCTGATTGAGAGACCCAAGAAAACTTCCCAGGATTTCAAACCAACTCAATCTCCTGATTGAGAGACCCAAGAACAAATCCCAGGATTTCAGAGTGACCCCACAAATAGAGTAACGAATACAAACAGAGATCTCTGATCCAATCACCTCAGATATAATGACAGTATAGTGACTAAGAGATGAGTGATATGGAAAATAGAAATTGATATGAAAGTTGAAGCTCTATTTTCTCTCTCTCTCATATCTAGAAATTTCGTATGAGAGGAAGAGAGAATTGTTGAGAAGTGTGGTGTTTTGAGAAATGAAATCACACTTGTATTTATAGTGTTAGGAGAGGTTTGAAAAAATGAAACTCATTTACTACATAGTATAATCGATTAGGCCCTCATGTGAAGCATATGCATAATCGATTGTATGTTTAAATATGGAAACTTGGAATAGCTTGATAATCGATTATCACATGTAGTTATATTGAGCATGTAATCGATTATTGTTGTCAAAAGGAAGGTAAGGGAAGCCACTAATCGATTATGATATATGGTTATTTGAAGCTATAATCGATTTTGGATGTAAAACAGGAAAGAAAGGCAAGCCACTAATCGATTATGATATATAGTGCAAATGAGGCTCTAATCGATTTTGTTGTCAAAAAAGGAAACATTGGTTAGCTAGCTAATCGATTATATACTTCTTAAAAGGTTTTGGTAATCGATTATTGGCTTTTTAAAATGATAGGAATTGTTTTCAAGCTTTCAACAAAACTATTTTTAGGGTTTAGGCTTTCAACAAAAATAGTTTTAGGGTTTTTGTTGCCACCTTATGCATGCATGCAATTTTATAAAATATTTTTCAAAACTATTTTGATGCACCATGCATGTTTTGAAAAACTCATCTCTCAGCTACTAAAAGTCATAGACCTTCAGTGATAGGACCTTACACAGTGTCCTAAAGAAAGCGGATAAACAAATAGGCCGTCTTGAACTGCTGAGGTGGCTTCTTCTCCAAGCTGCTCCATTTTAATCTTCCTGCTCTTTGCTTTATGTCCTGTACTTAATTCAACTTGAACCATTAGTAGATAAGGTGTAATTTGTTGTCATACAAAACAAAGAGTGTTTGCCCTTGGTTCAACAACATTGCCACGAGACGATAGGAGGTGATACGTTCAGAAGCGTGAAAAATAAGCAAGACAAAGGAAACGTGGATATAATGTAAAATCATCAGTCAAGCTCCATGGCTTGCCCGGCCATCTCCCGCACCCTTTCCTCAGCCGCATCTTTCTGTTTCTTCATACTGTCCAACTCATATTGGAGCTCCTCCATTTGCTTTTGATAATGGCCAGCAGCGTCTCTTGCCCGACGAGCAGATTCCAGCGCTTCGTGTAAATCCACCTGAAGCAGGCTTATATCCAAGAGAAGCCGATCCCTTTCCTCGATCACCCCTGCGCAAAGAGAGCAACAAACACGACAAAGTTTAAAACCAACACCACCAGCGCCCATGAGGGCACCTGGCAAAGCACCTCTAAGAAAGCAGCCAGTTGTTGCTGAGCATTTTGCTGCTGTGTCAGTTGTTGTTGATGCATAAGCATCATATCCTGCATCATTTTCTGTTGGTTTTCAATCACATTTTGCATCCATTCGAAATGCGGATCAGCAGGAGGAGGATCTCCTCTACCTCTTCTGGCCATGATTCTGCGAAATATGCACAAAGTATTAAGTTGATCAAGCTTAATCTTTAATAGCATACTAAGAAGAATCATAACTAAAGGAAGTAAAAGACTCCAATAGCTACGTCCGACTAGGTCGAACCGCTTTGATACCAACTGTAACACCCCAGTATTTTTATTTAGTAAAAATACCCAAGTGTACCATCTCTAGAACATCAGAGATATATTTCCTGCTTAGACACTGAATATCACTATAATTTTTCGCTGAATATAAACCAAACAGTCTTATACACAAACAAGACGATACGGTTCTCAGACCATGAACCATCAGCAACTATAGTATTCAGTATCATACAAGAAAGCGGAAGTAAGATAGAACACTAAAGACATAGTGTTTCAATATATAGACAACAAAGGGAAACATAAACTTAAGCATAAAGCTAAGTCATCAGCAACCATCCGAGCTCCACCTACTCGTGCCTCTGTGGTCCTCTCTTTCCCTGTTTCTCTGTAAAACATCAACATATAAACAATGAGATACAATCTCAGTGAGTTCTACCGAGACCCCTACTAACACTCTCGGTTCAATTATGAAACATTTTTAATTCAACACGACACTGACTGCAAATCCAGTGCTAAACCCGGTGAACGTGTCATAACTCAGTGCGACACCGACTGCAAATCCTGTGCTAAACCCGGTGTATCGCACAGTACGACACCGACTGCAAATCCTGTGCTAAACCCGTTGAACGTACAACAAAACTCTTAACTTAACACCGGCTGCAAATCCAGTGCTAAACCCGGTGAACCATATTCTAGGACTTTCTTCTATTCGTGGTTTGATTATAACCACGTGCATTTTAATTCAACACGACACCGACTGCAAATCCAGTGCTAAACCCGGTGAACGTGTTATGACTCAGTGCGACACCGACTGCAAATCCTGTGCTAAACCCGGTGTAACGCACAGTACGACACCGACTGCAAATCCTGTGCTAAACCCGGTGAACGTACAACAAAACTCTTAACATAACACCGACTGCAAATCCTGTGCTAAACCCGGTGAACCCCCTTACCAATAGCATTTTTCCCAATGGCACGGAGTCTAGGGTAAGGGATCATGACTGCCCCGCCTAGTATGTTAATCCCTTGGGTCGTCACCCAAACTCGATATAATATACACATATATCCATTATCATATGAACCCATAGTTCATTTACATTAGACCTTATCCGAACATTTAGTTCGCATCATAAACAAAATCTATGTTTGCTCTCGCATACTAATTCGCCACTTTTAAGACCATTTATAACTTCAAAAACAGTTCACTTTACCTTTTAAATTGTATATTCAGTTAGGCCTCTGAATAAGCTTTCAAACGCATCTTAGAACACCTCAATCGGGTTTCCGGATCAAAAGTTTTCGCGAAAACAAAATCAGTGTACAGTTGCTGAAAAACTGCAAAGTGTCGCGACGCGAACTGCTACCGTCGCGACGCGAAGAGAGTCAGAAACATTTTCGTTGCAAAACTGGGCCTGGTCGCGACGTGATGGGCACGCTTCGCGACGCGATGGATGCTGAGAAAGGCAGATTTTTGCGGTTTCTCGCAATATCCGCTATTCCGCTCAATTCCGATTCTTGTTCCGATTGAAAACAGTCCAAACAACCAGAAAAACAGATTCAATCAATATCACACAATCAGTCAAATCAATCAAAAACTCAATCTAAACGAATTTTATCAAAATACGACATATTTCCAAATAACAGTTTTCGACTCAAAATCTTTCGAAATCAATCAACGTAAAATTCATTGTCAAACGAAATAATCCTAAGCGTGATTAAAACTCACCGATTGTGATGAAAATCACAAATAGCCGAGACTTTCCGCGAAATTTCTTTTCCGACATAATCACACGAACGTTCCCCGAATCAACTTTACGTTCCGACGACAATCGAATCCGCTTCCAAATCTTCCCATTCAACCATGAGTCACCCAAGGACACTATTCATCATCTTCAAGCTCTAAACACTATTCATCCATAAACCCCAAATTTGATTTCTCAAACCCTAACCTTTGAAACACTAATTCTTCCACTCCAAGCTAGTTCCCAACCACTTATTTGAACTTCCCAACACTCCAAAACACTTGAAGGAAGAAGACAACACAATACTGTTAGACTTGAGAGTCTATAAAGTAACCTTAGAGGGGGGTGAATAAGGTTATAGGTGATTAATGGATTCTTTTCCAATTTAAAAAACTTTTTCGAAATTGGTTTGGATTAAATGCGGAAAAATAATATTTGACCAATATAGAAGAAGAAGAGGAGTAGAATGAGATGATGGACAGATCAATATTGTATACAGTAATAAAATAGATAATGAGAAGAAGGATATAGAGAGATCTGGATAAGATTACAATATGATATATTTGCACAGTTATATTGAGAATATGATAATATTAGTATTATAAGCAGTTATATCAAGTATATGATAATATCAATATTATAAGCAAATAAAGTGCAAAATATAACGAGATAGAGAAGAGAGAGAGACACAGCAATTTAGCGAGGTTCGGGATAAAACCCCTACGTCCTCGGCCTTAGGCTTTTCAACCCTTGGACTTAGTAACCACTATATTGAAGAGAGTTTGATACAAACAGTCGACCCCAATATAAGTGAATCTCAATTCCCCTGAATTGAGAACCTAAGCACTCTTGCTAAGGATTTCTAAACCAACTCAATAACCCTATTGAGAGACCCAAGTACACAGCCCAGGATTTCAAAACACCAACTCAATCACTTGATTGAGAGACCCAAGTACAAAGCCCAGGATTTCAAAAACACCTTGAAATAAAATAAATTACACAATAGAGTTCTATGATCCAATCACTTCAGAGAATGAGTCAGTTTAGAAACTGAGAGAGATGAGTGATCTTAGGGTATTATAGATGCTCTATAAGATGAGGGATGATCTTGCTTTTGCAACCACTTCAAAATTGATATAACAATAGAAGTTGAGGTTGCTTGAAAGCTTTTAAAAATATAGATATGATTTTGAAAAAGACAAAGCTTTTTGAAAAACAAGATTCAAAACAGTTGGAGCACAGGATCTCAGATCTAGATCTATAAGCAGCTTTTGAAAAAAGATATAACAATTTAAAATCAAAAGCTTATAAAAATAAAACAATGAAGAGTAATAGATCTATAGAGATTCGAATATGAGAGAGTAGAGAAGAAATAGTGAGAAGAGGTGTGAATTTAGAATTGAAAACACACACCTATTTATAGGTTTGAAAAAGGATAAAATTGTCATCTTTCATTTATGAATGAGTGAATCGATTCATAGGTGATACACTATGAAGTGTGAATCGATTCACACATATATATGGAAGGTAAGGTGTTGGCTTGTGAATCGATTCATGAGGTTAGGCAATTTAGAAGGAATCGATTCACACTTTTATTTTAGGAAAGAAATGTGGCTCTCTTTTAGGCTAGATGCATTGTCAATCAAAAAAAAGGAAGTCATGAATCGATTCACATGAGAGTGAATTGGCAAGGCATGAATCGATTCATGTTGTCAAGATTTAGGGAAGTCATGAATCGATTCATGCATCAAAGGAAACAAGGAGGAATCGATTCATACCTTCACAAAATCATTTTTAGGGTTTTGACTTTCAAAAAATATTTTCTAGGGTTTGGTTTTCACCATGCAATTTATTTTTTGAAATACTTTTCAAAATTCTTTTTTATGCATCATGTATGATTATAAAAGATCATCTCTCTCAATATCTAAAGTGTCACACACTTTAGGTGATAGGACCTTTACAAAGAGTCCTAAAAAAGGCTTAGACACAAAATAGGGTTTTGAACTTCTTATGATGCTTCTTCTTCAAGCTTCTCCTTTTTGAGTCTTCTTCCTTTTAAAATAAGTCCTGCACTTTGCTCAATGTGAAAGATTAGTAGATATATGTAATTTGTTATCATTCAAAATAAAGGACTGTTTTACCCTTGGTTCAACAAACTCCCCCTTTTTGATGATAACAAATTACATTATGCATAGGGGTTAAAAATCTTAAAAAAGGCTCCCCCTAAGCATATGCATAACAATAATCAGCATAATACCACATATAACATGAGCATAATATTTTCTCCCCATATATAACATGCATAATAATATTCTCTCCCCCTTTGTTTTCATCAAAAAGGAGGTGGGGTGAATACAAACAAAATCATAAACTAGCATAGTCAAGCATCCCTAGCTCTCTACGGATTTTACAAAAAGGAGCTTCGGCTAGGGGTTTAGTGAAAATATCTGCTAGTTGGTCATCTGTGCCTACAAATTTTAGTTCAATGCTCCCCCTAGACACATGATCTCTAATAAAGTGATGTCGTATGTCTATATGTTTAGTTCTAGAGTGTTGTATAGGGTTCCTAGCAATATTTATGGCACTTGTATTATCACACAAAACAGGCACATTTTCAAAAATTAGACCAAAATCTTGCAAAGTTTGTTTCATCCACAGAACTTGTGCGACGCAGTTTCCAACAGCCACATATTCAGCTTCAGCTGTGGATAAAGCAACACTGTTCTGCTTCTTACTAGACCAGGAGGTCAAACAAGGACCAAGAAAATGACATGTGCCACTGGTACTTTTTCTATCAAGAGTACAACCAGCAAAATCAGCATCAGAATAACCAATCAAATTAAAAGTACTCGATTTCGGGTACCACAAACCAAAGTCTATGGTCCCTTTAACATACCTAAGAATTCTTTTAACGGCTGTTAAATGGGATTCTTTAGGACATGCTTGAAATCGGGCACATAAGCATACAGCAAACATAATATCAGGACGGGAGGCAGTTAAGTATAAGAGACTACCTATCATACCTCGATACATAGTTTCGTTTACAGGTTTACCGTGTTCATCTTTATCGAGTTTGGTTGCTGTTGCCATAGGAGTGCTGATATCTTTTGCGTCATTCATGTTGTATTTCTTTAGCAGTTCCTTTGAGAACTTTGTTTGGGATATGAAGATTCCTTCTTTTAATTGTTTCACTTGAAGTCCCAAGAAAAAGTTAAGTTCTCCCATCATACTCATTTCAAATTCACTAGTCATCATCTCAGAAAATTCCTTGCACAAATCATCATTAGTAGATCCAAAGATAATATCATCAACATAGATTTGAACTACTATGATATGTTTGCCCTTGGTTTTAAGGAATAAGGTAGAATCAATCTTACCCTTTTTGAAACCATTGGCAGTTAAATGTTTGCTTAATCTCTCATACCAAGCTCTAGGGGCTTGTTTCAATCCATAGAGGGCTTTGTCAAGTTTAAAGACGTGATCGGGATTTTTAAAATCTTCAAAGCCAGGGGGTTGTTTTACATAAACTTCTTCTTCTAAGAAACCATTTAGGAAGGCACTTTTGACATCCATTTGGTGTAGTTTGAAATCCATGTAGGAGGCAAATGCCAAAATTATCCTAATGGACTCCAATCTAGCCACAGGAGCAAAAGTTTCTTCAAAATCGACCCCTTCGATTTGATTGAAACCTTGAACTACTAGACGACTTTTGTTTAATAAAATTGTTCCATTTTCGTCAAGTTTGTTACGAAAAACCCATTTAGTTCCTATGATGGTCCGATCGACCGGTTTTTCAACTAAGTGCCAAACTTTATTTCTTTCAAATTGTTCAAGTTCTTTTTGCATTGACAAAACCCACTCTGGATCAATTAAAGCTTCCTTGATATTATTTGGGACTATTTGAGAGACAAAAGCACTATGAAAGCATAAAAGATTAAGAGAAGAACGAGTTTTTACTCCCTTTGATGGACTACCAATAATTTGCTCCAGGGGATGATCTCGAACTGATTTCCATGTCTTGGGCAGATCATCGTGTGTTCTTCCATGGATATGGTCGTCGATGTCTTGGGGCTCTCGTTCCATTTCAACTTCATTTTGAGGTTCAACTTCCACCTCTGCTTCTTCTACACTTTCATTGTTAGTTTCAGGTGATCTATTTTCGATCACTTCTATCACTTCATCCTCATCATCAGCTTTCTTGACAAACGGGTTAGTTTCATCAAAAGAAACATGAATAGATTCTTGCATAGTTTTATCAATTTTATTGTAAACGATATAAGCTCTACTATGACTAGAATAACCCATAAAAATACCTTCAGATGATTTAGCATCAAACTTACCCAACTTGTCCTTTGTATTAAGAATGAAGCACTTACTTCCAAAGACTTTGAAGTATGAAATGTTTGGAGCTCTACCATTCCACAGCTCATATGGTGTTTTGTTGAGAGATGGCCTTAAGTATACACGGTTTAGCACATGACACGCTGTATCCACTGCATGACCCCAGAAATATTTGGGAAGGTTGTGCTCATTCAGCATTGTCCTGCTCATCTCTTGTATAGTTCTGTTCTTTCTTTCCACCACACCATTTTGTTGAGGAGTTCTTGGAGCTGAAAAGTTATGATGAATGCCATACTTTTCACACCACGTCTTGAATGATGAATTTTCGTACTCTCCTCCATGATCGCTTCTAATTTCTCTGATGGCTAAGTTTTTCTCGTTTTGTAGCTTTCTGCACAACTTAGCAAACTCGTTAAAAGCATCACTTTTATTTGCAAGTAGGATAACCCAAGTATATCTAGAATAGTCATCAACAATAACAAAGACATACTTAGACCCCCCTAGACTTACGACATCAATTTCACCAAACAAATCAAGATGTAGAAATTCAAGCACATTTTTGGTGGAAATAACAGGTTTTGATTTAAAAGAGGTTTTGTGCATTTTACCAAGTTGACATGCATCACATAATTGGCCTTTTTCATATTTTAATTTAGGTAGACCTCTAACATGCTCATTCTTACTTAACTTAGATAGATGTTCTATACTAGCATGTCCTAAGCGTCTATGCCACAAATCCACATCATCAATCAAGGTAGGCATACATACTATCTCATCACTTACATTATCAAAATCAACATAGTATACATTGTTTTCTCGAAAGCCAGTAATGTAGAGTTTAGAAGTCATATGGGTGATAACACATTTATCAACAGAAAAGTGCACATCAAAATCATTATCGCATAATTGACTAACACTTAGTAAGTTAAATTTAACGCCATCAACTAATAAAGCATCTTTAATTTTAATTGTGTTTTCCTTACCCACACAACCTTTACCTATTACTTGAGCAGATTCATTGTTGGCAAACTTTACAGATCCACTTGCTTTGTTGCTCAGTTTTAGAAACAGTGAGGCATCACCAGTCATATGCCTTGAGCAACCACTATCAACCATCCACACATTTTTCTTTTTAGCTGAGGGACCAACCTGCAAAAGAATTGTTTAACACCTAGCACGAGGTACCCTTTTTGTTGGGTCCTTGGGAGTTAGTCATCAAGGGGTTTGCTTTCACAATCCACCTTGGTTTCTTCCAGACAGGTACAAGGGTTCCAAGCTCACATATTTTACGGATAGGGCATGAAGAAGAGCTATGGTTTCCCTTTTGGCAATATGTGCATTTGAAGATAGTAGGTTTATGATTAGAGGTAGAAGCTACAAAGGTGATATTTTTGTTTGAGCTGGAGGTGGTGGAATTTCCTTGGTACCCAATACCTCT
Source organism: Astragalus membranaceus (assembly GCA_039519185.1). NCBI lineage: Eukaryota > Viridiplantae > Streptophyta > Magnoliopsida > Fabales > Fabaceae > Astragalus > Astragalus membranaceus. Next base: position 187,512,911 of record CM076848.1, read on the forward strand.
CCTATCAACATATTGATGTTGAGAGTGAAGCAACTGAGTCAAGGTCTTTTCACCAACCTCAAACTTTTTCAAAGATTCTTTCAAAAATTCATTTTCAACCTTGACTTTTTCAAAATTTTGTTTTAGTTCTCGAAATTCAAGGTTGACTGATTTGTGTAGTTCATTCTTTAATCTAGTGACTTCACTTTCAAGAGTCTCGATTTGAGTGGATAGGCTTTTGTTGCTCTTTGTTAGTTTCTTGGATTTTAACAAAAGTTTTTCGTGTTCGAAATATAGAGCCTCAAAAGCTTCACTCAGATCGTGACTACTATAGTCATTATCAATCATATCATCATGCATAGAGGAGGTAGAGGGACTAGAAAAGTTAAGGCTTACCTTTGATGTATCATTTGCCATGCTGCAGACAGCATTGTCGGTCTGCTCATCTTCTTCTGATTCACCATCAGTGCTGAGATTGTCCCATGTTGCTTCAGGTGTGTTCTTTGCCATGAGGCAGACAGCATTTGCAACTTCTTCTTCTTCGGTCTCACTTTCAGTGTCTGTATTGTCCCATGTTGCTTTCATTGCTTTCTTTTGCTTAGATTTCAGCTTGTAACAGTTTGCTTTGATGTGACCGGGTTTGTTGCATTCGAAACATCTTGGTTGTTCATCTCTCTTCTCATACTTTTCATCTTTGTTGTATCCAAACTTCTTTGAAGAATCACCCTTACCATGTTTGTTGTATTTCATAAATCTTTTGAAGTTCTTGGCAAGCATAGCCATATCTTCATCATCAGTATCTTCTTCAGATTCAACTTCTTTCCTTGCTACTTTAGTAGTTTTAGCAGCAAGGGCAAGAGATTTCTTCTCTTTTACAGTTTCTTTTTCTTGGTTCTTTTTGGCAGCCAGAACTACCTCAAATGCTAGCAATGATCCAATAAGGTCTTCTTGAGGTAAAGTGCCAATGTCTTTGGCTTCGGTTATAGCACAAGTCTTAGGGAAGAAATCACCAGTTAAGGATTCAAGGATCTTTCCATTCAAATCCTTGTTGGTGTATTTCTTTCCTAAGGCCCTCAAGTTGTTTACAATTAAATTTAATCTCTGATGCATTGCTGCGACAGACTCACCTTCTTTCATTTTAAAACTTTCATATTCAGAGGTGAGAATTCTAATTTTAGTATCTTTTACCTGGCTTGTCCCGACATGAGTGGCTTGTAGGCAGTCCCAGATTTCCTTTGCACTTTGACACCCTTTTACTCTACCATATTCTTCTTCACAGAGTGATAGATGAAGGATATTCATGGCCTTTGCATTTAGGGATATCTTGTCAAGCTCAGATTTTCTTAACTCACTCAGGTCGATGGTGTAGATGTCTTCTACCGGTACTTCTTCAGCTTTGCCGGTGGCTTGAATTTTTGAAGTGTCACCATCAGTATTACCTGGTTTTGTGATCTTGATCTTCATCGGGATTAGAGGACCATCCACTATGATTCTCCATAGAGTGAAGTCAATTGCCTGCACATGACATTTCATACGACTACTCCAGTAATCGTAGTTAGTACCATCAAATAGAGGAGGCCTATTAGAGGACATTCCTTCTTTCATGAAAGAACCCATAATTACAGATATGTAAAGGATAAATTTAGAATTGCGAGATGTAAAGCTCTAATATGCAATTCCTAGCTACTGATACCACTTGTTAGACTTGAGAGTCTATAAAGTAACCTTAGAGGGGGGGTGAATAAGGTTATAGGTGACTAATGGATTCTTTTTCAATTTAAAAAACTTTTTCGAAATTGGTTTGGATTAAATGCGGAAAAATAATATTTGACCAATATAGAAGAAGAAGAGGAGTAGAATGAGATGATGGACAGATCAATATTGTATACAGTAATAAAATAGATAATGAGAAGAAGGATATAGAGAGATCTGGATAAGATTACAATATGATATATTTGCACAGTTATATTGAGAATATGATAATATTAGTATTATAAGCAGTTATATCAAGTATATGATAATATCAATATTATAAGCAAATAAAGTGCAAAATATAACGAGATAGAGAAGAGAGAGAGACACAGCAATTTAGCGAGGTTCGGGATAAAACCCCTACGTCCTCGGCCTTAGGCTTTTCAACCCTTGGACTTAGTAACCACTATATTGAAGAGAGTTTGATACAAATAGTCGACCCCAATATAAGTGAATCTCAATTCCCCTGAATTGAGAACCTAAGCACTCTTGCTAAGGATTTCTAAACCAACTCAATAACCCTATTGAGAGACCCAAGTACACAGCCCAGGATTTCAAAACACCAACTCAATCACTTGATTGAGAGACCCAAGTACAAAGCCCAGGATTTCAAAAACACCTTGAAATAAAATAAATTACACAATAGAGTTCTATGATCCAATCACTTCAGAGAATGAGTCAGTTTAGAAACTGAGAGAGATGAGTGATCTTAGGGTATTATAGATGCTCTATAAGATGAGGGATGACCTTGCTTTTGCAACCACTTCAAAATTGATATAACAATAGAAGGTGAGGTTGCTTGAAAGCTTTTAAAAATATAGATATGATTTTGAAAAAGACAAAGCTTTTTGAAAAACAAGATTCAAAACAGTTGGAGCACAGGATCTCAGATCTAGATCTATAAGCAGCTTTTGAAAAAAGATATAACAATTTAAAATCAAAAGCTTATAAAAATAAAACAATGAAGAGTAATAGATCTATAGAGATTCGAATATGAGAGAGTAGAGAAGAAATAGTGAGAAGAGGTGTGAATTTAGAATTGAAAACACACACCTATTTATAGGTTTGAAAAAGGATAAAATTGTCATCTTTCATTTATGAATGAGTGAATCGATTCATAGGTGATACACTATGAAGTGTGAATCGATTCACACATATATATGGAAGGTAAGGTGTTGGCTTGTGAATCGATTCATGAGGTTAGGCAATTTAGAAGGAATCGATTCACACTTTTATTTTAGGAAAGAAATGTGGCTCTCTTTTAGGCTAGATGCATTGTCAATCAAAAAAAAGGAAGTCATGAATCGATTCACATGAGAGTGAATTGGCAAGGCATGAATCGATTCATGTTTTCAAGATTTAGGGAAGTCATGAATCGATTCATGCATCAAAGGAAACAAGGAGGAATCGATTCATACCTTCACAAAATCATTTTTAGGGTTTTGACTTTCAAAAAATATTTTCTAGGGTTTGGTTTTCACCATGCAATTTATTTTTTGAAATACTTTTCAAAATTCTTTTTTATGCATCATGTATGATTAGAAAAGATCATCTCTCTCAATATCTAAAGTGTCACACACTTTAGGTGATAGGACCTTTACAAAGAGTCCTAAAAAAGGCTTAGACACAAAATAGGGTTTTGAACTTCTTATGATGCTTCTTCTTCAAGCTTCTCCTTTTTGAGTCTTCTTCCTTTTAAAATAAGTCCTGCACTTTGCTCAATGTGAAAGATTAGTAGATATATGTAATTTGTTATCATTCAAAATAAAGGACTGTTTTACCCTTGGTTCAACAAATACTTCCTCACCTTTTTCCTTAAGGTCAAAAATGGCAAAGTGGGAGAGAGTGAATCATATGCTATGATGTTTGTATCAAATAGAAGGTGATGAAGTGGTGATCATTTCTCTTGTTGGAAGGATGAAGTTTTGATGAACCTAGATACCTCATTTTTCCTCTTCTTCCATCAAACCCGTTCTCTTCTCTTTTCTTCTTTTCTTTCTTTTCTTTCTTCTCTTCTCTCTCTCTCTCTCTCTCTCTCTCTCTCTCTCTCTCTCTCTCTCTCTCTCTCTCTCTCTCTCTCTCTCTCTCTCTCTCTCTCTCTCTCTCTCTCTCTCTCTCTCTCTCTCTCTCTCTCTCTCTCTCTCTCTCTCTCTCTCTCTCTCTCGTATGCTTCCTTTCTTTCTTTTCTTTCATTCATTCATATATACATATATTATTATATTTAAGTGGTAATATGGTCAATTGACCATATTGCCCTTAATCTCTTATTTCGTTCCCAAATCGTTTTTATTCCGTATTATCCGGTTAATGATCCTATGACAACCAATAATTAATTTTAGCACTCAATAAATTTACCAGTCAAGTATTAAATTAATTCAATTGAGTTAACATCCAAATAATTTGATTAATTATTTTGAGGATGTTACATCATTCAAGCCCCCTATAATGGGTTTGGACTTGGCTTAATTTTCCATCTTTTGAATCTCCTTCAAGTCCCCAATCAAAAGCCTAAAATTAAGGATTCCCTTTAAAGCCTTTTTTGTCTCAGCAATTTCCATGATTCCCAGATCAAAACAACTGTAGTCAACTAGTCACCAAAACCAATAGCTTACTAGCTTTTATAGAAGTTGAAGAAAGCGTTCTAGATTAGATCTGAAGAAGAAAGGGATTTTGGGGAAGATGAAGAAACGGTTCTGGATTAGATCTGAAGAAGAAGAATTAACCCCAATTTTAATTTCTTTTTTTTAATCCACGTCAGCTTTTAAAATAAAAAGTAATGATTTGCAAAGCCAAATAAGACACATATTTGACATACTGTAACTGGGGAGTTAACAGAAGGATGCAAATCAAAAAGTTGGTATTTGCAGGGATCTTTTTAAAAAAATTGCAATGACTAAAATCAAAAGACCCCTTATTTGCAAGGACCAAAAACATATTTAAACCTATTCTTTATAGTGCTGTCTTTTCAATACAGAAAGTACTGGGAATAATAAAAAAAAAAACAATAAAAACTAAAACAAAACAAAAAATATAAAAAACGTTCCAACTTTCAAAGCTCCAAAGTACACACCTCGGTCTTCATAAAGGATAAGTAATAATAATATGCTTGTTACATTGTAACACTACCCAAAAAAAGTAATAATAATACTAATGCCAAAAAAAGAGATAAGGAAGAAGGAAACAAAAAGAAAAGCCAGAGCAAATCTCAGTCCCTCTTCTCCAAAGAGCCATCCGCTATAACCAGTGTGCTCCAATGACATATAATAGACTCATGAAATTTTTTCTGGGGCGGGGCGTGGCCCTCCTCGGCCCTAACGAAGGTCCTCCCTTGTGTGTCACTCTCTCTCCTAAATTGTTCCACAAGTGCTTGTGAGGACCCAAACTCGATTTTGTGGTCTCTTTTATTTATGGAGAAATGAAGTTTGAAGGTGTCTTAACGGAGGAGAAGAGGAGGAGATACTTTACACCTTATTGGTAAAACGTCTAAACGACTCATTGGATAGGGATTAAAGAATCTCCTTTTTAACACGGACCAATACAACATCCCTTTTTAACTCTTCACTGGAGTTTTTTGATATAGGACTAAAATGTCCTAAAAGGTGCCACGTTGACTTCCACGTCTTCAGTCAACAGCATACAACACCATGTTAAGTGATAAAAATTGACTAAATTATCCCCCGTGATGTTGTTTTGGACCAAATTGTTCCTTTAATGTTATTTATAATAGATACACATGTGTTTATATGTGTAACAGATACACATGTGTTTGTATGTGTGTCAATAACATTTATTTACTAATCCCAAAAGAAAAAATTATGTATTAACAATATTCTTATTTACTAATCCCATGCACACACACTACCATCGCTCACACTCGTGTTTGAACCCGAAAGCCGTAGTCCCCATATCTCTGAAATTGCCAAGGCAACCAACAATGAGGGACATAAGAACAATGTTTTTGAATTAGGAGTAATCAATGATAATCTTTCAAAATAATTTATTTAATTAGTTTAGGTATAACGCCCCATATTTTGGATACATGAATTAACTAATTTTGTAATAAGTATAATCTTTTTGAATTTTATGTTTCTTGACTTTTGTGTGAAATTGTGCGTTTTCATTAAAATGTAATTTTATTTGGGCAGAATGTTGGAATTTAAATGAGAGGATAAAAATGTACCAAAAAAATGAGAGGATAAAAATAGAATTAGAAATAGAAACTTAATCCTTAAATCTAAGGGGCCATTCTGCAACACACGAAAAATTTCAAAACAACCCCTAATGTCCCTTGTTTAGGCACCTGGTCCTTGTTATTCGCAGCACCATAACATGCAACAAAGATAGACAATATCACAGACCACAAGTTGAAAACTGTCTTTGGGGTACTCTCTTTCCTCCTTGGGTCTTTTTCCCATATGGTTTTGATTCAAAGACATTTTTAATGTAACATCCCTAATTCCGCTAAATTTAATTTATGGAATTTGCGAATGATTTATTGTTCGAATGAAAGATAAATCATGTCATTGGTATGGAATAGTCGAAAAAGCAACGTTTAGTGGATAAACCATAAAAATTAAGGTGCAAGTTAGAGAGAACTTGGGCAAAAATAACGGTTTAGAATGAATTAAAGAGCCAAGGGTATTTTGGTCTTTTCCCAATCATCTAAACCCTCAGCTGAAAAATAACCTTTCCTCACTCCCACACTTTCATTTATCAAATTAGAAAAAAATTGGAGAAGTGAAAGTGAGAGGAAGGAGAATTTAAGTGAGAATTGCACATGAGGGGAAAATTGTCATCTCCTTCATTTTTAAAACACCCCCAGCTGACCTTGGCATCCCCACACTCCCACAAACACCACATTTGCAAAAATTTCAGAAAAGAGAAAGATGGAGAGGGAGAGGAGCCGCGAGGGAGAGAAAGGAAGAAGAGGGGGGAGGACCAAGTTCAAAGGTGGATGCATGTAAGTTCTTCTTTCTCCATCTCCTTCCATTTTTCATTCTCTATCTAATGATACCAACATCAAAGCCTGATTCTCCCTCATTCTCAAGGTGCCATTTTCAGATTTTCAAGCTCATATGACCAAGTTGGAGATAACACCATCATTGTTTTCGATAAAATTTGGAGACATTACCTTTACGGTTCTCGTTTCGAAGTTTTTAGTGATCACAAGAGCATAAAATATCTGTTTGATCAGAAGGAGCTGAATAACAGACAGAGAAGGTGGATTGAATTTTTGAAGGATTATGACTTCGAGTTGAAGTATCATCCTGGAAAGGCAAATGTTGTGGCGGATGCATTAAGCAGGAAGTCTCTCCACACCGCAGAGTTAATGGTTTATGAAATGGCATTGTTGGAGTCTTTTAGAGACTTGAATCTCAAGGTGACGAGGAAAAGGAACCAGTTAGTGTTGCGACAATTCGGGTTACCAGTGTATTGAGAGATCAGATTCGTATAGCTCAAGATGTCGATGTGAAACTACAATCCCAGAGAGGGTTACCAAACTTCACTGAGAATGGTGATGGTATTATCTGTTTCAAGGCTAGGATTTGTGTACCTAATGATGAAGACATCAAGAGGCAGGTATTAGAAGAAGCTCATCAGAGTCAATATTCCGTATATCCTGGATCCACCAAGATGTACCGGGATTTGAAGCGGATGTATTGGTGGCCTGGAATGAAAGCTGATGTTGCTGAGTTTGTATCTAGATGCTTAACCTGTCAAAAGGTTAAGGCAGAGCACCAAAGACCTGCGGGTCAGCTGCAACCACTTGATGTGCTAGTTTGGAAATGGGAAGATATCTAGGTGGATTTTGTTATGGGTTTGCCAAGGTCGCAAGCCGGTAATGATTCCATTTGGGTGGTGGTGGATCGATTGACTAAATCCGCTGATTTCATTCCCATTCGCTCAAATTACAAAGTCTCCAAGCTAGCAAATGAGTATTGAAGGAGAAAAGTTAGTTACAAGCTTTGCTTTTTTAACAGTACCGATTTTGGACCAGTCACCGTATTGTAGCCATAAATCCCTGAATACTCGTCGAAACAGTGTGGGACTTGAACCATATGAAACTAGACAAAATTCCCTACACAATGGACACTGGGTTGAGTGGTTTTAGTTGAGAATTGGTCTAGATACATTTGTTACAAAACTGCATGCTGATGCTGTAAAACAGAAGTGCAGTTTGAAATGTCGGTTGGTCGAATTTCGGTTTCGAGTCGTCAAATTTACGAGAGACATCGATTCAGTAGATAGGAAGGAAGTTCATAAGCAAGAAAGATTTATTGAGTTGCTGGATTCGAGTTTGAGCTAGCTTCGGAGTGATTTCGAGCTCGTAGGAACGTAAGACATTCGGGGACCGTTCGTGTGATTCGATTGTTCGTGTGATTCGATTGTTCGTGAACTTCGTTGAACTCCAAGTGTTTCAGAATTTGCGTGATTTTCATTACGTTAGGTGAGTTTTACTCACGTTTAGGGTTTTATGTTTTGTTGTTGAAATGTTGGTTGCAATCGGTATTTTGATTTCGAAAGATTATTGAGTCGAAAACGTTTTTCGCAAAATAACGTTTTACGGTTTTTATCGAATTTTATATGTGATTGTATGATCTGAGATTGTACTGGTATATTGCTGGAATGTTTGGTTGTTTTGTTGGAAATTGGATTGGGTTTCGATTGGAAGCGATCGGAGAAGCGAAACAGAACGAAATGAACAAATAGCGAATCTACTACAGGCAGCACGGGTAGTGCCACCTCTAGCACGGGTCGTGCTAGACTTTCTGTTTGAACTGAAATGTGGAATTTCAGTCTAGCACGGGTCGTGCAAGACCTTCTGCCACCGGTTGTCAAAATTTCGTTTCGCCGCTCCTTTTGATTCCAAACCTCTCTTAATCTTCTTCCCAACCAATTGTGATGATATTACCTTGATAAAATCATTGTTTTGAAGGTGACCAAGTTGATTTTTAAGAAAAGGTTTTGAAACTATAAATATCCGAAAAACCGAAAAATAGACCGCGTGTGAGTACATCTTTTGAATAACTAATCGGATTATGTGTACAACTTGGTACCGTATTATAACGCCGGATGTCTAGTATCGTATTCATCAAAATGGATTATAGAACAACGATAGATATAGAATATATCAAATATAGAAGTCGGCCCAATGCGGGTGTGGTATATAAATTATATCAAGTTGGGTGACGACCCAACGAATAGCATACTAGGCGGGGAAGGTCCTGAGCCCGTACCCTAGGCCCTGGAAACGTTATGGAATAGTTACTAACGGGGGTTTATCGGGATTGTGGCTGTTGCACGGCCGATGTTATGCTAAGTTCAATGCACGATTCGCCGAGATTATGGCTGCTGCACGGTCGGTGTTTCGATTGGTAAGCTTGTAATGGTAAAGTAACTTACATGGCTTAAAAATAAATGAATAACACATTAGATGCCGAGATTGTGGCTGTTGCACGGTCGGTAATGGGCTAAGTATATATATGAGCAAATAGTTTATAAATTTAACTATGTTGCATCAGTTTTATAATTGAACCGAGTGCTAGTGAGGGGACATGGTAGAACTCACTGAGATAATGTTATCTCACCCTATCATTATTGTGGTTTTTACAGAGAAACAGGGTAAGAGGAAGACATGGCAGCACGAGTAGGTGACGTGCTTATGGAGTTGCCGAAGACTTATAGTCTTGAGTTTCCGATTATGTTTCTCTTGTTATTTTCTGTTATGGTCATGTAACTTGTATTGGATATGAGTTGTATAAACCTATTCCCCTTCTCTGGTTATGATATTGAACAATAGACCTTGTATTCCTTTTGAGTTGAGGATCAAGTTAATTTTCATGGACTTGCAGACAGGTTGATCCGAGACATTGTGTTTTATTATCGGAAAAAATTAGTAGGTTCAATATCTAAACAAGGATTGTGTCCTCTGATTGTTGACACAGATGTGCATCTCAGTGTATCTACATCTCAGTTGGAGAATATGCTGCAAAATTTGAGAGATTGTCTCAATTCTATGAAGTAGGAACCCATGCCCCTAATGACAGGTGGAAGATGATTATGTTTAAACAAGGCCTTCATGGATATGTGAACCAAGGTCTTAGTTCCTACACTATGACCACTTATCCTACCTTAGTGCAAAAAGCTCACACTTCTGAGGAAGATCTCAAGAGGATGTATGCAGAGAAGAGAGATTTCCTGAAGGACAGGAGAAGGGGTAGTGAATCAACTTCTTCAAACCCTAGATACAAGGGAAATTCTGATAAAGGAAAGCAGGTACAAATGATAGATTCATCTAGGCCAAGTAAATGTTCCCTCTACAAGAAGTATCACAGAGGTAAATGTCAAGTTACACCAAATCAGTGTTACTTTTGCAAGGAAGAGGGTCATTATGCAAACAATTGCCCGGCGAGGAGAGCTTTCTTGGAATCTCCTGATGCTCCAAGACAAGCCCGAGTCAACACTTTGGACGCTCAAACCATCAAGCCAGATGATAATCTTATAAGGGGTATAGGTTCTATTTTCCATCAATCTGTTAATATACTGTATGATTCTGGTGCTACTCATTGTTTTATCTCAGAAGCATGTGCTGAACGGTTAGGATTAACAGTATCTCCTATATCTGAACCGATAACTATCCTTACTGCTGCAAAGGGTCGTGTTCGAACCCAGTCATTGTGTCTTAACTGTCTGCTTACTATAGGAGACAGGGATTTTGTTGTTGACTTTATCTGTTTGCCTATGAGGGGGATGGAGATTGTCTTGGGAATGAATTGGATGACTACCAACCATGTTACTATTGACTGCTTCAACCGTACCATTGGGTTTCCTTCTGAGGCGGTGGAACATTCACAGCCTACAACTGATAGTGTTATTTCTTTCACTTCAGCTAGCCAGTCTCTATTTCAAGGTGCGGAAGCTTTTGTTGTTATATTATCTGCATCAACTGAAGCTGGTTTGGATTTATCGTCCGTTCAGGTTGTGAATGAATTTTTAGATGTTTTTCCTGATGAAGTTTCCTCGCGGATCGTGAGGTAGAGTTCTCTATAGATTTGGTGCCTAGTACAGGGCCAATATTTATAGCACCCTATAGAATGTCTCCTCTCGAACTAAAGGAGTTGAAGTCCCAACTTGAGGAATTAATTTCCAAGAAGTTTATTCGACCGAGTGCTTCTCCATGGGGTGCTCCGGTACTGCTAGTCAAGAAGAAGGACGGAAGTATGAGATTATGTATCGACTATCACTACCAAATTAGCGGCTCTTTGCCACACTAAAATAGCCACATTTATTTTACACGTGGGTAAAAATTGGATGAGCCACGCTCTGGACAGTGGCTAAATGACCGGGAAAGGGTGTGAAATAATATTGTTTCTCGCTCACTTCCTCCCTCCTTAATCGCAAACTAAACCTCTCCTTCTCTGAAACACGATTCCACGATTCCTCTCTCCCTTCTGAAAACCTAGAAACACGATTCCTCCTCTCCCATTTGAAAACCTCTCCTTCACGATGAATCTCTCCTTCACGATGAAAACCCAGCCTCCACGATGAAACACCAACGATGAATCTCTCCTTCACGATGAAAACCCAGCCTCCACGATGAAACACCAAGAAACCTCTCCAATTCGTCCCTGACCAGAAGTGAAGAAGTGAATCGCTGAAACCTAGCCTCCATCGCCGAAACCTGTCCAGAAGTGAAGAAGTGAAGAAGTGAACCTCTCGCAACTCGGTGAAGCTCTCTCGCAACTCGGTGAAGCTCGGTGAAGCTCTCTCGCAACTCGGTGAAGCTCTCTCGCAACTTCCTTCTCATCGTAGGTACCAATCGTCCCTCGTTTCTTTCTTTCTTTCTTTATGTTTTCTTCTTTCTTCTTTCTTGATTTTAATGTTTCTTGTTCACTGCATTTATGGTGATTTGGGAGGGGAAACTGATTTGATGATCTCTAAATTGATGTTTTCTTGTTCTCATCGTACAGTTCCTTCTTTCAGTTTGATTTTTGCTGCTTTCAATTTGATTTTTGCTACATTCAATTAGATTTATATGCTTGATACAAATGTGTGTATTCTATTTTTGCTGCTTTGGTTCACTGATTTGCGATTCTATTTGATACTTTGGTTCACTGATTTGCTGCTTTGGTTCACTGATTTTTGCTGCATTCAATTAGATTTATATGCTTGATACAAATGTTTGTATTCTATTTTTGCTCGATACAAATGTGTGTATTCTATTTTTACGAAAACCACTTTGATGATACAATTAGATTTTTGCTGCTTTCAATTTGTATTCTATTTTTATAGTCTAAAAATGTGTGTTTTGCTTTGTTGTGAATCGTGATTCTCATTCACCTCGTTATTGACTTCATTCTTTCTTGTTGTTGTCTTGATTGCTGCATTCACAGTTCCGTCATCTTGTTGGCTCGCGGCGGTTTCGTTGATCTCAGTTGCGGCGAGGACGGCGAGCGGGCGAGGACGAAAGTGTGGTTCTCGTCAAGGTCTATTTCAAACGCATCGGCGGTTTCATCGATTTCTCCAATTACGAGCATCGTCTTTGAGGTTTGGCTCTTCAAGTTCCAATTTCCTTCACTTTTTTGAGGTCCTTGATACATTCTAATGCATCCGGTTAATTAACTATATATGCTGTTTTTTCTTCCGAAGTAATTATGTATTGTTCCTATTTGTTGTATGTAGTCGTATAATAAATTGCGAATAAAAGAAAAGACTAGAAGAGCATGTGCTAATATGCTTTTTATTAATCATTTAACATTTTTCTGCTATTAAGGCAACATGTTGCTAAATGATATCAAAAGGCTGCATGCATAATCAGTAACCTCTATAAATTATTCATTACTTGATGTTTTATTTGAAATAGTATTGATGCAATAGTGAAATGCTTACTTTATTTTTTATATTTGTGAACCTGTATGTAGCTGGCCAACACTTAAGAGTATATTGAAGATTTAAACATTTGAACTTAGTTTATAGGTTGTTTTCCTGATTGAGCAAGGTGCATATAATTGTAGCAATTTTCCTGATTGTATCGCTACTAGAAGAATTCTGTTTTGAAGCTACTCCAATGATGCAATTGTGAATCTATCTTCATTTGCTACCTTATTGTCATTTGCTATTTCAAATGCTTGAATAATTTCATTTCAATTTGCAAACAGATTATGCAATTATGATTGATAAGAGTTGGATTGATAAGCCAATAAAATCAAAAAACTTCTTGGATGGGGTAGTCCAATTTTTGGACTTTGCCTTTTCAAATGCATCAATCAATGGACAAATATTATGTCCTTGTAATACATGTCGATTTTTTCCTCGTAATAGAGTTGAAGTGTTCAGTCATCTCCTTGAAAAGGGTTTTCCAAGCAAGTACACATTTTGGAACATGCATGGGGAAAAGCATGTTCAACCAAATGTTGAATCAGTGAGCCAAGTAAAAGAAGCGTCTGCTAGACAACATCCAATGCAAGATATGTTAAACGATGTCTTTGGCGTCTTTGGTGACCAAGGAAATCAAGATTCTGGTCCATCAAGTATTCCTAACAGCGACAACGTAATGGACACCAATGACGTCAATAATAAGGAGCTGAAAACAATTAAAGAATTAATGGAAGACGGAAATCAAGAGCTCTATCAGGGTTGCACCAAATATAGCAAACTATCCTTCATCGTTCGTCTCTACCACATAAAAGTTTTGTGTGGCGCAACAGATAAAACATTTTCAATGATCATTGAGCTTCTAACTGATGCTTTTCCCCATGATAAACTACCTTCATCTTTCTATCAAGCAAAAAAGATGATTAAGACGTTAGGTTTAAGTTATGATAAGATTCATGCTTGCCCGAAACATTGCATGTTGTATTGGGGATCACTAGAGGATGAGAAGAGAGATAAATGCAAGATTTGTAATGAATCTAGATGGAAATCACAGGAAAATGATGGTGCGGCACATGATGTGATGGACGACAAAAAGAAAAAGAAGCCCCAACCAGCAAAAGTATTGCGATACTTCCCACTTATACCAAGGTTGCAAAGGTTGTACACATCCTCTACAACTGCAGAGCTATTGAAATGGCATGCTACAATGGCAAATCCAGATGGGTTGTTAAGGCATCCTAGAGACACTAAAGCATGGAAGAACTTTGATTTGTTGTATCCCGATTTTGCTTTATATCCTCGTAATGTGCGACTCGCATTAGCTACAGATGGTTTCAACCCATTTGGGACTTTAAGTTCTTCTAATAGTGTTTGGCCTGTGATGTTGTATGTTTACAACTATCCTCCATGGTGTTGCATGAAGCAAACTTCTCTTATCATGTCAATGATAATTCCTGGTCCTAAGATGCCTGGCAATAATATTGATGTTTACTTACAGCCTCTAGTTGCAGAGTTAAAAAACTTGTGGAATGGTGTTGATGCTTATGATTCCTCTGCTAAAGAAACGTTTCGAATGAGAGCTGCATTGTTTTGTACAATTAGTGACTTTCCTGGCCTTGACAACCTATCTGGGTGGAATACACATACATTGTTTTCATGTCCGTCATGTAAGTTTGATACAGAATCTAAAAGGCTGAAATTTGGTAGGAAAAATTGTTTCATGGGACATCGTCGATATTTACCGCTTGATCACAAGTATAGATACAATAAAAAGTCATTTGATGGCTCAATAGAGCTTAGACCTTCCCCTGTTCCAATGACAGGCTCAGACATATTGAGACAAATTGATGATAATCTCAAAACGCCACATGATGAGGGTACGAGTGCGGTTGGCCCACAACAATGGAAAAAAAAGAGTATCTTCTGGGATTTGCCTTATTGGGAGCATAATCTTATTCGCCATTGCCTTGATATGATGCACATAGAGAAGAATGTTTGTGACAATGTATTGTTCACAGTGCTTGACGATAAAAAACGAACAAAAGACAATCTTCAAGCTCGCAAAGACCTGCAGGAAATGGGAATTAGAGAAAGACTTCACCCATATCCCAATTCCTCTAAGTTTCCTCAGTCGTGTTTTAAAATGAAAAATATGGAGAAAGATATGTTCCTAAAAATTCTCAAAAATGTGGTTTTCCCGGATAGTTATGCATCAAATATTTCTAGATGTGTTGATACTAAGAAACGCAAGGTTTTTGGTCTGAAGAGTCATGATTCACATATCCTGATGGAACACCTTTTTCCAATTGCTTTTAGAAAAACTCTTCCTAAAGAAGTTGCTTCAGTGTTGATTGAGCTATGTAACTACTTTAGAGAAATATCATGCAAGGTTCTAGACGTCAAGAATATAGAGAAACTACAACAGCGAATTGCTCTCACCCTTTGCCATATGGAAATGATATTCCCTCCTTTTTTCACTGTTATGGTTCATTTAGTTATTCATCTTGGAGAGGAAGCAATGATTGCTGGTCCCGTGCATTATAGATGGATGTACCATGTTGAAAGGTATATTGTATTTATCATTAAGTTGATGATAAACTATATGGTTTAATTTTTACTAGGCTCACTTTCTTTTATTTTAGGACCCTTGGCCATTTAAAATCCTATGTTCGTAACAAGGCTACACCAGAAGGATGTATAGCTGAAGGATACATTATGGATGAATGTCTTACGTTTTGTTCAAGATATTTAGAGGATGGTGAGATTGAAACAAGATATTTTCACTTTCACCATTTGAGAAGATACAAGCTCATCGCTATGTGTTAACTAATTGTGAATTAGTTGATCCATTTCGTGAGTAAGTTTTGTGCTTTTATATAAAGTAAAATTTTAAATTATCCATTTCAATACCATTTTTAATAACTAAGAAAATTTTCATCCAGCAAGTGTAGAGTTGAGGTTTCTAGGATGCATCGTGGCAAGAGAAACTCCTCTAAAATTGTGGAAGAATATGTTCACAAACATTTTCACGAATGGTTCAGCGAATATGTAAGGACATATATTGAGTTTCACTTAATTTTTTCATCTCAAAGTATTGTGATCTATATATATATATATATATATATATATATATATATATATATATATATATATATATATATATAATTGTCCTAATGATTCCCAATATATACTAGGTTGCAAGAAAGGATGATCCACATATTACAGCTGAAATTGATTGGCTCGCAAAAGGGCCAAATGACATTGCAAGGAGATTTAATGGGTATAACATTCATGGATTTAAGTTTCGTACACAAAAGAAGGAACAAGGATTGAAAACCCAAAATAGTGGTATCGTTATGTCTGCTATTACAAAGAGATTTTCAACCGGCAAGGAACCTTTTGAAAAATCAACCGATGACAGGTATTATGGGAAATTGGTTGACATCATAGAGCTTGATTACTATGGTAAGCTAAGAGTTGTACTATTCAAATGTATTTGGGTAGACAATAGACCCAACAAGGGAATCAAGATAGATCAATTTGGGATAACAAGTGTGAATTTTTCTCGCTTGATGCATACTGGTGTGAATGAAGTAGATGAACCGTTCATCCTTGCAACCGATGCTAGAATGGTATATTATGTTGATGATCCATTTGATGAAGGCTGGTCTTGTGTATGTCATATGAAGCCTAGAGACATATATGACATGGGAGATGTGAACTTGATGGATTCAGAAGAGATCCTAATGGAAGACATACCTTTTTGCGAGCAAAATGTGCAGAACATTGAAGAATTACAATTAGTGCAAGATGATGACAATGAACAAGAACAAGGACAAGAACGCGATGAATCAAATTTTGATGAAGATCACAATAGCTCTAGTGAAGGAGATGATAACATGATGTTAGATTAGTTTGATTATGAGCTTTGTAATTCAGCCACAATTCATTTGTTGTTTAAGAATTTTATCCTTTTTCAGCTTTTTGTAATGACATGACCACTTTATGATTTATTTAAGACACATTTTTTTATCTATGGTGTATGCTAGGACTTGTAATAAGGAAGATATCTATGTATAGGTGAGACATGTATGTTTCAATAGTTAGTGACCGGAAGTTTTTCTTTTGTGAAAGGAGTATTCTCCTTTGTGACACATCGTCCCTTTCTTCAGTTTTCGAATATTCAGTTCCTAACATGTTAGCTTTTTGCAAATCATGCAAATATTTTATTTGAGATGAGGCAAAAACGAAAGCTTTCGGGAGAAGATGTGTTGCGAAGGGTACGTGGACAAAAAAATCAAAATGATGTGGAGACCCTTCAAGATCAGCATCAACAGAGTATCAACAACCAATTTGATGATCAATTTCAAAATGTAGACATAACTAATAGTTCATCTTATGATGATTCATTTGATGCTTCCTTAAGTCCAAATGAGGTTCAACCACAACAGAAAGAGGAGGGCCCTCTACTTGTCATAGTCAAAGGTAAAAATAACATATCATTGATAATCTTATTCACTGATTTTTTTAGTAGAAAAATATTACGTAACTATAGTGTTTCTATGTAATGGTAGATACTTGTACCGGAGAAACTATTACTCGAAAAATGGTAGCAAGTCAGGTTTGGCATTTGGAAAAAACCAAAAAAGTAGTTGTGGAAATCAATGGTAATGGACAAGGAAATGATAGTGGGTCAAACTTACTTGTGAGGTTTCTTGGCCAAGTCGCTGAAAGGTCCGCTTTCTGTCCTTTATCAGTTACAAGATGGGATTTGATGTCAGAGGACAATAGCATGCAGCAATGGAAGTGTATTGAGGTTACTATCTAAACTCTTAACACTTTTATTCTTTTATTGTGACTTTTATAATTGAATATTGACCTATAAATATAACATTTCAAGGATCATTTTGAGTTTGATTATGCTGCTGGTATTAAATGGGTGATGAGCACATTAGGAGATAGATGGAAGGCCCATAAATATAAGATAAGGTGTCAATACTTCTACCCGAACAAAAGTAAGGCCGAAATACTTGCCAATCCTCCTCCAGGTGTTAATCCCGTTGAGTGGGCTGCATTTGTGCATTACTATCAAACTGACGAGATGAAGGTATAAGTATTCTATATAAACTTATCTTATTATTTTCTATTCTTGTTTGAAATAAAGTGAGAACTTTGGAGACATATTGACTATCTTAGTTAAAAATTGTAGAAACTAAGTCAGCAAAATACAACAAATCGTGGGAAGCTTAAAGTCTCACATGCTGGTGGTAGTAAGAGCAATGCAAGAAGGGCTCGTCAAATGGTATGTTGTTTTAAAGAATTTCTATCTTATAGTAAAATAAGTTTTAGTATATGATAACTAGTTGTATTTTATTTATGATGTTAGGAGCTAAAATTAGGAAGACCTGTATGTCGAAGCGAAGTTAAATTGGCAACATTACTAAAGAAGGATGGAAGCTATGTGAATGGAGAAGGAAAAGCCATGGCTGTAAGTACATCTTATATCTTACACCATGAATTTGTTTTTGTTACTCTGATAGATTAAATTTTGTCACTAATCCTCTTAAAGCACACAATGCCTTTCTTGCCTGTCACAGAAACATTAACATATAATATATCACGCCTTAACCCAATCAGCTGGTGCAGCTGTAGCAGCAGCGACAACCATAGCATGCTGCTTCTGCCCATTCTGAATAGCACAAATCTGATAAAATCAATTTCAGATTTGATACCAGAGATTGGAATTTAATGTTAGAGAATAATATTCCTTGACTCTTTCTATCTCTCTTTCCCTGTCTCTCATCCCCACACAAAGACACATCTAAGCCAGCCTTTGAAAACAGTTCTCACATGGTCCCACGTTTTCTATCACATGCTCTTCCATGTGCTGTCTCAGAGGCTTTCCAGCAGTTGGAAACTACTTCATATGAGCATATGCAGATATATGTATATATATAGGGCTGTTAACTTCATTGATTGTAAACTTGGTTATTTGTACAAGTTAAAGTAAATTGCTAATGGGCCATACACCCTCCATAATCACAATAATTGAACTGATCAAATGCATTGGGAAATAATCACCGTGATTGGGAAATAATCACATACCAATGAACTGATTAGGAATTTAGG
Organism: Astragalus membranaceus; assembly: GCA_039519185.1. Classification (NCBI taxonomy): domain Eukaryota; kingdom Viridiplantae; phylum Streptophyta; class Magnoliopsida; order Fabales; family Fabaceae; genus Astragalus; species Astragalus membranaceus. The sequence goes on from CM076848.1 coordinate 187,531,646, forward strand.
CACCGTTCTTTTTAATTTACATTTTGCAAGTGAAATAATGGTTGAATTAATTTACATTTTGCAAGTGAAATAATGGTTGAATTACGAAGTAGGAGCCAGTAGATCTAGTCTCTTTTTTTAGTTTTAATTTAAATTATTGAACCTCTGTTTTGGATGTGCTAGAATCAATTATTGGGTTTTCTTTTTGACAATATTGGAGTTTCTTTCTATTCATACATTATTTCTATTTTTCATTTCAATAATGATAGTTTAACTGTTCCAGTATAATGGAGCATGTATGTGTAGGACCATTATAATGGACCAGTGAAAATGATGACATCAATTAACTATATATAGCTACTAGTAGCTGCTCCAAAACCTTGTCCTTCTTCCCTGTCAAGAAGTTTCTAAGCCATTTACTAGTAGCTGCATGTTTCTTAACAGATTGATTGTTTGTCTCTGACCTCCTGTATTCAAGTTGTGGTGGTTTCTGGGTGAAAGAATTTGTGATTTCTCTTCATTGCTTTGCTGTTTAGCTTTATGTCTGAATTTCTGATTACTATACCTTTGCTAATTTTAATATATCTGATGTTGTACCTATATCTGATGCTGTACCTATTCAAGTTGTGCTAATTTCTGATTACTATATCTGATGCTGTACCTTTGCTAATTTTAATGCTGCCCAGGGTTCTATATATAACATGGATTGGATTGTATCAAATTGTGATATGTAGATCTCTGTGTCTGTATTTGACAAGTTGCTTTCAGTACTATGGTCACCTTATTGAAAATATGTAGATCTCTGTGTCTGGATTATATTGATAGTCTTGAATCTTGAATCTGCATGGTGTTTGTGCTGAATTGGTGCTGAATTGGATCTTGACAATGTTTATAATTAAGTACCTTGGTGTTTGTGTGCTGACAAGTAATTTCTGACAAGTAACTAATCTGAATGGTGTTTGTGTGTTGACAAGTAATTTCTTGTTGGTGGCAATGTTTAGCAGAAATTAAACGGTAGCAGTAATTGATATGAGTACCTTGGTGGGCTGATTTGTTTGATTTGGTGCTTTATACAGGGTGCTTTATACTAAAATGTAGTGTGCTGATATAATATTTTAGTTTATGATGAATCTTAGTTTTTATGTGGGAGATTTCGCTAAATATTAATGATTATTTTTCCCAATAGGAGAAGATTTCAGAGAGCTTATCTGAAGATCAAGAACGTGCGGCTACTATAGGTGTTCCGTCAAAGATTAATGCTTATTCTAATGATGCCATTGGAAAAGCATGTGGAGCTGAACACTCAGGCCGAGTTCGTGTTTTAGGTCCAGGTGTTTGTCCAACTGTTGTTTTTGGAAATCGTAGGCATTTCCCTGATTTTATCCAAGTTGGTAACTCTGCCCAAGCGAATGTCGAAGAAGAACTTGCTAAAACCAAAGAAGAACTTGCTAAAACCAAGGAGGAGCACACACAAACCAAGGAGAAGCTTACACAAGCAACAAATAAATTGGAAGGTCTTCACAACTTCTTGCAACATAAATTTGGAGATGAATTATCGATGTTCAACCTAGGTTCATCCTCATCTTAGTCTAGATATTTAGAATCTCTAATTACTTGTTGATTGGGTATTTTTGTAGTTGTGGTTTTTTGGTAACTATATGTTGAATATTACTTTTTAATGGATGTTAGAATTTCATCTTAAGTAATTAATTAGCTATATATTCCAAAGTTTATTCCACCACATATTTATTAATTTTGCTTTTTTATTTACTTATTACATATGGTCAAATGGAAGAGTAAGTTGCCATTAACAAATAAGCTTTGTTTTAGCAGGAAGAATAATTATGGGTTAAGTAGGAAGAATAAATTTAAAAAAAAAAAAATTTGAGGTAGCCACGGTTAAACCGTGGGTAAATAGTGACTAAATTCCCGCGCGCTTCCCTCCAATCTAGCCACTGTTGGAACCGTGGCTAATATGTGCATATTAAAAGCTTGGAACGACGATTTAGCCACGGTTTGGCCGTGGTAAACCAAACCAAAACCGTAGCTAAGGGGATGTTACCACGGTTTGTGTAGGCGTGGCTAAATCTACTTTTGACCGTGGCTAAAATTTGGCGACGCCATTGGTTCCCACTGTTTCGGTAACCGTGGCTAATAGCGTTTGCTACGGTCTTGAGGGCTGTTTGCCACGGTTTTGACCGTGGCTAATCGCCGAGTTTTTTGTAGTGTATAGTCAATTGAACAAGATTACCATCAAGAATAAGTATCTGTTACCAAGGATAGATGATCTGCTTGATCAACTTCGAGGCGCTAAAGTATTCTCCAAAATTGATCTAAGATCGGGATACCATCAAATCAAAGTGAGGGCCTTAGATATTCCGAAGACTGCTTTCCGTACAAGGTATGGACACTATGAGTTTGTAGTGATGCCCTTCGGACTAACTAATGCTCCAGCTGTATTTATGGACTACATGAATCGAGTTTTTCATTCCTACTTGGATCAGTTTGTGGTTGTCTTCATAGATGATATCTTGGTGTATTCAAAGACAATTGAGGAGCATGCTCAACATCTCCGCTTTGTTTTGAATGTACTCCGAGAAAAGAAACTATATGCAAAGCCGTCGAAGTGTGACTTCTGGATGTCAGAAATAAAGTTCTTGGGTCACATGGTTTCCCAAGAGGGAGTAGCGGTCGATCCTAGCAAAGTGGAAGCTGTGTTGAATTGGGAGCGACCAACTTCAGTTACAGAAGTAAGAAGCTTCTTGGGGTTAGCAGGCTATTATAGAAGATTTATCCAAGGATTTTCACAATTAGTCCTCCCACTTACCCGGTTGACTCGCAAGGACCAGCCGTTTACATGGGATGCTGATTGTGAGGAATGTTTCCTCGAATTGAAAGAGCGGTTGACTTCTGCTCCAATCTCGATTCTTTCGAATCCGTCCCTGGGATTTCAAATTTACAGTGACGCCTCTGGGAAGGGTTTAGGATGTGTTCTTATGCAGAACCAGCACGTTGTGGCCTATGCATCCAGGCAACTGAAGACTCATGAACGGAATTACCCAACTCATGACTTAGAGTTGGCAGCTATTGTGTTTGCGCTAAAAATTTGGAGACATTACCTTTATGGTTCTCGTTTCAAAGTTTTTAGTGATTACAAGAGCTTAAAATATCTGTTTGATCAGAAGGAGCTGAATAAAAGACAGAGAAGGTGGATTGAATTTTTGAAGGATTATGACTTCGAGTTGAAGTATCATCCTGGAAAGGCAAATGTTGTGGCCGATGCATTAAGCAGGAAGTCTCTCCACACCGCAGAGTTAATGGTTTATGAAATGGCATTGTTGGAGTCTTTTAGAGACTTGAATCTCAAGGTGACGAGGAAAAGGAACCGGTTAGTGTTACGACATATTCGGGCCACCAGTGTATTGAGAGATCAGATTCGTATAGCTCAAGATGTTGATGTGAAACTACAATCCCAGAGAGGGTTACCAAACTTCACTGAGGACGGTGATGGTATTATCTGTTTCAAGGGTAGGATTTGTGTACCTAATGATGAAGAAATCAAGAGGCATGTATTAGAAGAAGCTCATCGGAGTCAATACTCCGTACATCCTGGATCCAGATGTACCAGGATTTGTAGCGGATTTATTGGTGGCCTGGAATGAAAGCTGATGTTGCTGAGTTTGTATCTCGATGCTTAACCTGTCAAAAGGTTAAGGCAGAGCACCAAAGACCTGCGGGTCAGCTGCAACCACTTGATGTGCCAGTTTGGAAATGGGAAGATATCTCGATGGATTTTGTTATGGGTTTGCCAAGGTCGCAAGTCGGTAATGATTCCATTTGGGTGGTGTTGGATCGATTAACTAAATCCGCTCATTTCATTCCCATTCACTCAAATTAAAAAGTCTCCAAGCTAGCAGAGGAGTATTGAAGGAGAAAAGTTAGTTACAAGCTTTGCTTTTGTAACAGTACTAATTTTGAACCAGTCGCCGTATTGTAGCCATAAATCCCTGAATACTCGTCGAAACAGTGTGGGACTTGAACCATATGAAACTAGACAAAATTCTCTACACAATGGACACTGGTTTGAGTGGTTTTAGTTGAGAATTGGTCTAGATATATTTGTTACAAAACTGCATGCTGATGCTGTAAAACAGAAGTGGAGTTTGAAATGTCGGTATGTCGAATTTCGGTTTCGAGTCGTCAAAGTTACGAGAGACATCGATTCAGTAGATAGGAAGGAAGTTCAGAAGCAAGAAAGAACGTTTGAGTTGCTGGATTCGAGTTTGAGCTAGCTTCGGAGTGATTTCGAGCTCGTAGGAGCGTAAGAGACATTCAGGGACCGTTCGTCTGATTCGATTGTTCGTGAACTTCGTTGAACTCCAAGTGTTTCAGACTTTGTGTGATTTTCATCACGTTAGGTGAGTTTTACTCACGTTTAGGGTTTTATGTTTTGTTGTTGAAATGTTGGTTGCAATCGGTATTTTGATTTCGAAAGATTATTGAGTCAAAACCATTTTTCGGAAAATAACGTTTTACGGTTTTTATCGAATTTTATATGTGATTGTATGAACTGAGATTGTACTGGTATATTGCTGGAATGTTTGGTTGTTTTGTTGGAAATTGGATTGGGTTTTGATTGGAAGCGATCGGAGAAGAGAAACGGAACGAAACGAACAAATAGCGAATCTACTACAGGCAGCGTGGGTCGTGCATACTAGGCAACGAATAGCATACTAGGCAAGGAAGGTCATGAGCCCCTACCCTAGGCCCTGGAAACGTTATGGAATAGTTACTAACGGGGGTTTATCGGGATTGTGGTTGTTGCACGGCCGATGTTATTCTAAGTTCAATGCACGATTCACCGAGATTGTGGCTGTTGCACGGTCGGTGTTTCGATTGGTAAGCTTGTAATGGTAAAGTAACTTACAAGGCATGAAAATAAATGAATAACACATTAGATGCCGAGATTGTGGCTGTTGCACGGTTAGTAATGGGCTAAGTATATATATGAGCAAATAGTTTATAAATTTAACTATGTTGCAACGGTTTTATAATTGAACTGGGTGATAGTGAGGGGGCATGGTAGAACTCACTGAGATAATGTTATCTCACCCTATCATTATTGTGGTTTTTACAGAGAAACAGGGTAAGAGGAAGACAGGGCAGCACGAGTAGGTGACGTGCTTATGGAGATGCCGAAGACTTATAGTCTTGAATTTCCGATTATGTTTCTCGTGTTATTTTCTGTTATGGTCATGTAACTTGTATTGGATATGAGTTGTATAAACCTTTTTCGCTTCTCTGGTTATGATATTGAACAATAGACCTTGTATTCCTTTTGAGTTGAGGATCAAGTTAAATTTCATGGACTTGCAGACAGGTTGATCCGAGACATTGTGTTTTATTATTGAAAAAATTTAGTAGGTTCAATATCTAAACAGGGATTGTGTCCTCTGATTGTTGACACAGATGTGCATCTCAGTGTATCTACATGTTAGAAATATTGGGGTGTTACATTTAACGAGGTCCCAAGTTTAGTGTATGCGTCGGAGTACCCCTAGTATTTTTGTTAATAATATTTATTTCTTATCTCAAGTCAAACTAACTGTGACCATATGCTTTAGGACATTTCCTTATTGGCCTTGAACTCTTGGAGCTACGGTACCATAAATCTTCTAATTAGATAGTGAATCTATATGGACTTTAAATTAATATAGATGTTATAACAAAAATGTTTCTGAATGAGGAATAATCAATGATAATCTCTCGGAATAGTTTATTTAAATGGTTTAAGAAATCTGCATCCATACGTGATGATTACAGTACAGTATTCCACTAATCAATATGCAATTGGAGGTGGTTGTAGAACACATGTGCAAAACGTCTCTTTAACACACTGGGGAGCTTTAGCAACACCTACAATACAATCACAACAACTTGAACATTCTACATCTGTTTTACAAGAAGTGGGACAGTTTGGGGTGGCAGTTTGTAACCCTTAGAGAGGAAACGATCTCATCATTGATTCCTCTTCCTTCAGATTTCCTGCATGTATCTGTATACAAAAACAATACATGAACATAAGAACAAATTTGTATACAACATGATAAATTAAGATTTGAAGGGTAGGCTTGTTGAAGAAAAAAAACAACAATGTAGTGCATAGAAAATTTGTTTAATTAATTCATCAGTAATTTTAGACCTGCTGCAATGATGAGGAATGCGACCAAAAATGCAAACTTGAGAGCATACTTCTTTGTGGTGTCCATCTTTTCTACATAGAAAATATGTTCTCTAGACAAATGTTTATATAGCAAAGGGTTATATACCTTTTCTACTAATTACTTTTTATTGATTAATGAAACATAAATATGACACTATAATAATTCATGCATTTTATAAAATATATAGTAAATAAATTTGACTACATTATAAATCAATTAATAGCCATAATATATATATATATATATTATCAAAAAGAAGGAAGTCTCAGTATGACCTTTTGATCAAAAGCAACATCAAAAAGTAAAAAAAGAACTTCCCCTAATTTTATTAAAAAAGAGAGAAAAGAAAAGATGACAGAAGATATTTTAACTCAACCATATTAGATCAATGAAGATATTTTAATTATTTTAAGTAAGTAGATAAATACGTATAATTATATTTTCTAGAAGTTATATATGAAAGGAATTTTTTTTATATTTAGAAAATATACTATTAAATAATCATAATATGATATTTGGTCTATCAACAACTTAAAATAACATATTTGATAATGGTAATAGTAGCTAGGTATATTTAGAAAATGCAATCTAATATATGGGGGGAAAACAGAATCACAAAAATAAAATCCATATATCCTAAAATAAACAGAAAATTCAAAAAATAAAAGGAAGTCGTGAAACATTCTCTTTGTTCTTTGATATAGGGTTCCTCAGTTTCAAATGATTTTGTGGAGTTTGGATCCCCACAAGTACTTGTGGGACAATTTATGAAAGAGAGTGACACAAACAAAAATATAATAGTATTTACTGCATTTATTATTATATTGTATGCGTCACCAGTGGCAGATCTTGGTTAAAAAATTTGGGTGGGCCGCTAATGAAGAGATCTAGAAACTCATAAACGGATAAACAGAAATGTAGAAATGCATAAATATACCTTTAGAAATGTACCAAAATGAAAGAAACTTGCAGCAGTAATGAGATGACGATGCTGAGAGTTTGTAGATTGGAGAGTCAATCAACAAATCAAGCGCATCAGCGGTGACGAGACGGAAGGCCAAGGTTGTCAAAATCGAGAATTTAAATAAGTTCGTTTGGCATAAATGAACGTGACATGTAAACTTGGTTCTGAATTGAAAAAAAAAAACAAAGAATTCAACGGTATCCAAATTGTTCGAACAATACGATGTTAATTTAACAAAATATATGGATTTAGTGATATTGTATTCATCAAGAAAATATGTAGTAGCCCTCCCATTGAGAACCTCTATTCCTGCAATTTTCGAATCAATTTTCAAACTTCTAATTAACAAGTTAACATATTTTGACAAAAAAAAGGTTAGCATTTTAATGATCTTTTTCTTTTGCAATAGTATTCTATAGGTTCAATCTTAGTGTTGTCTTTTTTATAGAAGTGTAAAGTTAGAAAAATCAGTAATAGACTTTAGGCTTAAATATGTATTTAGCCCCTGCAAATACGAGGTTTTTTGATTTTAGTCCTTGCAAATGTTTTTTTTTTTAAAAAAGATCCCTGCAAATACCAACTTTTTGATTTGCGTCCTTCTATTAACTCCTCAGTTACAAAAATGATGATGTGGCAAACGGAACTCCTATGTGGCTTTTTTAATCATTTCTTTTTTTTTAAACCCATTATCTTATTTTTCTTTATTTTAAAATCTGAGGTGGATCCAAAATGAAATTAGGGTTTCTCTTCTTCTCCCTCTTTCCCTCTTTCTTCCTCTTTCCAACGTTCTCTTTCTCTCTTTTCAGCCAGCAAGTGCAACCATAGAGATCTCCATCAACACCTTCAACAACAACACCAACAACAATGGGACACAAGAAATCATCAACAACACCATGCAATATCCCTCTCTCTCTCTCCGCCTATGAAATCACATTCCATCTATGTTTCTTGTTCCGGTTTGTCACTAGCACATCGAACTACACTACCAAGCAATTTCCTTTGCAAGAAATTGAATTTGCACATGGTGATAGAAGGTGTACAAGAAGAGAAGCAGAGAGAGATACTAGCGCAATGATGTCATTCAAGTCCCCTGTAATGGGTTTGGACTTGGCTTCATTTTCCATCGTTTGAATCTCCTTCAAGTCCCCAATCAAAAGCCTATAATTAAGGATTCCCTTTAAAGCCTTTTTGTCTCAGCAATTTCCATGATTCGCACATCAAAACAACTGTAGTCAACTAGTCACCAAAATCAATAGCTTACCAGCTTTTATAGAATTTAAAGAAAGGGTTCTGGATTAGATCTGAAGAAGAAAGGGATTTTGGGGAAGATGAAGAAAGGGATTTTGGGGAAGATGAAGAAAGGGTTCTTGATTAGATTTGAAGAAGAAGAATTAACCCCAATTTTAATTTCTTTTTTTTAATCCACGTCAGCTTTTGAAATAAAAAGTAATGATTTGGCAAAGCCAAATAAGACACATATTTGACACATCAGTGTTTTTGTAACAGGGGAGTTAACAGAAGGATGCAAATCAAAAAGTTGGTATTTGCAGGGATCTTTTTAAAAAAAATTGCAAGGACTAAAATCAAAAGACCCCTTATTTGCAGGGACCAAAAACATATTTAAATCTAGACTTTATAGTGCTGTCTTTTCAATTTAGAAAGTACTGGTAATAATAACTAAAAACAATAAAAACTACAACAAAACAAAAAATATAAAAAACGTTCCAACTTTCAAAGCTCCAAAGTACACACCTCGGTCTTCACAAAGGATAAGTAATAATAATATGCTTGTTACATTGTAACACTACCCAAAAAAAGTAATAATAACACTAATGCCAAAAAAAGAGATAAGGAAGACGGAAACAAAACTAAAAGCCATCGCAAATCTCAGTCCCTCTTCTCCAAAGAGCCATCCGCCATAACCAGTGTGCTCCCATGACATATAATAGGCTCATGGATTTTTTTCTGGGGCGGGTCGTGGCCGTCCTTGGCCCTAACGAAGGTCCTCCCTTGTGTGTCACTCTCTCTCCTAAATTGTCCCACAAGTACTTGTGAGGATACAAACTCGATTTTGTGGTCTTTTTTATTTATGGAGAAATGAAGTTTGAAGGTGTATTAACGGAGGAGAAGGAGGAGGAGATACTTTACACCTTATTGGTAAAACGCCTAAACGACTCATTGGATAGGGATTAAAGAATCTCCTTTTAACACGGACCAATACGACATCCCCTTTTAACTCTTCACTGGAGTTTTTTCATATAGGACTAAAATGTCCTAAAAGGCACCACGTCTTCAGTCAACAGTATACATCACCACGTTAAGTGATAAAAATTGACTAAATTATTCCCCGTGATAATGTTTTGGACAAAATTGCCCCTTTAATGTTATTTATAATAGATACACATGTGTTTGTATATGTGTAACAAATACACATGTGTTTGTATGTGTGTCAATAACATTTATTTATTAATCCCATAGGAAAAAATTATGTATAAACAATATTCTTATTTACTATTCCCATGCACACACACTACCATCGCTCACACTCGGGTTTGAACCCGGAAGCCGACGTCCCCATGTCTCTGAAATTGCCAAGACAACCAACAATGAGGGACTTAACAACAATGTTTTTGAATGAGGAGTAATCAACGATAATCTTTCAAAATAATTTATTTAATTAGTTTAGGTGTAACGCCCATATTTTGGATACTTGAATTAACTAATTTTGTAATAAGTATAATCTTTTTGAATTTTATGTTTCTTGACTTTTGTGTGAAATCGTGCGTTCTCATTAAAATGTGATTTTACTTGGGCAGAATGTTGGAATTTAAATGAGAGGATAAAAATGTACCAAAAAAATAAGAGGATAAATGTAGCATCCTAGATTTTTAACCGGTGATAAAATCTAGAATATTACTCATTTGATCTTTCAGAGTACGCATTCGTAATTTGGATTAACAAAAACAACCTTAAAGACTCACAATGATAGGATTTTCATATAATAAAACTTGTTCAATACTTAAAACAATACTGATTTCAAAAGACCTACCGGAGTCAACACGTCGAACTTAATCCAAATATACAAATACATAATGTCTTATTACAACTTAGGCTATAACTTAAACTAGCATATAAATATACATGCTTGAAACTTAATACTTTAAAGTACTCCAAGATCGGAATCCTTTACTAACTTTACTTTCAAAATAATCCATAAAAAAGATTTTTTATTTAGTTTCAAAGTATATTACATTACAAAGAAATGCAAACTGGATTTAATTGATACAGTCACAAAGAATTATTAATGATCTTCGTGGTACCTCAGGACTGCCACCTTCACCATCATTCTCTTCAACTGGCTCAATCTCACCCTCAAGATCCAAAGTACGGGGGCAAGAGTTCTTGGTTTGACTCGCATCGTAGATTCTTACCGCAAGATCATAAATTTAGAAAGAACAATAAGGCCTTCAAGAAAGGGGTAGTTGAAACTGATGGACCACCACCTTTGTTGACATCAGGTGAAATCTGGAGCAGAGTTATGGATTTGCCACGAGCCACGGAGGTAGGGGAACTCACCCGGCTGGATGGTTAAGGACAGGTGCACAATTGGACAAAAAAAGTATATTTTGGAATCTCCCATATTAGAAAGATAATCTGTTGAGGCACAATCTCGATGTTATGCACATCGAGAAGAATTTCTTAGACAACATATTTGTCACTGTGATGAATGTGAAAGATAAAACCAAAGACAATAATAAGGCTAGATTGGATTCTGCTCTTTACTGTAGCAAACATCGATCCGATTTGAATTTGGTGGAAATGCCTTTTCCTTTTCTTTGTTTGAAATTGGTTGTGAATGGTGTCTTCTTTATTCTGTAAAAACTAGTAATTAAGGACTAAGAACCAGTTTTCTGCTGATAAAATATATCAAAGCACCCACATTACTTATTTCGGGTATTTAATAAACCATCGAGTCCAAATACATATGGAAAATGTTAGCATACCCAATAGCCGAGTTTTACTGCTCCAACCTGGGGGAGGGGGAGGGGGAGGGGGTGGGAGTCTTGGCGCCAAATGGAGCTCAAGACTCCACTCCAAGATCGGAATCCTTTACTAACTTTACCTCCTTTCGACTTCAATAGGTTATCTGAAAAACAACAATAATGAGGGGTGAGATTACATAATCTCAGTGAGTCCTTTCGAGACTCCCTTACCATAATACGCTCCGAATATCTTTTAATAATTACCTATGATCCATCCCCCTAACGCAATACACTTACATAATATAAAAGCTATTACGTACACATTAGGGAACCTGTGTTCTATAAAGAAATAGAACCCTCTAACTAAACCTCTTGGAATCGTCATTCCTTAACCTCATGGGCCTTGAGATTGGTTCATGACACCGACCCCAAGTACATCATCCATTCCTTAATTCATTTATGGTGTACTTATATATGTACTAAGTAGTTTCCGCACACGTTCGTTCGAAAAGAGTTTAAGTCGACACAAAACCGTTTAGCCCTCACCTCCAGAACCATTACAATCAACGAAATGAGTTCAAGCAACAACTTCAATCATCAAATGCGTTTTCAAAATAAACAACTTTGCAATCAATTTGGAAACATTTACCTGTCACCTTCAAACAACATTCAACAATAGAATTTAATCCTCAACAATCACAATGACAGATGCTTAGGATAGGGATTAGATTGGATTTAGGAGTGGAGAGAAGTTCGGATTCAAACGAGTGGGAAAATGCATTTTTAAAACAGGCTACAGTGGGGGCTGCATGGACCGGGCCTCAGGGCGCACGGACCGTGCCTCCTGCAACCACCAAAAATTTAGTTTTGGTTCCTTTTATTGATTCTAAAATTCTCCCAAATTATCCAAATTCAATCTAATCCTTTCACATCCAAGAAAATTATGTCAAACATATCTTAGTGTACAAATGCAAGCAATAGTTTCTGCCACACACATCTATTACAAGCATGTTAATCCTTTCAATGCATCGAACGTTACAAGCTAAGGTGAATTAGGCTGACTTTCTGATTAAGTTGGAAATTGTAACACCCACCGTTTCTCATATTCTCCTTAGTAGTTATTTGATTGATGGTTTACAAAATATAGTTGTTACTTATTCAAATGATATGATTGATTAAATGTGTTTGCTTATTAATTGTTTGGCTTTTTAATTAATATAAGTGATATATATAATTGTTTTAAATAATTGTTTGTGATACTATGTTCTTGTTATGTGATCAATAGTGGGTTATATTGAGTTTAAGAGAGTAAGATTAGATAGAGTTTTATTATGAGAGCTAAACCGGAATAGACCAAAGTTCCCTCACATAGTCACTTACTATATAAGCCTCATCACCCACACAAAACACAAGACAAACTTTCAGCTGAGAAAAAAAAAGAGAAGAATGAAAGGAAGAAGGAGAGGAGAGGGAGGGGGAAACGCGTGAAAGAGGAGCGAGAGACCATGACCAAGCTCTCCATTGCATGTTTCATTTTTTCTTCTTCATTAAACTCAGAATTACTTCCCCTTCTCAATGATATAACTTTTCCCCAATGATTCAAAGCATAGCTCTCTCATTTCCTCTCCCTTCCCATTTGACTTTTGGAGGTTTTGAGGACTCCATTGATGAACTCTTGAAGATTCAGCCAAGTCAGTGTATTTTGAGTTGTTTGGGGTTGGAATACTGCTTAGGAGAAGGTAATAGAAGATACAAGGGTTTGGGAGCTGCTGGGTTTCTAGTTTGGTGAGCTTGGAGCTTAGGGTTTCGGTTTTTTTGGGTTTCCGGTTTCGAGCTTTCAAAGAGTTTCTCGATTGGGGCTGCAACGATGGTGAGTTCTACGTTTTATTGTGTTTTAATTCTGTAAAAATATGTGTGTTTCTGTTCCTTGATGATATCATGCCTTGATTGATGGATTTGGAGCTTGTTTGGTGCTAATTGTGTTGTTAAGTTCACTGTTTTGAGACATTCTGGGGTAGGTTCGGTATTTCAGTGACTAGGAACGTTTTACTGACTGAAAAATTATGTGGTTGGTCATTTTAGAAACTAGATTTAATGCTCGTTAATTTGGCTCTGGTGTGGTTCAATTTGAAGTTGTGTTGCTTAAGTTATAGGCTCCACAAGTTACGGTAAAGCTTTGGGGACAATCTGGACATAGAGTCAGTATTTTGGGTATGGTGTTTTCATTCAAACTCATTTTTCAATGATTATTGATTCATTGAAAACTACACTCAATTTTTTTCGGATTAGGCTCAAGTCTCATGTCATTTGACTGAGTTTTGATAATTTTAGAGGTGTCACAAGCTAGGTCATGGTGGCTGTCCTGTTTTCTAAACCTTGTTGCTTATTTACTGAAACTATACGAATTGGCATATTTATTTTGCAAAATAACAATTATAGTCAGGAACTAGACATTCTTAGCTTTCCAAAGAGGGATCCTTTGCTAAGTTTCGATACCATTTGATAGGTTAATTAATTCACCGAAGTAGAGGTATGCTAGATGAAAATTCGGGCTGATAAATGCATGTGTTTGTTGTTGTTTGGTTGTTGGATGTTTGTTTCCAAGAGGGGATAAAGTAGAACATGCAATGAAGTTTGGTCTCTCTCCCTCTCTTCTCCTCTTCGTCGCCTCTCTTTCTCTCTCTAAGCTTTCTTTCTCTTTTCTCTCAAGCTCAATTTCTGTTTTGAAAACAATGAGTGTGTGTGTGTGTGTGTGTGTGTGTGTGTGTGTGTGTGTGTGTGTTATTGTGTGAAATTGAGGAGAGTGTATATGGCTTCAGCTGAAGGTTTGAAAGAAAAAAAAGTGAAATGACTATTTTGCCCCTACACTCTAATTCCCACTTAAACCCCAATTCAAACAATCACTCATCAATGTACAATCTCATATCATTAGCAATTAAATTAGCTATCACACATAATCAAATACGCCAAATTACTTAAATTAACTACTCAATTAAATATGCCCTTTTGAAAATTTCAATTAACGAATTAGCCAAATTGGGGATGTTACAATAACAAAAATGTTTCTCAATGAGGAATAATCAATGATAATCTCTCAGAATAGTTTATTTAATTGGTTTAAGAAATCTGCATCCATACGTGATGATTACAGTACAGTATTCCACTAATCAATATGCAATTGGAGGTGGTTGTAGAACACATGTGCAAAACGTCTCTTTAACACACTGGGGAGCTTTAGCAATGCCTACAATACAATCACAACAACTTGAACATTCATCAGTAATTTGTTTAATTAATTCATCAGTAATTTTAGACCTGCTGCAATGATGAGGAATGCGACCAAAAATGCAAACTTGAGAGCATAATTTTTTGTCGTGTCCATCTTTTCTACATAGAAAATATGTTCTCTAGACAAATGTTTATATAGCAAAGGGTTATATACCATTTCTACTAAGTACTTTTTATTGATTAATGAAACATAAATATGACACTATAATAATTCATGCATTTTATAAAATATATAGTAAATAAATTTGACTACATTATAAATCAATTAATAGCCATAATATATATATATATATATATATATATATATATATATATATATATTATCAAAAAGAAGGAAGTCTCAGTATGACCTTTTGATCAAAAGCAACATCAAAAAGTAAAAAAAGAACTTCCCCTAATTTTATTAAAAAAGAGAGAAAAGAAAAGATGACAGAAGAGAGCGCAAGGGGACAAAAAAGAAAGTAAAGTCAAAGCAATAATAGCCATAATATATCACTTGTGGAGTTGACTTATATTGTGCATGGTATACAATCTCATTTCAAACAATTAAGCTTTCGAATCATTTTTTTCTTCTTTTAATATTTAAGTTATTATCTATATATACAGGATAATTAGGTGAGAATATTGGGTTGTTATGAGAAAACAAAACAATTAATTATTATTGTCTAATTCAAATTAATGGCACAAATTGCGCCATTAATTACAAGATCTCTTGTGATTTTAATCTAATTTTTATAATTTAAAAGAAAAAATATTATTGTTACTATACGTTGGTTATTGTGTAGTATATTTAAAACTAAAGATTTACGTAGTATCATCTTTACTCTATTAAAGTGAAAACTTTGTCATTAACTCAACCATATTAGATCAATGAAGATATTTTAATTATTTTAAGTAAGTAGATAAATACGTATAATTATATTTTCTAGAAGTTATATATGAAAGGAATTTTTTTTATATTTAGAAAATATACTATTAAATAATCATAATATGATATTTGGTCTATCAACAACTTAAAATAACATATTTGATAATGGTAATAGTAGCTAGGTATATTTAGAAAATGCAATCTAATATATGGGGGGAAAACAGAATCACAAAAATAAAATCCATATATCCTAAAATAAACAGAAAATTCAAAAAATAAAAAGAAGTCGTGAAACATTCTCTTTGTTCATTGATATAGGGTTCCTCAGTTTCAAATGATTTTGTGGAGTTTGGATCCCCACAAGTACTTGTGGGACAATTTATGAAAGAGAGTGACACAAACAAAAATATAATAGTATTTACTGCATTTATTATTATATTGTATGTGTCACCAGCGGCAGATCTTGGTTAAAAAATTTGGGTGGGCCGCTAATGAAGAGATCTAGAAACTCATAAACAGATAAACAGAAATGTAGAAATGCATAAATATACCTTTAGAAATGTACCAAAATGAAAGAAACTTGCAGCAGTAATGAGATGACGATGCTGAGAGTTAGTAGATTGGAGAGTCAATCAACAAATCAAGCGCATCAGCGGTGATGAGACGGAAGGCCAAGGTTGTCAAAATCGAGAATTTAAGTAAGTTCGTTTGGCATAAATGAACGTGACATGTAAACTTGGTTCTGAATTGAAAAAAAAAAAACAAAGTATTCAACGGTATCCAAATTGTTCGAACAATACGATGTTAATTTAACAAAATATATGGATTTAGTGATATTGTATTCATCAAGAAAATATGTAGTAGCCCTCCCATTGAGAACCTCTATTCCTGCAATTTTCGAATCAATTTTCAAACTTCTAATTAACAAGTTAACATATTTTGACAAAAAAAAGGTTAGCATTTTAATGATCTTTTTCTTTTGCAATAGTATTCTATAGGTTCAATCTTAGTGTTGTCTTTTTTATAGAAGTGTAAAGTTAGAAAAATCAGTAATAGACTTTAGGCTTAAATATGTATTTAGTCCCTGCAAATATGGGGTCTTTTGATTTTAGTCCTTGCAAATGTTTTTTTTTTAAAAAGATCCCTGCAAATACCAACTTTCTGATTTGCGTCCTTCTATTAACTCCTAAATTACAAAAATAATGATGTGGCAAACGGAACTCCTATGTGGCTATTTTAATCATTTCTTTTTTTTTTTGTAAACTCATTATCGTATTTTTCTTTATCTTAAAATCTGAGGTGGATCAAAAATGAAATTAGGGTTTCTCTTCTTCTCCCTCTTTCTCTCTTTTTTCCTCTTTCCAATGTTCTCTTTCTCTCTTTTAAGCCAGCAAGTGAAACCATAGAGATCTCAATCAACACCTTCAACAACAACACCAACAACAATGGGACACAAGAAATCATCAACAACACCATGCAATATCCCTCTCTCTATCTCTCCACCTATGAAATCACATTTCATCTCTGTTTCTATTTCGTGTTTGTCACTAGCACATCGAACTACACTACCAAGCAATTTCCTTTGCAAGAAATTGGATTTGCACATGGTGATAGAGGGTGTACAAGAAGAGAAACAGAGAGAGATACTAGCGCAATGATGTCATTCAAGCCCCCTGTAATGGGTTTGGACTTGGCTTAATTTTCCATCTTTTGAATCTCCTTCAAGTCCCCAATCAAAAGCCTATAATTAAGGATTCCCTTTAAAGCCTTTTTTGTCTCAGCAATTTCCATGATTCCCACATCAAAACAACTGTAGTCAACTAGTCACCAAAACCAATAGCTTACTAGCTTTTATAGAAGTTGAAGAAAGGGTTCTGGATTAGATCTGAAGAAGAAAGGGATTTTGGGGAAGATGAAGAAAGGGTTCTGGATTAGATCTGAAGAAGAAGAATTAACCCCAATTTTAATTTCTTTTTTTTAATCCACGTCAGCTTTTGAAATAACTTACTAGCTTTTTAAGACACATATTTGACATATCAGTGTTTCTGTAACTGGGGAGTTAACAAAAGGATGCAAATCAAAAAGTTGGTATTTGCAGGGTGTAACACCCCAATAATTACTAACATGTAGAATTACCGAAATGCACTAAATGGCATACATCAGAGTAACTTCCTGTTAATGAATATTGAACACAGACTAAAAATTTCGATAATAAATATCAAATGGTTCTCTAAACCTCATTAACTTCCTGAAATGCTTAAGTTTCATAACTTAAGACTTATACAATCCTGGTGTTCAATACTCAAAACATAAAGTAGCGGAAACGATTTTACAACTTATACAGTGATAGTCATACAATCGATAACATAACTAGAAAAGCACAAGGGCCTAAACAGAGAATCAAGTCTCCCATGACTCCATGAGTCGCACCGTCTAACCGTGCTTTGTCGCCTTTGCTTTCCCCTGCTTCTCTGTAAAAACCACAACATATAAAGGGTGAGATAAACATTATCTCAGTAAGTCCTATCGAGACCCCTTACTAACTCTAGCGGTTCATTAAACTTTATCTTTGAACTCGTGGTCCTAATAAGCAACCACGTGGACATATATTATTTTCATGTAACTTGTAGCCCTAATAAGCGACTACTCGTTAAATTAATTACTTTCTTGATGTAGCCCTGATAAGCAACTACATATCATATTTTCATGAACTTAGCATAACACCTCAAGCCTACCTTAGCATGGTTATTTCTCTGGCCTTTGGTGAACCCATCTCGCTATCACTAGTGGGCAAAACATGTGGGCCTAGGATTTGGGGCTCATGACTTGCCCCACCCTAGTATGCTACTAAACTGGAGGATCGTCATCCTCGATATACTCAAGGTATACCATCTACCTTTCCCCGAGGGAAAGTAACTTGAATTGTGTTTACATGAATTGAGAGTTTAAATGTCTTTATAGACTTACAATCAATTAACTTAGCATGACATGATGAACTCTAGGTTCGTTATCTCAACATGATTCGTATGCACTCGCGTTCACTATAGTTTGGTTTTTCCAACATTCTTAACTTTCAAAACAGATCATTTTATAGTTTGAATTATACCTCGGAATAGACCTTTCAATAAGCTTTAAAACGCAACTGAAAACACCTCAATCGGATTCCCGGATCAAAAGTTATCGCGAAAACAAAATCAGTAGGGTTTGCTGAAAATTACACTGCGTCGCGACGCGAAAAGTTACAGAAACGAAAACTGTCACAATTTTATGCCTGGTCGCGAGGCGACGGCCACGGGTCGCGACGCGACCGTTGGCAGAAGTGTTCAAAAAATGATTTTTCCAAATTCCGTTTTGTTCCGTTTCGCTTTCAATCTGGTGCCGAGACATTTTAGGACTTCCGTGACTTAAAAACAAACATTTCAACCAGCAATTCAGTCCAGAACAATCAACAAGGCATCAATCAATTCAAACAATAATCCATCCATGAACATCAACAATCAAACATGACCAAAATCGCGATAGTTTGAAACTACGGTTTTTAACTCAATTCGATTAAAACGAAAACGGTAAAACGTAGGTTTCGAAACATATAAATTCAGTAACATCCAAACATCCCTAAGCGAGTATAGAACTCACCTCTTGTGATAAAAATCGCACACAATACCAAAACTCCGTGAACTCGAACGAATCGAAACTCGCGAACTATCCCGAATCCACTCCAAAGTGTCACGAACTCGTCTAGGACTCGATTCTGACTTCGGAACAGCAACCAAATTCAAATAACAGCAACTCAACCGCTCTTCCTTGCTACTGAAACACCCTCCTATCTACGGAATCGATATCTCTCGAACTTTGATGACTCGGACGAAATTCGACAAACCGACGTTCTAGCTCTGATTCTGTTTTCACAACATCAATGAGCAGATTTGAAACCAATGTATCTAGGTCAATTCTTAACTAAAACCCCTCAAACCAGTGCCCATTGTGTAGACAATTTTGTCTAGTTTCATATGGTATAGACTACAAACCGATTCGACAATTCTTCAGGGAGTTGTAACAGAAACAAGTGGACTGGGTCAAAACTGTCTCTAATCCAAAACTGAAACTTGTCATTCATTTTTCTCCCACCATATTCAATGAAATCCGTTAATTATTGTGCCTAATTCGAATAATTTCTTGTCTAGTTTCTGAATCATCAAGAATCACGTTCATCTGAGCCGTGTACAGAGAGATGTAGGAAAAACACCGAACATGGTTCCAATAGTTTTCCTGCAGAATTTCTGTCGCACTTGTTGCTTCATCTTCAACCATGTGTGACCATGAATTTGAGCTCTAAGCTGGACGCAAGCTCTTCCAAATTGAGACCAGTAACTGAATCATCCCAAACTTATACTTAATCAACAATGGAGTTTCAGTATTCTGGTTCTACTACCCTCCATAAGTCTCCATTACAACATGCAAGCAATGCTACTCAAGTTTGGTCAAATGGAGCTTAAGGATACAACAATGGTGAAATGAGTTAGGATAAGGTTGGGGTACTGAAATGGGTATCAGGATGGAGAGGATGTTGAGCTGGTTCTAATGAGCCAAAGATCAAACACATGCATCAAGAAATGGGTTCCTCTCCTCTCACTCTAGCTCACGCCCTCCTCTCTCTCAAGCTCCCAATTTTTCTTCTCTTTTTTTCTTCTTTGGGTTTTCAGGTTTTCTGGAAGTGAAAGAAGGTGTTTTTGTTTTGGTTCAGCTGGGGGGGTCTCATTTAAATGGGTGAAATGACTAAATCGCCCTCCACTTAACCCTTCACCTTAATCTACCCTTAAATAACCGCTAACTCATAATTAACTTCTAAAAATTATGATTGTGGTCTTATGGGGTTAAGGAATATGTTTTGATGTCGAGTAATTTGGGTTAGGGTTCGAAAGATATGGAAATGACCAAAATACCCTTGATCCCCTAATCCTCACATAATTCTATTTCTACCTCAAAACGATCACGTAATTCATACTATTAGCAACTAAATGTTGCTTTCACGCTTTTAACATGTCCATGACTCGAATTATTATTTTATCGAATAACAATTCGTTAGTTAATTTCATAAAACGAAATTAACCGAAATTAGGGATGTTACACAGGGATCTTTTTAAAAAAAAATTGCAAGGACTAAAATCAAAAGACCACTTATTTGCAAGGACCAAAAACATATTTAAACCTAGACTTTATAGTGCTGTCTTTTCAATACAGAAAGTACTGGTAATAATAAAAAAACAATAAAAACTAAAACAAAACAAAAAATATAAAAAACGTTCCAACTTTCAAAGCTCCAAAGTACACACCTCGGTCTTCATAAAGGATAAGTAATAATAATATGCTTGTTACATCGTAACACTACCCAAAAAAAGTAATAATAATACTAATGCCACAAAAAGAGAGAAGGAAGAAGGAAACAAAACGAAAAGCCATAGCAAATCTCAGTCCCTCTTCTCCAAAGAGCCGTCCGCTATAACCAGTGTGCTCCAATGACATATAATAGACTCATGAAATTTTTTCTGGGGCGGGGCATGGCCCTCCTCGGCCCTAATGAAGGTCCTCCCTTGTGTGTCACTCTCTCTCCTAAATTGTTCCAGAAGTATTTGTGAGGACCCAAACTCGATTTTGTGGTCTCTTTTATTTATGGAGAGATGAAGTTTGAAGGTGTATTAACGGAGGAGAAGGAGGAGGAGATACTTTACACCTTATTGGTAAAACGTCTAAACGACTCATTGGATAGGGAATAAAGAATCTCCTTTCAACACAGACCAATACGACATCCGTTTTTAACTCTTCACTGGAGTTTTTTTATCTAGGACTAAAATGTCCTAAAAGGCGCCACGTCGACTTCCACGTCTTCAGTCAACAGTATACAACACCACGTTAAGTGATAAAAATTGACAAAATTATCCCCCCTGATATTGTTTTGGACCAAATTGTTCCTTTAATGTTATTTATAATAGATACACATGTGTTTGTATGTGTAACAGATACACATGTGTTTGTATGTGTGTCAATAAAATTTATTTATTAATCCCATAGGAAAAAATTATGTATTAACAATATTCTTATTTACTAATCCCATGCACACACACTACCATCACTCACACTCGTGTTTGAACCTGAAAGCCGGAGTCCCCATGTCTCTGAAATTGCCAAGACAACCAACAATGAGGGACATAACAACAATGTTTTTGAATGAGGAGTAATCAATCATAATCTTTTTAAATAGTTTATTTAATTAGTTTAGGTGTAACGCCCCATATTTTGGATACATGAATTAACTAATTTTGTAATAAGTATAATCTTTTTGAATTTTATGTTTCTTGACTTTTGTGTGAAATTGTGCGTTTTCATTAAAATGTAATTATATTTGGGCAGAATGTTGGAATTCAAATGAGAGGATAAAAATGTACCAAAAAAATGAGAGGATAAAAATAGAATTAGAAATAGAAACTTAATCCTTAAATCTAAGGGGCCATTCTGCAACACACGGAAAATTTCAAAACAACCCCTAATGTCCCTTGTTTAGGCACCTGGTCCTTGTTATTCGCAGCACCATAACATGCAACAAAGATAGACAATATCATAGACCACAAGTTGAAAACGGCCTTTGGGGTACTCTTTTTCCTACTTGGGTCTTTTTCCCATATGGTTTTGATTCAAGGACATTTTTAATGTAACATCCCTAATTCCGCTAAATTTAATTTATGGAATTTGCGAATGATTTATTGTTCGAATGAAAGATAAATCATGTCATTGGTATGGAATAGTCGAAAAAGCAACGTTTAGTGGATAAACCATAAAAATTAAGGTGCAAGTTAGAGAGAACTTGGGCAAAAATAACGGTTTAGAATGAATTAAAGAGCCAGGGGTATTTTGGTCTTTTCCCAATCATTTAAACCCTCAGCTGAACAATAACCTTTCCTCACTCCCACACTTTCATTTAGCAAATTAGAAAAAAAATTGGAGAAGTGAAAGTGAGAGGAAGGAGAATTTAAGTGAGAATTGCAGATGAGGGGAAAATTGTCATTTCCTTCATTTTTAAAACACCCCCAGCTGACCTTGGCATCCCCACACTCCCACAAACACCACATTTGCAAAAATTTCAGAAAAGAGAAAGATGGAGAGGGAGAGGAGCCGTGACGGAGAGACAGGTGTTGCGCCCGAAAAAGTCCCCGAGGGAGAACCTTCCTCGTTCACAACTTTCCTAAGACAATGAAGCCGCCACCAATATTTATTAAGGAAAATATTAGGAAAACCTTTTTTGGAAAGCGATTGGTCTTGCGAAACTAGAGAATAGGGTTCGGGGGTCGGTTACGCGCGGGGAAGGTGTTAGCACCCCACACGTCCTCTCTACTGAGAGGGAACCTTTAATTAAATGTGTGATTTTAGTGTGTTGACTTGAAAATACTTAATTTTGCCTCTCCACTTCTTATTGAAAAATTCTTAATGAAAATCTTTATTTATTATGAAAAAAAGGGGGAAAAATGTTTTTTTAGAAAAAAAACGCTTGACGGGACATGGCCCGCTCCTACGTATCTCCCGGTGCGATGGAGAACTCAAAGCTACGTAGTTCTTCTTTGTCCTGAAAAAGGTTTTTGTCTTTTATCTTTTTAGTGAGTTTTCGAAATAGGACGAGCATTTAGTGAATGATTAAACTAACCAAGGTTATGGGTAATCACCGCTAAGTACTCTTGAAAATGAGAGTCACTACTGCCAGTCGGACGAACAAAGGTTCTGATTGACTATTAGTAGCGACTCATTTTTATTTGTTCTTTTGAAAGGGGTTCTCGAAAGAGATTGATTGGCACGAATGATCAAACTAACAAAGGTTATGAGTGATCATCGCTTGTTGTTCTTTTGGGAGAAAGACATCGCCACCAATGGCTAGACGAACAAAGGTTCTGATTAGCCACTAGCGACGATGGGTTGAAAATGTTTTTAGAAAGCAAAAGGTTTTCGTTCTGAAAATGATCTTAGTTTGCAAAAGTGATTCTTTTTTGTTATGAAAATAACTCTCTTCTTTTTGTTATGCAAATGCTAAACTTTTTATGATTGCGCTTGACGAGAATGTGACTCGCTCCTACGTATCCCAAATGGGAATCAAAGCGACGTAGTTCTAACGAGCCTCGAAAGTGAAAGTCTTTGCTTAAGTTTTGAAAAGTGGAGAGTACTCATAATGATCAAACTAACAAAGGTTATGGGTGATCATTACTAACACTTGCCATGCCTTTTGATGCTTGAGAAAAAATCTTTTGAAATTAAAAGCACTCATGATAATCAAACTAACAAAGGTTATGGGTGATTATCACTAGCACTCCATTGCTAATAATCATGCAAGCAGAGGCTTCGCAAGACTACTAACAAAGTTTTTGATTTTGAAGAGTTTTCGCAATTGGATTAATTTTTTGTTCGGGGAAACATTTATCCATCATTTGGAAAAAAAAAAGGTCTGTGAAAAAAAATAAGTTCGCTTAGGGAAAAAGAAACGAAAAATTAAGAAAAAAAAAGAAACAGGGGGCGTGGTAGTAAAATAAGGGTGTAAATAAAAGAGGGCTGCATTATTAAAACTGGGGTGCAGGTAGTGAGCCCAGCTTGTTTTTATAAGCTAGGCTACTTCAAAAAAATAATCATGGGCTTCAGAAGGGGGGCGCGCGGAGTAAAATGAGGGGGTGTAAATAGAGATCTGAAAATAAAAAAAAAAACGCGAAAAGACGAAATTACCCCTGAGCTAATACTATAAAAGGCTGAGCTAAAATAGAAACCCTAATTTTGCTTTCCCTTCTCCCACGGCGCCCCCTTTCTCAAAAAAACCCAAACCCTAAAAATCCTCTCTCTCTCACACGGCACACTCCCTCTTCCTCTCCCCATTCTGCCGTCGCCTCCTCCTCTGTGCGCGACGCCTCTCCCCTCCCCTATTGCGCCGTATCTCTTCCCTCTCCCCCCTCAATCTCGTTTTCCCTTTTCCTTTACCATGAACCGAATCCCCCTCTCTCTCAAACGTATTTTCCCTTTTTACTCGCCGCCACACCCACAGCTCTCAAACCACATCCTTAGTTTTTGATCGTATTACCATATTCAACATAAAGAGAGGGAGATGAGATATCTAGAGAGTGAGAAAGGAAAGAAGCGAAAGGGAGAGAGAGAAGGAGAAGAGAGGGACGACGCGGTGGTGACGTTGACAGTTGACGGTTGACGGTGGCTTTGGGCAGTGGTGGTGGTCGTAGAGTTTTCCGGCGAAGCTACGGCGGCGGCCACCATGGACGGTGGCCGGAGGTAAAGTCTGCCTTCCTTCTCTCTCTTCTTTTCTACTGATTCTGATTTAATTTAGTTGCCCCCTTTTTGGTCTTGTATTTAAATCTAAAAAAACTACATTTGAAAAGGAACTCAAATTTTGTTCCTGAACATTTTCTCTGTTTCTAATCTCTTCCCTTAATCTTCTTTCTTTTCATGTCTAAACTATATGTCTTTTTTTTATTTGGCTTTTGTTGTTTTTTTTTTGTTTGCTTATGGTTTGGCTAGCCCTGTCTCTAAAAACTGAGTTGGGAATCACACATTTATAAAAACGCCACCAAGCTGAAACACTGAAGAGATAATAAAACTAATTTTACGACATGCTTCTGTTTTCTTCATTCACTTTCTTCGAGCCCCTTTTTGTGATTATATTTCTAACTAGTAGTGATTGTTACGGGACCAAACAAGCACGTAATAAAACATACATGTAGGGAAGCATTAAGTCAGTAAATAAGTAAAGAAAAACACAGTCTAAACATGCATTCCTATATTTCTCATAATCTATATAGAGAAAAACACACCTCTATCTCTAAGTTTCCGCTTTAGCTCCTTTTGGTGATGAACAAACGATTTTCCAGTGTTTATCCTCAAGTGAACTTGAATTCTTATATTGATTTCGAATTCCTTTGATGGTGAATAACTTAATTGTTGTGTGTTTTTGTTGCTGTGTTTTCTGTGTGTGTCTTCCCCTATTTTCTTTTTCAGCTTCTCTAATTTATAGAGGAAATGGTGGATCTTCTTTGTACAGGTTGTGAAAGAGAAGCAAACAAACTGATGTGTATTGATTAGTGCTGGATTCAAAGATGTGTTGAGTGGGAAACAAAAATCTGATGTATATTTAGTGTTTCTATGTGTATGGAGGTGTGCTTGTGTAAAGGAAAGCAAAAACCTATTGGGTATTGAATGTTGCTAGGTTTAGAGGAGGGTGGCGTGAAAGAGTTGGTGCTGTGAAGCAGTGGATTGCTGAAGCAAGCTTATTGCTTGTAAAATTGGTGATCACTTTAGCCAAAAATGGGAAAAAGCAACAAGCAATTAAAAAGGAATTTGACTTTAATTCTAAAAATTAAAAATAAACAAAGATGGTATCCAATGTTGCTTTATTGTATTTTATTCAATTCTGATTTACAAATTAAATTGTAATGTATATTTGTAACTTTGATTTTTAATTCTATATAAAAAACTTATTTTAATTCTTTTTTTTTTGCAATTGACGAGTGTCAAACAAAATCGTTGCACGAGAGTGCCAAATACACCCGCGTTTAGAACAATATGCGAAGCAATAAAATTTTGGGATTTTCCAATTAGTCAGACAAAATTGGGGTATGACAACAGGAAGAAGAGGGGGGGACCAAGTTCAAAGGTGGATGCTTGTAAGTTCTTCTTTCTCCATCTCCTTCCATTTTTCATTCTCTATCTAATGATACCAACATCAAAGTCTGATTCTCCCTCATTCTTAAGGTGCCATTTTCAGATTTTCAAGCTCATATGACCAAGCTGGAGATAACACCATCATTGTTTTCGGTAAAATTTGGAGACATTACCTTTATGGTTCTCGTTTCGAAGTTTTTGGTGATCTCAAGACCTTAAAATATCTGATTGATCAGAAGGAGCTGAATAACAGACAGAGAAGGGGGGTTGAATTTTTGAAGGATTATGACTTCGAGTTGAAGTATCATCCTGGAAAGGCAAATGTTGTGGCGGATGCATTAAGCAGGAAGTCTCTCCACACCGCAGAGTTAATGGTTTATGAAATGGCATTGTTGGAGTCTTTTAGAGACTTGAATCTCAAGGTGACGAGGAAAAGGAACCGGTTAGTGTTGCGACAATTCGGGTTACCAGTGTATTGAGAGATCAGATTCGTATAGCTCAAGATGTTGATGTGAAACTACAATCCCAGAGAGGGTTACCAAACTTCACTGAGAACGGTGATGGTATTATCTGTTTCAAGGCTAGGATTTGTGTACCTAATGATGAAGACATCAAGAGGCAGGTATTAGAAGAAGCTCATCGGAGTCAATATTCCGCACATCCTGGATCCACCAAGATGTACCGGGATTTGAAGCGGATGTACTGGTGGCCTGGAATGAAAGCTGATGCTGCTGAGTTTGTAT
This sequence comes from Astragalus membranaceus, assembly GCA_039519185.1. Classification (NCBI taxonomy): domain Eukaryota; kingdom Viridiplantae; phylum Streptophyta; class Magnoliopsida; order Fabales; family Fabaceae; genus Astragalus; species Astragalus membranaceus. The sequence continues at coordinate 187,558,387 of CM076848.1, forward strand.
CTCGATGCTTAACCTGTCAAAAGGTTAAGGCAGAGCACCAAAGACCTGCGGGTCAGCTGCAACCACTTGATGTGCCAGTTTGGAAATGGGAAGATATCTCGATGGATTTTGTTATGGGTTTGCCAAGGTCGCAAGCCGGTAATGATTCCATTTGGGTGGTGGTGGATCGATTGACTAAATCCGCTTATTTCATTCCCATTCGCTCAAATTACAAAGTCTCCAAGCTAGAAAAGGAGTATTGAAGGAGAAAAGTTAGTTACAAGCTTTGCTTTTGTAACAGTACCGATTTTGGACCAGTCACCGTATTGTAGCCATAAATCCCTGAATACTCGTCGAAACAGTGTGGGACTTGAACCATATGAAACTAGAAAAAATTCCCTACACAATGGACACCGGTTCCGAGTCGTCAAAGTTACGAGAGACATCGATTCAGTAGATAGGAAGGAAGTTCAGAAGCAAGAAAGAATGTTTGAGTTGCTGGATTCGAGTTTGAGCTAGCTTCGGAGTGATTTCGAGCTCGTAGGAACGTAAGAGATATTCGGGGACCGTTCGTGTGATTCGATTGTTCGTGAACTTCATTGAACTCCAAGTGTTTGAGACTTTGCGTGATTTTCATCACGTTAGGTAAGTTTTACTCACGTTTATGGTTTTATGTTGTGTTGTTGAAATGTTGGTTGCAATCGGTATTTTAATTTCGAAAGATTATTGAGTCGAAAATGTTTTTCGGAAAATAACGTTTTTCGGTTTTTATCGAATTTTATATGTGATTGTATGAACTGAGATTGTACTGGTATATTGCTGGAATGTTTGGTTGTTTTGTTGGAAATTGGATTGGGTTTCGATTGGAAGCGATCGGAGAAGAGAAACAGAACGAAACGAACAAATAGCGAATCCACTACAGGCAGCACGGGTAGTGCCACCTCTAGCACGGGTCGTGCTAGACTTTATGTTTGAACTGAAATGTGGAATTTCAGTCTAGCACGGGTCGTGCAAGGTCTGGCACGGGTCATGCAAGACCTTCTGCCACCGGTTGCCAAAATTTTGTTTCGCCGCTCCTTTTGATTCCAAACTTCTCTTAATCTTCTTCCCAACCAATTGTGATTATATTACCTTGATAAAATCATTGTTTTGAAGGTGACCAAGTTGATTTTTAAGAAAAGGTTTTGAAAGTATAAAAATCCGAAAAATAGACCGTGTGTGAGTACATGTTTTGAATAACTAATCAGATTATGTGTACAACTTGGTACCGTATTATAACGCCGGATGTCTAGTATCGTATTCATCAAAATGGATTATAGAACAACGATAGATATAGAATATATCAAATATAGAAGTCGGCCCAATGCGGGTGTGATATATAAATTATATCAAGTTGGGTGACGACCCAACGAATAGCATACTAGGCGGGGAAGGTCATGATCCCCTACTCTAGGCCCTGAAAACGTTATGGAATAGTTACTAACTGAGGTTTATCGGGATTGTGGCTGTTGTACGGCCGATGTTATGCTAAGTTCAATGCACGATTCGCCGAGATTGTGGCTGTTGCACGGTCAGTGTTTCGATTGGTAAGCTTGTATTGGTAAAGTAACTTACAAGGCTTAAAAATAAATGAATAACACATTAGATGCCGAGATTGTGGCTGTTGCACGGTCGGTAATGGGCTAAGTATATATAAATAAGCTTGTAATAGTTTATAAATTTAACTATGTTGCAACAGTTTTATAATTGAACCGAGTGATAGTGAGGGGACATGGTAGAACTCACTGAGATAATGTTATCTCACCCTATCATTATTGTGGTTTTTACAGAGAAACAGGGTAAGAGGAAGACATGGCAGCACGAGTAGGTGACGTGCTTATGGAGATGCCGAAGACTTATAGTCTTGAGTTTCCGATTATGTTTCTCTTGTTATTTTCTGTTATGGTCATGTAACTTGTATTGGATATGAGTTGTATAAACCTATTCCGCTTCTCTGGTTATGATATTGAACAATAGACCTTGTATTCCTTTTGAGTTGAGGATCAAGTTAATTTTCATGGACTTGCAAACAGGTTGATCCGAGACATTGTGTTTTATTATCGGAAAAATTTAGTAGGTTCAATATCTAAACAAGGATTGTGTCCTCTGATTGTTGACACAGATGTGCATCTCAGTGTATCTACATGTTAGAAATATTGGGGTGTTACAATTGGTATCAGAGCAGTTTGACCTAGTCGGACTTAGTCGTTAGGAATCCTTTATGTCTTCCAAGTCTGATTCTTCTTAGTATGCTATTAGACATTGAGCCTGATCAACTTAATACTTTGTGCATATTTTGCAAAATCATGGCTGGAAGAGGTAGGGAAACGTTCCTGTCGATCCACATTTTGAATGGACGCAAAATGTCATCGAGACTCAACAGAAGATGATGAACGATATGATGCTAATGCAGCAGCAACATATGGCTCAAATGGCCCAGATGCATCAAGTGCCCCAACCCCAACCGAACGAGCAAGTCCGTGTGCCGCCACCTGAGGATCCTAACAGAATGTATTTCCGGTTTCTGAAAATGAAACCCCCAATCTTCAAGGGGGGATCCGATGCAATGAAAGCCCATTACTGGGTAGATGCTATGGAGAGAATTTTTGTGACATTGCAATGCAATGAAGAAGAGAAAGTGATTTGTGTTGCCAATGCTCTGGATGAAGATGCTCATACTTGGTGGACTAATGCACGCAGGATACTTCAAGCCCAAGGAACACCTCTCACTTGGGTTAACTTTAAGGAGTTGTTCCTAGGTCACTACTTTCCTGATGCTCAGAGGCTTACCAAACAAGTGGAATTTGTTGGTCTGAAACAGGGGGACATGTCAGTTGGAGAATATGCTGCAAAATTTGAGAGATTGTCTCAATTCTATGAAGTAGGAACCCATGCCCCTAATGACAGGTGGAAGATGATTATGTTTAAACAAGGCCTTCGTGGATATGTGAACCAGGGTCTTAGTTCCTACACTATGACCACTTATCCTACCTTAGTGCAACAAGCTCACACTTCTGAGGAAGATCTCAAGAGGATGTATGCAGAGAAGAGAGATTTCTGAAAGGACAAGAGAAGGGGTAGTGAATCAACTTCTTCAAACCCTAGATACAAGGGAAATTCTGATAAAGGAAAGCAGGTACAAATGATAGATTCATCTAGGCCAAGCAAATGTTCCCTCTGCAAGAAGTATCACAGAGGTAAATGTCAAGTTACACCAAATCAGTGTTGCTTTTGCAAGGAAGAGGGTCATTATGCAAACAATTTCCCGGCGAGGAGAGCTTTCTTGGAATCTCCTAATGCTCCAAGACAAGCCCGAGTCAACACTTTGGACGCTCAAACCATCAAGCCAGATGATAATCTTATAAGGGGTACAGGTTCTATTTTCCATCAATCTGTTAATATACTGTATGATTCTGGTCCTACTCATTGTTTTATCTCAGAAGCATGTGCTGAACGGTTAGGATTAACAGTATCTCCTATATCTGAACCGATAACTATCCTTACTGCTGCAAAGGGTCGTGTTCGAACCCAGTCGTTGTGTCTTAACTGTCTTCTTACTATAGGAGGCAGGGATTTTGTTGTTGACTTTATCTGTTTGCCTATGAGGGGGATGGAGATTGTCTTGGGAATGAATTGGATGACTACCAACCATGTTACTATTGACTGCTTCAACCGTACCATTGGGTTTCCTTCTGAGGCGGTGGAACATTCACAGCCTACAACTGATAGTGTTATTTCTTTCACTTCAGCCAGCCAGTCTCTATTTCAAGGTGCGGAAGCTTTTGTTGTTATATTATCTGCATCAACTGAAGCTAGTTTGGATTTATCGTCTGTTCAGGTTGTGAATGAATTTTTAGATGTTTTTCCTGATGAAGTTTCCTCGTTACCTCCGGATCGTGAGGTAGAGTTCTCTATAGATTTGGTGCCTGGTACAGGGCCAATATCTATAGCACCCTATAGAATGTCTCCTCTCGAACTAAAGGAGTTGAAGTCCCAACTTGAGGAATTAATTTCCAAGAAGTTTATTCGACCGAGTGCTTCTCCATGGGGTGCTCCGGTACTGCTAGTCAAGAAAAAGGACGGAAGTATGAGATTATGTATCGACTATATTCAATTGAACAAGATTACCATCAAGAATAAGTATCCGTTACCAAGGATAGATGATCTGCTTGATCAACTTCGAGGCGCTAAAGTATTCTCCAAAATTGATCTAAGATCGGGATACCATCAAATCAAAGTAAGGGCCTTAGATATTCCGAAGACTGCTTTCCGTACAAGGTATGGACACTGTGAGTTTGTAGTGATACCCTTCGGACTAACTAATGCTCCAGCTGTACCACTTGGTCTCACACCAATACCTTGCATTTCAACAAAAAGCTCCAAGGCATGACTAGAAAGGCCTCAATTCCTCACTAGCATTCAAACTACCACCACCAACATACAAAACAGGTTTCTTAGATTCCAAAATCATCCTCACAATTTGTTCTAAATGTACCACAGAAGGTGCCTAGAAAAATACTCATTTCTAATCCAAGTTTCACAATAGTGTTTATGCCACCATCATCCTCATCTAGAAGAAAAATTGCAATGACTCTTCATAACAACAATTCAGGATGCAGTATTTCTACAAGACATTTCATCAAACAGCTTGAATGCACTTCAATACAAGAAAAGTAGTATGCGAAACGAACTTGCAGAACCCGTAACAACAACGATAATCCAGAAATCAAAATAGCAATAAGCCAAAAATACAACCTGAGCATTGCGATAGCGATCTCTGACCAGAGCTTCTAAGGCTTCTTCTTTGCACGATTGACGAAAAACAAAACGCAAGGGGCAGCGATGAAGATGTGCGATTCTAATCACCAAAATCGCGAAATTGAGAAAACGCGATTTGGAAAAGACGTGAAGAAGAGGTTCAAAATCACAACAGAAATTGCAAACGTGATCAGTTTGTGGTTGTCTTCATAGATGATATCTTGGTGTATTCAAAGACAATTGAGGAGCATGCTCAACATCTCCGCTTTGTTTTGAATGTACTCTGAGAAAAGAAACTATACGCAAAGCCGTCGAAGTGTGACTTCTGGATGTCAAAAAAAAGTTCTTGGGTCACGTGGTTTCCCAAGAGGGAGTAGCGGTCGATCCTAGCAAAGTGGAAGCTGTGTTGAATTGGGAGCGACCAACTTCAGTTACGGAAGTAAGAAGCTTCTTGGGGTTAGCAGGCTATTATAGAAGATTTATCCAAGGATTTTCACAGTTAGTCCTCCCACTTACCCGGTTGACTCGCAAGGACCAGCCGTTTACATGGGATGCTGATTGTGAGGAATGTTTCCTCGAATTGAAAGAGCGGTTGACTTCTGCTCCAATCCTGATTCTTTCGAATCCGTCCCTGGGATTTCAAATTTACAGTGACGCCTCTGGGAAGGGTTTAGGATGTATTCTTATGCAGAACCAGCACGTTGTGGCCTATGCATCCAGGCAACTGAAGACTCATGAACGGAATTACCCAACTCATGACTTAGAGTTGGCAGCTATTGTGTTTGCGCAAAAAATTTGGAGACATTACCTTTATGGATCTCGTTTCAAAGTTTTTAGTGATCACAAGAGCTTAAAATATCTGTTTGATCAGAAGGAGCTGAATAACAGACAGAGAAGATGGATTGAATTTTTGAAGGATTATGACTTCGAGTTGAAGTATCATCCTGAAAAGGTAAATGTTGTGGCGGATGCATTAAGCAGGAAGTCTCTCCACACCGCAGAGTTAATGGTTTATGAAATGACATTGTTGGAGTCTTTTAGAGACTTGAATCTCAAGGTGACGAGGAAAAGGAACCGGTTAGAGTTGCGACATATTCGGGTCACCAGTGTATTGAGAGATCAGATTCGTATAGCTCAAGATGTTGATGTGAAACTACAATCCCAGAGAGGGTTACCAAACTTCACTAAGGACGGTGATGGTATTATCTGTTTCAAGGGTAGGATTTGTGTACCTAATGATGAAGACATCAAGAGGCAGGTATTAGAAGAAGCTCATCGGAGTCAATATTCCGTACATCCTGGATCCACCAAGATGTACCGGGATTTGAAGCGGATGTATTGGTGGCCTGGAATGAAAGCTGATGTTGCTGAGTTTGTATCTCGATGCTTAACGTGTCAAAAGGTTAAGGCAGAGCACCAAAGACCTATGGGTCAGCTGCAACCACTTGATGTGCCAGTTTGGAAATGGGAAGATATCTCGATGGATTTTGTTATGGGTTTGCCAAGTTCGCAAGCCGGTAATGATTCCATTTGGGTGGTGGTGGATCGATTGACTAAATCCGCTCATTTCATTCCCATTCGCTCAAATTAAAAAGTCTCCAAGCTAGTAGAGGAGTATTGAAGGAGAAAAGTTAGTTACAAGCTTTGCTTTTGTAACAGTACCGATTTTGAACCAGTCACCGTATTGTAGCCATAAATCCCTGAATACTCGTCGAAACAGTGTGGGACTTGAACCATATGAAACTAGACAAAATTCCCTACACAATGGACACTGGTTTGAGTGGTTTTAGTTGAGAATTGGTCTAGATATATTTGTTACAAAACTGCATGCTGATGCTGTAAAACAGAAGTGGAGTTTGAAATGTCAGTTCGTCGAATTTCTGTTTCGAGTCCTCAAAGTTACGAGAGACATCGATTCAGTAGATAGGAAGGAAGTTCAGAAGCAAAAAAGAATGTTTGAGTTGCTGGATTCGAGTTTGAGCTAGCTTCGGAGTGATTTCGAGCTCGTAGGAACGTAAGAGACATTCGGGGACCGTTCGTCTGATTCGATTGTTCGTGAACTTCGTTGAACTCCAAGTGTTTCAGACTTTGTGTGATTTCAATCACGTTAGGTGAGTTTTACTCACGTTTAGGGTTTTATGTTTTGTTGTTGAAATGTTGGTTGCAATCGGTATTTTGATTTCAAAAGATTATTGAGTCGAAACCGTTTTTCGGAAAATAACGTTTTACGGTTTTTATCGAATTTTATATGTGATTGTATGAACTGAGATTGTACTGGTATATTGCTGGAATGTTTGGTTGTTTTGTTGGAAATTGGATTGGGTTTCGATTGGAAGCAATCGAAGAAGCGAAACGGAACGAAACGAACAAATAGCGAATCTACTACAGGCAGCGCGGGTCGTGCTAGACTTTCTTTTTGAACTGAAATGTGGAATTTCAGTCTAGCACGGGTCGTGCAAGGTCTGGCACGGGTCGTGCAAGACCTTCTGCCACCGGTTGCCAAAATTTCGTTTCGCCGCTCCTTTTGATTCCAAACCTCTCTTAATCTTCATCCCTACCAATTGTGATGATATTACCTTGATAAAATCGTTGTTTTGAAGGTGTCCAACTTGATTTTTAAGAAAAGCTTTTGAAAGTATAAAAATCCGAAAAATAGACCGCGTGTGAGTACATGTTTTGAATAACTAATCGGATTATGTGTACAACTTGGTACCGTATTATAACGCCGGATGTCTAGTATCGTATTCATCAAAACGGGTGTGATATATAAATTATATCAAGTTGGGTGACGACCCAACGAATAGCATACTAGGCAAGGAAGGTCATGAGCCCCTACCCTAGGCCCTGGAAACGTTATGGAATAGTTACTAACGGGGGTTTATCGGGATTGTGGGTGTTGCACGGCCGATGTTATTCTAAGTTCAATGCACGATTTGCCGAGATTGTGGCTGTTGCACGGTCGGTGTTTCGATTGGTAAGCTTGTAATGGTAAAGTAACTTACAAGGCTTAAAAATAAATGAATAACACATTAGATGCCGAGATTGTGGCTGTTGCACGGTCAGTAATGGGCTAAGTATATATATATATATGAGCAAATAGTTTACAAATTTAACTATGTTGCAACGGTTTTATAATTGAACTGAGTGATAGTGAAGGGGCATGGTAGAACTCACTGAGATAATGTTATCTCACCCTATCATTATTGTGGTTTTTACAGAGAAACAGGGTAAGAGGAAGATAAGGCAGCACGAGTAGGTGACGTGCTTATGGAGATGCCGAAGACTTATAGTCTTGAATTTCCGATTATGTTTCTCTTGTTATTTTCTGCTATGGTCATGTAACTTGTATTGGATATGAGTTGTATAAACCTATTTTGCTTCTCTGGTTATGATATTGAACAATAGACCTTGTATTCCTTTTGAGTTGATGATCAAGTTAAATTTCATGGACTTGCAGACAGGTTGATCTGAGACATTGTGTTTTATTATTGAAAAAATTTAGTAGGTTCAATATCTAAACAGGGATTGTGTCCTCTGATTGTTGACACAGATGTGCATCTCAGTGTATCTACATGTTAGAAATATTCGGGTGTTACATTTAACGAGGTCCCAAGTTTAGTGTATGCGTCGGAGTACCCCTAGTATTTTTGTTAATAATATTTATTTCTTATCTCAAGTCAAACTAACTGTGACCATGCTTTAGGACATTTCCTTATTGGCCTTGAACTCTTGGAGCTACGGTACCATAAATCTTCTAATTAGATAGTGAATCTATATGGACTTTAAATTAATATAGATGTTATAACAAAAATGGTTTTGAATGAGGAATAACCAATGATAATCTCTCGGAATAGTTTATTTAATTGGTTTAAGAAATCTGCATCCATACGTGATGATTACAGTACAATATTCCACTATTCAATATGCAATTGGAGGTGGTTGTAGAACACATGTGCAAAATGTCTCTTTAACACACTGGGGAGTTTTAGCCACACCTACAATACAATCACAACAACTTGAACATTCTACATCTGTTTTACAAGAAGTGGGACAGTTTGGGTGGCAGTTTGTAACCCTTAGAGAGGAAACGATCTCATCATTGATTCCTCTTCCTTCAGATTTCCTGCATGTATCTATATACAAAAACAATACATGAACATAAGAACAATTTTGTATGCAACATGATAAATTAAGATTTGAAGGGTAGGCTTGTTGAAGAAAAAATAACAACGTAGTGCATAGAAAATTTGCTTAATTAATTCATCAGTAATTTTAGACCTGCTGCAATGATGAGGAATGCGACCAAAAATGCAAACTTGAGAGCATAATTCTTTGTGGAGTCCATCTTTTCTAAATAGAAAATATGTTCTCTAGACAAATGTTTATATAGCAAAGGGTTATATACCTTTTCTACTAACTACTTTTTATTGATTAATGAAACATAAATATGACACTATAATAATTCATGCATTTTATGAAATATATAGTAAATAAATTTGACTACATTATAAATCAATTAATAGCCATAATATATATATATATATATATATATATATATATATATATATATATATATATTATCAAAAGGAACGAAGTCTCGGTATGACCTTTTGATCAAAAGCAACATCAAAAAGGAAAAAATTGAACTTCCCCTAATTTTATTAAAAAAGAGAGAAAAGGAAAGATGACAGAAGAGAGCACGAGGAGGACTATACCAAAATTCTTCTTGACAAAAAAGAAAGTAAAGTCAAAGCAATAATAGGCATAATATATCACTTGTGGAGTTGACTTATATTGCGCACGGTATACAATGTTATTTTAAACAATTAAGCATTCGAATAAATTATTTTATTTTAATATTAAAGTTATTTTCTATATATATTTAGGATGACTAGGTGAGAATATTTGGTTGTTATGAGAAAACAAAACAATTAATTATTATTGTCCGATTAAAATTAATGGCACAATTTGCGCCATTAATTGCAAGATTTCTTGCGATCTAATTTTTTAAAAAATAATCGTATGAGATCTTGTAATTAATAACATAATTTTAGCCGTTAATTTTAATCTAATTTTTATAATTTAAAAGCAAAAATATTATTGTTATTATACATTGGTTATTTTGTACTATATTTTAAACTAAAGATTTACGTAGCATCATATTTACTCTATTAAAGTGAAAACTTTATCATTAACTCAACCATTTTAGATAAAAGAAGATATTTTAATTATTTTAAGTAATTAGATAAATACGTATAATAATATTTTCTAGAAGTTATATATCAAAAGGATTTTTTTTATAATTAGAAAATATACTATTAAATAATCATAATATGATATTTGGTCTATCAACAATTTAAAATAACATATTTGATAATGGTAGTACTGGCTAGGTATATTTAGAAATTGCAATCTAATATATGGGGAAAAAAATTGAACAACAAAGATAAAATCCATATATCCTAAAATAAACAGAAAATTCAAGTAATAAAAAGAAGTCGTGAAACATTCTCTTTGTTCATTGATTTAGGGTTCCTCAGTTTCAAATGATTTTGTGGAGTTTGGATCCCCACAAGTACTTGTGGGACAATTTATGAAAGATAGTGACACAAACAAAAATATAATAGTATTTACTGCATTTATTATTATATTGTATGTGTCACCAGTGGCGGGTCTTGGTTAAAAATTTTGGGTGGGCCGCTAATGAAGAGATATAGAAACTCAGATACGGATAAACAGAAATGTAGAAATGCATAAATATACCTTTAGAAATGTACTGAAATGAAAGAAACTTGCGGCGATAATGAGAAGACGATGCTGAAAGTTAGTAGATTGGATAGTCAATTGTAACATCCTAAATTTTACTCGTCAATAAAATCTAGAATATTACAATTCAATAGTCAATCAGAGATACACGACTGTAAGTTTGGATTAAAATCTAGAGAAATAACTTAAATCTTTAAAGGACTAATAACCTTAATAACTTGAAATGAAACCCCATCAACTAGTGAAATAAAATTTCACAAGAGTAGAATACAAAGTTTAATCCAAACTACAAGGTGTATATGTCCTAACAACGAAAGTAGATGGTATAAAAAATACGTAAATCAACTAAGTGATTTCCAATCGCTATTACAAAGCCACTTAAAATAAACAACATTGTAACATGAGTTCCTAAATGAGCCTCAATCCATAAGATAATCAAGAAGCAATTTCCCTTGCTTTTGCCGTCAATAATTTTCAGCTGTTTATCTAAAAATCACAACATATATAAAGAGTAAGATTATAAAATCTCAATGAGTTCCTCAGCAGTACATCACTATACATATACTCACGATGTCTTTTAATTGTATTACCTAGAATGCATCCTCCTAACGCAATAGACTTACATATATAATATAAATGCTACTACATACACTGTGGGGAACCCGCCTACAATATATTGTCCTTAATTAAACCAACCTCTTGGGCCTTGAGATTGGTTCACGATACCGACCCTAAGTACATTCTCCATTCATTAATTCATTTGTATGTGTACTTACATATGTACTAGTTAGTTCTTCAATCACTTGTTCTCGTCGAAGTACCCAATAGCCAATCAAATACACATCTTAGCAATAACATATATCTTTGACTAATCAAATTGTAAACATTTACATTTGGATTAAGTATGAAATTGGGATAGAAAATGTGCTCCCAGGACATATAGTTGACTACATAGTAAAGAGGTAGTAATATTGCCCATTCACTGATGTGTTCCGTGTTTGATTCTCGCTTTGATTCTTTTTAAACCCATATTAGACTAGATAGTAAAAAACTCCAAATGAGGGTGTTTTTTTTTGACAATGTTTCCCATCAAGAGTGGGCAATAAAGAGATAGTAAGAAACTAACAATGTTTGTCTTTTGCTTCAAAAAAAAAACAATGTTTGTCTTTTTGATAAGAGAAAATGTCTCTTCCTAATCGACGCAATAGGTTTGAGTCTATTCTCTTTTTAGTAGTCTTGTCTTATATACGTAAACAATGACATCTAATTTGTGTTGGACCATATAGATCCACCCGCAACAAACAAATTCCTATCGCCAACCTCTGAAGAATCTCCCAAGTTCCATTTCTCTCAGTTGATTTCCTCTCCTCATCTATAATTTGCACCCAAACTATATCCTCTGGTGCCTTTGAACATACATTTGGCTTCTCACTCACTGAGTTAACAACCGTAATAAAACTTGGATGTTAGGAGGCAATATATTTAGAGGAGACAATTTGAGAAGTAAGGTACTTGTACAAAACATTTTTCCCTTTATCAAAGTGATTGGTAAGTCATACAAATCAAGGTCACAACAAGTATCATAAATCTCATAATCAAAAAATGTGGGATTATTTTTTAGTTTTTTATAAGCAAAAGTTATGTAAAAGCTTGTACAAGCAGGCACCCCAACCATTACATATGCAAGGCGCCTCATTAAAACCTCCCTGGGGCAAAACTCCATGGGAAAAAGACGCAAGAAAGAAAAAGAGTACCCCAAGAAGAGTGAGACTAAAAGCCAATTACACTGAATTCATACAATCAGAAGGATTCCCTCACCAATCAGAATCTTAAAAGTTGAATTGCAACCTTCAATGAACCAAGTCCATCATAAAGACATAACTTGGTTAACAACCACCTGTGGATTAAAAACTTGACCTTTGAAAAGAATATGGTTCCGATGTTCCAGCGAGGATGGGGATGCTCAGGCATGGCTGTCATTCGCCTCTCTATCTGCCTGAGGCGCGCTTCTTGCTGCAACATAGTCTGGGTGCGGTTGCACAGCGGGTCCAAGAGCTGGTGAATGGTCCCCGCATCCCCAGGTTGGACGGGAATCTAGATAGAGGCTGGCTGGGGTGTCGGGACCTGAATGTCTTGGTCTGGCGTGCCATGGGAAAGCAGGAGGAAGTTCAAAAAGTAGAGATGATGTGAAAGATAGATATCTCCCACTGTGGTCGCCAATGTTCTGTACCTTGCAGTGTTGGGTGGACTGCAGTTAGTAGGTCACCTGCTGCCTGGTCGGAGGTTAGTGCGAGCCCGGGAGGGGTACCTGCAAAGCCACTCCGACGCTCAAGTCAGTATTGAGAATAGATGAGTGATTTAGCTTAGAATGAGAATCTACCTCTTTATGGCAATGTGTGCCAGTATTTATAGGGAACTGTGCCCGTGGTGGGCCGTTGGATTGGTAGAGTGAATCTGAGTCATCCAAGTATGAGAGTCGTGAATGGGATTGTGTATTGTGGATATGGATCAAAGTGATTGGGTCAATCCATGTCTAAGTGCTGAATGAGCCTCTTGGTCCAGTTCAGAATAGTTGCCCCCCAAGCCGAGATTATTCCGAAGGATGGTCTTGGCTTGAAGAATTTTTGTCGATCTACCTGAAGCGTTACTTCATCTGTCTTGTCGGGTCGTATAAGATCTCTTCACCGCGACCGTGACTCACACCTCTCTTGGTGTAATCGTTGTGCCAGGCACCAAGCTAGGGTGCCGTATCCTGATGTTGGCGCCCTCCTGGGCGCCTTGTGCCAAGGTGCCGTGTCCTGATGTTGGCGCCCTCCTGGCCGCCTTGTGCCAAGGTGTTGCGTCTTATGCCATGCGTCCTAATGTTGGCGCCCTCCTGGGTGCCTTGTGCCAAAGTGCTGCGATCTGATGTTGGCGCCCTCCTGGGCGCCTTGTGCCAATGTGCTGGATACCGATTTACGCGTGAAAAGTTGGCGCCCTCCAAGGCGCCTGGGTGCCGGCTTGCGCTTTGGTGTTTGGCGCCCTCCTGGGTTCCGGTTTGCACTTTGGTGTTTGGCGCCCACCTAGGCGTCCTCTTGGGTGCCGGTTTACATTTTTGTTTGGCGCCCACCTAGGCGCCCTCCTGGGTGCCGGTTTGTGTTTTGGTTTGGCGCCCACCTAGGCGACCTCCTGGGTGCCGGTTTGCGCTTTGGTTTGGCGCCCACCTAGGCGCCCTCCTGGGTGCCGGTTTGCGCATTGTGTTTGGCTGGGCGCCTGGGTGCCGGGTGCTAGGCACCTTCCCTGGTGTCGGGTCCTGCTTTTATTTGGCGCCTTAGTGCTGGGCGCCGGGTGCTAAGTACCTTCCATGGTGCCAGGTCCTGCTTTTATTTGGCGCCTTGGTGCTGGGCGCCTGGGTGCCAGGGGCTAGGCACCTTCCATGGTGTCGAGTCCTGCTTTTATTTGGCGCTTTGATGCTGGGCGCCTGGGTGCCAGGTGCTAAGCACCTTCCATCGTGTCGGGTCCTGCTTTTATTTGGCACATTTGGGGCTGGGCGCCTGGGTGCCGGGTGCTAGGCACCTTCCATAGTGACGGGTCCTTCTTTTATTTGGCGCATTGGTGCTGGGCGTCTGGGTGCCTGGGTTAGGCACCTTTCATGGTGCGGGGTCCTGCTTTTATTTGGTGCATTGGTGATGGGTGTCATACCCCAATTTTGTCCGGCTTAGGTCAAAACCCTAATTTTCCAAAAAAATAAATAAATTGAAGAGCGAAGAGCCTTATGCACTACATTTCGGATCCTAGAAGGCATTCCAAGGTTCTTGAAATCGTTTTTAGGGTTGGAACGCACTTTTCGGGCAAATTAGGGTTTTAGAGCCAAAAAGGGTATTTTGGTCAATTATAACGGTTTTTTTTCTCTCACTTTCAAAAAGGCTCAAAAATATGTATAATTAAAAATAGAAATCTGAAATCAAAATAAAAAAATGAATAACAAAATAATATTGGATGCTTATGGTATTTTTAGAATTAGGGCTAATTCCTTTTAGGTGCTTTTTGCTTTTATCCATTTTTGGCCAAAGTAAGCACCAATTTCACAAGCAAACAACCTCCCTCACTCCACCCTCATGCCCTTCACTTCAGCCCCATCAAGTGCACATCACAAAAAAGCCTTTCATCATGACAAGCACACCTTTGAGTCCAATAACATTCAATACACAACATATTTTTACCTTCCTTCTCTCTACACCACTAAATACGCACTAATTTCTTCACCTCCTTCACTCCATCCTCATGCTCCACACCTCCCTTCACTTCAGCCCCCATCAAGTGCACATCACAAAAAAGCCTTTCATCATGACAAGCACACCTTTGAATCCAATAACATTCAATACACAACATATTTTTACCTTCTTTCTCTCTACACCACTAAATACACACTAATTTCTTTATTTCCCTCTCAACCTTAAACCCATTAGATCTTTGGCCCCCCAAGGATTTGAATAAGAACAACTCACTTCTCTCCTCTCCAAAAAGAAGGAAGAAATTCGTAGCCCCTCTCCTTTCCCTCACTTCCTCTTGTTTTTTTCTTTCATCTCAAAGAAACCTTCCCATTTTCTCCTACACCAAAAAACCCTATCAAACAACTCACCTCATTTGCATCCCTCTTTCACATACTCCCCCATTTCCCACTCAAAGTCCAAGCATCATCATCAAGTAGGTACTTCTTTGAAGGATATTGGAGTTTTGTTGATTTGTGTCTAGCTTCATCTTCTCATCTCACTTTCTAGCTCAAAGCTAAGGTAATCCTTAAAACCTTGCATCATCTTTGAGTATCTCCTCAAAAATATAAAAAGCATTCATCCTATCATCTTCATATTCTCATATTGTTGATTGTTGTTGGTGAGAGGTGTCATAAGCACTTTGACAAGCACTTAGGGAGGCTTGGGTGCTTATGGTACTTCTCACCCTTTAATAAATGTTGATTTGTGTTGATCTTAATCCTTGAAATAAAATGTGGTTTTATGGCATGTTGATTTCGCATACTCTCATAAAAATGTGATTTACTAATTGTTGTTGTGTTTTCTCACATTCCCTTGCATATTCACTCATGTTTGCATAATTTTCACAAAATAAGAAACCTATTTCAAGCATAATGACATTCGGCCATGGGCCTAGGTTTAGGGTTCTTGAATGCTTTTTGTTTATGTCATGATTTGGGGATGAATAATAGTTGATTTAGGGTATGTATGCTCCTAGGTTTTAACATAAAAAAATTAGGGTTTGGGTTTGCTTTAATAAACTTGTTTTTGTTGATGATTGGCAAGGTGATTCACACTTGTGCACTTGTGCACTTAATCTTAAGTGTGAGGATTGACCGAAGTGATTCAACATTCTTTGATACTTTGGTTGCTAAATAATTTGCTTGCTTATGCTCGCCTATGATCATGATTGAGGCAACTCTTTTCCTTAAGCTAACAATTTCATTGTCCACTCTCATATAAGAATATCATCAACACTTAGATAGGTCAATTCCTCACATTGCATCTTCCACTAGATGTGCATTTAGATTCCCTTGTGTTTTGTAGAAATATTTGAGTATGGTTCTCGCCTAGCATCTTCCACTAGATGTGCATTTAGGTTCAATCTTGCCCACTCTTGTATTTTTGCTTAATGCCCAATTCAAGTTCCTTCTTTGCCTATTTATGTGTTGTGGTTTAATATGTGTAGTCTAGGCTAGTGTTTGCTCAAGAATTCAAATGAGATTAATCGCAAGTTATGACCATGTTGTTGTTTGCCTAAGGATTCGATTTCAATGATTGTGCCACGCTTGAATCTCCAAATCTTTTTGCATTCGTTGTTTTCTTTTCTAAATAGTTTAGCATGAAAATGGTAATTCGTGACAATCACCCATAACCTTTGTTAGTTTGATTGTCCTAAGAGCCTAAGTTTCAAAAAAAGGATGTTTTCATATGCATAAGCTACTAGTGATAATCACCCATAACCTTTGTTAGTTTGATTATCATGAATGCTTTCAATTTCAAAAGATATTTTCCTAAGCATCAAAAGTCATAGCAAGTGTTAGTGACGATCACCCATAACCTTTGTTAGTTTGATCATCATGAGCGCCCCTCACTTTTCAAAACCAAAGCAAAAAGACTTTCACTTTCAAGGCTCGTTAGAACTACGTCGCTTTGATTCCCATTTGGGATACGTAGGAGCGAGTCACATTCTCGTCAAGCGCAACCATAAAAAAGTTTAGCATTTGCATAATAAAAAAAAAGAGTTATTTTCATAACAAAAAAGAATCACTTTTGCAAACCAATATCATTTTCAGAACAAAAACCTTTTCCTTTATAAAATCATTTTCAACCCATCGTCGCTAGTGGTTAATCAGAACCTTTGTTCGTCTAGCCATTGGTGGCGATGTCTTTTTCCCCAAAGAACAGCAAGCGATGATCACTCATAACCTTTGTTAGTTCGATCATCGTGCGAATCAATCTCTTTCGAAAATCACTTTCTAAAGAACAAATAAAAACGAGTCGCTATTAATAGTCAATCAGAGCCTTTGTTCGTCTGACTGGCGGTAGTGACTCTCATTTTCAAGAGTACTTAGCGGTGATTACCCTTAACCTTGGTTAGTTTAATCATTCACTAAATGCTCGTCCTATTTCGAAAACTTACTAAAAAGATAAAAGACAAAAACCTTTTCAGGACAAAGAAGAACTACGTAGCTTTGAGTTCTCCATCGCACCGGGAGATACGTAGGAGCGGGCCATGTCGCGTCAAGCGTTTTTTCTAAAAAACCATTTTTTCCCCTTTTTCCTAATAAATAAAGATTTTCATTAAGACTTTTTTTCAATAAGAAGTAGAGAGGCAAAATTAAGTATTTTCAAGTCAACACACTAAAACCACACATTTAATTAAAGCTTCCCTCTCAGTAGAGAGGACGGGTGGGGTGCTAACACCTTCCCTGCGCGTAACCGACCCCCGAACCCTATTCTCTAATTTCGCAAGACCAAACGCTTTCCAAAAAAGGTTTTCATAATATTTTCCTTAATAAATATTGGTGGCGGCTTCATTGTCTTAGGAAAAGTTGTGAACGAGGAAGGTTCTCCCTCGGGGACTTTTTCGGGCGCAACAATGGGCGCCTGGGTGCCGGGTGCTGATAACCTTATTTTATATAGGTTATTTATGCTCCTAATACTTAAGTTATGCTTATTTCTCAAGTAATATTAGTACTTAAATATGTGAATATATGAGTATTAGGATAAATATAGGTTATAAGTCAATCCCTTAAAACTTGGGCATAGTTAATGCCTTTGTGAATATTTTTGATGTTTTGCTTTAGCGCTGCAGCGTGTGCTATCAAGGAAGCGCTACAGCGTTATATGACGGCTGACCATTGAGATATTTGTGTGGCCACTTGAGGACATGATGAGTCACCACCCTTATCTCTTCCCTTCAGCTGGAATTGTTGACTTTCAAGTGGATGCTAAATTACACTTGGCGCCTCCTAAATGGAACCCATGTGATAGTTGTTGTATTCCATCATTACCACTTTTTGTAAAGTGCTTTAAGGATAATATCTAAGCTTAATAATCATCATGTAATATTATTATACTATTAAGACTTAGATATTAATTAGATTAATTAAGATTGCTTCACCAAGAGGCAATACACGTAGACAAGTGGTTGTAACTTTGGAGATAAGACTTACACTTGACACCGTAGCCACAATTCCATTGATACACACTTTTTAAGCTTTTAGTTTTAACTTAGTTTTCTAGTTCTTCATCCAAGGTTTTTGCTCACGCCTCAACTTCATCTCTTGTATGCTACTTGGGATCATTGGAGCGCATCTTTTGCAACCATTCTTCTCTTGTCTTCATACGGTAATACATACTCTCAAGTTGTATTATGTTGATGGGACTTGTGATGAGCTAACTTTGTTGTAGTTGGATTGTTCTTGGTGTGTAATGAACCTTGAGTAACTTTTATATAATATTATGATGTTTGTGTTTTATTCCTTGTGTCATAATACTTTCAATCTTGGTTTGGGAATGATCAACTAAAACAAGGTAACTTTGTGAGTACAGACATGGTTCACAAAGAGAACTCAAGGAATGATGTGAATGAAAACCCTTTAAAGACATTTAAAGGAAGCACTACTTAACTCTAGACATAGGGGAGTAGTAGTTCATAAGGCAATTGCTGTAAGAGCTTAATATACAGGGGTAAAACTTATTTAGAGCCTAGACATAGGAGTCTTGTAACATAGCCCTGACGAAAGTGACTGAAAGGCACGCCACCAAGGCGCTACAGCGTCTAAGGATTCTGAAGCGCTACAGCGCTTAACGCTACAGCGTCTAATATTATCTGAACATTACTCTTGGGAACTTACATGCTATTGAGCTATCCAACTCACTTTTAATTACTGCAAATTTAATCCTATTTTATCACAACTTATAATGTTTACAACTCTTCACTTTCACTTGTTACTTAATTCTTTTCACTAAGATTCTAATCACTTAAACTTCTTAGATTAATTCCAATCCCTGTGGGAACGAACTTTACTTATCAATATATTACTTGTTGCGATTGTGTATACTTGCACATCACCTTTTCGCACAACAAGTTTTTGGCGCCGTTGCCGGGGACTGCATTTAATTTTCATTGTTTAAGTTTTTAGTAAACTTAGTGCCTATTTTACACTGGTGTGTTGTTTCTTGTTGCTGCAGCAGTAAGCGCTACAGCGTATGCCCAGGTCTCAACCACCAGAATTTGAACCATACTCAGAACCAGAGAGAAGGTTCAGGAAGCTAAGACATCTTCACAGGCTCAGACCCACCATGTCAGAACATAGTTATAGAACCAATTCTGGTAGAGCTACCACTCTACATGGCAGATCTAGCTCTGGTAGAGGAGGAACTGAACCAGGTGGAAGGGGTAGAGGTAGACATCAGCAGCCACCCACTCCAACCTTACATGACCAAGAGGACTGGTATAGACATCAATTCATAAATGAAGGACCTGCTCAAATGGTAAATGACAGAGATAGACCAATGAGGGACTATGCTGTGTTTGATCCACAAACCATGGAGACAAGCATAGCAAGACCTACTCTCAACACAGCTCAGTTTGAATTCAAACCTATGATGTTCCAAATGTTGCAAACAGTGGGACAGTTTGGTGGTGCTCCTCAAGAGGACCCATATTTACACTTAAAGCAATTTCTGGAAGTATGCAGTAACTTCATCATTCCAGGGGTAAGTGATGATGCATTCAGATTAAAACTTTTTCCTTATTCCTTGAAGGATAGAGCAAAGGCCAGGTTAACTTCTCTTGAGCCTAACTCTATCCATACTTGGAATGAAATGGCTGAGAAATTCTTACCAAAATACTTTCCCCCAAGTAAGAATGCAAGAATGAGGAATGAGGTTACTGCATTCAGACAAAGAGATGCTGAAACACTATTTGAGGCATGGGAGAGATGGAAAGAGCTGTTGAGAAAGTGCCCTCATCATGGTATACCTGTGATTATCCAAATGGAGACCTTCTACAATGGACTAGATCCAACAACCAGACAAATGCTAGATGCTTCTTCAGGGGGTGTGTTGTTGAAAACCTCCTATAATGAGGCATGTGAACTAATTGATGACATTGCCACAAATAGCTATCAATGGCCTACAGAAAGGTTAGCTCAGCAAAAGAAGGTAGCTGGTGTGCATGAAGTAAGTGAAGTTTCTGCTTTATCTGCACAGGTTGCTGTTGCACCCCGAAAAATCCCGGTTGGGTTTCTCAATGTACAACGTGGAATAATTTTGGAGCCGCCACCAATATTTTAATTTTAAGACCAAAACATTGAAAAAAGGTCTTTTGGACAAGGCGGATGGTCTTTGAAAACTAGAGATATAGGTTCGGGGGTCGATTACGTGCGAGGAAGGTGTTAGCACCGCGCACGTCCTTTCTACCGAAAGGGAACCTCTAATTAAATGTGTGGTTTTAATGTTTGATTTGAAAAATACCTAGATTTGCCTATTTATTTCTTATTTGAAGACGAATGAGAAAACTTACTGGAAATCTTATTTGTTGCGAGAAAGGGGGGAAAAAGGGTTTTTAGGAAAAAGTGCTTGACGGGACATGGCCCGCTCCTACGTATCTCCTGGTGCGATGGAGAATTCAAAGCTACGTAGTTCTTGGTTCTTTTTGAAAAGTTTTTGTTTTTTTATCTTTTTTAGTGAGTTTTTTGAAATAGGACGAGCATTAGCAAATGATTAAACTAGCAGAGGCTATGATGAATCACTACTAAATACTCAAAAAAGAGAGAGTTGTACCGCTAGTCAAACGAACAAAGGTTCTGATGGACTATTGATAACAACTCGTTTTTATTATCTTTTTGAAAGTGATTTTCGAAAAAGATTGATTTGCACAATGATCAAACTAACAAAGGTTATGATGGACCATCGTTTATTATTCTTATGAGAAAAAGACATTGTCACCAATAGCTAAACGAACAGAGGCTCTGATGAGCTATTAGCAACAATGGGTTGGAAAATGATTCTTTTTGTTTGTTTTTATGAAAATAATTTGTTTATGGGGATAAAAAGAATTTTTATTTGTTGCGCTTGACGAGAACGTGGCTCGCTCCTACGTATCCCAAACGGGAATCAAAGCGACGTAGTTCTAATAAAAATGTTTTTGAGAGGGTTTAAAAGGGGCAAGCTGAATCACCCGAGACCATCTTCACCACTTAGAATATGATGCACTAGGCATAAGTGGGAATCATATGGTTCGTCCTCAGCAATGGACGATAACATACAAGAACGAGTAGATGAATGCTATAGCTAAGTTAAATCACATGGATCACAATAACTAAATATTAACAAATGAAAAGACTGAAATACCTCTGATGAAGACAGATATTACAGATCTGAAGAACGAGCGAAAATGAAGCGGAGAACTGGAAAATGAGATTTGCGAGAGTTGTCTTCCCAGATCTCGTGAAATGTCTCTCAGATCTCGTGAAAATGTCTCTCAGATCTCGTGAAAAATGTGTGTAGCAATTCTTCTCTCTGATCTTGTGTGAAGTGTCCGTCTTTCTGACCTCGTGAAGTCTCTTCCTCCTTTTCTCTGATCTCGTCAAAAAGTCCTCCCCCCAAATGATTTTGAAGCTGCCTATTTATAGGCGTAGAATTTTTTTAAAAAACATTTATTGCAAGGATGAATCGATTGTTTGAGCCTTTGGAAATATGTAGGAATCGATTCTTTACCTTTGAAAATAATAAAGAATCGATTCTTGGTTCCTTTGAAAACAACAGGAATCGATTTTCAGGACCTTTTGCATAGGTGAAAATCGATTCTTGCTTTAGTTAAAATAGTGGGAATCGATTCTTGAGCCTTTGGAGATAATAAAGAATCGATTCTTGGCTCCTTTGAAAACAAGAGGAATCGATTTTCAGGACCTTCTTCATAGGTGAAAATCGATTCTTGCTTTAGTTAACACAATGAGGAATCGATTCATGGCCTATGGAAGAGCCTGAAAATCGATTTCCAGGCCTATGCAAGAAGAGGGAAATCGATTTTCAGGACATCCTAAATAGGTAAAAATCGATTCTTCACTTAGTTACAACAATTAGGAATCGATTCATGGCCTATGGAAGAGCCTGAAAATCGATTTCAAGGCCTATGCAATATACTATAAATCGATTCTTGGCCTTTGGAACAAAATAGAAATCAATTCTTGCTTTCCACAAAATGCTTTTAGGTCTTTGCCATGCATAAAATATTTTCCAAAGCTTGCCATGCATGCATAACATATTTTTCAAAAACCCTAATTTGATGCATGAGGCCTATTGCAAAAATTGTTTTTAGAGACCCTTGTGAGAATTGACCAAAATGCCCTTTTTGACTCTAACTTCTCAAAATGTGCATTCTAAACCTAAAAATGATGCATAATTTATTTTTGTGTGGAAAATTAGGGTTTTGACCTAAGCCGGACAAAATTGGGGTATGACAGCTGCCCCTCTTTATCTGAATTTTAACGAGGAATATGAATTGGCCGAAACATATTCCAAGGCAAAATGAAGATAAAGAATTCAGAAATTATACCGATTTTGTCCACTTGGGGAAACCCGAATTTTCCTCTTTTCTTTTTCTATTTTTGAATAGGTGGGTTTTGAGAACAAACGGGGAACGGTTAACACTTGGCGCATTAACTGAGAGAGAAAATGATGGACCACTCGGGATCTGAAGGAGCACTAAGGCTCTGAAGGACCACTCAGGGTCTGAAGGAGCACTAAGGCTCTGAAGGACCACTCAGGGTCTGGAAGGCTGCCTAGGCCTTAAATTGAAGGACCATCGTGGTCTGAAGGAGCGCTACTAGCTATGGTACTAGTAAAACGGTCTGAGGGGGCCTTTCGAGCGGCCAATCAACATCAGGTCCGGAACTGATTTGATCAATGGATTTACGCTATGCCTTAGGCTGACACAACTAATCCGAAGGACTTGACGAAGTCTGATGGATCCATTGCGTGCTCGTACACAATGTTGTGATCTGTGGAAGGAGTTCACTAACTCGGTGGGAGTTCACTAACTCTGTGGGAGTTCACTAACTCTGTGGGAGTTCACTAACTCTGTGTTGAGGGAGTTTACTAACTCAGGGTTGATGGAGTTTACTAACTCGGGGTTGATGATTTTCTAAAGGAGCACTAGGGCTCTGAAGGACCACTCGGGGTCTGGAAGGCTGCCTAAAACCTTTTAACGGACTCTTGTCGAGTCCGAGCTCTGGGGGGGTGGCCTTTTCGAGCGACCGATCAACATCAGGTCCGGAACTGATTTGATCAATGGATTTACGCTATGCCTTAGGCTGACACAACTAATCCGAAGGACTTGACGAAGTCTGATGGATCCATTGCGTGCTCGTACACAATGTTGTGATCTGTGGAAGGAGTTCACTAACTCGGTGGGAGTTCACTAACTCTGTGGGAGTTCACTAACTCTGTGTTGAGGGAGTTTACTAACTCAGGGTTGATGGAGTTTACTAACTCGGGGTTGATGATTTTCTAAAGGAGCACTAGGGCTCTGAAGGACCACTCGGGGTCTGGAAGGCTGCCTAAAACCTTTTAACGGACTCTTGTCGAGTCCGAGCTCTGGGGGGGGTGGCCTTTTCGAGCGACCGATCAACATCAGGTCCGGAACTGATTTGACCAATGGATTTACGCTATGCCTTAGGCTGACACAACTAATCCGAAGGACTTGACGAAGTCTGATGGATCCATTGCGTGCTCGTACACAATGTTGTGATCTGTGGAAGGAGTTCACTAACTCGGTGGGAGTTCACTAACTCTGTGGGAGTTCACTAACTCTGTGTTGAGGGAGTTTACTAACTCAGGGTTGATGGAGTTTACTAACTCGGGGTTGATGATTTTCTAAAAATGAGATTTTGGGATTCTCTGGTCCGAAGTAACTTTTCTCTTGGATGGTGCATGAAATGCGTGCACTTGGATGTTTGGGGTGCACATGAATGCAATGATTGACTTTGGTGGGATGCCTTTTCTGTTTGATTTTTCTCTTCTTTTCCTTTTGTTATTCTTTCGCTCTTCTGAGATGCGAATTTGAAGGCGTAATGTACTGTTTGATGCTATGGAGTGATGACTGGTATGGATGATATGAGAATGATGAATGATGTGAAAATGCTATGTTCTTTTATGTTCCGCCTTCTGTGATTTTCTTCTCTCCTTTCTTATTTGCCCCCCATTTTTTTTTTTTTTTTTTATGGAATGCAGATATCTATGTAAATGGAGTATGAATGTATGTTATGCACAGTGTATGTGATGTGATGATTTCAATGGAATGATGGATGCTATGAGATGCTATTTTTGATTTTCTTCCTTTTTATTTTGGTTAAGGATCAACACTTCAAGTGCCTACAAGGTAAACATCCTAATCCCCAAGGATTAAGGTGAGCACCAAAGCCTTACAAGATAACAACCTAATCCCTAAGGATCCAGGTGAGCACCAAAGCCTTACAAGATAACAAACTAATCCCTAAGGATCCAGGCGAGCACTGAAGCCCTACAAGATAACAACCTAATCCCTAAGGATCCAGGCGAGCACTGAAGCCCTACAAGATAACAACCTAATCCCTAAGGATCCAGGCGAGCACTAAAGCCCTACAAGATAACAACCTAATCCCTAAGGGTTAAGGCGAGCCCTAAAGCCCTACAAGCGGCCGACTTTAGGCGACCCCTTCATGTGCTGAGATAGCTGGTTAAAGAATTTTTCCTATTTGTCTTCTTGCTAAGTGAGGATGCAAATGCAATACTTTGATGCATGATATGAAATGGTTGATTGGGAAACATAGGCATATGGGATGAATGCATGAAATGCGAATGAAATGTTTGGATGCTAATGCATAGCGTAATGATATGAAATGGTTGATTGGGAAACATAGGCATTTTGGATGACATGCGATGAATGCATGAAATGTGAATGTGAATATGATGTGAATGAAATGTTTGGATGCAAATGTTATGACACGGGATGACGTGTTTTTGCTTTTATGATGCAATGCTTTGATGCTTGATGGAATGAGATGGAAGATTTTTGCTTTTATCCGTTGCTTCTTTTTTGTTGCCTTTCATGAAATGATGATGTTGGCACGATGCAAACTATGATAAACAAAATGGAACGCCTAAATGCATGAGGCGAAAAATAGAATGATTAAACATTTTTGTGATGATGAGATATAAGACTTTGAATGCAAGGAATTGAGATGATTATTGACCACTTTGTTGAGAAAAAATGGAATTTGATTCAAACTCCGGTGTTCTCAAGATTTTATTTACAAACAAGCTCACTTGTTTTCTCTTCCTTCCAATGACGACTGAATCTTAAGTATCGCATGACTAACTTGTGTTCTCTCTCTTTGAAGCATTATCTAGTAAGCATGCATAGGGGTGCAAATGTGAATGAGTGAGTCCGTTAACTTGGAATTGGTTTAGGGCCTGGACGTTTATGGCATGAGAAGGAATGACAGACATGGTTATTGCCGAAGCTTTATGAGGGACCAAGAGATGCAGGATTGCCCCAATTCAGGTCTTTGACGAGTGAATAACTTGCCCCTGTCTAGTGGTGACAACAACTAGGGGTGTAGAAGATGATGAATTGGGAACGCTTCGGCTCTTGGGATGAAAGCTGGAATGAAAGGGGTTTTGCTTCAACCCACAGAATTTGATGTTGCCTCAGTCATAACAAGGACAAAGCTTCCCCAGTCAGAACGACAAGGTCTTGTTTAGGATAGTGAGTTGAGAAATTGCCCCGGTGAGGTTTCTATAGGAATGAATGAGGTGAAGGAATGGGAATGCACTTGCCCCACTTTGGAATGACATTGACAACTGGAGTGACATGGGATGGGCATTGAACAGACTTTCCCAAGACTAGGGTGTGTGGGTGGTGAAGAGAATGCCCCAACTTTTGGGTCTAAGCGGTATTCTCAGTGCAAATCTTTGGTTCTCTACTGATGTCTTGACTTTTGGGGCGAAAGAATCCTTACCTGGTGATCACTAAACCTTGTTTTAATGCATCTTGAATGTGTTTTGGAGTGCAAGTCCCTCTTTTTTATTTTGTCAGCTTTCTTTTTTCTGACTATTTGTTTTTGTTTCCTCAGTTCTCTTTTTTCTGAGGGTTCATTCTTTCTTGATCAGCTTTCTTTTTTCTGATCGTTTGTTTTTCTTTTTGAGCAAACACATTGTACATAGATAAGCTTGTTCGTCCTAAGAGTAGAATTTGAGTGAACAAAAGCAACCGGTCATTGATCGGAATGGACTTTTCGGGATTGTGGTGTTTTGTGGAGGAAGGAGGATTAGGCTTAATGAAGTGTTTGAGGCTAGTGGGAGGGTGAGTTTTGTTCGGCGTTTGATTGACGGTTAATGGTCTATGAGGAAGATGGTTATTGGGCTTGTTTGGGCTCTGTTAAGGCAAATTCATGTCTCAGGGTAGAAGGACTAAGGGGTTTGATGTTGAGGCCAAAGGGAGTGTTTGCGGTTTATGGAAGGAGGTGTTGGAATGATGAAGTGTTTGAAGGTTTATTTAGACAAGGATCTCATGTATTTTGTGGTAACATGTACCAGCTCACCACTTACATTTCTTTTGTATTTTGTTTTGGGATTTTCATTTTTGAAGCCCCCTTTTTTTGAATTTTTTTTTTTTTTGACTCGGGTGAGCTGATAAAAGTGATGCACTGTTTTTTTTTTTTTTTTTTTTTTTTATTTATTTGGGGTGATCCTTGTCTAGGGTGATTTTTGGATTTTCTTGGCTCAAGGTGGGTAGGAAAAGGACTTTCTGGGATTTTGGGATTTTTGAGGAGATGGCCAAACTTCATTTCAAATCCCGATTGCTTATAAGACTTAACTTTAGAACAATGTGTTTGCTCTTTTTTCCTTTTTTGTGCCCTAATTTTTGCCTGGACCGCTCTTTGCGAGTTTTCAGTCCACCGGGCGCTCCTTTTTGCCTAGGCCGCCCTTTGCGGGTTTTCAACCTAGCGAGCTTGTTTTCTTGTTTATTATTATTATTTTTGAGAGACTTGCACTGAAGGAGTATGATATTAATCAAGGGGATTTAATGATCACAGACTTGCCCCAGCATGGAGGACTTAAAGCATTAGAATGAACCAAAAGTCAAATACGCACTGATGGGGAGAATATGCACTTTATGGGTGGACGGGGCGGGACTAGACTTGGACGGGAGACTGTGGTAAGGGAGGAAAACCAACAGACTCAAACAAGAGAATGTACTCATAGCATGCACGCTCATTAGAAAAATGCTTCACAGAGAGTTAACATCAGTTAAAAATTTGTTTTTTCTTTGACACACTATTTCAGTCTTTTGTCATAGAATGGATGGGATGCAGTGCTTTTGAAAGAAATGCAAATGAGCTATTGATTTGAGAAATTGAGTGCCTTGGAACACCTTGAGTTTGCAATCAAATAAGGATAAACTTTTCAAAAGGATGATTGTTTTGAAAGAACATTTCGCTTCTCATCACGACTTTTATTTTATGCAATGAATGAACAAATTATGATATGCAAGTATGATGCAAATGCGTGGAGAACGACCACTCGAAAAGTGTGGCTTATTCTAAAAGGTTTTTATGATTTTGATGCATAATGAAATGCATTTTGAATGGTGCGAGAAAGACGCTTTTCAAAATGAGATTTTTATTTGTTATGCTTGACGGGGCGGACCCGCTCCTACGTATCCTCCCTGTGATGAGGAATCAAAGCGTACGTAGTTCTACTGTGTCTTTTTTGAAATAATGCTTATGCATGAATGTCTCATCTTGGATGAACTTGACGAGGATTTTTCTGCATGATTATAAATGAAATGCTTATGCTATGCAGATGATAATTGTTTTTGTTTTATCTTTATGTGATGAAAGGGAATGCAAGATGAATGGTTTCTTTCAAAATTGGAATTTTATGCGATGCAAACGATGCAATGATGCAGTGATGCAATGATGCGGTGATGCAATGATGTTTTTTTGTGTGTTTTTGCATGGAGTGGTATTTTGAATTTGCAACCTATATGCCACCTCACATAGGCATTTATTGAAAAGGAAAAGCATATCTTTTTTTGATTTTCGAAAATTCTGAAGGAAAAATTGATTGAACTGAATGCAACAATGCAACACACAATTTGGAAAGCCCTTGTGACCTAAAAGGAAAGAAACCTATGATCTAAGTCATTTTAGGGGTAATCTTCTCATGTGGCTCTATTCACACCCTCACAAAGGTCATCAGAGCCACTGTCTCTTTCACGAAATTCCTTGTAAATGCAGCAAACTGCTAGGTACAAGGTATCATGGAAGAGCACAACTCTGATTGAAACTTTCGCGAGTAGCCAAACGGACAGAGGTCCTGATGGGCTCCCACTACTCGAATCCACTCATCCTATGGTATCCTAACAGACCTGGGTTATGGTCTCTTCCTCTAATCATATAATCTCGGGGTACAAGTGGTGTGTGCGAAGGGCATTTCCTTAAAAACTACCCCACCTGCAAATGAAAATCCAGACAATCCAGACAATAGAAAGCAATAACATGTCGTCTACTCTAGGGTTTAATACCAATTAAATACAACTAATCTAGGGTGCCAATAACAATGCACTACTTACCTCAAGAAAGGGAGCGAAGAAGAGGGAACAGGATAGAATGGGGAAGAGATGCATGAACTTACCTTTGGAGAAAAGGAGCAAAGAAGAAGGGAACATGGGGGTTGGAAGAATGCATGAGCATAAGCAATAAAAGAAAAGGAGTAGAAGAGGAGATAGGGAACAACAAAGAAGACAAATGCATATGCCTACAATCAATGAAAAGAAAGAAAGGCAAACAAGGTTTTAATCAAATCAACAATACATTAAACCACACATTTTAATTAGTTAGGCTTGACCCTCATTTTTAAAAAAAAAAAAAAAAAAAAAAAGTCCCCAGTGGAGTCGCCAGCTGTTGCACCCCGAAAAATCCCGGTTGGGTTTCTCAATGTACAACGTGGAATAATTTTGGAGCCGCCACCAATATTTTAATTTTAAGACCAAAACATTGAAAAAAGGTCTTTTGGACAAGGCGGATGGTCTTTGAAAACTAGAGATATAGGTTCGGGGGTCGATTACGTGCGAGGAAGGTGTTAGCACCGCGCACGTCCTTTCTACCGAAAGGGAACCTCTAATTAAATGTGTGGTTTTAATGTTTGATTTGAAAAATACCTAGATTTGCCTATTTATTTCTTATTTGAAGACGAATGAGAAAACTTACTGGAAATCTTATTTG
The DNA here is from genome assembly GCA_039519185.1 of Astragalus membranaceus. NCBI lineage: Eukaryota > Viridiplantae > Streptophyta > Magnoliopsida > Fabales > Fabaceae > Astragalus > Astragalus membranaceus. Next base: position 187,587,725 of record CM076848.1, read on the forward strand.
TTGCGAGAAAGGGGGGAAAAAGGGTTTTTAGGAAAAAGTGCTTGACGGGACATGGCCCGCTCCTACGTATCTCCTGGTGCGATGGAGAATTCAAAGCTACGTAGTTCTTGGTTCTTTTTGAAAAGTTTTTGTTTTTTTATCTTTTTTAGTGAGTTTTTTGAAATAGGACGAGCATTAGCAAATGATTAAACTAGCAGAGGCTATGATGAATCACTACTAAATACTCAAAAAAGAGAGAGTTGTACCGCTAGTCAAACGAACAAAGGTTCTGATGGACTATTGATAACAACTCGTTTTTATTATCTTTTTGAAAGTGATTTTCGAAAAAGATTGATTTGCACAATGATCAAACTAACAAAGGTTATGATGGACCATCGTTTATTATTCTTATGAGAAAAAGACATTGTCACCAATAGCTAAACGAACAGAGGCTCTGATGAGCTATTAGCAACAATGGGTTGGAAAATGATTCTTTTTGTTTGTTTTTATGAAAATAATTTGTTTATGGGGATAAAAAGAATTTTTATTTGTTGCGCTTGACGAGAACGTGGCTCGCTCCTACGTATCCCAAACGGGAATCAAAGCGACGTAGTTCTAATAAAAATGTTTTTGAGAGGGTTTAAAAGGGGCAAGCTGAATCACCCGAGACCATCTTCACCACTTAGAATATGATGCACTAGGCATAAGTGGGAATCATATGGTTCGTCCTCAGCAATGGACGATAACATACAAGAACGAGTAGATGAATGCTATAGCTAAGTTAAATCACATGGATCACAATAACTAAATATTAACAAATGAAAAGACTGAAATACCTCTGATGAAGACAGATATTACAGATCTGAAGAACGAGCGAAAATGAAGCGGAGAACTGGAAAATGAGATTTGCGAGAGTTGTCTTCCCAGATCTCGTGAAATGTCTCTCAGATCTCGTGAAAATGTCTCTCAGATCTCGTGAAAAATGTGTGTAGCAATTCTTCTCTCTGATCTTGTGTGAAGTGTCCGTCTTTCTGACCTCGTGAAGTCTCTTCCTCCTTTTCTCTGATCTCGTCAAAAAGTCCTCCCCCCAAATGATTTTGAAGCTGCCTATTTATAGGCGTAGAATTTTTTTAAAAAACATTTATTGCAAGGATGAATCGATTGTTTGAGCCTTTGGAAATATGTAGGAATCGATTCTTTACCTTTGAAAATAATAAAGAATCGATTCTTGGTTCCTTTGAAAACAACAGGAATCGATTTTCAGGACCTTTTGCATAGGTGAAAATCGATTCTTGCTTTAGTTAAAATAGTGGGAATCGATTCTTGAGCCTTTGGAGATAATAAAGAATCGATTCTTGGCTCCTTTGAAAACAAGAGGAATCGATTTTCAGGACCTTCTTCATAGGTGAAAATCGATTCTTGCTTTAGTTAACACAATGAGGAATCGATTCATGGCCTATGGAAGAGCCTGAAAATCGATTTCCAGGCCTATGCAAGAAGAGGGAAATCGATTTTCAGGACATCCTAAATAGGTAAAAATCGATTCTTCACTTAGTTACAACAATTAGGAATCGATTCATGGCCTATGGAAGAGCCTGAAAATCGATTTCAAGGCCTATGCAATATACTATAAATCGATTCTTGGCCTTTGGAACAAAATAGAAATCAATTCTTGCTTTCCACAAAATGCTTTTAGGTCTTTGCCATGCATAAAATATTTTCCAAAGCTTGCCATGCATGCATAACATATTTTTCAAAAACCCTAATTTGATGCATGAGGCCTATTGCAAAAATTGTTTTTAGAGACCCTTGTGAGAATTGACCAAAATGCCCTTTTTGACTCTAACTTCTCAAAATGTGCATTCTAAACCTAAAAATGATGCATAATTTATTTTTGTGTGGAAAATTAGGGTTTTGACCTAAGCCGGACAAAATTGGGGTATGACAGTTGCCTCTCTTACTAACATGATAAAATCTATGAGCACATCAAACGCTGTAGCGGTTACCGCTGCAGCGGTACATGAACCTACAGTAGCTGTTATTGAGCAAGCCTCTCCAGGGTCAGTAACCTGTGTATATTGTGGAGGAGAGCATTTGTATGAGGAATGTCCTGGTAATCCTGTCTCTGTGAACTTTGTGGGGTTCAATAAAAACAATAATCCCTATTCAAATACCTATAATCCTGGTTGGAAGAACCACCCCAATTTCAGATGGGGAGCTAACAATGCAACAGCACCTAATTATAGTGCTCCAGCAAATCCACCAGGATTCCCTGCTCAGAATTACCAAAGACAGAATGCCCCTGTGATAGATAATTCATTAGAAGGATTGATAAAAGGTTTCATGAGTGATTGCAAGACAGCCCTGAAAACTCATGAAGCTTCCATTAAAAATCTAGAAGTACAGATGGGGCAGATGGCTAATGTCCTTTCCCAAAGAATCAGTGGATCATTACCATCCACTACAGAAGCTTCAACTTCAGGTACTACAGGGAAGGAGCATGTAAAAGCTATAACCTTAAGGAGTGGGAGAGATTTGATAGGATCTTCAACTGTTTCAGATGATGAAAAAAACAAAAATTCTGAAAAACAAAAAGAACCTACAACACACGCTATAGCGCCTGAACCTACCGCTACAGCGCCTGTTGTTGAGAGAACACCACTACTACCCAGAATTATTCCAACATACCCAGATCCTCCATATCCTCAAAGACTTCGAAAGGCTCATGAAGATAAGCAATTCAACAAATTCATAGAAGTCCTTAAACAATTGCACATTAATGTTCCTTTGGTGGAGGCTCTCCAACAAATGCCTAACTATGCAAAGTTTATGAAGGATGTGCTTAGTAAGAGGAGGAGACTAGGGGAGTTTGAAACAGTGGCAATGACTGGGGAATGCAGCATGTTGATGCAAAACAAGCTCCCACCCAAATCAAAGGATCCTGGCAGTTTTACTATACCATGCTCAATTGGAAACTTTTACTCTGGCCGTGCCCTATGTGATTTGGGAGCCAGCATAAATCTCATGCCTAAGTCCATATACACTCAACTAGGAGTGGGAACTGCCAGACCTACCTCACTTACACTGCAACTTGCTGATAGAACTCTTGCATATCCAGAAGGAATCTTAGAAGATGTTCTAATAAAGGTAGACAAATTTGTATTTCCTGTTGATTTTGTAATCTTAGACTTTGATGCAGATAAAGAAGTACCCATCATATTGGGAAGACCATTCTTGGCAACTGGAAGAACTTTGATAGATGTGCAAAGAGGAGAATTGATCATGAGGGTCAATGACCAAGAAGTCAAGTTCAACATTCTCAATGCTATGAAATTCCCAGATCCCAATATTGAAGAGTGCTCCTTTGTGTCTGTTATTGATAAAGTAGTTCAAGATCACTTCCAGAAAAGCACAGATCATCTGAGGCAATTATTGAGCAACAGTAAAGATACATGGTCTGATACAGAAGCTGCAGGAGAGGAGGAACAGACAGCCAAAGAAATTTGGGCCAAGAGATATGAATCATTGGAGCAGGAGAATTCAAACATAAGAAAGGATCTCCCCTCCACTGAACAACCACCAACTCTGGAACTTAAAGATTTACCTTCACACCTCAAATATGCTTATCTAGGTAACAATAGTACTTTGCCTGTTATAATTGCTGCTGACCTTTCTGAAAAGCAGGAACAGGATCTGATTCAGACGCTACAGCGGCATAAAAAGGCAATTGGTTGGCAAATGTCAGACATAAAAGGTATCAGCCCAACCATTTGTATGCACAGAATAGTGTTAGAAGAAGACTCTAAAAATTACATTGAGGGGCAGAGGAGGTTGAATCCAATTATGAAAGAGGTGGTGAAGAAGGAAATCATCAAGTGGTTGGATGCAGGTATTGTATACCCTATTTCTGACAGTGCATGGGTTAGTCCTGTGCAGTGTGTGCCAAAGAAGGGAGGGGTAACAGTAATAACAAATGAAATGAATGAGCTGCTTCCAACCAGAAAGATAACAGGCTGGAGAATATGCATGGATTACAGGAGGTTGAATAAGGCAACAAGAAAGGACCATTTTCCCTTACCCTTCATTGACCAGATGCTGGACAGGCTAGCAGGTAAAGAATTTTATTGCTTTCTTGATGGTTATTCAGGTTATAACCAGATTGCAATATTACCTGAGGACCAGCAGAAAACTACTTTCACTTGTCCATATGGCACCTTTGCTTTTAGAAGGATGCCATTTGGCCTGTGTAATGCACCTGCCACTTTTCAAAGGTGTATGATGACAATTTTCTCTGATTACATTGAAAGATCCATGGAAGTCTTCATGGATGATTTCTCTGTGTTTGGAGAAACATTCCATCTATGCTTATCCAATTTGGAAGAAATCTTGATTAGATGTGAAGAAACTAACCTTGTGCTGAACTGGGAGAAATGCCATTTTATGGTACAAGAAGGTATAGTTTTGGGGCATAAGGTATCCAAAAAAGGATTGGAAGTGGACAAGGCTAAGATAGAGGTCATTGAGAAGCTATCTCCTCCAACCAACATCAAAGGTATTAGAAGCTTTTTGGGGCATGCTGGATTCTATAGGAGATTCATAAAAGATTTTTCAAAAATCTCCAAACCTTTGTGCCAACTGTTACAGCATGATAACCCCTTTATATTTGATGAACCATACATATTAGCCTTTGATAAGTTAAAAAAAGCTTTAATAACAACACCAGTTATTATAGCTCCTGACTGGAGTAAGCCTTTTGAGCTTATGTGTGATGCTAGTGACTTTGCCATTGGAGCTGTCCTTGGGCAAAGGTATGATAAAATTTTTCACTCTATATATTATGCTAGCAGAACACTTGTAGAAGCTCAATTGAATTACACAGTCACTGAAAAAGAACTATTAGCTGTAGTCTTTGCATTTGATAAGTTTAGGTCATATTTGGTTGGCACCAAGGTAATAGTCTTCACAGACCATTCAGCCATTAAATATTTAATAACAAAAAAGGATGCAAAGCCTAGGCTAATTAGGTGGGTTCTCCTACTCCAAGAGTTTGATTTAGAAATAAGGGACAAAAAGGGAGTAGAGAACCAAGTTGCTGACCATCTTTCTAGATTAGAAAGAGACATTACAGGTACAGCAGGTGGGGAGATTAAGGAATACTTTCCAGATGAGCAACTGTTGGCAATGACTGATAATTCAATAACCGCTGTAGCGGTCAATGTAACAACACTTGACGCTGTAGCGGCTGAACCAGCAACACTTTGGTATGCTGACATAGTGAACTTTCTGGTTAGCAAGGTAGTACCTGCTGAGATGACTTATCAGCAAAGAAGAAGGTTCTTCCACACACTGAAACAATATTATTGGGATGAACCTTTTCTATACAAGAAGTGTCAAGACCAGTTAATGAGGAGATGCCTAGCAGAGGAAGAACAAATTCAAGTGCTACAGCACTGCCATTCTGCACCATGTGGTGGGCATTTTGGTGGGGTTAGAACTGCTGCAAAGGTATTGCAATCTGGCTACTTTTGGCCTTCACTTTTCAAAGATGCTCAAAACTTTGTTAAAAAATGTAACAGGTGCCAAAGAACAGGGAATATCTCAAACAAACATGAAATGCCTTTAACAAACATTCTAGAGGTTGAACTCTTTGATGTTTGGGGAATGGATTTCATGGGACCTTTTCCCCCTTCTCATGGAAACCTATACATTTTAGTAGCAGTAGACTATGTTTCAAAATGGGTGGAAGCTGTTGCTTTACCCAACAATGATGCAAGGTCTGTGAGCAAATTTTTATTGAAAAACATTTTCACTCGTTTTGGAACTCCTAGAGCCATCATAAGTGATGAGGGATCTCATTTTTGTAATAAACTAATTGAGACCCTATTGGCTAAATATGGAGTCAAACATAAAATAGCAACTGCTTATCATCCACAAACTAGTGGTCAAACTGAATTGTCAAATAGAGAAATAAAAAGAATGTTGGAAAAAATGGTAGGGCCTTCAAGGAAAGATTGGTCAATACATTTAGATGATGCTTTATGGGCCTACAGAACAGCTTATAAAACACCTTTGGGGATGTCCCCCTATAGGTTGGTTTATGGGAAGTCCTGTCACCTACCAATTGAACTTCAACACAAGGCCCATTGGGCTCTAAAAAAACTCAATTTTGACAACAAGAAAGCAGGAGATGCTAGATTGCTGCAATTGAATGAATTGGAAGAACTTAGGCATTTTGCCTATGAGAATGCAGCAATCTATAAAGAGAAAACCAAGGTGTGGCATGATCAAAAACTGATAAAAAGAGATCTCACAGAAGGAGGACAGGTATTGCTTTACAACTCCAGGTTAAGATTGTTTCCTGGAAAGTTAAAATCCAGGTGGTCAGGCCCTTTTCAATTAATGAAAATATATAGCCATGGGGCTGTGGACCTCTATGATGTGACCACCAATACCACCTTCAAAGTGAATGGCCAAAGGGTTAAACAATATTTTGGTGAAAATGTGGTAAGGGACAAAACCACAATTGAGCTTAAAGATCTCTAATTTGAAAGAGAAAGTCTGGCTGCAGACTTTAAAGGCAAGCGCTCTTGGGAGGCACCCCAAGAATTCTAACAAAATTATTATGTCTATTTTCTATGCAGGAAATTAGGATAAGCGCTGTAGCGGTTGCTTAGAACAACGACGCTGTAGCGTTTGTCTCAAATCAGGACTGGGTGAGGTCAAACAAAAAAATAAAAAGATCCTGCTCAGGATGAGCTGGCACTGTACCCCCATCCCTAGCCTGACAAGCACGTGCACCTACTCACCTGCAATTGTCAAATCAACAGTTTCATCTTCTCTCTCCCACTTCACTCACAAAACCGTAACTTTAATATCCACAACTCCCCACGCCACCATTTTCTTTTCTCTTTCTCTTTCCTTCATCTCAGAAACTGCTCGCAACCGTTACACTCACCACTCAAAAAAAAACTTCCACTCCTTCTTCTTCCTTCGTCCCAATACACACCAACACTTCCCAAAGCGCCCAGAAGTAAATACGCAAAACTCTTAATCAACCATGACCAAAAAGCAAGCCGCACTCAAACGATCTGGTAAGGGAGCTACTAAGAAACCAGAACCCTCAAATCCTACGAAAAACACCATGCCTAAGGCAACCCAAGATCCTCAAAGATTCTGGAAGATGGATTTCATAGCTGAAAGAGGATTCAAGACAGAAAATGCTCCTGATGCGTTTTCAACCGCTGTCACATCGCTGGGATGGGATAGCTTCATCAAGCATCGCAAAGATTACATGACATCGTTGGTGCGAGAGTTCTATTCTGGCATTGAAGAACCTAAGGAGGGAAAGCCGCAAACTCATTCACTAGTAAGAGGAGAAACTGTGAACTTCAACTCCAGAACAATCAATGATATCTTCCATTTAGGTTATCATGGAAAAGCGCTGGAAACTAAAGTTCTGAACTGGGGAGATGAGGAAATGGAAGCTGTTCGAAGAAGGATTTGTGTGGAAGGAGCAATTTGGGACAAATTTGGAGCTGAATACAAAATTAAAAAAGCCTATCTGTGTGAAGAAGCAAATCTGTGGTGTAGCTTCATCAAACACTCCCTGCTGCCAACATCTCACACAACATTTGTGGAGAAAGAAAGACTCATTGTCATTGATGCTATAATGGCAGGAGAAAAGATAGACGTGGGCAGATTGATAGCCAGAGAAATAGAGAAGTGCAGAGTTAAAAAGGGAGGTAACTTATATTTTCCTTGTTTAATTTCTGAGTTATGTCTGGAGGCTGATGTAGAAGTAGAAGCCAAAGAAGAAAGAAGATCCCCTCTTGGGGCATTTCCTTGCATTTTCAAAGTTAAGCAGAAACCTGCCGCTGCAGCGTCTTCTGACTCTCAAGCGCTACAGCGCTTAGAGCTGAAGCAGCAGGTCCTCTGCAAATTTGTGAAAGAAAAATTTGACTGGGAAAAAGCATTGTATGCTCAAATATCCAAAGGAAAAACATCAATTCCCCCTCCTCAATTCCCTGATTGGCTGCTGGAAGAAGAGCCAATTAAAAAGCAAGAGAAAAAGGGAGTGAAGGCAGAAAAGAAAAAGGTTGGGGCTAGTCCATTAAAGAAAGCAAAGGCTAGTCCAGCAAAGAAAACAAAGCCTAGCCCAGCCAAGAAAGTGCAAAAAGCTGTCGTAGAGGAGGAAAGCCTGGATTCTGATGACATTGAGAACATTAGTGAGGAAGATGAAGAAGAAACAATTGCAGTTATGAAAGAGATGGAAAAGCAAGTTGATGAAGAATCATCAGGAGAGGAAAGTGAGTCTGAAAAAGAAACTGAGAGTGAGGAGGAGGAGCAAGTTGAAGAAATACAATGTGATCCAACCCCAAGCCCAAAGAAACCAAAAATTACACCTTCCAAACCAACCCCCACTGCCAAAACAACCAATCCACCATCAACCCCTACCACCATCCCTGAACATACCAAACCAACACCTAAGAAAACACCGGCCAAGCAAGTAACACCAAAGAAGCCTGAACCAAAACAGCCACCACCAAAAGAAAAACCAACTGAGCAGCTAAAGAAAATTTACCAGTCATACTTAAAGCCTAGAAGAGCCACAGGTGTCAAACTGGCTGAGTACCCAGAAGAAGGTATTCAGCCAGTAGGTGCTGCAGCAACTATGTCTGCAGTACCTAGTGACCCATTGCCTGAGGTGCATCTCACAGAAGAAGAATCTGAAAAAGAGGCTGCTGAGGAGCTGGTGAATATGCAGGATGAAACAGAGCCAGTACCGGAAGAACAGGTGGAAGAAAAGGAGCAAGAGCAAACAGAAGAGGAAGAAGCAGAGCAGGAGTCAGACGCTGCAGCAGCAGCAGTTCAAGATGTAAGCGCTACAGCGCCACCAACCGCTGTAGCGGCTGAAAGCCCTGCTCCACCTCAGCCAAAGAAGAAGAAGGCAGAAAAAGGAGCCCCAGCACCTTCAAGAGCCAGTAAGAGGCTCAAGAAGGCCTAATAAGGCAAGAATTGTTGGCTTCTTATGCCGGTTATGTATTTTGTACTAACTTTGTACTTTACTTTGTTGTTTTGTTAAGACCTCTCCCTTTCTTGTCAAGCAAGCAGTGAGGACACTGCTGATTTTAATTTCTGGGGGAGAACCTTATGGTTAACAGTGTTTTTAAATTAAGTACAATGATGTTTTTAAATATTTAGTATAATTATGCCATGTTTTGCATGTATTGCATGTTTTATATTTTGTATGCTTGAGTGGGAAGTATGATTAGCTGCATGTTTTAAATTTCTTAGTAAGCAAAAGCTGATTCATATAGCCAAAGATAAATAAGAATTTTTGAGTAAGGCAGAATTGTGTAAACAATGAAATGATGTTGTTGCTGCTTTTACACAAAATCCAAGCTTAGTAAAGAACCTAGTTAGCTAGGAATAATCTAAGGATGAAGTTAAGTTTTGGATAACCAAAGGGTTAGCCAAGTTTCCATTAAAAATTGAGAGTTGTTTTAAAAGCTAAGTTTGGGGGAGCATCGGTTATGTTAAGGCTAGGAACAAAAGATGATAAATTGGCCTTTGTAGAATGAAAAAAATAAAAATGAATGTGGTCTTGAAAAAAGTTGCAAAATATCTTAAATAAATTGCTGAGCTGTTCCAAAAAGCATAAAAAGAAAATGCAAATAAGGAGCTCAGTAATGAAGATAGCATCTAGTTTTAATCATAAAATCTAGCGCTACAGCGTCTACGGACTTTGAAGCGCTACAGCGTTTGATCACTAGACCAAAAGTTTATGCACTGGCCAATAATCTGAAAAATGTCTAATTAAAGTCATTTGCTGTGCTTTGAAGCCCCTCAGATCTTATGTGAAATTGTTATTCCACTCTTCTTTTTGAAAGCATTCTTTGCCTAACCCCAAAAGAAATCCATTCTTCTCAAACCTTAGAGAAATTCTGAAATTAACTAGGGACTAAGTTGAGCTTTGATATCACACACTCACAACTGAGCAGTAATGATTCTATTTTGAATTGTGGATCACTATGGTGTGTGAAAATGATAAGATTTAGCTTTTGAATAAATCCTGTTTAATTTAAAAGCTGCAGCTAGTTATATAAAGAACTTTATCTTGTTCAAGTGTCATTACTTGGGGACAAGCAATGGTTTAAGTTTGGGGGTGTGATAACCTTATTTTATATAGGTTATTTATGCTCCTAATACTTAAGTTATGCTTATTTCTCAAGTAATATTAGTACTTAAATATGTGAATATATGAGTATTAGGATAAATATAGGTTATAAGTCAATCCCTTAAAACTTGGGCATAGTTAATGCCTTTGTGAATATTTTTGATGTTTTGCTTTAGCGCTGCAGCGTGTGCTATCAAGGAAGCGCTACAGCGTTATATGACGGCTGACCATTGAGATATTTGTGTGGCCACTTGAGGACATGATGAGTCACCACCCTTATCTCTTCCCTTCAGCTGGAATTGTTGACTTTCAAGTGGATGCTAAATTACACTTGACGCCTCCTAAATGGAACCCATGTGATAGTTGTTGTATTCCATCATTACCACTTTTTGTAAAGTGCTTTAAGGATAATATCTAAGCTTAATAATCATCATGTAATATTATTATACTATTAAGACTTAGATATTAATTAGATTAATTAAGATTGCTTCACCAAGAGGCAATACACGTAGACAAGTGGTTGTAACTTTGGAGATAAGACTTACACTTGACACCGTAGCCACAATTCCATTGATACACACTTTTTAAGCTTTTAGTTTTAACTTAGTTTTCTAGTTCTTCATCCAAGGTTTTTGCTCACGCCTCAACTTCATCTCTTGTATGCTACTTGGGATCATTGGAGCGCATCTTTTGCAACCATTCTTCTCTTGTCTTCATACGGTAATACATACTCTCAAGTTGTATTATGTTGATGGGACTTGTGATGAGCTAACTTTGTTGTAGTTGGATTGTTCTTGGTGTGTAATGAACCTTGAGTAACTTTTATATAATATTATGATGTTTGTGTTTTATTCCTTGTGTCATAATACTTTCAATCTTGGTTTGGGAATGATCAACTAAAACAAGGTAACTTTGTGAGTACAGACATGGTTCACAAAGAGAACTCAAGGAATGATGTGAATGAAAACCCTTTAAAGACATTTAAAGGAAGCACTACTTAACTCTAGACATAGGGGAGTAGTAGTTCATAAGGCAATTGCTGTAAGAGCTTAATATACAGGGGTAAAACTTATTTAGAGCCTAGACATAGGAGTCTTGTAACATAGCCCTGACGAAAGTGACTGAAAGGCACGCCACCAAGGCGCTACAGCGTCTAAGGATTCTGAAGCGCTACAGCGCTTAACGCTACAGCGTCTAATATTATCTGAACATTACTCTTGGGAACTTACTTGCTATTGAGCTATCCAACTCACTTTTAATTACTGCAAATTTAATCCTATTTTATCACAACTTATAATGTTTACAACTCTTCACTTTCACTTGTTACTTAATTCTTTTCACTAAGATTCTAATCACTTAAACTTCTTAGATTAATTCCAATCCCTGTGGGAACGAACTTTACTTATCAATATATTACTTGTTGCGATTGTGTATACTTGCACATCACCTTTTGCGAATGTGACCACCAAGGTCACTTATTTGTTTTGGCGTGCCATGGCACTCTTAACTCCTTGGAGGGATGGTCTTGGCTTTGAGCTAATGTTGAAGTTGCCCCTGTGATTCGGGCAGTCCCTCCCTACAGGGTATGTTGGGCCTCAAACTTTCCTCTTTCCTCCCCTAACTAAGGAGTTGTTTCTTTGGAACAAGTGTTAATGCTAGTGAGCTAGAGCAAAAACTGTAATTGCAAGCTGAACTTTTGTCAACCATTCATATCGAGCTTTTACATTTTGTCTTCGTGCTTAAACAACAAAATTCTTAACTAGGCATTGCCCTAGGTTCAGGTCCTGATGCCCTGCTCCCTATTCAGAGTCACGGGTCTCATCATCTTCTTCATTCACGTACTGGGCGAGCTTCCCGTCGCGGATCAGCTCTTCAATGTCATCCCTGAGGGTGTTGCATTTGCTGGTACTGTGCCCATAACCTTTGTGATAACGGCAGTACTTCTTAGAGGTTCAGCTTTTCCTTTGCACGAGAGGTTCGGGTTGTTTGATGTCCCAAAACTACGCGTCCACGCATTCGGCAAAGATCTCAGCATGGGATGTGTTCAGCAGGGTGTACTCTGAGAAGCGACCTTGTCGGGGTCGGGACTCCCGAGGAGTTCTCTCATCTTGGGCTCCCTTCTGCCATGGTTCTTCAATGGCCTTGTAAGCCAACTCGTCCTCCTTGCTGCCAACCTTGGCTTCCTCTTGGTACGCCATGTTGTCTTCTTCGTAGTCCGTGTACTTTTGTGCCTTCTGAAGGAACTCATCCAAGCTTCGGGGTTTGTTAACCCCCACGTCCCTTTGAAATAGGCTTCCTTTCTTGAGGCCATCCTTCATCCAAAAGAGCCTCCTCTTGTCTTCAAGGTTCCTGACGTTGGCAGCCTCCTTGTTGAACCTTTCCAGATATTCTCTAAGTGTTTCTTTCTCTCCCTGCCTGATCGCCCTAAGAATTTCTTCAGATTTTGGCTTCAAGCGAGAGGCGGCAAAGCGGGTCATGAACATGGTAGCTAGTTACCCCCAGGATGAGACTGAGTTTGGTTTTAAATCCTGGAACCAAGCTAGTGCTGAATCCGTGAGAGTGAGGGGAAAGATTTTGCAGTGGACAAGTTCTTTTGCCCCCCGGTAACGCATCATGATTGAGAAGTAGGCCAAATGCCTGCCAGGGTCCCCAGTCCCGTCATACGTTTTGAGAGTTGGGAGCTTCTCTAAGGTCCTCGGAATTGGGCAGTCGTCAACCTTCCTAGTGAAGGGTCATTCATTATAGGTCCATCGCAAGTTGTGAGGTGACCATTCCCCGAGATCTATGTCTCGACGGTCACGTCGGGCTGGAGATCTCCTCGAGGTAGATTTATGGTGATGGCTCTTATGGGTCTTGGCTCGGCTCCGCGACCTCTCGCGAGAATTGAAGGTTGCGAGCGATGAGGTCCTCGGGAGAGACTCCTCAGGCTAGTATGTACCGTCAAGAGAGGTTGGAGGGGTGCTTGGAGGTGAATCTGATTCTTGGTGTCTGCCGCGTCGAGGAGGAGAGTGGCGAGCTCGCTTCCCTCTAGGTGGAGAGCGATGATTATGCTGACGCTTGGGTGGAGATCTGCGGCGCCTGGAGCTCATTGTCCTTGGGGAAGGGGTGTTCCAGCGAGGATGGGGTTGCTCAGGCATGGCTGTCATTCGCCTCTCTATCTGCCTGAGGCGCGCTTCTTGCTGCAACATAGTCTGGGTGCGGTTGCACAGTAGGTCCAAGAGCTGGCGGATGGTCACCGCATCCCCAGGTTGGACGGGTATCTGGATAGAGGCTGGCTGGGGTGTCGGGACCTGAATGTCTTGGTCTGACGTGGAAGCAGCAAGGCCTTCGGGAGTGCCCTCTGGCTGGGGGTGCGGAGCGGCAATGCTTTGGACTCAGGGTCTACCTCTGGGTGCCATGGGAAAGCAGGAGGAAGTTCAAAAATTAGAGATGATGTGAAAGATAGATATCTCCCACTGTGGTCGCCAATGTTCTGTACCTTGCAGTGTTGGGTGGACTGCAGTTGGTAGGTCACCTGCTGCCTGGCCGGAGGTTAGTGCGAGCCCGGGAGGGGTACCTGCGAAGCCACTCCGACGCTTAAGTCAGTATTGAGAATAGATGAGTGATTTAGCTAGGAATGAGAATCTACCTTTTTTTGGCAATGTGTGCCAGTATTTATAGGGAATTGTGCCTGTGGTGGGCCGTTGGATCGGTAGAGTGAATCAGTTCAGGTTTTGTGCTCCTTCATACACCATTATTGGCTTACTAGCCTTGGTCTTTACTCGTTTTGAACGTATTTATTCCTACAATAAAGAAGACAAATAAGGAGCATCCGTAAAAATAGGTAACTCGAAAATAAGTGACTTACGAAAAGAACAAACAAGAACTAAAAACTCTAACTCAAAATCCAAAATGTCGCTGCTCTCCCTTGGAGCTAATGGGGAGTAAAGAAGAACTCACATTCATGTAAGGTGACTTTTATAGACAAAGTATTTATGTATGAAATAAGGATGACAACATTTTCACCCCCCCCCCCCCCCATTATGTTAAGAGCTAAACTAAGAAAATTGTCACATCCGAATCAAAAGACTCAAAAATCTAGTAATTAAAATATAAATTTTGTTTTTTATAAGAAAAAAAAATTCTATTATAATTTATTGAGTTTAATTGGTGTACGTACGTACACATTCACAGTAAAATTTACTACACTCTCAATCAATAAAAGTTCACAGTATGAATGACTTTTAAATAGTTGAGAGAAAGTCAAACCATTTTCATGATATGTAGTTTTGTGATTGAGTGACATCATAAATAAAACTTGGATAAAGACAGTGTATTTGAATTACTCCCTTCGTTCCAAATGTTTCGATATTTAAGCAAAAGACACATGGAATAAAAAACATTAATTAGATATTATATAGTCTAAAATGCCCTTATTTAATATATTGTTCTCCCAATTTTGCTTTGGTAAATACATTCTCCACAAATAATACAACTTAATTATTGAGGGTAAGTTGGAAGGAAGTAGATAAAATAGCATTGAGTTTATAAAACATCAAAAATTTTGGAACAAAATTTAAAGGCTAAAATATCAAAAGATTATAAATCCTAATTTATTTCATTATCACAGTTGAAAAACCATCTTAATACTCTAATTTTTTGATTGAATTTATATAAACCGTGTTAAATCTAATTAAACCCAGTTTTGGACATGCATTAGTGTTAAATATCCTGAAAAAGTTCTTTACCGCTCATTGTGTAAATTGCTTATTTTTCTCCCACGTGGCAATGCTCTAAGAATTTTTCCACCGTCAACCAAAAAAAATTTCCTATATCTTCTTAAGTAACTTAAAAGTCATTCGTGTTATTATTTTTTATTGATTTGTGGTGTAAAAAATTTACGCCAAATTAAATTCTTTTTTCCACACCTAATTTTGCTTGCTTATCTTCACCGAATAGACAGACACATAGCCCTAATCGGTGGCTCCACCACCGCACACTGTCACTTCTACGACGAACTTCACCTTCTTCTGGCGCCGCTGGAAGAACTTTAAGAACCAATCGGGTTCGGGTCAGGTGAATGAATATCCACATCGCGTGACTATAATTAACGGTGTTAATTCTCTCCCGTTTACACCAATTAAACGCGTCGCTCTCAAACTACTATTATCAGAACGGCACAGATTCTGCGATTTGCTTCACAGCATACCAACTTTATCCTCTAATTCTCTTTCAATATTCACTTTTCACAACTTGTCCCTTTTAAGTTATTCTTTCTCACTCACAAAAATCACACACACTTTCTCTCTACATTGAACCCTAGTCTCCTCAATCGCTTGATTCTTCAACTGTCGTGGCCATGTCTACCAACGAAGACCTTCAAGGTACTCTCTCTCTCTCTCTCCCTTTTGTTGCTTTATTGATTTTCTTTTTCTTTGTTTTTTCATCCTTTGAAATATTTGTGTTAGCTTTTAGGGGTTTCTGCTTATTTATTTTCATTTTATGGCTTTGACAACTCTTTTGTTATCAATGATATATTTATTTTTCTATACGCAATGAAAAATTGTTCCTTTACTTGGTTTTATATGTACTTCATATCAATTTCATGGGGATCATATTGTTTTAGATGAGCTGAGTAAATAACAAAAGGCCGTTAGTTGAATGGATATACACAAATCCTAACTTGGGAAACACTATCATGAATGAATCGCCATTGCTGAAATGGTTAGGGTATGTTTGGTTTAGAAGGATCTTGGCATTCCTGGATTCTTCTCAATAAAATGGTTTATTTGCTTATTAGAAAAGAAATTAAATGTAGATAGCTCAGAAATGACAAGCCTTACCAGCCACGGAAGATAGAGGGATGTGTAGGCTACAGAAGGAGAAGGTAGATTAAACGAAAGAATTTTTTGGGGTGATATATGATAGAAGATACCACTCAGATTTAAAGAATTTGTTTACTGTGAAGTAGAGATGAGAGTGTTGGGTAGTAAAAAACCAACAAGAAAATAATCTCAATGTAGTAGAGATGAGAGTGTTATGTGAGTGAATGCTTACACAAGAAAAGATAGGGTTAGAAATTCAATCATTAGAAAGAAAATTGGGATGGATCTCACTGTAGAAAAGATGATACAGTATCATCTTAGAAGGTTTGAACAGGTCTGGAGAAAAAACTTAAAAGGAGAGTTGATTAGAGGAAAGTTAGTTTAATAATTAGAGATAGGGAGAGACCGAGGAGAATTAAAGGTCAATCACCAGAATAGATTTTGAGGTAGATAATCTATCCTTTGAGTAAATATATGACAGGGTTTTATGGTTCAATTGATTCATGTAGCCAACCCCATTTTTTATAATAAAAAAGGCTCGGTGATCAATTAGGTTTCCTCAAATATGTAGACTGCTTGCTTACCCACAAAAATTCAGCTTTCGTAGGGCATGTGGCAATTTGATTCCTTTATTCAATATATTGGTTAGTAGACAAATGAAACATAGACTAAACCTTAAAGAAAAGGCAGATTAGACCAGGCTTATTTTTCATTCTACTTATATACGTTAGATATTGATATATGCTAGTTATTTACTGACTTTTTGATATATGTCAGGTGTTTCAAATTGTTATGTGTTCAAGAGCCGATTGCAGGAGTATGCTCAGAAAGCAGGACTCCACACACCTGTCTATGAAACAGTGAAGGAAGGGCCTTCCCATGAACCTTCTTTCAGGTCAACCGTGATATTGAATGATGTTAGATATGATTCTTTGTCTGGATTTTTCAACCGTAAAGCAGCAGAGCAGTCAGCTGCAGAGGTTGCTTTGGTGGAGTTGGCCAAATCTGGTGAAGTTAATCAATCCATCACACAACCTGTTGTAAGTCGTCTTTACGAAGTTTAAACTTTTGTAGTTAGCAGTAATTGCAAGGTCTGAGTTTAGTGACTGTAGTTGATTATTTTTTACATTGCTTCAGCTCATTGAGATATTTAAAGTTTTTATTCTGTAGTGTAACTGGTTATCTTGCCATCTTGATGTTGATTAGCTAATGCTTGTTTTTCTAAGTATGCAGCAAGATTTGGTGGTCATTGCTTATTATTTTTTTTCCATCCTTTTTCTTTATTTAGTGTATTCCTTATCTTTCTGTGTTTGTACCCTTTAGTTGATCATCAACAATATAATTTCTTCTTTTATCTCAAACAGATTCTCTTAAATTTCCACCTCATGAATGTTTTTGTTTACTTGTTAATAATCCTATACTTTTTTTATCCTCCGTACTTTTAGAAAAATTATTTCCTGGAATGTGTGGGTTTATGGAAGATAAAATACCATTTGAATTGCTGGAAGATTGCCCGCTTGAGGGTGAGTATAAGTTTTAGTCTCACTGTAGTTGAAGACATGCTATTCCTTTTCATTCATGCGTGAATCATCCTCAGCCATACCCACATTATAATTACGTACAAGGGGATGAAAGAAGACAGTAATTGGTTGAGACCCAAAACTATAAACGTTTGGCTCCTGTTTTTGAATGACCTGAATTGACCATCCACACTCCTTGCCATTCACTACCATTTTGTTGTTGTCCACTTCAATCATCAATGATGAGAAGAAATATAATCGTTGCATATTTTATCATATGAGAAGAAATACGATTGTTGCATGTTTTATCATCTGTTGAGAAAAAAATATCCCTTTCGGATTGTGTCTAGACATACAGTATTTTATACTATATTGCAGTTGTATGAGTTATTATATATTTTTTGCCTCTGATCTTTTTAATGGTTTTTCTTCCAGCATGAAACGGGATTATGCAAGAACTTGCTACAGGAATATGCACAGAAGATGAACTATGCAATGCCAATGTATATTTGCAAAAAGGACGAAACACCAGGTAGAACACCTTTTTTTTCATGCACAGTTGACATTGGGGGAATTCTCTATATTGGGGGATCAGCAAAAACGAAGAAGGAAGCAGAGATAAAAGCTGCCAGAACTGCTTTATTAGCCATCCAGTCAAATCCATCTCATGCTTCTGAGAACCAAGTTGGCAATTTGACTGTCATTCCATGCAAAAAAAGGGCAGTGGAGTCTGTTGCTGGAGCTGATGAGACATCAAATGCCCCAAAGCCTAAGAAAGCTCGCTTTAAAAGGAAATCTTCCAAGAGGAAGTTCTCTAGAAATAAAAAGGGCCGTATTCATGCTGACAATGCGGGCAGTGAAGCAAATATCAACAATGGGGTAGAATCACACGCTACTGTTACCGATGAATCTGGCCTCCAGGAAATAAAATCCGAAGCTGCATTCCCTTCAGAAGCCATCAAGAACTTTGAGAACGGAGTGTCAACTGCTGATCATGAGAAAGAAACATTGGTTGGGGAGGGTTCTTTTGCTCAGAAGAGCCAGGGGGTTTCTGAAAATGGGAAATCACAGGCTACTGTTACCGATGAATCTGGCCTCCAGGAAATAAAATCCGAAGCCGCATTCCCTTCAGAAGCCATCATGAACTTTGAGAACGGAGTGTCAACTGCTGATCGTGAGAAAGAAACATTGGTTGGGGAGGGTTCTTTTGCTCAGAAGAGCCAGGGGGTTTCTGAAAATGGGAAATCACAGGCTACTGTTACCGATGAATCTGGCCTCCAGGAAATAAAATTCGAAGCTGCATTCCCTTCAGAAGCCATCAAGAACTTTGAGAATGGAGTGCCAACTACTGATCAGGAGAAAGAAACATTGGTTAGGAATAGCCAGGGGATTTCTGAAAATGGGAAATCAACAGAATTGGTATTCAAAGAGGACAATATTGTGACTGTTACTGCAGAAGCGTCTTCCGTGCCAAATGGAGACACGGGATTGGGCATAGAAACAGCAACCGTGCCAAATGGAGACACAGGATTGGGCGTAGAAGCCGCAACATAATGGAGAAATAGTATTTGGCAAATAATTATAGTGTGGTGGGCTTTAGGAGTAGACAAACAAATGATTAGATTTAGAGAACTTGAGGATTCCAACAGTTTTTAAGTACTTTGTTGGGCGTCCCTTGGGAAAATATAATATAGGCCGTGATATGATGATTCAAACAAGTTGATAACTTTTGACTCTTCATGGTGTTTTAGACCATTTATTTATCATATCGTATTGTTATGTTTAAGTTATCTGCACTACTTTCTTACAACCCGGGACATGAGTTTTGAATGTTCATCTGATAAAGAGGATGGGGTTTTATCTTGGAAAATATGCAGTATAATTTGAGAGTTTTTTTTCCTTGTTTTGATGTGTTTAACAAGGGAACTATTTTGACAATTTGGCGCTGAATTAAGTAAACTACGAGGGAACTAAAAATAATTTAAAAACAATACACCTTGTGCTGGAAATAGATTTTAGTTTTTGAGGAAATGTTGTAGGAAGATAAATGTTTGACCCGGGTTCTCCTTCCTATGTCGTTCTCTTGTTGCATGATCCTGAGACTGTTGTTGGACAAAGTGCTACACTGCTACAGTTTTTCAGCTTCATCATTACATTAGGGATTAATAATGTTTCCATTTCCCTCCTATTTGACCCGAACCTACAAGAGACCCTTTAAGTGTAGGTGAGACGATCTTAACCAGTTTACTTCACTTCCACAAGATTTGCACCATACATGTAGAACTGGCAAAATAGGCTATCTGGCCCACATGAGGCTTAGGCTTTTAAAGGCTGGGCTAAAAAATCTGGGTTAAAATTTAGGCTCACCTTTTACCGCTTAAGTCTGGGCCTATGCGGGCTGCAGACTTTTCGGACTACCCCGCATTATGCGTGATTTTTTAGCCACCCTGTTATGTAACTATAAGAACTAAGAAGACCCATCCTTTTTAATTTTCCTCATTTTGGAAAGGCATTTTTCAATTAAATTGAAGCCATTAGTTGTCTGCACGACATTCAAGTTCAACACATTTTTCATAATGCAAAACGAATTCCGGAAAGGGAAAAAGAATTCCCACAAATATAACTTGGCAATGCTTTTAAACCAGATTTGCAATGAAGGACGTCAGAATGTATTATCAGAGATCTTAGAGATATTGACAGTGGTGTGTGAAACTCATAATTTACCTCTAGCCCAAACATGGGTTCCTTGTAGGCATCAGTATTTTGGCGCATGGTGGTGGTTTAAAGAAAACTTGTTCTAGTTTTTATGGTAGTTGCATGGGGCAAATTTGCATATCTACAACAGAAGCAGCATTCTATATTATAGATGCTCATTTGTGGGGTTTCGGGAGGCTTGTGTTGAGCACCACTTACAACAAGGTCAAGGAGTTGTTGGGACTTGGGAGGGCCTTTTTGTCCGACAAATGTGCTTCTGCACAAACACTACCCAATTCTGCAAAATTGATTACCCCTATTGGGAAAAAGAGTTTATAAATGGGAGGCAACTCTCACCTTACAAACCGGTTTTGTGGGGTTGAGTTAGGCCTTAACCACATTCTAATATGATATCAGAGCCTATCCTAGATCCTTCGGGCCACCCACCATTATAATCCACGCACCAAGCCCAATAGTACTGAGTGTGAGGGGGTGTATTGGGAAAAACGCAAATCCCACATTGACTAGAGATGTGGTCTCAAAAGAGTTTATAAATGGGAGGCAATCCTCACCTTACAAGCCGATTTTTTGGGGTTGAGTTAGGCCTTAACCACATTCTAATAACCCATTAGTTCATTATGCTCTCATGTTTGGGTTAACAAGTTGTTTTGCAATCTCTTTATGAAGTACTTATACAAGAGACAATGATTAAGTATTTTGGGGTTGAGTTAGGCCTTAACCACATTCTAATAACCCATTAGTTCATTATGCTCTCATGTTTGGGTTAACAAGTTGTTTTGCAATCTCTTTATGAAGTACTTATACAAGAGACAATGATTAAGTATTGGAGTTTTTTCTGCCTCCTAGTATCACAGATTTTCATAATGCACCATTTTTTAATTCACAAACTTTGGGGCTACCCATGGCCCGGTCGGGCTCAAGCTTTTGCAGACCTGGCTAAAAAGTCTGAGTGTAAAAACATGCTCAATTTCTTCGTCCCAATTCCTTCCAATTATTGGGCTAGCTCAACCTTGCCTATTTTACCAGCTCTACAAACATAGATGTTATTGACCACACATCAGGAAAATAGGATTTTCTTAATCTCTTCTAATCATAGGGAAATCTATTAGTGTCCCACTTTCTATACTTTCCCCTTTGCATTTTTTTAGTGAAAAATAATTAAAATTGGAGAGGTGGGAGTGAGATTTATATATACTGAAACTTTCTAAAAGATAGAGTTGGGTTATTATTGGCCCAAATCAAAAAAGTCCAGGTTGCTTTTTTTTTTCTTAGATAGGCAAGTCCAGGTTGCTAATTTACTCCTTCTAAAAATTAGGTGGGAGTGGGTAAGCAAATTATTATTATTATTATTATTATTATTATTATTATTATTATTATTATTATTATTATTATTATTATTATTATTAGCAACTTTAGAAGACTAAAAACCCTTGATATTGATGTCGCTGTTCACTTCAAGGATTAAGAATGGAAAAACAACGAAATCAGGATTTTTGAGAGTAAAAGTTGGTTTATCTATGTTTAGTATAGACGTGAAAATAAAAAGAGACAAAAAAAAATTATTAGTGGTCCCACTTTTTATATTTTCCCCTCTCCATTTATTTAGTGAAAAAACAAATTGGAGAGGTGGGAGTGGGATTTATACTAAAACTTTTTTTTTTGGTCAACTTACTAAAACTTTTAAGAGTTGGATTATTGGTCCAAATCAAAAAGGTGCAAGTTGCTATTACTAAAAAAGTGGGAATATGTTAGGAATCCTTTATTATTATTGTTATATTAACGACTTTAGAAGACTAACCGCTTGCTATTGGTGTCACTTTTCACTTCAATGGAAAAAAGTGGGAAAAAAAAAGAAAATGAGGGTTTTTGAGAGGAAAAGTTGGTACACCTATTTTAGTTTAGACGTGAAAATAAGAAAGAGACAAAGATTTATTAGTGGTCACACTTTTTATACTTCCCTTATGCATTTATTTAGTGAAAAAACAAATTGGAGAGGTGGGAGTGGGATTTATATCTAGTTCTTACAATCATATCTACTGCCAATGATTACGTAGTTACGTAGAGAGCAAGAGAGGTTTCCTTGTCTTTTGGAGTTTCAGTTGTTTTTTTCCGTATACGAAGTGGTAGATGCTATCTGAAACTCACGACTACTAGATTTCGGATTCAAACTTTGGACATGATCATATCAAGCTTACAAATTTTGGCATTTGTCAGTTAAGTTAGGCTTTACATATTAAAGTTTTGATATTCGCATTGTTGATCTAATGTTTGGAGATTGTTTCATTTTACCTTTAAGTTTTGGATTCAGTGGAGGTACCTGCCAGTGCCACGTTTCGTTTCAGCTTTAAGTTTTGGACTTGGCAGTATTGGCTTAATAATGAAAGGGTCAATTTGATACACTAACTCTTTTATAATCCAATTAAACCACTTAGAATCACATTAGTTCGGTTTGAATTGCGATTGAACTTTTTAAAATGAATTCGGTTTGGACTCGGTGGAGGTAACCGCCATGCTCGTGGTGAAGTGGAACCGGACTGTGTTTTGGCAGTATTGGCTTAATTATGAAGCAGGGTACTATATTGCCCATACCCGTGTCTGCATACACATGGGTAATTGCTTTAGTGTCCGTTCTCATATTCTTTGGGCACCCAGCGGCAGAGCTAGCATAGATTTTAGGCTTAAATGTAATGGTCTCCCTGTTTTATCAAATATGCAATTTCGCTCCTCGTATTTTATTTTCGCAATTTTGATCCCCCAATTAAAACTATAGTTAAGCCAATTTTACTTTCTTTGATTGGCGAGTTTGGCACTTAAATTTTACTTTTGATGATTTTGCTACTCCAATTTGGCAATTTTGGTCCTTGTTATTTTTTCATTTCCCTGTTTGTCTCCAAAAACTGTGGATTGTGCAATTTTGTTCCCTCATTTCCCCAAAATTCAAGATTTTTAGGGATCGAAACTACAAACTATTAATGATTTTGAGGGACTAAAAGTGCAATTAAAAAGTATGAGAGCAAAAACTACCAAAATAAGAAAATTGGGGACCAAAATTGTCAAAAGTAAAATAAAAGGACCGAAAATCACCGAGTTAACAAAAAACACCATATCTATTTGGACTAATAATATAATAATAGGCCTAAACTAATGGACTTGTTGTTGATCATTTATCTCTTTGGACAAATAAACTGGTTGGAATAGCTAAATATTATATGAGAGTTTTAATAGCCGATGTTTCTGTTGGATCTAAAGTCATAAGGTCTGTCTTCTTTGTAAGGGATTTTTTTTGTACCCCCATCACATTCCATATACCCCCACAATTTCTAAAACCCGAAAATATCCCTGCCCAACTAAAATTCGCTCGAATTTACCCCCATTTTGCTAGTATATATTTTTATTATAGTGAAAGTAGATGGGCTGAATTTAAGTTAATGGGCCTACTCAATTGCAATCTTCTTTTGTATTATGCACCGAAATCTTTTCCTTTTCCATTTGCGATGCAATGCATTCTTTCTTTTCTCTTTAAAGTCTTGCACCTCTCTTTTTACCTTAATAGCATCTCTTATGTTTTGACCATAATGCTCCTTCATATTGGTTATGGGCCTTCTTCTCTTTTATGACATGGGCTACTCCAAGTTGAGATAATTTCCTTCTATTGCATGTCCATATATTTTTTTTAAATATTTTATTTTCCTGCAAAATAAAGCATAAAATAAGTCACCTATTTATTTAATTGGTAATAATTGCTCTAAAAATAACTCAAAAATATCTCTAAAAATACACTTAATTGGAGTTTATCACACTCTCCCCTAGCTCCCTCCTCCCCTACTCCCTTCCCATACTCCCTCTCTTCCTCCTCGGCCGCTCTCTCTCTTGCGCTCCCTTCGCTCCTTCTCTCACTCGTTCTCCCCCTATCATTTCATCCCCGCCATCCTTTTTTCTCCATTCCTTTCCCCCTTCCTCCCTCCTACTCCCTATACCCCTCCCTATCACTCTGGCTCCCACCCTTGCGCTCTCCTCTAGCTCCCTCCTCCCTTACTACTCCTTTTCTCGCCTTGCTCTCTACTCCTTTCCCATATTCCCTCTCTCCATCTTCCTCCCCCTCGTCTTCCCCTACCCCCTCTCCCCCACCCTCTCTTCCTCCTCAACGCACAGTCACTTCCTCCCTGGCGCTCCCCTCGCTCTCCCCTTCTCCCTTCATTCCCACCCTCCTTTTTCTCTCCATTCCTTTCCCTCTTCCTCTCTTCTACTCCATATATCCCTCCCTATCTCTTAGGCTCCCACCCTTGCACTCCCCCTATCTCCCTCCCTCGCCATCCCTCTCTACTCCCCCTCTCCTACTCCATCTCTCACTCACTCTCTACTCCATCTGCTCTTCATCCTTTCCCATATTCCTTCCTCGCGTTGCTCTCAACCCCTCACTCACATGTCCCTTCCCTACTCCCTCTCCCCCACCCTCACTCCTAAGCCCCATCCCTTCCCCTACTCCCTCTCTTCCTCCTCAGCGCTCTCCTCGGTCGCTCCCTCCCTTGTGCTCCCCTCGCTCCTTCTGTCACTTGTTCTCCCCCCCCCCCCCCTCTCACTTCATCCTCGCCCTCTTTTTTCTCTCCATTCCTACTCCTTCCTCCCCTTGCTCTCTTCCCCTACTCCCTCTTTTCCTCCCTCTCCATGCCTCTCTGCTCCCCTTCTCCTACTCCTCCTCTCATTCACTCTACTCCATCCGGTCTCCCTCATTTCCCATCTTTCTTCCTCGCGCTGCTCTCGCCCCCTCACTCACATATCCCTTCCCTACTCCCTCTCTTCCTCCCTTCCTCCCCAACGCTCCAGTCGCCTACTCCTCCATCTCTTGCTCCCCTTACTCCTTCTCTTCCTCACTCTTCTCTCCATGGTACTAAGAGGACAAAAGGTGGAGATTATAACTGAACCTAATCTTTCAAAAAAAGTGGCTTCTTGCAAGGTCGTGTTCAACATAGGGGGAATGAAGCGTAGGCCATGTTCAAAGAGGTAACAATATGGAATGAGGGATGATGGAGGAATAGAGGGGTTGGAAGAAACTTTGGCATAATATGCAATTTGTTCAACGAGAAAACTTAGTTACCTTCTCAAAAAAGCTGTTGACTAATGCACTTTCCCCTTTTCAAGCTTTGATGAATGAGATTTTTAAGCCTTGAGAAGTTTGTATTAGTATCCTTTGATGACATCTTGGTGTATAATGGAAGCCATCAAAACCACCTTGATCATCTCAGAATATTGCTAGAAACCCCGATGACTCTTGTCCTCAAGGTGAATTTCAAAAATTACTGTTTGGGAATGGTGGAATTGTAGCATTTGGGCCGTATAATTTCTTCTAAGGATTATTGTTGACCGAGAAAAGATTAAGGTCAGGAGGAGTGGCCTTGTCGAAAGATCTTAAGGATTGAGAGGGTTTAAGGACTTGACTGAATATTATATATTAAAAAAAATGCGCTTATGCTTTTGTTTTCCAGTTTGAAAATGTTTTTCTTTCAAGTTTAGAATTATGAATTATAAATTATGAATCATTAGAATAATTCGCCTATATTTTGTTGTTTATTAATCATCATACTAGAAGCTTAAAATTTGATGGGAGCATTATTGCTGATATCTTTCCCAATATTTTCTAGGAAAGTCCAAGAAACAATATTCCCAGTATGGGAGGAACAACAGGGAATCTTATGGAAGTGCATCAAGGGAAGTACATTATGAGATGTTCTATGCTCCCTATAGCTGCGTGAAAGAATATAAATCTATCATTAGTGCTTTCTATTTTGATAGCAAGCCTGTGGGAGGAAAGATTTACTAGCTGCATGCATGCGGAATACTTTTTAGTAAAAGTGGCTTGAAATAACTTTTCATGACCCTAAGCAGTAAAGTGTTATATGTTTTAATGACGTACTTCAGTTTTTATCTTATAAGTGTAAGTACAATATGTAAAGTGTACCGCAACTTCTACTATTGAGTTGACTGCAGTTGGTAGGTCTCTTCCTGTCTGGCAAGAGGTTAGTGTGAGCCCGGGGTACCTGCGAAGCCACTCGGACGCTCAAGTCAGTATTGAGAATAGATGAGTGATTTAGCTAGGATTGAGAGTGTCCCTTATGAAGGCTATGGGAGCCGGTATTTATAGGAAATCGTGCTTGTTTGTGGATCGTCGGATCAGTAGAATCGATCTTAACCATTCAAGTGTGATGGCCTTAATTGGGCTTGTATATTTGTGGATATGGGCCGAGATGATTGGGCCAATCCATATCAAATTGCTAAAAGCACCTCCCGGTATTGCTGAATGGACCTCTTGGTCCAGTCCAGAACATAAAGTACTAGTAACTGTTTTTCCAAATGACAATTAAGATCCAAAGTATTTTGTTATTTACTTTGATCACTTTCAGCCATAATTTGAAAATCCATTTTGTCATTTAGAATATACTTATAAGATAAAAAACAAACAAGAGATGATAGTTGAGGGATATTACACTCCAAAGATATTAGTGTCTTGCTTATATCTCTAATCTATTGCCCTGATTCCAGAAATATAATTTATATGTAAACAGTTTTATCCAAAATCATTTACTTCATGTAAAAAAATGAATTCTCAAGAAAGATATTGTAAACAATTTGCAAACAAGAAACAAGGAGCATAGTGAAAGAGTAACGCTTATGATACCATGCATAAGAATCATTTCCAATCTCTCATGTGAAGATGGAAAGTCACAAAAGAGAAGACGATATCAACAGTGTAGCATCAAATCCGCTGGTTGATAAGAGAAGAAAAATCAGAATCGCCAGATTAATATTCGGATACTGAAGCTGAAAAAAACTCTGCGCATTTTATTAGCAAGTCAGCAAGATACATAGATGATAGGACAAGAACGAAACTATAATATATAGCAATTGGCAAGTCCATGATAATAGCACTCTAGCCTTTGAAATTGCAATATTTAACAAGTTGCAAAGAAAATTAAGAAGGGAGTTGAAATCAAGAATTGAAGAAAGCGGGGAATTAGTATGTTACTTACTTGGAGATGAGATGAAGGCGATGGTGTGGAAGAATCCTATGTGTGGAAGAAACCATATTCTTTCTTGAGGAGCACTGAAGAGAGGATGAAGAATCAAACAAAGATTGGATTTTGGGACTTGAGAGGGAAGGAGAGAGGGAGGAGTGTTTTCTTTCGGTGTAGTGAGGTGAGTGAGTGAAAGTAGCCGTTGGAAGAGTTTATTTATATTACTTAACCAACAACACGTTTCCTATCTCTATCCCAAGTAGGTAGTCAGTTGGCGAGCTACGGAATACTGAAGGAGTGCACCAAATAAGTGCAAGAAGGAGGTCTCGAGTTCAAGTCCCGGAAATTAACATCTCCTCACCCATACTAACTTTGCTTATAAAAAAACAACACGTTTCCTTGCCTCTTCACATTGCCATCTTTCTTGCCTCTCACTACAACTAATTAGCTACCTCCTTTTCTTTACAAGTTTAACAAGGCGGCATTCCCTAGCTTTTCTTTTTCTTTTTGATTCATCTATTTATTATAATTTTAAAACTTCATTCTAGTGATGATTATTATATTATACATACATGTAAACTAAGGAAATAAAATTCATGAAAATACCTTTGAAAAATATGAGATGAAGTGTTTTTGAGAGAAACAAAGAACGTTTAAAGGAAAAGGAGGGAGAAGAGAAGTTTAAAAAAAGAATACTACATCAATCTTTAAATTGCAAGAAAGTAAAGTACCAAAAGTTAAATTGAATGATAAAGGAAGGAAAAGCTTCGAATTGAAGGAAACCTAAATGCATAGGAAAGTAAATTTGCATTAAAATTGTAAAGGTTTTTAAAGTTATAGTCGAGTCAACATTGATTACATCTTAAATAAAGTATTTATGGTAGAAAAAAAAATTAGATAAAACTGTTTATCCACATCCACAACATGTATGCAACGATTACACAAGAACTAATACACCTAAAAATCTGATAACTCTGCTTAGCGACAAGCGCTCGTTCGTAAGATTAACTGCACTCTCCTCTCAACCATTTCCAAACTTAGTCGTTTTATCGCGTTATTTGACTAGCCTTGAATAATCTTTTCGCCAACACAAGTCATCGACTGCCTTTGCTTTGTCAATTTGTTATACATGTTGGCTTAGTTGAATGTGATCAACTTGTCCTCTTTGATCACATCATCATTTCTAGGCTCCAAACTATTTTCTTACCTTAGAACAACAAATTCATCATAAAAGGGAAATTAAAGCATGAGAACTAATCATATAATAAAACACATATGCCATAAGCCATGTCCCAAGTCATTCTTACCATTATCCCCAAGTTATTCTAGGTCAATATCCTAAGTACCGTTCCCATGATCTATCATAAGTCCTCAATATCTATGTGCCATAATATAATGACATGCCCACAACGAACTTAGTCATGTAGGCTCTCATTTGTATCAACTAAGTACATTGCCTCGTAGTTTCTAACGTGCCTCCACACTTGGGAGTAATCGTAATATTGTGACCAGACCTGTCACAAAAAAATAGTAATACCTCCAGATATGGAGGACCTACAGTCTCACAACTATCACTCCGGCGAACGACAGTCCACGTCGATCACAAACACATACGACAGACCTACAGTCTTAAGGCGATCACTCCGAAGAATATCAAGTCCATGTCGGTTTTGACAGTACGTATACCTAATATCGGGCTGCCATATAGGCATCTTCATACTAGTCCCAATAGAAACTAATGAGACATGTAAGTGTTAAATAAGTAAGCTAGTTCGACTAGGTTAGTTCGACCCTCAGCTTGCTTGTCGAAGTGGAGGGTGTCGAAGTTTCCCTTTAGATTTGATCCTTAGATTTGATTCTATGCTTTCCATTAGTTGCTGACTCAGCATGAGTCATATATTGTCTATATAAGTAACTCTGATGTAATGCAACGCATATACATAATATACATTACAGTTTTTCACTCTAACAGAATTCTGTTATTCTCTCTCTCTCTCTCTCTCTCTCTCTCTCTCTCACTCTCTCTCTCTCTCTCTCTCTCTCTCTCGCGCGTGCGTGTGTGTGAAGTGAGTGCAGTGAATCAGAAACTTCCAACAAATGGTATCCAGAGCGTGATTGTTGAAGTTTCTGAGTGTGAATCAGAGTGAAGAAGACGAGTGAAGTCTCAACGGTGAGAGTGAATCACGATGACGACGAACGACCATTTTCCGGCAAATTTTTCGATCCTCGACGGAAGAAACTACGACCAATGGAGTATGAAGATGAAGGCGATCCTTGGTTATCAGGATGTGTGGGATTTGGTGCAGAACGGACTAGCTCCGTTACCGGCGAATGCAACCATTGCGCAACAAGCAACTTACAGAGAAACGAAGAAGAAGGACTGGAAAGGACTGTGTATCCTCCATCAGTGTGTGAATCCTGCAATTTTTGAGAAGATTGCTAGATCTGAGACGAGCAAAGCAGCATGGGACATTCTCGCGAATTCCTACGTCGGAGATCAGAAATTGAAGAAGGTGCGACTTCAAACTCTGAGAAGACAGTATGAACTGCTAGGAATGGAGGAGAGTGAATCGATTGCTGCGTATTTCACTAGAGTGCAAACGATGACGAATCAGATGCTGTATTGTGGTGAAACATTGTCTGATGAATCAGTAGTGGAGAAGATTCTGCGATCTATGTCTTCGCGTTTTGATCACATCACTGTGGCGATAGAACAGACGAAAGATCTATCAACGATGACGATAGAAGAGCTTCAAGGATCACTTGAAGCACATGGGCAGAGGATGAATGAGAAGAAAGTGGTGAAGTCTGGCACTGAGCAAGCGCTTGCAGTGCAAACAGGCAACAAATCAGGTGGAAATCAAAGAGGACGTGGCAGAGGAAGAAACAATTACAAAGGAGGAAGAGGAAGAGGTAATTTCCATAATTCAAACTCTTCCAAATCGAACACTAGTGATAATAGTAACAGTGATGACCAAGGAAGTGGTAGTGGTAATGGTTACAGAGGTAGAGGGAGTAGAGGTGGCAGAGAATATAGAGGAAGAGGGAGAAGATTCGACAAGAGCCACATACAGTGTTATAACTGTGAGAGATATGGCCATTTTGCTGACGAATGCTACAACAATGCTGATGGCAATCAGGCTAAATTGGCTGAAGAAGAGGAGGAGAAGGAGGAGTCCTTACTGATGGTGATTGAAGAGAGAGAGTGCAGTAGTGAAGTGGTGCAGAAAGTGATAGTTGAGGAGAAAGTGAACAGTGGTGAAGTAGTGCAAATGGTGACAATCAAGGAGGAAGGTGAGAGTGGTGAGCATTGGTTTCTCGACACGGGGTGTTCGACACACATGACAGGGAGGAGAGATTGGTTTCTCGAACTTGACTTTTCGATCAAGAGCAGAGTGAGGTTTGCTGATGATCGAACCATGAAGGTGGAAGGTGTGGGGAGAGTAAGGATAAGAAAGAAGGATGGCTCATTGGGCTTCATCTCAGGTGTACTGTATGTGCCAGGGATGAAGAGCAATTTGCTGAGTATTGGACAAATATTGGAGAAGGGATATAGGATGGTGCTGGAAGACAATGCTATGAAGGTGTATGACACTGAACAGAGGCTGTTGATAAAGGCAACTCTCTCCAAGAACAGAACATTTAAGATTGAATTGGGTGTGCTGATGCAACAGTGCTTAGCCACAGCAGTCGACAAGGAAGAGTGGCTATGGCATTTCAGATATGGACACTTGAATTTTGGTGATTTGAACTGGATGCAGAGCAAGACAGTAGTGAAAGGTCTGCCTCATATCCATGTTCCAAAGGAAGTATGTGCAGAGTGTGTCGAGAGCAAGATGCCTAGGGGTTCCTTCAATCCAAGTGTGCCCAGTAGAGCAAAGAGGAAGCTGCAGGTGATTTTCTCAGATGTGTGTGGCCCCATAGTGCATGAAACTCCTGCAGGTAACAAGTATTTTGTTACATTTATTGATGAATTCACTCGGAAGCTTTGGATTTATTTGATTAGGAGGAAGAGTGATGTGTTGGGAGTATTCAAAAAATTCAAAGTCCTAGTCGAAAAACAGTGTGGACAGAGTGTCGAAGTACTGAGAACTGATGGCGGTGGAGAGTATGTAAATACTGAGTTCAATGAGTTCTGTGAAGCTGAAAGGATAACACATGAGATCACACCTCCATACACTCCTCAGCATAACGGAGTGGCTGAGAGAAAAAATAGGACATTGCTAAATATGGTGAGAAGCATGTTGAAGAGTAAGAATATGCCAAAGAAATGGTGGGGAGAGGTAGTTAATACTGCAGCATATATTATTAATCGAAGTTCAACAAAGAGATTGGAAGACATGACCCCTGAAGAGGCTTGGACAGGTGCCAAGCCAAATGTGTCGCACTTCAGGATATTTGGATCTGTTTGCTACAGACACGTGCCTGACCAGCAAAGAACAAAGCTAGATGATAAAGGAGAAATGATGGTCATGATAGGCTATCATTCGATAGGAGGTTACAAATTGGTGAATCCAGTGAATAATAAAATTGTGATAAGTAGAGATGTGGTGTTCGACGAGGGGAAGACATGGGAGTGGAGTGACAAGGGAGAAAGTTCGACTGCTGTCGAACAGAATTTATTCGGCGTGCCTGATGGTGTCGAAGAGTTAGAAGTTGAGGGTGAACCTGAGATTGTCGAAGAGAATGATGGTGAAGAAGGTAGTCGAGAGATACCAAGAAGATCACTGAGACAATGACAGGTTCCTGCAAGGCTAAGTGACTGCGAAGTGATGACTGATAGTGCAGTCAATGATGAAGGTGATATAGTGCACTTTGCACTTCTTGCTGAGACAGAACCAGTAATTTGGCAGGAAGCAATGCACAATTCGAAGTGGCTAGAAGCTATGCAAGAGGAGATCAAATCGATAGAGAAGAACATGACTTGGGAATTGGTCGAATTGCCCAAAGGAAAGGAAGCAATAGGTGTGAAATGGATATACAAAGTGAAAGTAAATCCTAAAGGTGAAGTAGTGAAGTACAAAGCAAGATTGGTGGCTAGAGGTTTCCTACAGAGGTATGGTGTCGATTATGAAGAAGTTTTTGCACCCGTAGCAAGACCTGAAACTGTGAGAGCTGTGGTAGCTCATGCTAGTATGCAAGGGTGGAAGATACATCAACTTGATGTAAAATCTGCCTTCTTGAATGGAGAATTGGAAGAGGAGGTGTATGTCGAACAACCAGCAGGTTTTATTCGACAAGGGAGTGAGAACAAAGTGTTGAGATTGAGAAAGGCATTGTATGGCCTAAAACAAGCTCCACGAGCTTGGAACAAGAAGATAGACAAGAGCTTGATCAACATAGGGTATGTGAGGTGTATTTCTGAGCATGGGGTATATGTGAAGTCAGATGGTGGAGATGTGATAATCCTATGCCTCTATGTTGACGATTTATTGGTTACAGGTAACAATGAAAATAAAGTGGCAGAATTCAAGAAGAGAATGATGAATACTTTCGAAATGACTGACCTAGGAGAGATCTCCTATTTCCTGGGGATCGAATTTCAAAGTACTAATGAAGGAATGCTGCTATCACAGAAGAAGCATGCTTCTGATATACTACACAGTTTCAATATGCAACACTGCAACAGTGTCAAAACACCAGCAGAGGTAGGGCTATGGCTCGACAAAGATGCTGATGAACCAGAGGTGGATGCAACTGAGTTTAGACAGGTGGTTGGGGCACTGAGATATCTCTGCAACACCAGATCTGATCTTAGCCTAATTGTAGGTCTGATTAGTAGAGTTATGGACAGGCCTAGAACATCGCACCTAGCTGCTGCTAAACGAATCCTAAGATATGTCAAAGGCACTGTGGCATATGGAATTCTGTTGCCTAGTAAATGCAGAGACAATGAGAAATGTCTCTATGGCTTCACTGATGCTGATTGGGGAGGTGACAAATCTGATCAAAAGAGCACTGTTGGCTCTGTGTTTTTGCTTGGTGCAGGTCTCATCTCATGGAGTTCGAAGAAGGAATCGGTGGTGGCACTGTCTTCATGCGAAGCTGAGTACATTGCTGCTTCAATGGGAGCCTGTCAAGCAATCTGGCTAGACAATTTGATGCAAGAGCTAATGATCAAGAAGGAAGGTGCTGTGGAGTTATATGTCGATAACAAGTCTGCAATTAGCTTGGCGAAACATCCAGTGGCACATGGACGGTCGAAGGACATTGATACTCGCTATCATTTCTTAAGAGACCAAGTCACAAAAGGAAGGCTGAAGCTGAGCTACTGTAGATCAGATATGCAGGCAGCTGATTTATTCACCAAGGCAGTGAAGGCAGAGACATTCAAAAGGCTAAGGAGCATGCTTAATGTGATTGATTGTAATAAATTTGCTTAGACAAACTCTATCGCATTTCGTTGTTGTTTACTTGTGTTAATGACTAGCTTAAGGGGGTGTGTTAAATAAGTAATGTTTTCAACTAGTTGCAAATCAATCAATAATGTTTTCAAACATAAATATGGAAAAATTAAGATTCTAAAAAATTAATAAGTTATTGTATTATTTTTAAATAAAACACAAAAGACAACATTCCCCCACTTATTTTCTTTAAAAATTATATTTCATCGAGCAGTAAATTATTTTAATATAAGATTGAGCATAAATATTGGTGTTTGTAAATTTGAACCATGATGCTTCCGATTTAACAAGAGTGACACGTAGTCTTGAACTCTATCTCAGACAACATTACACACTCAATCTTTCAGGGTGTAGTCTATAAGCATGTGCGTTATGGCCCTGCACGTTATCCCAGTGTAGTGAACGCTCTAGCAAGTTTTGCCCAAAACTTCATAGGAAGCGACCACACTTCCACATTCACATAGGTGAGCCTATCAAGAGTACTCATGTAGTTACGTACCCCACTCTACATAGAGTATAGAACACATTAAGAAATTAATTCAACCTTCCAACACTACATGATATCATGCTCCACATTATGAATGACTCTTAAAATTATTTGTGCATGATTCTACATACCTGAAAGTGCTGCTGGGATGCCAACAGCTAGGAGCTAGCAGTAGATAGTAGCTCTTCTTGGAGAGTTTTTTGTATCCCCCCCTTCCGGAGGGAGTTGACCTTAGCTACACTCCTTCCCGACGAAGTGAAGCTAAGCCGAGCTCATAGCATCCGAAGCGTAGCAAGGGCAGCTGACGAGGGCTAAGAAGTTTAAACACATCCTATTCCAACTTTTCTTTCATCTTATGGGAAAGTTTTCTTACTTAATTTGATTGAGTTTTTGATTTGGTCAATTGGGAAACGATTCGGGTTAGCACTCTTGCTACAAGTAGGGTCTTTAGCTCGATTTTAATAATTTTGGTGAGTTCGGCACTCGTCAAAATTTTGGCGCCGTTGCCGGGGACCATTCTTAGATATTCAATCATATTAGGAATAGTTTTATCTAACTGCTAACTGTTTGTTCACTGTTTCTTTTAGACTAGTTTTTCTATTTTACAGGTTTACTCAAGTGGCTGAATTGGTACCGAAACCATAACATTTGAAGCTGAAACTTGGTGTCCAAAGGTTTACGGTCATTCTAAGCAAGATGATCCCATAGGATCAGTCACTCAGATTTTAGCCAAATTCGGTTGTTTACATATCTTTTATTAGTCTTGTTCTGTACCGAGCAGCTTTTTGGTCGTCTGCTGTTGGTAGGTCTCTTGCTGTCCTGACGGGAGGTTACTGAGCGCCCGGGGGGTGCCTGCAAGCCACTCCGACGCTCAAGTCAGTATATAGAATATAAGAGTGAAGGTACTAAGGATTAGAGATTCAACCTTTTTTAGGGCAAAGTTTGCCTGTATTTATAGGGAATCGTGCCCTCTCGTGGATCGTTGGATGGGCAGAGTCGATCTTGACCGTCCAAGCATGTTGGGCTCGCATGAGGTGGACATGGGCTGATCCACATTATTCGCTAAGCGCACCTCCTGGTTTTGCTAATGAGACCCTCTGGTTGACTCCAGAACAGTTGCCCCCCAAGCCGAGATTACTCCGGAGGATGGTCTTGTCTTGAAGGATTTTCGTCGGTTTGCTAGCTCTGCAAGGTTACGCGGGACACTGCCTTTGTAGCAGCCGTGTTCTGTCATAGGAGAAATATTTTCTAAGTGTTGCTTCGTCTGTTTTGTCGGGTAGTACGAGAATATTTTGTCGCGACCGTGACTCACACCTCCTTCGGTGTAATCCTTGTGCCCGGCACCAAGCTAGGGTGACATATCCTGATGTTGGCGTCGCCTTGTGTCAAGTGCTTTGAGGTTGGCGCCCTCTTGGGTGCCCTGTGCCATGCCCCCCTGATGTTGGTGCCCTCTTGGGCGCCTTGGGCCAAGGTGCTAAGACATCCCGATGCTGGTGCCCTCGTGGGCGTCTTCCCCGATGCTTGTTTGTTTTTGAGAGTTGGCGCCCTGCTGGGTGCCTTGGGCGTTGTTCCCTGCTAGCGTGTGCTGGATGGCTTATCATGGAGCAGAATTTGCGAGACAAAGTTCGGTGCTCTCGTGGGCGTCTTACTGCATAGTGCTGACCACCCTGCCGCGAAGGATTTGCTTTCAGACTGCCCCCTGCCAGGCGCCCCTCTGCTGGGTGCTGCTTGCTCCTACTTGGCACCCCCTTGGGCGCTGGCTGCTCCTGACTGGCGCCCTCATGGGCGCTGGCTGCCTTGACTGGCGCCCTGCCGGGCGTCCTCTTGGGTGCCGACTTGTGTAGACGGGTGCTTGGCACTTTGCTTTATTTTTCACTGCTCATCTTGTCTTTTTTGCGTTTTTGAGCATGTCTTAAGGTGACAGGCGTATTGGGCTTCTACGTCGTGGATATGGGCTAAGTTGATTTGCCATATCCGCGGTGTTGGGTGAAACGCTAACTCCTATAAATAGGCGGGTATTTTGTCCTGTGGTCCACACTTTCTTGGAGCGCTTTCTTTAAGGAGGAGGAAGGAGTAGGGACCAAGTCACCAACCCTAGCGCCTACTTCAAGGAGGAGGAAGGAGTAGGGATCAAATCACCAACCTAGTGCCTCCTTAAAAAGAGGAGGGGGGAGTAGAGTCCACTCGTTTCAACGTCTCTTCTTCCTGGTAAGTATTTGTTGTTCGTTCCCGTTTATTTACGTTGTTGACAGTGCCCTCCTGCCAGGCACCCTCATGGGCGCTGGTTGCCTTGACTGGCGCCCTGCCAGGCGCCCTCCTGGGCGCTGGCTGCTCCTGACTGGCGCCCTGCCAGGCACCCTCATGGGCACTGGCTGCCTTGACTGGCGCCCTACCAGGCGCCCTCATGGGCGCTGGCTGCCTTATTGGCGCCCTGCCAGGCGCCCTCATGGGCGCTGGCTGCCTTGATTGTCGCCCTTCCAGGCGCCCCTATGGGCGCTGATTTTGTGTGGGCGTGTGCTTAGCACTCTGTTTTATTGTTGCCGTTTTCTCCTGACTTTTAACCTGCCTTCTCACCTATGAATTTTCAGGGCTTGCTTGGTGCTGAGGGGAGTTGCTCTTATCATCCTCCATTGACGTTCCCGCTAGTCTTTGCGGCTTCTGATTTACTGAGGTAACTTTCGTGCGAACTTTCCGTTTATCTTTCTAGCTTCTTTGTTCAGACATTCAGTTGTTCTTGACTTGTAATTTCTTTTTGTCCTATGGAGCTTGACTGATGATTTTACGTTATATCCACGTTTCCTTTATCTTGCTTATTTTTCACGCTTCTGAACGTATCACCTCCTATCGTCTTGTGGTAATGTTATCTCCGTCAGGAGTTTATCAGGATTGATCCGATTTAAATTCCCCACTGGAGGTTGCGACATTTGCGATGCCGCTTCCCCCATTTAGGGACTCTGACAGGAGTTTATCAGAATCTGTCCGAACTTAACTCACCCATCAGAGGTTGCGACCTTTTCGATATGCCACTTCACGCCTTAGGTCTCTAACAGGAGTTTATCAGAATCTGTCCGAATTTAACTCACCCATTAGAGGTTGCGACATTTGCGATGCCGCTTCGCCCATCTAGGGGCTCTGACAGGAGTCAATCAGAGTCTGTCAAAACTTAATTCACCCATCAGAGGTTCGACCTTTTCGATATGCCGCTTCACGCCTTAGGTCTCTAACAGCAGTTTATCAGAATCTGTCCGAATGTAACTCACCCATTAGAGGTTGCGACCTTTTCGATATGCCGCTTCACGCCTTAGGTCTCTAACAGAAGTTTATCAGAATCTGTCCGAATTTAACTCATCCATTAGAGGTTTCGACATTTGCGATGCCGCTTCGCCCATCTAAGGGCTCTGACAGGAGTTTATCAGAGTCTGTCCGAACTTAACTCACCCATCAGAGGTTGCGACCTTTTCGATATGCCGCTTCACGCCCTAGGTCTCTAACAGGAGTTTATCAGAATCTGTCTGAATTTAACTCACCCATTAGAGGTTGTGACATTTGCGATGCCGCTTCGCCCATCTAGGGGCTCTAGCAGGAGTTCATCAGAGTCTGTCCGAACTTAACTCACCCATCAGAGGTTGCGACGTCTCTCGATAGCCGCTTCGTGAACCGAGTAGGTTGACTCGTGCTTGGTTCTGCCTGGTTGCCTGGTCCCCTGTTGTTTGAGTCGGGACTTGGCTTTTAGACCGCCTCTTGCCAGGAGCCCTCATGGGCGCTGGCTGCTCCTTATAGGCGCCCTGCCAGACGCCCTCCTGGGCGCTGGCTGCTTCTGTATTGGGCGCCTGTTTCTGCTGGTTTTTTCTATGGTGTTGGAGCAAAAGCTGTGATTTGCGAAACAATATTTTGAACCGTGCAGGCTCTGATAAACGGTAGTGAGTTAGAGTAAAACTTGTAATCGTAACATGATGTCTTTTGAATCACAAGAGTACAATTTCGTTTCGTTTAGTAACTTCCCAAGTTGTTACATTGGTTTAACATTTCTTTTTTGTCTTTGTTCACACAATAAACTTTCGTAGCTTATCTGTGTTCCAAGTTCTCGGTATTGGCTCCTTGCCCAGGGTTTCCAATTCGAAAGCTCCGTTTTCGGTTTCCGCAACTATTCTGTATGGACCTTCCCAATTTGGAACTAACTTCCCCTGGGACCTGTTTTTCAAACCTATGTCTGCCCTTCGTAGGACTAGGTCACCGACCTCTAAGGTTCTGGGAACCACTTTGTCGTTAAATCTTGCAGCCATCTTTTGTTTGATCACCAAATCCTTTAGTGCTGCTTGGTTTCTGACTTCCTCGACGAAGTCCAGCTCCTCGCGGAGTCTTTGATCATTGGTCTCCGGGGGGTTTGGGTTCTTGGTTCTCCAGTTCAGCTCTCCGATCTCGACGGGTATGACCGCCCCTGTCCCGTATGCCATCCGGAAGGGTGACTCACCTGTCGACGAATGAGGGGTGGTTCTGTAGGCCCATAGGACATAAGGTAGCTCTTCCGGCCAGCATCCTTTTGCTTCGTCGAGCCTCCTCTTTAGACCTCTTAAGATTACTCTATTGGCTGCTTCGGCTTGTCTGTTGGTCTGGGGGTGTTCTATTGATGTGAAAAGGTGCTTGATGCCCAGGTCGGCCATCAGTTGTCTGAAACCTTTGTCCGCAAATTGTGTGCCGTTGTCGGTGATGACCACTTCCGGCATGCCAAACCTGGTCATGATATTTTTCTTGAAGAATTTCATGCAATTCTTAGCCGTGATAGTGGTCAAGGGCTCAGCTTCAATCCATTTGGTAAAGTAATCGACCGCGACTATTAAGTACTTTACCTGCCCTGGGCCAGGCGGGAAGGGACCTAAAAGGTCGATCCCCCACCAAGCAAAAGGCCAGTGAGAGCTTAGGTACGTCAGTTCAGAAGAGGGAGCGACATGCACGTCCGCATACCTTTGGCACTTTCCGCATTTCTTTACATGATTTTGCGAATCCTCATTCATGGTAGGCCAGTAATAACCTTCCCTGAGTGCTTTTGCCGCGAGGGCTCGTCCTCCCAGGTGATGTCCACAGATCCCCTCGTGGATCTCTGTGAGCACGTAATCTGCTTCTGGTCCTTCTACACATTTTAATAGAGGAATCAAGAAGCCTCTACGGAAAAGTTGCCCCTCGATGACCGAGTATGATGCTGCGCGCCTCCCCACGGAAGCTGCTTCTTTGGCGTCAGCAGGCTCTTGCCCTTCGAGAATGTACTGAAGGATCGGAGTTATCCAGTTCTGGCTTGCCTCGACAGTGAGAACAGAGGTAAGCGATTCATTGCTTAGGAGGATGCTGGGACTAGATAGAGTTTCTTGGATGACGCTCCGAAGGTTCCCTGGTGTTCTGGTGCTGGCCAGCTTGGAGAGTATGTCAGCCCTGGTATTTTCTCCCCTGGGTACGTGTTTCACCTCCGCCTTATTAAACCATCCAAGGAGTTCACGTACATTGGCCAGATATTTCTGCAGCACCGGATCATAGGTTCCAAATGCTGCGTTGATCTGCGAGACGACCAACAGTGAGTCGGTGCGGAGCTCAAGTTGCGTGGCGCTAAAATCTTTGGCCAGCTGTAGACCGGCTATGCAAGCCTCGTACTCCGCTTGATTGTTGGATGTGGAGAAAGAAAAGGTCAGGGACACCTCCACCATGAGTCCTTCTGAGTTTTCAAGTATCAGCCCGGCTCCACTCCCTTTGTTGTTTGAGGACCCATCCACGTGGAGGGTCCATGCCGTTTCCGCTTTCTCTTTGTGCGGTATCGTTGTCATCTCAGCCACAAAGTCCGCCAAAATTTGAGCCTTCATGGCCTGTCTTGTTTCGTACTTGATCCCAAATTCTGAGAGCTCGACCGCCCACTTGATCATCCTTCCAGCTAAGTCGGGACGGTGTAATATTTGCCTAATGGGCTGATTGGTTCGAGCCACTACTTGATGCGCCACAAAATATGGCCGAAGGCGCCTGGATGCGATCACGACTGCCAGGGTGACCTTCTCCACTTTTTGGTATCTTAACTCGGGTCCCTGTAATGCCTTACTGACATAGTATACCGGCCTCTGGCCCGCGCTGGTTTCCCTGATGAGCACTGCGCTCAATGCTTCATCGACCACAGCGAGGTATAAGTATAAAATTTCCCTTTCTTCGGGACGTGTCAAAATGGGTGGTTCGGAGAGGGTCTCTTTCAAAAGGATCAGTGCCTGCTCTTGCTCGGCGGTCCACTCAAAACCCATCTCCTTCTTAAGGAGTTTGAACAAAGGTAGGGACTTGTGGGCTGCTTTTGAAATGAATCGGGACAGTGCTGTTATCATTCCTGTGAGCTTCTGAATTTCTTTCTTTGTGGTGGGCGATGCCATCTCGGTCACGACCCTGCATTTATCTGGGTTGGCCTCGATGCCTCTCTCAGTGAGATAGAAACAGAGGAACTTCCCTGTACGGACTCCAAAAGTGCACTTCTCTGGGTTCAATCTCATATTGTTCTTCCGGATTTCAGAAAACACTTCTGTCAGGTCCTTGAGGTGATCTGGGTCGCTTTTGCTTTTCACTATCATGTCGTCTAGGTATACTTCGATTGTCCGGCCGATTTGATTTTTGAAGATTTTATTCATCATTCTTTGATAGGTCGTCCCGGCATTCTTGAGTCCAAACGGCATCACGCGATAACAATAATTCCCATGTTCTGTCATGAACGCCATTTTCTCCTGATCGGGTGGGAACATCGGAATTTGGTTGTACCCCGAGTATGCGTCCATGAAAGATAACAAACGGAATCCTGAGGCGCTATCGACTAGCTTGTCCACGCTAGGGACGGGGAAGGCGTCTTTGGGACATGCTTTGTTGAGATCAGTATAGTCGACGCACATTCTCCATTTTTCGTTAGATTTCTTCACAAGGACTACGTTTGAGAGCCAGGTGGTGTACTTAATTTCTCTTACGAAATTTGCCTCCACGAGGTCCTTAACAGCCTTCACAGCGGCTTCGGCTTTCTCTCCCTTCTGGACTCTTCTTCTCTGGGCGACCCACTTGGTGTCGGGATTAACGGCCAGGTGGTGACAGGCTACCTCGGGTGGTATCCCTGGCATGTCAGCTGCGGACTAGGCAAACAGGTCCGCATTCTCCCTTAGGCAGATGGTAAGTTTCTCTTTGACCTCCACGGGGAGGTCGGAGCCTATCTTGATAGTCTTAGCGGGGTCTTCTCCTAACTGGATGGAGGTGAAGGCGCCATCCGGCTCGGGCCTCTTCATGCGCTTTTTGAGTTCCTTAGCGAGGGCGAAATCCTCCTCCTCCTCCTCACTGTCCGGATCATATCTGGCGTCTAAGTCTACCACTGTGGTCGCCAATGTTCTGTACCGAGCAACTTTTTGGTCGTCTGCTGTTGGTAGGTCTCTTGCTGTCCTGACGGGAGGTTACTGAGCGCCCAAGGGGGTACCTGCAAGCCACTCCGACGCTCAAGTCAGTATATAGAATATAAGAGTGAAGGTACTAAGGATTAGAGATTCAACCTTTTTTAGGGCAAAGTTTGCCTGTATTTATAGGAAATCGTGCCCTCTCGTGGATCGTTGGATGGGCAGAGTCGATATTGACCGTCCAAGCATGTTGGGCTCGCATGAGGTGGACATGGGCTGAATCGGTTGGGCTGATCTACATTATTCGCTAAGCGCACCTCCTGGTTTTGCTAATGGGACCCTCTGGTTGACTCCAGAACAAGTCTTTAATTGTAAAAAAAAACAATTTACAAGTGTTTAGTTGTTTCCTTTATTTATTTTTTTTAGAATTTGTGGTTATTGTGTATGAGTACTAGATCTAATACTCACACAGAGAGAATTGTTTCTGAATTTGGAAGTGGGCCTGAGGTTGCTATTGATTTTACTAGCACTAGTGATTGTATTTCTGAGTTTGAATCTTTGTGTGGATCTATCACTGAGTCTGAGATTAACATGGCTGATAATAATAGGACTTTGAAGGAGCTCGCTGCTCCTGATGTTGCATATCAACCTTTAAGTATTCAATATCCTAATGTTGACATGGCTTTTGAACTGAAATCTGGTTTAATTCATTTGTTGCCCAAGTTTCATGGTCTTGCAGGTGAGGATCCTCATAAGCATCTTAAAGAGTTTCACATAGTATGCTCAACCATGAGGCCACAAGGCATATCAGAAGAGCATATTAAGCTGAGAGCTTTTCCTTTTTCACTAGCTGATTCTGCAAAGAATTGGTTATACTACTTGCAACCTGGTGTGGTTACTTGTTGGAATGATATGAAGAAATTGTTTTTGGAGAAATTCTTTCCTGCATCCAGAACTGCAGCAATGAGAAAAGAAATTTGTGGCATAAGGCAGAAAACCGGCGAGACTTTGCACGAGTATTGGGAGAGGTTTAAGAGATTGTGTGCAAGCTGTTGATGAGTCCTCATCATATGTATATTTTTTATTCAGTTTGCAACCAATTTGTTAGTCATTTTATGTTTTATTCAGCCAATAACTAGGGATTTGGCATAGTTTTAGTTTTTTGTAGTAGAAGTTGAATTGTAACCGAAATGTAATTGGTAAGTCCAATTAAAGGAAAAAAAAAGGAAGCAAAGGAGGTGTGAAAAGGAAGCATGGAAAAGATGAAATAGAAAATTGATTGATGGGCCCCTGGGAATGCATGTGGGCTTGAATTAAAAAAAAATAAAAAAATCAAACAGAGGCGTGGAACAAAAGAGGTTGGTATTCAAAGGATTAGGTACCAGGCATTGAAAAAGAGAAAGTCACGCACAGGAGCAGCGCCGTAAGGCGTAAACGGCGATTAAGAAAAAGAGGAGAAAAGCGGTACCTCCGGCACTTCATCTGGGATGCGATTTTAGGATTTGAAGGTTCTAATAGATTCTTCTATGTGTAATCTTCTCTACTCTTATTTTCTAATCTTTTGATGATGTGTAACTAGTTTCTCTTGATTAGGGAGAGATGACTCTCCCCAAACCTATCTATTGGATTCTTTGTTATGGTTAAGACTATTGGTTGTTTGGTTTATCATATGTTTAAAACATCCTTGTTTAATGCTTTATAGTTACATATGATAATTATAATGATTTAGGATATATGATTACATAGGGATATGAGTTGTATACTTGATATGATGTTTTAGATCATGAAACTCCGATCACCATAGGAATGTGGGGTTTGATTCATGAATTCTTTAATTCTTGATTTTAATGCTTTACCCTTTGGCATGACTCACCTAAGGAATTAGGGTAACTCTTAGGGTAATAGGGGTTTTGAGGCAAGGAATTGTCCTAAACCTATTTTTGTGAATTGAATCTGGTATTCCAAACAACTAATATGTGAGTAGCTGAAGGTCCATAAGATAGGTGAGGGGAGAGGAGTCAAACCCTAATCACTTTTATCTTTCTTTATTTTCAAACGCTATCTTTCAGTTAATTAACAAAATCTCAAAAATATTATCTTTCCGTTTTTACCTCTAAGAATTAATTTACTTGCTTAATTGATAATTGAACGCAATCCCTGTGGATCGACCGGTTCTTACCGTTAAATTATATTACTTGCGACATTTGGTACACTTGCCAAAAGTCCTAACAAGTTTTTGGCGCCGTTGCCGGGGATTGTTGATTTCATTGTCAATAAGGCAATTGAGTTAATTCTTAGTTGTTTTATTTTGTTTTATTTTATTTTAGTATTTATTTTTTGTTTTATTCATTTAGATACTTAGTTAGTGTGTTGGACTTGTTAACGGTTTGTTGAAGTGTTTCAGTGAACTGTG
Organism: Astragalus membranaceus; assembly: GCA_039519185.1. NCBI lineage: Eukaryota > Viridiplantae > Streptophyta > Magnoliopsida > Fabales > Fabaceae > Astragalus > Astragalus membranaceus. The sequence goes on from CM076848.1 coordinate 187,631,616, forward strand.
TAGCAGGGGCAAAGTTCGAAAGAATTGCTGTTTGTCCCGAAAAAAAATCATGAAATCCATTTCTCGGATGGAAGATGCTTTGGCCCAGTTTAGGCAAATGACTGAGACTATCTTCCAGCCTAAAGAGCAAGCTTCTCGGTTGGAAGATGCTTTGTCCGAGTTTATGCGAATGTCCGAGACCCTCTTCCAACCCCAAGAGCAAGTGATGACAGAGTCCTCGCCACCCTCACTTAGCGGTAATTTGTGTGAAGAACCCCACTTGAATGGAAAATGTGTGACACGCACCTTTTGCGATTCTTGTGGGGAGTATCTGGTGGAGTGCAACTGTGAGGATGAGTGGGTAACTATATCAGAAAATTACCCATGGTTATGCACTACCAATGAGGAACAAGAAGAGCAAGCCCCAACAAAAGAAGAATCTGGGGAGGATAAGGAAGATGAGGAAGAAGAAAAGATTGAAATGGAGGAGCATGTAGTTTGGAGGGAAGATCAAAGCTCCCAATGTGGGGAAGGGGTGAAAACCCAACAAGAAAAAACCCAACAAATCATGGTTCCTATTATTCTTCCAAGTAGCAAGGAGGATAGAAGTGAGGAGATTGACATATACTTAGACTCCTTCTATGCCTTATTCATCACCCTTCACCTCAAAAGGGTATGGAAGCATCTACAACTATGTTTCAAATTCATGATGTTCCTGCCCCAAAAGCGAAAGAAGAAGGATGATGTGTTCTTTGTGTCATATCAGCCACCTTAATAGTGGGATGACAAACGTCAAGCTAGTGACGTTAAATAAGCGCTTGGTGGGAGGCAACCCATTGGTTCCCTATTTACTGTTTTGAGTCTTTATTTTTCATTCCCCTTTTTCAGTTTGTTTTGCATTTTGGTTGTACGGCTGTCTAACTTTTACATTGATGATGATGCACCACAATTTTGAACTAGTTCACTGTGGTGGTTGTTCAGTCTAACATTTTTGCAGCTACCATGTGATTTCTTCCATTTCAGATTTTTTTCATCAGATAATGTCAGTGGCCAAGTCAAAGGTTGAGGAAGACCTGGATCATCTTTGGGCAAGCTCTCAAAAGTTCATCTCTTATCCCAGCTGTGAGGTTTGAGCCCAAACACTTCCTATATTCATTGTGTGATTATTCCTTGCCTGTATTAGTCTGCAGAACTTGAGCTTGTACTTAACTGTCATACATGTGATTTATACACACACTGAGGCAAATTTTTTGGCACCCCTGAGCCTTTCAAGCCAACCCATTAATGTTTATCCTTTGCTAGCCCCTCTGAGCCTTTTTGTTGTTTTTGTATTTTTTTTTCTACATATCATTGCCTAGTTTTCTTAACTTGGAGTTAGGTAGACAAAAGCATGAGGGTGGGGAAAAAGTCTAAGTTTGGGGTTGCTCATGGAATAGCAACAATCTAAGTTTGGGGTGGTATACAAGAGAATGGAACATACAAAGAAAAAAAAAGAAAAAAAAAAAGAGAAAAATGTTTCAGTTCTGGTTTCTGTCTATTTTCGCGTCGCGACAGCATGCCTTCGCGTCGCGATGCTATATATGTTTCAGTTCTGGTTTCTGTTTATTTTCGCGTCGCGATAGCATGCCTTCGTGTCGCGATGCTATATAAATATATATATATATATATATATATATATATATATATATATATATATATATATATATATATATATATTTTGTATGAAATTCCTTCTCTTGTGAAATACTTTGGGAAAATGGTAAGTGAGTGAGAATGTAAAAAATTGACAAAGTGAGAGGTAGGCCTAACTCCAAGTTGTAACCTACTTATCCAAATTTTACCCACCCTTACCTAAGCCCCAATATAACCTTAAAAGTCCTCAAATAGTGTGTGTGAAATTCATGTGTATTGATTGGTATAGCACTTGTTCAAGCCTATGAAACGATGATGCAGGTATTGTGAATTGAGCGAACACCCAAAAACACCTCAAAGAGCGAAACAGTAGTGAGATGTGTGAAAAAGAGAGGACTTGAGATTGCTTGCCTGTTTATGATCCCGTATTTTCCAATTCAATTGCTTTGTCAGCTGTCAACATCATCAAATTAGTGATCAATTACTCATCCAATATTTCTATAAAGGTCTTCTTCCTAGGGATAGAAGTATGGTGGATGCTGCTTCTGGTGGTGCTTTGGTAGACAAAACTCATGCTGCTGCAAGAAATCTAATTGAAAATATGGCAGCCAATGCACAACAGTTTGGCACTAGAATGGACATTCAAACTAAGGAAATCCATGCAATGCAGTCTTCTCCTACTGACCACCAAAGAATGGAGAACAGATTGGAGGAACTTACTTCGTTGGTGAGGCAATTAGCAATTGGGCAACAACAAAACCAAAATATAGCCAAGTTGTGTGGAATTTGTACATCACCAGAACATTTCACTGATGCGTGCCCAACACTGCAAGAAACATCATCCATTGATCTAGAGCAAGCTACAATTAATGGTGTTTTTTCTGGTAATCAACAAAAATACGATCCATTCTCCAATACCTACAATCCGAGTTGGAGAGACCATCCAAATTTAAGATATGGAAATGCCACACAACCAATGCAGCAACCTTCTAGACCCATATCGCAGCAACAATGGAGACCACCATTTCAACAACATAGACCACAATTTCAGCAGCAACAGCCAGTCCAACAACCAACTACCACTTCTGCTAAATCCAATTTAGAGGATTTGGTGAAACAATTGGCTTAGAATAACATCCAGATGGCTCAAAATAACACGCAGTTTCAACAAAGGACATAGACCACCCTTCAAAATTTGCAAACGCAGATAGGGCAATTGGCTAGCTCTATTACTCTGTTGCAGTCCCAAGGATCAGGCCAAATACCTTCCCAAACCATTCCAAATCCTAGAGGCAATGTAAGTGCAATAACTTTGAGGAGTGGTAAGGAAGTCGTAGTGCAAAATCAGCAGAGAAGTTTAGACCAAGAAGGTGAGCAGGAAATTGAAATAACTCCAGAAAATTTAGCAAAACAGCATTGTGGCAAGGAGTTAAAGGAAAATTCAGAACAAAGTGAGTGTTTAACGAAGCAAACTGAAGTAGAAATGAAAATTCCTCTTCCTTTTCCAAATATAAAAACTCAAACAAAGAGAGTGGCTGAAACTGAGTTGGATAAGGAGATTATGGAGACATTTCAGAAGGTTGAAGTGAACATCCCTCTTTTGGAAGCAATAAAACAAATTCCAAAGTATGCAAAGTTCTTGAAAGAAATGTGCACTCAAAAAAGGAGGTTGAAAGGGAATGAAAAAGTTAGCATGGGAAGGAACGTTTCTGCATTAATTCAGCCTAACTTGCCTACAAAGTGCAAGGATCCAGATACTTTCACAATCCCTTGCACCATAGGCAACAAGCAGTTCACCCAGGCAATGTTGGACTTGGGAGCTTCCATAAATGTCATGCCAAAGTCAGTGTACACTTCCTTGCAAATTGGAGAGCTAAAACCCACGGGAATTGTTGTCCAACTAGCAAATAGGAGCACCGCTCAACCTATAGGAGTGCTTGAGGATGTATTGGTAAGGGTAAATGATTTAATTTTTCCAGCTGATTTTTATGTGTTGAATATGGAAGAAGAATCATCTTCTACCCCTTCCACATTGATCTTAGGTAAACCATTTTTGAAAAATGCTAAAACTAAGATTGATGTGCATTCTGGTACCCTCTCCATGGAGTTTGGTGATGATATAATTCAATTCAATATTTTTGATGCAATGAAATATCCTATGGAAGATCATTCTGTTTTTCTGTTAGATATCCTTGACATGATGATTGATGAGACGCAAGTTGACTTGTTAGCTGAATTCCCTGAGATTGTAGGGTATACTGATAGCATTGTTTGTCATGATTGTCATGCATGTTCTGAACTTTTTATTGACAAACAAAATGTGATGTGTGATACATGTGCTGAAATCTCAACATTCTTGTCATGTGATGTTGGTGGTGATTCTAATATTGATTCTATTGTTGAGTGTGATATTGATTCTTCTACTAAATGTCATGATTATTCTGATTCGGTGGGATATGATGATTCTGTTTTACAAGATTGTGCAGAGATTTCAGGTGATATTGGTGTAAATTTAATGGACTTAAACTCTGTTCCAAAATTGGTACCCTCTATCATTCAACCACCTTGCATTGAATTGAAACCCTTGCCTGAGCATCTAAAATATGTTTTCTTGGAAGAGAATGAGAAGTTGCCTGTCATAATAGCCAAACATTTGCAACCTGAGCAAGAAAGAAAATTATTGCAAGTCTTGAGGCAACATAAAAATGCAATTGGGTGGACACTTGCAGATATTCCTGATATAAGCCCCTCCACTTGTATGCATCGAATTCTTTTGGAAGAAGGGTCAAAACCTGTGAGGCAACCTCAGGGGAGGCTTAATCCATTGATACTTGATGTTGTAAAGAAAGAGGTGAGCAAGTTGCAACAAGCTGGTATCATTTATCCCATCTTTGATAGTCAGTGGGTTAGTCCACTGCAAGTGGTTCCAAAGAACACTGGGATGACTGTGGTGGTAAATGATAAAGTTGAATTAGTTCCCACAAGAGTCCAGAATAGTTGGAGAGTTTGTATTGATTACCGAAAGCTTAACCAGTCCACTCGGAAAGATCACTTTCCTTTACCTTTCATAGATCAGATGTTGGAGAGATTGGCAGGAAAGTCACATTACTGTTTCCTTGATGGATTCTCAGGCTACTTCCAAATTTGTATAGCCTCTGAAGATCAAGAAAAGATGACTTTCGCGTGTCCGTTCGGAACATTTGCATACAGGAGGATGCCTTTCGGACTTTGTAATGCTCCAGGTACATTTCAGCGGTGTATGGTGAGTATTTTCTCTAATTTTTGGAACACTGCATGGAGGTTTTTATGGATGATTTTACAGTATATGGCTCTTCTTTTGATGCATGCTTAGATAGCCTTGCTAGGGTGCTTGCTAGGTGCATTAAGAATCATCTTGTTCTTAATTTTGAGAAATGTCATTTCATGGTAGAACATGGTATAGTCTTAGGGCATGTTATTTCTAGTAAAGGCATTTAAGTTGATAAATCCAAAATTGATGTTATTGCCTCTTTAACCTACCCCACTTGTATGCGGAAAGTGCGTTCTTTTCTTGGTCATGCAGGGTTTTACAGGCGTTTCATCCAGGATTTTAGTAAAATTGCTCTTCCATTGTCCAAACTCCTTCAAAAAGAAGTTGATTTTGATTTTGATGATTCTTGCAAGGAAGCTTTTGATCTTTTGAAAAAGCACTGGACCTCTGCTCCTATCATTCAACCTCCAAATTGGGAATATCCTTTTGAGTTGATGTGGGATGCATCAAATTATGCTGTTGGAGCTATCCTTTCACAACGAGTGGACAAGAAGCTTCATGTCATATCATATGCCTCCCGTACCTTGGATTCAGCCCAAGCCAACTACACCACCACAGAAAAAGAACTCTTAGCTATTGTTTTTGCCTTGGATAAATTTAGATCATATCTATTGGGCACTAAAGTAATTGTTTTCTCTGATCATGCCGCTTTGAAGTTCTTATTGAAGAAGCCCGAGGCAAAGCCTAGATTAATCCGTTGGATGTTGCTCTTACAAGAGTTTGACCTTGAGATACGAGACAAAAGTGGAGCTGGAAATTTGGTGGCTGATCATCTTAGCCGCATTCCACAAGAGATGGAGACTTTTCCCATCCGAGAGACCTTTCCTGATGAGCATATTTTACTACTAAGAGGAATGGATCCTTGGTATTCTGATTTGGTTAATTATTTAGTTGCATCTGAGTTACCTGATTGTCCAAAGCATCGCATTAATAAACTTAAGAGTGAATCTAAATACTACATATGGGATGATCCTCGCTTGTGGAGAATGTGTGCTGATCAAGTTATTAGACATTGTGTGCCTGATCATGAGTTTCAATCCATTTTGCATTTTTGTCATACTCTTGCGTGTGGTGGTCACTTTGGTCCTACGCGCACTGCTAGGAAGGTCTTAGATTCTGGCTTGCATTGGCCCGCCTTGTTTCATGATGCACATGCCTACTGTAAGAGTTGTGAACAATGCCAACGAACTGGTAATATTTCACGTAGGAATGAAATGCCCCAACAACCATTTTTGTTTTGTGAAATATTTGATGTTTGGGGCATTGATTTCATGGGTCCTTTCCCAAATTCCTTTGGCTATTTTTACATTTTGTTGGCTGTTGATTATGTTTCTAAGTGGGTGGAGGCAAAGGCCACCAGGACGGATGATTCTCGTGTTGTTGTAGATTTTCTTAGATCTAACATTTTTTGCAGGTTTGGCATTCCAAGGGCCATAATCAGTGACCAAGGTTCTCATTTCTGCAACAAAACCATGGCTGCCTTGTTGAGGAAATATGGTGTGGTGCATAAAGCCTCAACTCCTTATCATCCCCAAACAAATGGGCAAGCGAAAGTGTCAAATAGGGAGTTGAAGCAAATTTTGGAGAAGACAGTTCAACTGAATAGAAAAGATTGGAGTAAGAGACTTGAGGATGGTTTATGGGCTTACAGAACTGCTTTCAAGACACATTTGGGAGTGTCTCCCTATAGGATTGTCTTTGGCAAGACGTGCCACTTACCAGTGGAAATTGAGCACAAGTCATATTGGGTTGTAAAACAATGCAAACTTGATTTGAGTCAAGCAGGGTCACAAAGAAAACTCCAACTTCAAGAACTTGAGGAGCTTAGGTTGGAGGCATATGAGAACTCTCGAATCTACAAAGAGAAGACCAAAATGTTTCATGATAAGATGCTGCGCATAAAGGAGTTCCTAGTTGGCCAAAAAGTTCTTCTCTACAACTCCCGCCTGAAGTTTATGCCTGGTAAGCTTCGTTCTAGATGGATTGGCCCTTTTATTGTTGTTAATGTTTTTCCTCATTGAGCAGTTGAGATAAAGAGTGAGGCAACCAACAAGGTGTTCAAAGTCAACGGTCATCGCGTCAAGCATTTTTATGAGGGAGCTAAAGAAGACACGGTGGAGGAGATCCACCCACAAGAGGCTATCTACCTTGATTGATAAGGATGTTTCTTTTCCCTCTCATTTTTATTTTACATGTCTCATTTTATTGATTTGTTCCTTACATTGAGGGCAATGTAGAGTTTAAGTGTGGGGGGGAGAAACACATGTTTCATTTATGTTTTTTTTTCTTTCTTTATTGTTTTTAATATTGTGTTTTCAATGTTTTTGTTATTTTGCTATTGTTTTAACCTTTTGTAGTGCTATTTCAGTTGGTATTTTGAGACTTGTAATTGCTTGAGTGTGAATCAATTGAAGTTAAAAGAGTCATGGCATAAATGAGTGTCTTGTATCTTTTTGATTTTTGATTTTGACAAGTTTGGTGATTCTACATTGAATTAATAGATTGACATTGATGGAAACATGCCATGTGAGACTTTGAGCCTCAGAATTTTCTTCATTCTTGTGTGATTTTCATTCATGGATTTTGTTGCTCTAGAACTTGCTTTGATTCTTGTTGAAGCTACATTTGTACATGCACATTTTAACATGATGAAGGCATTTTTGTTCTCTTTTAGCCACTTAGCCAAATAGCCAACCTTGCATAATATTTCCTTTGGTTACCCCCTTTGAGCATTAACCAATTTTTGTTTCTAGCTCACTACAAGCCTAAACTGAAAAACCATGTTTTTACCTTACCTTAGGGAATGTGAGAAAATTGGAGAAACTTTTGAAGTACAATGCAAGGAAGATTGGAAGTGAAACTTTTGAACAAGTGTGGGGGAATGGTTTTGTTAATCAAGTTTTGAAGAAAAAAAAAAGAAAGCAAAAGAGATAAAAAGTACAGTACAAGGGAAAGTTGAAAGTGTTGAAAAAAAGGGAAAAGAAATAAAAAGAGAAACAAAAACAAAAAGTAACAAAATTTAAAAAGAGGAGTTATTTAGTGTTGAATGAGTTTTTTTTCATGAGTTTTTCCAATGTTCTTCCATTCTCTTTGGTACAAACTAGATATTTCCCTTATGTCCCTCATTTTCCTTTTCCTTGGCCACATTACAACCTTGATTAAAGCCCTTCTGATTTTTGTGTGCATGTATATGAATGGTAGAGAATGAGAACATGAGCAAGCTTATGGTAGTTCCAATTTTCATGGACTGAATTGAGTGAAACACTTACCATATAAACACTTGAGAGATTGAGAGTATGACTGTGAGGTTCCATCATTCATCTATGTTTTTCAATGGAATTGCCTTACTTGTTGGATGAAGAAAGAAACAAAATCTTCTTTATTGTTGTGATTTCTTGAAACTTTGGCTGCTCTTCTTACTCAAACATTTTGCATTCTTGGAGCATCACTTGAAAGTAGATAGTTGAAGATTGTCTCTTGAGTATATGAAACTGAAACCCATGGTCCATAGTTTTTGATTTTGATTTTGCTCGAGACGACCAAAAGCTAAGTGTGGGGGAATTTGATGAACACATATTTTGCATTCTAAACAACTCTTATACTTAGTGTGTTAACACAACTTGTGCCTAATTGATGAGCATATAATGCATTTCTTAAGTTTGAGATTATTTTGGGCCTAATTGAATTTTTCAGTATTATTAACATCTTAACACTGTTTCTGAATTTTGCCCATATCTTTTTATGTAGGTGTCTAAAAATTATGAATCACATATCATTGGAAAGCTAAGATCAGTATCTACAACTTTCATGAAGGTATCAAGAGAAAATTCGGATTCACAGATGGTCAGAAAAGGGCTGAAAGTCAGAACAGAGGTGTTGTATTAAATTCTGAACATGTTGTAGTAAATTGGGCCTAACTCTCTCATTTGTGGCCCAAATTGAGCAAACTTTGTGCCCAATTGAAGCTGACTCAAAGGGGCACGTTAGGGATTACACAAAATTTCACTAAACCGACTCAGGAAGTGAGAAAAACGGAGAGAAACAGAGACAGGAAAAGAGTGAAAAAAAGAAAAGCTTTTCTCTATTAGCTTTCTTCATCTTGAGGTTTCTTTTTACTTTCTTTCTTCTTCAACTTTATCTTCCATGGGTTATCTTTTCTCAATGGAGAGCTAAACTTGTAATCAATCCTTGGGTTTTTGACAATCTGTGACAGTGCAAAATACCTAGAGTTACTTTTACCTTTACCAAGTTACTGCTGCTGATATTACTGATACTGCTGCTGATACCGCTGCTGCTCAGGCATATACTGGTCCTCAGACATAGAATGCTCATCAAAAGGGTGCCCTTGCTGGCCCTCCTCATAGTGATAGTCTGGGGCCTCCTCCACCTCCACCGGCTGCTGTTGTCGGCTACGCCGGGTAGACGCATGTCCCGCCATCCTGTGGCGAGTGCGTGTACTGGGAGCAGATGGCGAGGCCTGAGCCGAGAAATCCCCTCGATACCTATTGGACGCTGAAAAAACAAACAAATTGTTAAACAAAAATAAAACAAAATCGAATCTAGCTATTTCCGATGCGAAATCGGATATAGGTAAATACGATGGGAAAATCGGATATAGCTAGATCCGACTTACTATTAACGCTGAATCTGAGGAAGATCAGGTGTATGTAGATCCGATGGTAAAACGGATATAGCTCTCTGAATGGTAAATCCGATTTTCTCAGAAAACTTTCTGGTCAAACAGATGCAAGTGAAAAATGGTAAATGTTTTGTAAATTTGTATAAATTTTAAGGGTATTTTCGTCTTTTCGCAGGGTCCATGGGGGTATAATTGAAGATGGTGGGGTACAAAAAAATACCCAAAAAAAGATGTAGGCATACCTGTGTTTTACTTTTTTGTTGTTGACAAATCTTATGTTGACAAATCGTAGGGTCCATGAGTAACGCGCACGCCTTTTTTTTCTGGGTTTACGAAAGTTCAGAAGTTTGGTTCCGAACCCGTCCGGATCCAAAGTACCAAGTCTTATGTATTTACAGACACCTCTCAAATTTCTGAATTTTTAAAGGTTCGAAAATTTGAAATCGAACCAGTTTAGAATTAAACCGATTCGGAACCAAACTTTCGAACTCGTGTGATTTCACCATATTATTGAATAACTTCATATTTAGAGGGACATATGGAGCTTCAAGAGGAGGCTGGTTTCTATTGTCTTTTCTCACATACTTCTCCTTCTTTGGGTCTTTCTTACCAAATTGCTCTTCACATCTTGCCCAGACTTATGAGTAAGCATGGTAGCACCTACCAACATAAACAAAACTAGATTTGAGTACTACCTATCCCATCACATCATTGTATTGGAATTATTATCATCAATGCAGTACTACCTAACAACTGACAGAGCAGTTGATGGATTAAAGTTTCTTAAAAATTCTCCCATCCCTGTGTACACAGCACAATCTTCATTATGCACATCTTTTTATTTTGGACAAAATCTTATGCATATCTTTGAAAAAGTAAACTCACTCCTAGTACGGTGCTAAACTATCGAACTTGTTCAGTATTTTAGTACCGTAAGGGTATTAAAATGCAGTGTGAGGGAGGAGGGGTTTGGAGCGCCTTTTACGTAAGGGTATTTTTGAAATATTTAAGGGTTGGGGCCTTGGGGGTGTCCAATAAGTAAGTAGGGGGTTGTACGAAGAATGTGCCTAATTTTTTTGATTAACTATTGATCCATAATTTAGACTTGCAATGATAAAAGGCCCATTATTATTACTCACATAATTGATAGGGTTTTTTTTAATGTACCCCCATCATCTCCCTATTTACCCCCACATAAAAGTGAAACCCGAAAATACCCCTGCCCAATTTTTAATTCGCTCGGATTTACCTCCATTTGAGGTAAATCCGCTTTGTTATTTTTAAAGTCGGATTTACCTCATATGGGGGTGCCCAATAGGTAAATCCGATTTCAAAAATAACAAAGCGGATTTACCTTAGCTAGAGGTAAATCCGCTTTGTTATTTTGGAAATCGGATTTACCTAGTGGGTACATAAATCCGATTTCCCTAAAAAAAGAGAAAATCGGATTTATCCCACCTAAGGTAAATCCGATTTCCCTAAAAAAAGGAAATCGGATTTATCCCACCTAAGGTAAATCCGATTTTGTTATTAAAAAAATTGTTTTTTATTTAATTTTTTAAAAAAGGTAATAAAATACTACTAAAAATCCGTTAAACAGCCAAAACTAATCCAAAAATTATGAAAACACCACTAAAAATCTAATAAAACCAAAATAAAGTTATTCTCCCGACGTACAATATCGTCACGTGTTAACGAACTACACACTAAACAGAACCAAAAGATGGTCGAAATTTGTTTTTAAAATTTTAACTGATTTATTTATTTATTAATTGGGTTAACAAAGCGGATTTACCCCCACATAAGGTAAATCTGGTTTGGTTATTTTTAAAAGCGGATTTACCTTATATGATGGGGTAGATCCGCTTTTAAAAATAACAAATCGGATTTACCCCCACTTAAGGTAAATCCGATTTGTTGTTTTTAAAAGCGGATCTACCCATCTTAAATAAATCCGATTTAAATTTTTTAAAATTTTTAGTGGAAATCGGATTTACCTAAATCCGATTTAAATTTTTTAAAATTTTTAGTGGAAATCGGATTTACCTAAATCCGATTTCCAAAAAAAAAAATGAAATCAGGATACGTTCGGGATTTTTAAATTTTGTTAAGGGCAATTGCGTCTTTTCGCAGGGTCGGTGGGGGTAGCTGGGAGATGATGGGGGTAAAAAAAAAATCCCTAATTGATACTATCGGATCTCGATTTTTTGGTTTTAATTTGAAAAATCCAAATCCCTTGATTCGCTGTTTGTCGCAATGACACATCAATGGCGAGTTCTTCATCTTCTTCTTCGCGCTCGCAAAAGCATTCCCAATCACTCTCACTCTCAGGTACTTCCCTCTTTCTCTTCAATTACCTCTCGCTTCACCACCAATAATTATTCCACATTCTCCATAAACCCTAGTTTCCGTAGTTTCACTTCCGAATCCATTCTAGCTCATGCCAATTCCGATCTCGCCATCATCTCCGACGTATTCTCCAAATCCAGAGATCTCGACGATGTCAATAAACTTCTCAAATCGAATAATTTTTCGATAAATCACGACGCTTTAAACGCCGTCTTGTGGAAGCTCGATTCCGATCCCAATGTCGCACGGAGGTTCTTCCAATGGGTCTCGGAAAATCACCCGGAAAGGTTGAGCTCCAAATCATACAACGCGATTCTGCGCGTTTTGGGAGCAAACGGCATCGTCGACGAGTTTTGGGATTTGGTTGGATTCATGAAGAAGAAAGGTTATGGTGTTTCCAAAGGCGTAAGGAAGAGAGTGTTGGAGTGTTTTCAAAAGGAAGGAATGGATGGTGATGTTGTGAAGTTGAAGGATTTGTTTAATAAAAATACGTTTAAAAGGAATTGTTCTAGTTTGTGTAGGATTGTGAGGGACAATGTGTGGAGTGACGATGTTGAGAAGCAAATTAGGGATTTGAATTTTGGGTTTTCTAGTGAAGTGGTTAAGTTGGTTTTGGAGAATTTAGATACAGAACCGAATAAGGCTCTGATATTTTTCAGGTGGGTTGAGGAGAGTGGGATGTTTAAGCATGATGGTTGCACCTATAATGCTGTGGCAAGGGTGCTTGGAAGGGAGGATTTGGATTCGATTGATAGGTTTTGGAAGCTTGTTGGTGATATGAGGAGTGCTGGGTTTGAGATGGAGTTCGAGACATTTGTTAAGATTTTGAGGAGGTTTTGTGAGAGGGAAATGATTGAGGATGCTGTTAAGGTTTATCATTTTGCTATGGAGGGTGCAAATAAGCCTTCTCTCGCTTGCTGTACCTTTCTGTTGAGAAAGGTTGTTTCCTATAAGGAGTTCTGTAAGAGGAAAATGCTTAAGGATGCTGTTGAGCTTTATCAGTTTGCCGTGGAGGGTGGAAATAACCCTTCTTGCTGCAAATTTCTGTTGAGAAAGATTGTTACCGCTAAGCCTGAGGAGTTCGATTTGGAATTGTTTTCAAGGGTGTTGAGGGTTTTTACCGGAAGTGGAAATGCACTGACGGATTCAATGGCTACTGCCGTCCTGAGGTCTTTTTACAGTGCTAGAACGAAGGAGGAGGGGTGGAATAACATCATGAAAGAAATGCAAGATTGTGGGTTTGTTCCTAGTCGTAAATTGCAGTATGAAATTGCAGATAAATTTGGTTATTGGTGGTACATGGAAAAGGCTGACCAGCTTGTGAATACAATTGAAGCATCTGGATGTAGTTTAGATCACAGGACGTTCCAATCTTTAGTTGAGGGGCTCATTTTGAGTCCGTACCCTGATGTGGCTGTTGATGCTTTTAAAGACATGGTTGAGAAAGAGGGGGTTGCATCTGCAGGTTATACTTTTCATCAGTTAATGTCGAAATATTGCCATCGGAAACGAGCAGTAGATGCATCCAAGATTCTTTGTCAATTGGTGAATGAAAAAGAGTTAAAGCCCCGACATTCTACTTACAAGTTGCTGGTAACCAAGTTATTGGCACAGCGAGGATTTGCAGATGCCTTGAATATTTTGGGTTTAATGAGAAGCCATGGATTCCCTCCTTTTACTGATCCCTTTATTGAAGACATACCAAAGTATGTAAGTGCCGATGATGTCGTTCTGTTTCTCAAGGTGATGACTTCAAAGAGGTTTCCATCTACATCTGTATACCTCAGAATGTTGGAAGCCTTTTTGAAGAAAGGAAGGCATGAAGAAGCACACAACTTCCTCTCCAAATGTCCAAGCTACGTCCGGAACCATGCTGATGTCTTGAATATGTTGGCTAATTAATTTTACAGAATATATCTTATATTGTATTCTCCAGAATAATGTAGAATGGCATCTGTTCAGATTAAAATTTAGCATCATTTTTGATTGAAGGACATCAATAAATTGCTTTGGTTGGTTCCTGATTATATCAGATTTTCTAGTTCTCTCAGCATGTTTGTTAAGACTGCCTTAATACAAGTTGTAGATCAAGGCGATGCAACATGAGCAGCATTTTTACACAAAAATATGCACCCTTTGTTCCTTCTTAAGGTTGGCCCTTGGATATGTTCACTGTTATCGCGAAACTTTTTTGTACGAATCTGCATGCAATTCTGTGGCATTGCACACCTTTGGTGTTGTTTTGAACAGCATTATCAGAGAATTTATGTGCATGTCCTTTTCTATTTCGTTGTCCCAGCCTCATATTGACACATATTTTTGTTGCCCGAGTCATAGAATGTATGTGCATGTTCTTCTCTATTTTTAACACCATTCATATTTTGTTTCCCGGGTTATTTAATTGGTTGCCATTTGTTTGTTCATTTTACTGGACACATTTCACAATCTGTAGAGCAAAATTGACACTAAATTTCTGCATCTCCAACACATTTTCCTCATTCACCTTTGGCAGCAACCTCACACTAGAATCAGAGAAAAGTCTAACCCCCAAAAGCTAGCCAGGTCTGCACGCGCGCGAGAGAGAGAGAGAGACAAGAGAGAGAGAGATGAAGGTGATAGGGAGAGAGAGAGAGTGAGGAGGCTCCATAGAGAGCAGAACCAGCGGCGGTGGTGGCACAACTCTTGGTACTTCGTGACGAGGGTGATTCTTCTGGATGACTTCTCTCCAATAAGGGGACAACTTCCCTTTTCATTTGATTCATTTCGTCTTCGTCCTTGAGCTATTGGATTCTTAGGGTTGCAGTTATGGTGTTCGATGAATTGTGTGAATTATTATCAGCTTATAAAACACCCACCTATTATCTGCAGTAAAATGTTGCAGTAGGAATATCAATGTGTGATGCCAAGGGAGATATGAGTACCAAGTCATTATGATAACAAGTCACTGGATCATATAATGGAAAAATAGCCATTGGAAAATCATGTTTTGCATATTCTCTTTTTTCAAAATCCCTATTCTTTAAGGTGGATGAACATAATTTTCTTCAATATAATGGAAAGATAGTCACTCGAACTTATGTTTTGTCTTGCTTAATCCTTATAGGCTCACTAGCCAATATTGTCAGTTTATTATAATTAGTGCTTTTTGCATTGATTCCTTATCACCTTCAATCTTCAAGATGGGACGTTTCGCCTTCTTTTTTTGACTCAAAGGTTATATATAATTCACCAAAATGTCGTGTTGCTGAAACATAAGGTAGGTATATTACTAACTTTTGTTTACTGGGTTTCATCTTCATTATTGTAGATGTTATTAAGGATCACATGAAAATATATTAAAGCTGATGTGGCAATTGTATTTTCAAATGGTAACAAAAACTTCTATGATTGTTCGATAGGTTAGTATTATAGTAGTTTGATGCACTTTATTGATTGTGATATGTTTGATGTAAATTGGTGTTGCCTTTATTCAATAACTACTACGTATTTCCATTGTGAAGTTTGCTTCATCATAGTGTGACCAATTGGTCATTCATTAATTCCTTTTTCTATGTTCTAATCGCATCTATTTCCTTGGTTTTTGCAAACATCATAGGGCAAAGTGTCACGGTTTTGGATATTAGGGAGAATTGTGGCGGCTGCTAGCTCACTCAAGGGGTCTTAATGGAGGAATAAGACCCGGAAAGATGAACTAAGGTTACCGTAGATTACAGTTGTAATAAAGGAAGTGAGAGAGAGAGGAATAATTCTATTTTCAATGGTGATTTCATTCATTCAATGATGAGGTACATATAGGATCTAGTGCACCCACTCATGAGATATTTCTTAAATAGCTAGTACAACAAGTACAGCTCATAGATTCTAGAAGAAATGCAAAATGTAGTACAATTAAAGGTGTAGTACAACTAGGGCAAGTACTACTACTAGAAGGTAAAACTTAACAAGGTAAATAGCTATTATTTTACTGTAGTAATTTATAGAACCCGTGACAATACCCGCCCCTCAAAGAGCACTCTTGTCCTCAAGAGTGAAATGTAGGGAAGTCTCTGAGCAGGTCATAATACCACTCCTAAGTTGCCAACTCTGGAGCCAAGTTCTTCCACCTGACCAGCACTCTTGTAGCAGCTCTATTTCCCCTTTTTACCATCTTTCTTTCAAGTATGGACTCTGGTTCCCCCTTCACAGCAGCAAGTGATGGTACAGTGGGATGAGCAATAACAGCAGTAGCAGGATTTGTGCAAAGCTTCAGCTGGGACACATGGAAGACAGGGTGAATGTTGGATGATGCAGACAACTCTTATTTGTACGCAACAGCTCCAATTTTGTCGATCACCCTCTAAGGGCCATAAAATTTGGGAGTAAGCTTATGGAAAGCTTGTTTTCTCATGGAGTACTGTCTGTATGACTATAACTTGAGAAATACAAAGTTGCCTATGTCAAAAGCTCTCCCACTTCTGTGTTTGTTGGCCTGCTAGGTCATTCTTTGCTGAGCTCTTTCTAAGTGGAACTTTAAGAGTTTAATAGTTTCCTCTCTATAGCACTCAAGGATCTGTCAATAGAGTTGTTGGTTGATTCCCCTGGCAAGTAGGGTAAATGTATTGGAGGGGGCTGACCATACACCACTTCATAAGGAGTGGTTTGAATTGATGAATGGAAATTGGTGTTGTACCAAAATTCAGCAAGAGGCAGCCACTGAGCCCATGTGTGTGCTTGCTCAGAGCACATGCATTGCAAGTAAGTCTCAAAAGCTTTGTTGACAATCTCTGTCTGGCCATCACTTTGAGGATGGTAAGCACTAGACTTGTTCAAAGCCACACCCTGTAAGGAGAAAAATTCAGTCCAGACCTCACTAATAAACACCGAGTCCCTATCACTTGTGATTGACTGAGGCATGCCATGTAACTTGAAGATTGAATCAAGGAACAGTTGAGCAATATCCAGAGCAGTGTTGGGATGAGAAAGAGCTAAGAAATGGGCATATTTACTTAGCCTATCTACTACCACCAGTATCACTTGCTTTGCTTTTGAAGGAGGTAAGCCTTCCACAAAGTCCAAGCTAATATCCTCCCATATTCTGCCAGGTACAGGGAGTGGTTGCAGCAAGCATGGATAAGCAGCTTGGTCAGGTTTATTTCTTTGGCATACAGGGCACTCTATGATGTATGCTTGCACATCTTTGGTCATTCCCTTCCAATAGAAAAGGGACTTGATGCGAGCCATAGTGTTATTCCTACCAGAATGTCCACCAACACTTGAATCATGTAGCCATTGAAGTTTGAAACTCTTCACTGTACTATCATTGCCAATCACATTCTTGCCCTTCCTTTTAAGTATATCATCTTGCCAGGCAAATCTAGGGTGAGAAACAGGACCTGCTTGTAGTTCAGAAATTAATTTCTAAATGGAAGTGTCTTGCTGCCAAGAGTTTCTGATTTTGAGCAACAAATCAGGAGCAGCATTGTTGAGAGTCAAGGCTAAGAGTTCTGCCCCTTCCATCCTAGAGAGAGACCATCTGCAGCCTTGTTTTCCTTGCCTTCTTTATATTGTATTTCAAATTCAAAGCTCATGAGCTTGGCCATCCAAGCCAGTTGGAAAGGTGTGTTCAGTCTCTGCTCAAGAATATGCTTAATACTCTTTTGATCAGTCTTGATAATGAATGGTCTGGGAGCAAGGTAAGTACTCCACTTCTGAACTGCATAGATAATTGCCAGGAGCTCCCCCTCTCATATATTGACAAAGCTTGCTGCTTGAAACCAAGAGATTTGCTAAGATATGCAACTGGGTGATTGTCCTGCATCAAGACAGCCCCAATTCCCTTGCCAGAAGCATCAGTTTCCAAGGTAAACACCTTAGAAAAATTTGGCAGAACTAATTCATTCCATTTGTTAGTAATCACTGATTAAGATTTACCAATGTTTTATAGTTTTGCTTCCATTTTGTTTGCCAAGTAGGTAAGGTCAAGAAGAATATTAGCAATGTAGCTGATGACAAACAAGTTGTATATTTGTTCTCCCTAAAAACGTATTTAATTTACTTTGCGATTGTTTTTTACTCCATGTCTCCTTATTCTTATTTTCTTATTTCTTTGTATTAATCTTTATTTGTAATTGTCTCTATTTTGTGATCAATACTTGTCTTTTGTCCATAGAAGAAAAAGTTTATTGTTTATGGTCTACGCCATTGGGTTATCAAAATGCTTGAACCGATGAAGTATGATGTAGAGAGAAGGTTCAAAATTCTAATCGTTGAAGCTCATTTTTTTAAAATTAATTTTTATTTTTCAACACTAATAAAATTGTTTGGGTAAAAAACACAAATAAATATTTAATTTATTTTGTAGGAAAGTCAAAAGGTGAAAGAATACAAATATTATTAAATTTTAGAGTTTCGTGTACATTTATGGTTTCTATATCTTCATTTATAAAACACTTTTCACTTTCATTTGGGCACATATCAAAGTTTCATGTTGGTCCTATATATTTTCTTTTCCAATTTGGTTCTTTATCTTTCATGTTTGTGTCAGCTTGGTCCTTTTTTTTCTCAATTTGGTCCTCTATATTTCATATCTGTTTCCGTTTGGTCCTTTTTTTTCATATATTTTTTCGTTTGGTCTTTTAAAACAAAAAAAACAGAAAAATGAAGAACACTAAGAATCCTTCGATTACTTGTTTCTTGAATAACTGATGCAATACGCAATCAAATTAAATGAAACTGGACTCTAACTTGAATAAAATTTTGCAAGGAATTGACTGGAAACAAAATTAAGTTCAAAAAGCTGTTCATACGCAAAGTCACTTCTGGAACCAACATCTTGAATTTGGAGTTAAGAAAACCCTTAGTCTCAACAATTGTGATTTTACTGTATAGCACTAAAATGGATGGTTTTTGAGCTTAAAATACTCGAAATTCGACAAAGAATCAAAATATGCCAAGTATTTTGCTCAGAAAATTCTTAAAATGCAAACACTATGAATATAGGGAGATAGTACTTGTAGTTTTTATGTGTGAGCCAGCGTTTGGCCTCCCGTGATTCGTTGTTTGTACTTTTTGTTTGAAGGAGTGAGTTGGTTATCCAAACAACTACGGGTTGGTTTGGATTTGTTCGATTTTGACCCGAACACGAAAAATATCTGAACCAAACATATCGATTTGGATTGGATCGTGGGTTGGTTTGGATTTGCCCGAACCACTGAACACCCCTAGAGCATAGTACTTAGTACCAAATATATTAGCAGCATTATATTGTTTATAAAGTAATTGATGTTGCTGTCAAAAACAAAATAAAGTAATTGATGTAATATAGAGATTCTAAGTACCTGAAGCGCGCAGTTGATGTGTAATTATTACGAGATGTCACAGAAGCTCTCTATATAAATGTCTAAATCCCCAAAATACCCCAAATTTTTAGTTTAAATGCACTTTTTACTCACGGTTTTGTCCGTAGGTAAAAGTTATGGATTTTCTTGGGAATTCCAGAAACACCATATTTCCAGAATTTCCATAAAAATCCATGACTTTTACCTACGGACAAAACCGTGGATAAAAGTCCATGTTATTAAAAAAAAACTTTTACCTACAGACAAAACCGTGGGTAAAAGTCCAGTTTTTTAAAAATTTCCAAAACAACATTTTCAATTCCAGAAATACCCCTTTTTAATAAAATTCCGGAAGCCATTTTTTTGGGAATTCCATAAATACCCCTTTTTAACATAATTCCGGAAGCCTTTTTCACATATTTCTGGAAATTTTCACGTAATTCTGGAAATCCTTAAAAAAAGCGTTCCGGAATCATGTCTTAATAAGTAATTTCGGAATTTTTTTTGAAAATCAAAAAATTTAAGAGTAAAATCGTCTGTTTGGCATATTTAGGGGGGTACCGGGTATAATGGAGGTACGAAAAAACCAATTTTCTATTGTAAATTTTCTATTAAGTGCTATCCAACAAAAAAATGTGGGGTACTGAGTCTCTCTTACTTCTTTACATGTAGGACAAATACCTTTTATAATTTATTTATAATAATTTATTTATTTATTTTAAATTTAAAAGTCAGATTGTTATTTGCACTCTATGTTGCTAATGATACAACCCCTTTTGATAATAAGATCAAATTTATAATTGCACCACCAGTTATGCTTCATTCGCACCCCTTTTTACTATTACTACTTTTTGTTAAAAACATCTCTATTTTATATTTTGATAAAATCAAGAAGCTGGCACAACAGAACATGTTCCACAGTTAACTCAATAACAAGTCCTTCCATTATAATGAATGTTATATACAATATTTTTCTACCACACATCCGCACACAATGAATCTCTACCGCACCCTGTGGGTATAAAACGTTTGCACCATATTCGCGGCCACCCCACCCCGTGCATCGCACAGGTGATCGCCCTAGTTTATTTATAATAAGTAACTAGAAGTACACTCGTGCATACGTACGGGTTGCATTGTGTTGTTTGCTATGAATGATTCAGAAATTGAATTTGCATACCAAAAGTATAGATTTACGCAAAATGTTTTTCATTTTACGTGAAAGCAAAATATTTATTTACATAAAATCTTTATTTATAATTGGTATTTACAAAGGAGAAATACAAAGTTACATATAGGAATAACATGTAATTTTTCTCGCCTTAAAAGCAAAATAGCTATTTACAAAATATAAATACACTCATGAAAGCAAAATGAAAAATTAATTATATTAAAAATAGATATTATAAAATTAAATAAATATACTGACAACATAAAATATTTTTCTGTAGGACTCTTAAAAACAATGAAATTATATTCAAAACGTGTAGTGTTTGAAATTAATTCACAACGCGTATTGTTTCTTCGTTAAGACCCGAAATATACTAAAATATTTCACAGATCAAAATTTTCACTTATAAGTTATAATGAAGTTCGAGAAATTAATATGTGTGGAAAGACCATGAAACTATATAAAACCATGTAATTCTTCTCCATAGGGACTCAAAAGTAAAATAATTATTTATAATTATTAAAGAGGTTTAAAAAATTATCATGTACTTATAAAAAAATAATACCCATACATACGCACGGATAACATCATGTTCTTTGTATAATTAGACTCAGGCAGAATTCAGTTACAATAAATCTGTCAAGTTGATAAGAAATGAAGTGTCAAATCTGTCAAGTTCCACCATACAAAAAGTTAATATTGATGAATTTATAGCAACATGTAATGTTTAGACGTTGAAACTAAAAATTAAATATAAAAAATATTTTTTTTCCGACGATATCTAGTATTTTCTTGGCGTGGCTCAAAAGAAGAAAGTCCATGTATAAGAAATAAAGACATTCTTGAAAATAAATACAAAAAATGATTATATGGTAACTTGTTACGTTTTCCCGTAATAAATCAAAAATATTGAAATTATACCAATAACTTGTAATGTTTACTTGTTAAAACTCAAAAGGAAGATAAAAAAAGATTTATTAAAAAACAAAATATACGTTTATAATAGTAAAGATATTTTCCCTTCTAATATTTTAGAAATGAGTAGTTTGGTATTTTTGGTAATTGTTGAGTTGATTAAATAGATAGTTGGAGATAGTTGATGAGTAATGTTTTGATGAAAAATAGTAGATAGATTAAACAAATGAAATGTGGAGAGAGAGAGAGAGAAGGGGAAGAGATAGAGAAAAAATTGGGAAGGATAAGAGTGAGACATAGGAGAAAAAGTGGGTTTTAAATGTGAGATAAAAAAATTTAGAGATCATGTGAGAAAGTGAAACTCAAAAAGATAAAAAGTGAGATAGAAGAATTAGAAATACATATTTGTTCTAAAAAAGTGATTTTTTTACACACAAAAAAAGTGAGTTTTATAAATGAGTACTTTGTTTTTTTTTTTACTAATTAGTTTGGTGTTTTTAGTAGTGGTAAGATTGATTAAATAGATAGATAAATTGATTAAATAAGAGAAGTTACTAGATAGTAGAAGATAAATAGTAGTAAGTTGCTTGGGCCCCTTAAGCATTTGGTCAGGGGTTCGATCCCTGGCCGGTGTGTATAGAGAGACATTGCTTGGGAGAGGTCAGCCCTTAAATGAACTCCAGTACCTCGAGGGATTAGTCTCCACAGTCGTCGTGGAGGATACCCGGGTTTACCCATATATATATATATATATATATATATATATATATATATATATATATATATATATACAGAGAGAGAGAGAGAGGAGATTGGTTTTGAAATATAAATTTCCAAATTTGCCCTAAAAAAGAAAAAGTTTAAGAGGACAACTTGGTCATTATCTCAGCCCTTTCTTTTCCCATCTGATTTTTTAAAAATGGGTAGTTTGGTATTTTTAGTAATCGTTGAGTTGATTAAATAGATAATTGATGAGTAGTGTTTTGATGAAAAAATAGTAGATAGATTAAACAAATGAAATGTGAAGAGAGAGAGAGAGAGAGAGAGAGAGAGAGAGAGAGAGAGAGAGAGAGAGAGAGAGAGAGAGAGAGAGAGAGAGAGAGAGAGAGAGGGAGAGAGAGAGAGAGAGAGAGAGAGAGTAGAAGGGGAAGAGATATAGAGAAAATCGAGAATGATAAGAATGAGAGATAGGAGAAAAAGTGGTTTTAAATATGAGATAAAAAAAAATTTAGAGATCATTTGAGAAAGTGAAACTCAAAAAGATAAAAAGTGAGATAGAAGAATTAAAAATACATATTTGTTCTTTTTTTTTTTTGTCAACTAAAACATATTTGTTCTAAAAAAGTGAGTTTTATAAATGAGTACTTTGGTATTTATTTTTTTGACAAATTAGTTTGGTATTTTTGGTAGTGGTTGAATTGATTAAATAGATAAATTGAATAAATTGAATAAATTGATTAAATAGATATATAAATTGATTAAATAAATAGATAGATAGATTGATTAAATAAGAGAAGTTAGTAGAAAGTAGAAGATAAATAGTAGGAGAGAGAGAGAGAGAGAGGGGGAGGGAGAGAGAGAGGAGATTGGTTTTGAAATATAAATTTTCAAATTTGCCCTCAAAAAACAAAACTTTAAGAGGACAATTTAGTAATTATCTATTCCCTTTCTTTTCTTAATTTGATACAAAAGCAGTAGAGAAACACGTGATCTAGCTAGGAGTGTTCAAAACCAATATTTTTAAAACCGGACCGGATCATGAACCGTCGAGGCCTTCGGGTCATGGTTCATTTGGTTGAACCGGATGAACCACGGTTCAACCGGATGAACCGGATAATTATTAAATTAATAAATAAATAAATCATAAAGCAGTTGGGCAACAATTATAAAGCAATTAAACAGAAAATTGATCCCTAAAACACTAAAATACTAATTATTTTTATACAATAGTCAGTTATTTACACTAAAACACTAAAAAAACACTAAAACACTAAACTAGTTATTTTCACGTTAAAAAGAAAATGGGATTTTTTTTTTGTACCCCCATCATCTCCCAGCTACCCCCACCGACCCTGCGAAAAGACGCAATTGCCCTTAACAAAATTTAAAAATCCCGAACGTATCCTGATTTCATTTTTTTTTTTTTGGAAATCGGATTTAGGTAAATCCGATTTCCACTAAAAATTTTAAAAAATTTAAATCGGATTTAGGTAAATCCGATTTCCACTAAAAATTTTAAAAAATTTAAATCGGATTTATTTAAGATGGGTAGATCCGCTTTTAAAAATAACAAATCGGATTTACCTTAAGTGGGGGTAAATCCGATTTGTTATTTTTAAAAGCGGATCTACCCCATCATATAAGGTAAATCCGCTTTTAAAAATAACCAAAGCGGATTTACCTTATGTGGGGGTAAATCCGCTTTGTTAACCCAATTAATAAATAAATAAATCAGTTAAAATTTTAAAAACAAATTTCGACCGTCTTTTGGTTCTGTTTAGTGTGTAGTTCGTTAACACGTGACGATATTGTACGTCGGGAGAATAATTTAGGCTAAAAAATCAGTTTTCGGGCAACCTACTCAAATTGTAATGAAACCACATTCTTTAAATCCGAAAAATATCAAGGATCAATACTCCTAAAGAAGTGACTTCTTTCAGGACTAGGGACCTCAAAATCCCAAATTCCATCGATTACTATTTTTTATTAATTTTTTAAATTTTTCATAATCTCCAAAAAATCTGAAAAAATTTGCATAACTTTATTTTGGTTTTATTAGATTTTTAGTGGTGTTTTCATAATTTTTGGATTAGTTTTGGCTGTTTAACGGATTTGTAGTAGTATTTTATAACCTTTTTTAAAAAATTAAATAAAAAACAATTTTTTTAATAACAAAATCGGATTTACCTTAGGTGGGATAAATCCGATTTTCTTTTTTTAGGGAAATCGGATTTACCTTAGGTGGGATAAATCCGATTTTCTCTTTTTTTAGGGAAATCGGATTTATGTACCCACTAGGTAAATCCGATTTCCAAAATAACAAAGCGGATTTACCTCCAGCTAAGGTAAATCCGCTTTGTTATTTTTGAAATCGGATTTACCTATTGGGCACCCCCATATGAGGTAAATCCGACTTTAAAAATAACAAAGCGGATTTACCTCAAATGGAGGTAAATCCGAGCGAATTAAAAATTGGGCAGGGGTATTTTCGGGTTTCACTTTTATGTGGGGGTAAATAGGGAGATAATGGGGGTACATAAAAAAAAACCCAAAGAAAATTGTAACAACCAGCCCATTATCATTTTTTTTGTGGGAAGCCCATTATCTTTTATTAGCCCATGAAGCAAAACCCTAAAATTAAATCACCCTCTCTTAACTCCCTCAGCCGCACGTTGCTTCTTCTTCTTCTTTCATTTTTCTTTTCCTCTCTTCTTTCTTCTTTCACTTTTCTTTTCATCTCTGTTGCCCATTTCCAGTTAGCGATTTCCTCTCTTCTTTTCATCACTGTTGCCCCTTTCTTAAAGGAATCAACAAGAAAGGCAGGTAAACAGTCTACAACTATCTGATAATTGAAGACTTTCATTTGCCAACATATCAGCCACACAATTTGCATTTCTTCCAATCTTCTTCCGCTGGACAGCTGCATCTTCTTCAAGCCATCCCATGATCCTTAACAGTCATATGACAAAAAGAGGGGGGGAAAAGAGGGAAAAAAAGATGTTTTTAGCTTAATTTTAGCAAAAAATCAGCTTCATTAAAGACCGCCCGGTTATAAAGAACCGCACCCGGTTACCCGGTTCAGCGGTTTAAACCCGGTTCAAAGCGGTTTTCCCGGTTCTTTTCCGGTTTTTGCCCCAACAAGTTAAATGGTGCGAACCGAACCACAGAGACATCGGGTTCACGGTTGAACCGGTTCAACCGTCCGGTCCGGTTATTAAAACATTGTTCAAAACTGAACCAACTCAATAGAAAACCGCAAATCGAACCAAATCAAACCGAAAACCGCAAACTGCAAAATCTATTCGGTTTTTTTTTCAATCAACCGCACGGTTTGATTCGGCCCGCTGTTTTTGTTCCACCAACCGAACCAAACCAAACCAAACCGCAAGTAACACTAAGACTTATTAACTTAAACTCTTCCTAACTAACTTATTAGCCCAAATTCAACTAAACTCAACTTTCACTCACTTACTAGCCTAAATCCAATTGATTCCTTAACTGAACCCGTTATTTGATAAGATGGGATAAAAAGCTTTTGTCAAAAAAAAGTTGGGATAAAAACACGTGTTTTTAGAACAAAGGAAGATAAATTTAGAGCAATTTTTTTGGGTACATAATTTAGAGCAATTTTTAATACTTTGCTTCTATAAACATTTTTTTACAAACTCGGTGACATAATCATGATTGTATTTGAATTATTTATATATTATTTATAGTATATTTAAAAAAATGAAAATGCAAAACATGTTATGGAACGATTTAGGAAAGAATAATGTAATAGTTGTATTTGAAAATGTTTTTGGTCTCTCTCAAATATGTGCATAGGCGTGGAGCAGAGAAAGGTGCAGAGGAGTTTTGTCTTACTACTTCTAAACACACAATGTAGCTCTTATGAAAGTGTGTCTTGACCCTAACTCAAATAGAAGATGCTCTAAAGCTTGCATCTGTACTATTTCATATATTTTTTTTGCATTTTTCGGTATTATACTTTTTTTGTACTTTTTTTACTATTTCCCTATGTAGAGGAAAACAAAATGTTGAACCAATTATAGAGAACTTTAGGCCGAGAAATTATATGTGATATTTATCTATTAATAATACATTTAAATTGGTACCTCAATGCCAAAAGTTCTAAGTGTCATTCTCTCGGGTCGTCCACGTTGGCAAGCAAAAAATTTGGCTTTAGGTGTCAATTATAATCCAAGTCAAAAAAAAAAAAACTACCACTGCTCTCACCTCACTGCTATTCACTTCACTTCACACTTCTCATCTCCTATGAAGTCCCGATACTCCATTTTGGCCAAAGTATCCGTATCTGATATTGATACGTGTCCGATACGGCCGAATACGTATTCAAGAAGTATCCGCTATTTTAAATTTTTAATAAAAAAAGGCAAGATACGGGAATGATACGGCTGGGATACGCAAGGGATTCGGCTGCCAACACCGGATACGCTAAGCAGGATACGCGCGCGGCTGAATGCACGATGAAGATCTAGTTTTTCCTCCACTCTTCTCACCGCCCCAATCTCTCTTGTTTGCCGCAATTTCAAGCAAAGTGAAGAAGCCAAAGACATCCATCTCTCCACCACAACTCCTGTATTTTCTCTCTTTTGAAATTCATTCTTATTCTTCTACCCTCTAGTTCAGAATTTTGGGTTCCAGATCTTCAATTCTTTTTCAATATCATTAATCTTTTTTTGCATAAATTGGGTTTTGTCAATTTTTGATTCCAACATTACAAACTAAAAAAATGCAAAGAAATCATTGTTGTGAATGAAAAATCATACAAGTGTAGTGGTTAGTGGTTTAGGTGTTAGTAGTTAGAGGGGTTGGGGGTATGGGGATGGATAACGATTCCCTACAGTTAATGGTAACTGCAGGGTCCTAAATTTAACACAAAAACACAATAAAGACTAGAGAGAGAATTTTGATAGAGAAATATTTTGAATATGAAAAGACAAAAAAACTCCGTAAATTGTAGTATAAATGCAAAAGAATGTAGAGAGAATGAATGCAGAGGATTCAATTCCTATGGGGATCGAACCCCAATTCTCCTGCACAAACTCCATCGGGTGTCCTATTGGCCATTAGGCCAACCTACCGGGGACACCTAAAGGTGTTTTAATCTTGACCCTT
The DNA here is from genome assembly GCA_039519185.1 of Astragalus membranaceus. Lineage (NCBI taxonomy): Eukaryota > Viridiplantae > Streptophyta > Magnoliopsida > Fabales > Fabaceae > Astragalus > Astragalus membranaceus. Next base: position 187,658,786 of record CM076848.1, read on the forward strand.
CATTTCAATCTAATGGATAAAAATCAGCCCTCTCACTCTAATGTATGTGAGCTTCTCAGTCAATAATTCTTTAGTTAGTAATCGCTCCCCTTAATATTTAAGACAAATGGATCCTTTTGACACCCCTACTTTTTATGACTGGTCACTCATACATTGGTGTGTCGATTGTCCTCTTCCTTTCATCCATATATTTTTTGTGTGATTTTTTTTATCTCTTTAGGCAGTTTTTTTTCATCTCTATAAAATGCATTATTTCTGTTTTTCATCTGTTTTTTTTTCTATTTGTGTTTCTATTTTAATTTAATTTTTTATTAAAGTATCTCAGCCGTGTCGTATCTTGATTTTAAAATTTTTTCCGTATCCCCATATCCGTTTCGTGTCGTATCTCGTATCGTATCTCGTCTCTGGGCTTCATAGCTCATCCCTCTACACACATAACCACGTTTATATAGAAAAGTGCTTCTATATAAGCACACGGAGACATTAATTGGCGTCAAACTCATTAGTTTTAACTTTCTTTCTTGAAATTTAGTTGTATGTGCAATGTCTTTTGTTGTAAGTTTTGTTCTTAACTCATTGTGTGTTAGCTGTTAAGTAAAGGAAATTGAATCATTACGAATTTAGAACTTAGAAGCTTGAATTTGGAAAGAAAAATTTGTTCTTTTGTTTAAAATATTATTTTTATAAAGTGGAAAGATGGTTCTTTGAAAATGAACTAGGTTTCAGGAAGTTTGTGTAACTATGGTTTGATACATCAAAAGTTTTCAAAAAGATTTGGCTACTAGCTTGAAAAGAAGTTGATAAAGGTTTTTACACAAGTAAAAATGGTTTCTTTATGAAAATGATTTCATTCAAAAGTCTTATATATGATTTTGTGGAAAATGATTTAAAGTTGAAAGGAAATGTTAAATGTTTTGGCATAGACAAGTCTTAGTTTTGATACACAGAGCTATGATTATTTTAATATTTTTAGAAAGAAGCTAACTTTAGGGTGTGTTTGGGAGTTTGGAGGGGAGGGGAAGGGAGGGGTTGAGACTAATAGTGTAAATTTTTTAGTAATTGAGAGAAAAATTATCTCCCTAAACCCCCCAAACCCCCTCTCCTAGTTTATTTTTGGAGCCCCTCCAAACTCCCCCAAATATGGAGGGTTTTGGAGGGGCTCCAAAAATAAACTAGGAGAGGGGTTTGGGGGGTTTAGGGGATAATTTTTCTTCTCATCACTAAAAAATTTACACTATTAGTCCCAACCCCCCCCCCCCTCCCCTCCAAACTCCCAAACAGGCCCTTATGTTTTCAAAGTTTAAAGCTCTATTGGCCAAAAAAAAAAGTTTAAAGCTCTAAGTTTTCAAAGAAGAGATTTGGTTAAAAGAAGTGATGAAAAAGTTTTAAGTTGTTAAGATAGAACCGTAAAAGAAACTAGTGGCTTAATTACTTTAGTTAAAGTCTTTAGAATGAAAAAGATCGAGTCATTATGAAATGCAAAATTCCAAGAGTTAGCGGTGAAGTTTCAAGTTATTTTAATCATATGTTTAGAGCATCTTTAATGGAGAGTAACCAAATGAGTTGGTCAAGTTTCTTTTTTGTGGGTCCAAAGTGCCATGGTTTTTACTTCATTGGGAGTTGCCTATAAGGAACCATGCATGACTCCACTTGTTTATATTTTTTTTTTATTATATTTAGTTTTTTCTTCAAAAATTTTTTGACAACATCAAAATAATATCATTTCATTATGGATAATATAGTCAATACAGTTTGGAATCTTGATGCTCTCGCTAACGAGTGAGCGGCAAGATTTGCTTGTCTCTGAACAAAGCTAACCTAAAAGCTTGGAAATCTAGATAAATAATTCCTACAATAAGACAAAAGCACACCAAACTCAGTGTCAGATCGTAGGTCTGTCTTCACACCATTTACCACTGGTAAACAATCCAGCTCTATGGTTGTTGATGTCAGTCCCAGCTCTCCTATCCAAAGTAATGTTTGCCAAAGTCTCATAGCTTCTGCCTCTTGAGGAGATGGAGTACCATTGAACCGCATTGTTTTTCCTTTATAAAAAGTACCTGTTGAGTTCCTAATGCACATGCCTATACCATACTTGTTATTACTTGCAAATAGAGTTGCATCCACATTGCATTTGTACCAACCTTCCTACGGTTTTTGCCAAATTATTTGCTGCTTTTGTTGAGCCTCATTCGCTGCACCAGCAGCTGCATGTTTATTACGCGCCAGGCTCCTTTCAAGCAACAAATCAAGCGCCATGTTTACAACGATGTTAACCGGCTAAAGCACTCCCTCCCACACCTTATCATTTCTTCTACGCCATAGTCCCCAAATCATCATCACAAAACGTTTTCTCTTACTCTCAGTCAATGAGCACATAAGCTTGAAGAAACATTCCCGAAAACTATCGCTAACATCCATCGCAGCCTTAACATCCTCCAATAAACCCGCAGTCTCCCAAATTCTTTCCGCATGAATACAATCGAAAAAAACATGCCACTCATTTTCCGGATTCCCTTCACACATGGGGCAGCAGTTTTCACACATAACATGACGCCTAAGAAGGTTACTACGAGTTGGTAAAACCTCACGGACAGCACGCCATAACAACAGTTTAACTTTAGGAGTCGCATTTTCCATATAGTCATCCAAGCACCTTCAATACGAAAATGAGAGCTATCAACAAGATCCTCCATAATCGCATAATAAGCTGACCGAACTGAATACTTACCACATATACTTCTACTCCAAATGAGCTTATCATTCTCTGTTGCAACAAGTCTAGGCATAGCTTTAATGATGGCAGCTTCTTGATTAATAAAAAGATGATCAATAAGGCGCATATTCCAGTCATTTGTATTAGAATCATATAAATCATGAACAGTTAAATGCTCAGTACCTGATGTAACGCCCCAAAATTTAATTATTTATTTAATTGAATTGTTTGGGAATTTAATTGGTGGAAAAATAATAAAATAATAATGCTAGCACGTGTGGGCCTATTGTTAGGGTTGGGAGTAGTAAAATGAGAAGTGTTAGGGAGGCCCATGATGCAATTCGAATTAGCTAAGGAAAAGCCCATAAAATTAACTAAAGTATAAATAGGCATTATTTAGGGTTTGCTCATTTAGAAGGAACAAAAAAATAAGAATTGGAGAGAAGAGAAGAGAGAGGACGGCGCGAAGAAGAGAGAGAGCTAGGGCAAGCCAAGGACTTCGAATTCTTCAAGGCTGAGGTAAGGGTGGGGTTCTATCTCTATAATTGGGTGTATGAAGGGCTCTATGTAGGAAGGCTAATGGAACCCTAGGTGTTATTAAGTTTAGAAAACCCTAGTTATAGGTATTGAATTTTAAATGATGATGTTGAACCTTATTGATGATGATTGTTGCTATTTGATGATGTATGACCATGCTTGATGATTTGAAAACCAAATTCTGTGCATGGGCGCCATGGGTGCCGTTTTTGATCCTGCGCAGGGCGCCATGGGTGCCGTCCCGTGTCTGTCTTGCTGGGCGCCATCCTGTTGCGTGTTCTGTTGCCTGGGCGCCATGGGCGCCGTTCCTGAAATTGTTGCTGGGCGCCATGGGCGCCATTCTGTTGTTGCATGTTGCTGTCTTGCAGGTTCCTGGCGCATGGGCGCTAAGGGCGCCAAAATCTGGCAGCCCGGTTGTTGCTGTCCTGGGCGCCATGGGCGCCGGTTGCTGTGTTCCTGGCGCATGGGCGCCATGTCTGGCTGCCCGTCGCTGGTTCTGGGCGCATGGGCGCCAAGGGCGCCAAGATTAGTTGCACGGTTGCTGTTGTTGTTGCTGTGTCTGGCGTAGGGGTGCCATGGGCGCCAAAATCTGGCTGTCTTGTTACTTTGTCTGGCGCAGGGGCGCCATGGACGCCAAAAATCTGGTTGCCTTGTTGCTGTGTTGTGTTCTGGCGCAGGGGCGCCATGGGCGCCAATGTCTGGCCGCCTATGTTGTGTTTTGGCGCTGTGGGCGCCAAGGGCGCCAGTTTGGCTGCCCGTTTGTGTTGCTGGGCGCCATGGGCAAGTGTGGCTGCCCAAATGTGAATTTCATGATTGTTGCTTGAAATGATGTGTTGATGTTGAATAGGTATTTATGCCCAAGTTGCTAAATTGTTGGGATGTGGCCAAAAATGTTGAAAGTTGCTAAGTTGTTAATTATTGTTGATGATGGTGTACCAAGTTGAATTGCCTCTATTTATTGGCAGGTGGTATGTTGTAGGCCTATGGCCAACGTTGATTTCCGATGTTGTTGCGTTGCTATGTAATCGTTGTTAGTTGTTTGTGCATTCACATAGCGTCGCATACATAGCATTTTTCTTATGATGGAGCCATGCTCAAAACACGATGGCCTAGACTGGCAATTTACGATGAAATGATGATACGATGTTGATGCCTCTATTTATTGGCTGGATTATGGTACCACATGCATTATAGGGCGGTGGGCCTGAAGTTGAGTCACATTCCGTATTCATGTTGCACACTTATGTGATTGAAATGATGTTGACTGCTGTTAAATGATGAATTGATGCTATGACCTGATGTCTATATATTGTCTTTCATATGTCTGATTATATAGTGCGATATCTCACCCCTTCTGTTTGAATGTTGCCCCGATGTTGGTAACGTGCAGGTAATCACGAATGAAGGCTGCTCACCTTCGTTTGATCGAGTCGGTGTCGTCGCTCCGATATACGTAACACTCGGGGGGAATGAACACGCATTTTCATATTGTTTGCTTTGTTATTTCGTTGTTGGAACCTTAAGCTGTTATGTTGCTATTTTGATGTTTTGAGTTGTCTTGAGTTGTTAAGACGCCACGTTTATTTAAATTGACTCGTTGTGAATCCGCTGCGTAGTAATTAAAGATGAATTGTTTTTGAAGACTAAAAAGGTTGTTTTATCGGTTCATCCAAAAGTGTTATGTAACTGTTTTCAAAAGCGAATTAATCTGTTTGTTGTTTTCACGAAGCAAATGTGGCACTCCATTGTTTGTTGGAAAAAATTTTATGAACTCTGATTTTTGCATTATTTTACGGGGTAGGAATGAGGTGTTACAATTGACACAACTGGAGATCTAACAAGGCTGTCCTTTCTTCCTTTAAGCCTTGCCGATGACTAATCTACGCTGGGGAGCCTGACTGATCACGAGTTTTCGGCTTTGCCGGCCCGCGTGGTTCTCCCCTCCCAACAGAGTTTTTGCCACACCAAGATTCGAACCCGAGACCTTGGGGTGGGATCCAAGTCCAGTTACCACTTGGACCAACCCTCCTTGGTTAACACTCCATTAATTTAATCTATTTAATTAAATTATTAAAATTATTTGTATTTCTTTTTTTGACCAAAAATTATTTGTATTTCTATCCGTTGGTGGATTTTTTTCTTTGATTTTTTCTACACCTCAGTACAAATCCTCGCAATTTCCTTCCTTCACCTGTTCTCCAGTTTCTTAAATATCAGACCGACACGTGGCACAATAATGAATCAATGGTTCAGATTCAATTTTTAATAAAAATCCAAAATCAATTATTACTCTTCGGTTCTTCTTTTCCTTCCTTTTCTCTCTCACTATTTGCTTTTATCACTGCGCCGACGACCGCACGGCACTGCCACACTGCTCCTCACCACCGTGACGTGCCGTCCCACCGCTCCTCACTACCGTGACTGCCGCCGTGCCGCTCCTCACCTCCGTGTTGAGTTTAATCACTGTAAATTCTTAGACTAAGTTTGGTGCTCAAACTACATACTCAATCTTGTACAATCACTGTGCATTTGTACAGGAAATGAATGGCAATACCATGAAATCAAGTGCAAGAAACTGAATAGAACCACAAAATGACGGCAACGATGAATTGCAGAGATGAAATTACACTTAAAGTCTTAAAGGAGTTTGAGGGTTTTGAGATTTGGGGATTTTCTCATGCCTGAGTTTAATTTTTTGTTATAAAATTTAATCAGAAATCAACAAAAATCTAACGAAAGACTAACGTTGAAGTAGAAATAACTGTACAATCACGTTGAAGCAGTTTGAAAGTGATGAGGGAAGACTAATAATGTTGAAGGCAATGGCACACAATTAAGGTTTTTTTATTTACAATAATTAAGGTTGAAGGCGGTGATATGTTTGTTTTGTTTTAAAATTTAGGCAAAATTACACTAGATGACCTTTAAGTTATTTATTTGTAACAAGTTGGCTCTATAAGTTTTTTTTGTAACAAATAGGCCCTTTAATCAAATTTTGGATGTTGTAACAAATAGGTCATTTAATTATCAATGACAAATATTAATCCTACTTATTTATATATCAATGCAGTTATCTCGTGTTTTTTTATATATCATTGCACGTATATCGCAGTTTCAATTAATTATTTGACTTGATTAGTAGATCATAGTAAATAATAAATAATAAATAGTAGATTATCAATAAGAAATATTTATTCCGTGTTTTTTTTATATATAACCGACAATTATTTGTCTTTTATAGGTATTAATGACAAATATTTGTCACGTGAATTTTAAATATTTGTCCTTTTTTAAAAGGTCAACTTGTTACAAATAAATAACTTAAGGGTCTGTTTGGGAGTTTGGAGGGGAGGGGAGGGGAGGGGTTGGGACTAATAGTGTAAATTTTTTAGTGATGAGAAGAAAAATTATCCCCCTAAACCCCTCTCCTAGTTTATTTTTGGAGCCCCTCCAAAACCCTCCATATTTGGGGGAGTTTGGAGGGGCTCCAAAAATAAACTAGGAGAGGGGGTTTGGGGGGTTTAGAGGGATAATTTTTCTCTCAATTACTAAAAAATTTACACTATTAGTCTCAACCCCTCCATTTTCCTCCCCTCCAAACTCTCAAACACACCCTAAAGGTCCTCTAATGTAATTTTGCCTAAAATTTAATAATCTAACACAACAAAACTAATATCACCACCGTTAATTTCCATTGAACCCACGTGTCGGCTTTATTCTCTCTCTCAACCCTCATTTCCTATTTTCCAGACTTAATCTACGGTATCTGATAGTGGGGCGAAAATCAGGCCCAAGAGAGAAACTAAGAAGCCCCAATGGTTGAATGAATTTATCTAGGCCCAGTTTATTTAGTCCAGTATTTTATTTTTTAAGTGAACTGTCTTTAAGTGGCCCATGGCCCATTTATCTGTTTCAGTAGCATAACCCTAGCTATATATATTGTAATGCTGCCTCCATTGGGGGATATGAAATATCAGAAGTTGTTTTATGTTTATTTCTTCCCTTGCAACCCTAGATCTAGTGTTTAGCTTAGTGTAGTCTATCAATTGGTGCTTTCATTTTGTTTCTCAATGCCTCCAAAAGCTACCAACCCAACATCCAAGGATCTGGATGATGCCATTCAAGCTTCCTATCAACACATGGATGCTGTCCTCCATGAAAATAACCAGCAGCTTGAGCAACAACTGGGTGAACAGCTGGGTACTGTGAATACAAGGCTGGATAATCCACAACAGTTAATGGATTCACGATTTGAGACACTCACAAAACTGATTAATGACAGATTCCCTGCACAACAGCACTCTCCTTTATCAGGTAACCCTTCTTCCCCTTTATTACCCCCTGGTTATGAACATGCTGTTACCCACACTGTCTCTACCCCAATACCCACAGTTCTGACTCAACCCACCTCGACCCAACCCACTGTTTCCCTTGCTGGATCTGAACCACCACCTATACCACCCCCTAACATATATGGCCCAATAACCTACCCTGCATTCGCCCAAATTCCCCCATACAACCCCTCACCCCACCAAAATATGTTCCCTAATTTTATGCAGCAGATGTACTCCCCACAGTTTTCCCAAACTACCCCTCAAATCCCTTATAGACAACCAAAAGTAGAAATGAGAATTTTTGATGGAACAGACCCTTTGGAATGGTTGTTCCAAGCTGCACAGTTTTTCTCATTTTACAACATTCCAATGGTAAATCGTTTGCCTATGGTTTCATTTTATATGAAAGGGGAAGCACTTAGTTGGTTTAAGTGGATGCATCACAACAACCAACTTGCTGATTGGACAACCTTTGCTAGAGCGCTAGAGCTAAGGTTTGGTCCCTCTACCTATGAAAATCACCAAGCCCAATTTTTTAAGCCTAGACAAACTGGATCTGTTGCTGAATACCAAGCTAACTTTGAGAAATTGGGAAATAGAGTCTTAGGGCTACCACCTGATGCGATTTTAAACTGTTTTATCTCGGGCTTAAACCCAGAAATCAGAAATGAAATAGCCATACAACGACCCTATTCAATTTCTCAAGCTATTGGTCTAGCCAAACTCATTGAGGATAAGATTAAAGCCACCAAACCCAAATTCTCCAGACCCTTTCCCCAAATCTATGGCCAAACCTCAAACACAAACCCACCTTCACACAAGCCAGCCCAAAACCCAACCACTACACCTACCACCCAAAACACCCCAAACACACCAAAACCAAACCAACCTAAATACTCTATAAGGCGCATCAGCCCAGCCCAACGGGAAGAACGCCGTGCTCAAGGTCTATGTTACAATTGTGATGAAAAGTTTGTTTCGGGTCATAAATGTGCTAATGGTCGCTATCTCTTACTCATGCTTGAGGAAGGTGAAGAACTAGACCCCACTGAATCTCAAAATGAAGAAATTGAAAGTGGACCAGAAGAATCTTACTTTCAACTATCACCTCAGGCTCTAACAGGTCAATTTGCCCCTCAAATACTCAGGTTTTACGGCCTAATTGGTGGACTGATAGTTATGGTTCTAGTTGACACTGAGAGCACACATAACATACTGCAACCAATAATTGCTGAGCATTTGAAACTGCCCACTTCAAAAATCCCAGCATTTTATGTCATGGTTGGAAATGGTTCCCACTTACAATGTGAAGGGATTTGTAATGACGTTCCTATCAACCTACAAAACCAGTCATTTTGCTTACCATTTTATTTACTCCCTATTGAAGGTGCTGATGTAGTCCTTGGGATGGAGTGGCTTAGAACATTGGGCCCAATTCAAGCAGATTTCTCCATACCATCAATCACCTTCCAACACAATAATGAGCCCATCACACTAAAGGGAGAACCTAAACCCAACCCAGCCCAAACTACCTATCACCAACTCTGCCACCTACTACATACAGACTCAATTGTCTCACTTCACTTCCTAAGCTTTGAGCCCACTGACAAAGCCTTGAAACCCCACCAACAACCTCATTGACTCAATAGCCCATACCTTATCACCTGAGGTTAACTCTATACTCCAAAACTACCCAACTGTTTTTCAAGAACCACATGGCCTACCACCCCCCAGACCTCATGACCACCACATCCCACTACTCCCAAACACACCTCCCATCAATGTCAAACCCTATCGTTACCCTCATTCCCAAAAAGAAGCCATGACCTCCCTAATCCATGGCATGCTACAAGAAGGCACTATTGTCCCTAGCAACAGCCCTTACTCCTCCCCAGTTTTGTTGGTTAAAAAGAAAGATGGAACTTGGAGGTTCTGTGTTGACTACAGAGCACTAAATGCAGTCACTGTTAAGGACAGATTCCCAATCCCCACTATAGATGAACTCCTTGATGAAGTTGGCTCAGCTAAAATATTCACCAAGATAGATCTACGCTCAGGTTATCACCAGATTCGGGTTGCACCGAAAGACACTCATAAAACAGCTTTTCGCACTTTTGACGGACATTACGAGTTTTTAGTCATGCCTTTTGGGCTGTCTAACGCGCCGTCTACATTTCAATCAGCAATGAACGATTTACTAAGACCCTTTTTATGACGGTTTGTTCTGGTTTTCTTTGATGATATTTTAATCTATAGCCGTTGTTTATCTGATCACCTACTTCATTTAAGACTCATTTTAGATTTACTTCAGACCCATCATTTTGTTGCAAAGCTGTCTAAGTGTGTTTTTGCAGTTGATGTTGTTCATTACCTAGGTCACGTTATTTCTGTTAATGGTGTATCCCCAGACCCTGATAAAGTTCAAGCTATACTAGACTGGACAAAGCCACGTTCACTCACGGCACTTAGGGGATTTTTAGGCCTCACCGGATTCTATAGACGATTTGTGCGTCTCTACGCCTCTCTCGCCGCTCCTCTCACCGATTTGTTGCGTTCCACTAAGTTTACATGGAGTACAGATGCCGAAGTGGCTTTTACAGAGTTAAAACAGAAAATTACATCAGTGCCAGTGCTTGCTCTCCCTGACTTTACCAAGGTCTTTGTGGTTGAAACAGATGCCTCCGCTACAGCCATTGGTGCTGTTCTCTCCCAAGACGGTCACCCTTAGCCTTCTTCAGCAAAAAGATGTGTCCTCGAATGCAAGCTGCCTCAGTGTATGTGCGGGAAATGTTTGCTGTCACTGAAGCAATTAAAAAGTGGCGTCAGTACCTCTTAGGACGGCATTTTCACCTTTACACAGATCAGAAAAGCCTTAAAAGCCTCCTTGTTCAGAAGATTCAAACACCAGAACAACAGAAATGGGCATTTAAGTTACAAGGGTTTAGTTTTGATATTTACTACAAACCTGGCAAGTCTAATCTGGTTGCAGACGCAGTTAGCCGCAAATACACAGAGGATGCAACACTGCTCTCGACAATCTCATCTCTAATTCCAACGCTTATTGCTCAACTCCAACAGTATTACAAGACAGATGACAAAGGAAAGGATTTAGTTCAAAGTTGCACATCAGAAATAGACATGAAGAACGATTACAGCTACTCAAAGGACTTGATCTATTACAAGGGCAAACTTTTCATACCTGACTCAGCAGATCTACGGAAAGCCCTTTTGCATGAATATCACAGCACACCTGTAGCCGGTCATTCAGGGGTTAAACCCACACTAGCAAGACTCTCTGCCTCCTTTTCATGGCCAGGAATCCATAGAGATGTTAAACTCTTCATCAAGCACTGCACCACTTGCCAGCAGAACAAGTACCTACCACAGAAAAAGCAAGGGTTACTTCAACCATTACCATCACCAAATCAGGTTTGGGAAGAACTTACAATGGATTTCATAACTCACCTTCCAAACTCTTTTGGACACACTGCCATCTGGGTGATTTGCGACAGACTCACAAAGTTTGTTCACTTCATAGCACTACCAACCAGATATTCCGCAGTAGACCTGGCCACTAGATTCTCAGTCCAGATCTGCCGCCTCCATGGCATCCCTAAATCCATAATATCTGACCGAGATCCCTTATTTTAAGCAACTTCTGGAAATAACTTTTCCGCGTGCAAGGAACAACTCTAAAGTACAGCACTGCTTACCACCCTGAGACCGATTGCCAGACTGAGGTCGTCAACCGCTCCCTAGAGACGTATCTTCGCTGCTTCACGAGTGAGCACCCTTGTAAATGGTTCAAGTTCTTGCATCTTGCAGAGTATTGGCATAACTCCTCTTTTCATTCGGCCATTCAGATGCCGCCCTTCCAGGCTCTCTACGGCCGACCACCACCAGCAGTTCCAGATTATGTTACAGGTGTAACAGATCCTGACACCTTGGAGTCCACACTGAAACAGAGACAAGTGATACTGAAAGCATTGAAAGAGAACCTAAAAAGAAGCAGACAAAGAATGGTTGACCAAGCCAACAAAAAAAGGAGAGACTATACCTTCAACACTGGAGATCTGGCCCTTCTGCGTCTACAGCCTTACCGCCAGCAAACAGTTGCACGCAGACCCTCAGAGAAGCTGGCCAAGCGTTACTACGGCCCATTTAAAGTTCTCGGGCGCATTGGGAAAGTAGCATATGAATTAGAACTTCCCTCTGAATCTCGTATGCACCCAGTGGTGCACGTTTCTCAGTTGCGTCCTTATTTTGGAGGTGATTTTCAAGCTCATAATATTGAGGGCCTTGAAGAGAAGGCAGATGGTTTGGATATTTCGAACACAGAAGCAAAAGAAAGAAAATCTGAAGAATACAGAGAGAGAGAGACGAGTTTGGTGTGAATGAGGAGAAACAAGAACAACTAAGTTCTTTAACTGAAGGCAACAAAGTAATTTGTGTAACTAAGTACAATATAAACACTTCAGCCCCTCCCACAATTTATGAACCGTTGGAAAAAGGTGATTTGACAAGGCCAGACGCTGAACCACGCGTGTCAGCTGCACAGGAAAACGCGAACGCCTCCCAACCGTTGGATCCTCCTGTTCCTCTGCGCGTTCCATCTGGTCCGTTGGCTCAAGATTCGGACTCCAAAACTAATTTAATTCCAGCTAAATTGCGTTCCCCAAGAGCTGACCCTCTGCTGGATTTCAGCGCATTGAACAGCGCACCCTCCCCTCCACCGCTGGATCCCAACGAATCTCTGCTGCGAGAATCACAGCCGTTAATCCCAAAAGCAACTGCTACGGCTGACAGGTCGCTGTCCCACGCGCCCTGCAACACGTTTTCGCCTCCTGCCACAGCTGTCCCTCGCGTGCCAGCTTTTTCAGCCTGCAACAGCGAGAATCAAGGCCAGCCATTGGATTCCACCTTTTCAATCGAGACTCAACGCCAGCCATTGGATTCCAGCGAGAATCAAGCTCCGGATGTTAAAAGCAATTCAATTCCAGCTGATGATCTTCCCTCCAAGTCCGCCACTGCAGCGTCCCCACGTGACACGTTGCCACTGGTCACAGCGTCAGCCAATACTGGCCAGCCACGTGGCGCCTCAAACCTTGAGGACAAGGTTTTTCTTGGACCCGTGAGTAATGATAGTGGGGCGAAAATCAGGCCCAAGAGAGAAACTAAGAAGCCCCAATGGTTGAATGAAATCTAGGCCCAGTTTATTTAGTCCAGTATTTTATTTTTTAAGTGAACTGTCTTTAAGTGGCTCATGACCCATTTATCTGTTTCAGTAGCATAACCCTAGCTATATATATTTTAATGCTGCCTCTATTGGGGATATGAAATATCAGAATTTGTTTTATGTTTATTTCTTCCCTTGCAACCGTAGATCTAGTGTTTAGCTTATCACTATTCACTATTCAGGATTCACTACCACAATCTCTCACTTCATCTCTACTCCCTATCCCAAACACTTCGTCTACGATTTGTGGTCCTGAGTCCCAACCCCATCATCCGTCAATTTTCTCTCTCAAAATCAATTTTCCTTACCCCCTTCTCTTTGGTTATCTATCTATATCTCAAACCATTCACCTCCTTCAATCTCTTATCTAGAAGCCTCAAATCTTCCTTGCATGCTCCAGATCTATTAGTTACTGAGATGCTTTTTAATGCCTTGGGTTGCCTTTTTTTCTTCTTCTGAGATGTGTTTCCTTTTTTTGAGGTGTTTGTTTTTTCTTCTTTTGATATGTAATTTTTCTTATTTCACTTTTTTGATTTTTTTCTTTCATCGTCATCCATCTCCTTCTTTTTCATGTTTATCTTTGCAACATTCAATTTCTGTCTATTGTGTTTAACCAATTTGTGTTTTTGTAATTATTTTTTGTAATATTTACATTATTTTTGTAAATTGTGTCGAATTTGCTAATTAAAAAATTGATTTTTTTATGATAATCATCATAGTTGCCGATGCTTAAATTGTCGCCGGCAACTAAATTTAAGCACCGCTTATCTCCACGTAGGGCTTGGTTTATCGCTGGTTGTCTATAGTCGCCGCTTCTTATTGTTTCTGAGCGTTTTAAGCTCCTTGCGCTAATGATGCTCTTAGATGAGTCATTCCTAGGATTTTCATTCATGTTTAGTTGTAGGAGTGGTAAAAAATTTCATTCATTCATAGGATTTGAAGTTATATATTTTTTGTGGTATTTTTTCGCTCTCGTTTAACGTTGTGGTGTTTTTTCTTCACTAGATTCATTAGCAAATGGGAATATCTAACAAAGTCCAACACAGATCTCCAGCACCAGCAAATGTGATTTACTTGATTAAACGTACACCAAGATTCTCCAACTTTAAAGAAGGTACTATATATGAAATTTATATATTCACATTTACTAGTTACTAGTTTTAACTATATCTTTTTTTTTCAAGATCTTTTATTCTATTATTTGTAGATTTATATAATAGTCTGATTTGGTTTTTCCTCTTGTTTTCCATTTTGGATCCCGTTAGGGTTTGCAAATCTTTGGTGTTTTCACTCCCAACAGTGTAGAGGCTCAAAAATGAATTTTTTTTTGGACTGATATATGTGTGCATTTAAGAGCGGAGTATCGCAATTCAATCATTGATGAAATCGAAAGATATCTACCACACCCTGCGATCTCTCTGTTCTTCTTCTGCAGCAACCTGAGTGTGAGGTTACATAATGAGTGATTCCCGAAAACATAGAATCCTGATGGTCTCAGATTTTTTCTATCCCAATTTTGGTGGTGTGGAGAATCACATTTATTATCTCTCACAATGTTTACTCAAATTAGGCCACAAGGTGGTAGTTGCAACTCATGCTTATGGAAATCGATCTGGGGTCAGATATATGACTGGTGGTCTGAAAGTGTACTATGTTCCATGGAGGCCATTTGTTATGCAGAACACATTACCGACCATCTATGGGTTATTACCGATTATAAGAACTATTCTTATTCGAGAAAGAATTACAGTAGTGCATGGACACCAAGCCTTTTCAACATTTTGTCATGAAGCTCTTATGCATGCAAGAACCATCGGATACAAAGTTGTGTTTACTGATCATTCGTTGTATGGTTTTGCTGATGTTGGAAGCATCCACATGAACAAAGTGTTGCAGTTTACCTTGGCAGATGTGAGTCAAGCCATATGTGTTTCACATACAAGCAAGGAAAACACGGTGTTGTGGTCGGGTTTGCCGCCGGAGAAAGTTTTTGTAATACCTAATGCTGTTGACATTGCCATGTTTAAGCCTGCAGTGGATCGCCCAAGAATATTGGGAGAAATTGTTATTGTTGTTATCAGCCGATTGGTTTATAGAAAGGGAGTAGATTTGCTTGTTGAAGTCATTCCAGAAGTTTGCCGATTACATCCCAATGTTCGTTTCATTGTTGGAGGTGATGGACCTAAGCGTATGCGGTTGGAAGAGATGAGAGAAAAGCATTCTCTACAAGATCGAGTTGAAATGTTAGGAGCTGTGCAACATGCACAAGTCCGATCAGTTCTCATATCTGGACATATCTTCTTAAATAGTTCCTTAACAGAAGCTTTTTGCATAGCTATCTTAGAGGCTGCTAGTTGTGGATTGTTAACGGTCAGCACATGTGTTGGAGGAGTTCCTGAGGTTTTGCCAGATGACATGATTGTTTTGGCAGAACCTGATTCCAGTGATATGGTGTATGCAGTTCAAAAGGCTATATCTATGCTGCCAAAAATTGATCCACAAGTCATGCATAATCGAATGAGGGAACTCTACAACTGGCATGATGTTGCCAAAAGGACTGAAATTGTGTATGACCGTGCTTTGAAGTGCTCCAATCAAAATCTGCTAGAATGTCTCTCACGATACCTCTTTTGTGGAGCGTGGGCAGGCAAGCTGTTTTGCTTGGTTATGATTGTCGGTTATTTGTTATGGCAGCTATTGGAACTATGGCAGCCTGCAGATGATATTGAGGAGGTGCCGAATTTCACTCTTCCACACAACATTGAAGAAGAGATGTTGGAAAAAACTCAATGAAATGGATGGCACTGTGGCATTATATTGTATTGGTGAACCACGAAGGTTCTAAAGTACTCACAGCTTCTGGATCTTCAGCTCAAGCTTGGGTAAGTTTTATTTGTGCATCTGTTTGATTTATATTTACTTATTTGTTATTATCATAATGCTAAAGGTACAATGAATGGAAATCATGTTTGTTCAATTGAGTTGCATTTACTTTGTAGGAGTGTTTTCAAAATCTTCATTGATTTTGTATGCAATATTTTTATTGATCCATGCATGTTGTATACATATTTGTTATTAAAACTAAATCTTGAGCGCTCTATATTCAATATGAAGCATAGGCTAAAGCTAAATCTTGATAATTGATTATTATACTCTAATTTGAATAACTGGACTTTGAACTAAAATACCCATAGTCATTAAAAACATGGAATAAAATAGAAAGCTCATAGTCAGTTAATTTTTTTTTGCTTTTTGAACTCTCAGCTCATAAGGTATTCTTTTCCTTAAAATGAAAACCCTCAATCTATTACACAAGTTTATATGATTAAATGATGTTTGAGTCTGTGTTATAACTGAGCTTTTAAGAGGGTGATTTTATATTTTAGGGAGACAAAATACAAGTCTTCTAAGCTGGTCCTTCAACTGATGCTGTGCAGAGGGAGGCTTTAGTGAAGTTGAGCCTTCAAACAATGCAGTACAGAGTGAGAATGATTTAAAACTAATGCAGTGAGTAATGTATTCTTTTAGTAAATTAGCAATTGTTTAAATTTTAATTTGTTATTTTATGTTGTTTTAAAAAAAATTGTTTCTTTTCGCTAGCCTAAATACATATATCGTGTTAGTTATCACTTTTACCATGTATATAGCTGTTTTTAAGGTTTATTCGTGATTTTCTTGTATATAATAGTATTTCATAATGAGAAAGTATTTTATACACTTATCTGAAAATATTAAAAAAAAAGTTTTATTAATTGTATATTTTACCAAAAAAATCTCCTTATCTAAAACCTGACATCTTTAAATGATTTTAAATTCTAAAATACATTACAAATTTATTACTTTATTGCCTTTTTACACATACTTGCTTATCTTATACTTGAGTTGTCCGCTTGATCCATATATTTTCCTCTAATGTTTCCACATGTCTTTTAATGTTATGTATTATGTTCATACTGTGCCAATTGTTAGACATGTCTTTAATTTCTTTCCCTTTCTTTTTCAATTCTGCCAAGTGATGCATCTATTTTTATGTAGACTTATATTATATAAATCATAATATTTTAATACAACTTTTGCTGTTTTATCCTTGTTATAAAATACATAATAGTAAAAAAGCAAACATTTTGTCTTTAAATAAAGTGGGCATTTTTTTAATAAACAAATGTACAATTGGCATAAATGTGTTATTTTTTTTCTCGATAAGAAATGATTCATTGATGGGAGCACTAGGGGTTCAAACCCACATACACATCACAATTCAAAAGCTATTAACACGGAGGACCACAAGAAGAATGAGAATAACTAGAACCTCTATTCACCCCATAAATAAACTAACTTCAAGATAAACATTTTATATGAGACACAATCGAATCAATTTTGGGATCTTCTCCCCTAAATAAAAGACCATTCCAAGCCTAAATGTACCAACGCGTTGCCAACCATAATATGTATTTAATCTTCTTAGCTTTTTTGCATGAACGCACCTCACCAAAATTGATAAAATGTTGAGCAATGATCACCGAGTTTGGCGTCTGCACATCCAACCAAGGACCAACCATAGCCCAAACACTTGCGAGACTACAAGCCAGGAAAAGTTGATGTAACTCTTTGTGCACACCCCTGCAAAAAATGCAAACAGCCCCTTCCTCCGAATTAATAAAATGACGCTTAAACAATAAATCATGAACATGAAGTGAGTCCTTGAACAATCTCCAACCAAAGATCATAATTTTAGATGGATTAGTAGTCTTCCATAATTTCTTGAAATCGAAAACGATGATGTTGTTCTCAACAGATTCAGCGCTATCTTTTGTGAGAAATTTGTAGAAAGATCTGACAGTGAAGACTTTGTTTGAGTCTAAGGTCCAGATCCAAGAATCCTATCCATTGCGATTGATAAAAACATCCTGCATAAAGGTGTTATTAAACCAACAATTAATATGTTTACATTTGCATCAAATATTTATTCAATAAATACGTAAAAGAAAATTAAAAAATTTAAGACCACGCAACAACTTTCCGGACATTGGATGCTTTGATTATTATAGCTAAACAGTTTTGATTAATCTGAATATCTCCAATATTAAGAACTTTCCAATTCTATATATCATTTAAAGTGCAACTATTATTTCAATATTTGTATTTCGTTATTAATAACTTTTCTTTTATTAGCATCAATATAATGTTAATTATGTGATATGTAACGGTAAGAAAAGCCCATAACAAACAAACCGAAAGTACCTAACTTTGTAACAACTTCACACCCAAACTTAGGCTTTGTTCGGTAAAAGCTCTGTTTGGCAAAAAGTAGAGGATAACGGATAAGTTAGCGGATAGCGGATAAGCTAGCTTATAGTGGATGAGCTTATAGTGGATAATTGATAGCAGATAAGCTAGCAGATTGAATCTAAAGTGTTTGGCAAAATTAGCGGTTGAACTAGCTTATAAATATAAAATGACATAGATAGACATTTGTAATTAATGTTTGAAAAGGAGAGAGAATATTCTTTTAATAGAGGATAAATGGGGAATTTAAGTAAAGTAACTAGGGTAAAAATGAGAGAAAAAAATGAAACGATATAAGCTATAAGCTCAAACTCTCAAGTAGCGTTTCAAAAAACGCTATAAGCTAGTGAAAAAATGCTATAAGCTAGTTCTGCCAAACACTTACAAGTAGCTTATCCGCAATAAGCTAGCAGATTTGGTTTGCCAAACAGAGCCAAAGCTGATCTGCTAGCTTATAGCGGATAGCTTATAGTGAATTAGTTAGTTGTAAGTGTTTGGCATGACCAGCTTTTAGCGTTTTTTCAATAGCTTATAGCTTTTTTTGAGGCTCTGTTTGGCAAAAAAAGAGCGGATAAGCTAGCTTATAGCAGATGAGCTTATAGCGGATAGCTGATAGCGGACAAGCTAGTGGACAGAATTTAAAGTGTTTGGTTTGAACTAGCTTATATATATAAATATAAAATTACATAAATAGACATTTGTATTTAATGCTAAAAAATGAGAGAGAAGATTCATTTAATAGGGGATAAATGAGGAATTTAATTAAAGTAATAGGGGTAAAAATGGGAGAAAAAATGAAACGCTATAAGCTATAAGCTCAAACGCTACTTGAAGTAGCGTTTCAAAAAATGCTATAAGTTAGTCAAAAAACGCTATAAGCTAGTTTTGCCAAACACCTACAGCGAGCTTTTCCGCTATAAGCTAGCAGATTGGGTTTGCCATTCAAGTAGCCTGAAACGCTACTTGAAGTAGCGTTTGAGCTTATAACGTTTCATTTTTACTCTCAATTTTACCCGTACTACTTTAATTAAATTACTCATTTATCCTCCATTAAATGAATTTCTCTCTCCTTTTTAAGCATTAATTACAGATGTCTATTTACGAAATTTTATATTTATAAACTACTTCAACCGCTAATTTTACCACACTTTAAATTCAATCTATTAGCTTATCCGTTATTCGCTACCTCATCTATTATCCGCTAGCTTAATCGCTATCCCCTACTTTTTGTCAAACACATATCGACAAATAAAAAGAATGAGAATATTAAAGTAGTACAAAACAAAAGCATAATATATTCGGTCTTGGAACCAATGGAACTTATTTATTTGTTTTATACTAGCTCTTAATTATTGATCATAAAAAATACTAGCACTTAATTCATTGACTCAAATAATTTGAAGGATCAATAATTTTAAAGCTCATTAACACTACATGAGTGATTAAGTATAGTACGTGCTATCCATGTTGTGATTTATTTTATAACTCAAACAAAAGAACATGGCTTTGCAGAGATATACTTGTTGACTTCCTAATACAACAAGTTTTGCTTCCTCATACTTAGCACGAGCTTCATGACGGAAGGGTGAACTTGTTATCAATTTGATGAAATGGTTTGTATCCATAGAAACTTTTGAAGATTAAATAAAAAAATAACATTTATACATAAGCAAATTGCATATTTACTCTAACATAAACGCCTTTTGTCTACAATTCTGGCGTAATGAGCGTATAATATCTTGAAGTTTTTTGAGATCTTGAGGCTATATATAGGTGTTATACTCTAATTTTGTTCGGATAATTAAAATTTTACAAAAAAAAAATTAGGTGTTGCACTTTTTGTTTGTACTTGTTTTCAATTCTATTTATTTGTGTTTCATTTGGATTAAAAGACAAAAAAAATTAAAAATGTAACAAATAAACCAAAATAGAGTTACATTCATTATTTCTTTTATACTAGTAACATACCCGTGCATACACACGGGGCGGTGACGTTATGTGGCACGAATAGTACTCAATTAGACATTGTTGTTTGCTATGAGGAAAATTCGTAACTTAAAATAATGAAACAAATGTCTACTTCTTTAAGGTAGTAAACACTAAACAGGACACACTTCAAGGAAGAATTACTTTAATATAAGGTGTAGAAATAACAGTGACAGTTGTCTGTCTAAAAATAGGACCATTTCTTATTTGTAATAAGGAGCTAGAAGGTAAGAAAATCGAAAATTAAATGATACGAAATACAATTTGATCCTAAGTGTTTCATCGCTCGTGCAATGTCAAACATCAATAAGAAAAATTTGCAATGACAATGCCTTCTTCGTTGGGGGATTGCCATGAATTTAATGTACTGAGACTAAAACATAGGAAGATAGTTGAGTTGTCCTCAGAGTATATTTTTCTCCATTGTCATAGGCAAATCAATGAGTAGGGCACTAATTGTAAAGATTTCCCTTCCCCTTGATAAGTAAATGTTTTTCACACGACATCGAGAAAAGAACTTCTTAACCTGATATTTGCAAAACCCAAGGAAAAAGATGAGATTAGAAGATAGAAAAAGGAGTGAATGAATGACCAAATAGGTAGATTATGATGAAGTAAACTTCACAAAGGGAATATAGATTAGTTACTGAATAAAGGCAACACCAACTAACATCAAACATATCACAATAAATAAACACCAACTATACATCTAACAACAAGTTAACTTATGCTAGTTAGCCTAACCAATGTGGTTAACTCTATACAAAGTACTATACTCCAATATCCCCCCTCAAGTGGGGCTATGTAGATTACAAAGACCCAACTTGGTGATGAAAGAAGTAAAAGCAGGAGCATGCAGAGGCTTGGTGAAGACGTCTGCGAGCTGAGAAGCAGGAGGAACAGGGAGCAAGTGAATGATGTGTTGCTGAATCTTCTCACACACCACATGACAGTCGATCTCTATGTGTTTGGTGCGCTCATGGAAGGTTGGATTGTGAGCAAGATATATAGCAGATTTGTTATCACAATACACAGCAGTAGGGTCCTTAGGAGGAGAGTGCAAATCTGTGAGCAAATAATGAAGCCACTGAACCTCACAGGACAGACTTGCAAGAGCGCGGTATTCAGCCTCAGATGAGGACCTAGAGACAGTCTGTTGCTTCTTAGATTTCCAGGAAACAAGAGACGAGCCAATGAAAACGCAATACCCAGTAATAGACTTTCTAGTGTCTGAGCAACAGGCCCAATCAGAGTCTGCAAAACCAGAGAGTTTAGCAGTGGTTGAAGCAGAGAAAAACAGGCCTTGAGCAGGAGCAGACTTCAAGTAACGCAGAACACGAGTAGCAGCTTTGAAGTGTGACTGCAAAGGTTTGGCTACGAACTGACTAAGTTGTTGCACAGCATGGGAAATGTCAGGGCGAGTTGTTGTGAGATACAGGAGGCGCCCAATAAGTCTGCGATAAGAAAACTCATCTTCATAAGGAGCAGAACCATCAGAACTAAGTTTGACAGAAGGATCACTTGGTGTGCTAGCAGGCTTGGTTGCTAGGGACCCACTGTCTTGAAGCAAATCTAAAGTGTACTTCCTTTGATTGAGAACAATGCCTTGGGAAGATCTTGCAATTTCCAATCCAAGGAAGAAACGAAGAGAGCCCAAGTCTTTAATCCTGAATTTATCATGTAGAAGTTGTTTAACAAAGATGATATCATCCATTGAATTACCAGAGAGCACAACATCATCCACATAAACTAGAAGAATAGTGATGGAACCACCAGATGCTTTAGTGAACAGAGAATGATCTGCTTGAGATTGCACAAATCCAAGAGAGAGCAAAGTAGCAGTAAGTTTCTGATTCCATTGTCTGCTGGCCTGTTTGAGGCCATGGAGGGATTTATGCAACCTGCAAACAGGACTAGAGAGATGGTCAGTGTTAGAAGAAAAGCCTTGGGGAAGAGTCATGTAGACTTCCTCATGTAAATCCCCATGTAGAAAGGCATTATTTACATCCAGTTGTTCCAAGAACCAGCCATTAATGGCAGCCAGAGCAAGCAGGACTCTAACAGTGGTCAACTTGGCCACAGGGCTGAAAGTTTCAAAATAGTCTACTCCCTCCATTTGAGTATAGCCTTTGGCAACAAGCCTAGCTTTATACCTTTCAATGGAGTCATTACCATTGTATTTGATTTTGTACACCCATTTGCAACCAATGGGTGTCTTTCCAGAAGGTAACTCAACCAAGGACCAGGTTTTGTTCAAGTCCCGAGCCTTAAGCTCATCCTGCATTGCTTTCTGCCAACAAGCATGTTTGGAAGCTTGATGGAAGGTGGAGGGCCCAGAATGAATGGTTATAGAGGCACAAAAATTCTTGTAAGAAGAAGAACAGTTATTGTAAGACAAAACAGAAGATAATGGATAAAGAGAAGAAGAAGAGAAACCTGGAGAATTATTGCTAGCACAGCTATTCAAGTCACAGTGATATTCTTCCAAGTATTTAGGTGGAAATCTAATCCTATCTGACTGCCTAACAGGTTGAATAGGCAAGGGAACAGGCTCTGGTGGTGGTGTTTGAGAAGGCAAAACTGGAGAGAGTGGCTGAGTAGGTGTGGTAGGTAAATGCACAAGGGAGGCAGATTGTTCAGGGAGTTGCTGTGGTGGTGTAAGTGGGGAAAGAGAGGTATCAGGAATGTCAAAATCCAAAGAAAAATCAGGTTGAGTAACAGTAGGTACAGGGACAGGGACAGTTGCATTGTGAGTAGTTTGGAAGGGGAAGGATGTTTCATAAAACAAAACATTTCTAGAAGTGAAAAGTTGGTGTGAAATGAGGTCATATAAAACATAACCCTTAACACCATCAGTGTATCCAAGGAATACTGATTTACGAGCTCTAGGATCAAACTTTATCCTATTGGCTTGCAAAGTAGAAGCAAAGGAAAGACAGCCAAAAACTTTGAGATGTAAAAGGGTAGGAGGTTGATTGAAAAGGACTTGATATGGTGTTTTGTCCTTAAGTAGTGGGGTGGGGATTCTGTTTATGAGATGGACAGATTGTTTAATGGCAAAATTCCACAGTTTCAAAGGTAAGTTATCTTGAAAAGCTAGAGCTCGAGCAACATTTAATATGTGCTGGTGTTTTCTTTCTACCCTTCCATTTTGTTGTGGGGTTTCCACACAAGACTTTTGGTGAACAATTCCCTTAGATGAAAGAAAATCATTCATAAGAAATTCAGGACCATTGTCACTTCTAAGGCACTTTAATTTGGTTGAAAATTGTGTTTCTATGTAGGATATGAACTTGGTGAGATGGCTAAGGGTTTCACTCTTGGTTTTCATGAGAATCACCCAAGTGTACCTACCGAAGTCATCAACAAGAGTAAGGAAATATTTGTGCCCAAGGATGGATGGTTGGGAGTAAGGGCCCCATATATCAGCATGGAGCATGTCAAATGGTTGAGTAGTTTTGGTGATGCTGTGAGAGAAGGGAAGTCTTCTTTGTTTGGCAAGATGACATATATCACATGGTGAGGTGAGGGATTTAAATTGAATGTAAGGGAACTGTTTAGACATACATTGGAGTTTGTTTAAAGGAATGTGTCCCAATCTATGATGCCATAATACAGAGTCACAGTTAACAGAATTAGAGGTAGCAGAAGCAACAAATTCAGAAGAAAAATTCATTTCAGAAGAAAATTGCATTTCATTAGAATTTTGGTCACTACAAGATGAATGTGCAGTAACTGTACTTGATTTAGATGGTTGTGCACTAGGTGTTACATTTGATTTAGGTGTTTGTGTTACATATGGTGTATGAGTGTAGTCTGTGGTGGATGTACTGTGTGAGTGTGTAGTAGGTGGCTTACAGTGTGGATAACAGTCACTAGGATTAGATTTAGACCTAGCTAAAGGAAGACTGATCTTGTATAGTCCATGAATGAGCTTAGCTATACCAATAATCCTCTTGGAATCTGCCTGCAAAATGGACAAAGAAACAAAGTCAAAATAAGCAGCACACTTGCTGGTCTTGGCAAGTTGTGGCCCAGACATAAGATTTGCATGAAAATTAGGAAC
This sequence comes from Astragalus membranaceus, assembly GCA_039519185.1. Lineage (NCBI taxonomy): Eukaryota > Viridiplantae > Streptophyta > Magnoliopsida > Fabales > Fabaceae > Astragalus > Astragalus membranaceus. The sequence continues at coordinate 187,682,947 of CM076848.1, forward strand.
ATAAAGTACATCATGCAGGCTTAATCCATTTGATAAATGAACACTACCAGCTAGAGTAGCAATGGCAGTGGTATTATTAGGTAAGCTAATATGAATAGGTTTAATTGAATAGCAATTGGACAAAAGGTTTAAATTGTGTGTGATATGGTCAGTGGCTCCTGTATCTACAATCCACATATCTAACTCCTTACTGTAGTAATGAACATTACCAGAGTTATCTGTAGTATTGTACACAGTAGCAGAGTTGGCAGTGTGATAAGGAACTAAGGCAGTGTTAGCAGAATGCAATGCAGAAGCAGCTTGAATCTTTGAAGCTTGAAGCAATTCCATTAGTCCTTGGTATTGTTCACTTGAGAGAGATATACTACCCTTGCTATCTGAAGATGTGGATTTCTCTTCCTCATCATGATTGCTACCAGTGTTGGCAGCATAGGCACTCTTCCCACCAGTCTTGCCAGAAGTGGAATTGTTGTTGTTGTTTTGATAACCTGGAGGAAAACCATGAATAAAATAGCAAGACTCCACAGTGTGATTAGTCTTGCCACAATTAGTACAAAGCCTGTTGCTGTTTTGTGTTCTTCCTCCACCTCTTCCACGGTTCCTGCCACCTCCTCCTCTACCACGATTAGAGAATTGAGGAGTATTGGTGGCATTTGCTTGAACATTATGTATAATAGGACCTTTACTAGTATCTGAATCAACAATTATGGGAGACTCTAGTTGTCTTTCTTGTTGGATAACCATGGAAAAAGCTTTGGTGATAGTTGGAAATGGATCCATCATCATAATCTGAGACTTAACGTGTGCATATTGCTCATTTAGTCCTTTAAGAAATCTAATTGTATAATCCTGATCTCTATGAGTTCTAACTAGTTTCAGAGCACCACAGCAACATTGAATTGAGCATTTGCAAGATGGAACAGGCCTAAAATTTTCTAATTCATCCCAAACAGACTTTAACTCTGTGTAATATTCAGAAACACCAAGGTTACCTTGAGATAGCCGATAGATATCCTCTTGCAGATCAGCAATACGGAACATATCCCCCTGGTCAAAGCGATCATGCAGATCGGTCCATGCCTCATACGCCTTGTCGAAGTACGCAATTGACTTCTGGAGATTTGCAGACACAGATCGTTGAATCCACGATAAGACCATACTGTTGCATCTAGTCCACTGGTTGTAGAGAGGATCAGACCTTGGAAGAGCTTTGAATGTTCCATCCACAAACACAATTTTGTTCTTAGAAATCAAACTGATTCGCATAGAACGAATCCACGGTTGGAAGTTCTTACATCCTTCGAGCACCGGTGTGACGAGAACGGTGGCCGGATTCTCGCTAGGATGAAGGTAATATGGATTGCCATTGTTGGTGGCAAAGTCAGCGTAAGAAGGTGAACTCTGAGTCATCGCAAAAAAAAAATCAAACTGAACAGAAATGGAATCAAGGAAAATTGAAGAAGGAATAGTTGTGGTACTTCAAAGAATTGCGATGAACCAGAGCTCACTCTCAAAGAGTGAGCTCTGATACCATCTTGGTATCCAGACACAAGCACAAAATAAACTCTCTCTTCATTGAATTGAGAATAATGAATATGGTTAGTTACTGTACAGAAAAGAATTGGGCCTATATACAAGCTACAAGTTGCTAACTCAGATCTAACTGTTAACTATACATCTAACAACAAGTTAACTTATGCTAGTTAGCCTAACCAATGTGGTTAACTCTATACAAAGTACTATACTCCAATAGTTACTGAATAAAGGCAACACCAACTAACATCAAACATATCACAATAAATAAACAGCATCAAACCACAAAGAAAGAAGATGGAAACAAACGAAAAGAGAAAAAATATAGTGATTTCTTTTTGTAGACAACAATTAAACATGCTAAAATTAAACATGTTAAAGTCGGTGGTGGACCCAGGACCCTGGGGTTGGGGGTGTCAAATTTTTTAAATACACAATTTACTAAAAATATAATTAAAAACAACTATAATATATTTAAATAAATAAATTATACCTTTCATAATTGTCCTCTACGTGATTTCATATTCTGAAATCGTTGAATAATAAGCTCAGAGTCAATTTTATTGAGTACATCACTCTCAAGGTATGTCACTAGACAGTCGTTCATCCATGTATCCCCCATCCGGTTACGCAACCTATTCTTCACAATATTCATAGCAGAGAAAACTCTTTCTACAGTTGCTGTTGCAACAGGCAAAACTAGTGCCAGCCTCAACCAACGTCTCTGAAAGTTGTTGGAGTCCTTTCAAAGAAGCAAATGGACCATTCCTACGCATATCGACGATTTAACAGTCTAGTTGATCATTAAGCACCGCTAACTTAAATGGAGAGAACTCATCTGGATAAAAACTTGCAAATTCCAACAACTTTTCCTTATCAAAAGCAGAGAACAATTTAGATGGATCCAAAGAAGCCAAACAAAGGAGAAATTGAGTATTAATCTCACCAAAACGGACATTAAGTTCCTGAAGCTGCATGTCTATCACAGTATAAAATAACTCAAAACGATAATGATGCTCTGCTGTAATGCCTCTTGGATTACGTACTGATTGCCCCTTAACAAACACATCTTCCATAGCAGGAACAGTATAGAATTCTTATTGTATTGAAAAATGAATTTACTTCTTGCAATAAAGAGTCTCATCCATCCATCATTTCTGAGTGTTTCAAACCCGTCCTTTGTGATGTTAACCAAGTTCATAGCATTAAGAATGTCTTGATCTTTCCTTTGTAATGCTTGTGACAATTCATTTGAAATAGCCAATACATCTCTCAACAAATGCAAGTAGAATACAAAATCAAAACTTTGTAACATAATTAGAAGACCAGATGCATCACCTTTTAACTGTCTACTTTCATAATCAAAGTGGCATAATGAGAACTCAAATGAGTATCAGCAGGTCGCTTAAGACTAGTATCAGCATAATGAGAACTCAAACATTTTAGGCCATTAAATTCACCACTCATGTTGCTAGCACCATCATAACCTTGTCCACAGATTCTTGACATACTAAGTCCATGCTTAGAAAATAGTTCATCAATTGCAAATTTCAATGATGAAGCAGTGGTGTCCTTAACATGAACTATACCTAGAAAACGCTCAACAATACTGCCAATTTTATTAACATAACCCAGAGCAAGTGCCATTTGTTCTTTAGTTGATACGTCACGAGCTTCATCAACAAGAATAGCAAAGAATTCATCTCCAATATTAGCAATAATAGCATGAGTAGTTTCTAATGCAGCAGCATGAGCAATATTTTTTTGGATTTTTGGAGCACTTAATTGATGGTTTTTAGGAGCATTATCCAAAACAACGCTCTTTATCAAATCATTGTGCATGGAAATAAATTTAAGAAGCTCAAGGAAGTTACCTTGATTGATAGAAGTCGTTGACTCATCATGACCACGAAAAGCTAATCCTTGCTTTAAGAGCCAACAAACACAATCAATTGTTGCCTTTAAACGTGTTTGGTATATGTCACGAACTTTGTCAGAATGCCTAGACATCGCGGTGTCAATATGTTGATTTTGTTTATCAAGTCTTGACATTTTCTGAAAGCAATGTTATGAGCACTATTAGGAGGTCCAGCATGAGACGCGATCTTATCTTTCTTGTTCCAACTGTTGAATCCCTCGGTGACAAATGTATCACCACCCCCTTTCTTTCCATAATCGGGCCTAAAGAGATAACAATACAAACAATATGCAGCATCTTTTTCAATGTTGTACTCTATCCAATTTCCAAATTCAGTGAACCATGCCGGAGAAAATCTTCTCTTTGCGCCTCCAATACTTCTTTGTGGAAAGTTGTGATTCTTAGGTTGACATGGCCCTTTTTGCAAATACGCTCTCCGTATCTTATTTTGATCGTTAGGATGATATGTCGCAATTTTTCTTCGCAATCCAGGATCCGATGGCAACTCATCTAAATTAACTTCAACACGTGGCTCTCGTTGTTGTTGTTGTGAGCTTGATCCACATTCATCAATTGATGACCTTGGTCTCTTTACTAAAAATTTATCCATTTGATGACCTTCTTCAAACACACTATTAATACTAATTAGAATTAAGCTAATACTAATTGGGGACTAATACTAATTACCAAAACAATATACCAAAACAATGAGGATTTCAGATTTACCCAAATCAGAAATTAAACACCCAAAATCAGAAATTAAACAATTAGGGTTATCAAATTTCCCCAAATCAGAAATTAAACAATTAGGGTTTTCAATCAAACAATCAAGAAGAGAGAGGAAAAAAGCTCAAAGCTCCATACCTGTGTGTGCTTCACTTCAGTCGCAGAAAGAGAGAAGAAGAAGAAGAAAGCCCAAAGTTGTGCAGTGCTTCAGTAGTTTCGCACGCAGAGAGAGAGAGAGAGAGAGAGAGAGAGAGAGAGAGAGAGAGAGAGAGAGAGTCCAGAGAGAGGGTTGCGATTTTCCAGTGGAGAGAACAGAGAAGAAGAGCACTGCTGTGTTTTCCTTCCACTTTGCCGCTTCAGTTTCGCGAGAGAGGGAGAGAGTGTGTTTGGATAAGTGGAGTGTGGGTCTTTGGTGCAAATGGATGCAAAATTTGGGCTACAAGTGCAATTTAAAATTTTCAGGTGGTGCAAATAAATATTTATATAGGGTGGTTAGCAGAATTTTTTTCCCAGGGGATTCAACTGAACCCCCTGACTACTATGTGGGTCCGCCACAGGTTAAAGTTAAAGAATTTATATACAATATACAACTGAACTTTCAAAAATTATATTTGAAGGCATGGAAGCAAATAGCTCAACTCCCCGGGGAAGTTTAGTTTCAACCATTATAAGTTTCTAACATCAAATTGTTCTTTCCCTTAACAACCCCATTATCCATCAATAAAGTTGAAATGCTCAAGTACACTAATTTAAATAAAGATATAGTCATGATTCGCTACTCAAATAAATTCTTATTCCAGAAAATTCTGAAAGGTATGGGAAATAAATCAAAGCATACTGACATAGATTAATGGAGGAAATCATGCAAATTCATTTGAGCAGGGAAACATCGTTAAACTTAAACCCTCTGTTGGTCATTAAAAAGACAATCTAACTCCGCGCCTTAAAGAGAAATAGAAATAGAAATAGTACGTGTACGTAACACAATCATAAATGAAGTTCGTTTCCCGTGAACGAGTATTGCAGCAAAACAATCATAATCATAATACTAGTAAAATTTCTTGCTAGGACAAAGACATGTGTAAAGAGAGAACCCTCTCCCAAAAGCTTCTTTCATGTTTAGCTGGGAAGAAGCTGCAAGTTACATGTAGGTGTAGTAAGTGAGGAGATGAGTGATTTGGTCTGTGTATTTGCTTTTACTTTTTTACTACAGGAACTTACAACTGCAGGTCACATGTAGGTATAAATACAATTAATAATATATTTAATAATCAAATCAATGTTTAAAGGCAGTTTTTGAAGTGGTATTGTTAGATATTGGTGTTCGCGGGTATAATTTGGTTCAGTTTTGAGACTAAAAGTGAACTGAACCATAAAGTAAAACTACATGCAGTTTGGTTTGGTTTGCTTGACTTCCTAAAAAAAACCCCAACCAAACCAATGCGGTTTGAATTCGTTCGGTTGGTTCGGTTTTTTTCGAGACAAAACATAATAACTAAAATAAAAAATAACTAACATAAATCTTTAAGAAAAAATCTGATCAAATATTGTAATATATAAATTACGACTCTCTTTTAATTCTTTTAAAATAGCTACGGTCATGTTTAAAAGAATTTGAATCAATTTGTTCAAATATATTATTATTTGAATAAATATGTTATTTGACTAAAAATTGCTCTAAATAATGTACAAAAAATTGCTCTAAATTTAACTTCCCTTGTTCTAATCCCAAGTAGGTAGCTCAGTTGGCGAGCTAAAAGATATTGAATGAGTGCACCAAATGAGTGCAAAAAGGAGGGTCTGAGTTCAAACCTCGGAAACCAACATATTCCCCACCCCACTAATATTGCCTATAAAAAAAAATTCTTTTGTTCTAAAAACACGTGTGTTCGATTCTATCATAAATCATAAGTAGCTTTTTATCCCATTCTTTATTTGACAAAAGCTTTTTATCCCATCTTATCAAACATATTTTATTTGATCCACTCATTATAATGCTAATAGAATAATTCTATAAATTTTAAACAAAATTATGATTCAAATAATTCCTACTTACATTCTAATAATTATCTCTATGACATAATTGACATGTGCTTAAAACGTTTTTGTAAACGGTTAATTGTTTTTTTGTTACAATTTTGTCATTATTTCTTATTTTAAAACAAAGTAATTATTATTAAATTATAAACAGATGAACACTATTAAGTTATACTAATTAATTAATAATTCACACCACCAAAAAATTTAATTAATAATTCAAAAATGTTCGATGCTAAGCTAGATTCCTACATCGAGCATGACTTGGATTATAATTGACACCTAAAGCCAATTTTTTTAGTTGCCAACATGAAAGGCCCGAGAGAATGACACTTAGGATTTTTGGCCTTGAGATACCTATTTAAATGTATTATTAATGGATATCACATATAATTTCTCAGCTTAAAGTTCCCTATAATGGTTCAACATTTTGTTTTCCTCGGAAATAGTAAAAAAGTTCAAACAAGTATAATACCGAAAAATGTAAAAAAAAAAAATGAAATAGTACATATGCAAGCTTTAGAGCATATTCTACTTTTTTTTTGGTGAGCAGAGCATATTCTACTTTGAGTTAGAGTCGAGGCACGCTTTCATAAGAGCTACTTTGTGTGTTTAGAAGTTGTAAAACAAAACTCCTCTACCCCTTTCTCTCTCACACCCACTACCTACTCTACTCCACGCCTATGCACATATTTGAGAGAGACCAAAAACATTTTCAAATACACTGTAAATAATATATAAAATAATTCAAATACAATCATGATTATGTCATCGAATTTGTAAAAAAATATTTATAGAAGCAAAGTATTAAAAATTGCTCTAAATTTAACTTCCTTTGTTCTAAAAACACATGTGTTCGAGTCTATCATAATTCATAAGTAGCTTTTTATCCCATCTTTTTATCCCATGTTATCAAATAACAGGTTGAGTCAAGGAATCAATTAAATTTTGGCTAGTAACCGAGCGAGAGTTGAGTTTTAGTTGAATTTGGGCTAAAGTTAGTAAGGAATGTTGTAAGATAATAAGTTTTAGTGTTAGTTGCGGTTTGGTTTGGTTCGATTGGTGGAACAAAAACTGCGGGCCTAATCAAACCGTGCGGTTGATTAAAAAAACCGAATACATTTTGCGATTTGCGGTTTTTTGTGGTTTTCAGTTTGGATTAGTTCAAATTGTAATTTTTTATTTGGTTGGTTCGGTTTTGAACACCCAACTACAACATCACAAACAAAAACAAAAGCTATATGCATTTTGATGATATGTATTTCCTGGCATCTAATGTTTGCCGCAGCAGGGTGGTACATTCGATGTGATTTAGTTTTGTAAATAATAATAATAATAGTAATAATGTGTACTTTTAGTCTTGAGTAACAACACCCATTTATTTATTTATTTATTTAGTTTTGTAAAAAATTGGAGAAACGTATTTTTCTGTAAATAAATAAATCCGGTTTAATTAATAGATAAATCCAGTTTACATTTTTTAAAATCAAATTAATCTATTAAATAAGATAAATCCGTTTTGTTATTACGGTGTCTCTACAATCTTAGATAAATATGTTTTGTTAACGAAGGTGAGTAGATATTTGTGCATATGAGAAATATGGAATAATATATATTTGAGATTTGAGATAGGCTGCATCCATAATTATAAGTTGCAGAAATGAGCTATATGGCCTTTTACCCTTTCGGTACACGTTTTATTAATATATATAAAATAAAATATATAGATTACAAAAATAAAATATAAAAACGACTAGCCATAAGCCACATGCTGCTGCTGTTCAGCACAGAGCCCATGCGAAGAAGAAGACAAAAGAGGCCATTATTTTTGTGGCAGCGTTCACATGTCCGGTTTGAAGGAAAGACCGCATTTCTCTGGATTTAATCTCATATTATTTTGTCGGATCTCGCAGAAGATCACTCTAAGGTCGTTGATGTGCTTGTCATCGTCTTCACTCTTGGCGATTATGTCGTCGAGGTAGACTTCAACACTCTTGTCAATTTGGTGAATAATCCGAAGTAGTTGGTAGATGTCGTCCTTGATCAATATTGAATATTTAGTTTTTAGAAGTTCCTTCCATTTATGAGTATTGAATGTGGTATTTATATAGAGATTGAGTGATGTTCGTTCTGACGATCCTGAGTCGTTAGATCTTGCAGAGGTATCTGAACCGTTGATTGATTGGGCCAGACTTTCTGGATATGGGCTGGTTGGTTATTGGGTCCCGTAGGGGGTGTAAATATTATTAAAACCTTTTCTTATTACCATAACCTTTTACTTTCTGGATATGCGTCGTTTTTTAGAGATTGTTTCGCACCTGAGGGACTCGAGGTGTTTTTTAGAGATAGTTTCGCACCTGATGGACTCGAGGTGGTCATAAACGTTGGCCTATAGAGCAATTTACCAAGACTCGGACCAGATTTAACTCGCCTATAGGCGTATTGGCAGCTGTGGCCAATGGTCGTTCCGAGGATATTTCGACCCTAGAAGACCCGGTCCCTTTGAAACAGTTTACCAAGACTCGGCTTGGATTTAACTGGTAACAAAGGGTTGCGACCATGGTTGGTCGCTTGGGGAGATCCCAAGATCGAACCTGAGGGGCTCGAGGTTCGAGTCTCTTCTGAAGTTGTAAATTTGATTCGTACATTACTGTTTGATGAAATCAAGAATGTGTGGAATATCGAGAAGTTTAGTGATTTATCATTTAAATGAGGAACTCCATTTACAATGATAGGAGCAGCCCTATATGGTGTCATTTTTGGAGTGATTGATACAATTCTTGCCCTTAACTGTAATAAATCTTCAGTTTCGTTGCATTCCAAGTCCTTTGAATCTTTTTCCCTTGGAGGGTCTCTAGGTTGAAGGCTCCTTTACCGGTCTTAGATATAACACGGTAAGGACCTTCCCAATTTGGTGCGAGCTTTCCTTGGGAAGCATTTTTAAGACCAACATCAGCCCTTCGAAGAACCAGATCGCCTAGCTCGAAATCTCTGGGAACGACTTTGGCATTGTACTTGGTTGTTATTCCTTGTTTAACAATTGCTTCTCGGAGTGAGGCTCGACCCCGAATTTCATCGATGAGATCGAGCTCCTCTCTTAAGGCTTGGTTGTTTTCGTTTTGAGTTTTTGGGTTTGCCGTTCTCCAGCCGAGTTCGCCAATCTCGACGGAAATGACCGTCTCGCTGCCGTAAGAGAGCCGGAACGGCGTCTCTCCTGTGGAGCTTTGTTGGGTGGTCCTTTATCCCCAAAGGACATAAGGTAGCTCTTCCACCCAGTTTCCTTTTGCGTCGTCTAGACGTCGCCTTAGGCCGTTTAGTATTATTTTGTTTGCCGCTTCTACTTGTCCGTTGGTTTGAGGGTGTTCAACTGATGTGAAGTGGGGCTTGATTTTTCGGTTGGACATCAGCTTTCTGAAACCCTTGTCAGTAAATTGAGTCCCATTTTCCGTTATCACTACCTCGGGGATCCCGAACCTGCTCATGATGTTTTTCCTAAAAAATTTGAGTGATGGTCGCAGTGATGGTCACCAGGGGTTCTGCCTCTATCCATTTGCTGAAGTAATCGACTGCGACGATTAAGTATTTGATCTGCCCTGGAGCTGTCGAGAATGGCCCCAGGAGGTCTATCCCCCACCATGCAAATGGCCATGTGGAGGACAGGGTTGTTAGATCGGTTGGAGGAGCAATGTGGATGTTGGCGTGAATTTGACATTTTTTGCATTTTTTTACATAAGCACTAGCATCAACCGCCATGGTCGGCTAGTAATATCCGGCGCGAAGAGCCTTTCGAGCTAGAGAACGGGCTCCGAGGTGTTGACCGCAGATTCCCTCATGAATTTCTGCTAGGACATAAGCTGCTTCTTCTCCCTCGATGCATTTCCACAACGGGGAGGAGAGACTTCTTTTGTACAACGCTCCATCAATGACTGAAAATGCAGAAGCCTTCCTCCTGACGAGTTTAGGGTCGTTTGTGTCTGGGGGTTCCACTCCTGCAATGATGTATTCTAAGATCGGGACGATTCAACTGTGAGCTTCTTCAATTATGCAAATGGTCGAGGCAAATTCAGGGTCGGGGGATACACTGGGTTTATGGAGTATTTCCTGGATAAACGTTGCGATTTCCAGGAGTTTTCGTGCTTGCGAGCTTGACGAGGATATCAGCTCTTTGGTTCTCTGCCCTCGGCACGTGTTTTACTTCTAATGTTTCAATTTGAGCTAATAATGCCCGTACTCGAAGTAGGTATTTCTGTAAGATCGGCTCTTTAGTCTCGTATTGGTTGCCGATTTGGAAGACTACCAATAGAGAATCAGTGTACAGTTTTACCTGGGGGACTCGGAGATCGACTGCCAAGCGTAGACTAGCGATGCAAGCCTCGTATTCTGCTTGGTTGTTCGAGGTTGAAAAACTGAAAGTCGGAAAAACTTTGATGATGATGTCGTTCGGGCTTTCTAACATGATAACAGCGCCACTTCCCTTCGGGTTGGAGGATCCATTAACATGCAGGATCCAGGTATCGTTTTCGATGTTCGCTGCTGTCATTTCGGCCACGAAGTCTGCCAGAACTTGCGCTTTCATAGGCGTTCGAGCTTCGTACTTGATTTTGAACTCTGATAGTTCTACTGCCCACTTGATCATTCTACCCGCGAGATCGGGTCTGTGCAGGATTTGCCGGATGGGGTAATTAGTCCGCACGACCACCTGGTGAGCGACGAAGTAAGGTCGAAAACGTCGAGCTGCGATGATGAGAGCTAGTGCGATCTTTTTGACCTTCTGATAGTGACTCTCCGGTCCGTGTAGGGCTTTGCTTGCAAAGTAAACTAGGCTCTGTCCTGTTTTTAATTCCCGCACAAGAACGACCCCTAAGGCTTCCTCTGAGACAGCTAGATATAAGTATAAAGTTTCACCTTTGATTGGTCTAGTCAAGATCGGAGGTTCGGAGAGGGCCTTTTTGAGCTGTTTTAAGGCCTCATCTTGCTCAGTGGTCTAGTTGAAATCCTCTTCCTCTTTTTTAAGCAGCTTGAACAGGGGAAGGGATTTGAACGCTGCATTTGATATGAAGTGAGATAAGGCAGCGATCATGCCGTGAAATTTCTGGACTTCCTTTTTGGTCTTTGGAGTTCGCATTTCTGTTACGGATCGACATTTGTCGGAATTTTCTTCGATTCCCTTTTTTGTTAAGTAGAAACCTAAAAATTTCCCAATTCGAACTCCAAAAGTGCATTTCTCTGGATTTAATCTCATATTATTTTGTCGGACCTCGGAGAAGATCACTCTAAGGTCGTTGACGTGCTTGTCATCGTCTTCACTCTTGGCGATCATGTCGTCGAGGTAGACTTCAACACTCTTGCCGATTTGGTGAATAATCCGAAGTAGTTGGTAGATGTCGCCCTTGATCAATATTGTTCGATCTTGAGGGGGCGATGTTGTACCTGCAAGAATACTCCGACGCTCAAGTCAGTATTTAAGTGAATCAGTGTTTAGTTTTTAGAAGTTCATTCCATTTATGAGTATTGAATGTGGTTTTTATAGAGATTGAGTGATGTTCGTTCTGACGATCCTGAGTCGTTAGATCTTGCAGAGGTATCTGAACCGTTGATTGATTGGGCCAGACTTTCTGGATATGGGCTGGTTTGTTATTGGGCCTCGCAGGGGGTGCAAATATTATTAAGACCTTTTACTTATTACCATAACATAATCCAAAAACCAAACTCGAAAAAGTTGATGAATATTGAGAGTGGTTGTTGTTACGGATTGGCCCAATCCACAATAGTGAGGCCCATAAGCAAAAGCAAATCCATTAACCAACGACTAAGATCTAGGCCCTAGATCGAACGGCTCTGATTCTTTAGGACAACACACTTTTACTCTATAAATAGGCATTCAATGCAATGCTCAAGGTACACACTCTTTCCTACTCTTTACCTCTAATCAGTTCCCTGGCGGACTTGAGCGTCAGAGTGTCTTCGTAGGTACCACTGGGCATGACAACATAACCCGAACCCGCGGGTACCCACCCGACCCCGCCCGGAGTTTGACGGGGAAAACCCGCTTTGACCGGGGACGAGTTTGGGTTCGAGGATGTTGATACCCACCCCGCCCCCGCCCCAAACCCGCTCGACAAAACATAAATTAATTATTTTAATTTATTTCATGCATATTTACTCATTCATTTTGTTTCATAAATTTTGTTTATTTTTAATTTTGATCTATTTCCTATAGAAAAATTTATTTTAATACTTTTAACTTTATTTTATCATTGTATAATTATTATAAATATATTTTTTGTATTTTTGCTATAAATTTGTGGCGGAAACGGGTACCCGCGGGGAACCCGTCCCCGTTTGGGACGGGGGTGGGGGATGTAAAACCCGACCCCGATAGAGGTAGGGGCGGGGACGGGGAATGCCAAACCCGCCCCCGACCCGCCCCGTTGCCATGCCTAGGTACCACCTGCCCCAGATCGGACGCGGAGCTCGGTTGATCAAGACCAACCCCTACCAACTATCTCAGATCGGACCTGGTGTCTAAGATCGGATACAGGTCCAGAGATACAGTACAGAACATTGGTGACCACAGTGGGAGGATCTTGTACTCTAGTTGCTCTCCCATCTCCTTGATTGACAATGGCTCCGACCTTACGTCATAGGACTATCTTGAATGTCGCTGAAGGACCGGTTCTGCAGCGAGTGACTGTGGATGGCGTGGCAGTCACCTTACCCCTTAGCCCGGCGCATGCTCGAAGCTCGGCTACGGCTATGGTTCCTGAGAGTTTAGCCCGAAACCGACTTCCACCTCCCCCTCAGACGGTCCAGGTGTGGATCGATGCTGTTCAACAGCTCGTCCAGTTTTTACATCGGCAAGCTGAGGCCGACCGGCAGGAAAGCCAACGCTACACCTAGTTAGAAGCTAAAAATGCTGAGATCCGGGCCTGTAACATCCCGGATCGGATTTCCTCTCGGCGCAACTCTTCAAGTGGAAAGACTTATGGCAATAGGCGCCACCGATCTCCGGCTCAGAGGAGAGACCGTCATCGCTCTCCACCTCGTCGTAGAGGAGGGCGAGGATCGGAGACTCTCCCAAGTCAGACCCCTGAGGATTCTTACTATCTCGAGGGTTCCCCTCGGCCCAGCTCGTCTCTGTTTTCCTCTTCTTCGAGGCGACGTTCCAAAAGTCGGGAAAGATCCTCGAGGCAAGAACGTCGACGCTCTCGCTCGCGGGGATTCCCTGACAAATATGGCTACCTACGGTCTCCACCTCTGGAGAGGTCGACGAAGCTCAAAGGACCATTCACAGGTAAGATCGACTACTTTTCGGTGCCGAAGCACCTCGAAAAACCCCCTGAAGGTCTGAAAATGCACGACGGGACTGGCGATCCGGACCGCCACCTCGACTATTTTGACACGATGATGCAATATTGGAACGTCCCGGAGGAAATAACGTGCAGAATATTCCCTCTCACGCTTGAGAAGGTAGCCTTGGACTGGTTTAGATCTCTTAAACCAAACACTATCTCTTCCTGGGATCAGCTGGCTAAGCTTTTCTCTGCTCAGTTTGCTCACTCCAAAAGCAAGCCCAAGCACCGAAAAGTCTTAGCGGCCATTCGACAAGGCGAAAACGAGCCTCTCCGGGACTACATTGAAAGATTCAATCGAGAAGCTACTCAAGTCGGACACCTGGACGACTCTTTCCGACTTTATTTTATGGAGGTCGGACTTCGTGAAGGAAACTTATTCCAAACAAGCATCGGAGTGGATAAACCTAAGACTCTCGCGGAGTTCCTCCAGAGGTCTCAGAAGTACATCAATAATGAAGAAGGCGTCAACACAGGAAGGTCACATGTCACCTAGGCCCCGAAATGAGCCTACGGGCGTGATGTAATCCGACTTTGTAAATATTCAACCATCTAATATATATCCCGGCTACGATTTTTCTCACACTGAGTGCTTAGTAAAAGTGAGTTCCAAGGTTGAAGGGAAGGATTTGGGATCGGTCGAACGATCGCCTTAAAATTCCACACTAAACCAGAACCCAAGACACCGAGCTCGACATCGCCAGTGTCCGGGGTAGTGGCGACCCGTTGGGGCGAGTTCAATCCGGTCCAAGCCCCGGTAGACTGTCCCAAGGGCTACGAAGATCTTTGGATTTCGAAGTCGCAAAGATTATTGGCCGAGGCCGCCATTACCCTGAAGGGCGAGTTCTATCCGGGCCGAGTCCTGGTGAACTACCCTGAAGGCGACATTAAACTGACACCTCGAGTCCCTCAGGTGGTCACGTTTTAACACTGCCGAGGCTGGTGGCAGACACCCTCACTGGTATAAGCCTGGCCTCGAAGATTTTTGACAAGACCCGTATCTCGGATGCTCTGAGGCTGGTGGCAGACACCCTCGCTGGTATAAGCCTGGCCTCGAAGATCTTCCGTATCTCGGGCGCTCCGAGGCTGGTGGCAGACACCCTCGCTAGTATAAGCCCAACCTCGAAGATCTTTGACAAGACCCGTATCTCGGACGCTCCGAGCCTGGTGGCAGACACCCTCGCTGGTATAAGCCCGGCCTCAAAGAATACTGTCCTAAAGGCGACATTAAACTAACACCTCGAGTCACTCGGTGGTCGCATCATTTCCCGACACTCCGAGGCTGGGGGAAGACACCTCCGTAGCTATAAGCCCAGCCTTGTAGAAGGTCGCAATCTAAAGACTGAATCCCGGATATTCAGAGGAACCTTGAGTCACTCAACGGTCATCTCTGTCTCGTGAGCACTAGCCCGGTTTCGTGGAGCTCAGACAAGGCTTACAAGTCAAGATCGCCTCACAGGCGTCCCGACTTGGGGGCAACTGTTACGGATTGGCCCAATCCACAATAGTGAGACCCATAAGCAAAAGCAAATCCATTAACCAACGGCTAAGATCTAGGCCCTAGATCGGACAACTTTGATTCATTAGGACAACACACTTTTACTCTATAAATAGGCATTCAATGCAATGCTCAAGGTACACACTCTTTCCAACTCTTTACCTCTAATCAGTTCTCTAGCTGACTTGAGCGTCGGAGTGCCTTCGCAGGTACCACTTGCCCCGGATCGGACGCGGAGCTCGGTTGATCAAGACCAACCTCTACCAACTATCTCAGATCAGACCTTGTGTCTAAAATCGGATACAGGTCCAGAGATACGGTACAGAATAGTTATTGAAGGAGCACCAACATCATTATTTCTCCATATCATAGCTTTAAGTGCTTCTAAGGAAGGCTATTATTGGAGATAAATAAATAAAATGAAATTAATTAAATTCCATTATTGTTTTCGGTTGGTTTGGCAAACTGTCCACTGTGTCTAGGATTTTTAGTAGTGTTTTTATAACATTTTTTAAAATATTTAAATATAAAAAATTATTTTTTAATCCACAACGGATTTACCTATTTATTAGATAAATCCGTTTTGAATATTTTCCAAATAGATTTATCTAATAAATAGGTAAATCCGCTATTATAAATTTACAAAACAGAATTATGTGTTGTTTAGGTAAATCCGGTTTGCAAAAACATAAAAAACGGAATTATGTGTTGTCATTTTTCTTCTAAACGGATTTATCTAATTTAAAGATAAATCCGTTTTGAAAAAAAATGCTAAAACGGATTTATCTTTAAATTAGATAAATCTGTGTGAAGCAATTTAGTAGGGGTAATTTAAGAAGAACAAAAATTGTGGGGGTATGAAGTATAGGTGTGGGGGTACATAAAATAAAACCCAAGTTGAAATTGGGAACAAGGTAAATCCGATCAATCTCTCACGTTGGTTTGAAACATGTATTGTTTTGGTTGTGTGCGGCGGATCCTGAAGTGTTTGGAACATGTATGTATTCTGCTTTCTAGATGACCTTTTTTTTCCTAAAACAATAGGACATCTTCGCCAAAACTCTCCTTCAAGAGTTCAAGTCAGAATTCAAATCAAGGACCTTGATTAAGTTGGAAAATACACGAACCATCTTATCCAAACGCTTTTAGGTTGCCTTCTCGATATCTGCTAAACACTTCTATAATTATTTTTTTACAAAAATACTTATTTAATTTATCCAAGGGATACATTGAAATTAAATACATATTTTTCTAACAAAGGTTCGTTAAGGTGGCGAAAATGCTATCGAAAAATAAATTTTCAAAACTTTTATAGTAATTGGTGAGAAGATTGGTACTCCCAAATCTATGTTTTTTTTACCGTGCTATTGGTGCGCAGTATCCATCGATTTTGTCGGGAATCTGGCTGGCCATGAGTACGCGGATTATTTGTTGGCCTGTGTCGTTTTCCCTCCTCGAAAGAGTTTTTGTCCCACCCAAACTCGAACTCGAGACATTGGATTGGGGCCGCAACCCAATTACTACTCAGACCAACCCTTGTTGGTACATTTCTTTTTTCTTATTATACTTTATTGTCATTTGTTAAATGTATTTATCTATAATTTAGTTTCACTTGTCCATTTGATAGAACTTGAAGTCAAATTTAAAACTTCAAGTTAAAATTTCTCTCATTGATGTGCATAAAAATGTAACTCTCTCTCTTTTTTTTTTCTTCTCACATTGACATTATTGAATTTAAATTAAATTTAAGTTTTGTATTAGTTATTAGAGAAATGTATCAATAAGGGTTGGTTCGAGCGGTAACTAGATTCAGGTTCTACCCCAAAGTTTCGAAATTGAATCTTGTGTGTGGTAGAAACTTTGTTTGAATGGGAGAACCACACGAATCGGGAAAGTCAGATATAAACATGGCCAACCAGGTTCTCCAGTAGATACTTTGCACCAATAATACGATAAATAAAATTTACTAGAGAAAGGCATAAAAAAAGAAGGAAGGGGAGGGGTATTTCATGTATTTAAAAAGTTTTTATTTTTATTAATAATTTATTTATCTTTTATCTAATATAAAACCACAAGAAAATAAAAAACAGGCAACCACAATAAAATACATACACATGTTAGTGTAGTAAAAAACGTAAAAAGATAAGAAAATAATTTTTGCACATAACCTTATCCACCCCCCCTAAGGTTATCAGATAGTCCAAAGAAACAAACAAATCGATTCCTACCTATTCCAAAGAAACAAACAAATCGATTCCTATGTTCTCCATATGTAAAGAATCGATTCCTCTCTTTTTTAACTATCCATAAAATCGATTCTTATGTCTTCTAAAATGATAAGAATCAATTCATCAACATTTTAACTTCATCAAACAATCGATTCATCATTTCTTTAAATGTTTTTTTTTAAAATCTTACGTTTTCCTAAGCCTATAAATAGGCAGATTCAAGTCTCATTTCAAAACACCACAAATCAAAACAATTCTCTCTTCTTCTCTCATTCGAATTTCTAGATCTGAGAAAGAGAAAAATAGAGCTATCACTTTCATATCATTTTCTATAGATCTAGTCACTCATCTCTCTCAGCTATTATATTGTCATACTATTTGAGGTGATTAGATCATAGCTTCTATATTGTAATCTCTATTGTGGGGTCATTTCGAAATCCTGGGAAGCGCTCTTGGGTCTCTCAATCAGGAGATTGAGTTGGTTTGAAATCCTGGGAGGTGATCTTGGGTCTTTCAATCAGGGAAGATTGAAGTGGTATTGAAATCCTGGGAGGTGCTCTTGGGTCGTTCAATCAGGAGATTGAAGCGGGTGTGAAATCCTTAGCTGCGTACTCGGGTTCTCAGTTCGGGGGAATTGAGATTTGCTATTTTGAAGTTGCCTGTTTGTAAAACATTCTTCATATAGTGGTTGTCAGCAAAGTCCAAAGGTTGCAAAACCGGAGGCCGAGGACGTAGGGGTTTTATCCCGAACCTCGCTAAATTCCTGGTGTATCTCTATCCCTCTCTCTTTACTTTATTTACGGTTTATATCTGTTTATAATTATACTATCACTGCGCCGATCTGTTTTTTGTTACGCTGCCTATAATATCTGTCTATCCCGAACTCTGATAATAGCGTAATATTGCACTTTGCCTGATCTGCCTGTTTAGTTATAAATATTTGGTTATAGTGAATATTGAAAATAGTAACATTAGAGTAATATCTCACTGTGACTGATCTGCTGCTTACATACATCATATAAGTTTATATCTCAGATTCCGCATTTGATTTAAACAAGCATTGCAAAAGTTTTTGAAAACCGAAAAAGAATTAAAGTTTTGCACATAACCTTATTCACCCCCTCTAAGGTTATCAGATAGTCCAACAAGTGGTATCAGAGCTAGAAATTGCATATAGAGCTTTACATCTCGCAATTTAAATTCTATTTATCTATCTATGATCATGGGTTCTTTTATGAAAGAGGGGATGTCCTTCAATACGCCACCCCTGTTTGATGGGACTAACTATGACTACTGGAGTAGTCGAATGAAGTGTCATGTGCAGGCTATAGACTTCACCCTTTGGAGGATTATTGTTGACGGACCACTGATTCCTATGAAGATCAAAATTACAAAACCCGGTGGTGCTGACGGAGACACTACAAAAACTCAAGCTACCGGCAAAGCAGAAGAAATTCCAGTTGAAGACATCTACACCATTGATCTAAGCGAGCTGAGAAAGTCCGAGTTAGACAAAATCTCTCAGAATGCTAAAGCTATGAACATTCTTCACCTATCTCTATGTGAAGAAGAATATGGAAGGGTAAAAGGGTGTCAGACAGCTAAAGAGATCTGGGACTGCTTGGAAGCTACACATGTCGGTACAAGCCAAGTAAAGGATACAAAAATCAGAATCCTCACTTCTGAGTATGAATCATTCAAAATGAAGGAAGGTGAATTTGTTGCAGCTATGCACCAGAGACTGAATCTGATTGTGAACAACCTAAGGGCACTGGGAAAGAGGTATTCTACAAAAGATATAAATGGGAAGATTCTTGCATCTCTGACTGGTGAGTTCTTTCCAAAAACTCGTGCAATCACTGAAGCCAAAGATATTGGCACTCTGCCCCAAGAAGACTTGATTGGGTCACTTCTTGCATTTGAGGTGGTATTGGCTGCTAAGAAGGTTCAGGAAAAAGAAGTAATAAAAGAAAGAAAGTCTCTTGCTCTTGCTACTAAAACTCCTAAGGTAGCAAGGAAAGAGGTTGAGTCTGATGAAGAAACCGATGATGAAGACATTGCTATGCTTGCCAATAATTTCAAAAAATTTATGAGATTCAAAAAGTTTGGAAAGGGTGATTTTTCAAAGAAGTTCGGGTACAACAAAGAAGACAGGTATGAGAAAAAAGATGATCAACTAAAGTGTTTCGAATGCAACAAACCGGGTCACCTCAAAGCAAATTGTCCAAAGCTGAAATCCAAATACAAACAGAAGAAAACCATGAAGGCTACATGGGACAACACAGATACTGATGGTGATACAGAGGAAGAAGAGGAAGTCGCAAATGCTGTTTGTCTTATGGCAAATGACACACTTGAAGCGACATGGGACAGTCTTGGCACTGATAATGAATCAGATGAAGATGAGAAGACTGACAATGTTGTCTGCAATATGGCAAATGACGCAACTAAGGTAAGCCTTAATTCCTATAGCCTTTCTGATTCTTCTATACATGATGATTTATTTGATGATGCGTGTAGTAGTCACGATTTGAGTGAGGCTTTTGAAGCTCTTTATTTTGAACATGAAACTCTTTTGTTAAAATCTAAGAAATTGACAAAGAGCAACAAAAGCATGCTCACTCAAATTGAGACTCTTGAAAATGAGGTAGTTAAATTGAAGAATGAGCTACATAAAACAAAACCTTTCAACCTTGAGTTTCTTGAGCTTAAACAAAATTTTGAAAAAGTCAAGGTTGAAAATGAATTTTTGAAATAATCTTTGAAAAGTTTGAGGTTGGTGAAAAGACCTTGACCAAGCTACTTCACTCCCAACATGAATATGTTGATAGGAGAGGTATTGGGTACAAATGTAATTCCACCTCATCTGTTTTGAACAAGAAAATAACTTTTGTAGCTGCTACTTCAAGTTATACACCTACTGTTTTCTCATGCACCTATTGTCAAAAAGAGAACCATAGCTCTCTTAGATGTCCTATCCATAAATTATGTGAGCTTGGTACCCTTATACCTGCCTGTGAGAAACCAATGTGGATTGTGAAAGCAAACCCCTTGACGACTAACCCCCAAGGACCCAACAAAATTTGGGTACCTCGTACTAGTTGTTAAATGTTCCTTTTGCAGGTTGGTCCTTCATCTAAAAAGAAAAATGTGTGGATGGTTGATAGTGGATGCTCAAGACATATGACTGGTGATGGTTCACTATTCCTGAAATTGAGCAACAAAGCTAGTGGATCTATAAAGTTTTCCAACAATGCATCTGCTCAAGTAATAGGTAAAGGTTGTGTGGGTAAGGAAAACACAATTAAAATTAAAAATGCTTTATTAGTTGATGGTGTTAAATTTAACTTACTAAGTGTTAGCCAATTATGTGATAATGATTTTGATGTACACTTCTCTGTTGACAAATGTCTTATTACCCATAGAACTTCAAAACTTTTTATCACTGGCTTTCGAGAAAACAATGTATACTATGTTGACTTTGACAATGTAAGTGATGATATTGTATGCATGCCTACCTTGATTGATGATGTGGATCTATGGCATAGACGTTTAGGACATGCTAGTATAGAACATCTATCTAAGTTAAGTAAGAATGAGCATGTTAGAGGTCTACCTAAGTTGAAATATGGAAAAGGCCAATTATGTGATGCATGTCAGCTAGGTAAGACGCATAAAACCTCTTTTAAATCAAAACCTGTTATTTCCACCAAAAATGTGCTTGAATTGCTCCATCTTGATTTGTTTGGTGAAATTGATGTTGTAAGTCTAGGAGGGTCTAAGTATGTCTTTGTAATTGTTGATGATTATTCTAGATATACTTGGGTTATTCTACTTGCAAATAAAAGTGATGCTTTTAACGAGTTTACTAAGTTGTGCAGAAAGTTACAAAATGAGAAAAACTTAGCCATCAAAGAAATTAGAAGTGATCATGGAGGAGAGTACGAAAATTCATCATTCAAGACTTGGTGTGAAAAGTATGGTGTTCATGATAACTTTTCAGCTCCAAGGACTCCTCAACAAAACGGTGTGGTAGAAAGGAAAAATAGAACCATACAAGAGATGAGCAGAACAATGCTGAATGAGCACAACCTTCCCAAACACTTTTGGGGTCATGCAGTGGATACAGCTTGTCACGTGCTAAACCGAGTATACTTAAGGCCATTTCTCAACAAGACGCCATACGAGCTGTGAAAAAATAGATATTTCATATTTCAAGGTGTTTGGAAGTAAGTGCTTCATTCTCAATACAAAGGACAAGTTGGGTAAGTTTGATGCTAAATCAACTGAAGGTATCTTTATGGGTTATTCAAGTCATAGTAGAGCTTATATTGTTTACAATAAAATTGATAAATCTATGCAATAATCTATACATGTTTCTTTTGATGAAACTAACCATTTTGATAAGAAAGTTGATGATGAGGATGGAGTAGTTGAAGTGATCAAAAATAGATCACCTGAATCAAACAATGAAAGTGTAGAAGAAGCTGAGGTGAAAACGAAACCTCAAGAAGAAATTGAAGTGGAACGAGAGCCCCAAGACATCGATGATAATCTCCATGGAAGAACACACGATGATCTGCCCAAAACATGGAAATCAGTTCGAGATCATCCCATGGAGCAAATTATTGGTAGTCCATCAAAGGGGGTAACAACTCGCTCTTCTCTTAATCATTTATGCTTTCATAGTGCTTTTGTCTCTCAAATAGTTCCTAATAATATCAAGGAAGATTTAAATGATCCAGAATAGGTTTTGTCAATGCAAAAAGAACTTGAACAATTTGAACGGAACAAAGTTTGGCATTTAGTCGAAAAACCTGTTGACAGAACCATTATAGGTACTAAATGGGTTTTTCGCAACAAACTTGATGAAAATGGTATTATTTTATTAAACAAAAGCTGTTTAGTTGTTCAAGGTTTTAACCAAATCAAAGGGGTGGATTTTGAAGAAACTTTTGCTCCAGTGGCTAGAATGGAGTCCATTCGTATAATATTGGCATTTGCTAGTTATATGGACTTCAAACTACACCAAATGGATGTCAAGAGTGCCTTCCTAAATGGTATTTTAGAAGAAGAAGTATATGTAAAACAACCCCCTGGTTTTGAAGATTTTAAAAACCCAAACCATGTTTTCAAACTTGACAAAGCTCTTTATGGATTAAAGCAAGCCCCTAGAGCTTGGTATGAGAGGCTAAGCAAACATTTAACTGCCAATGGTTTCAAAAAGGGTAAGACTGATTCTACCTTATTCCTTAAAACCAAAGGCAAACATATCATTGTAGTTCAAATTTATGTTGATGATATTATCTTTAGGTCTACTATAATGATGATCTGTGCAAGGAATTTTCTGAGATGATGACTAGTGAATTTGAAATGAGCATGATGGGGGAGCTAAACTTCTTTTTGGGACTTCAAGTAAAACAAATGAATGAAGGAATCTTCATATCTCAAAACAAGTTCTCAAAGGAGCTACTAAAGAAATATGACATGAGTGATGCAAAGGAAATTGGCACTCCTATGGCGACCGCCACAAAATTGGACAAGGATGAGCAACGTAAACCTGTGAATGAAACCATGTATCGAGGTATGATTGATAGTCTATTATACTTAACTGCTTCTCGTCCTGATATTATGTTCACTGTCTGCCTGTGTGCTCGATTTCAAGCATGTCCAAAAGAATCACATTTAAAAGCTGTAAAAAGGATTCTTAGATATGTTAAGGGGACCACAGACTTTGGTTTGCGGTACCCGAAATCGAGTATGTTTGATTTAATTGGTTTCTGTGATGCTGATTTTTCCGGTTGTACTTTAGATAGAAAGAGTACTAGTGGAACTTGTCATTTCTTAGGTCCTTGTTTGACTTCCTGGTCTAGTAAAAAGCAGAACAGTGTTGCTTTATCCACCGCTGAAGGCGAATATGAGGCGGTTGGAAACTGTGTTGCACAAGTTCTGTGGTTGAAACAGACTTTGGAGGATTTTGGTTTGCTATATGAAAATGTGCCTGTTTTGTGTGATAACACTAGTGCTATTAACATTGCTAAGAACCCCATTCAACACTCTAGAACAAAGCATATAGACATAAGACATCATTTCATTAGAGATCATGTTTCTAGGGGGAGCATAGCATTGAAGTTTGTAGGCACTGATGACCAACTAGCGGACATCTTCACTAAACCCCTAGCCGAAGATCAATTTTGTAAAATCCGTAGAGAGCTAGGGATGCTTGACTTTGCTAGTTTATAAAGTGCTTATGCTTAACTGTATGTGTAACAGCTCAGGTCCAACGCATTGGCCACCCCAGCACTATTACATCACGGTCTTCTCTACCCCCCTTGTAGAATTTTTGCCTTCCGTGGGAATCAAACCTTGCACCTGAGGCATAAGTGCAAGTTAAACACACCTCCCACTACCAATTGAGCGCGCGCTCAATTGGTAGTGGGAGGTGTGTTTAACTTGCACTTATGCCTCAGGTGCAAGGTTCGATTCCCACGGAAGGCAAAAATTCTACAAGGGGGGTAGAGAAGACCGTGATGTAATAGTGCTGGGGTGGCCAATGCGTTGGACCTGGGCTGTTACAGTATGCATATGCTTGACTTTGCTCACCCCCCTCCTTTTTGATGAAAACAAAGGGGGAGAGAATATGCATGTTATAAGATAAAAGGAAGAAATAAATAATTGCTGCTATCCTGCTGCTGTGCTGTTTATTATGTTATGCTTATGCTTAGGGGGAGCTTCTGCCATTGTTTCTTGATTATGGCCTCCCTATGCATAATGTAATTTGTTATCATCAAAAAGGGGGAGTTTGTTGAACCAAGGACAAACACTCTTTGTTTTGAATGATAACAAATTACATCTTGTCTACTAATGGTTGCAGCTGTATGAAAGTACAAGTTCAAGTTGAATAAAGTACAGAACGGGAATCAAAAAGCATGAAGCATTAAAGTGGAGCAGCTTGGAGAAGAAGCCACCTTTGAAGATGAAGACCTAATTGTTTATCCGCTTTCTTTAGGACACAGTGTAAGGTCCTATCACTTAAGGTCTATGACATTTTAGTAGCTGAGAGATGATTTTTGAAAACATGCATGATGCATCAAAATTAGGGTTTGAAAAAAATATTTTTGCATGCATGCATGCATAAGGTGGCACCTAAACCTAAAAACGATTTTGTGGAAATCAAAAAAAATCAATTTCTATTTTGTTCCAATGGCCAAGAATCGATTTATACTAATTTATAAAGGCTATGAAATCGATTTTAGGCTCACCTATAGGCCAAGAATCGATTTCCTTATCCTATGTTTGAAGTATGTAATCGATTTCTACATATCCTCAAGCCAAAGGCGGATTTGCGTTCGATTTTCGGAATCTGGGTTTGGTTCTGCGATTCGGTTCTGGGTTCGGATTGGCGTTCAATTTTCGGAATCTGGGTTTGGTTCTGCAATGGTTGTTGATTCGGTTCTGCGACTGTCCAGCGATGACTATTTCAAAGCCGAAGAAGAGGAGAGAGCGCGACCGCCGCCGCTGTGGGCTTCTTCCCACTTACAATCTGAGTCTCCGTCGTCCAGCGATGGTGGTTGATTCGGATTTGCGTTCGATTTTCGGAATCTGGGTTTGGTTCTGCGATGGTTGTTGATTCGGTGCTGGGTTTTGTGCGACTGTCCAGCGATGGTTGTTGACCGGATTTGCGTTTGCGATTCGGAATCTGGGTTGTGCGATTGGTTCCGCGTTTGATGATCTGGGTCTCAGCGTTTTGTTGTTCTTTCCGTGGGTCGCAAAGTGATCTTGCTTCCTCTATGCCGTTCATTATCTCTGCCCCGTGGCGTTGCTGGTTTGGATCTGCTTTTTGGTGGATCTACGCGTTTTAGGAGGTACTTGGTGTGCTTCTGTTTCACGGTGGTTTGATGATTTGAGCGGGATGGTGGCTAGTGGATCGCTCTTGGATCCGCGGTCACGGCAGCATCCGCCTCCGAGGCCGCTTTTTCGTCTTTTGTCGCCGGCACTAGCTGAATGTCGCTGAGTAGCGTCATGCTTGGTTGTGTCACGGTGTTGGCCGGTGGAACAACACCGCGGTGGTGGCTGGTGATCGACGACCTCGGTCAAGCTCGGTTGTGTTGCGGTGTTGGCCGGTGACACAGCTTCACGGTGGTGGCTAGTGTTTCGACGCCGGAAGACAGGGGTGTGCTGATTCGGTGGGTGCCCTGACTGCTGTTTGCAGTTCTTTCTGACGGGCTCCTCCCCTTTGCCTTCAGCTCCTGAGCCCTTCCCCTCTCCTGGCCTCCACCTCTAACCTCGATCAGTTTTAGTGTGCTTAATGTGAGGACAGTGAGGTGATGCTGGGTGTTGTGGTGTGGCTCTCAATTGGCGGTGGGTGGTGGTGTGTGGGGGTATGCAGGTGCTGCCCTGCTTCAGAGTTTGGGTCCCTTGATTACAGTTAGCAGTTCTCTTCGCTGGGCTCCTACCTTTGCCTTCAGCTTCTGAGCCCTTCCCAATCGTCTCTTGGCCTCCATCTCTAACCTCGATCTTTGGGAGTGCGCTTAGTGTGAGGATAGTGAGGTGATTATGGCTGTGGTGGTTTGGAGTGTGTGCGCAGTAGGCAGTGGGTGGAGGTTGTGGGGGCTATTCTGGTGTTGCCCTGCTCTTTCTTGGGCTGTCCTGGTCGCCTTGGAATATCTTTTATTAAAACTCTTTGGTTGTTTATTTTAGGGGCATTTGTTGGGCTCTCTATTATTGTTTTCATTGCCAAGGGTTTTGGTCTAGTCCCCCCTTGTGTTCTCATGTCTTCTCTTTATTTTATTAATAAAAACATTTAATTGTGGCTTTAAAAAAAAGACTATGAAATCGATTTTCAAGCAATCCTATAGGCTATGAATCGATTCCTCCTCATTTTAAACAAAGTCAAAATCGATTCCTACCCTATTCAGGATGTCCTAAAAATCGATTCCTACCTATTTCCAAAGAAACAAACAAATCGATTCCTGTGTTCTCCATATGTAAAGAATCGATTCCTCTCTTTTTTAACTAGCCATAAAATCGATTCTTATGTCTTCTAAAATGATAAGAATCCATTCATCAACATTTTAACTTCATCAAACAATCAATTCATCATTTCTTTAAATGTTTTTTTAAAATCTTACGTTTTCCTAAGCCTATAAACAGGCAGATTCAAGTCTCATTTCAAAACACCACAAATCACAACAACTCTCTCTTCTTCTCTCATTCGAATTTCTAGATCTGAGAAAGAGACAAATAGAGCTATCACTTTCATATCATTTTCTATAGATCTAGTCACTCATCTTCAAAGGTGGATTCTTCCCCAAGCTGCTCCAATTTAATGCTTCATGCTTTTTGATTCCCGTTCTGTACTTTATTCAACTTGAACCTGTACTTTCATACAGCTGCAACCATTAGTAGACAAGATGTAATTTGTTATCATTCAAAACAAAGAGTGTTTGTCATTGGTTCAACAACAACAACAATAATAATAATAATAATAATAATAATAATAATAATAATAATAATAATTAGTAATAATAATAATAATAAGGCTAAAATATCATTTTGGTCCCTGCAATTACAGCGATTATCCATTTTAGTCCCTGCAAAAATATTTTTTTTAAAAAGGTCCTTACAATTTTTTTTAATCCATTTTGGTCCCTGATGCCATTTGTAAGCTTATGTGTCACTTTGTTTGTTTTTCAGATGATGTGGCTTATTTTAATGATGCTGACATGGATATATTGTCCATGTGGTTTGCCTCATTAAAAAAACTCTAATCCCTAAATTAATCTCAATTCCTTCTCCCCAATTTCATCTCTCTCACCCTCTCCTTCAACACGAGAGCCTTTGTCTCGCCTCTTCTCTCTCTCAAAGAATCAATTTCTCCTTTAACACAACAACGTATCTCATACCAAGAGCAATAAGCATTACGCTAATCAAGTTACCATTACTAATCAACACCGAAAATGACAGATAACCAAAAGCAACAGTAAATGAAAACCTAAGGGTGTGTTTGGGAGTTTGGAGGGGAGGGGAAGGGAGGGGTTGAGACTAATAGTGTAAATTCTTTAGTAATTGGGAGAAAAATTATCTCCCTAAACCCCCCAAACCCCCTCTCCTAGTTTATTTTTGGAGCCCCTCCAAACTCCCCCAAATATGGAGGGTTTTGGAGGGGCTCCAAAAATAAACTAGGAAAGGGGTTTGGGGGGGTTTAGGGGGATAATTTTTCTTCTCATCACTAAAGAATTTACACTATTAGTCCCAACCCCTCCCCTCCCCTCCCCTCCAAACTCCCAAACAGACCCTAAAAGAAAGATTCAGAGCAAACAAGCATGGAATCAGAAACATTCATTATCAAAATCATACATTCACCTCGAAATCAAAGAGAATATCACATACGGAGGAACCATCAATTTTAGTATAGATGCGGAAAAACGGGTCAAAATAACCCAGCACGGAACCCGGTTTGATCTTGAGATATAGGCAACGAAAAATTACAATCTTATATGGGTTAGAATCGCAATTACCAGGAGTAATCGAAGGAGTGCACCAAAAGAGTGCAAGAAGGAGGTCTCGGGTTCAAACCCCGGAAACTAACATTCCCCCACCCCACTAACATTGCTTATCAAAAAAAATTATATAAAATAGTTGTATCAGTACCCCGTAATTCTTCAACTCTACTGTATAAGTGTCTATTGTAAAAAGTAGCGGACAACGGTAGATAGCAGATGAACGGATAGCAAATTATGTTTTTGGTAAAATTAACGCTTAAAGTCCAATAAATATAAAATGACATCAAAAATTAAAATTTAAATTTATTTAGTTTAATTTAAGAGGATAAAGAAGAAATTTAATGGGGTAAAAAAGATAAAAAAGAAGTGAAACGATCTACGCTAGAAGTAGTGTATCAAAAACGCTAAATACCGGTGTTTATCAAAGATATTTATTCATCATTTTCTAGTCACATCTACTATTTGTTAATAGGTGGAACTTGCCAAAAAGAGCTTAATTGAAGTTTTATGAAATTTTGTTTTTGGTAATATTTATTTATGAAATTTAAAGAAATAAATTGTTCGGGAATAATTTGGCTATTTGTTTTTGAAAACTGATGCTGCGCGTTCTCCGTAGTAGGCTCAACGCTCCGTTTCATTCCTCACACACAAAACAAAGGAGAGCTTTTACTCCGGCGGGTAAATCACCAAGAGTGACGGCTTAATTTTTGGAAGGTATTTCTTTCTCATTTCTTGAATTGATTTTACTTTCTAGTTTCCCCTAATCATTATTATTCCCATTCGACTTTCTAGGTTTCCTCGATTGTTTTCCATTGCAATGTAGTAACACGTTTTTGTACAATTTTAAAAACTCAAGCCGAAGAAAATCATTCCATTTTTCTCCTCATGATAAACTTGCGGACATTTCTTTTGGTCTTGAGGAAAAGTATCTTACTCCACAGTAGGATTTTATAGCGATACTGCATTGTGATCTATCATTTAGATCAGTGGTAGTTTGTTCAATGGATTTTTTCTGCAATATTTTGTTCTGCATTAAAAATAATTGGAATCTGATATACCTATACATTTAAATTGATGAGTGTGTGTCCCTCACTTTGGTTGCCTTGGCAATTTCCACGACATTGGGATGTTGGCTCCCTGGTCTGAACCCGAGTGTGAGCGGTGGTAGTGTGTGTGCGTTGGGTTTATTTGCAATTTCATCTAAAGTAGACCAAAAAAATTGAGGAGAGTCTTGTTTTTGTAGTGGCATCTTCTTCCAAAAGTAAAGTTTAGCAGCTGAGGTAAGGTTTAGACATTTTAATTTAGTGTCTTATTTGAATTTCAATTTGTTACATGATTTTTTTTCCAAATAATGGGGTATATTAATGATGGCATATAGATACCCCATTGTACATGACACACTGTTTTATTCAATTTTTAAGCCCCTCCGCTGAAAGTGTTAACGTTTAATTTTTTTTCTTCTTTAATTAATCCAAATTTGTGTCCTTTGTTCTAAGTTTGAGCTTATGTTTGTTCTTTGTGTGGTTAATTTTGTTTTTTTGTGACACGAGTAATTTATCCTTTATAAATATTAATTTGGAAAGATGTAGGCAAGAGTGGTAAATAATTTCTTTCTAATTAGCATTCTGTGCCTTCATTAGTTAAAAACAAAAATATACTTGGTAACAGTAGCTGGATGGTATTGAACATGACTGGCTACTATTTTGTGATGCTCATTGGTTCATCCTAAAACTTGAGAGGTCTAGTGTTCCTTGTTTTTGTCAAACATCTAGGTTTTGTACCAAATGAACCAGCTGGTGGTTGATTTCAGCTACCCCATCATTGACTTCATTTGAAAAATGATCTTGTTTAGCCATTGAATTTTATATACCTCAGTCTCCCTGTAGTTATTGACAGACACCTTTAATGGTCCAACATAGTTCTCAAACCCAGGTATAGTCGGTCATAGCCGAAAGAATATCATCATTAATTGTTAAATGCTTCAAACTTCAAATCTCTATAGATAAATATCCATTAAAAGTTTAGTTGATAATTGTTTACATAGATTCAAGTGGAATCTATTGCCTTGGCTGCAGTGGAATCTTCTAATCATAGAGACGCTTTATTCCAGTGGTAAAGTTTAGCAGCTGAGGTAAAGTTTAGGCCTTTTAATTTTGTGTGCTTAAACTTTACTACCACACTCCTGCAATATTCCGTTTTGAATCAAAAATAATTGGGATTTGATATGCCTATGCATTTAAATTGATGAGTCTCTTATTTGTATTGATGTTGACTAACATCTTTTCTCCTTTGTTTTTGACAGGTTCCAGCAGTAAAGTTTTGCAGCTGAGGTAAAGTGTAGACCTTCTAATTTAGTGTGCTTGACATATTTATAGATATATGTCATAGGAAAGACACAAACCAAGTATTCGAGTCATTCAAGGCACATGATAATAGAGGTCAAATCTATATGGCAGATTTCAAAATTTTCCTTTAAAGAGGTTCTTATGCATGAAAGTAAATAAGAGATGTATTTCCTTGTTTTTATGTTCTCTTGTGAATCTATGGTGGTTCTTAGGCCTGAGTAGATGATAGGTACCAGAATTTCTCATCTCTCAAATAGAAATGTAAAACTGTGTATTAATGAAATAGGGCTGAATCAAAGTAATTCATGACCTTGGAAACAGAATTACACAGATGCAAAATGCAGAATAATAGAGAAGAACACTCTAGGCATACTATAGAGACCTAATCTCTCCCAAAGACTCTAGGTCTATTTTCAATTCTTACTTGCCTTCTAATTTCCCTCCCACTACTATCTATAACACTCAACTAATGCTCACATTTTCCCTCCACTTTGTCACATCAGCAAGTGGTAACAACAAACTCTCATTTCCTCCCCCTTACACTTTATTTATTTTAGGATCCTATCAGTAGATATAGAATTTGACTAACTTTATTATGGTAACAACTATTAAAGTTGACTTGTTCTTGGGTTCCTTTATTTTTTCTAATTGTTGATATCCCTTTTTATATCATGATTTTTCCTTAATATGTGTAGATGAAGACAATAGATGAGATGACGATCTTGCCGAACACGACGAGAGTGAAGCACAATGAGAGTGAAGACGAAGACAGGCTCAGTGACTTACCAGATTGCGTTCTCCTTCACATTTTGTCACTTTTGGACACCAAATACGCCGTTCAAACTTGCATTTTGTCCTCAAGATGGAAGCATCTTTGGAAACGTCTTCCCGCCCTTATATTACGTACCTTTGAATCCTCAGCTCGTAGTTTCACCAAATTGTTCTCAACTTGCAATAGTTTCACCAAATTTGTTTCCAGGGTTTTATCTCGCCGGGATGGCTCAACCACACTATACGCTCTCGATTTTAATCGTACCGGTTATGTGGAGCTTCCCCTACTCAAAAGAATTGTGAAATATGCTATTTCACACAATGTCCAGCGATTAGGACTCTCTGTCCTTTGTGATATTGAACACATTCCACCCTGCCTTTTTTCATCTCAGACTTTAACACATCTTAAACTTTCTGTTTGCCCTAGGGGTTTTGGGGAAACTTTGTTTCCAAAGAATTTGAATTTGCCATCATTAACATGTTTGCATCTAGAGTTTTTCACCTTCTGTGCCGGCAACAATGGTTGTGTCGATCCCTTTTCGGCCTTCAACAGGCTCAATAGTTTGGTTATTTACAGTTGTGGTGTGAAAGATGCTCCAACCCTTTGTATATCAAGTGCGACGCTTGTTAATTTAACTATGCATAGTCACTCTCGTGACTTTGACAAAATTGAGCTTTGTACTCCGAATCTTTGCACCCTCGCCTTTTCTGGTACTCCCTGTCAGCAACTGTGTGGGAGCAATCTTTCTTGTGTTAAACAAGTAGATATTGATGTGGATTCATATTATAAACCACTTCCTTTGTTGCTACTCACGTGGCTGCTAGAGCTTGATAATGTAAAATCATTGACAGTCTCGGCAAGCATTCTTCAGGTAACCTTAACTGGCCATTTTTTAGGCTTTATGAATTGCAATATAATAAATTTTGTCACAAAGTTCATTGACTTGCAATTTACTGATCCTAATTCACTCTCATCCTTCATTGGTTAGGCTCTCTACTTATATCCTGACGATTTATGGAAGCTTAAGCTCCCTTCCTTGCGTAACTTGACATCATTGAAAGTCAAAATGAAACCACTTGAATATGGATTTTGTGTGGCTCTTAGAGATGCCCAAATACAGAAAGCAGCTGCCAAGTCATGGAAAGAAGCTGCCAAGTTACGAAAAGCATTTAGAGCAACAGGATTGGAACCATCACCGCCATTACCTGATGGAATAGTGGACTTTTTGCTTCGAAACTCGACTTCTGCAAAAGTCAACATTCTAGATTGCTCGAGGTGAAATGTTCATTCAGCTTCTTAAAGAGAGATTGTTATAAATAATTGGTTTGGTTTTTGATTTCTGTTACGTTTCTATTTTCCCATGTCTCTTTGGTTATGTCAAATATTCGGTGGATAAATGACAAGTCCCTTGGCTACAAATTGTATATGTTTACTAACATGATTGTGTCCACTGTCCAGTCTCATATTTCGTATATTCTCTGTAATAACTAATAAAGATTGTGTCGGTTGTATGAAAACAAGAAAGATGGGAAGAAAGATTGTGTCGGTTTTAAAATTCAGTCATTGTAAGATTATTTCAAATTTTTCCTTTTTCTGTAAGTTCTCGTTGAAAAAGTTGTCCAGACAAACTTATAGTATTCTTTATAGTTGGTCGTGTGAATTGCTTAGTCAATAACTAGTCCTTAAAGGTTGAGATTGATAACTTTATCTGTGCAGTACCAAAACAAGAGGAAGAGACATCAGACCAGCTTTAATTCATGAATGAGGACTTGTCAACACTTCCTATTGCAATGTCTTCTTCTACCTTGCAAAGTTAGGATACTAATTAGAATGTGCATCTCATCCGAGCGCTCTTGGGTTTTTGAATGTGCATCTGAGAAGGGTAGAGGTTTATCTTGGAAAATATGCAGTATAATTTTATGGTTTCCTGTTTAATCTTCCAAAAACCTATTGATACAGCTTCTGGTTTCCTTCTACTTGTGATAGAAGAAAGAGTTTCAAATGGAATCCACATTCAAAACATTAAAACCATACTTTTTCTCATTCAGTTTTCTTTGTTCAATCTTCATTGCTTTATTTTCAACGTACCAAACGTAGTGTTAGTGTATCCCGGAGTAGGGTCTATTCTTTTCCACTAGAGTCTAGACTTGTTGGTTTCCATTTTTTATCACCTTGAAAATAATATCATTTATATAATATTTTTTGGTTAAGACTATTCTTGATTGTCCATCGAGTGTCCTAGCGCTTTCAATAAAAACTAATCTCTGGTCCTGTCTAGAGGCAAATTTTTTGCAATGATCAACACCGAAGAATAGTGTGAACATGTGGGGCGCTATGCATTCCATGATTCAATTAATTTATCTCTACAAGTGAAAAGGTACTCATTAATAAAATTAATTGGACAAGTATAAAAAAAAAAGCTAGTGATGTGTATCCATGGTTGTAAAAGGGTTGTCTTACCTCTACAAGTGAAAAAAATTACAACAAAAATAAATAACCAGTAAGTGGTGTGTAATACATTGCACATTATGCCCGTAGAATTTCATGACATTCAATGTTCACCCAAAAAAAATTCCATAGCATTTAAAATCATTTTTATATTTCATTTATGTCTTGTATAAAAGTGAAAATAATATAACTTTCAAATTATAAGCAGTCATTTACAACTTGATTAAATTTTTAGATGTCTTAAGATAAGCCTCATTATTATTCAATGGTTCGGTTGAGGAGAATTTTTTTTTTGGGTAAACCAATGTATCCTCCACGGCGACTATGGAGACTAATGACATCTCCCAACAAATGTTTTTCCATACGCACTGGTCAGGTATCGAACCTAGAACCTAATGGTTAAGAGACCCAAGTACCTATCACTTGTGCCACATCATGTTGGTTCGGTTGAGGAGAATTTAATTCGGGTATTTCTTTTTTTGAAAAACAAAAATTTATATATATATATATATATATATATATATATATATATATATATATATAGGGTAAAATATGTTTTCGGTCATTACCAAATTGGGTCCTTATAAGTTTAGTTCCTACATTAACGAAATAGGTGTTTTGGTCCCTATCTTATTTTTCCGTTTTCATTATTAATCCTTGGCTAAATCATGCTGATTGGGCACGTGTTTACGGTGATTTTTGGTAAACACCGCTAGTTACAAATTAATGTTGCTTGCAGGATCAACTAGAAAATCCTAAAACATTTGTGTTAAAGTTTTTCCAGAAATTAGGAGTGTTCTTGCGATTTAAACTCGAAAGCATGAAGATAACCGTCGAAATGAAGAGAAAACAAATAAAGATAGAAAATGAAGAAAACCGTCGAAGTTAACTTCAGAAAAGAAGAAATTTGACACGAAGGTGAAGAGAAAACAAATAAAAATGCAGAAAACTTAAGAAACAAAAACGAATTTGCATTAATTGTAAAGAGAATGGTACACAAGTTCATACATTGTTCTCTGACTCGTTTTCTCTATGATGTTGGAAGTTTGAGTTTCAGAATTCTGTATGTGAATTTGTGACTTGTGACCTCTTTTTCCTATGAAAAACTCGTATTTATACTAAGAGGGAAATAATAACCATTCAATGAATTCAAAAACAGTAACTGCTAAGCATTTCGACAACGTAACTGCCACACTCTTTGACAACGTAACTGCCACATTCTTCGATAGTGCTACTGCTACGCTCTTCGACAGCGCTTCCTTGGCTTTGATCTGCTACCAAAATCTTACTTTCTTTCTTGTCGAAATGTTTCCTCTTTAAAATGACAAGCCAAAATTTATTGACGGCATTTAATTGAGTTTGTCGAAAATGCAGACTAACAAATTTCCCCCCCAAAATGGCCTTTTCGACCGAGTCCTTAAACGAAGAAAGAAAATGACGCTTTTAAAATATCATTCGACTACTCCATATCAAATCTTGTGACGTCATCGCTATCATTATTCAGAATTGAAGAGACATTTTCAATGAAAAGGTACTTTATGGCACCACTTTACAGAAACACCGCGCCACGTTTACATGGGAAACTGCTACGGTTTCCACCATCCCACGTTCTCCCATAACTGCCATGATCACCCCACATTTTTTTTATATTTCAGACATGGGCAGCTATAAAAATAACTCACACCTTTTCATTTCACTCTTTCTCACTCCCTCTCTGCTTCTGCGAACCCTTTCTCTTCTTCTTCCTTGCGAAGACCAGTGTTACGCACCAGATAGACCTCTAAAAACCCCTTTTCTCTAGCGATTCAACACCCAAATTGCTGCATTCTTCTTCAATGGCTTCGCAATCCAACACTTCCAACGTTCAAGCTCTTGGAAACCCTTCTGCTCCAAAACACGTGCCTGAGCCTGATTTTGCTGACGAGAGAGCTCAAATATGGAAATCTCAGGTACTCATTCCTTCTCATCCACCTAATAAGTACGTATTTCTTGGCCCACTTCCAGAATCACAAGATGATTCTCCAAAACTCCAAGAAATCTTCCCTAGTTATCATAAGTATGAACCTAGGATTTTCACCAAAGGGCCATATGTTATGGATTTTATGAATAACCCTAACAGAGTCTTTAGATCTTCCCCACCTATCGAGAGTGAGCCTTATCTTAACTGGCTTGATAAGATTGAGTCGAAGAAAGCTGAAACTTGGAAAAAATTAGGCATCTTCGACCTAATTCAATTGTCTAAATATGGGCCAAAGTATCAAAGCCCAATGCTCATTGCTGCGATTCATTTTTGGGAGCTAACCACCAATAGCCTTCACCTTAAGTGTGGCATGCTCACTCCTACTCTTTTGGATGTAGATGCCATCACTGGTCTTAAGCCCACAGGTGAAACCTTCAACCCCAACCACACTGGCACTTAATACCAGTTCGACTTCAAACGCGCCACCTACAATGGGTATATTGAGGACCATCACATCACTGATAGTGCAGAAGTTTATGATACAGAGCACATTGCTTTCCTCACTTTGTGACTTTCTTTCTATGTCTTTTGCTCTTCGTCACTTCAGGTGGCTAAAATGTTTATCAATTTAGCCATTCAAATTCATGAAGGTCGGAACATCTGCCCCAGCAAATTGATTTTAGGAACCCTCTATGAAGCTTTAGGACAAAGCTCTTTTAGTTTAAAAGGACTTGAACCCAAAGCCAAATTCTTAGTTTCAGGACCCATCTGGCTTTTCCAATTGTGGCTTATTGCCACATTTGAGTCGAAACTTAATTATTATATTCCTGAAGACTATGTCGAAACAGTTGACCATAGAAGGGTCGAAGGAATAAGATCCTCACTCCTAAGACCTAGGGAAATTGGGCAACCCATAGAGCAACTATTTTCAGAAGCCTTCAACATGTTTTTGAATTGTACTGCTTTTGTTCCTTCGATGGCACCTTTTGCTATCTGGATTTATGGGCCAGAATGGTTCACAAAGGAGTTTCCTGCTGCTTCTCCTGTGGACGAAGAGGAAATTAATAAGATATGGCAAGCATTCCTAACTCCCACTTTCCTGTCGACGAGAATCTCTACCAATAAATCCAAGATTTTCTTTGTAACAGAGGGGTATCAGCCAAATTTAGTTGCAAGACAATTTGGGCTATGTCAGCCTCGATCTAATCCTTTGTATAAATAAGGTGAAAAAAGACTTAAGGCACCCTGAGAACGAAGAGGATTTTTGGCGACGTCTCGACAACGTTGTTAAACAATCCCCTACCTTCGTTCCCATACCGTTCGAACCATGTTTTGCTTGCACAAATGAATTTTCTGAGTGGTGGAGCCAATACTACAAGTCTAAATATGGTGTTGTCGAAAAATCCACTTTGCTTCAGCAACTAATATCTGCTTTTCCTTCTACGCATAATAAAAAGAAGAAATCCCAAGGTACTCACATTCAAGAAATCCACGCCTTTCAAATTTTCTTTGAAACTGTGTATGATCCAAATCATCTTAGTCGATCTGTTTATGGGGCTGCTAAAATTTTAAAACAAAAAATTATCGAAAAGCTTCCAACAATGGCAATTCCACCTTATGTACAAGATAGATATCTTTTTGCTTTGAATCATCCAGTTAAATTTCCGCCTTTGCCAACCAGTAAACTGGCCTTGGCATTTCGACCACCAATTTCTGAATGGTTTGTGTTTGGTTCGACTATGGAGTTAAATAACTATTTTATAAATAAGACAGCTCAGAAAGTAGTTCCGACTAAGCATGATATATACACGTTTAGAGGTAATCTTCATTTGGACATTCAATATGTTCGAGTCACATCAGCCATCGAAACAGGTGATGTCTAAGACT
This sequence comes from Astragalus membranaceus, assembly GCA_039519185.1. Classification (NCBI taxonomy): domain Eukaryota; kingdom Viridiplantae; phylum Streptophyta; class Magnoliopsida; order Fabales; family Fabaceae; genus Astragalus; species Astragalus membranaceus. The sequence continues at coordinate 187,720,156 of CM076848.1, forward strand.
CTTAGACAAAGTTTCTTAATTTTCTTTTCATGTATGATTTGTACTTACACTTTTGTCGAATATCTGTAGCTGTTTCTATTGCATCTGCTTCGACAGATGACACAACAACAACAACAACAACAAAGACAAAGAAACAAGGTACTGGTGCTTCGTCGAAAAAAGACAAACCTCTTCAAGCAGAGAAACCAGGAGTATCTTTACACTTTCTCTTTGCATCAAATCATTATATTCGTCAACTAATTAATCATTTATTTTACAGAGTCGAAAGAGACCAAGTAGCTCTACCACTACTACTCCTAAGAAAGCTAAAAGGGTCAACCCAGTAGTTGTGAGTGACTCAGGTCGAAACTCTTAACCTCTTGCTTTTTAACATTTATACCTTCTCTTTCTTGTTTATGTTCATATAAGTGTTGAATCTTCAGTCTGATGAACCATTGAATAACCCCAAACAAGTTGAGATTCCTACTTCTCAAGTGGAGAGAGAAAAGAAGAAGAAGAAACACTCACGAGATGTCTCCAAGGTCATTTCCCAACAAATTCCCATCGAGCGACAACGGAAAAAACTAGATAGTGTGCCTAAGGAGAAAGCTCCAATTGTTTCGGAGAAGGTTCCAAAGAAACAACCCCTCAAGAAACCTGAAAGTGCGCACTCTCGTGTCGAGGATAACATATCCAAGGTAATTGATCGAATCTAATCTCTACTTTAAGAGTTTTATCTTTATATGGTGAAAAACTCACTCAGTGCTTATTATCAGGAAAATGAAGCCCCTAACACTGAAACCCAAGCAAGGCAAGCCACGCCTACTTCTACTCTTTCTCCTTCAAAAGAAACAGTAGTCGAAAAGAGTGTTGAGGAAGAAGAGCCAAACCAAGACCAACCTGCCAACATCATTGAAGATACGCCAATGGTCGAAGAAACAATACCGGTTGAAGAAACAATTCCCACTGAAGCTGAAAATGAGGTTTTTGACCACAACCAAGAGCACGAAGGTCACGCTATGGATGTTGACGAAGATCCAAATGTTGGTAATGTTGAAGTCGAAGTCAGCTTATCTTCATCCCCAAACTTAGAAGAAAAAGAAGTAGAAGAGGATAATCTCCAAGAAGATGATGAAGAGGGTGAAGATGACGACGAGAAAAAACGAAGGCGAAGAAGAAGAATAAGAAAGCCATTTTGAGCATGAAGATGAGTCTCCCAAGATCGCTAGTCCTCCAACTACTGTGCCTTCGACAAACACCAGCCTGAGCCAAAGGGAATTATCAGAGCTAAAGAGTAAAAACCCTCTTGAAGCCTTCAAGCTATTGTTGAGTGGTAGGTCTTCGACAGAAACCAAACCAAGCACTTCGTCTGCCTCTGTTGGTGAAACCTCTGAAAGCTTGAAAGAGGACTTGATTCGAGAGCTTCAAACAACACTCTTTGAGGTAGATTTGTTCAAGGCCATCGAGGAAGATCATATGATTATTTTCAAGATCAAAGCTTTGCTCAACAAACTCAACACACCTGGATCCAGCAAATCTCTCATAGGCTTCATAGTCGAATTTGAACCTTTTCTGGAGCAAATTGCAAGAGACTTTCAAAAGAAAAAGAGCGTTGCTGCAAATAAAGAGCGTGAGGCTAAACTTCAACAGGACGAATGGGCAGCAGTCGAAGCGTGAGATGCTAAAATTTCGTCACTGGAACTTCAAGCAGCAAATGATGCCAAAGAAATAGCTGAATGTGATGCTAACATTTCAAAGTACCCGAAACAAATCAAGACCTTGCAGTCGAAGATTAAGGCAGAAGAAAAGAAGAAAGCCACCATTCGAAAGAGAACTCCAGATTCTTTGGAAGCTGCACTTCGATCTGAGATTGGTCGAAGATGAAGCCCTCATTATTGCCAGACTAGATCATGCCAAGATTGTTCTCGAGAAATTCAAAGTTAATTTTATAATTTAAATTTCAGCTTTTCGAATTTTTTATAATCCCCTTTGTACTTCGACAATGTTCTTTGGCATTCGAATTTCAACATGCCATATTTAAGTTTCTTCGCTACTTCTTAATCTTGCGTTATTCTAACTTCTTGCAATATTGGCTTATATCTTTTTAGGCTTAAATATTTTATTTTTTTTGCCTATTCACGCGTTTCTTACTCCACACTTTCGCTCTCCGCACTGAAGCAAAGACTCTGCATCCGCACTATTCCTCCAAGCGTGAGCAACAACCGTCGCCCGTTGCTGATCGTGTCGCCGCCTCATAACACCGATGTTCTTCCAACTCTGCGTCTGAGGTAAGCAATAAGAACACCGTTTCATGCTTAACTTTTTGTTTGACTCAAAGAAACTGTGAGTGAGTTCTGTTGCTGAATAGAATATAAATGATGAATGAATAGCTATTTGTGACTTCTGAGTCGGTACTGTTGCTGCTATGTGTAAACTGTGTGTTGATTTTAAAAGTGATTAAAAAATAGCCATTCTATCCAAAGCACACTTGACTTGATCATATTGAAGTTGGTAATCAATTTCACCTATATTAATTAATTAAACCTATACAGTTTTATTTACAAAAAATAAAACTGTTAACAAATCTGTTACAGTTTGTTATAAACTGTTAAGTGGTTAAATAACTAACTAAAATAGTTTGTTAAATATAACAAACTGAAGTTGGTTGTTTAATAACAACCAAGGGCCTAACAGCTAATTCAGTCTCTGTGTATAAATACAGACCCTCAGGCTATCAATGTATATAGAAAAAATTCTCAGAATTACATTTTCAGAAATAAAGAGTTACATGCATTCTGTTTTAAATCATATACCCAGTCTCTCTGTTCTTCTTCCCTTCTACTACCAACTTTCTGTTCAGGGTCTGTGAGGCTCTGTGTGACAGAATCTTCAACAAGGTGTTGAAGGTGTACCTCATAAGAAAAGAGAAACAGAATTTGTGTTAGCAAAAAGGTTCAGTGACTGAAAAAAGAGAAAAACAGAGAAAAGTGAGGGAATAGATTTACCTGTTCTCAAGGGAGAACTAAGGCTGTGTATCCATCTTCAAGTGTGAAGTTCAGTACTCAGAAACATAGAAACAGTTCAGAATCAGTTTCCAGCAACAAGATTGTTAAAGATTTAGGCAAATCAAAATCTAAGGCAACAGTTTTACCTAGTGAAAGGTCCGCAACAAAACCTTACAAGCAGAAAGCCTGAATCAGCAGATTAAACGTTAGGGTTTACTGTTTATCACAAGAAACAGTAAATCTATAACTAAGAAAAGCAAGAACAGAGTTTCTACCTGGTTTGATGAGCAGATCGTAGCCTACTGAGAAGAGATTCACGAAGATCTGTACCTGTAACAGAAAAGAAAAGCTAGGTTAAAACTCTAACCTAACGAAGGTGCGTTTTATCAGTAAAAGAATCACACAAGAAAGAAAGCCAAGTTAAGATCTACCTTCGGTTGAGCTTTGATTGTGAAAATCAGAGCACAAGTTAGAAGATCTCACTGAGCGAAGAGTCGCGAAGTGAGAAGGTGTTTTTCGTAGTCTCAGAAGCTACGATTCAGGTTCAAAGCAAGAGAGCTTTGGCTCATCATCATCAGCTATCATCATTGACTGAGAAACGATAGCCAACGCAGCTTCAATCACCGGAGATCAGTGAGAGCTACGGTGGCTAGGGTTTCGAGGAAAGAGGAGAGAAGAAGAAGAAAGAAAGAGCTACAGTGACAGAGAGAGCTTCAGCTGAAGCAAAGCAGGTGTGAGTCACATTGTTTTGTCAAAAGAACCGGGTTAGAACCGGATCCGAGGAGAGGATCCGCGTGTTGCTACAGTTCAGCTCCACTGGGTTCCGCGTGGATCTTTATCAATCCAGCAACAAATTCAGTAGTGGGCTTTACTCTCTGCACCCCTTTCTTGATAATACTACCTGCACATTAAAATTTTGAAAAAAAATCAACATGGTATATTCAGAGCAATAAACGATCCAGGGCAAAAAAACTACTCTACTCTACTGTTTTTCTTTAGATTGTTCCTTAATTCTTTCTCTCTAAAACACTTACACAGTGAGAAATTGTGTAAGTGTGTGTTTACTAATCTTTCAGTTTGTGTTCTAAGTGCAAAGCAGGATGGCTAATACAGGAGGACAAGACAGCTATGTTCCCAAACTCAATGGGAAAGACTATGAGACTTGGTCTATACAAATGAGACCTGTTCTTGGTGCTCAAGGATGTCTGCATGTGGTAAGACATGGCCTTACACCTCTAACAGGAAATGAGAATGCTGCCCAAAGGAAAGAATACCTGGAGAATGAGATAAAAGACTTCAAAGGTCTGTCCCTCATTCATAGAGCCTGTGGAGAGGCTGATTTTGAAAGGGTAAGGGGCTGTGAATCATCTAAGGCTGCCTGGGATGCCCTAGCAGCTTACTATACTGGGAATGCTCCAATTAAGGAAGAAAAACTTCAAGCTTTGAGAGCTCAGTATGAAAGCCTTAAGATGAAAAAGGAAGAAAAAGTTACTGATTTCTTCAACAGAGTGAAGAAGATCAAAAATGAAATGGCCCTTCAAGGAGAAAAGCTTGAAGAAACTGCCCTATGCAAGAAGATACTAAGGTCAATGCCTAAAATGTGGTATGTGGTAACTAACACTATTGAGGAAACTACAAAAAGTGAAGACCTGAAGTTAGAAGAACTTCAGGGCAAGCTAGAGGCCAAGGAAATCAGAATGGAGATCCTTAATGAAGACTCTGAAGAGGAGGATCAAGCCATGTATGCAGCTAAGTCCAAACACAAGAAAGGCAAAAAGGGAGGTAACAACAAACAGACCAAGGGATCTAAGGGAAAGGCAGGTAAGCCTAAAGCTAAGTCTAAATCTGAATCATCTGAAAGTAACTCTGCACCTAAGAAAAAGGATAAGTCTAAGGTTCAGTGTTACAGGTGTGACAAAATGGGGCATTATGCCACTGAATGTCCCACCAGAAAAGGTACTAATCCTAAAGGTTCAGTTTCTGAAGCCAATGTGGCTAAGGAAGAATCTGAATCTGACTCAGATGAATCAGATAAAGTTGCCTATAGTATGCTGTGTAAGGAAACTAAATTAGCTGAACATAGGAAGATTAAAACTAATTTGAAAAAGGCTAAAGAATATGTTGTTTTAGTAGTAACTGGAAGTGATGGTAAAACTGTCACTGAAATCTGGTACTTAGACTCAGCATGTTCTAATCATATGACTAGTAATAAAAGCTGGCTTATTAACTTTGACCCCACAGTTAGAACTTCTATTAGATGTGCTGATGGAAAAACTATAGTTTCTAAAGGTAAGGGAAACTTAGAATTAACAAGGGTTGATGGGAAAAAGGTTATAGTCTATGATGTGTTGTATGTGCCTGAAATTAGTTGTAATCTAATAAGCCTAGGACAGCTTGTTGAAAAAGGATTTTCAGTTCTTATGAAAAATGCTAAGTTGAAATTGTTTGATAAGAATGATCACCTAATTTTAACTACCCAACTAGCAAGTAATAGGACTTTTAAGGCCAGCATAAGTAAAACTGATGCACTTTGTTTAAGTGCTACTGCAGACAGTGACACTAAGCTATGGCACAACAGATATGGTCACCTACACTTTAAAGCCTTAGATAACCTAAATAAGAACAAACTGGTGAAAGGGTTACCTAAGGTTGTTGACATTAAAGACAAATGTACAACATGCCTAGTAAGCAAACAACCAAGGAAGAAATTTAATAAGCACACTGAACACAGGTCTAAGGATCTACTGGAGGTTGTATACTCTGACCTGTGTGGCCCTATGGACACTATGTCTATGGGAGGAAACAAATATTTTGCTACTTTTGTAGATGAATACTCAAAGAAAATTTGGGTATATCTACTTAAGGCCAAAAGTGATACTTTCAGTGTGTTTAAGAAGTTTAAGGCCATGGTTGAGACTCAAAGTGGTAAAAGGCTGAAAGTACTAAGGACTGATGGTGGTGGTGAGTATACTTCAAAAGAATTTGAAGAATACTGCACCACCAGTGGTATTGTTCATGAGGTGACTCCACCTTATACCCCCCAACACAATGGGGTAGCTGAAAGAAGGAATAGGACCATCCTAGAGATGGCCAGAAGTATGACAAAAACAAAGGGACTACCTAAACAGCTATGGGCAGAAGCAGTAGTAACTGCTGTCTATATCTTGAATAGATGTCCTACAAGAGGTTTGGAGGCAAAGGTGCCTGAAACTGTTTGGAGTGGTGAAATACCATCCGTATCTCACTTAAAGGTATTTGGCTCTATAGCATACAGCCACATACCTGATAGTAAGAGAACTAAGCTTGAGGATAAGAGTAAGCCTCTAATCCTTGTGGGATACCATCCTACAGGGGGTTATAGGTTACTAGATCCTAGTACTAATAAAACTGAGGTATCTAGGGATGTGGTGGTGATTGAGGACAAGCAGTGGGATTGGGATAAAGCTGAACAAGTTGGTTCAGTGGACTCTACATCCATTGATGAGGTCTTTAACACTGAACCAGATCCTAATGATATAAGTTCTGATGAGGAAGGTTCTGTTCAACCTAATGATGACCCTATTTTACCTAATGAGGACCAAGGTTCACATGAAGAGGTAAATGGGGAGGCTGAACAGGAACCTGAGCAAGCTGTACAGGCTCCTTTTAGGCCTCAAAGAGAGAGGAGAACACCTAGGAGGATGCTGGATTTTGATATGGCTATGGACAATCAGGTTACTAATGATGGTGACTTGATCCATTTTGCAATGGTGGCAGATATGGAACCTTTAGACTATGAGCAAGCCCTAAAGTCTAAAGATTGGAAGAAAGCTATGGAAGAGGAACTTGCCTCTATTGAGAAAAATGGAACTTGGACCTTGACTAAGTTACCTAAAGGAAAGAGAGCTATTAGTGTTAAATGGGTATTTAAACTAAAGCTTGATCCTAAGGGTAATGTAGTTAAGTACAAGGCTAGATTAGTGGCAAGAGGTTTCCAACAGAAACAGGGAATTGACTTCACTGAAGTTTTTGCCCCAGTTGTAAGGCATGAGACTATAAGACTAGTGACTGCACTAGCCTGTAGTAAGGGCTGGAACATGTATCATATGGATGTTAAATCTGCTTTCCTAAATGGAACTTTGGAGGAAGTTGTTTACTTAAACCAACCTCCTGGTTTTATTGAAAAAGGAAAGGAAGATCATGTTCTATACCTGCATAAGGCCTTGTATGGTCTTAAACAGGCACCTAGGGCCTGGAACAAAAGGATTGATGCTTTCTTTGTTCAAAAGGGTTTCTCTAGATGCACTACTGAATATGGAGTTTATGTCAACGGTGACATAAACTCATACTTGCTGATTGTATGCTTATATATGGACGACTTACTTGTGACTGGTAGCTGTCCTAAAGAAATTGTTAAGTTCAAACAGTCTATGAAGGATGAATTTGAGATGACTGATCTTGGAAAACTAACCTACTTCCTAGGGTTAGAATTTCTAAGGGTCAAAGAAGGAATTATTTTGCATCAACAAAAATATGCAAAAGAAATTCTGAAAAGGTTTGAGCTGGACAATTGCAATTCTGCAATAAACCCAGCTGAGGGAAACTTAACTAAAAAGGAAGATGAAGAGGGCACTAAAGTAGATGCTACCTACTTTAGACAAATTGTTGGGTCTCTAAGATATCTATGTCATAGCAGACCTGACATATTGTATGCTACTGGTGTGACCAGCAGATTCATGAACTGCCCTATGCAGATTCATTTGAATGCTGCCAAGCGTATCCTAAGATATATTAAAGGCACTACTAACTATGGCTTATTTTTTCCTAATGACAGGGCTAAAGGAAAGAACAACCTGGTTGGCTACTGTGATTCAGATTGGTGTGGAGACAAGCTGGACAGAAGAAGCACTAGTGGATATGTCTTCCTATTCCAAGGGGCTGCTATCTCTTGGAGTTCTAAGAAACAGGCCACTGTGGCACTGTCCTCATGTGAAGCAGAATATATTTCTGCTTGCCATGCTGCTACCCAAGCAGCTTGGCTTGAGACTCTACTTAAAGAAATCTGTGTTAACTTAACTAATCCTGTTAAACTGTTTATGGATAATAAATCAGCTATATGTCTTGCTAAAAATCCTATTTCTCATGGCAGGACTAAACACATTGAAACTAAGTTCCACTACCTAAGGGAACAGGTTGCTAAAGGCTGCTTGGTACTAGATTTCTGCTCTACAAAGGACCAGGTTGCTGACATCTTTACAAAAGCCCTAAAGGGAGAAGTGTTCTCTAAACTAAGAAGGCAACTCAATGTTGTTTCTTTCTAAGTCTCTAAGAAGGAAATAACCTAAGTCACTGTCTAGGGGCTTGTCCTAGACCAACTATCTAAGATCACCTACCAGGGGGTTGTCCTGTGTCCTTTTGTTGCCTACTGTCTGGTTTCTTAGTTTAGATCTAGCTTAGTTTAAGGTAGGGCTGTTAATCCTAATAGGTTCTTTGATTAAGGTAGGGTATTGAAGTTGGTAATCAATTTCACCTATATTAATTAATTAAACCTATACAGTTTTATTTACAAAAAATAAAACTGTTAACAAATCTGTTACAGTTTGTTATAAACTGTTAAGTGGTTAAATAACTAACTAAAATAGTTTGTTAAATATAACAAACTGAAGTTGGTTGTTTAATAACAACCAAGGGCCTAACAGCTAATTCAGTCTCTGTGTATAAATACAGACCCTCAGGCTATCAATGTATATAGAAAAAATTCTCAGAATTACATTTTCAGAAATAAAGAGTTACATGCATTCTGTTTTAAATCATATACCCAGTCTCTCTGTTCTTCTTCCCTTCTACTACCAACTTTCTGTTCAGGCTCTGTGAGGCTCTCTGTGTGACAGAATCTTCAACAAGGTGTTGAAGGTGTACCTCATAAGAAAAGAGAAACAGAATTTGTGTTAGCAAAAAGGTTCAGTGACTGAAAAAAGAGAAAAACAGAGAAAAGTGAGGGAATAGATTTACCTGTTCTCAAGGGAGAACTAAGGCTGTGTATCCATCTTCAAGTGTGAAGTTCAGTACTCAGAAACATAGAAACAGTTCAGAATCAGTTTCCAACAACAAGATTGTTAAAGATTTAGGCAAATCAAAATCTAAGGCAACGGTTTTACCTAGTGAAAGGTCCGCAACAAAACCTTACAAGCAGAAAGCCTGAATCAGCAGATTAAACGTTAGGGTTTACTGTTTATCACAAGAAACAGTAAATCTATAACTAAGAAAAGCAAGAACAGAGTTTCTACCTGGTTTGATGAGCAGATCGTAGCCTACTGAGAAGAGATTCACGAAGATCTGTACCTGTAACAGAAAAGAAAAGCTAGGTTAAAACTCTAACCTAACGAAGGTGCGTTTTATCAGTAAAAGAATCACACAAGAAAGAAAGCCAAGTTAAGATCTACCTTCGGTTGAGCTTTGATTGTGAAAATCAGAGCACAAGTTAGAAGATCTCACTGAGCGAAGAGTCGCGAAGTGAGAAGGTGTTTTTCGTAGTCTCAGAAGCTACGATTCAGGTTCAAAGCAAGAGAGCTTTGGCTCATCATCATCAGCTATCATCATTGACTGAGAAACGATAGCCAACGCAGCTTCAATCACCGGAGATCAGTGAGAGCTACGGTGGCTAGGGTTTCGAGGAAAGAGGAGAGAAGAAGAAGAAAGAAAGAGCTACAGTGACAGAGAGAGCTTCAGCTGAAGCAAAGCAGGTGTGAGTCACATTGTTTTGTCAAAAGAACCGGGTTAGAACCGGATCCGAGGAGAGGATCCGCGTGTTGCTACAGTTCAGCTCCACTGGGTTCCGCGTGGATCTTTATCAATCCAGCAACAAATTCAGTAGTGGGCTTTACTCTCTGCACCCCTTTCTTGATAATACTACCTGCACATTAAAATTTTGAAAAAAAATCAACAGATCACAGTACATGCTCTGATGCAGTGATGCTCAATAAAATTGATTTAAAATTGCTTTTCTAGCCCCACTGCAGACAAAGCAGTATAGCACCACCACCAATTTAATTTTGATTTCAATAATTTGGCAATTTAAGTGATAGAAAACAAAAGCACCATTGTCACCAATTTAATCTAACACCAGTTTAGTTGTTTTAAAATATAAATTGAGTTGAAATTATCAAAAACAAAGTGTTAAAATGTGATAAATTGATTTCTGCATTTTTTGGATGTAATACGATGGTTTTTTTTTCCCAATAAGCAATGTTGCATTAATAGGAGCACTAGGGTGCTCAAAACCACAAATACAATGATGAGATCACAAGTTGTTTATACATGAAAGTGCATTATTCCACCATAGTGATGGAATACGACAAGAATTCCTTCCCACCCCGTAAATGAACCAGCCCCAAGATAAGAACTTCACCTGGGCCACTATCGAGTCTACATTTGGCTCTACCCCTCTAAAACAAACACTGTTACAAGATAACCAAAGACACCAACAAGTTGTCAACCAAATAAGATGTTTAATCCTCTTCGCTTTCTTACTAGTACAAATGTCGCCATAGCGTAGAAAATGATCAATTAAAGTAGATGGGCAAGGCACTTGAACATTCAGCCAACGACCAATCTCACCCCACACCCTCAAAGAAAAATCGCAAGCTAAAAACAAGTGATGAGAAACCTCAATGTGAGACCTACACAAAACGCAGGTTATGTTTTGATGATGATGTGTTCGAAAGTCAAAATGACAAGCAGGTTAGGTTTTGATGATGTATTCAAAGCGGAAAATGCCCAAGTGGAAATCCAAGGCACAAACAAGACTCAAGAAGTAAGGGTAGCCTCTAGGTTTTGGGTCGTGTCCTAGGATATATTGTAAGCCGGTTCTAAGGGTCAGCACATCTCACAAGACTCACATATTTAAACCAATCTCATGCATGCATAATTAAAAAGGACAGACACGTAACAAAAGAAAATGATTTTAGAAACAATACAATCGATTATGACAAAAGTACAATTGATTGTGGACTTGATTTTAAAGCACATAATCGATTTTGACAAGAGCATAATCGATTCATAGCCTACCTTTTTGAAAGAAGATAATCGATTTCATGCTTCCTTCTTTGAAACAAAAACAATCGATTAGTAACTTCCTTATTAAAACTCATAATCGATTTCCAACTCTTCTCAAAAGATCAAAATTGATTTCCTTCCTTTTTAAAGAAGCACATAATCGATTTACATATTCCTTGTCTTAAGCACATAATCGATTTGCATATTTCTTGTCTTAAGCACATAATCGATTTGCATCTTATCTATTTTTAAGCACATAATCGATTTGCATCTTACTTGTTTTAAGCACATAATCGATTATATTGTTTTACATAAATATCTTCAACGGCCATATCCTTTTCTAAATCTATAAATAGGACACTTGGTTGAAACACAAAACACAACTCATTCTTACGATAAATCTCAAACGAAAAATAACCTCTGCACTTACACTGTTGCTCTTCGCGCATTCTTCATTTGTCAGAGCTGATCTTTCTTAAGGGTTAGTGGGTTGGAAAACTTCAAGTTTTTGGATCTGCCTATATAGAGGTATTTTGGTATTTACATTGTAATTTGTTTTATCATTGTAACTTGTACTAGGTTGTGGGGTATCTCTCTAGGGTTGCTGTTTGTACTAAGAAGTGGGGTATCTTTCTGGGGCAGCTGGTTGTAACAGGGGTGGGGTATCTCTTGTTATTGTTGTAATAGATTTGAGGGCTCTTCATAGGTGGGGTATCCTAGGAGAAGAGTGCCTGAGTCTGTAAAGGTTTCCAAGGCACCCGTAAGACTTGTTGTGTTAGTGGAAAATCTCACAAGGGTGTGAGGACTGGACGTAGGTCACTAGGAGGTGACCGAACCAGTATAAATCTGCTGTGTTCTTTATTGCTTAATTTTTCTTTTTCCTTCGCTTCCATTAACCTGCGCGAAAATTAATCTAAGTTGTTAAAAATGGGAGAAGTTTTTAAAATCTCAATTCACCCCCCATCTTGAGACTGGAGCCACTTGGTAACACTTCTAAGAATAGATTTGATACAACACAAATTCCCCCATGTTGCCTTCCCCAACATAATGGTGTCATCGGCAAATTGAAGCATAGAAAAGCGAAGATTATCATCAACCTTATATTCAACAAACGACCCCACCTCCACCGCCTTTGACATCATAGGCGAAAAACCCTCTGCTATAATCAAGAAAAGAAAAGGAGAAAGAGGATCACCTTGACGAAGGTCTCTACCAACTTGAAAGTCATTAGTTGGGTTACCATTAACCAACACAGACATGGAGCTAGAACACACACAAGCCTTCACCCACCTAATCCACGCCGAGCCAAATCCCATCCTCTCCATCATGTAGATTAGGAAATTCCAAGAAATAGAGTTATAGGCCTTCTCAAAATCAACTTTAAATAACAAACAACCTTCCTTCCTTCTCTTAGCTAGATCAACAACCTCATTCACCACCAAAACACCATCTAGAATGTGACGACTCCCCCCCCCCCAAAACGCCGATTGGAAACTAGAAATAACATTGGGAAGAACTCTCTTCAACCTACTAGCAAGCACCTTCGCAAGAATTTTATAAATACAATCGATCAAACAAATACGCCTATATTCACCCCAAACTTTGAGGATGATCATTTTTGGGAATAAGAGCAATAAAGGGGGCCGTGATAGCTTTTGGCAAATACGCCTTCATATGAAATTCATGGAAAAAAGCTACTATATCCTCCCGAACTAAATCCCAACACTCCTTAATAAACTTCAAGTTAAACCCATCCGGCCCCAAATTCTTATCACCGTCACAGTTCCAAACCTCCTTCTTAATCTCCTCCTCCGAGAAAGGCTTCACCAAAAGGTCATTATCACCACTAGAAATTTGTTTAAAAATGACCCCATCAAGATTGGGCTGAACCTGTTGAGTCTCCTCAAAGCACTTCTCAAAGTGCCTTCTAACCACGTCTTTTACCTCCTCCACATCATCAATTAAAGCACCATTCGCATCCATAAGGAGAAATTTAGTTCTCCTCCTTCGACTACTAATGAGAGAATGAAAATACTTTGAATTGGCATCGCCCACTCTAATCCACCGAGATCTAGATTTTTGATATAATAAGTTTTCCTTCATTTTAATATCTTTCGAAAACTTAGCAGTGACTTCTTTCCTCCGCAGGAGCACTTCAGTATCAAAAGAGTCAATCGACATATCATCTAACATATTAATGTCCTGAACCTCCTTCCCAATGTTCAAATTAATAACACCATACACCTCCTTGTTCCAATCCATCAATTTAGCTTTGAGAAATTTGAATTTTTCCTTCAAAACAAAAGCTTTATTACCATGAATGCCACAACCAGGCCAACAAGAGTTCACAAAAGGGCGAAATTCACCATGTTCTAACCACCCATTAATAAAGCGAAACGGCTTGGGACCCCAATCCTTTAGAGAACGAATGGGCCATATCGAGCAGTGATCCGATATGTCTCTATCACCAATCCACTGTCCCAAAACATTCCATATAGATACAAGACATTCCGTTATAAGAAAACGATCCAATCGACTCATAGAAATACCATCAGAGCAAAACCAAGAGAAATTTTCCCCCGAAACAGATACAACAATAAGGTCCATGTCGTCAACAAATTCTTAAATTCAACAATATCTTGGAAGTTGCTCCCATCTCCACTCCTACCTCTTCTTTCTTCAACACTAGTAACAAAATTAAAATCCCCAACCACACACCACTCACCCCTAGCAAAACTCATTTTTAACCTCTTCAACTCCTCCCAACCCTTCCTTTTCTCAATCAAAGAACAAGGAGCATACACATTCACCACATAGATTAGAATGCCACGAGACACAACGCACACACCAACAAAACCAACACCCTTAAAAGAGAAATTAACTGACCAAGAATCTACCAACCATGAAGACAAAATTCCACCTGACAGTCCCCGAGACGGCTTAAACGACCTATCAAACTGATAATTACCCCATAGTTGTACAATTTGATTATTATCTAAAGACTCCCTCTTAGTTTCTTGTAAGCAAATGAAATCAAACTTACCTGTACGGATCAAGGAAGCCAACTGACGATGTTTTTCCCTATCGCCCCACCCTCTTAAATTTAGTGAAAGAATATTCATGAGACACCATTTTTAGCCACCTCCTTATTTCTAACTTCTTTATCACGTAGCTCACCAGCTTCAATCAAATCAATATAATGCTCGTCAGCCTGATTACCCTCCACCCCCAACTTCTTGGCATCCTCCCAAACTTTCCTAGCCACCGCTTTGTTTTGGAGAGCCCAAAACCTATTATTCACCCGAACAATATCTGAGCTATTGATGGAATCATCACAAAGAACTGCCCCTGCAGAGAAAAACGAAGAACTATTCATACAATTATCTGACTCACTGTCACCACCACCAGCCATACCCTCTGTGACTTCCATCAACTCATGAACAACACGACTAATTGCCAGAATGAGGGGGTCTCCTAACTCCCACCTTGCGAAGCTTGCATTGTTTCTTTCTACGAGTCGGGCCAGGGAAAAACGACGCAGGCCTTGAAAGAATAGTAGTTGGAGAAATCGCTCCAACGGTTTCCACAAGAGGTTTCGAATTAGTTTGATGAGATAAGTCCAACAATGAAAGAGCACCACGGCCCAGCAGAGAATCACGGCCCAACCCGTTAACATCCAACAAAGAATTATTTTGATGAGATAGGCCCAACAACGAATCAGGAACCGGACCATCATTAGAAGAGGAGTTAATGACTGGGCCCACATTTGATGAATATCCAACTTGACAAGGAATCATCTCCTTTCTATTCAAATTTACGTGATTAACGGTTTTGTTTTTCTCCTCAACAGCTTCCCTAACTTCTCTTCTACAATCATGGGAAGTATTAATGATTTTGTTTTTCTCCTCAACAACTTCCTTAACTTCTCTCCTACAATCATGGGGATTATTAATATTCTGATTTAATGCATCATTAACTATGCATTAACTACCAAAACTCCGGCCACGTCACCGGCGCCGACCTCCTCTCCGATGAACCCAAAATTGTCCTGCCATTCCTCGTCAGAATTCTGAGAATCACTCTCAGAAGTTACGCTAACAGCCGTAGGTTTCGAAACACCGCCACTCCATCTAAGCGGACCGCTCCAATCATCAACCAATCTGATTGTAAACATAACTTTGTTTATGGAGAATTGCAACACATGATTGATATTTTCAAAGGACTGAGTTAGAACCATAACTCGAGCAACATCCATCTTCCTCCTTTTCTCAGTGTCAACATCCGCAAAAAGATAAGTACCCACCGACGAAGTAAGTTCAGAAAAGAATTCAACATTTCACGCATGCATGGGTATTCCAAAACATCGATTCCATAAAATGCGTTCATTGTCCACATCTGATGCCTTCCACGGTCGTATCCATTTGAACCATTGATACAACCACTCCTTGCTTCTTCCACGAACCCCTTAAAATCCTCCTCATCCTTGCTACCTTCAAGGAGCACCAAATTAGCCCCCATTGGTGTTTCCTTGATCGAGAACACCCATTGTCTTACAAATTCGTCGTGGATGAAATATGATTTACCCGGATGAATCACTTCACCCACCATGGCTTTGGAAAGATCAAGACTGTGCTCCGACGTCATCTCAACCGAAAGATCACAACTAACCTCCACCTTATCGTTCCCCACCTTATGAACCACGCCTTGATTATGACTAGTTAAACTCATTGGTACCCACACTTTTTTGATGGCTAACCCTGAACATGATTCAATACCGGTTTCGGAGGGACTTCCGGAAGTTTTGCACCTCTGCGATCATCACGTTCAAATCTAGGCATATTCACGAAAAGCTTCACATCATGAATGAATATGTTGTCAAGATAAGTGGCCAATCTCCCCAGTTCCTTCACGTCTAGAAATCGCACAAAGCCAAAACGATTCCCACTACCATTCCTCCTCGTCGGAATCACCACCTCCAACACCCTCCCATGATTCGAGAATACATCAAATAGGTCTTTTGCCCTAAACCTAACAGGGAAGTTAGTGAAGTAGAAAGATGAAACGTTATCATAAATCATCCCCTCCCTATTAGGTCTAGAAGCAATGTCGGTCTTCAAGAATCCAACCCTCTCCCTTCTTCTACGGCCAACTTGCCAACCTCCTGGATCTTCCTTAGGAAAAACCTATCCTTAAATCTCGCCACATGTATAGCATTACTTCGGAAGCCCCTTCTGTTGTCTCCGTCCCCATATCTCCTGCGTTGCCACCCCACACGATGATCTCCACTATCCCACCGCCCTCTTCCGCCATTCCCAACTAGATGGTTAAACTTAAGAAAATTGATGGATATTTCAAGAGGAAAATTTCCAACAAAGATGGAAATTGTATAGCTTTAACCTCGACACTTGAAAAGCAACATTCCAGTGATCAAGCAACTCAACTAGATGAGCAACCTTGTAAGATTCAAAAAATCACCACAGATGAATTTGATGTCAATTGTTTAGAAAGTGCCCCAGGAAAGCATCCCCAAATTTGGGAATATCCAGTGAATCAAAGAGATGAAGTTCGAAAAGCTTATCACAATTGGAAAAGAAATAGCCGGAAGCTTTAGCTTTGATTCAATTATTGATGATTTGAAGTCTTTAAAAGAACAAAGGGTGACACTTTAATTTTAGATACATTTCTTTTTTTGCTAGTAGTTACAATATTTCAATTACAATATTTTAGCTAGTAGTTACGACTCCCCTCAATATTTTAGGCAAGCTCTGTCACCGAGGATATGGTTTTTTCCCCTTCTGAACAACAGAATCACAGTCCGAGGTTTTTTTTTGAAAAAATATATTGTTTTGCATATTCCAAAGAAGCCATAGGACGGAGTGTCATATCAGACTCAAATCCCGCTTTACCCTTGCCCTGCGACCAAAAGAGCAGAAGACAAGATAAAGGTCAAATAAGTCGGTGGCAATGTGTTAGATTAGGCAACTATTGTTATTATTATTATTATTATTATTATTATTATTATTATTATTATTGTATTTACTAAGTTGGAAGTGGTTATTATTTGTATAATAATTGTTAGTGGGCAATTTTATCAACTGGGCAGTTTTTAGTGTAAAATAACTGTCATATGATAGTTTTATTAGTATAAATAGGGAAGAGGGGGAATAGATGGGATTATCTGATGAATTTGTAAGTAAATTGGGGTCTTTTTAGGCATTGAGAGAGACTAAAGACTCTCATATGTTCTATAGAATTGTTGTGTTCTTGTGATTTATTTGTAATTTAGATTCCGTTCTTATTAAATTAAGGCAGAATTAGTGAGTTTATTCTATAGAAAAATTGGTTTCTATCAACTGGTATCAAAGCAGTTGTTTTCCTGGTTATTAATGGAGTCTACAAGAGGAGAAATGGAATCACGCTTCTCGAATTGGAACGCGCAAAGGAAGAAGACAGAAGGAGAGTGAGTGCTATCTTAGAATCTGTCCAGAATTCGGTTCAAGCGCTGCAAAAGGAGAATCAGTGCTATCTTAGAATTCCTTGTTTTTATGTTCCCCTGTGAAAGGTAGTTAAATTCGAGATTCTAACTAAACTCGGGAAGGGATTTAAGAATCGTAACTCGTAGAATCGTAACACGATTCATAAGAGTCTACAAATTTTACAAAATTATATATGCGCATAAAAATTCATATATATATATATATATATATATATATATATATATATATATATATATATATATATATATATAAAACACCATAAGTAGGCTTCAAATCAAGATCCTAACAAGAAAATCATACATAATTAAAAATACTACAACTTAGCTAGTGAAACAGAGACCTCACTCACTCTGTAGAATGGCACACACTGAAGCGAAAAACACTAAGAAGCAAACTGAGATAGAGATCGAGATTGGGGCAAAAAACACTAAGAAGCAAACTGAGATAGAGATAGAGATTAAATATAAAACAGGAAGGAACGGACAAGCAAGCTTCAGGCTTCACGAAAAAGGCTTCAAGCTTTAGTAGGTCGCGAATGTAAAAGAGAAGCAGAGAAGGGGGGAACTGAAGTCCCGAACATACGCAGTAAAAAAAGAAGGTTTTGAACGTAACAGAGAAACAAGGCAGCAGCGGTAAGCAGTGAAAGTTTCACCCTAAGTCCTAACCCACGTTTTTTACCAACAGATAAAAAGAACCCTAATTTTGACTTACCTTGAAATTATAAGGGGTTATCTCGTAATTTTCCATGTGTCTTCAACCTAGCTGCGAACGGAATATCGCCGAAAAGCCCAGCCTGATCCGGAAACGCAAATCGGGTTATAAAACCTAGACCCAAAATTTTACACGTTTCCTGCACGCCGCTCTCTCATCTTTCACGCACTAGCATCTCTACCGAGTTTGGCGAGAGACGATTTTCACCATGGATGAACTCCTCTGAAAGTCGTAGATTCGTACGCTTCAGCGAGTTAGCTCGCGTTTTTGACTACTGTATGGTGATTCTTACTTAGGCCTGAGTAAATATAGAATTTGACTAATTTTATCATCGTTGTGCTCCACACTCGTTGTGCTTCACTTTTTATATCATGATTTTTCCTTAATGTGTGTAGATGAAGACAATAGATGAGATGACGATGTTGCCGAACACAACTAGAGTGAAGCACAACGAGAGTGAAGATGAAGACAGGCTCAGTGGCTTCCCGGATTGCATTCTCCTTCACATTTTGTCATTTTTGGACGCCAAATACGCCGTTCAAACTTGCATTTTATCCTCAAGATGGGAAGCATATCTGGAAATGTCTTCCCACCCTTATATTGCGTAGCTCTGAGGTGTCAACTCGTAGTTACAAAAACATCTTCCCAACTCTCAATACTTTCACCAAATTCGTTTCTAGTCTTTTATCTCTTCGGGATGGCTCAATCGCATTGTACGCTCTCGATTTTGATCGTACCGATTGTAAGGAGCCTCCCCTACTTGAAAGCATTGTGAAATATGCTATTTCACACAATGTCCAGCGATTAGGACTCTCTGTCCTGGGTAATATTAAACAAATTCCTCCCTGCCTTTTTTCATCTCAGACTCTAACGCATCTTAAACTTGGTGTTTACCCTCGAGGTGATAGAAAAACTTTGTTTCCAAAGAATATGAATTTGCCAGCATTAACATGTTTGCATCTGAGGTATTTCGCCTTCTGTGCTGGCGATAATGGTTGTGTCGATCCCTTTTCGGCCTTCCACAGGCTCAATAGTTTGGTTATTTACCGTTGTAGTGTGAGAGATGCTCCAACCCTCTGCATATCAAGTGCAATGCTTGTCAATTTAACTATGCGTAGTGATCGCTTTTACAAAATTGAGCTTTGTACTCCGAGTCTTTGCACCTTTGTGTTCACTGGTCTTCCTTATCATAAACTCTGTGGGAGCAATCTTTCTTGTGTTAAACAAGTACATATTGATGTGGAACATGGTTGTTGTTATGATTTTGCACGGCTTCGTTTGATTCTACTCATGTGGCTGATAGAGCTTGGTAATGTAAAATCTTTGACAGTCTCCGCAAGTACTCTTCAGGTAAGTAAGTAACCTTAATTGGCCATTTTTTAAGGTTTTATTTTTGCCTTAATTAAAGTTCATTCATTGACTTGCAATTTATTGATCCCAATTCTTTCTCATATTTCATTGCTTAGGTTCTCTCCTTATGTCCCGATGATTTATCGAAGCTTAAGCTCCCTTCCTTAGGTAACTTGACATCATTGAAAGTGATAATGAAACCATTTGAATATGGATTTTACGTGAATATGAGAAATGCCCAGTTAAAAAAAGCAACTGCCAAGTCACGTGAAGAAGCTGCCAAGTTAGAAAAAGCATTCGATGCAGCAGAAGGAGGATGGGAACCATCTCCACCTTTACCTGATGGAATAGTGGAATTCTTGCTTCAAAACTCGCCTTCTGCAAAAGTCAACATCATAGATTACTCGAGGTGAAATGTACATTCAACTTCTTAAAGAGAGATTTTGTTATAAATAATTGGTTTGATTTTTGATTTCTTCTCTGCATCTATTTCCCTATGTCTATTTGGTTATAGCAAGTCTATTTCCCTATGTCTCTGCATCTAATTTTTGTAAATTGCTTACTCAATAACTAGTCCTTTTTTTTGAAGTTCAAGTTGATTGCACAATAACTAGTCCTTAAAGGTTACTATAAATATAGAAAATATCATTTACTACTTACTGTATGTGCTAGTCATTAGAGCAAATGAACTACCTAATGCTAGTCTCTATTATTAAAATTTGATAATTACAATCACTATGCTGTTTTCATTTCTGTAAGTGCCTATTCACATATTCTATTGATTTCCAGCACCCTGTCAAATTGGCTTTACCACATTATTATTAATATATGATAGTAAGCTATTATTAATATTTGAGATTGATAACTTTATCACTGATCTCCTTTGCCTTATTTGTGCAGGATCAAAACCAGAGGACGAGACACCATACCAGTTTGGATTCATGAATGAGGACTTGTCAATACTGCCTACTGCAAAGTTAGGATACTAATTAGAATTGGCATTTCTGAAGCACTGGTTGGCGAGGGTTCTATGGTCCTGTTTCATCTTCAAAAAGAATATTGGTACAACTTCTGGTTTCCTTCTACTTGTGATAGAAGAAAATTTTCACATGGAATCCACATTCATTTTTCCTTATTTTCTAGTGACAAGAATTCAAAACATTGAAACCATACTTTTTCTCATTCAGTTTCCTTTCTTTAACCTTCATTGCTTTATTTTCAACGTAGCCAAACATAGTGTTTTTCGGAGCAGGGTATTGCAAAACGATTTACTCCAACAAGCAATCATCTCAGACATTGATTACATTTTTCTTCCATCGGAGTAATCTTGTTCGAAACCATCACCGCCATTACCCGATGGAATAGTGTACTTTTTGCTGCAAAAGTCAACATCATTGATTGCTCGAGGTGAAATGTTCATTCAACTTCATAAAGAGAGATTGTTATAAATATTTGGTTTGGTTTTTGATTTCTTCTCTGTTTCTATTTCCCTATGTTAAAATGGCAAGTCCCTTGGCTACAAATTGTACATGTCAAATTTTAATAATAGTAAACATGTACTTGTACATGTTGACTAGCAAATAAATTGCCTAATGCTAGTTTCTATTATTAAAATTTGATAATAACAATCACTATGTTGTTTTCATTTCTTTAAGTGTATGTTCCTGTTCAAATATTCTATTGGTTTCCAGCAACCTGTCAAATTGGCTTTACCATATTATTTATATATGATCCCCTTTACCTTATGTGTGCAGGACCAAAACCAGAGGAAGAGACACCAAACCAATTTGAATTCATTAATTCCTATTGCAAGGTCTTTTTCTACCATGCAAAATTAGGATAGACGTAATAATAACAGTGCAAAAGAAGTTTCCTTTGCCGAATCTTTTGGTGATGTGATGACTACTTCCTCCACATCAAGTTTTGGACCTAATACATCAATGTCCGTTGACCCATTTTTCTTATAAAATACCTCAATCCTCAAGGAAATATTTAAGTAGGAGACCAATTTAGCAAAAAAAAATACACGCGTATAGTTAGTGATTAATGAATAGGGTTAACGTGCCATGTCAACATATAAGTCGGCACAATTAACTGATGTCTTATCAATAAGATTGACCAATAGAATAATGTATCCTTATTTGAAAATCTCAATTAATAATTGACTAAATTTATATAATAGAGGTACTAAATGAAAACACTGTTTGCAAAAGTTAAGATATAATAAGTCAATATATTATAAAGGAAGTAAATTTCTACCATGCAATTGAGGAAAAAGGGGCATCTGTACGGTTATTCTTTAAACTAGTTGCTAAATGAGTAATATTTTAGTAAAAAATTGTGATATTATTTTAAAAATGATAATGACATAATGTATTAAAATATACAATGAATATAATATATATTAAAAAATTGAAAGTTTCAAAAATGTTAATAATATAAAGAAAAAAACTAAAAGTTGAAAGTTTATCTCTTATATTTATACCAAAGTTTTACTCTAACAACTTTTAAAGTAATTTTAAATTTGTTACTAAAAAATAATAGTGAAGATTATATACTTTTTAATAAATGTATATATATATATATATATATATATATATATATATATATATATAAAAGAAGAGTACTTCTCATTGATAAATATTAATCTTTTTTAATTACCAAAAAAAATTAATTACCAAAAAAAAATAATATTTTTTCAATGAAATTATACTTCTTAAAGGACAAGGTTTTCCTTCTCCATCGTTTTCCATCTCTTTTTTTTTAACTAAATAAGTGATTTCCACACATATCTAATTTTTCTTGTGTTTTTTCTTGATTTTGTTCTCTAAGCGTGACGTTGTGTTCGTCGTCTCGGTGCGGCACTGTTTGATTTCCCGTTTTGTTGTAATGTTCATTTGATTCAGATTCACAACTTAGATTCGACCATTGCACCTCAATCAATGACATAAACGTCAACATTACAGATCCGGAGGCATGGGTATTCTCAGGACTTTTATTTTGTCAAAATTGTTGGTATTTTGCCGTTTTATGCTTTTAACCTGGGTGTTGTGAGTTTGTTCGCAGATTCATCCTTTACATTTTAGCACTTTGAATGTGTGTTGTTATCGATCTATCATATCAATTTGAATGAATGAATATATATTTTAGTCAAAAATGGACAAAGGTTTATAAATAAGTAGCCCTAATACCCGTGCGATGCACGGGGTCGGCTAAATTTGATTTCTGTAAAATTGAGCCTTTATTTTTTAATTTAGACTATTGTTGGCTACCCACGGAGTGTCGCATCACTTTCAACGAAAGACTAACATCCGCTCGTGTTTAGAGGAAAATTGGCACTAGCCAATACTAAATTTGTTTACTGTGGGAATCGAGTTCGAGAGCTGCAGGTCGACACCCGTGTCCCAGGGTAGCCTATGCTTGTGGGCCAATAATGTTGGTTTGTATAATATATAGTCTGATAATATGGAATAAAAATTAAATTATAACTATAAATCAAATAGATTATGCTGTTAAAAGGAACATTAACTAATACTTTGAAATTGAATATCCATGGTCATGATAATAAGAAGAAAAAGTCTAAAGAATTTGAATAGCAAAACCCATATTCATCAAATGTAAATATAAAAATTTAACCCGTAATTGGAAAGAAAAGAAGTCAACACAATTAGAAAGCGAAACACAAGGGTTCTATTGCAAATGTTGCAACACGATAATCAAAAGTACAAGAAAGATAAAAATATAAACACCAATTTAAATATACTTCTTATACCTGTTTGTGCGAAAGGACCAAAATAAAGAAAACAACACAAATAGAAAGCGAAACACTTGGGTATCATGTAGGGTTTGATGAAAAATCACCAAAAAAATAGAAGCACCCATACAAATTTGAAAGAAGATGACGCGAGGTTCTATTATAAATGTGACTGAAGTTCTCGCGAATAAAAATTAAATTATAGATGTTAGCAAGAGGTCAAGTTGATTAATTAGCTGAGATGAGTATGATTAGTACAGTTAATTATTATGAGGAAGTGAATTATTAGATTATTAAGAAATGTGTAACATAAATGATTTATTGTGTGTTAATTTATAAGTAATTGCATTGAGTTAGGCTACTTAGAGCTAATAGGAGTCATAAGGGGAGGATTAGTAACTGAAGGGTAGATGAGTCATTTCAACCTTGTCACTTAAAAACTCCCAGCTGAGCCAAACACATTCATCACCTCCTTCATTTGAGAAAGTTTCAGAAAAACAGAACAAGAGAGAAGGGAGAGGGCGCAAGAGAAGAGAAGAGGGAACTTCTCAAAGTTCAATGCATGTTCAATCCTTTGGCACCAGAATGCTCAGCTCACTTCCCCCTTCCTACTGATACTAACTTCGAAATCAACACCCACCTCCACCATAAATCACCATTGATGAACACTTCAAGCCCAAGCAGAAATTCTGCAGAAACCCGTATGACCTACCTTCAGAAATTACCATGTATCTCACTGTACAAACCTCCGTTATAGATCATTTTTGTTTCCTTAGAAACTAGACACGAAATGATCCAGTTTAGACCCAAGAACCATCTGGTTTCACTGAGAATGGAGGGAGATATCATGTTCTCAAGTTTCGTTTCAGAATCAGCCTCACTTTTGACCCAGCTCCATTGTTTTGGTTATAACTCTCTGGATATTGGATGCATGCGTTTGAAACCTCCACCCTCAGAAACTAGAGAAATTTCCCTTCACCATAGACCCTCTTTTTGCTAAGTTTGGTTGAGATTTGACTGAGTTATGCTCGTTTCAAATTGGCGCTTTGTTGCTGGAAGTAGCAGGAGCGGGTTCGGGAAAATTCGTGTGATTACCGTTCGTTCGAGTTCGCGAAGTTTCGGCGTCGGGTGCGATTTTCATCGCCAAAAGGTGAGTTCTATAACTCAGTACTAGGGAATTGTTTTAAAGTTTATGTTATGTGTTCTGAACCGGTCCTTCGTTTTACAAAATTCAGCGTCAAAAACCGTTTTCACGAAAACCGTATTCCGAATTATGTAATTATGCGATTGTGTGATTGATTGATTATGTGTTGTTTGATTGATGATTGGTTGATTTATTTGGACTAGAAATATTGGTTTCTGTATCTGTTTTTAAATCTTGGAGGTCATAGAAAGTCTCGGCACGGGGGATTGAAAGCGAAGTGGAACAAAACGGAATTTTCGAAAAACAAATTTAGTGCATCAGGCCATGGTCGCGTCGCGACCCGTGCCCGTCTCCTCGCAACCAAATGTTATTTTGCAACGTAAAATACTTCTGTTTCTTTTCGCGTCGCGACGGAATCCGTTTGCGTCGGGACGTAGTGTAAAATTCAGCAAACCTTACCGATTTTGCTTTCGCTATAACTTTTGACCCGGTGGTCCGATTTAAGTGTTCTCAGGTGCGTTAGAAAGCTTATTGAAAGGCCTAACTAATCATGTAATCAGAATTGTATGATGATCTGTTTTTAAAGTAAGTATGACTGGATTGAATCGTAGATAATTACGAGTTAGAGTAACGAACTTAGTAACTCCGAGTGAGATCACGATAAGTAATGATAAGACGGACTCAATGTCCCCAAGGTTAATGATAATGATAAGTTCATGTTATGTTATGTTATGTCATGTTATGTTATGCCAAGGTATATAAACTTATTTACATCATGTTAGGGTGACGACCCTATTTCAGTTTAGTGTGCTAGGGGAGGGGAAGTCATGAGCCCTATGAACCTAGGCCCCATGAGGTTTGCCCACTAGTGATTAGTGGATTGGGTTGATCGGGAGTTTATTTTGCCAAATGACTGGTGACACGCTAAAAATCATTGTTATGTGTGTGTCTCTCGTACGTTGCTTAGGAGGACTACGAGTTACACGTTTCAGGTTTCCACGTAGTCGCTTATTAGGACTACGAGTCATGAATCAAGCATAATGAACCGAGAGAGTTAGTAAGGGGTCTCGATAGAACTCACTGAGATAATATTATCTCACCCTTTATGATTTGTGGTTTTTCAGGAAAAGTTAAAGGTGATGAGGCCCGGTTATGAAGCGACCGCAAGGAGTAGTAGATGTTTAGTTTAGTTGTTTATGTATTATTTTATTGTCAGATTTGTATCTTCGATTGTGCAACTTATTATTGTATCAACTTGTAAATCGCTTCCGCAACTTTCTATTTTGATTTTGAACACTAGGTATGAGAAGTTGTAAGGCACGTGTTTCTTATTATGTTAAGTTATGTAAGAGCGTTCGATAATTTATTATCGAAAATTTTTAGTCGTGTTCAATATCTGAGACAGGAAGTAACTCTGATGTTTCTACACATTAGTAAATATCAGGGTGTTACAAGTATCATGCATGGTTGGATCAAAATCACCAATAAAATAGAAACACTGATACAATGTTGAGATAATATGATAGAAGGTCCAATTGTAAATGTGTCAGCAGTTCCCGTGGGAATAAGTATCTAATTGCAAATCAAAGAAGCAATGCTCAATAATGATGAACGAAACCAAACACAAGGAGAAAAGTTACTCCTATAAACCATAAATCCTAAAAAAATTTAAAAAAATATATATTTGTGTTTGGTAGTAGCCGAACTAAATGAATCAATAGATATTTCAGGTTCAGAAATATAAAGAGAAGAAGTATAAAAATAAATTATTTTTGTAAAGGTTTAGGAAAATATGGTTTTAAAAAATATAAAGAGAAGAAATATAAAAAGAAATTGATAATTTAAAGTGATGAAATTAGTAAAAAGGTGAGTTGCATGAGTTAGTGTCATGAAATTATTATTATTTTCACCAAACAAGTTTTTGAGGAAAGAACTTTGAGTATTTAGACAGTTAAAAGTTTTTTCGAACGCTAAAGTGCCCCTAAAACACTCTACTTAGAATCACACTTTATGTATTTTGTCACGATTTTTTTTACCAAACCGGCTATCGAGGAACAAACTTTGTGTATTTAAATAGTTAAGATTTGTTCCGAACGCTAAAGTACGCGAAACACATTGCTTAACATCGCATTTTATGTATTTTGTCATTAAATTATTTTTTTTAGAACTTTAAAGTAATATTAATTTATAAAGTGAAAAACATTAAAATATGAAAGAATAAAACACAAAAAGGCTAAAGCTTAGAATGAAGAAATTAATAAAAAAAACAAATGAAGTAATGAAAGAATGGCAATTGTGGTAATATGATTGAAATTAGGGGCTAAAAAATTTGCTGCGGCTTTGGCGCCTTACGGCCGAGCCGCTTATAACATAGAGATTCATAGAACTAAAAAAAATATCAATCACTTATTAATATAAGTTGTTAGATGATAAAATTATGATAGTAATTTTAATCTGTATAGCTACACTTGTACATTATGTATTCCTTTAACATAGATTATTGCTAGATAGTTATTTAGTGCAGTGTTATCAGACCCGGACCGGTCATCGACCCGGTCAAGGCACCAGGTCACTGGGTCTTTGGTCGGACCGGGTGGATTGGGGTCGGACCGCATGACTTGGATACACTAAAAGTATTAATATATTTTAATTTGATAATAAATAAAATATGTGTAAAATGTAATAAAAAAAAAATATGTGTAAAATCATAAATATATTGACTTGTATACATTTGTTAATAAAACTATATCTATGTAAGGGCTAAATATAAAAAATGGTGGAACATAATTAGTAATGCTATTTTAATGGGATGTATAATTAGTTTTTATGAGAGATATAAATTTATTATATAAGTATATAACATATAAAAGCAAAAAAAAAAAATACAACTTTAACAAATGGAAGATTAATGGAAAGGTTGGCAAAAAAATTTAACGCTGAATGATTATATATAATATAAATAAAGTAAGAAACTACCATCAATACGCAAGTGGCATAGTTGGTTAAAGGTTGGAAATTGATACAAGGGAGGGGGTTCGAATCCCTACAGAGACAATTTTATGTAAAATTTTTTTTTTTAAAAAATGTGCAAGACCCGGCCCGGGCCACTAAACCGACCGGGTCGCCGGGTTTCTTATCCGCCCGGCCGGGTCTCTCAGTTCTGGTGCACGCCCGTTTCAACACCCCACCCGGTCTGGGGAAGGCACCGGGTCCCGACCGGTCCGGTCCTGTTTTAATAACACTGATTTAGTGCTTCTCTTGTACTTTCCTGATTGTATATATACCAATTTGGTATCTTCAATAAATGAGAGAATTACTTTTACCACTTTTGGTCTCTAACATGGTATGAGTTGACTTTTCCCCTCTCTCTCATTCTTCTCCCCAAACCGTGTAACCGTTTCTGGTTCTCACGCGTTTTCTGGTTCTCTCGCATTTCTTTCCCCGCCTCATCTCTCTGAGCTTTCATGGCTTCCACCACCTCCTCTGATGATGATTCCGATCACTCTTTAGTGCGTTCGTCTCGTCGCCGCTCGCTTCAACCGAAGGACTACTCCGACCCATTCTACATTCACCCTAACGAGAATCCATCTCTGATTCTCGTCAAACCTGTTCTTGAAGGACCAAACTATCACTGCTGGATCCAGGCGCTGACCATGGCTTAGGAAATGAAGAACAAATTTCCTTTTGTTGACGGCTCAATTCCCCGCCCTTCGATCTCAGATCCGCAATTTCCTCTGTGGAAACGATGTAATATGCTTGTTCTCATGGATCAACCACGCGGTCTCTACCGAAATTTCATCTAGCATCTTGTGGATCACCGATGCGTCTGCCGTTTGGAAGGAATTACGAAATCGTTTTTCGCAAGGCGACAATACTCGGATCTCTCATCTTCAACTTGACATTTTCTCCATGAAACAAGGTGAAGTTTCTGTTACAGCTTACTTTACCAAAATGCGTATCCTATGGGATGAATTGTGCAACTATAGGCCAATTCCTACTTGTCTCGCTCCTGCTGGTACTTGCTGCTGCCTTGTTTCACAGATTGTTCAAGATTATCGTGAACGAGATGCTATGATGTCGTTCCTTCAAGGTTTGAACGGCAACTTCGCTGCTGCGCGTGCTCAAATCCTTTTGATGGAGCCTCTTCCTTCGTTGGCGAAGGCTTATGCAATGATTCTCCAACAAGAGCGTCAACTTGGCGTTTCTGGTGTGCCTGAGATCTCTGTTGCTGCGCTTCAAACTGCTTCTGCTCCAACTGCATTTCCTAATGCTGCTCGTTGTCGTGGCAAGCCCTCACAACAACGTGGATCTCGCCTCTGCACCTTTTGCAATCGTACTAACCACACTGTGGAAACTTGCTTCAAGAAGCATGGTTATCCACCTGGTTTTACTCCTTACAAGAAATCTGTGAACAACATTACTGTTGAGGAGCCTTCTGCTACTACTTCCAATGCTGCTTCGCCTGTTACTCTCACTGCTGATCAGATTCAGAGTTTGTTGTCCCTGCTCTCTGCAACTCCTCCAACTGCAACTGCTTCTGCCAATTTGGTTAGTGTCACCAATGGCATTTCCTTGCCCTCAGGTACCTCTCTTATACAGTTAATCATTGCCTGGCTTGTGGACACTGGCGCCACAGATCATATCTGCTCTTGTATTGATCTGTTTACCTCTTTCTATGCCATTAAACCATTGCTGATTAACCTACCTTCTGGTGACACTAGATACACTCACTTCAAGGGAACAATAGTGCTCACTCCAACCATAACTCTCTATGATGTTAATTTTGTCCCTGATTTCAATTCAAATATCATTTCAGTAGGTCAACTTGCTGACACTATGAATTGTCAAACCCTTTTTGATGGTGATTGTGCTGTGTTACAGGATATCCCCTCCAAGAGAGTGATTGGTCATGCTAGGAGAGATGGAAAGCTTTACACAATGAAAGTCTTGCACACTGTCACCTCAGATAAGTCCAACCACATGCATTGTAATAATGTCTCTGTATCTCATTCAACCAAAGATATATGGCATAGCCGTTTAGGTCACCCCCCACTTGTTATAGTCTTATTCAAAAACTCCATTGTAATATACCTTCAATCATTAATGAAAATTGTGATACTTGCCATTTTGCAAAACAAAAGAAACTTCCCTTTCCCACTCATACCTCCCCTTCTCAAAATATTTTTGACATTATACATGTTGACATTTGGGTCCCCTTTGCCACCCCTTCCATGAATGGCAACAAGTATTTTTTAACCATAGTGGATGACAAATCCAGATTTGTTTGGATCAAACTCATGAGATCCAAAGCTAAGACTAGGACACACCTCACTCACTTTGTTACCTATGCCCTTACTCAATTTGGCCACAACATCAAAATCATACGATCTGACAATGGTGTTGAGTTCTCCATGAATGATTTTTACCTTTCAAAGGGCATTATCCATCAAAAATCTTGTGTTGAAACTCCACAACAAAATGGAGTGGTAGAAAGAAAACACCAATATATCCATAATGTAGCTCGTGCCCTCATGTTCCAATCTCACATTCCCATCCCCTTTTGGGACTTTGCCATTTGCCATGCCACACATATCATCAATAGATTACCTTCTACCACTCTCCACTCTAAATCCCCTTATCACATCCTATATAACAATCTCCCTGACCTCTCCTCCCTTAGAGTTTTTGGCTCTCTTTGCTATGCCACTACTTTGTCCCCACATAGAACCAAGTTTCTCCCACGAGCCAGAAAGTGTATCCACCTTGGTCACTCTCAAGGTGTCAAGGGTTACCTTCTGTTTGATCTTCATAATCATGACACTAGTGCAAAAATGGGAAAAGAATTAGACATTTAAAGTCAGGCGCTCAGATGCCTGACTACATAAGTAGACACGGTGGCAAACTTGTATTAAAGAGGCAAAACTCGCGAGTTTTAAAGTCAAGCGAATATACGCCTGACTTCTAAAGTGAAAAAATAGGAAAAAAATTAGACTTTTAAAGTCATGCTATCTGACGCGTGACTACATAAGTAGACACGGTGGCAAACTTGTAATTAAGAGGTAAAGTTTTAAAGTCAAGCGTATACACGCCTGACTTCAAAAGTACTAAAATAGGAGAAAAAAAATTCACCCATTCGCAAAACAGGCGAACACATTCTCACGCCTCAGTTCTCATCACTCTCTCAGTACACTCTCAGTTCCCACGCCTCTCTCAGTTAGGAACCCTAATTTCTTCCAGCGCCGCACCACCACACCCATGGAGAGAGAGAGAGGGTTCGCTCAACACCACTTCTCCGTCGTCACCACCAAACTGGCTTCTCACCTCAATCTCTCTCCTAGCATGGCCGCCGTTACTCTCTTAGCCCTTGGTAACGGTTCTCCCGACGTCTTTTCTTCCCTCGCCGCTCTTCGTTCCGGCCAATACCGAACCGGCTTCGGTGCTATACTTTCCACCAAAACTAGCTATGACAACAAACAGCACCTAGCTTCTCTCTCTCTTTCTTGAACGCTCTGGTTCTTCTCTCGTCTTCTCCACTGAAACTGGTTCTGGATCTTGATTTCTGCTGGTTCTTTGATGGAAACACGCTTCCAGATTCACAATGAAGCTTTGCTTTGCCACGAAGCTAAGGTATAACGCTTTCTCCTTCTCTAAAATCATCTCAGTTGCATACGGTTTGAAACCCTAGTTTCAACCACTGACTTTGCTTATTTTTGGTTGTGTTTCTGGGTGAGATCTTGCTGGATCTTGATGCTACGCACAAGGAGAGCACAACGAAGGTAGAACCACTGCCTTTTACTTCTGTTCAGTTTCAGTTTTAAGTTTTTGTGACGAACAAAAACCCTAACTGCCTGATTCTTGTTTTCTGGGTGCAGATCTATGGAGATCTGCTTCAGAGGGTCTTCAAACAGGTAAACCACGCCTTGATGTTACTGTGGATAGATTGAAATGGGGGAATGATTTCTTGAAAAAGAGGTTGCAACCTGGTTCTCAATCATAAGTTAGTCCACAAGCTATGGAGAGAATTCAAAGGTTCGGATTTGAAAACTTTATATAGACTTTACTCTGAATTAATTATCTGTTTCGTTTTAAAACATTGATGAAATGTTTAAACTTTGGAGTTTTGCAGGGTTAAGAAGTTGACTAAGATGTCAGAGAATGTGGCCTTAGGTGTTCTTTCTGGGGTTGTTAAGGTGTCTGGATTCTTTACTAGTTCTGTGGTGAACTCTAAAGCGGGCAAGAAATTCTTTAGTCTTTTTCTAGGAGAAATTGTACTTGCTACTATGGATGGATTCAGTAAGTTCAACATATCTTTGAATTTATGTAACTTGATATATTTTTGTTCTTATTATTTGGCTGTTTGTATATGATGTGTTCTTATTATTTGGTTATTTGCAATTGATGTGCAGATAAGGTGTGTGATGCTGTAGAAATGGCTGGAAGGAATGTCATGTCAACTTCATCAGTTGTGACCACTGGACTAGTTTCACATAAGTAAGTTCATTCTTATAGTCTACATCTAATTGATTAATGCAAGAAGCATTCTTAGTGTTCATGATGTGATATATATGATTGACTCATCTTTTGTTTTGGTGATAATAGATATGGAGAGCAAGCAGCAAAGGTTACAAATGAAGGTCTTGATGCTGCAGGGCATGCAATTGGGACAACTTGGGTAGTCTTCAAATTTAGAAAAGCACTTAACCCCAAGAGCGTCATCAAACCAACAACAATTGCTAAAGCTGCTGCCCGAGCAAGTTCATCTAAGAAATAAGTACTGGCAGCAACACATGGTCTCACACATAAGTTGTATTGGTTTTCTATCTCCTATTTCATATATAGATTCGTGAGTAACACCTTCAGTAGTCAGATTCTCATTTTACATATTCCACATGTATTCTAATGATTCATTCATAATTTTATCTCCTGATTTAAATCCTCTCTGTGATTTGTGTTAGGGGAAAACATTACTCAGCAGGACCAGCTGAAGTTGTTTTTGGTGGAAGGAAGAGTGGGGTGGGAAGTCTTACTGCTATATTTGACACTGGGAGTTCCTACACTTACTTCAAATTGTATGTATGATCAGAAAGATATATAAAATCTTGCACTAAGTAAAGTTGTTTGAATTTGGTGATCTAGTTGAGGAAGCATCTTGCATGGTTTCAGGATAAAGTGTATTTCTTGTGTTTTTAATTTCTTGCCTATTCAGAAATTTGTAATAATAATCATGGGATCATTTTAGAGATTGGTTTCACTTTTTTTCTGTTAAAGGTCCTGGTCTCACAATGGGAAAATCTCCAGGAAAATGGATCAAAACTGTACTGTTTAGAAAGAAGTCATCCAATCAAATATACCAAAAGGAAGAGAGGTAGTACTATGATAGCTAAGGCAACATCAAAACTTGTCCAATGTTAAACTAGATTCATTTACCATTAATACATTCACAAATATTATTTGAAATTACATAAACAGTGACATGCCACGAATATTCAACTCTTGTTTTTACCATTTACATTCTTACCTAAGTGACATCATCAGATCTGTTAGTCAATTGTTGACATGGATAGAAATTAAATGAGAGTATTTTGATATGATCTTTAATGAAACTTCTGACTTATTTTATTTTACTATGATACAATTTAGAAGCTTGTTAATCAAAAGGAAGGAGTTATTACTTCCAAGGTGTCAGAAACTGGTTTGGCCGCTTTAGAGCCAACCTCCAACAATATTGACAGACATGAGGAAGACCTGGAGCTGTTGAATAAAAAAGCAGAAGATATTTTTTACCTGGAAATCAAGAAATCGACACAGTGGTACCTTTTCAACAAGATGCACCACTTGACCCAGAGAAAATAAGACAAGAGGAAGCAGCTACAAAGACACGGGCTGTTTTCAGGGGTTATTTGGTACGTGACTTTTCCGTTGCTGATAAATTTGTTAATTTACAAATATGTCAATGAAGGACTTGGCAGATGGACATGGTTATAACTTATTGGAACTATGTTTTTGGAATTTTGATTGTATGAGTTCTTATAGGTTGTAATATTTGATACTATGGCTCAACTAATCGAAGTGTTCTTAATGAAGACACACAGAGCATTTAAGGCCCTAAAAGGCATAAGAAGACAAGCTGCTGTTACTTTATACTGTATGTATGTACAAGCACTTGTTCGTGGAAAAAGAATTAGAAAGTCTGATGTTGGATTTGCCATTCATGAGAAGTGTAATCTATTGAAGATTCAGGTGATTTTTTCAGAAGCTGATTTTTCTGTACGTTATCAACTTATCATTTATTTGTCATATTGGTTATATTATTCTTGAAGTTCTGATTGATTCTTCCTGGGGGGGAGTATGCAAGTGATAAATGTGCCTGAATCTTGATTCATGTTTTCATTTCCTTTATTCTTTATCACTCTTATTTTATTATCAGGAAGTGATGATACTTTGTTACAGACTACAGATGCTTAGATTCCACCCCTTTTGTCAATTTATGTTTTTACTTGTTTTGGTATATAGCGATTGAAATATTTGACTAATTTTGCTGGTCATGT
The DNA here is from genome assembly GCA_039519185.1 of Astragalus membranaceus. Lineage (NCBI taxonomy): Eukaryota > Viridiplantae > Streptophyta > Magnoliopsida > Fabales > Fabaceae > Astragalus > Astragalus membranaceus. The sequence continues at coordinate 187,754,178 of CM076848.1, forward strand.
GCTGTTGGGTGTTCTGGATATATGTTCTGAATATTTCTCGTAACTGAATGAGTATATGTAAAATGAAGTTGAAATTGATATTAAATCCTGAGATCTTTTGCTTTAAAGGTGTTGTGCATGTCAGCCTTGAATTTTAAAGCATAATAAGTGTTTTTTTCGTTTTAGAAATTTAGACTAATTCTCACTTGAAATGTTGTTTTGTTGTGTTTATCTTTCCTTTTTCCACTAAAATTCTTCAGTTTTGCTGGCGTTTCTAGTTTATGCTAAATTTGCTCCATCTAATTCTTTCAGCAGAAGCACTAGGGAATCCACACCTTGCAATTTGATAAGGGACCCAGACACTGTCAGGACTCCTGGTTCAACTACCAGGCCTACTTCTTCAACTGAAGTTCACCGTAGGACGGAGCATGCAGCTAGTAGAAGGAAAATCCCAACTACACGTGAAATGGATGAATTCTTTGCTAAAAATGAAGAGAATCAGCAAAAATAGTTCATTGAGAAGTATGCTTTAGTGGTTTGATTTTCTTAGTTCTGTCTTACTCAAATGCTGTGGCTTTTGCATCCCCTATAAACTAATTAATTTATTTCCCACACGGGTTCATTTCCAGGTACAACTTTGATCCTGTGAAGGAGAAGCCACTCCCTGGGCGCTATGAATGGGAAAAATTAAAATCCTAGAAGACAGACTAGTGTTAAGTGTTCCACCAAGACATAACAGGGTCAGAATAAGACATAGCAGGGTTAGAATTTGTTTGTACTGAATTTGTTTGTTTGTACTGAGTTTGCTTAAACATACCCTGGGCGCTATGGATATTAAGTTTGTACTGAATTTGTTTGTACTAAATTTGTTTGTACTGAGTTTGTACTGAATTTGTTTGTTTGTACTGAATTTGTTTGTTTGTACTGAATTTAGTTTGCTTAATTTTTTTTTTCAAAAATGGACTTTTAAAGTCGTGCGCAAATAAAGCTTGACTTTAAAACTGATTGACGAAGTCAGGCAATAATAAATGCTTGACTTTAAATCATACTTACGAAGTCAGGCAATAATAAATGCTTGACTTTAAATCATACTTACGAAGTCAGGCAATAATAAATGCCTGACTTTAAAACAGACTTACGAAGTCAGGGGAAATAAATGCTTGACTTTAAAACTGACTTACGAAGTCAGGCGAAATAAATGCTTGACTTTAAATCAGACTTACGAAGTCAGGCTATCGCTTGACTTTAAAAAACTCCTGACATACAGAGTCGACTTAATAAAAATCAAGTTGATGCCTGACTTTAAATCCCCTTTTCGCCTGACTTTAAATCCCTTTTTGCACTAGTGTGAAGTCCTTCTATCTAGAAATGTGTCATTTTATGAGAACATTTTTCCTTATGCCTCCTCTCAAACTGTTCTTCCCTCACAAGCCACTCCCACCACCCCCTTCACTTCCCCCTCCAAAGTTGTTCTCACTAATTTCTTTGCTGCTAGCCCTTCCCAGATACTTACTCCCCCTCCACTGATGCACCTTCCCCATCTTCTGAAGAGCATGTTCTGGCCTCCCCTGCACCTCAGACCCACCACTCACCTCCACCTGTCCCTTTAAGAATGTCCACCAGAATCAAATTCAAACCATCCTACCTTCAAGACTTCCATTGTGGAATGATTTCTGTTGATTCTTCTCCTGGCTCATCACTCTCAGGTATTCCATATCCTTTGTCTGATTTTTTGTCCTATGATAATGTTTCTCCTTCCCACAACATGTTTATTGCAGCTTTGAGCACCTTTTCTGAGCCTAAGACTTTTGCTCAAGCCTCTAAGCATCAATGTTGGCTTGATGCTATGGATAAGGAAATACAGACTTTAAATCAGAACTCTACTTGGATTCTTATTGACTTGCCCCCAGGAAAACAACCTATAGGTTGTAAGTGGGTTTACAAAGTCAAGTTGAATGCTGATGGGTCTATTGAGAGGTACAAGGCTCGTTTAGTAGCAAAGGGATTCACTCAACTTGAAGGGGTTGATTACTCAGAGACGTTTTCACCAGTAGTTAAAATGACCACAGTTAGGTTGGTTCTTGCCATGGCATCCACCAATAACTGGCATCTACAGCAGCTAGATGTCAACAATGCATTTCTCCATGGTGACCTTCAAGAGGAGGTCTACATGCATCTACCTCCTGGCTTCCCTGCTTCATCTCCACACAAAGTGTGCAAGCTGCAAAGGTCCCTATATGGCTTGAAGCAAGCCAACAGGCAGTGGAATGCCAAGCTCATTTCATTTTTGCTCCCTTTAGGGTTTGTTCTGTCAAAGCATGACTACTCTCTCTTGGTAAAACATTCAGAATCCAGCATCACTATCCTGTTGATTTATGTGGATGATGTGGAGTTAACTGGTGACAAATCTTGATGAAATTCAACAGATAAAAACCTCCCTGGATGCAGAGTTCAAAATCAAAGATTTGGGCTCTCTCAAATTTTTCCCTGGCATTGAAGTTGCCCGTTCTCCTTCTGGCCTTGTATTGTCTCAAAGGAAATATGCCCTTGAGCTCATTGAGGAAGCAGGCCTTCTTGGCTGCAAGCCTGTCTCTACTCCCACGATTCCCAACTTGAAGCTTAGTGCCCATACAGGCACTCCCCTAGCATATCCCACTTCTTACCGTCGTTTGCTTGGAAGACTCATATACTTGACAAACAAACGCCCTGATATTTGCTATGCAGTCCACAAATTAAGCCAATTCATTTCCAATCCCCTCACTCCTCACATGCATGGATGCAACCTTACATGTTTTGAAGTACCTCAAATCCAGTCCTGGCCGTGGCATATTCTTTGCCTCAGATTCTGATAAGTAACTTACTGCATTCAGTGATGGAGATTGGGCTGCCTGTGTTGACAGCAGAAGATCCCCCACAGGTTTATGCATCTTCTATGAATCCTCTTTGATCAGTTGGAAATCAAAGAAACAATCTGTTGTCTCACGTTCCTCTTCAGAAGCTGAGTATCGTGCTCTTGCACTGACCACCTCAGAGACACAGTGGCTATTATTCCTTCTGCAGGATCTTCATTGCCCCATGACCAAACCTGTCTCTCTATTTTGTGACAGCAAATCAGCTCTTCACATAGCCCAAAACCCCATTTTTCGTGAACGCACCAAACACATTGAGTTGGATTGCCATTTGGTTCGTGACAAAGTCCAAGATGGATTCATCCACCTCATGCCAATTCCCTCAAAGGCACAGGTTGCTGATATATACACCAAGCCTCTGCAACCTTCTCAGTTCCAGTTTTTGTTATCCAAGCTAAACATGAAGGACATTCATTGTTTAGCTTGAGTGGGGCTGTTAGATGATAAAATTATGATGTAATTTTAATCTGTATAGCTACACTTGTACACTGTGTATTCCTTTAACATAGATTATTGCTAGATAGTTATTTAGTGCATCTCTTGTACTTTCGTGATTGTATATATACCAATTTGGTATCTTCAATAAATGAGAGAATTACTTTTACCACTTTTGGTCTCTAACATAAGTCTCTATTGTAAAAAGTAGCGGACAGCAGTCGATAGGAGATGAACGGATAGCGTATGAGCTAGCGGATAACAAATTATGTTTTTGGTAAAACTGGCGCTTAAACTAACCGATAAATGTAAAATGACATCAAAAATTAGAATTTAAATTTATTTAGTTTAATTTAAGAGGATAAAGAAGAAATTTAATGAGGTAAAAAAATGAAACGGCTAGAAGTAGTGTATAAAAAACGCTAAATATAGGTGTTTATTAAAGATATTTATTCATCATTTTCTAGTCACATCTACAATTTTTTTTATTTAGGATCATTGCTGGCTACCCACGGAGTGTCACAACGCTTTCAACGAATGACTAATTTCCGCTCGCTACTTGCGGCAAGGATTTCACTGGCCAACACGCCTTTTTAACGTGGACGGAAATCGAGTGTGAGCGGTGGTAGTGTGCGTAGCTCAGGGTGGCCCGCGCGAGAGTCACATCTACTATTTGTTAATAGGTGTGACTTGCGAAAAAAAGATTAATTGAAGTTTTATGAAATTTTGTTTTTGGTAATATTTATGAAATTTAAAGGAATAAATTATTCGGGAATAATTTGGCTATTTGTTTTTGAAACTACCAAGTAACTGATGCTGCGCGTTCTCCGTAGTAGTCTCAACGCTCCGTTTCATTCCTCACACACAAAACAAAGGAGAGCTTTTACTCCGGCGGGTAAATCACCAAGAGTGACGGCTTAATTTTTGGAAGGTATTTCTTTCTCATTTCTTGAATTGATTTTACTTTCTAGTTTCCCCTAATCATTATTATTCCCATTCGACTTTCTAGGTTTCCTCGATTGTTTTCCATTGCAATGTAGTAACACGTTTTTGTACAATTTTAGAAACTCAAGCCGAAGAAAATCATTCCATTTTTCTCCTCATGATAAACTTGCGGACATTTCTTTTGGTCTTGAGGAAAAGTATCTTACTCCACAGTGGGATTTTATAGCGATACTGTATTGTGATCTATCATTTAGATCAGTGGTAGTTTGTTCAATGGATTTTTTCTGCAATATTTTGTTCTGCATTAAAAATAATTGGAATCTGATATACCTATACATTTAAATTGATGAGTGTGTGTCCCTCACTTTGGTTGCCTCGGCAGTTTCCGCGACATTGGGATGTTGGCTCCCTGGTCCGAACCCGAGTGTGAACGGTGGTAGTGTGTGTGTCTCGTGTTTATTTGCCATTTCATCTAAAGTAGACCAAAAAAATTGAGGAGTGTTTTACTTGTTTTTGTAGTGGCATCTTCTTCCAAAAGTAAAGTTTAGCAGCTGAGGTAAGGTTTAGACATTTTAATTTAGTGTCTTATTTGAATTTCAATTTGTAACATGATTTTTTTTTCCAAATAATGGGGTATATTAATGATGGCATATAGGTACCCCATTGTACATGACACACTGTTTTATTCAATTTTTAAGCCCCTCTGCTGAAATTGTTAACGTTTAATTTTTTTTCTTTAATTAATCCAAATTTGTGGCCTTTGTTCTAAGTTTGAGCTTATGTTTGTTCTTTGTGTGATTAATTTTTTTTTGTTACAGGAGTAATTTATCCTTTAAAAAGATTAATTTGGAAAGATGTAGGAAAGAGTGGTAAATAATTTCTTTCTAATTAGCATTCTGTGCATTCAATAGTTAAAAACAAAAATATACTTGGTAACAGTAGCTGGATGGTATTGGACATGACTGGCTACTATTTTGTGATGCTCATTGGTTCATCCTAAAACTTGGGAGGTCTAGTGTTGCATGTTTTTGTCAAACATCTGTAGCAAATGAACCAGCTGGTGGTTGATTTCAGCTACCCCATCATTGACTTCATTTGAAAAATGATCTTCTTGTTTAGCCATGGAACTTTATCTACCTCAGTCCCCCTGTAGTTATTGACATACACCTTCAATGGCCCAACATAGTTCTCAAACCCAGGTGTAGACAGTCATAGCCGAAAGAATATCATCATTAATTGTTAAATGCTCCAAACTTCAAATCTCTATAAACAATTATCCATTAAAAATTTAGTGGATAATTGTTTACATAGATTCAAGTGGAATCTATTGCCTTGGCTACAGTGGAATCTTCTAATCATAGAGACGCTTTATACCAGTGGTAAAGTTTAGCAGCTGAGGTAAAGTTTAGGCCTTTTAATTTGGTGTGCTTTAACTTTACTGCCACACTTCTGCAATATTCTGTTCTGAATCAAAAAGAATTGGGATTATATATGCCTATGCATTTAAATTGATGAGTCTCTTATATATTTGTATTGATGTTGACTAACATCTTTTCTCCTTTGTTTTTGACAGGTTCCAGTAGTAAAGTTTTGCAGCTGAGGTAAAGTGTAGACTTTCTAATTTAGTGTGCTTGACATATGTATAGATATATGTCATAGGAAAGACACAAACCAAGTATTCGAGTCATCCAAGGCACATGATAAAATAATAGAGGTCAAATCTATATGACAGATTTCAAAATTTTCCTTTAAAGAGGTTGTTATGCATGAAAGTAAATAAGAGATGTATTTCCTTGTTTTCATGCTCTCTTGTGAGTCTATATATGGTGGTTCTTAGGCCTGAGTAGATGATAGTTACCTGAATTACACAGATGCAAAGGGCTGAATCAAAGTGATTCATGACCTTGGAAACAGAATTACACAGATGCAAAATGCAGAATAAAAGAAACGAACACTACTATAGAGGTCTAATCTCTCCCAAAGACTCTAGGTCTATTCTCAATTCTTGCTTGCCTTCTAATTTCCCACCCACAACTATTTATAACACTCAACTAATGCTCACATTTTCCCTCCACTTTGCCACATCAGCAAGTCGTTTCAACAAACTCTCATTTCCATCTCCTTATACGTTATTTATTTTAGGATCCTATCAGTAGATATAGAATTTGACTAACTTTATTATGGTAACAACTAACAACTATTAAATTTGTCTTGTTCTTAGGTTCCTTTATTTTTTCTAATTGTTGATATCCCTTTTTATATCATGATTTTTCCTTAATGTGTGTAGATGGAGACAATAGATGAGGTGACGATGTTGACGAACACAACGAGAGTGAAGCACAAAGAGAGTGAAGACGAAGACATGCTCAGTGACTTACCAGATTGCATTCTCCTTCACATTTTGTCACTTTTGGACACCAAATACGCCGTTCAAACTTGCATTTTGTCCTCAAGATGGAAGCATCTCTGGAAACGTCTTCCCACACTTATATTGCGTACCTTTGAATCCTCAACTCGTAGTTTCACCAAATTGTTCTCAACTTGCAATAGTTTCACCAAATTTGTTTCAAGGGTTTTATCTCGCCGGGATGGCTCAATCGCACTATACGCTCTCGAGTTTGATCGTACCAGTTATGTGGAGTCTCCCCTACTCAAAAGAATTGTGAAATATGCTGTTTCACACAATGTCCAGCGATTAGGACTCTCTGTCCTTTGTGATATTGAAGACATTCCACCTTGCCTTTTTTCATCTCAGACTTTAACACATCTTAAACTTTCTGTTTGCCCTAGAGGTTTTGGGAATACTTTGTTTCCCAAGAATCTGAATTTGCCGGCATTAACATGTTTGCATCTAGAGTTTTTCGCCTTTTGTGCCGGCGACAACGGTTGTGTCGATCCTTTTTCGACCTTCAACAGGCTCAATAGTTTGGTTATTTACAGTTGTTATGTGAAAGATGCTCCAACCCTCTGTATATCAAGTGCGACACTTGTCAATTTTACTATGCATAGTCATTCTCGTTACTTTTACAAAATTGAGCTTTGTACTCCGAGTCTTTGCAACTTTGCCTTTTCTGGTACTCCTTGTCAGCAACTCTGTGGGAGCAATCTTTCTTGTGTTAAACAAGTAGATATTGATGTGGATTCATATTATAAACCACTTCCTTTCTTGCTACTCACGTGGCTGCTAGAGCTTGATAATGTAAAATCATTGACGGTCTCGGCAAGCATTCTTCAGGTAACCTTAACTGGCCATTTTTTAGGCTTTATTTTAACTTTCTTCTTAAATTTTTTTATTTAAAAAAACTTATAAATTATGTCACAAAGTTCATTGACTTACAATTTACTAATCCTAATTCACTCTCATCCTTCATTGGTTAGGCTCTCTACTTATATCCTGATGATTTATGGAAGCTTAAGCTCCCTTCCTTGCGTAACTTGACATCATTGAAAGTCAAAATGAAACCACTTGAATATGGGTTTTGTGTGGCTCTGAGAGATGCCGAATTACAAAAAGCAGCTGCCAAGTCACGGAAAGAAGCTGCCAAGTTACGAAAAGCATTTAGAGCAACAGGATTGGAACCATCACCGCCATTACCTGATGGAATAGTGGACTTTTTGCTTCGAAACTCGCCTTCTGCAAAAGTCAACATCATAGGTGAAATGTTCATTCAGCTTCTTAAAGAGAGATTGTTATAAATAATTGGTTTGGTTTTGATTTCTGTTATGTTACTATTTTCCCATGTCTCTTTGGTTATAACATATATTCGGTGGATAAATGACAAGTCCCTTGGCTACAAATTGTATATGTTTATTAACATGATTGTGTCCAGTCTCAACTTTCGTATATTCTCTGTAATAACTAGTAAGGATTGTGTCGGTAGTATGAAAACAAGAAACATGGGAAGAAAGTAAACAGGCCGTAAGCCGCGGTTTAAAAATTCAGTCATTGTAAGATTATTTCAAATTTTTCCTTTTTTTCTGTAAGTTCTTGTTGAAAAAATTGTCCAGACAAACTTATAGTTTTCTTTATTCTTTATAGTTGGTCATGTGAATTGCTTAGTCATTAACTAGTCATTGAAGCTTACTAATGTTCTTGAAAGATACCATACAAGGTCAAGGTTGTGGTTGCTTTATATTCTTTCAGTCGCAACATTTATTTTCTAACTTTTATGCGCCGTTTGATTCCTCAAGAACACTGTAGGGATAAAAATACACTGTCGTTATTTTATTTCCGAAAAATATGGAATGTACTATTTTCAGCATCTGTTACTATATGTGCTAGTTATAAGAGGAAATAAATTACCTAATGCTAGTCTCTGCTATTATTAAAATTTGAGAATAACAATCACTATGCTGTTTTCATTTCTTCAAGTGTATGTTCCTGTTCACATATTCTATTGATTTCCAGCACCCTGTCAAGTTGGCTTTTATACCATATTAATAATATATGATAGTAAGCTACTAAGCGTTTGGATCATTCATGGTGTAGAACTCATTTGATTAGTTCGAGATTGATAGCTATATCACTGATCCCCTTTGCCTTATCTGTGCAGCACCAAAAACAGAAGAAGAGACACCAGACCAGTTTAAATTCATGAATGTGGACTTGTCAGCAATGTCTATTGCAATGTCTTCTTCTACCATGCAAAGTTAGGATACTAATTAGAATAGAGTGCTTTCTTTATTCCTTCTTCTTGTTGTGTGTTTAACAAGGAATGAATGCATGTTTTAATAGTTGAACAGGAAGTTAAATGTTTGATGGGTTCCCCCTCCCATGATACTGTTTAATCTTCAAAAAGAATATTGGTACAACTTATGGTTTTTCCTTCTACTTGATAGAAGAAAATTTTTCACATGGAATCCACATTCAAATTTCCTTATTTTCTAGTGACAAGAATTCAAAACATTGAAACCATTCTTTTCTCATTCAGTTTCCTTTCTTTTTTAAAATAAAAAAGAAACTAATTAGGCTTTTGTTACTTTTGCTTGCAAATATATGTCACACATTTCACACATATCATCTTTTATCCCAAGTAGGTAGCTCAGTTGGCGAGCTAAGGGATATCGAAGGAGTACACCAAAAGAGTGCAAGAAGGAGGTCTCGGGTTCAAACCCCGGAAACTAACATTCCCCCACCCCTACTAACATTGCTTATAAAAAAAACACATATCATCTTTTCAAACATTTTTTTTTCATAATAACAAAAAGTTTTTATTGAATGAGAGTATAAAGAATATCGAAATTATTTATTTTCTCGAGCTTTTCAAGCATTCATTTAACTCACAAGTGCTTGTGAAAATATTGTAATCAATTTGGAAATGAGTTTATATCCTTTTTAGTCTCAAAAAAATTCAATTTGGTCCCCTGACTTTTAAAATATTTCTATTTAGTCCCTCACTTTTACAAACACGTGTATCAATTTAGTCTCATCATCAACCATAGTTAATTAACAGTGTTGACAGAGCTGACGTGACAATTAAGTGTCTGCATGGCAAATCTGAGGAACCAAATTAAAACTCATAAAAAATTTAATCCCACGTCAGCATGCCACGTCACGTAAATGTTGGGAACGAAATTGAAATTTAGAATACTAAATTGATACTTGTTTTAAAAAAAACGGTTGTATTCGTGTGGACCAAATTGATGTTAAGTTTAATTAGTGTCACCCCAAAATTTCTAACCGCGATCCTCAAAATGACATGCAACAATCATAGGGTATAAACTCATTTTTGAAAAGTCGGGAAATAAATAGGGTATAAACTCATTTTGAAGCCTTTGTTTTGATATTTATACTGCAGGGAAGTCATTATTACCAGGAAATGATATGGAGTGGTATTTCTCTAGCCCACGTGACAGGAAGTATCGAAATGGACCAAAAACAAATTGAGCAACCAAATTTGGATATTGGAAAACTAGATGGCAGGATCGAAAAGTGAATTTGCAAGCACGAGTTGTGGGGGTGAAGAAAACTCTAGTTCACTATTGAGGGGGAGCACCCCATGAGTGTTGTTCAAATAGGGTTATGCATGAATGTCGTTTGATTAAAGAGAATGTGAAATCAGTTTAGACTTGAGATTCACACCTCCTTATCTTTCTTCTCCTAACTCCTTTCTTTTCCATTTAATTTCCACTTTTTATAACACCGGAGATACATGATTTTCGCGTGCACAACACATTTGACAAAAAGGAATTTATATTGCAAAGTTGGCGAGCTAAGAGACATGAAGGAGTTGCAAAGTTGCAAGAAGGAGGTCCAGGGTTCAAACCTCGGAAACTAACATTCCACCACCCCCACTAACATTTGCTTATAAAAAAAACTTATGTTAAAAAGAAGGTGGTGCCAATTTTGAAAATATGAAAACATTTTCAACATCGGTTGGTTTTGTAATTTCCCGTTTTGAAATCCAAGGAAAGATTTAAGTCAGGCCAATGTAGCCCAAAAAATAGGCTTAACTGCAGTTTTGGTCCCTCAATTTTATCAAATCTACAAATTTAATCCCCTTATTTTATTTCTCCGCAGCAAAGAGGCCAATTGGGGACTAGACCAATACTCTTGGCAAGAAAAGAAAATAGTGACAAAGCAATAATAGGGAGCACTAACTTGAAGACCACCTAAAACAAACTATCCTAAAGACAAATTATAAGACCGTGAAGGACTAAAATACAATAGCCAGATCAAAAGGAGACAAAGACAGAATTCTCCCTTAAACGAGTATTATGTCCAACGACCAATTTCTTTTTTTGCCTCAATTTTTTATTTTGGGTCTTGGATACAACAAGTTCGAAATTGTCATAACGCGCAACTGTTCCTTGGGTATCAGTAGCTATAGGATCACCAACATCATCTGACAGATCACCCTAGAGCTTTCCTAATATTCTCATGCCATATGCTACTACTAGATTAGAAGTAGCAATGGACTCAGAGGCTTTTAGCGAATCTAGCACGTTCTTCTGGGCCTTGAATGCAACCGGATCGAAATTCTCATCATGCGCCATTATTCTTTGGGTATTAGTATCTATAGGATCGACATCATCATCTAACTCGTCACCCCAAAGCTTTCCTAATATTCTGATGTAAGATGCTACCACTTGGTTATAAGTAGCATTGGACTCAAAGGCATCTAGCTTGGTAGTGGGAGGCTGAGTGGCGGACGAGTTACTGAACAACGACTAGCAACCGGGGCATGAGAAATCTGAACAACATTGTCTTGTGCTCCCGAAGTTTTATCAATAAGATGGACATATAGACTAACATCTCCTTATTTGAAAGTCTAAATTACTAATTGAGTTATTAGTCAAATTAGCCCTTAAAATTCTACAAAAATTCAATTTAATCTATGACAATTACAATACATCAACTTAGTTCATGACTGTTATAAAAATGTTTCAATTTAGTCATTTTTTACAAAATAGAGGTACTAAATTAATATAACCAATGAACTAAATTAAAACACTTTTTGCAATAGTCGGGATATAAGTTAATACATTATAGATGTCAGAGACTTAATTGATATACCCCATTATTTAGAAAGGTAACTCAGTTGGCGAGCTAAGGGGAGTTGCAAAGTTGTAAGAAGGAGGTCCAGGGTTCAAACCCCGGAAACTAACTTTCCTCACCCCCACTAACATTTTGCTTATCAAAAAAAAGATGTCAGGAACTTAATTGAAGTTTTGTTAAGAGTAAAGGCCCAAATTCGTCCCTGACAATTTTCTCGCGGGACGAATTCGTCCCTAACAATATTTTTGAGACACATTGGTCCCTGACAATTCCAAAACGAGACACGTTAGTCCCTCCATCCATTTAACCGTTACCAGCATAGTAAACGTCTCCTACGTGGCACGTTAAGTGTCACGTGTCACGTTAAATGCCACAAAATGCGTTTATTTTGGGCCAAATTCGTTCTGAAATTACAAATTTGAAAAAGGGACAATTTAAAAATGGGACATATTCGTCCCTGAGTCATCTGCAACCTTATAGTGTAGCGCTTTACGATGTAGGCATACTTAATCAAAGTGGAAATCTGGTCAAAAAATCAAAGGGGAAAGGGGCATCCAAAACGAGCACGCGGTACTGGGAACGGGAGGAAGAAAAAATGAATTGGAAGAATCCCAAAACCAACAAGAGAAACAGATCCAGAAAAGTACGATTTTGTTTTTTGGGTTGTTCTCTACGTTTCTTGTCTCTTCAGTTTCGAAAAGTATGGATTTTTAGGTGTTTTGATTGTTGTTTATTCTGGTTTCATATGGTTGCTTGAGGTAAAGCTTTTTGTTGTGGAAAACGTGGTTAATTACGGAGATAGTTTGATTCCAGAATATTGTGGTTCAAGAACATTATGTAGAAGGTTTGTCTTTTCTCCATCGAACATTTGTTCCATTTAACGTGCCACGTAGAAGACGTTTACTGTGCTGATAACGGTTAAATGAATGGAGGGACTAACGTGTCCCGTTTTACAATTGTCAAGGACCAATGTGTCTTGAAAATATTGTCAGGGACGAATTTGTCCCACGAGAAAATTTCAATGACAAAATTGGGCCTTTACTCTTTTGTTAAATTTTAGGGACTTAATTGGCTCTTTGTTTTTGAAACTACCAAGTAACTAATACTGCGCGTTCTCCATGAACGCTCCGTTTCATTCCTCACACACAAAACAAACCAGAGCTTTTACTCCGGCGGGTAAATCACCAAAAGTGACGGCTTAATCCCAAGGTATTTCTCATTTCTTGAATGGATTTTACTTTCTAGTTTCCCCTAATCATCAGTCCCAATTCCACTCTCTAGGTTTCCTCGATTGTTTTCCATTGCAATGTAGTAACACGTTTTTGTACAATTTTAAAAACTCAAGCCGAAGAAAATCATTCCATTTTTCTCCTCATGATAAACTTGCGGACATTTCTTTTGGTCTTGAGGAAAAGTATCTTACTCCACAGTAGGATTTTATAGCGATACTGTATTGTGATCTATCATTTAGATCAGTGGTAGTTTGTTCAATGGATTTTTTCTGCAATATTTTGTTCTGCATTAAAAAAAATTGGAATCTGATATACCTATACATTTAAATGGATGAGTGTGTGTCCCTCACTTTGGTTGCCTCGGCAATTTCCACGACATTGGGATGTTGGCTCCCTCGTCCGAACCCGAGTGTGAGCGGTGGCAGTGTGCGTGCGTTGTGTTTATTTGCCATTTCATCTAAAGTAGACCAAAAAAATTGAGGAGTGTCTTACTTGTTTTTGTAGTGGCATCTTCTTCCAAAAGTAAAGTTTAGCAGCTGAGGTAAGGTTTAGACATTTTAATTTAGTGTCTTATTTGAATTTCAATTTGTTACATGATTTTTTTTTCCAAATAATGGGGTATATTAATGATGGCATATAGATACCCCATTGTACATGACACACTGTTTTATTCAATTTTTAAGCCCCTCTGCTGAAAGTGTTAACGTTTAATTTTTTTTCTTCTTTAATTAATCCAAGTTTGTGGCCTTTGTTCTAAGTCGGAGCTTATGTTTGTTCTTTGTGTGATTAATTTTTTTTTTGTTATAGGAGTAATTTATCCTTTAAAAAGATTAATTTGGAAAGATGTAGGAAAGAGTGGTAAATAATTTCTTTCTAATTAGCATTCTGGGCATTCAATAGTTAAAAACAAAAATATACTTGGCAACAGTAGCTGGATGGTATTGGACATGACTGGCTACTATTTTGTGATGCTCATTGGTTCATCCTAAAAATTGGGAGGTCTAGTGTTGCATGTTTTTGTCAAACATCTGTAGCAAATGAACCAGCTGGTGGTTGATTTCAGCTACCCCATCATTGACTTCATTTGAAAAATAATCTTCTTGTTTAGCCATGGAACTTTATCTACCTCAGTCCCCCTGTAGTTATTGACATACACCTTCAATGGCTCAACACAGTTCTCAAACCCAGGTGTAGACAGTCATAGCCGAAACAATATCATCATTAATTGTTAAATGCTCCAAACTTCAAATCTCTATAAACAAATATCCATTAAAAATTTAGTGGATAATTGTTTACATAAATTCAAGTGGAATCTATTGCCTTGGCTGCAGTGGAATCTTCTAATCATAGAGACGCTTTATACCAGTGGTAAAGTTTAGCAGCTGAGGTAAAGTTTAGGCCTTTTAATTTGGTGTGCTTAAACTTTACTGCCACACTTCTGCAATATTCTGTTCTGAATCAAAAAGAATTGGGATTATATATGCCTATGCATTTAAATTGATGAGTCTCTTATATATTTGTATTGATGTTGACTAACATCTTTTCTCCTTTGTTTTTGACAGGTTCCAGTAGTAAAGTTTTGCAGCTGAGGTAAAGTGTAGACTTTCTAATTTAGTGTGCTTGACATATGTATAGATATATGTCATAGGAAAGACACAAACCAAGTATTCGAGTCATCCAAGGCACATGATAATAGAGGTCAAATCTATATGACAGATTTTAAAATTTTCCTTTAAAGAGGTTGTTATGCATGAAAGTAAATAAGAGATGTATTTCCTTGTTTTCATGCTCTCTTGTGAGTCTATATATGGTGGTTCTTAGGCCTGAGTAGATGATAGTTACCTGAATTACACAGATGCAAAGGGCTGAATCAAAGTGATTCATGACCTTGGAAACAGAATTACACAGATGGAAAATGCAGAATAAAAGAAACGAACACTCTAGGCACTATAGAGGTCTAATCTCTCCCAAAGACTCTAGGTCTATTCTCAATTCTTGCTTGCCTTCTAATTTCCCACCCACAACTATTTATAACACTCAACTAATGCTCACATTTTCCCTCCACTTTGCCACATCAGCAAGTCGTTTCAACAAACTCTCATTTCCATCTCCTTATACTTTATTTATTTTAGGATCCTATCAGTAGATATAGAATTTGACTAACTTTATTATGGTAACAACTAACAACAATTAAATTTGTCTTGTTCTTAGGTTCCTTTATTTTTTCTAATTGTTGATATCCCTTTTTATATCATGATTTTTCCTTAATGTGTGTAGATGGAGACAATAGATGAGGTGACGATGTTGACGAACACAACGAGAGTGAAGCACAAAGAGAGTGAAGACGAAGACATGCTCAGTGACTTACCAGATTGCATTCTCCTTCACATTTTGTCACTTTTGGACACCAAATACGCCGTTCAAACTTGCATTTTGTCCTCAAGATGGAAGCATCTCTGGAAACGTCTTCCCACACTTATATTGCGTACCTTTGAATCCTCAACTCGTAGTTTCACCAAATTGTTCTCAACTTGCAATAGTTTCACCAAATTTGTTTCAAGGGTTTTATCTCGCCGGGATGGCTCAATCGCACTATACGCTCTCGAGTTTGATCGTACCAGTTATGTGGAGTCTCCCCTACTCAAAAGAATTGTGAAATATGCTGTTTCACACAATGTCCAGCGATTAGGACTCTCTGTCCTTTGTGATATTGAAGACATTCCACCTTGCCTTTTTTCATCTCAGACTTTAACACATCTTAAACTTTCTGTTTGCCCTAGAGGTTTTGGGAATACTTTGTTTCCCAAGAATCTGAATTTGCCGGCATTAACATGTTTGCATCTAGAGTTTTTCGCCTTTTGTGCCGGCGACAACGGTTGTGTCGATCCTTTTTCGACCTTCAACAGGCTCAATAGTTTGGTTATTTACAGTTGTTATGTGAAAGATGCTCCAACCCTCTGTATATCAAGTGCGACACTTGTCAATTTTACTATGCATAGTCATTCTCGTTACTTTTACAAAATTGAGCTTTGTACTCCGAGTCTTTGCAACTTTGCCTTTTCTGGTACTCCTTGTCAGCAACTCTGTGGGAGCAATCTTTCTTGTGTTAAACAAGTAGATATTGATGTGGATTCATATTATAAACCACTTCCTTTCTTGCTACTCACGTGGCTGCTAGAGCTTGATAATGTAAAATCATTGACAGTCTCGGCAAGCATTCTTCAGGTAACCTTAACTGGCCATTTTTTAGGCTTTATTTTAACTTTCTTCTTAAATTTTTTTATTTAAAAAAACTTATAAATTATGTCACAAAGTTCATTGACTTACAATTTACTAATCCTAATTCACTCTCATCCTTCATTGGTTAGGCTCTCTACTTATATCCTGATGATTTATGGAAGCTTAAGCTCCCTTCCCTGCGTAACTTGACATCATTGAAAGTCAAAATGAAACCACTTGAATATGGATTTTGTGTGGCTCTTAGAGATGCCCAAATACAGAAAGCAGCTGCCAAGTCACGGAAAGAAGCTGCCAAGTTACGAAAAGCATTTAGAGCAACAGGATTGGAACCATCACCGCCGTTACCTGATGGAATAGTGGACTTTTTGCTTCGAAACTCGCCTTCTGCAAAAGTCAACATCATAGGTGAAATGTACATTCAGCTTCTTAAAGAGAGATTGTTATAAATAATTGGTTTGGTTTTTGATTTCTGTTATGTTTCTATTTTCCCATGTCTCCCAAAGACTCTAGGTCTATTTTCATGACCTTGGAAACAGAATTACACAGATGCAAAATGCAGAATAAAAGAAATGAACACTCTAGGCACACTATAGAGACCTAATCTCTCCCAAAGACTCTAGGTCTATTTTCAATTCTTACTTGCCTTCTAATTTCCCTCCCACTACTATTTATAACACCCAACTAATGCTCACATTTTCCCTCTACTTTGCCACATCAGCAAGTGGCCCGGCTTAATATTTTACCTTATAACCTATTATGGTAAGGGCAACCCCAGTAACAAACTCTCATTTCCTCCACTTACACTTTATTTATTTTAGGATCCTATCAGTGGATATAGAATTTGACTAATTTTATTATGGTAACAACTATTAAAGTTGTCTTGTTCTTAGGTTCCTTTATTTTTTCTAATCGTTGATATCCCTTTTTATATCATGATTTTTCCTTAATGTGTGTAGATGAAGACAATAGATGAGATGACGATCTTGCCGAACACGACGAGAGTGAAGCACAAAGAGAGTGAAGACGAAGACAGGCTCGGTGACTTACCAGATTGCGTTCTCCTTCACATTTTGTCATTTTTTTGCTTCGAAACTCACCTTCTGCAAAAGTCAACATCATAGATTGCTCGGGGTGAATTGTTCATTCAACTTCTTAAAGAGAGATTGTTATAAATAATTGGTTTGGCTTTTGATTTCTTCTCTTTTTCTATTTCCCTATGTCTAAATGGCAAGTCCCTTGGCTACAAATTGTACATGTCAGATTTTAATAATAGTAAACATGTACCTGTTCACAAAATTGTACATGTTGACTAGCAAACAAATTACCCAATGCTAGTCTCTATTACATTATTAAAATTTGATAGTAACAATCACTATGCTGTTTTCATTATATGTTCCTGGGAAATTGCCTTTACCAGTTTCCCACATTAAGTTAATTTTTAATTACCACATTATACTATTCCAGTTCAGTTTCAACAGTCCCGTGCAGCGCACGGGTGAGGGTCTAGTATTAATATATGATAGTAAGGTACTAAGCATTTTGGATCATTCATGATGTAGAACGCATATGATGAATTTGAGATTGCTAACTTTATCACTAATCCCCTTTGCCTTATATGTCCAGGACCAAAACCAGAGTAAGAGACAACAGACCAATTTGGATTCATGAATGAGGACTTGTCAACACAGCCTATTGCAAAGTTAGGATACCAATTTGGGTTCTCCCTCACATGATGCTGTTTAATCTTCAAAAAGAATATTGGTACAGCTTCTGGTTTCCTTCTACTTCTGATAGAAGAAAGTTTTTCACATGGAATCCACGTTCAATTTTCCTTATTCTCTAGTGACAAAAATTCAAAACATTGAAATGATACCTTTTTCATTCAGTTTCCTTTCTTTAACCTTCATTCATTTATTTTCAATGAAACCAAACATAGTACGTAGTGTATCCCGGAGTATAGGGTATAGCAAATTGATCTACTTCAAAAAGCAATCATATTAGACATTGATTACATTTTTCTTCCATCTATATAATTTGGTCACCATTTTATTATTTCTTTTGGTTTTCCACAAACTCCATCTTTCGGAGTAATCATGTTCGGAATTAAATATTGACATTGATTTTATTCGAGATTCAAACTTTTTTTTATAAGCAATGTTAGTGGGGGTGGGATATTCAAACTTTGATTCGTTTCATTGCAAGAGACTATTTAATTCGAGATTCAATGATTTTATTTATCTACCGGCCTGTTGTATAAACTCCATTTTTACTGTCACCAAAAAAAATTGTATAAATGATTTTATTGGAACGCTCTGGACTCATTTATACAATTTTTTTTTTGGTTTAGACTATTGTTAACTATCCAAGAGCGTTCCAAGACTTTTAACAAAAGACTAATTTTTGCTCGTGTTTAGTGTTTAGAGACAAATTTTACACTGACCAACACTAAGTTTGTCATTGCGGAAAACGAACTTGAGATCATAAGGTCGTCCCTTGTGTCTTAGGTCGAGCTATCAATTTTGGCCCAACCCAACGGGCCGGCGCGATGGCCTAGTGTTTTGGACTGGGCCGAGCTTAAAAATAGAGGCCCAAAATGAACTTGCCCATTTTAGCCAAGCCCAATTGGCCCATGGGCTAAATTAGTCTTACTTTTTTATACTTTTTGAACACTTTTGTTTTTCTTTGTTAAAATATTGAGTGGGTTGAGCTAGGCCGCTAGCCCAGTGTTTTGGCTTGAGCTAAGCTAAAGTAAACACAATTCAGTAGATAACTGGACTAGTATTTGATTGGATCACGCAGAGCTGAGTGGCCTAAGTAAACACAAATCAGTAGATAACTGGACTAGTATTTGATTGGATCACCCAGAGCTGAGTGGCCTAATTTGACAACTCTAGTACAAGGTAGCTTATAAAAGGGTCTTTTTTTTATACCCCCACCACATCACAATATACCCCCATCAAATATGAAAATCCCAAAATACCCCCCATAATTTTGACTCAATCGGATTTATCTTATAAATAGGTAAATCCGATTTGAGATTAATCAAAGTCGGATTTACCTAGAACCGATTAAATTTAAAAAAATCGCATCAGATATATTGATAAAAGGGTAAATCTGCTTTTGAATTTAACAAAGCGGATGTATCCCCACAACAGGTAAATCCGCTTTGTCTCTTTATCAAATCGGATTTACCTGTTGTGGGAGTACATCCGCTTTGTTAAATTCAAAAGAGGATTTACCATTTACCGGTGTAAATTTGACTTGTAAAAAAATTTTAAAACATTTAATTTGTTTTTTGTTTACGCATTTAATTTGTTGGATATATATGGATAAATAATTACAAAAATGTGGGTACAATAATAAATACAAGAAATGTCAATCTAAATCGTCGGAATCATGGGCTAAGTCTACAATGGTGGGCGCATCAGTGGGAGGGAGACAGGGCATCTTCAAAGCGGTAGACTGCCAAAGGGCAAAACGGCCGGTATAAGGATCCAACCATGAAGTAGATTTCTTTGATCGATTATGAGACCACATCAAAGCAACTGGAGGCAACGGACAGACAGACGAGATCGAAATATGCATCCAATGGATATCCCCGACACTCAGAATAGATATTATTTTATACTTAGAAGAAGAATAACTACCTCTCAAAGGAAGATAAGTAAAATTCATATCCAAAGACAGTTGAACTAGGGCCACATTATACTTAGTAGATATAAAGTACCCCATCTCAGGCAAACTCAACCACTTATCCTCCTTCTGAAAACCGGGGTATTCAATGGATAACGCTTTTCTAAGCACTGCAAGTCTGTCCTTTCCAAACATGTAAGTATATAGTTGCTCCCTCTCCTTTGTTTCTTTGATTAAATCTTGCCTAATTATAGGCCAACTATCCTCACCAAGATCGAGACCAACCGCTACTGCTCGGAACTCACAATTACCATCTCTTTCAACATCAATAATTTTTTCTACATAAGAGTGCACGTGATGAGGAACCGACGGTAAATTGAATTTAGTCTCACCCTGATATGTTAATTTTTTAGAAACACTCAGAGATAGCTTTGAAGACCGCTGTGATGATTTTATACAAGAAGACCGCTGTGATGAATTTTTACAAGAAGTCCCAGATTCTTGAGTCAGTTTCATCTTCTCATCCACACGCTCCCACCCAGAAGGATCACGCTTGACATCATATAATTTCTTCTTTTTCTTCTTTGGTACACCTTTTGTTTTAACTTTAAATGGCGGTGCAACCATTGAAGAAGTGGTAGGGAATGCAAGCTCATTAAGTTGTTTCTCGAGGACAAACCTCTCCTCAGGAGTCTTACGATTATATCTCGCCCAAATCATCTCCATTTGGTAAGAAATATCACAGTCAGGAGATTTTTCTTGGGAAAATTTATCTATAGAATCCAAACTCAAGTTTTTCCAATGGTCGTCTATAACATCCAACGGAATAAGAGTGCCGGAGACATGGTACACACCTAGCTCACAAGCACAAGGAAGAAGATGTGTCTTTCTAATAATGCACCCACAGCGGGCTTTGTCATATCCAACCCTAGATGTCGATTTTGAAAACTCTTTAACAATATGATCCAAAACATTTAAAGACACAACACCGCGAAGCTTTTTAAACAAAGGGGTATTGGAAGCCACTTCAATACGGTTTATGCTTCTTTGAAAAGATCCGATGACTTTATCAAATTGAAGAGTAAGCATTTCATGTATAGATTTAAAAGACTTAGACAAGTCACCTCCAGAAGTCCTCAAATGTCTCTTCAAAGTCCAATGAGCCGATTCGACTCTTAAATAATAACAATAAACACGCATAAAAATACTAAACACGTGTCAAAAAAATTTAAACTACGATAAAAATACTAAACACGTGTCAAAAAAATTTAAACTACGATAAAAATACTAAACACGTGTCAAATTACCTATTGGTGATCTGATTCCCGAAGTGTGGGATCCGGTTTGTCCATGCCAAGATAAATCTTTCCTTATGCTTTGTCAACCACGTGTCATGCACATACTTAATAAGAGCGGGCAAATCAACGCAGAAGTCCTCAAAAATCTTCAAGTGAGCTGAGTACTCTGGCTCGTCAAGTGAATCAATAATGTTATGCCAAAGAGAGAGGACGTCCTTTTGCCTATCCACGTGCACCAACTCTTTAATCTTCGCTTTCACATTTTTAGTCACGTGCCAAGAACATAACAAATTTGTAGCCGAAGGAAAGACATCAAGAATACCGGACATAAGACCAAGATCTCTGTCAGTCAAGAATACCTGAGGCTGAAGCCCGTGCAAGTCAAATAATTCTTTTAGTTGCTGCAATGCCCAAGTAAAATGAATTCAAAGCTCGTGTGAAATATAGGCAAAAGCAACCGAGAAAGTTAACTCCGTTGAAGTGACTCCTACAATCTCCAATAGAGGTAGATTGTATTTGTTGGTCTCGTAGGCGGTGTCAAGAATAAGAACATTTGGAAACAACCGGAATAACTCAATAGAAGTGGGAAGCGCCCACATGATGTCACTGACCACATCGGAACCCTCAACTTTTCTGCTCTAAAATAAATAATTTTGCGACTTAATCAATCTCATAAGCTCCTGAATGTCCGTTCTAGGACCCCTCTTAGTATGAAAAATATATCCTCTCCGTCCAGAATGCCTCTGTAGTGCCTACCACGAAAGGAACAATCTGCGACTCTGTATGCGGGTCAATATCTCTTTCAAAATAGAACAACAATTATACAAAAATTAATTTAAAAAAAAACCAAATCGGATTTACGTACCCCAAACGTAAATCCGCTTTGTATTTTTCAAAATCGGATATACCCCCATCCAGGTAAATCCGATTCATTAAAAGACATAATCGGATTTACGTTTGGGACACGTAAATCCGATTGCGCATCAGATTTAGCTATATCCATCAGGACAAAATTTCGCTTTCTATACTGAAATAAATGGTCAAATCGGATTTATCTGTCAGTTTGATACATCCGATTTGACTTATGCGTGTGTATTTATTACGTATTTAAAGCTAATCAGATTTACCTTGCATTTAGGTAAATTCGATTACTAGATAAAGTGGTCCCCCAACAGAGAATCTTCAAAAAGTCAATTTTTGTTAATTATGTTAGGGGTATTTTCGGGATTACAATAATGTGTGGGGGTAGAAGGGAGTTGATGGGGGTATAAAAAAAACCTTATAAAATTGGGAAATGTGAGATTGAAAGAGAGAGTGAGTGAGAAATGAAAAGAAAATAGAATTAAAAAATGAGAAATAAAGGTAAAATACATTATTGTCCATAAAAGTGGTGATGTGTCAAAAAATTAAGATGTCTAAAATTGTCTTTTTGTAAGTTGTTTGTTTGATTAAATAGATAAATAATTTTGCGACTCAATCAATCTCATAAGCTCTTGAATGTCCGTTCTAGAACCCCCTCTTAGTATGAAAAATATACTCTCTCCGTCCAGAATGCCTCTGTAGTGTCTACCACGAAAGGAACAATCTGTGACTCTGTATGCGGGTCAATATCTGTTTCAAAATAGAACAACAGTTATACAGAAATTAATTTAAAAAAAAATCGGATTTACGTACCCCAAACGTAAATCCGCTTTGTATTTTTCAAAATCGGATATACCCCCATCCAGGTAAATCCGATTCAAATCCGATTATGAATCGGATTTACGTTTAGGACACGTAAATCTGATTGCGCATCAGATTTAGCTATATCCATCAGGACAAAATTTCGCTTTCTATACTGAAATAAATGGTCAAATCAGATTTATCTGTCAGTTTGATACATCCGATTTGACTCATGCATGTGTATTTATTACGTATTTAAAGCTAATCGGATTTACCTTGCATTTAGGTAAATCCGATTACTAGATAAAGTGGTCCCCCACCAAAGAATCTTCAAAAAGTCAATTTTTGTTAATTATGTTAGGGGTATTTTCGGGATTACAATAATGTGTGGGGGTAGAAGGGAGTTGATGGGGGTATAAAAAAACCTTATAAAATTGGGAAATGTGAGATTGAAAGAGAGAGTGAGTGAGAAAGGAAAAGAAAATAGAATTAAAAAATGAGAAATAAAGGTAAAATACATTATTGTTAATTATGTTAGGGGTATTTTCGGGATTACAATAATGTGTGGGGGTAGAAGGGAGTTGATGGGGGTATAAAAAAAACCTTATAAAATTGGGAAATGTGAGATTGAAAGAGAAAGTGAGTGAGAAAGGAAAAGAAAATAGAATTAAAAAATGAGAAATAAAGGTAAAATACATTATTGTCCATAAAAGTGGTGATGTGTCAAAAAATTAAGATGTCTAAAATTGTCTTTTTGTAAGTTGTTTGTTTGATTAAATAGATTAAATAGATAAATAGATAATGTGTGGGGGTAGAAGGGAGTTGATGGGGGTATAAAAAAAACCCTTATAAAATTGGGAATGTGAGATTGAAAGAGAGAGTGAGTGAGAAAGGAAGAGAAAATAGAATTAAAAAAATGATAAATAAAGGTAAAATACATTATTGTCTATAAAAGTAGTGATGTGTCAAAAAATTAAGATGTCTAAAATTATTTTTTTGTATGTTGTTCGTTTGATTAAATAGACTAAAATTATCTTTTTGTAAGTTGTTTCTTTGATTAAATAGATATTAGATTAAACGGATAATTTTTGAAAGTGGGTGTGACAGACACAAACAAACAGCTTTATTTAAAAAAGGTAGAATCACAATTTTTGAAAGTCGGTGTGATAGACAATTTTGGAAGGTTGAAGCCTCTCCCAAAGACCAACCCATATTCCACACGCTGTCAGACTTTGATTCCCTAATTTCGGAATGACTACCGTACAATAGGGTCTTAAATTTAGGATTATTTCAATATACTAATCTCTTTTAATTAAACTCTAGACAAAATAAGACAATTTAATTTAAAGAGTTGGCCTATTGGTTTTTTATAAGCAATGTTGTATTAATAGGAGCACTAGGTGCTCAAAACCACAAATACAAAGATGAGATCGCATGTTGTTTATACATAAAAGTGCATTATTCCACCATAGTGATGGAATAGAACAAGAATTCCTTCTTACCCCATAAATGAAGCAGCCCCAAGATAAGAACTTCACCTGGGCCACTATCGAGACTACATTTTGCTCTACCCCTCTAAAACAAACACCGTTACGAGATAGCCAAAGACACCAACAAGTTGTCAACCAAATAAGATACTTGATCATATTCACTTTCTTACCAGTACAAAGGTCGACATAGCGTAGAAAATGATCAATTAAAGTAGATGGGCAAGACAAATGAACACTCGGCCAACGACCAATCTCGCACCACACTCAAAGAAAAATCGCCTACACAAACGCAGACCGCATTTGGCCTACTGGTGTACTAGTCCAAATACATCCATTATTCAGTAAAATTAAAAAGTGTTTTTTTTCTTATAAATAGTCATGCTTTCAAGGAAACACTAATCTCTGCTCGTGTTTAACATCAAATTTGCCACTATCCAACATCAAGTTTGTCCATTGTTGAAATCGAACATAGAAGCACCAGGTCGACCCCGTGTCCTATGATAGATTAAGCCCATGTGTCCCATGATAGATTAAGTAGTTGGGGAGGGAGAAATATTAGTTTCACAGGATTTAACTCGGGACCTCTTGCTTGTACTGCTTTGGTGCAAGCCTTCGGTAACCCTCAGCTCATCAATTGAACTAACCACTTGGGCGTAATCTCGACTCCTAATTATAACCGGAACTAGCGTAAGTGTCGTAAACTCCAGAATTTCATTCCTATTTATTAGAAGAAGAATCTCGACCCCTAAATAGAATAATATGATTTTAATTTTGTAAGTGACAAATTAGGAGGCTGAGTATTCCTCTGCTCCCTCAACTAACCCAAAAGGCAAAGCTGCTTGGATACCTTCATATACCAGAAAATCAAATACCCCAATTCCAAGGCTTTATAAAAAAGAAAACTCAAATAAAAATTGAATGAAGAGAAAAATCTTCAACATTCCAATTCCAATATCAACAAGTCACACACAATTTTTTTTTTTTGGTCAAACAATTTAATTTATTTATGTCAAAAAAAGTGTGCTAGGTTAGGCATATTACCAACCCAAATCCAGACCATAAGATAAGTAACAAGAAAAAAAAGCATAGAAAAAAAAAACTGAAACAATAAAACATAAAACATAAAACAGAAAAGTAAACTCTATTGCACACTTCCAAAGCATTACAAATTACAAACATCCATATATTCTAAATAGATATAATTACACATCATCACACAAAACAAACGATATATGTTTAAGTGCTTCTAAACACTCTCAAAGCAAAAACTTTGAACCTCCTGGGATTTGGATTCTCTCCGGTTGGACGAGTCTTTCTCTCTTTTACTGAAATTGTTCGGTAACTGAAGAGGATCTTCACCCTCTTGAAGAACATCTTCCTTAGTGATTTGCAGCATAGTGATTAATAAGAGAAAGAGCATTGCTAGTAACTTGAGCAACATTAACCATTCTACCTCTAATAGAAGACTTAATCTTACCATCAAGTGCTTTTCCAGCAAAACCATCACTACAAGTACTTTCATCAGTCAAAGCTGCACTAACCCAAGTTTCAACATTACTTATATGCCATGTAAAATCCCCACCTTTCACATTACAAAGTTTAAGCTCCTTCAATGAACGTGTAAGTCTATCAACACTATCACTTATTTCTTCAACACAATCATGAAGTGCTGCATATTCTCTTGGTTTAAGATTCCTAAAGTTTTTGCACTTTGTAACAAAAGCTTTTGTGGATTGAGTTTTGTTGAGACTTATTGATAAAGCTGTTTGGACTAATTGATGAGGATCTTGTTGGATTGTTGAAGCATAGATTGAGAGAGATTCAAAGCAAAGTGTTGGGTATTGAGTTGTGCTACATGAAGATTTGATGAAATTTGTTGGTGTTGAAGTTGCAAAGTTTGCAATTGTGAGGATACTTAGAAGCAATAGAAGAAATGAAATCTTTGCCATTGTTTTGATGGGAAATGAGATTTTGCAAAGAGGAAAAAGGTTTTTGGTTGTGAGATTTAGGTAATGGATCTGGATATTATATAGAGAAGGAGTGGCTTTAAAGTCACGGGCTTAACTTTACTACTCTACAACCATATCTTGTGCCTACCTCATTGTGGGGTATTCAAACCACAAAAAATTTAAAAAAGAAACTACACTATTTTCTTATAAACGGGTATATTCTCACCGACCGTAGATACTAATTCTTCGAGCTGAGTAGGACCATAATAGATGGTAAAACTCTCTCTCAAGAGTTTTATGTTGTTGCAACTCTAAAGCTGGATTCGAACTCAGAATATTGGTTAAGGTGGAAGAGACTCAAAGACCAATTTTTCTGTCGTAAATAAAAAGTGTCAATTTAATATTATTTTTGCTATCGCATTATTGGTGCGCTAATTTGCACCGGGAAATTTGACTAGCCACGTGTATACCCGACTTTGTTAGTCTGAGTGGTTCTCCCTTTCCAACTGAGTTTTTGACAAACCAAAAAATTCAAACTCGAGACATTAAGGTGAGATTCGAGCGTAGTTACAACTTGGACCAACACTTGTCAATAAAATACCAAATTAGTCGACGATAAATAAAAATGTGGATCAAATTAATTCCAGATAGGAACTATAAGTCGCTAAAAATTTATCTCAAAAGAAATAATTCAATTAATATTTTAAAATTATTGAGGAAAGAAATTGATAATTTTTTTTTACTTAAGAAATTGATAATTTTTTTTATCTTTTTTAACAAATTAGTCTCAACATATTTTTGTTAGCCCATTCACCACTCTTAGAAAACATTGATATGTTACGTGTGGGGTCCATTTAGCAAGTATCTAGGGAGAATTATTGGGTTTTGTGAGGAAAAAGAAATGGGAATGCCATAACAAATCGCCAATTATGCCGTAACATATGGTGTTTTGTTAGATAAGCAAAAATTTTATAAGCGGAGCACTCGGGTTGTTCGAACCCAAACAAAAGAGATTATATATTGTTTAGGTATCGGAGTGGGTTTAACCCCCAAGATGTAGTGGACAAATTAGAATTATAACCTAATCTGTAAATAAACCAACTTCACGTTAAGCTCTTGATGTGAGAAAGAATGAAATCTAAATATGCCTCATTATTCTTGAAAATGATACCATTCCGGGTCGTCCAAGTGATACCATTCCAGGTGGTTCTTGAAAATGATACCATGCAGTAACATATGGTGGGCTATCATAACTTTTTTGTCTGCATAGTCACATGTGCAACTTGTACCTTTATTTTATTTTATTTTAAAGTAAATTAAAGCACTCTTATTATTTTAACCGACCTGACATAAAATCTAGATTTTGTTAACTTAGTTGTACGGAGTTAGTGTTCTGTTAGTATAAATTGGATCTACATGGCCGACTTTTTTTCAAAATCACTTTCACATTTGATCTTTGTCGTGACAGCAGTCATCCGACAAAACAAAAGTAAAATTACCGTTATTTTTCCTTTAAGTTATTTTTTTTATTGAGTGTTTTTTGACAAATATTTTTTATTCAGTTAATCATTTATAATTTATTTCTTAAATTAGTATTTTAAATTTCAATTTTTTTTTTCAATTTCAAACCCTTGCCGTGTAATTCGGTAGTTGTTTCTTGTTTGTGTACTCCTCCGTTAAAAAAAAATCAATATCCATTAACTATTTTAACAAGTCTCATTTGTTAATTCCGTTAGTGTTAACAGATATTGATTTTAAATAGAGAGTGAGGAGTACACATATTTAATAAACACTAACAATATTTAGTGTTTTTAGGTAGCGTTCGAGCGGATAGCGTAGAACGTCTCACTTTTTATAACATTTTTATTCTTGTTTTTTTTAAAATTTATTCTCTATCCTTATTAAAGTAAACCAAACAATATAATGATGAATTAAATAAGTATTTTATTTTATGTCAATTTACACTTATCAGGTTGTTTAACCGCTAGTTTTACCAAACACATCATTTAGTATCAGCTAGCATATTCACTATACGCTACGGGACATAAAACAAGATTTTGTTAATTTAGTTGCATGGGGTTCTTGCTCTGTTAATGAACTTGGACCTACCTGGCCGACTCTTAATTATTCAAACTCACTTTCACATTTGATGATCTAATAGTGACTGCAGCCATGTGACAAGTTGGATCTTTCCTCCTTTTTCAATTTCTAACCCTTGCCGTGTAATTCGTTAGTTGTTTTTTGTTCGGCGCATTTACCCCTATTTAGGTTCGGTTTGACAAGTCTCATCCGCTAACGGATATTGATTTTAACTAGTAGATGACGAGTACACGTGTTTGGTAAGCACTAACATTTAACATTTTTTGAATAGCGTTTGAACAGATAGCGTATAACGTCTCACTTTTTTTGGCATTTTTATTCTTATATAGGGACCATATATAGGTACCAACAGGGACCTATACGGACCTAATAGAGACCAACATGGACCAAGAGGGACCAATAGGGGCCAACATTATTTTTCTTAAATTCCTTCTCTATCCTTATTTAAATAAACCTAAAACAATATAATGATGAATTAAATAAATATTTCCTTTTATGTCATTTTACACTTATCAGTTAGTTTAATCGCTAATTTTACCAAACACGTTATTTACTTTCTACCAAAAAAATATTTAGTTCTACCAAACAAACACATCATTTGCTATGAGCTAGCTTATCCGCTATTTGTTATTCGCGCTGATCATACGCTCATCCACTATCCGCTATGTATTACTTTTTACCAAACATAGCCTTAATACCAAAACAAAAGCAAACATACAAGTGATTTCGAATCTTTTACTCAAAACCTCAAGACATTAGGTGTATCAACTCTTCATTCATATGTTGTTCAACATCTACGTTTTATCCAATATATGACTATTACTCACATTTTTTTTTGTCACGAAGTCATTGGTGTGTAGTATATATCCAAGATTCGAACGCAAAAATTTGGAGTAAAGTGTGAACATAGTTATCGCTCGGACCAATCCTTGGTACTTTTACTCACATTTAATATCCCAACAAAAATTAACCTATTAAAAATTCAACTTAAAGAATCGCACAAGCAATCTTTACTTTTATTTTTTACTTTGTTTTTTAAAGTAATCAAAAGCACCCTTACCATTTCTAAGGGACATGACATAAAATAAGATTTTGTTAATTTAGTTGCATGGGGTTAGTGCTTTGTTAATGAAATTGAACCTACCTAGCCGACTTTTTTTCAAACTCACTTTCACATTTGATCTAGTCGTGACTGCAGCCATGTGACAAAAGACAATCATATTGCTATTTTTTTGGACAACAAGACAATCTTATTGTTGATAACTATCACTTAGACTTATCTAGAAGGGCTTTGGATTATACTTTTTATATTCGTTAGTTTGTAATTTTTGATTCTTGGCGTGCAAAGTTCTATTTTTTTAATTCTATTAATAAAAATAATTTAATTTATTCAATAATTATTCAATATTAAGATTTATAACATCTAGATCGATCAACACCTGCAGCACAAACAAAAGAATCATCTACGATTGAACAATTAATAATAGAAATAGATGAAGTGTCAATTACTTAAGATTCTATTATCAAGCAATGGACGTGCCTCGTTTAAACCGGTAACTAGTAAAAGGCCTAAACTGATATTTACACCCCCTTTAAGGCCCAATAACCAAACCAGCCCATATCCAGAAAATCTAGTCCAGTTAATCAACGGTACAGATACCTCTGTAAGATCTAACGGCTCAGGGTCGACAAAACAAACATCACACAAACTCTATAAATACCACACTCAATACTGATAAATGTAAGCAATTTCCAATACAAAACACAGACTCACACTAGTGGAAAAATGAGATTCAAAGTCGGATATTTCAGACATTTAAAGTCGGACATTCACCCGACTTCTATCAAAGCGACTTAGAAAGTATATTTTTTTAAAGTCGGGTTAAGGTCCGACTTAAAAAGTACGTTTTAAAGTCGGACTATTAGTGCGTCCGACTTTAATTATGTCATGTTTTCTGATTAGCTGGCCTCTGTGGAAAACCTTTAACGTCAGATTTTTCTGAACTCCGACTTTAAAAGTGTTATTTTAAAGTCGGATGACAGAAAGGTCCGACTTTAAAAGTGTTTATTTTTTTGATCAAATATTACTAGATTGCATTTCTTTATCACCCGATTCTCTGGGAAAAGTTGAAAGAAAACCAAATTATGAACTATTTTCTTAATCAAATAATTGTATAACTGTATTAGTTACAAGTTTTATCACAACAAAGATATAGCAGGTTCTGTGAACCCTTTACTGGAAGGCTAATACAATTACCCTATAGAAAATTGATCGAAATCAGCCGAAAAATTGTTAGTCGTAGGATCATCTTGCATATTTCTTCCTTCAGAAACTCCACATGCATTTTGCTGATTGGACAAATTAGATAGTTCAGTGGACATCCTGCAGTTACAACAGAATTAAAATGGCAACGTAAGATTAACACTGATATTTATACATTTAAGTTACAATTGATATTTATATATGAATTTCAACTCCCTCTTTCATTTTTTTTCACATGTGAAGTTGCTACAAAAGGTCATTGTTCATAAACTAAGCGAACTAAAATATCACCCAGCATACAGCTAATCTAAAAAGTAATCATCCCAAGCAACAGAGATTAAAAATCTGTCAACAGTCAACCCAATAACACATATTCCATAATATATTATTCTCCAAAAAAATAAGACTAGCTATCTTCAATCTTATGCTTTTTCAATACTAGTATGTCAATTCTCCAGCAAAACCACTATAGGCTAATACAAGCAGTATTTGCAAATAACCAAATTAACATGCCTAACCAAATTAACATGCCTAACCAAATAACCAAATTAACACTCATATTTTCAGAGAAACAAAGTTATAAACCTCTAGTTCAAAGCTTAAACTATAACTTAAAACTCAATTATAAATTCCTAGCCTTAACATTAACATTGTAAATTTCTAGCCTTAACTGATATAAACTGTATGGCATGTAGTGAAAAGGTGAAATTCCTAGCCTTAACATTAACATTGTAAATTTCATTAGTTATAGTGCCCCTCTATTATAAACCAGTTCTGGCCTAACTCAATACCTCCAAAATTCAAGCTTTTATCTTCATTTTCTATAGGTTGAGGCGAGCGAGTGTTAATATGTATTCTAGGGTAAAATCATTTATGTATTTAATAGTGGAATAATATCTGTAACTCTGAACATTAGTCTATTTCCTTAAATATTCTTGATTTAGCATTTATTACTGTCATTCTCTTTGTTTGGTATTAATCTTAAATCGTGTGAACCAAATTACATGGTTAGAGGTTTGGTTCTTGGCAAAAACAGAGGCAGCAACCAAGGGAAGAGAAAAGACTCTCTAAGAACTGTCATAACTCCTTATTGATGGCAGGAACCAGAGATGCATACTAGGATCTTCTATGAACTTCTCTTCAATCCCACAACAAGCTCCTAGCTACTACCTTTTCTATCCATAAACACTTCATGGCTGAGACTAAGATTAAGCAAAGCAAAGCAAAAGCAAATTTCCATTGCTGTAGTTACGATTTCACCACCAAAAAGGATATTGCATATTTAAATCCCATCTCGTGGCAAAAAGAGCTCACAGCAGCACCTTCTACTCGCTTGTAGCCACCAACAAAAGAGTTCATAGTCCAGTTATTTTGTCAAGTTTTAAAAAATTTGCTGGATTTTATTTTCTCTATTAAAGAACAACTAATTCAAATTCCTTCTACTCGCAAAACAAAGCCAAAATAATACAAGTTTTGAGAAAAATTAAATTCCTTACATGTTCTCACTATTAGTGGCTGAAGCATTTTCCTTATCATCATTCTCAGTGAGTTGAATCTCATTTTCTTTATCATGAGAAGCCATTGAATTATCTTCTAATAAAAAGAGAAATTCATTAAAACAAACAGAAGAGAATTACAAGGAATATAGAGGAGAAGGAATTCTTAAATTATTCATCAACTTCAAAATGATGGGATGAAAAGACACATCAAAGACTTAATTGAAGAAGTGAAGAGAAAGGTTTAGAATCCTTACGTGATGATTTTCAAGAATGGCTCCAGTATATGTACAAAATCTACAAATAAAAGATGAGATTCAGGCCAACTTTAGATATCTATCCACTATTCTATTCAGTGAAAGACATTCAAATGGTTATTTATACCTTTGTTGGATCCATGATCCTAGCTTTCATGAGATCCTCATAACAGTTTGTAGCAGCATTGTAACCAAAATTTATGTTATCATCTGATAAAACCTGCATTACATAACAAGCCTCAATCTCTTACAGAAAACAGTTTCTCAAATAGAAATTCGAAGCTTAAATGATAATAAATAACATTATTAAAATTTAAAGCAAAGCAAAAGAATTACCTTGGTAGCATTTAAGGCATCTTCTATCCTTTCATTCAAATTCATATTACCTGAAGAATGGCAATCCCCCTGATACTCTTGCTATCCTTTCATTCAATATACTCTTTTGGAAATTTTCTTCAGTATTCTGCAAAATATGTAACATCATGTGTAATGTTACTTCTAATTTACTAGACATTGATGAAGTGTGAAATGTGATAATTTTTAAATGGTTAAGTTCTTTCTGCACCTCAACAAGCCTCTTGAGTTGCTGAACTCTTTGTTCAACAGCTGCTTGAGTACTTCCATCAGTGACTATTAAGGTAGAATTATTTGTTATGACAACCTTGGTAGCAGAGCCCAACATATCTGTGTTAACCTTTTCTAAGGTGAAACCCATATCTTCTCTGATTACAGTACCTACAAAATATATCAAGAGCCAAGAATGCAAGAGAGAAAAGATAAGTAGAGATTGAAATGAAACATGAAGACCATGCTTAAAAGCTAGTGATGCTTCCTACCTTAGTATTTTATTATATTGATGAAAATGAGAATTAGTGCATCATTTATTTGTCTTTTCTTTTGAAGTTGTTGACTTGTAATAGAGTGATTGTCCCAGCCAAGTTGTTGTTGTAGTAGAGCAATGGTTTCTGCACACTTTCACCAACTGCTTTCAGTCCAGTAAAATGTATTATTGAATCAAACCTACAACAAAAAGGAAAAGAGATAAGAAACAGTTAGAAGATCAATGATAACGGTTCCAATGGCCACTTTGGCAGTTTCAATGGCCCATACAGGTTCCTATGCAATAACAATATATCCCAACTAGGCACTGCATCTGTACCTAATGAATGTTATGTAAACAATCAGCAAAACCAATCCAAAGAAAATTGATAATAAAGAAACATAGCTTTCACCTTTATAAGCCTTCAATTGCTGGAAACAGACATCAAAAGTTTGCCCAGCTTCTCTTTCTTCTAACAATTCCCCAATGCATGCAATCACTCCAACATCCTGGCTCAAAGCATGGGCAACTTTCTTTCCTAAAAACTGGAGTTGACGACAACCTTCAGTTAATATCTTACCAGAAAATAACAATATAAACTGGTAAAAATAAAAAATACATCAAGAGAAAACGAAAAGCTGGTCGATGTACACAAAGGGAGGTGCAACAACAACATTTGTACTTCTCACAAAATCGAAAAGCTTACGAAAACGAATCATGAAAACTTAGGGTTTCGAGAGAAAATGAAAACGAAGGTAGACGGCTTACAGCAAATCTTAGAAGAAGGCATGATTTACCAACACCAGAGTCTCCAATAAGAAGGAGCTTGAACAGATAGTCACTGCAAAGAATAACCACAGCTTGAACAGAGTCTCCAATAAAAGGTGTCAAGAATGAAAAAGAAGCTTAGGGAGATGTTTAATTGGTTTTGATACAGTCCAATTATGATGTTTATTCAAAGAAATCTGTCAAACTTACCTAATCATGTGATTTTTAATATTCAAGGGATGAATTGGGCTCTAAACAGATCCATGCCTACAAATCTTACATACAAAAACAATAGGCAATTCTAATTGCAGTACTCACTTGCTGCAATTCTATTTGCATATGCACTCCTATGCATATCAACTGAATCAGAAGCAATAGGCAACAGACCTGGACTGAATGTTGAAGGCAAGTAAATAAAATTACAAGTTAAACTTACCAGCCCTGGACTGAATGTTGAAGTGCAGGATGAAGGCAAATTCTTTGCTGAGGCCTATGATAATAAAGAAAAACAAATTAGTTTCAAATGAAAAATAGGGAAGTTCTAGTGCCAGGCCTTTGGGGTAAACCACACCACGTGCAATGCAATGCAAAAATGGTTGCTTTCCTAGAGGGGAAAATAATGAGAGAAAGGATTTTCAGCAACTTTTTAGGAACTCTTCAATGTCATCTTCTCATGAGCATCTAGAAAGAATAGCCTGCAGTTAGAAGTTTCAGTTAGTGAATGGATAAACTATTGAAATCCCTAAAATCCCTAAAAAACGAAAAATAAACATAACCCTAAATCCCTAAAAAACGAAATAAAAACCCTATCCCTAAAGACACCGCAAATCAGTAAAATCCCTAAAATCCCTAACTCAATCAGTAATATGAGATGCTTAAAATCAGTACTCACTTTCAAGAATAGTGAAGAAGAAGAAGAAGAAGAAGAAGAAGAAGAAGAAGAAGAAGAAGAAGAAGAAGAAGAAGAAGAAGAAGAAGAAGAAGAAGAAGAAGAAGAAGAAGAAGAAGAAGAAGAAGAAGAAGAAGAAGAAGGAAACAGAGAATGGGTTGGTTGCAGTGAATCGAACCCTAGCTGGAGAAGGCAGAGGTTGAATCAAACGAAACGGTTAAAGAAAACAACTACGAAACCCTGTTGAATAGCTACGAAACTATTGAGAACCAAATAATATTTAACGCAGAGAGAGACATTCAAACCTAGAGTAGATTAGGAGCAAGGGGAAAGACATATTCAACCCCTTGTTATAAAAGAGTTTACAATCAAACAAGGGGAAAATTAGGAGCAAATCAGTACCACTATTAATTCAACACAAACATTATATTTGCTGTTAACCATTACACATGCTAATCTAAGAAACAACAACAAGTTCGGTCAGCTTGCTATACATTCTGCCCTGTATTCAGTCACGTTTTTCAACAAGCCCATATCCCCTCTACACATCAACATTTGTGCAGTAGCATTCCAAATTGAATCCAACTATCATATAAACTAATCTATTTATTTCTGGTTCAATAAATATTAAACCTTGATATGAAATTTATCAAACTATCACAGCAGAATCAAAAAACATCAAACCCTAACAAATTTCACAAAACAACAACACATATGACAAAACCCTAAGAATGTAAAAAGAGATACGAAATTCCTTTATTTCAATAAAACATAGCAATAGCAGTCATCTTAATGAAGATTCTCTGCTCAAGAAATGAACCAGCATAGGAGTGGTGGTTTACCTTCAGAAAAACCAGAAGAAAACGAATCCAAAGAAAGTGACGGTCACAAGGAGAGAGACGGTGACGAAGAGATAGATGGAGATGGCGGCCGAGAGGAGAGAGCCACGGAGGAAGGCAGCGATGGGAAGAGCGATGGAAGGCAGCGACAGGAAGAGCGATGGGAAGGCAGCGACAGGAAGAGCGATGGGAAGAGCGATGGGAAGAACGATGGAAGGCAGCGATTTGGTGGAGAGCCACGGAGGAAGGCAGCGATTTGGTGCAGAGCGATGGGAAGAGCGATGGAAGAGCGATGGAGATTTAGGGTTCGGTTCTGTAGTGATGGAAGAGAGATGGGAAGAGCGATTTTTGGGTTCAGTACGATGGAAGGTTTTAGTTTAAGACAAAAAAAGAGTCAAACAAAAATGCCAAAGAGGGAACACGCGAGACTTGTATTATTTTGTTTCACCCAAAAAAAAAAAAGTTACACCTTTCACGTCGGGCATAAGTGTTATCCGACCTAAAAGGGTGAGTGACAGAATTTTTCTCGCACGTTTATTACAAAATTGCCACCGCGTCCAGTTTTTAAGTCGGATATATGGGGATCCGACTTAAAACCTCCAATTCTTTTCTAATTTTTGTACTAGTGTCACTCAGATACTGACTTTAGCATCGAAATATTATTGCAGGTACAACATCGCCATCTCAAAGATCGAACATCGACATCTCAAGGTCGAACGTCGCAGATCAAGGACAACTCCTACCAACTGTTTCAAGATTGGAAGCACGGTACAGAACAAGAACTTTGTTCTTAGGAATCTTTCTGATACGAAGGGACCAAGTAGATGATCTTCAGCATAATGGTTGTTATGACCAAAAAAGAGCATAATGGTTGGGACTTCCATAAATTATCAGAGGAACAATGGCAAGGGATGGAAACATTAATATCCACGAGAAAGGAGATCGTAATTCTACTAGAGCTTCCACTTATGACAGTTCTCAACCTAGGTTTCATCAAAAGAATATGGGAAACTCCGAGAGATGATTTTATTGACTTCTTCATTGCTAGTCTCTATTACGTGCCTTGTTTAGTGAAAATACCCCTTCTGTGTAGGCATAGGTACAGGTCCTATAAAAATTAAATAATATGCGTACCAGTCTTATTAACTTCTTGGATTTTTTTTTACCCCCTAGCCTCTTCTCCTTTATACCCCATAACCCATTTAATCCCCAAGATTAATAGCCCTCAAAATTTTAAAACTTTTCGAAATTACCTCAAAAGAGGATAATTCCAGAAACCAATTTTTAGAACTTTCCGGAATCACCTCAAAAGAGGTATTTCCGGAAGTCAATTTTGACTTCCGGAAATACCTCTTTTGAGGTGATTTCGGAAAGTTCTAAACTGAAGTTTTTCGGAATTATCCTCTTTTGAGGTAATTCCGGAACACATTTTTTTAAAGATTTCCGGAATTACCTCAAACGACATAATTCCGGAAGTCAAAAAACGTGTTCCGCATTTATGTGTTTTGGCGTAATTCCGGAAGTCAAAAAATGTGTTTCCGGAATTTTTTTAAGAAATCAGGAGTAAAATCGTCTATTTGGTGATTTATGGGGGTACAGGGTATAATAGGGGGGTACAAAAAAAACCTAACTTCTTTATAGGGATGTTAATGGAGCGGGCGAGCACGGGTACTAGTCTCTATTATCTATCTCGTTTAATTAAAAATCCCCTTTTGTATAGGCACATATACATGTCCTATAGAATTTATAATCAAATTATATCATATAAAGGTTTTGTGTGGATTGAGTGACAAGACAATGACTATGATAGGTTTGTTGAGAGATGTGTTTCAACAAGCAAAGTTTCCCCCTTTTTTTATGAGGCAAAGAAAATCATCAACAAAGTGGGTCTAAATTATACGAAGATAGATGCATGACCAAGAGATTGCATGTTATATTTGGGAGATGAAGAC
Source organism: Astragalus membranaceus (assembly GCA_039519185.1). Taxonomy (NCBI): domain Eukaryota; kingdom Viridiplantae; phylum Streptophyta; class Magnoliopsida; order Fabales; family Fabaceae; genus Astragalus; species Astragalus membranaceus. The sequence continues at coordinate 187,791,832 of CM076848.1, forward strand.
AAAGACTTGCAAGCATGTAAGCATTGTGGAACGTCTCGATCGATGGAACCCTAAGAAGGAGAAAAAGCAAGCCATAACCATCGAGCCGAGTAGGATCGCAATAAACGATAAAACTCTCCCTCAAGAGTTTAATGCTATTGCATTTCCAATGTTGGATACGAACCAAAAATCTTGGTTATGCTGGAAGAGACTCAAATCATCTCATCCAAGCGCTCGTGGGTAAAGACACAAATAGTTATGTGACAAAAAAAATCAGAGACCAATTTTTCTCTCATAAATAAAAAGTACCAATTTAGTATTTCTTTGTTATCGTATTATTGGTGTGCAGTATGTACCAGCTTTACTAATGACTAATTTGCGTCTGGAAACTTGACTAGCCATGTGTATACCCGACTTTGCCAGTCTGAGTGGTTTTCCTTTCCCAACTAAGTTTTTGCCAAACCAAAAAATTCTAACTCGAGATCTTACGGTGAGATCCGAGCGCAACTCCGACCAAATCCTGTCAGTAAAATACCAATTTAGTACACGAGAAATAAAAATATGGATCAAATTAATGTCAGATAGGGACAATAATGTCGTTAAAAATTTATCTCAAAAGAACTAATTTAACTAACAATTAAAATTATTGAGGATGAAATTGATATTTTTTATTATTTTAATAAATTAGTCTCCACATATTATTGTTAGCCCATTCACTACTCTAAGAAAACATTGATATGCTCCGTGTGGGTATAGGGTATAATAGGGGTACAAAAAAAAGCCTAACTTCTTTATAGGGATGTTAATGGAGCGGGCGAGCACGGGTACTAGTCTCTATTATCTATCTCGTTTAATTAAAATTCCCCTTTTGTATATGCACATATACATGTCCTATAGAATTTATAATCAAATTATATCATATAAAGGTTTTGTGTGGATTGAGTGACAAGACAATCACTATGATACTAGGTTTGTTGAGAGATGTGTTTCAACAAGCAAAGTTTCCCCCTTTTTTATGAGGCAAAGAAAATCATCAACAATCTGGGTCTTAATTATACCAAGATAGATGCATGACCAAGAGATTGCATGTTATATTTGAGAGATGAAGACAAAGACTTGCAAGCATGTAAGCATTGTGGAATGTCCCGGTGGAACCCTAAGAAGGAGAAAAAGCAAGCCGTAAAGGTTTCACGTTACTTTCCATTAAAAGCTTGATTGCAAAGATTGATCATGTGTTGTAAGACTGCAGAGCATATGAGATGGCACGCTACCAAAAGTAATAAGGATAGGTTGCTAAGGCATGCGATGAATGGTGAGGCATGGCAGACATTTAATGTGATGCATCCTGAAATTGCTTTAAATCCTCGAAATGTTCACTTAGGACTTGCTAGTGATGGTTTTAACCATTTAGAACCATGAATTCTGCCTATAATATTTGGCTAGTCTTTTGGATTCCCTTTAATTTTCCTCTTGGATGTCTATGAAGCACACTTCATTCATCTTATCAATGATCATTCCAGAAAAGAACTGGAAATAATATATATGTTTACTTACAACCCCTTATAAATGAGTTAAAGGAGCTATGGAATGATGTCGTGGTTACTTTTGATGCATCAATCTAGAATGCAGGCATCACTTATGTGGACAATTAGTGACTTTCTTAGCCTAGGAAATCTGTCTGGTTGGAACACTCATACACTCATACTGGACAACTACCCAGTTGAGGAAAAATGTATATTGAAACCCATAAAAAGAAGCATGGATCAGTTGCTAATGGTGCACCAAAAGTTATAGTGGTAAGTTTCACTTAAAAAATGTTATCTTTAGGTTGCATGTTGGATTTTAATCATAATAGTTTTTAGTTTAAAAATCTTATATAATGATAGGAACAAAGTGAAGTGGGTTTGACTCAAAGTAATACTAATGAGGCTGAAGTTTCTCTAAATGACATTGTGGGTAGAGTGTTGGGGTCTGAACGCTCTGGGAGAGTGGAGAGCATGGGTATGGGAGCAGCTCCTACTAAAGCATTTAAAAATACAAGACTTCGACTTTCAAATTTGAGTATTTCTTTATCCACTACCATCACATCATCTCCTAACATATGGCAAGAGAAGTACACAATCTTGGAACGTTCACTTAAATTAAATGTACGGCAAGAAGGAGTGGTCCGCAAAAAATTTATTGGTGTCTTTGGTTCATCAAATGTTTTCACATTTCAATCACGTTTGAATTACTTGCTTAAAGAGTTTGTTAGTAATTACAAACAATGTAGGTTACTTGTCTTACATTATTTTTCATAGTCAATTTATACTTCATTGTTATAATGATAGTCATAGATTATCAAAATTAGGACTCTATAAATTCTTGTTGTGAATTAGTTGCACAATGAAACTAGCACAAGCTCATATTTAGTTCTTTTTTGTTTTGATTTTTTATACTTTAAATGAGTCAATTTTTTTTGTTACTTCAGGCAAGTGCACGTACAAGTGAGCCTCATTCCCCAATGCATACAAGTGGATCATCCGGTGCTAGCAACATTTAATGTTTTTAGGATCCTTTAGTATAAGATTTCTTTGAAGCTATTATGATTTGGATTTGTATGACATTAGATATTTGAGCTACAAATGTTTCTTTTTATTATGATTTTGAGTTGTATGACATTAAATATTTTAGATATTTGACATTACATTTATGTTATCACAGTTATATTCTTAATGAAATATTTGGTTTTTTGATTAAGCTTAATAGGTGTTCTGTAGGATGTATGTATAATTGCTAGTAATAAAAATGTCGCAATGAGATAAGAAAAAAAATTCTCAAATTGCAAAAGAAATATTTTGTCTCTACATAACCGTTATAAGAGGTTGAAACCCCCACAAAAAGTCCTACTAACGTTGGCAGTCAAAAACCTCTACACAAAACTCATGTAACCAGATCTTAGGAGGTTTATAACCCTCTAAAAAAAACCTCCACTAATCGTGGTGGTTAAAAACCTTGCAATAAAACCCCCGCAAATAGACTCGATACCAATATTTTCTAAAAACTCATACAAAAAGCTTGCGGCACTTGAAACTCCGACAATTTTAAAAAACCCCACAGATTAATTTGCGGGAGTTGCTAATTGATTTAAAAACTTCCACTATTTAATCTGTTTATTGTAGTGTGTCTTGTCCAATATCTTCTTTTTTAGCGGATTAAACACACCCTTAAAATGTTTAGACAAATAGACTATTTTTTATTATCTCTTTCTTTTCGGAAAATAAGAGATTACGCTTCTACTCTCAATTTCCCGTCGACTACAAATATTGTGAAGATGAGGGTGGATGTTTACCAAAAACTCCTCTCTTTTTCAGTGCATTCATACCAAAGACCAATTACTTACTCCTCTCTATGTCAGTGTAATCATACCAAATATCTCCTTAATTTCCTTCTAACCGCATAAATGTATTACTGGCTCATCTGTCAACACCAATGTGTGACAAATACTAGTAGCATTTCAGTTAGGACAATATCAATTAAATGCCTATAAAATGTCAATGAATAATATCTCAAGGTCCCACACTCTTTGTGACAATAATTTCGTTGATATGTTCATGCGTGGAGTGACTAATATCTCAACTCTCTCCAAATTATGCAGCATGGCTTTAAGTTCACATGCAAAGATGTCCAGACAAAGGTGACCAATGCCAGTAAATTAATACCACTTTCCATTTCTATTTTAAGGGCCATATTAGCTATTATTGTTTTCCAATCCTAATCATAAGGAGCTTTTTTTTTGGTTACTTACTTTTTTTTGGGTTACAATCATAAGGAGCTGTGGCACCGGCACGTGCCCGTAACTTATTATCAATAAGAATTTATAAGAGCTTATAAAAAAAAAGAATTTACAAGAATTATTATTGATAATAAGGATGGTGACAATTTCCTTTTTTCTCCTAAGTGCAACAACTCCTTCACTTGGAGTACCGGCGGACCTAGGACCCTACACTAGTGCAAAATTGACTTTAGAAAGCACCATTTAGCATTGGTTGTTTGAACAGCCGATGCTAAATGTAGACGCGGTGACAATTTTGAAATTAAATGAAAGTTTTCAATTTTTGCGCTTACATTTAGCATTGGTTGTTCAAACAACCGATGCTAAAAGTACCTGCGTCAGAGATTTAGCATCGGTTGTTTATACAACCGATGTTAAATGTGTATGTCTAACACATTTAGCATCGGTTGTTTTGTTTCAAACAACCGATGCTAAAGGTCCAATTTTAAAACAACCGATGCTAAAGGTCCAATTTTATTTCTAACAGATACGCGTTCTCCTTATCTCTGAACTCTCATTCTCTCATCACTCTCTGAACCCCGTTCTCCCACTCTCTGAAATCTCGTTCTCTCACCGTCGTCACTGTCGCCGTCAACACTCGTCACTGTCGCCGTCGCCGTCCTCGCTGTCGCCTTCCTCTCATTTTTGCGCCCACATTTAGCATCGAGGGATTTAGCATCGTCGGATAACCGATGCTAAATGTCCAAAACAACTGATGCTAAATGTCCAAAACAACTGATGCTAAATGTCTTTTCTGCACTAGTGCTAGGTCAGTGGGTGCAAAAAAAAATTCATTATCAAAAATATTGGTTCGTCAGATTGTTTAATTTTTTTTAATGTCCTCACTTAATTTACTAAAATTAAGCAATCTAATTCCAAATTTATTTAAGAGTAAATTGCCAAATTAGTCTCTAAGTTTACCCGCCATTACCTATTTAAGTTCTAACGTATAGGAAAATAAGTAGTCCCTAAAATTATGTGATATCGGTAAAATTACTTCCTAAAGTTTTATAAATAGTGTCCTACGGAGATTAATAAGACAGATTTATTAAAAATTGGGTGCAAAGTTAAGGATATTAGTGCAAATTTAAAATTTCTGGGGGATCAAAATAATTTTATAAAGGGATACTAGTACTAACATTTTTTTTCAGGGGATTAAGTTGCACTCAATTGGTAGTGGGAGGTGTGTTTAAGTTGCACTTATGCCTCAGGTGCAAGGTTTGATTCCCACGGAAGGCAAAAATTCTACAAGAGGGGTAGAGAAGACCGTGAGGTAATAGTGCCGGGGTGGCCAATGCGTTGGACCTGGGCTGTTACAATCGTCACTATAACAATGATCCGGCCACCTCTTGGGGTTGGATCTGGAAGCTTCCAGCTCCTAAGAAAGTTTGGTTCTTTATTTGGCTCATTTGCAATGACTCTATACCTACTATGGTGCTTCTTCGTCGACGAGGCATGGCTCAACCTTCAGCTTGCAAGCGATGCCACATGAACATTGAAGATATCATCCACTGCCTAAGAGATTGTCCCCTTTCCTCTCAGCTCTAGCGCTCCCCAATTTCGACGACCCCTCGTTTCTGGATGAGCAGAACACCTTGCAGTGGATCCATTGAGGTATTGACCATACTAACTCTTGTCTGTTTCTAGCAGGTATTTGGTGGAATTGGTGAGCCCGTAATACAACTAGCATCGCTAATGACACTACAAGAATTACTTGCATTACTGGCTAGACATTTCTGGCGGAATCAGTCAGCCAGTAAGTTTTCTGGTGGAATTATGCGATTTCTGGCGGATTCAGTCTTCCAGTAAGTTTCTGGCGGATTCCATAACATTTCTGTCGAATTTAAACAGCCAGTATATTTACTGGCGGATTGAGTAGGAATTTCTGGCAGAAATTAATTGAAAAACTAGAATAATTTTATAAATAATTATATCCGCCAGTAATTGCATTTACTGGCGGAAATTTCAGTCAGAAAATACCCTCAAAAGCTGCGCATTGACTGTCAAAAATGGCCAGTAATGCAGTTCTGCCAGTAACACGCATGTTCCGCCAGTAACGTAGTTCAGCCAGTAACAGGAAATTTCCGCCAGTAACATATCCGTCATTAAATGCATTTACTGGCGGAAATTTCAGCCAGTAACATACCCTCAAAAGCTGTGCGTTGACCATTAAAAATGGCCAGTAATGGCATCCGCCAGTAAAACGTAAAATTCCGCCAGTAAATGCAAACACGATGGCAGTGAGTGTCGCGTCACATCCGTGGGCTGTCAGCTGCCCAATTCCGCCAGTAATGCACCCATTGCGCCACAATTCCGCCAGTAAAATTCGTGACACCCGTTGCGCCTCTCCTTCTTAATCCGCCAGTAATGCCTTTAATTCCGCCAGTAACTGCGTCTTCTCCTTCTTGCTCCCAATATAAAATCTGAAGCCTCCATTTCATTTCTTATTCATTCCACCATTTCTCTCAAATGTGTCTAAATTTTTTTTCATTCATTCACACCATTTCTCTCCAAGTTCTAAACGAAAGTTTCCAGATTTGTTGAAGGTATGTTTGTAAGAATATATTTCATATTAGGTTGTTTTCGTTAATATTTTGTTTTAAAAGCTGAGTTGTTAATATTTCTGATATATCATATTTGTTAGCTTGCTTAAGTTTGGTTGAAGATTTGCTCAAAAGAAACCGGAATTAGCATCAAGCCAGAATCTTCTCTTCATTACCGGTTAGTTATCAAGTTATTTCTTACTAAATATTTATAGTTGTAAGTTTTTTAAAATCTGTTAATTAAAAACGAATTACTGTGATATATTATAAAATAATATATTGTTGTATTTTTTTAAAATGTGTTTATAATTAAAAAATTAGTTTTTAAAATCTGTTTATAATTATTATTAAAAAATGTGTTTTTTTTACAATCTGTTTATAATATTTACGGATTAAAATAAATATAATATAGTATTTTTTTTCCAAAAAATATAATATACTATTATTATAGTCTTTTATAGTATGACAAAAAAATATAAATGTGTTATAATTATTATTATTAACTAATATACTATTTTTTTAATATACTGATATTATAGTGTTATTTTTAATTAATAATTATTTATTAAAAATAAATAAAATAAAATTAGATAAATTCAAATAAAAATTGTTTAATATGTAAAATGATATAAAATGTTATTATCTTTTTTTGACAAGATAAAATGTTATTATCAAAAAATAGGAATTAAATCAAAATAATGTGTTGTTAAAATAATATTAATTATATTTGTATCATAGATATTATTTAGCATAGTATAAATTGTGTTGTTTTGTGTTGTACTTATGAAAATAAAATCTGTGTTATATTTACTATTAATAATTATGTTATTTGTAATTATTTTGTTTATTTTAATAGTTAGAATCACTATAGATTAATAAATAATAGTTAGTAGTTATTATAATTTGGATACGAATGTGTATTGTTCTAATACACATATTACTATGTTGTAGTATATATTAAGAACATTGATGCAAAAAAAATGGATCGTAGTTGGATGTATGATCGAATGTATCCCGGTAGAGCTGGGTTGAAAAGACGTTTTGTCGAAGGAGTCGAAGAGTTTGTTCTTTTTGCTAAGCGTCAAAAAGAATTTGAGCAACAAGGTGGAATTAGATGTCCTTGCTTCAAATGTGTATTTCGATCTATAAAAAATGAAGGTGAGGTTCGACTTGATTTGTACAATAATGGATTTAAGCCAAATTATTGGATATGGACCCGTCATGGCGAGGTAGCAGCTGGAGTTCCTGTTCCTGCGGTTGACAATGTTCCTTTTCAAGTAGAAGGTCACACTTCAAGTCCAGTCGCAGTCGTTGCCACATCTAGTAGTAATCCAAACACTACAGGGTATGAGTTGCTTGATGTTGTTCAGGGAATGGTATCTGATGCTGTCGGTGTAAATTTGGATTTTGAAGAACCACAATATGATGCTGACGAAGTTCCAAACGAGGAAGCTCAGAGGTTTTATATGTTTTTGAACGAGACAAATAAACCATTATTTGAAGGATCTAAAGACTCCAAATTATCAATGTGTGTTCGGTTGTTGGGTCTTAAGTCTCAGTTTAATGTTGCGGAATTGTGCATGGAATATATGACTAAAATGATGTTAGATGCAACCCCAATCAGAGGACTTTTGCCGCAGAGTTATTATGATGCTAAAAGATTGGTATCGAAACTTGGTTTGAAATCCATAAGAATTGATTGTTGTGTTTCTGGTTGCATGATCTATTATAATAATGAGTTTGGCATAAATGATGGAGAGTTGCTGCAATGCAAGGTTTGTCAAGAGCCACGGTATCGTGTCAGCAGAAAAGGGACGAGCAAAGGCAAACAAGTGCCAAGGAAAGCAATGTTCTATCTGTCAATTATACCAAGGCTGAAGAGGATGTTTACTTCAATGGAAACTGCGGGTAAAATGACGTGGCACTATGAAAATAGAAATAATTCTGGTGAGTTACGGCATCCATCTGATGGTGAAGCTTGGAAGCATTTTGATCGTGTGCATCCAGATTTTGCCAGTGATCCACGCAATGTTCGGCTTGGTTTGTGCTCTGATGGTTTCACACCCTATATTCAAGCATCGGCATCACCGTATTCTTGTTGGCCAGTTATTGTTACCCCATACAACCTTCCTCCAGAAATGTGTATGTCTAAACCATACATGTTTTTAAATTCTATTATTCCAGGGCCAAGTAGTCCAACGGCTGGTATTGACATATATTTGCAACCTTTGATTGATGACCTCAAAAGGTTGTGGAATGGCGTTTTAACTTATGATGCAGCACGTAGAAAAAATTTCAACATGAGGGCAGCTTTGATGTGGACCATTAATGACTTTCCTGCTTATGGAATGTTGTCTGGATGGGGGACACATGGTAAGCTGGCGTGTCCGATTTGCATGGTTGACACAAAGACTTTTACTCTTAAATATGGAGGAAAAACCACATGGTTTGACTCGCACCGTAGGTTTTTACCCAGTGATCATCCCTTTAGAAAGTCAAAATATGGATTCATCAAGGGGAAAGTTGAAACAGCTGAACCTCCTCGTAGGTTGACATCAAAAGAAGTTTGGAATAGTGTCATGGATATCCCTCATGTGGAAGTTGTTGCGGGTGTTGTTTCCCGTCCAGATGGTTATGGAGTATGGCATAATTGGACGAAAAAAAGTATTTTTTGGGAACCTTCATATTGGAAAGATAATCTATTGAGACACAATTTGGATGTAATGCATATTGAAAAGAATTTCTTTGATAACATATTTAACACTGTTATGAACGTGAAAGGTAAAACGAAAGACAATGAGAAGGCAAGGAAAGACATAGAGCATTACTGCAGGCGAAAGGATTTGTTGTTGTTTGACCAAGCTAACGGTAGGACACTGAAACCCAAAGCCAATTATACTTTATCTACAGAGCAAGCGAAAGCAGTTTATCAGTGGATTTCTGAGTTGAAAATGCCAGATGGTTATTCTTCCAATTTAGCAAGATGTTCTGATGTGGATAGTGGGAAGTTACATGGTATGAAGAGCCATGATTGTCATGTATTCATGGAGTGCTTACTTCCAATTGCCTTTAGTTCGTTGCCAACACATGTTTTGAATCCGCTCATTGAAATAAGTCAATACTTTAAGAATTTGTGTTCTGCAACGCTAAAAGCGAATGATCTTACAAAAATGGAACAAGACATCCCACTTATCTTATGCAAGTTGGAGAGAATTTTTCCGCCTGGGTTCTTTGATTCTATGGAGCATCTTCCTGTTCATCTAGCACATGAAGCTAAACTTGGCGGTCCTGTCCAATACAGATGGATGTATCCGTTTGAAAGGTAAGTTAATGTATCGAAAGAATATATCAAATTTTTATTAGATGGGTTATTAACATATATCATTTTATCTATCTAGGTTCATGGGTGATTCAAAAAGATCAGTTAAAAATAAAGCTAGAGTTGAAGGATCGATATGTTCTTCTTACTTACATCGTGAAACAACTCATTTTTGCTCTTATTACTTCAAGAATGAATTTGCTTCTAGAAGTAGTCGAAATGAAACAGAAATTGAATGTCCAAGACATCGTTTAGCTTTGTCTGTATTTTGTCTACCTGGTCGTTAGTCTGGAAAGGAGTCAACTCACTGGCTAACAGAAGAAGAGTTAAACTCGGCCCATGTTCATATATTGATAAACTGTACTGAGGTCCAACCATTCATTGAGTATGTATTTCTCAACCTATATAGCTATCTAAATTAGTTAATAAATTAATGTACACAGTTGTGTAACAATTAATATTTTGTTATTATAGGGAGTTTTTGTCATCAGGAGAAGTAAATGAAGAGCAATCTTCTGCTCATATTCATGCACATTTTCCAATGTGGTTTAGGGAACGTGTGTATTTCCTCCCGCCAACTTCTACTAACCAACACTTGAGGAACTTATCTGACGGTCCTCGAAGATGTGTTAAAGAATGACACACATACTTTGTCAATGGATACAAATTTCACACTAAGGAATGGACAGAGGGCAGAGAAACCGTCAATAGTGGAGTTTGCATGAAGGGTGACACTGGGAGAGGCAAAGATGATTTCTATGGTGTGGTTGAACACATATATGAACTTGCGTACCCTTATCTAGATTATAATCAAAAGGTGGTGGTTTTTTATTGTAAATGGTTTGACCCGTCCGCTCGAGGAACAAAATTTAATCCAAAGACAAATACAGTGGACATTAAAATGACTAGTAGATATCGACCGTATGATCCGTTCGTCATTGCACAAAATGTGAGACAAGTCTATTATGTTTCTTATCCATCAACACGGACTGATCGGCGTGGTTGGTGTGTCGCAATTAAGACAAAACCAAGAGGTCGCATTGAGACAAATGATGACACAGTGGAAGACGTGCCATATCAAATGGATGAAATGTCCAACGTAAACGAAGTGATTGAAGTAGAACCCATTACCCGTTTATGTGATGAGCCAAACACGGGTGATGAAGTTAATGATGATGAAGAAGATACAGATCATGAAGATGCTGTCGACCATGTCGGTGTATCAAGAATTCACTCATCTGATGATGATGGTGATTTTGAGAAAGAATGGGATTCTAATTAGATGATTTTATTTGTAATTAGATAATATTAATATATAAGACGCTTTTTGTATGAAATAATATTTATTCTTCATGTATGTTATTCATCATTTATGTTATTCATTATTTATTTGATTCATTATATATATATATATATACACACACACACACAGTGATGACATCATCAGGATCAGAAAGTAATGATGACCAACCTAATGATAAAGGGAAGAAGAAGGTTTCTACTTCTTTACGCGGTCGTCGTCGTGTGACTTATGTTGTTGTTGATGGCCCTTTTGTACCTCCACCTCGTACGGATCAGGATGGCAGTGGACCTAGCACTATGGATAGACCATTTGTGCCTCCACCTGGTAGTGTCGAGCCTCCGGCAGATGAAAATGGGATACGCAGGTATAATATTAATAGGGAAGTGGTTGAGGTTACGCGTGACGGTCGTATCGTAGCGAAGGTTATTGGTGACCAGTAAGTATTTATTAATTTATGACAATATATTTGGTTGATTTATTAAATATAAATTATAAATTATTATTGTTTTAATTTATCTTTTTTATAAACAAGTTTGATCATGGGAGGATTGTATCCAGCACGATCACAGACATCATCAAAGCGAATTACACTAGCCCCTGGTTGAATTGGAAAGAGGTCAAAAAGGATAAGACATCCAAAATGTGGAATCAGTTCTGCGTATGTTTTTTTTTTACACGGTGGATTTTCAATTTTTTAATTTTGTTGAAGTGTGTAATTTGTTTTTACTATACTAACACGTTAATTAAACTTGTTTAAATAGGCAAAAATGGCATGGCTCCCAGAGGAACAAAGGAATGTTGAGAGAGTATTCCACAAAAGAGCTTCTCACCGCTTTTCATCAATGCTCCAGCAGTGTCGTAATAATCGTATTCAGCCGTCGTGGATTGGGAATTCTGATTGGCTTGTGCTGCAAAAGAGATGGGACGACCTTAAGTATATTGAAAAATGTGAGAAAGCTAAGAAGAACCGAGCTTCAGAGAAAGGTGGTTGCATAAACACGGCAGGTTCTATCAACACTGTTGAACACTTCAAACGCTTGGTAAATTTTTTAATTGATTAAATTTATATTATACATACATATTTTATATTTTATTAAACACTAATATGTTAAATAATAATAACTATGTATATAGGAGGCCATCCTTGGTCGACCACCTACTTTGGTTGAGTTACACTGCCAGATTCATATGCGAGAGGAGACGAGCGAGTATCCTGATGCCCGGCATAGGAATATTCAGGTAAATATATAATGTTTATTAATTATATATTAATGTTTTTATTATATTATATATCATATATCATATTATATTCTATATCTACATTAATGGGGTAATTTTTCATTTCTTGGTTATTCCTATCAGGAAAACTTCTCTGAATGGCAGGCTGCTCGAGCGGCATCACTGCAGAGTAATGGCATCACTGACATTGATCCTATTGAGGAGAGTCGAGCGGCTTTCAATGCTTGGCAGGAATTTGTTGGTCCAACCAAAGGTAGCCGGTTAGTAGGAGCTGGTGGTATTGGCCATGCTGCTTACCAAGATTCAATTATTCCAAATCTGAGGCCAGCATCTTCTTCAGAAAGAAGTACTGGTCGCTCTTATGCTCCGTCAGAATTAGACGCTATTCAGTCATTGACACAACAATTGAGCGAGACACAACGTCAGATGCAAGAGCGACAAGACAAACATGATCAGGAAATGCAGCAGATGCGGGAGCAGCAGAGGTTGAATGATGAGCGCTGGAATCAATTGATGGGTACTATGTCTTTATATCCGAGGCCATCAATGTCATCATCTGCATCATTTTTTCCAGCACCACAACATACCCAGCCTTATGCCGGAGCTTTTCAGCCATACCCGGGTGTAATCGGCCAGCCTTCCTTCCGGGGCACATGTGGTCAGCCGTACTCTCAGCCGTACTCTCAGCCGCAGCAACAGTCTCAACAGCAATTCCAGCAACCACATATGCAGTCTCAACAGCTTCCTCGACCTCAGCCGCAGCAACAGTCTCAACAGCAACTCCAGCAATCCCAACAGCAGTTCGACACAGACACCAACATTGATCCTGTTTTAGCTTGGTTTCAGGATGATGACAACAACAACAACAACAACAACAACAACAACAACAACAACACCAGCAGCAACAACAACAACAGCAACAACAACAACACCTCTGGACCCTCCTACTATGATATCTAGTACTTTTACTAGATATTTTAATTTGCATTTGTAATGACTATTTCTATTTATATTTTGTAATGGATATTTTAATTAGTACTTTATTGCATGAAGTTTATGAAAATTTTATCATTTAGAAAAAAATATTTAGTAATTATTTTATTTTTTGAATTAAATAAATGAATTAAAAAATTATTTTTAAAAAATTTAAATAAAAAACGAATTAAATCAACAAATTTTAAATATAAAAAACCATTTGAAAAACATTTTTTTTTAAATAAATATATAATACAGTACTGGCGGATTTGGTTGTTTAGTGGCTGATATTCAGCCAGTAATTACTGAAGGATTTACTGGCTGAAATTCGGCCAGTAACAATTACCTGCGGCCGTTTTTCTGGCGGATTTCAGGTTGTTTAGTGGCTGATATTCAGCCAGTAATTACTGAAGGATTTAGTGGCTGATATTCAGCCAGTAATTACTGGCTGAAATTCCGCCAGTAAATCCGCCATTCATTACTGGCCGAATTTCAGCCAGTAATTACTGGCTGAAATTCGGCCAGTAAATCCGCCAGTCATTACTGGCTGAAATTCCGCCAGTAACAATTACCTGCGGCCGTTTTTCTGGCTGATTACTGGCAGACTAAATCCGTCAGTAATGTGCAATTTCTGGCCGAATTTCAGCATTACTGGGGGATTGAGTTAGCCAGTAATAACTTAAATTCTTGTAGTGTGAGGAATTACCCATATTTCGATTGAAGAAGATCGAACACATTTTATGTTAGCTAATACGAGTCGAGTTCCGTTCTTGAGAACTTAGGTCTCTGTTTTTGTTCTTATTGCCTTTTCCTATTCTCTTGTGTACCAAAAAAAAACCTAAATCTCACATTAAATAGAGGTATAAAAAAAGTTTTAGTAATTAATTCCCCCCTCTATCTCTCTTTCTTAATTTCATTCGCTCTCATTATTTATTTATAACTTTTTGATGATGGGAGAGAGTGAAATTAAGAGTGGTAGGGAAGATGGAGGGAGACGTAAGGAGAGTGGAAAGAGAGGTTCCAAATCCCAATCTTACATGAATTTTATGAGTTAATGGATTGACTTGCATATCAAATTTCAGAAGACGTAACAATTGATAAACATCTTCAAGAGGTTATAATTAAAAAAAGAAAAAGAACATTGAAAGAACCGATTATTAATGATTGTGCAACAAAAATGCAAGAAGAATGATATTCAAAGATAAATTTAATTTAATATAAATACTATATACAGTGTAAACTATAGACCAAAATAAACTATAGACCAAGAAGAATGACTAATCAAACGTAAATAACGAAGAGCAAAATATTTTGGATTAAAACAATGAAAATAAATGCGACCATAGTAATGATGAAGATTGTAATGAAAATTAAAATATCACTGCTTTTGATAATGAACAACCTAGTGAGTCTATTTCATTAGAAATCTATATTGATCCAAAAACATGGAATGACCTTAGAAGTGACTAGAGAGATGAATTGCTAAAAAATGGTCCTAAAAGATATGTGTCAATTGTGAATTGTCCTAAGAATACTCTTGGTAGGCACTTCTTGTCCGGACATTACACTCGTTATTGTTCAAATGGAGAAAACCAAGATATATAGGAGCTGGTTTGTTTATTCAAAAGAATTGGATAGAGTGTTTTTGTTTCTGATGGAAGTTATTTAGAAGAAGTCATAAAACAAGTCCCTTAGCAAATGAAGGCTTTAATGATTGGATTTGTCTTTCGAAAAGGCTTAAAAAACATGAATCAAGTGGTGCTCAAAATCTCACCACTTTGAATCCTCTCCTTCCACTCTCCCTACATCTCCCTCATTCCCCTCTCTCTCTCTCTCTTAATTTCATTCGCTCTCATCATTTATTTATAACTTTTTAATGATGGGAGAGAGTGAAATTAAGAGTGGTAGGGAAGATGGAGGGAGACACAAGGAGAGTGGAAAGAGAGGTTTCAAGTCCCAATCTTACATGAATTTTATGAGTTAATGGATTGACTTGCATATCAAATTTCAGAAGACGTAACAATTGATAAACATCTTCGAGAGGTTATAATTAAAAAAAGAAATAGAACATTGAAACCACCGATTATTAATGATTTTGCAACAAAAATGCAAAAAGAATGATATTCAAAGATAAATTTAATATAAATACTATATACGGTGTAAACTATAGAGCAAAATAAAATATATAGTGTGAATTGAAAAAAAGCACCGTTGGTTTCAACTTTTATTAGGTGTTGTTGGTTGGTTTGGGTACCATTCCATTAAAAATTTCAACTTTCAGGAGTAGCATTCTACAGTGTGGATTAGAGGGAATTGAAAAACCAGAGTGGGGGCCAAAGAAATGAGCCATAAGAATTGACTATATAATAATTTTTAAAATTTAGAAAAGTGGGGGTGACCGGCAAAATCTAGCGGCCGGTTCAAATAGGCAAAAACCCAAAACTACATTATAATTTACTGGCTCATTTGTGGACGCCTATTTGACAAATAGTATTCCCAGATAGGACAATATCAATTTAATACCTATATATAAGATGTCAGTGAATATCTCAAGGTTCCACACTCTTTGTGACAACAAATTTCGTTGACATGTTCATCATGCGTAGGGTGACTAATATCTCAACTCTACAAAATTATGCAGCATGGCTTTAAGTTCACATGCAAAGATGTCTAGACAAAGGTAACCAATGCTAGTAAAGACCACTTTCAATTTCCAAGAAACAGATGAGGTGGATGATAATTTTGAACCGATTGCGTTCAAGATCCAAAATAAGAAATTTTGATAAAAAAATAAAATAAATTGATCCAAAAAATGGTATGCTAGAATACCCGTTCTAGGACAAATTCTGCCTCTCTCTATTTTTGATCCGGCTAATGTAAAATAGTCATTTTTGTGTTAGGGATTTTTCACAGTAACAAGTTAGAGACTCCCTATTATTGTTTTGATTTTAGTGTTTTTCTTGCCAAGGGTATTGGTCTAGCCCCCCTTGGACTATTCTCCGTTCTCTTTCATTTTTATCTTTTTTAATAAAATATGTGGGAAGTACTCTTTTACAACTATATTTCATTTTGTTGGAAAATTAAATTAAATTTCTATTTTTATGCTTTTTTAATAATAAATTTATTTTTATCACTTATTTTAATTTTTAAATTTCAATACACTTGAAGACTGAAGTGCTAGTTCAGCGGTAAGAGCTGGCTTTATATCCTCAAGGTGCTGAGTTCAAATCCCCTCGGGGACAGTTGTAAAATGGCCATTAGTGTCACTTTGATTAATAAAAATTTTCCCCTTCTCCAAAAAAAAAAATTAAATTTCAATAGATTTTTTAATTTTTAGATTACACAAAAGACAAAATTACCTTTATAATAAAATCATACATTAATTTGAAAAATAAGTAATAATATTTTAAATTTTTAATTTAACATCAAATTTTATTTTTAATTTTATTTTTTAATATATATTTATTTTTCAGTAGATTTCATATTTTTATATTTTAAAATATATTTTGGAAATTATTTTTTATCTTATCTTGTTGGTTTCCAACACAGCTCAAACTCAGGATAAAATTTTAACTAGAGAGACATGATAGGATAAGTCACATGATTAAATACCCAGCTAGCTCAACAAACGTTGAACTGACACAGACTATGATAAACTTATCATATCTTGTGTACTTATCATGACCACCAAACAGGCCTTTATTGTACAAAATATATTCCCAAGAATTTCATATACGCTCATGTGGAGCCTCTCGGTGCTAGGGGTGTTTAAATCCCAACCAACCCAATAGAAAACTGCAAACCGATTCAAACCAAACCAAAAACTACAAAAAATCAATATTTATCGGATCTAATAGGTTTTTTTTTTAATCAAACACGCGGTTCGGTTTGGCCCGCAGTTTTTGTTCCATTAACCGAACCAAACCAAGTTGAACCACAAGTAACACTAAGGCTTATTGACTTACAACCTTCCTTACTAACGTATTATTCCAAATCCAACTAAAACCCAACTCTCACTCACTTACTTGCCCAAATCCAATCAATTCATTGACTCACTTACAAACAATCCATATGTTATATGTTATATTTAAAAATTATAATAAAACATTTAATTCAATTCTTTTAAACATGGCCGTAGCTATCTTAAAAGAATTAAAAGAGAGTAATTTATATACTACATATGTTCTGTACCGAGCTTCCGATCGTGAGGATCGATATTAAGCAGTTGGTAGGTATTTTGTCCTTGATTCTATCTTTGTCTTCAGGCTTTGAGAGGAAAGTTTTGTTCGACCCGGGATGTCCGACCTTGAGGGGCGATGTTGAGGTGTCCGATCTTGAGATGTTCGATTTTGAAGGGCGAGGTTGTACCTGCAATGATACTCCGACGCTCAAGTCAGTATTTTAGAAAATGAGTGTTTGGTTAGAAAGGTCTTACCATTAATGAGCATTTGAATGAGGTATTTATAGAGTTTGGATGTGTTTGTGTTGGCGTTTTTGGGCCGTCCGATCTTGCGGGCTGATCTTGGCCATTGAAGATTGGACTCTCTTGATTGTAATTGGGCTTCTCATCAATTGGGCTTTTGGAGAGGGGGTGCAAATAGGAAATACTATAATCACCATAACAGTGGTCCCCCAAGTCTGGTCGCTATAAGGAGCGATCTTGACTTTGAGTGGAGTTTTTATCCGGTACCGAGCTTATGTCGGGGCTGGGGTTTTCGAGCGATTCTAACTGTCCGTCGAGCTTTCGAGCGAGGTGGATAGTTTTTCCGAACTCAGTGCTGCTTTGGAATCAGTGCCATTTTTACTGTTTCTGATAAGGTGTCTCTTCGTAGTGGCGGCGCATGATGGTGACGTTTATTCTTCAGCGTGCGGATTTTAATGGACCATGGTTTGGACGTGACGCTTCGACTTCCAGGCCCAGGCCCATTTGGATTCGCCTTGCTATAAATAAAGGGTCTCACCACTTCATTTGTTGCTTGTTGAATTTTGTTCTGATTTGCCGATCTTCGAGAGCTCCCGAGCTTCTTTAAAGTGAACGAGTTTGAAGAAATTTCGAAGTACTTTTAAGGTCGGTTTCTGAGGATCGACAACCGTTTATTTCCAGATATAATCAGCTCGCGATATAGTTCCGAGGTTAGTCTACTTTTGGTTTTTTCTTTACTTTTCTTTTCATTTGTGCCTGGACCTCCCCCCGTCCCCTTTGATCTCAGAATGGGGGTCGTCAGGTCGGGTTCCGACTTGCTCGCGAACCCATTTTCGATCTTTAATCCTGACATTTCGTCCCCCATTCCTGTAGATTCGATCTGGCGAGGACGAAACAAACTCGGAGAGACGTCACTCAGTACCGGAAAGAGTTTACGAACGCGATGGCATCTGGTGGTGAAATCCCTGAGGTCCGTACCGAGCCTTTTGAAGTCGCCGCCCCGGACGTGCAAGAGCACTCTGCTTCCGCCCCTGTGAGTGATAAGGCGGAAGATAATTTTGAGAGCGAAAGCTCTTCTCCTGCGACCGATGCTAATGAGCCGAATGACGATACTCCCGATGATGCGGAGGAGGATTGCTTGGTGGATGTGATGGCTGTTACTTCTGAGTCCGATGAGGAAATCCCAGTGGAGGAATCAGAGGATTCCGAGGTTGATCTTGGGTCGAGTTCCGACTCTGCTGATGAGTCCGATAGAGAGGGTGTTGAAAAACAAGTTGAATCTCGCCCTAAGAACCAAACGGGGTCCAGCGGAGCTTCTGCTGTTTCTCTGGATGGGTACTCTAGTACTGGTTGTGGGGACCTTGACGTACCGGTGCGAGAGGTCTCTCAATATGATTGGGTTTCCAGAAATATTTTGGAGATCGAATCGTTGTACCAGCACGGGTTTAATTTGGAGAGGGTCGGGAGGAAAGCTTCGGGTCACTCGAAGCGGATTTGGAGAGTCGAGGGAATGAAAAAGGGGGAGCATGTGGCTTTGTGGCCTGGAGAGCTCAAGTTCACTTTGTATCATATGCTGATAAACGAGATGAACATCCGGCCTCCCTTCACTTGGTTCGAGCAGACGGTTCTGGCGACTCTGGATGTTGCGCCTTCTCAGTTGCACCCAAACGCGTGGGCTTTTGTTCGAGCCTACGAACTCATGTGTCTTCATCTGAAGAGGCCGGTCTCGCCGTTGCTCTTTTTCCATTTGTTTGAGATCAATCGGAACAGCAGTGAAAATAAATCTGGTCGCGAGCATGTCAGTCTTCGCTCGAGGCGAGGGGCCAAGATTTTCAAAGCTTATGCGGACTCGTTGAAGGGAAATTGGAAGGAGTTATTTTACTGGGTCGAACCAGTGACCGACGAAGCGATTGAGAGAGTGGGGAAGTTTTCAGAGGATGGTCGGACTTTGGTGTCCACCAAGTTTCCCATTGGTTGGAGTCAGGCCCATTTTGAACGATCCACCAATTCCTTTTCTGTTAGCCAGGATCGATTGAACGCTGCCGATCTTCTTACCAAGAGGATCCTGATGTTTATTTCTGAGAACATTCCGTTTTCAAAACATAAGTATCGGGGTATCCCTGCGGCTAAGATAGTTCAGGCTGGGAAGCGAAGACGAGTGCAACTTGTCTTAGGTAGTTCGTTTTTCTTGCTTTTGATTTTTGCACATCTTTTGACCGTAGTTTGTATGATGACCGATTTTATGTTTCTTTTCCAGATACCATGGCCCCAAAGAAACTTGCCGTGATGAAGGCGCTGGCGATGAGGAATGTTGACATATCTGGAGATGCTGAGGAGGTGGGTGTTCCGCTTCCGACGTCTCCCCAGGTCGAGACTGTTGTTGGGACGGTTACTGTTGCTTCCCCGATCAATACTGTTACCCAGGAGGACCTTGCCTATGAGGCTCTGGTCGATCTTGTTTCCAGTTCTCCTCCCCCGGCTGCTCCCGATGTTGGTGCAGGGACCTCGGCAAAAAGGGTGCGCACCGAGGCAAGTGGCGAGCAAAGGCCGGAAAAAAGGAGTAAGACCTCGAGGAGACCGAAGCATAAGAATAAGGCCGTACCCTTAGAGGAGGGTTTTTTGGAGCAGAACTACGCCCAATGGCGGGAGGATCCTGTCGGGGCGTCTGTTAAATTATTGGCGAATTTGGCCGATGTTCATAGGATCGAAAAAGAGAAATACGAGCAACGGGCTAAGGGTAAATAACATCGTTTTCTTACATTCATAAAAACATCTCTTTCTTCATAAACTGATTTTTCTTATTTTCGTGCTTGCAGCTTTGTTGGAGCTCGAGAAGTCAAAAAGAGTGAAGCTCGTGGAAGATGTGGCTTTAAAATCGAAAGAGCTCGCTCGAACAAAACAAGAACTTTAGGCTCTGAAGGAAAGCCAAGGGGAGGTTGTGCGTCGGGCGGAGTTTGCGGAGAATCGCGTAAAGGAGCTTGAAGAAAGGGAAAAAGTTTTGGAGGGGAAACTTGTCGAGGCTAATGAGAAGATCAAAGGTTTGGAGTTTCGTGTAGCTGGTTTGGAGGATGATTTGAAGAGAGCTTCTGAGGCACGGGTCGGTACAAGCGGCGATGCGGAGGCTCGAATTGCAGAGCTTGAGGCAGCCCTTCAGCAGAGCAGAAGAAATGCTAAAGAGGCTACGAAGCTTGCAAACGAGGCTAGGAGGGAGGCTCGGGAAGCTGCTAACTCTGCAATTGAGCTGTATAAGGAGGGTTTTGAGTGTGCCCAGGAGCAAATTGCTTTGTTCAATCCTTCTGTAATTTTGGATCGGTCGATTATTGATGCCGATCATGAGGTTGAAGGGGGTAAGATCGTTAAGATCGATGCTCAGACGGAGACGAAGACTGTGATTTTTCCGACCTCCACTGCCTGATGTTTTAACAGCGTTTCTTTTGCAGAAGTTCCTGGTGTATGCTTTTACTTATGTATTTTTCGTATAGATCCGGAACTTCTGTCGGTCTAGCTGGAGAAATTTTGTAACCTCTTTTGGAATATGCCTATCAGGTCTTTACGAGCTTTAATGAATGCTTTTTTGAATTTCGCATGTCATGTATGTCGTTTTTGCGAGTTTTAACGAGTGCTTTTTTAATTCTGCACGTTGCGCATGATGAAAAAACGTCGGTAAACGAGGAACTCGATTTACCGGTTGAAACCTATAGGACAGTTTACTAGGACTCGGCCCAGATTTAACTCGCCCCATAGGGGTATCGGCAGCTGTGGCCGATGGTCGTTCTTAGGACGTTTCGATCCTTGAAGACCCGGTCTCTTTGAGATAGTTTGCCAAGACTCGGCTCGGATTTAACTGTTTTCTCAAAGAGTTTTTGACCTTGGGTGGTCGCTTTTGGGGAGATCATTTAAAATCGGTCCCAGTTGATTCCTGTTGGGGGAATTAGGTCCCTTCATTCTGTTTGATGAAAATCAAGAATGTGTGGAGATTTAAAAAACTTTTGAGAAGTATTGAAAGCATTTGAAAGAAATGTCAAGTTTCTTTATTAATAGCTTGTTTCGAGTTTACATAAGATCGGTGTGAGTGATTTCTTTCTAAGGATAATAACTTTTCAGTTTTGTTGCGTTCCAAGTTCTCTCAATCTTTCTTCCTTGGAGGGTCTCCAATTTAAAGGCTCCCGTGCCGGTTTTAGATAAAATTCGGTAGGGGCCTTCCCAGTTTGGGGCGAGCTTTCCTTGGGAGGCGTTTTTCTGACCGACGTCAGCTCTTCTGAGTACCAGATCGCCAGGATCGAAATCTCTGTGAACGACCTTGGTGTTGTATCTGGTTGCCACTTTTTGTTTGATGATCGCTTCTCGGAGCGAGGCTCGACCTCGAATTTCATCGACGAGGTCGAGTTCTTCTCTTAAGGCTTGATCGTTATTGCTTTGTGTTTTGGGATTTGCCGTTCTCCAACTAAGTTCGCCGATCTCGACGGGGATGACCGCCTCGCTGCCGTAGGAGAGCCTAAAAGGTGTTTCCCCAGTGGAGCTTTGGGGGGTCGTCCGGTATCCCCAGAGGACGTAAGGCAATTCTTCTACCCAATTTCCTTTAGCATCGTCCAAACGTCGTTTCAGCCCGTTTAGTATTACTTTGTTTGCAGCCTCTGCTTGACCGTTGGTTTGAGGGTGCTCTACTGAAGTGAAATGGTGCTTAATTTTAAGCTCGAACATTAGTTTGCGAAATCCCGTGTCTGTGAATTGCGTCCCGTTGTCCGTTACTACTACCTCGGGGATCCCGAATCTGCTCATAATGCTTTTTTTGAAGAATTTTATGCAGTTTTTTGCAGTGATGGTCGCCAGGGGTTCCGCTTCTATCCATTTGCTGAAGTAGTCTACGGCGACGATCAAGAATTTGACTTGTCCTGGTGCCTTTGTGAAAGGTCCGAGTAAGTCCATTCCCCACCATGCGAAGGGCCATGTGGAGGATAAACTCGTGAGGTCTGTGGGGGGAGCTATGTGCACGTTCGCATGGATTTGACATTTTTTGCATTTCTTCACGTGATTACTAGCATCGCCGATCATGGTCGGCCAGTAGTAGCCGGCTCGAAGGGTTTTACGTGCTAAAGATCTAGCTCCCATGTGCTGGCCGCAGATTCCCTCATGAATTTCTGTTAATACATAGGCCGCTTCCTCTCCCTCGATGCATTTTATTAACGGGGAAGAGAGGCTTCTTTTATAGAGCGTTCCATTGATGGCTGAAAAAGCCGAGGCTCTTCTCCTGATATATTTGGCGTTGTTTCTGTCTGGGGGTTACGTTCCTGAGACGATGTACTCTAAAATTGGGGTTATCCAGCTGTCTGTCTCTTCGAGCATGCAGATGGTCGGGTTAAACAGAGGCTCGAGAGATACACTGGGTTTGTGTAGTGTTTCTTGGATGGTCGTCCTCTGGTTGCCTGGGGTTTTTGTGCTTGCAAGTTTGGCGAGGATATCAGCTCGTTGGTTTTCCGTTCTTGGGACATGAACTATCTCGCTTGTTTCAAATTTAGCTATTAGTGACTGTACCTGAAGTAGGTATTTTTGCAGGATCGGTTCTTTGGTCTCGTATTTGCTTCCGATCTGGGAGACCACCAAGAGAGAGTCGGTATGGAGTTTAATTTTTTGGACTTGGAGGTCAATTTCCAGGCGAAGTCCGGCGATGCAAGCTTCGTACTCTGCTTGGTTGTTCGAGGTGGGAAAACCGAATGTAAGGGAAACTTCGATGATGACCCCAGTCGGGCTTTCTAGCATAATCTCAGCGCCACTCCCTTTTGGATTTGAGGACCCATCGACGTATAGGATCCATACGTCAGATTCGGTGTTAGCAGGTGTCATCTCGGCGATGAAGTCCACCAAGACTTGCGCTTTAAGTGTAGTTCGAGCTTCATATTTGATACCGAACTCCGAGAGTTCCACGGCCCATTTGATCATTCTTCCAGCTAGATCGGGTCTGTGGAGTATCTGTCTGATTGGGTAGTTGGTACGGACGACTACCTGGTGGGCCACAAAATAGGCTCGAAAACGTCGAGCTGCGATAACGAGAGCTAGGGCGATTTTCTCGATTTTCTGATAACGACTTTTAGCCCCGTGCAGAGCCTTGCTTGCGAAGTAGATGGGACTTTGCCCGGTTTCGAGTTCGCGTACTAGAACGGCAGCTAACGCCTCTTCCGAGACCGCTAGATATAAGTATAATGTTTCCCCTTCATTTGGGCGAGTTAAAATTGGAGGCTCGGAGAGAGATTTTTTTAGTTGCTTCAAAGCTTCGTCTTGCTCGGGCGTCCATTCGAAATCTCTTTCTTCTTTTTTGAGGATTTTGAAAAGTGGAAGAGATTTGAATGCTGCATTTGATATGAAACGAGATAGAGCAGCTACCATTCCATTGAGTTTTTGCACTTCTCTTTTGGATGTCGGAGTTCGCATTTCTGTGACGGATCGACATTTATCCGGGTTCGCCTCGATACCTCGTTCTGTTAGGAAGAAACCTAAGAATTTCCCAGCTCGAACTCCGAAAGTGCATTTCTCTGGGTTCAATCTCATTCTGTTCTTTCGTACCTCAAAGAAAATTTCTCTTAGATCGCTTATATGGTCGTCATCACTTTTGCTTTTGGCGATCATATCGTCGAGATAAACCTCTACGCTTTTACCGATCTAGTTTTGGAACACTTTGTTCATCATTCTTTGGTAAGTTGCTCCAGCGTTTTTTAAACCAAAGGGCATAACACGGTACGCGAAGTTTCCTCGGTCAGTGATGAAGGCGGTTTTCGCTTGATCAGGGGGAAACATGGCGATTTGGTTGTATCCGGAGTATGCGTCCATGAAAGACAACAACCGGAAACCGGAAGCGCTGTCGACCAAACGATCGATGGTGGGGACCGGAAAAGCGTCTTTTGGGCAGGCTTTATTAAGATCGGTGTAGTCGACACACATGCGCCATTTCCCGTTGGATTTCTTTACCAGGACTGGGTTTGATAACCAAGTTGTGTATTTAACCTCAGAGATAAAGTTGGCTCGGATGAGGTCGTCTACTGCTAAGGTGGCGGCAATGGCTTTCTCTTTGCTTTGGGCCCGCTTTCTTTGGGCGATCCATTTTGCTTCTGGGTTTATTGCGAGTCGATGGCAGGCAACCTCTGGCGGGATCCCAGGCATGTCTTCGGCCGACCAAGCGAAGATGTCTTTGAAATCTTTAAGACACTGGGTTAAACCGATCTTGATCTTTTCTGGAAGGTCGATCCCTATTTTGACTTTTTGGGAGGGGTCTGAACCGAGCGGTATTTCGACGAACTTTCCATCAGGCTCTGGTCTTTTGATTTTTCGTTTGAGCTCTTTGGTTAGCTCGTCGCCGTCTATCGGTTTTTCGACCTTCAGATCGCAGTTGGTTTCTACGTTAGTGGCGGTGTTAACTTCAGTTGATCTCCCTTTTGGCATTTTGGGAGTCGACAATTCTTCCGAAGGGGGAACCCCTTCATGCTCCGAAGCTTTTCGTTCGTTCTTAGTCCATAGGAAAAAACACCTGGAGGCCGACTCTAAGTCAGAGTTTAAAGTGATAACTCTGTCGCAAAGAGAGTGGAACTTCATTTTTAAGTGCGTGGTGGATGTAACCGCCCCGAGCCTGCCGAGGGTCGGTCTTCCTATAATGCCGTTGTATATGGATTCACAAGGCAAGACGAGGAATTTGGTTCTGACGGTTCGAACCATTGGTTCGGTTCCGTAGGTAACCATTAGCTCCAGATGCCCAAGGGGTTTCGTTCGAGATCCGTTAAAGCCGGACAAAGCCGTCCCTCTATAAGGGGTGAGTTCCTCTTTATCGATCCCCATTTTGCTCAAAAGATCGACAAAGATGATGTCTGATGAGCTCCCCTGATCGACCAGGATTCTGCATTCCTCCTTGTTGGCTATGATTGCCGATATCAAGAGAGGCACGTGTTTGTTAGCTTTTCCGTCAATAAGGTCGTTGTCACTAAAAGATAATGGAGGTCGGTTAGTCTTGACCGGGGTTGTTGACGTTGAAGCCACGCACAACAATTCTTTCCATTTTCTCTTCATGGATTTTCCCGATCCTTCATGATCGAATCCCCCAGTTATCATCATGATAACCGAGCGTTTTTTATCCAGCTCTTCGCGGTCTGGGTCGATCACTTCTTTTCCTTTTGCCCTGAGGTTTTCATTTCTTTCTCTTCCGAGGTTGTCAGATCGTTCTCCCTCCCTTTTGACATAAGAAGATAGTTTTCCCCGTTTTATTAAATCTTCTATGTCATCCTTTAGGGCATTGCAATGGTTTGTGTCATGGCCATTGCTTCTGTGGTATCGGCAGTATTTGTTGGCCTTCTGCCCAGGTCGGCTAGGCAAGGACCTGGGAGGCTTGACGTCCCTGAATTCGACGTTCCAACATTCCCATAGTAACTGGGCGTTAGAGACGTTGAGTTCGGTGTACACCTGGTGACGATTTTTCTTACCGATGTTCCACGAGTTTTTACGAGGGTCGATCTCGATGTGGCGTTTTGATGGTTCTGCATGTGACGACGTTTTATCGACCTTGGAATTTTCTTCTTCGTTAATAAAGCACTGGGATAGTTCGAGGAATTCCTGAAGGGTGTTAGGTTCCCAGGTGTTGATGTGCTTTCGGAACGAGCTTCCAGGTAGCAGACCTTGGGCCATGAAGAAAATTCGAAAAGCGTCGTCTAACTGCCGAACCTGAAGAGCTTCAACGTTGAATCGCTCTATATATTCCCTCAGGGGTTCATTTACTTTCTGGACAATAGACGCTAGAACATTTTTGTTTTTGGGTTTGCTCTTGGAATGGGCAAAGTGCACCGAGAAGTGTTTTGCTAACTGGTCCCATGAGGAGATGGTATTCGACCTTAACGTCCGAAACCATTCGGAAGCCATCTTGTCTAGGGTTAACGGGAATATTCGGCATTTCATTTCCATGGGTACATTTCGATACTGCATGGTCGTGTCAAATTGGTCTAGATGCCTGTCGGGGTCGCCCGTTCCATCGTAAGTTGTCAATCGATCTTGTGAAAGGACCTTTTCGCCCCGGTCGATTAGCCCGTGACAGTGGTTGGCGTCGGTGATGGGGTTCAGGACGTCCGTATCGTCGTGTTTGATTGTTTT
This sequence comes from Astragalus membranaceus, assembly GCA_039519185.1. Classification (NCBI taxonomy): domain Eukaryota; kingdom Viridiplantae; phylum Streptophyta; class Magnoliopsida; order Fabales; family Fabaceae; genus Astragalus; species Astragalus membranaceus. The sequence goes on from CM076848.1 coordinate 187,818,547, forward strand.
GAACGCTGTCATGGCTTCTCGATCGTCTCCTTGACGAGGTCGAGCCTTCAATTTGGCGAGCCGGAGGAGAACGGGAACCATTCCCTCGGTGGCGGCGTGGAGGAGAATGAGGATTATCAAGATCGTCGTATTGTCGAGCTGATGGAGAACGGGAATCACTCCCTTGGTGGCGGCGTGGCGGAGAATGAGGATCATCAAGATCGTCGTATTGGCGAGCCGGAGGAGAACGGGAACCATTCCCTCGGTGGCGGCGTGGTGGGGAGCGATGAGTGAGCTTTCTCCGAGGGGGTGATCGATGAAAAAGTCTCCTTCGAGTTGGGCGTCGTTCTTCCAGTGAGCTCTGCCCGGATGATTGTTGATCCAGAACGTTTCGATTTTGCAGTCTCGCTACTTCGGATTCGAGGTTGGCGAAACGATTGTTTCTTTCTTCACTTACCGCTTCTTGCCGAGCCAATAGCTGAACGAGCTGTTGAACCGCGTCTGTCAAGGCCGGGAGTGATTGGGGGGAGGTGGTAAGCTAGTCTCATCTGCGCCCGATTGTGCTCGGGAAGGTCCGGTGTTGGGACGTCGGCTTCGTGTTTGTGACGAATTCGTGAGTTCCTGGACGTGGCCTTCAGGGGTTCACTGAGGGCCGAGTTCAGGTTCGGCAGTTAGACGAGTCGGTATTGAGCGGCGTGTTGGTGCCATTCAATAAGTTCAAGGAGATGGTGAGAAGAATCAGGTACTGGTTTCTCCCACTGTGGTCGCCAATGTTCTGTACCGAGCTTCCGATCGTGAGGATCGATATTAAGCAGTTGGTAGGTATTTTGTCCTTGATTCTATCTTTGTCTTCAGGCTTTGAGAGGAAAGTTTTGTTCGACCCGGGATGTCCGACCTTGAGGGGCGATGTTGAGGTGTCCGATCTTGAGATGTTCGATTTTGAAGGGCGAGGTTGTACCTGCAATGATACTCCGACGCTCAAGTCAGTATTTTAGAAAATGAGTGTTTGGTTAGAAAGGTCTTACCATTAATGAGCATTTGAATGAGGTATTTATAGAGTTTGGATGTGTTTGTGTTGGCGTTTTTGGGCCGTCCGATCTTGCGGGCTGATCTTGGCCATTGAAGATTGGACTCTCTTGATTGTAATTGGGCTTCTCATCAATTGGGCTTTTGGAGAGGGGGTGCAAATAGGAAATACTATAATCACCATAACAACATATATTTGAGCAGATTTTTCCTTAAAGATTTATGTTGGCCGTTTTTTATGTTAGTTAATTTTAACTTCGTTTTAAATTATGTTTTGTCTCGGAAAAAACCGAACCAATCTGAATCGCATTGGTATGATTTGGTTTGGTTCGGTTTCTTTTAGCAAGCCAACCGAACCAAACCAAGCCGTATTTAGTTCTACCTTGCGGTTCGGTTCACTTTTTGTCTCAAAACCCAACCAAACCGCACATGAACACCCCTACTCACCGCAACAACAAATGTTTGGACAAGTAATTAGAAAATAAATTACAAAAAGGTAAACAATAGACGGTAAAACTCCCCCTCAAGAGTTTAATGTTGTTGCATTTCTAAGACTGGGTTCGAACCCAAAATCTTGGTTAAGCTGAAAGAGACTCAAACCATCTCGTCTAAGCACTTTTGGGTAAATACACGAATCAATATGTGACAAAAAAATCAGAGACCAATTTTAGTATTTTTATCGTATTATTGACACGCAGTATCTACCGACTTTACTAACGAGGAATAAATTAGTCTGAACATATTTTTGTTAGCCCATTCACCACTCATAAAAAACATTGATATGGCTCCGTGTAGGGTCCATTTAGCAAGTATCTAGGGAGAATTATTGGGTTTTGTGAGGAAAAAGAAATGGGAATGCCATAACAAATCGCCAATTATGCAGTAACATATGGTGTGCTACCACCATAACAAAAAAGTCATGTGCAACTTGTACCTTTATTTTATTTTATTTTAAAGTAAATTAAAGCACTCTTATTATTTCTAACCGACGTTACATAAAATCTACACGTCAAAAGAATAAAAGACACGACATAAAATCTAGATTTGTTAATTTAGTTGTACGGAGTTAGTGTTCTGTTAATAAAAATGGGAACTACTGTAACGTTGCCCGTTGCCATCATGTGACACAGGTAATAGATATTTGGGTCTTTTAACTATTTGGTTTTGGGTTCGATCTCTGCCCGATGCGTATGGAAAAACTTTTATTGGGAGATGCCAACTCCTTAAATGGATCTCAAACTTCGAAAAATTAGTCTCCACAATCCCCCTGAAAAAAACCTGATTTAAAAAAAAAAGGGTCTACGTGGCCGACTGTTTTCCAAAATCACATTCACATTTGATCTTTGTCGTGACCGGTCATCCGACAAAACAAAAGTAAAATTACAGTTATTTTTTCCTTTAAATTATTTTTTATTGAGTTAATCATTTATGATTTACTTCTTAAATTAGTATTTTAAATTTCTTTTTTTTTTCCAAATTCAAACCCTTGCCGTGTAATTTGTTAGTTGTTTCTTGTTTTGAGAGTGAGTTTACCTCTGTTTTGGTTCTGTTTGACAAGTCTCATCCATTAACGGATATTGATTTTAACTAGTGAGTAAGGAGTACACGTATTTAATAAGCACTAACATTTAGTATTTTTTAGGTAGCGTTTGAGTGGATGGTGTATAACGTCTCACTTTTTTTAACATTTTTATTATTATTATTTTTCTTAAATTTCTTATCTATCCTTATTATAATAAACCAAACAATAGAATTATGAATTAAATTTATATTTTCTTTTATATCATTTTACACTTATCAACTAGTTTAACAGCTAGTTTTACCAAACACATCATTTGATATCGGCTAGCTTGTTCATTATGTTATTCATTAACTCATCGGCTATCCACTAAGTTTTTTATAGGACATGACATAAAATAAGATTTTGTTAATTTAGTTGCATGGGGTTATTGCTCTGTTAATGAAATTGGACCTACCTGGCCGACTCTTACAAATTGATCTAATAGTGCAGCCATGTCACAATTTGTAAGGTATCAATTTGGATCTTTACTTTTTTTTCAATTTCTAACCCTTGTTGTGTAATTCGTTAGTTGTTTTTTGTTTGGGCGTTTACCCCTATTTAGGTTCTGTTTGACAAGTCTCATCCGGTAGCGTTGATTTTAACTAATAAGTGACGAGTACACGTGTTTGGTAAGTGCTAGTATTTAGCGTTTTTTGGATAGCGTTTGAGCATATAACGTCTCACTTTTTTGACATTTTTATTCTTATTATTTTTCTTAAATTTCTTCTCTATCCTTATGAAAATAAACCAGACAATATAATGATGAATTAAATAAATATTTCTTTTTATGTCATTTTACACTTATCGGTTAGTTTAACTGTTAATTTTACCAAACACGTCATTTGCTTTCTACCAAAAAAATATTCAGTTCTACCAAACAAACATATCATTCACTACAACGAAAAAAGCCTTCAGGGGCGCTTTTTTTAATCCATTAGGGGCGCTTTCGGGCGCCCCTAAATCTGGCGCTGCTGTTGCCAAACCTTCTACAGGAGCGCCCAACAAGCGCCTCTAATTATTAGGCAACAGGGGCGCTCGCAGTAAAAAGCGCCCCTATTGGTCTTAGCGCGTTTGACAATCAGGGGCGCTTGCAGTAAAAAGCGCCCCTGTTGGCCTTAACGCGTTTGACAATCAGGGGCGCTTGCAGTAAAAAGCGCCCCTGTTGGTCAGGCCAACAGGGGCGCTTCTAACTGCAAGCGCCCCTGATTGTCAAGTGCGTTAAGACCAACAGGGGCGCTTTTTACTGCAAGCGCCCCTGATTCTATGTTTTTTTAAAAAAAAAAAAAAATTTTCAAGTTTAATACAACATATAAACACAATAGAGAATCTTCAAAATCTAATCAGGGGCACTTCTTCAAAATCTATTCCAAGTTTAATACAACATACAACTAATTTTTGTTTTTCATCAATCAACATTTTAATACAAAAAACATCCAAATACAAATCATTTCAGCACTCACATCAGAATCTAATCTTCAAAATCATATGACTCATGAAAGGAATAAAACTATGGCATGGCAAAAAAAAACGAAGGAGGGATTGTGCTTCGTTTACCTTCTGAGTTTTCACGTTCATGGAGGAGGGAGGAGGCGCTGCTTCGTTTTCACGGAGGAGGGAGGAGGCGCTGCTTTGTTTTCACGAAAGAGAGAGAAGGCCTTGCTTCGTTTTCACGGAGGAGGGAAGGCCGTTCACGGAGGAGGGAGGAGGGAAGGCGCCGTCGCTCACGAAGGAAGGAAGGAGGGAGAAGCTGCTTCGATTCACGGAGGAGGGAGGAGGGAAGGCCGTACGTTCACGGAGGAAGCTTCAAAGGTTCGCAAATGGAGGCTACTGTGTGTGTGAAGTGTAAGGGAGGCGCGGCTGTGTGAATTTTCGCAAATAATGAGAGGGAGTTAGGGTTAAAGAGAGAAATTGGGCATCAGGAGCGCTTTTAGAAAGCGCCTCTAAAGCCTGAGCATCAGGGGCGCTTTTAAAAAGCGCCCCTAAAGGCCCTGCGTGTTCTGAGCATCAGGGGCGCTTTTAAAAAGCGCCCCTAAAGGCCCTGCGTGTTCTGGGCATCAGGGGCGCTTTTTAAAAAGCGCCCCTGATGCCCAGAACACGCAGGGCCTTTAGGGGCGCTTTTTAAAAAGCGCCCCTGATGCTCAAAATACGGAGGGCCTTTAGGAAAAGCGCCCCTAAAGGCCCTCCGTATTTGGGCATCAGGGGCGCTTTTTAAAAAGCGCCTCTAAAGGGTGCGCCCTTTTTTTGCAGTTCTGTTGTAGTGATTTATTATCAGTATCAGCTACCTTATCCTCTATTCGTTATTCGCTAGCTCATCTGCTGTACGCTCACCCACTATCCGCTATGTGGTACTTTTTACCAAACATGGCCCTAATACAGAAAAGAAGCAAATATACAAGTGATTTTGAATCTTTTACTCAAAACCTCAATACATTAGGTATATGAACTCTTCACTCATATATTGTTCAACATCTATGTTTTATCCAATATATGACTATTACTCACATTTTTTGGACACCAAGTCATTTGTGCGTAGTATATATCTAGGATTCAAACGCCAAATTTTGGAGTGGAATCTAAATATAGTTATCGCTCAGACCAATCCTTATTGATACTTTTACTCACATTTAATATCCCAACAAAGATAACCTAACAAAAAATCAACATAAAGAATCGCACGAGCAATCTTTACTTCTATCTTTTACTTTGTTTTTTTAATGTAATTAGAAGCACTCTTATTATTTCTAAGGGATAGTTGCATGCATGAGGTTATTGCTCTGTTAATGAAATTGGACCTACCTAGCCGACTCTTTTTCAAACTCACTTTCACATTTGATCTAGTCGTGACTGCAGCCATGTGAGACAATAGACAATCTTGTTATTTTTTTTGGACAACAAGACAATCTTATTGTTGATAACCAAGGTAATCAAAACCGGACCGGACATTGAACCGGAAGAGGTGGCGGTTCAGGGGTTCTTGGGTTCAACCGGTTGAACCGGGGGGTTCAACCGGAATTAATTAAATATATTATTTAATATTTTTATTACAATATATAAAGGATAAAAAACCATAATACCCAAAATTTCACACCACAAACAATTAAATTATGCTTAACTTAGGCTCAACAATATAATATCCAAGTCATTAGTTAAAGTTACACATAAAATTGGTAGGTATAAAAAAACTCAAAGTTTGACATGTTTAAAATATATATATTTTAATGCATTATTTAGAAAGAATCTAATGTCGCTTTATTTAGAAAAGATCACATCATGTAAGAAAATTGCAAACAATGAAGCTAATGTTGTTGAAAGGTGAATATCTAGTCCCACATCGGATGGCAAATAAGAAGAATGAGCTGTGTTTCTCTATAAATAGAGCTAGAGTGTGCACAACAAAATATAAGTGAGATTCTTGGCTTTCATAATATATAAAATATATAAATAGAGCCCTGACACTCATTTTGTTTTACAAAAAATAGTTTAAATTTTTTTATTTCAGTTAAAAAAAATTAAAAAAAAAATAAAAAAAAATAAAAAAAAATAAAAAAAGTCATTTCTCAGAACCGGTTTCTGGCCGGTTCTTGACCGGTTCTTGACCGGTTCTGGCCGGTTTTCCCGGTTCTGGACCGGTTTTCCGGTTTTTCCACCGGTTCTGCGCGTATCCGGTTCTGTGGTCCAATTGGACCGGACAGGGGTCCGGTTCCCGGTTCAACCGGTCGGACCGGCCGGTCCGGTCCGGTTTTTATTACCTAATGATAACTATTACTTAGACTTATCTAGAAGGGACCAAGTTGACATTAATAGAGCTGACGTGGTCGTGACGGAGCATACGTATCATCTGTCTCTAACAATTTGGTCATTTAAGACTACCGTTATGTAATAATTTGGTCCTTTTAACTTAATCGAAAAAGAAGATGAACCATTTTTTTAAATTTTTAAGTTGAAAGTACCAAATTGTTACATGACAATAGTCTTAAATGACCAAATTGTCACCAGATAAATGACACGTAGACTCCATCATGGCCACGTCAGCTCTATTAGTGCCAACTTTGGTTTTTTTTAACGAAAAATGAAAAAAGAACTAACGGTGTACACATTATGTAACTTAAAGGACCTAAGTGGTACGAAAAAAATTTAAAGGACTAACTTGTTACAATTAAAAAACTTAAGGCTTAAATACAGTTTTGGTCCCCCTATTTTGACCAATCCACGATTTTGGTCCCTAAAGTTTTAATTTGACGATTTTAGTCCCCCTATTTTCCCAATTTGAAAAATCAAGGTCCCCCACCCCAATTTTGACTCAGTTTGACTGACTGATCCTACGCGGCAGCCCACGTGGACTGCCACGTAGGCACACCCCCCCACCCCCCACCCCCACCCCTTCTTCTTCCTCGCTCCCCTCCCCGTCGCTCTCGCTCCCCCTCCCCCCACCCCACCGTGACCCCTCCCCCACCCCCACTGTTCCTCTCCACCTCCCCCCATCGCATCTCCCCACCCCCCATCGATCTCCACCTCCCTCCCTCTCTCTCGCTCACCGTGACCCCTCCCCCACCCCCCATCGATTTCCCTCTCTCTCTCTCGCTCACCGTCGCTCTCTCTCTCTCCTTCGCATCTCACCGATCGCTCTCGCTCGCCGTTCTCCGCTCGCTCTCGCTCGCCGTTCGCTGCTCGCTCTCCGTTCTCTCTCTGCGTCTCTCTCTCTCTCTCTCTCTCTCTCTGCGAACTCTGGGGGCGGGGGAGGGATCACGGTGGGGTGGGGGGAAGAGGGGGAACAGTGGAGGGTGGGGGTGGGGGGGTGGGAGGGGGAACAGTGAAGGGGGAGGAGCAACGGGGAGGGGGGGTGGGGTGGGATGGGGGTGGGGTGGGGTCGGTGGTGGGGGGGTGGGGTGGGGTGGGGTCGGTGGTGGGGGGGGTGGGGTGGGGTGGGGTCGGTGGTGGGGGGGGGGGTGGGGTGGGGGGTGGGGTGGGGGGGGTGGGGGTGGGGTGGGGGGGGGGTGTGCCTACGTGGCAGTCCACGTGTGCTGCCACGTAGGATCAGTCAGTCAAACTGAGTCAAAATTGGGGTGGGGGACCTTGATTTTTCAAATTGGGAAAATAGGGGGACCAAAATCGTCAAATTAAAACTTTAGGGACCAAAATCGTTGATTGGTCAAAATAGGGGGACCAAAACTGTATTTAAGCCAATAATATGATCTCTAGTGTAATTTTGCCTTTTTTATTCATTAGTTTGTAATTTTTGATTCTTGGCGTCCAAAGTTTTATTTGTTTTTGATAATTATGCAATATTAAATTTTATAACATCTAGATCGTTCAACACCTGCAGCACGACCAAAAGAATCATTTACGATTGATCAATTAATAATAGAAATAGTTGAAGTGTCAATTACTTAAGATTCTATTATTAAGCAATGGACGTGCCTCGTTTAGAACTATGTTCTTAGGAATCTTTCTGATACAAAGGGACAAAGTAGATCTTAAGCATAATGGTTGGGCTAAATAGTTATTTAGGTCTCTGAATATATGAAGCACTATTATTATTGTACCTAAATGTATCGAAATTACAAACACAACTTCAAGTGTCTCTTTAGTAAGTTATTTTGGTCCTCAAATGTATTTTTTGTTAGTCATTTTAGTCATCAAATGTGTTTTTCTGTTGGTCAATTTAGTCCCTAAAATTACTCAAAAAGGACCAGCTTGGAATTTTGATATATTCAAGAATTATAATGACAGCACATTACACACTCAGGGACTAAAATAACTATTTACCCTTGTTATTGACATCTTTATAAGGATCTTAATGGAGCGGGCACGCATAGGTACTAGCTAGTCTTTGTTACATGGGTACTAGTCTTATTGACTTTTTTTTGATAAACAATGTTAGTGGGGGGATGTTAGTTTCCGGGGTTTGAACCCGGAACCTCCTTCTTGCACTCATTTGGTGCACTCCTTCGATATCCCTTAGCTCGCCAACTGAGCTACCTACTTGAGATTCTTATCGACTTCTTTATAGGGGTGTTAATGGAGTGAGCCTACATGAGTACTAGTCTCTATCATCCGGATCGTTTAATGAAAATTCCCCTTGTGTATAGACACATATACATGTCCTGTGGAATTTGTAATCAAATTATATCATATAATAGTTTTGTGTGGATTGAGTGGCAAGGCAGTGACTATGATACTAGATTTGTTGAGCGATGTGTTTCAAGAAGCAAAGTTTCCCCCTTCTTTTTATGAGGCAAAGAAAATCATCAAAAAATCGTATCTTAATTATACCAATATAGATGCAAGTCCATGAGATTCCATGTTAGATTTGGGAGATGAAGACAAAGACTTGCAAGTATGTAAGCATTGTGGAACGTCCCGATGGAACTCTAAGAAGAAGAAAAACCAAGCTGTAAAGGTTTCACATTACTTTTCATTAAAACCAAGATTGCAAAGATTGATCATGTGTTGTAAGGCTGCAGAGCATATGAGATAGCACACTATCAAAAGTAATAGGGATGGGTTGCTAAGGCATCTGAGGAATGGTGAGGCATGGAAGACATTTGAAGTGATGCATCCTGAATTTTCTTTAAATCCTCGAAATGTTCGCTTAGGCCTAGCTAGTGATCGTTTTAACCCTTTTAGAACCATGAGTTCTTCCCATAGCATTTGGCCGGTCTTTTTGATTTCGTTTAATTTTTCCTCCTTGGATGTGTATGAAGCCCATTTCCTTCTTCTTATCGATGATCATTCCTGGATAGAAGATGCTTGGAAATAATATAGATGTTTACTTGCAACTCCTTATAAATGAAATAAAGGAGCTATGGAATGATGTCTTGGTTACTTTTGATGCATAAATCAATGAAATTTTTAGAATGCAGGCAGCTCTTATGTGGACAATTAGTGACTTTTCTAGGAAACTTATCTAGTTAGAACACTCACACATTCATACTAGGCAACTACCCAGTCGAGGAAAAATGTATATTGAAACCCAAAAAAGAAGGATAGATCAGTTGTTAATGGTGCACCCAAAGTTATAGCGGTAACTTTCACTTAAAAAAACGTTGTCTTAAGGTTGCATGTTGGATTTTGATCATAATAGTTTTTAATTTGAAAATATTATATGATGGTAGGAACAAATTGAAGTGGATTTGACTCAAAGTAATATTGATGAGGCCGATGTTTCTCCAAATGACGTTGGGGGTAGAGTGTTGGGGCCTGAACACTTTGGGAGAGTGCGTAGCATGGGTATGGGAGCAGCTCCTACTAAATCATTTAAAATACTAGACTTCGACTTTTAAATTTGAGTCTTTCTTCATCCACTGTTGCCACATCATCTCCTAACATATGGAAAGAGAAGTACACAAAACTTGGAACGTGCACTTAAAGCTTCAATGGTACGAAAAGAAGGAATGGTCAGCGAAGAATTTATTGGTCTCTTTGGTTCATCAAATTTAAGTTTTCACATGTCGGTCGAGTTTGAATTACTTGTTGAAAGAGTTTGTTAGTAATTACAAATAATGTAGGTCACTTGTCTTACTATTTTTCTTTCATAGTCTATTTATACTTTATTTATATTGATAGTCATAGATCATCAAAATTAGAACTCTATAAATTCTGGTTGTGAATTATTTGCACAATGAAACTAGCATAAACTCATATTTAGTTCTTTTTTATTTTAATTTTTGATATTTGAAATGAGTTAATTTTTCTTTTGTTAGTGTTCTGTACCTAGCAGTGTTTTGGTCGGCCTCTTGTGAGCGCCCGGGGGTACCTGCAAAGCCACTCCGACGCTCAAGTCAGTATGAGAATAAGCTAGTGAATTTGCAAAGGAAGAGTGTGTACCTCGTAAATGGCTATGCGAGCCTGTATTTATAGGAAATCGTGCCCGTTTGTGGGTCGTCGGATCAGCGGAATTGATCTTAACCGTCCAAGCGTGATTGGGCTTGTATGTTGTGGATAAGGGCCAAAGTGACTGGGCCAATCCATATCCATCGCTAAATGCACCTCCTGGAATTGCTAAATGGACCTCTTGGTCCAGTCCAGAACAGTTGCCCCCCAAGCCGAGATTATTTCGGAAGATGGTCTTGGCTTGAAGGATTTTCGTCGATTTGCCGGATTCGTGACGTCGCGTTGGACACTGCCTTGTTGCATTGCCTTGGTTGCCGCCTCTTGGAGCTGGATCTGGCGCCCTCATGGGCGCCTTGTTGAGTTGTCTTGGCTGCCGCCTCTTGGAGCAGGATCTGGTGCCCTTATGGGCGCCTTGGACGCCTTGTCGTGTTCCTGAGAGTTGGCGCCCTCGTGGGCGCCTGAGGCCAGATTGTTCGCGTGTAGATTGTTCACTGACCTCCAGATGCATTCATGCACTTTGCCACAGGTACAGTTTTGAACTATCCTCCAGATGCATTTATTCATGCATGGCACATCACTAACCTCATGTACCCCTGATGGTTTCTTTTGGGCACTCACCCTCTCAGTAGGCCAACTAGAGCTATTAGCTGCTATTCTATCAATTAATTCACATGCTTCATTGTATGACAGATTTAATAACACTCCACCAGAAGATGCATCAAGCATTATTCTGGTTTGAGGTTCTAAACCATTGCAGAAAGCATGTAACAGATACTCATTTCTTGGCTCCACTTCTTGTTCTTGCACTCTGTCTGGTAGGAGGAGTGTTCTTCACTTTCTGCTTCTTTTCTTTTGGCTTGGAGATTGGAGTTACTTCTTCTGGTGCAGATGCACTTGATTCCACTGGTGGTGATGCAGGAATTGATGCAGTAGCATCAGTTGGGATTGCCTCGGAGATCTTTCTCTTTGGTGCCTTGACAACTGGTTGTTTGAAGAATGTTTGTGTATTTCCCAGTTCTTCTCTCTTTCTCTGAGCTATTTGTTCCAGAACTAGTTGCATAGCAGCCTCATCATGTTGAAGTTTCATTGCAGCCTTCTGTTGAGATGCAGAAGCATCTGATGCAGGCGCATCACTCTGCATCTCAACTGCTTCTGTGGTAGCTTCTTCCTCCTCTACTGCCTCTGGTTCTGCCTCTTTAGTTGGATCTTCATAAGTATCCTGCACATTTTCATGCTCAAGAGCAGAAACAACATTAGTTATAATGTTAGTAGGGCTAGTAGGGGTTGTTTGTTCTGGTTGTGGCTCAGTGATAGGTGAGGTTGGGATTGGTCTTTGTGGCACAGTGTGAGTTTGTTGTTCTGTTTCAGTTGGTGGAGAGGGTGGAGGAGGGGTTGTTTGTGGTGGTGACTGTATTGGTGGATCAGTAAGGGAGGGTAGTGGTGATTTTGGTTGGGGAGATGCTTCTTTGGTAGGTGAGTGAATTGATGATTGAATAGGTGATGTGATTGGTGAAGTGTGGGTTATTTCTTGTTGGGCTTGTGGTGGTGTTTTCTTGGCATATTTTTGTCTGGCAATTTCTTCCAGAATGACACCTCTAGCATGTTCTTCTTCCTCACTTTCAACTTCAGTACTTTCTTCTTCATCTTCACTCTCCTTATCCATTTCTTTTTCTAAATCTTCATCCTCAGTTTCTGAATTATAAGTGTCTTCAAATTCAGGCTCTACTACTACCTTTTTCTTTCCCTTTGTTTGTTTCCTAGTCACTTTCTTCTTTCTACTAGGCTCTTCTTTTTCTTCCTCTTCTTTCTCTTCTTCCTTTTCTTCCTCTTCTTTTTCTTCTTCCTTATCCTCATCAGCTTGTTCTTTCTCCTCTTTTTCTTGTCCTTCAGTTCTTAACACCCAGCTTGGGAACACAGGTGCCTCAATATTGCCTAATTCATTAGACAAATATTGGAAAACAAGGTGCAGCCAATCATGTTGTTCATTCTGAAATTTCCACACTGCAGCTTGCTTTTGCATGAAATGCTCTTGCATTTCAGGCATAGGCACTGATTCTTTCACTTTTCTTATTATCTCCTTCATCTCAGCATTCAAATTAGTAGGGGGGAATTTTCTTTGTTCATTAGCAGCAATAGAAACACCTTCTTTCATGCATAATTCAGTTATGAGACAAGGGAAAAACAGAAATCCCTTTGTTTTTGTTGTGCATGTATATATTTCTCTTGCAATCAATCTACCTAGATCAACATTTTCCTCAGAGAGAATTGTATCTAGTAAGATCAATCTCTCTTTGGTCATAGCATATGTGTGTGAAGTAGGTAAGATTGATGTTGTAATGAACAAATGTCAATTTCCTAGAGCATCTATCAAATAAGTACTTCTAAGCTTAACCTCATTTGGTGTAAATCTTTCCCAAACAGAATCTGGTGCAGCAATTCTACTCCTAATTTCTTCCATTTCTTTCTTATCAGCCTTCCCTACTTTCTTCTCAAATTCAAGTCCATTGTATTTCAATGGATAATGTTCATTTATTTTTTTAGGATGAAAATGAACTATCTTACCTCTAACCTTAGAAGTGTAGCTTTTCTCTGGTCTTTCTCCTTCAGAAAGTCCAGCATAGAATTCTCTTACTAGCTCTTCAATGTATCCTCCTCGTGGCAACACAAAGTGATCCCAGTGAAGATTGGCCACTGTTGCCATGAAGGATGGACTTGCTTTCTTCAAATCGTATCCTCTTTCTGGTAGCATTTGCATTTTCCATAGATGAGCTTTCTCTTCACTGATCAATGTTGGTGCATTGGTCTTGTCTTTCTTGCCCTTTTGGAACGATGATGCATGTTTGCCTGAAGACTTTGATGCTGATTGCTTCTTCACCATTGCGTTTGCTGGATATGGAATTGATGTGTGTAACTGTTTGATTAGAGTGGGAGGTTTCATATTGAGTGGAAGGGATAACGAAAATGATTTTAGGGTTTTCTTAGTGAGGAGTTAAGAGAAGTTTGATTTGATTTGAGGTAGTAGCCGTTAGGTAAGGTCGTGGTGGACATGCATGCAGCCACGTGTCTTCCTTGGTTACTCAACACTTCATTTAATTTCTAACTTTGCTTCTGATGAGTTGTCATTCACACTTGATCAATTTCTTCAAACTTTTGAACTTGGGTACAGGGCACATTTTTTCTTCAATGCATATGTAATGCAGTAGCATTGCAATGCAGCTGCGTCAGTTTCCTGTTTTTCCTACAAAACACTTAAAACATCAAACTGAACAAAATTAAGTAAAAATGATGGGTTTCCTCCCATTAAGCGCTTATTTTTAAGAGTCTTATCAGCCTGACTACCTCTTATTTTTAAAGATTCTTCAAATGAGTGGTGACCTTATCTCTCACCACATGTTCACCATAGTACATTTTGATTCTTTGACCATTTACCTTGAAGATGGTGTTTGAGGTTTCATCTAACAAGTCAACTGCTCCATGAGGATAAATTTTAACCAATTTGAATGGTCCTGACCACCTTGATCTAAGCTTTCCAGGGAAAAGCTTCAATCTGGAATTGTATAGCAGAACTAGTCCTCCCTCTTTTAAGTCTCTCTTTTGAATTCTTTTGTCATGCCATGCCTTTGTTTTGGTTTTGTAGATTTCAGCATTCTCATAAGAAAATTGCCTAATCTCTTCTAACTCATTAAGCTCTAGCATTCTTTGTGTACCTGCTTTATCTAAGTTAAAATTGAGCTTCTTGATAGCCCAATAAGACTTATTTTCTAACTCCACGGGTAGATGGCATGCTTTTCCATAGACTATTCTATAAGGAGACATTCCTAAGGGTGTTTTGAATGCTGTTCTATAAGCCCATAAAGCTTCATCCAAATGTAAAGACCAATCTTTCCTATTTGGACTTACCATTTTTCTAGCACTCTTTTAATTTCTCTATTTGAGATTTCTGCTTGTCCACTTGTTTGAGGGTGGTAAGCTGTAGCAATTTTATGCTTAACTCCATACTTATCTAGAAGGTTTTCAATGATTTTATTACAGAAGTGTGAACCTTCATCATTAATTATAGCTCTAGGAGTACCAAATCTAGTAAATATATTCCTTTGAAGAAATCTACTTACTGATTTTGCATTGTTATTTGGTAATGCTACTGCTTCTACCCATTTGGACACATAATCAACAGCTACTAGAATATATAAATTGCCAAAAGAGGGTGGAAAAGGTCCCATCAAGTCCATTCCCCATACATCAAATAATTCAATTTCTAAAATATTGGTTCTTGGCATTTCATGTTTGTCAAAAATATTTCCTGCCCTTTGACATTTATCACATTTCTTGATCATAAGATATGCATCTTTAAATAAAGTAGACCAAAAATAACCAGACTGTAATACCTTAGCTGTTGTTCTTGTGCTTCCAAAGTGGCCACCATATGGTGCAGCATGGCAATGCAGAAGCACTGCTTGTTGTTCTTCCTCAGGAACACATTTCCTCATTAATTTATCAAGACACATCTTGTAAAGGAATGGATCATCCCAATAGTATTGTTTTACTATGTGGAAGAATCTTCTCCTTTGTTGATATGTCATATTTACTGGTGTCACTCTACTTGCAAGGAAATTTACAATATCGGCATACCATGGTGCAGATGCATTTGATGCTTCTGCATTGCTTATAGCATATACAGTTGCACTGTGTGCATTGACTGTGATTGCCAATAATTTCTCATCTGGAAAACTCTCCTTGATTTCTCCTTCTAGTGATTCACCTTCAAGCCTTGACAAATGGTCTGCTGCTACTTGGTTTTCTACTCCCTTCTTGTCTCTAATTTCAAGATCAAATTCTTGTAGGAGTAGAATCCATCTTATCAACCTCGGCTTTGCATCTTTCTTTGAAATCAAATACTTAATGGCAGAATGATCAGTATAAACAATTACTTTAGTGCCAACTAAGTATGATCTAAATTTTTCAAATGCAAATACTACAGCTAATAATTTCTTTTGTGACTGTGTAATTTACTTGAGCTTCAATTAATGTCTTGCTAGCATAATAAATAGAATGAAAAACCTTTCATACCTTTGCCCTAGGACTGCTCCCACCGCAAAGTCACTAGCATCACACATTAATTCAAAAGGCCTGCTCCAGCCAGGTGTTACTATCACTGGTGCTGTTACTAAAGCTTTTTTAAGCTTTTCAAAAGTATCCAAACAAGATTCATCAAAGTTAAATGGTACATCATTTTGTAAAAGCATACATAATGGTTTTGAAATTTTTGAAAAGTCTTTGATAAACCTTCTATAAAAACCAGCATGGCCTAAAAAGCTCCTGATACCTTTAACTGTTGTTGGTGGGGGTAATTTCTCAATCACCTCAATTTTTGCCTTGTCTACCTCTAGACCTTTCTTTGAAATTCTGTGTCCTAACACAATGCCCTCTTGTACCATGAAATGGCATTTTTCCCAGTTTAATACTAGATTTGTATCCTCACATCTTTTGAGAATTTGTTCCAAGTTTGATAAACAATCTTGGAATGTTTCTCCAAAGATAGAGAAATCATCCATAAACACTTCCATTGATTGCTCAATGAAATCTGAGAATATTAACATCATGCATCTTTGGAAAGTTGCAGGTGCATTACATAATCCAAATGGCATCCTTCTAAAGGAAAAGGTTCCATAAGGGCATGTAAAAGTGGTTTTATCTTGATCTTTAGGGTCAATGGTTATCTGACTGTATCCTGAATAGCCATCTAGAAAACAATAAAACTCTTTCCCTGCTAATCTATCTAGCATTTGGTCTATGAATGGTAAAGGAAAGTGATCCTTTTTGGTAGGCTTATTGAGTTTTCTGTAATCCATGCATATCCTCCAACCTGTTACAGTTCTAGTAGGTATCAATTCATTCTTTTCATTGGCTATTACTGTCACACCTCCTTTCTTTGGTACACATTGGACAGGGCTTACCCATGCACTGTCTGATATTGGGTATATGATGCCAGCATCTAGCCATTTAATGATTTCTTTTTTTACAACCTCCTTCATGATAGGATTTAGTCTTCTTTGGCTTTCTATACTATTCTTAGAATTTTCTTCTAAGATGATTCTATGCATACACACAGAAGGACTAATTCCTTTGATATCTGTCATTTGCCAATCTATTGCTTTGGTATGTTTCTTTAGAGTATTGATGAGATCATTTTCTTGTTCTGAGGTTAAATCAGAAGCAATAATAACTGGTAATGTCTCATTTTATCCTAGAAAGACATACTTAAGATGTTTAGGCAATTCCTTCAATTCTAGCTTAGGAGGTTTTTCCATGGAGGGTAAATTTTCCTTGAGGGTTGGATCCTCAAGATTGAGAGGTTCATAAGTTCTGGCCCAGACTTTCTTACAAGAGTTTCCTATTGGCAGGTTTTCTTTTTCTAGTAATTCCTCATCTAGTAATGCAGGTGCATCAAGTGCATCTGCATTAGCCAAATGATCATACTGTTTGTAAAACTGTTTCTCTGCCAATTCATCTAGAGAAAAAATGGATGAGCATTCTTCTGTATCCTCTGTGGGATACTTCATAGCACTCATTACATTGAATTTTATCTCTTGATCATTCACTCTCATTGTAAGTTCACCTCTCTGCACATCTATTAAGGTTTTGCCAGTTGCTAGAAATGGTCTTCCTAGGATAATAGGTACATCCTTATCTGCTTCAAAGTCAAGAATGACAAAATATGCAGGGAGCACAAATCTGTCTACCTTAACTAAGATGTCTTCTGTTATTCCTTCAGGATAGGCTATTGACCTATCTGCTAATGGAAGTGTCACAGTGGTTGGTCTTACAATTCCAATTCCCAACTGGTTAAAAATAGATTTAGGCATTAAGTTAATACTTGCCCCTAAATCACATAAAGCTTTACCAGTATAAGAGGTTCCAATGTAAAATGGAATTGTAAAACTTCCTGGATCCTTCAATTTCCTAGGAGTTTTCCTTTGCATGATCTGACTACATTCTTTAGTCATGGCAACTGTCTCAAATTCCCCTAATCTTTTTCTTTTGGTAAGCACATCTTTCATGAATTTTGCATAGTTTGGTATTTGCTGAAGTGCTTCTACTAAGGGAACATTTATGTGCAACTGTTTTAGTACCTCTAAGAATTTGCTAAATTGTTTCTCCTCATGTGCTTTTTTTAATCTTTGTGGGTAAGGAGGAGGAGGGTATTCAGGTACTAACTTAGGTGTAGGGATTTGAACTTCTTCCTCTAATGCAGGAGCATTGGATGCTTCCACATTTCTATCTTTACTATTTTTTTGTTTTTGTTTTTCTTTTTCTCCCTTATCTACACTTTCCCTCTCATTTGATTTAATCAAATCTTTGCCACTTCTTAAGGAAACAGTTTAACCTGCTCTTTTCCCTGTTTCTGGGGAGGAGCAGCTTCTGTATTAGAAAGTAAGGTACCTGATGGCCTTTGATACAAAGCTGTAGCTAACTGTCCTACTTGGGTCTCTAGATTTTTAATGGAAGCATCTTGAGTTTGTCTAGCTGTTCTTGCTTCTCCTGTGAATGCTTTGAGCATATTTTCTAGAAAATTTTCATTTTTGAGGTGGGAATCCTGGTGGTGTAGATGGTGCAGTATTAGATGCAGGTGCATTGTTATTGCCCCATCTAAAGTTGGGATGATTTTTCCACCCAGGATTGTAAGTGTTAGAATAGGGGTTGTTATTTCTATTATAACCTACATAATTTACAGAAATAGGGTTGCTAGGACATTCCTCATACAAGTGACCTCCTCCACAATATACACAGCTGGTGGTACCTGGAGGTGCTTGTTCTACTGCTGCTGCAGTGCTGTCTGTTGATGCAGCTGCATTAGATGCAGTTGCATTAACTGAAGTGAAGTTTTTTTATCAGATTAGCTAAAGTGGCTACCTGAGCAGATAAGGCTGTTACATCACTAACCTCATGTATCCCTGATGGTTTCTTTTGGGCACTCACCCTCTCAGTAGGCCAACTAGAGCTATTAGCTGCTATTCTATCAATTAATTCACATGCTTCATTGTATGACAGATTTAATAACACTCCACCAGAAGATGCATCAAGCATTATTCTGGTTTGAGGTTCTAAACCATTATAAAAAGTTTCCATTTGAATAATAACAGGTAAACCATGATGAGGACATTTTCTTAAAAGTTCTTTCCACCTTTCCCATGCTTCAAATAATGATTCAAACTCTTTTTGTCTAAAAGATGTAATATCAGTTCTCATCCTGGCATTTTTGATAGGTGGGAAATATTTTCCTAAAAATTTTTCAGCCATTTCATTCCATGAATAGATAGAGTTAGGCTCTAAAGAGTTTAGCCAAGCCTTAGCTCTATCTTTCAAAGAATAAGGAAACAACCTTAATCTGAAAGTATCTTCACTAACACCAGGTAAGATAAAGTTACTACATACTTCTATAAACTGTTTTAAATGCAAGTGAGGATCCTCTAAAGGAGTTCCTCCAAATTGACCAATAGTTTGAAGCATTTGAAACATCATAGGTTTAAATTCAAAATGCACAGCATCTATATGAGGTCTAGATATGCTAGTTTGCATGTTTTGACGATCAAACTGAGCATAATCCCTCATAGGTCTATCCCTATCATTAATCATACCTATGGGATCCATGTGAATGAATCTTTCTCTGTGATCTTCTTCTGTATCTTGATGAGAGCCAGAACCTCCTCTTACTGAGTGTGGTCTTGAGCTTTGTCCTTCACTGTGAGACATATTGCAGGCTTGTTCCTTTTTCCTTTGGAGTCTTAACAATCTCCTAAATCTTCTTTCTATCTCTGGATCTAAACTGCATTCTAGTGTCCTGTTTCTGGTTCTGTACATATGCTAAAGCATCATGTGCTCTTGCATGACAGAAACTTGCAAATACCAGAATAATATACACTAAATTACAGTATATTAGATTTTTAAAAGAATTTAACTACAATCCCCGGCAACGGCGCCAAAAACTTGGTGTGTGGAAAACATGTGCAAGTATACACAGTCCATAACAAGTAATACAGTGTTTAGAACAGGTCGAACCCATGGGGATTGATGAACTCTTTCAAAAGTCAATATTATGTAATTTAGAGTTAAGTAACTAATTTAACAAGATAGTTGATGATGGTGAGTATCATAAGTAAGTTAGAATAAAGCAAAGTGTAAGTAGTTGAAATGCAATAGAGAAAAGCTAGTTGGAATGTCTTCCCCAAGTAATTTACTTATAAGTGTTTAATGCAGTTATGATGCAGTTGCAATGAATGCTGTTGCATTAGTTGTGTGCCTTTCAGTCACTTTTCTCCAGAGTTTCATTACAAGCTTCCTATGTCTAGGCTTGCTAAATAAGTTCACTCTTGTCTTTTAAAGTACCCACAGTATCACCCTATGGACTATACTATCCTATGTCTAGGACTTAGTATGGTTTTCACAAAGTTTCCTTTATGTAAAACACTCACCCATATTAGTTCTTGAGTTCTTAATTGTAAACCATGTCTGCTTTTACAAATCTACTTATTCTAAGTGATCAACCTCAAAATAAGTGTTGAAAGTATTATCAAGCAAGAACTAAAGTGCACATATCATATACTTGTATTAAACTTACTTAAAAGCTCATTAAATGGTTAGAACATTCCAACTAAGAGAATTTTAGCTCAACATAGACATTGCAAGGAAAATATAAACAGAATAGAACATGTTTATATAATTGAAATAATAAAAGAGAA
Source organism: Astragalus membranaceus (assembly GCA_039519185.1). NCBI lineage: Eukaryota > Viridiplantae > Streptophyta > Magnoliopsida > Fabales > Fabaceae > Astragalus > Astragalus membranaceus. The sequence continues at coordinate 187,838,683 of CM076848.1, forward strand.
ACAACAAGATAGAGTTTACACAAGTTGTAGCTCTTAGCATGAATCCTTCCTAGCAATGTAGTTGCATTAGCTCCTTAGCACTTTGATAAAACTATGAAATCGAGGTAAGGAGGATTTGTCACTTCCTTCCTTTCCTTCTTACAAAATAGAAACTAACTATGTATATTAAAATTTAAATCTAACTTATGGATTGTGATCTATCTTCAAATGAAGGAGTGAAGTTTTTATATAGTCTTCAAGAGAGGTGCTTCCTTCCTTCATGTTGAAGTAACTTTGATGGCTGTATTCATGGTTGCTTTACAGCAGTTGATTCCCATGTGAAGTCTTCAATCAATTGTATAGGGAGGTGAAATGAGATAACAACATGTGTCCCTACGTTGATGACTCTTCAAAGCTATGTGGGAATTGTAGGCAACGAAATCTGAAGTGTTCTTGCTTTAGGGGACCAAGTATGAGGTCATCAAATGCAAGTGGATGGAAAGTGGATGTGCAAGTGGATGGCTCCAACCTTCACGCAATGCAGTTGCAGTGCAGTAGCATTGTGCTGAGTGTAACAGCCCAGGTCCAACGCATTGGCCACCCCGGCACTATTACCTCACGGTCTTCTCTACCCCTCTTATAGAATTTTTGCCTTCCGTGGGAATCGAACCGTGCACCTGAGGCATAAGTGCAAGTTAAACACACCTCATGGGCGCTGGCTGCTCTTCACTTGGCGCCCTGCCAGGCGCCCTCATGGGCGCTGGCTGCTTCTTGACTTGGCGCCCCGCCCTCACGGGTGCCGGCATGTGTGGACGTGTGCTCGGCACTTTGCTTTCTCTTTGCTCATCCTGTCTCTTAGCCTGCTTGGTGCCGAGGGGAATTGCTTCTTCTGTCCTTACCATTATCTATTTGATATTTCCACGATCTTTCAATTTGACCATGAGGTTCTAGACGGGAGGATTGTCACATACCACCCCAACAGGGTTGACTTCGATGTCATTGCCCCCTGATTTTTTATGTTTCATTTTGAAACATCCATGCTTACTCTTTGTCAGACTTGTTTCTTATACTTATAACTGGCACACGTAAGATGGTCTTGGGCGCCAGTAATCGCCTCGCGCATCTGAATGTATAATCTCATACCGCCTCGTGGCAATGTTAACTCTGGGGGCAGTTTATTAGAATCGATCTGAATTTAACTCGCCCATCAGAGGTTGTGACACGTTTAAAGTCACTTCGTGCCTCGTGGCAAAGTTAACACCTCGTGGGACTCTGGGGGCAGTTTATCAGAATCAATCCAAATTTAACTCGCCCATCACAGGTTGCGACCATTTTCGAAGCCGCTTCGCACCTCGTGGGACTCTGGGGGAAGTTTATCAGAATCGATCTGAATTTAACTCGCCCATCAGAGGTTGCGACACGTTTAAAGTCGCTTCCCACCTCGTGGGACTCTGGGGGCAATTTATCAGAATCGATCTGAATTTAACTCGCCCATCAGAGGTTGTGACACGTTTAAAGTCGCTTCGTGCCTCGTGGCAAAGTTTACTCTGGGGGCAGTTTATCATAATCTATCTGAATTTAACTCGCCCATCAGAGGTTGCGACACGTTTAGAATCGCTTGGCACCTCGTGGGACTCTGGGGGCAGTTTATCATAATCGATCTGAATTTAACTCGCCCATCAGAGGTTGCGACACGTTTAATGTCACTTCGTGCCTCGTGGCAAAGTTTACTCTGGGGACAGTTTATCAGAACTCGGTCTGAATATAACTCGCCCATCAGAGGTTGTGGGGCCAGTGGCCATGGTTTTCCCTCTTCTGTTGATAGCGCCCTCCTGGGTGCCTTGCTGTTGATGGCACCCTCATAGGCGCCTGGGAGCTGGGCGCCTTCTATGGTGCCTTCTATGGTGCTGGGCGCCTTCTATGGTTCTGGGCGCCTTCTATGGTGCCAAGCCTTGTTTCCTTTTTGTGCCAAGTGCTAGGCATCCTCTATGGTGCCATGCCTTGGGTCCCCGCTGGGTGGGTGCCGTGACCTGGGTTACTTTGCTTTAGGAAGATGAGCGCGCCATGACACCCTTGACTCCCCTACTTGGAGAGATGAGCTTGGCTTTAAGCTAATGTTGAGGTTGCCCCCGCGATCCAGGCGGTCCCTTCCTGCATGGGATGTTGGGTCTCAAGCTTGCCTTACTCCACTCCTAACTATGGAGTTGGCCCCTTTTTTCTTTCTTGATCTTAAGGAATTTTTCGTTGGAACAAGCGTTAATGCTAGGGAGCTAGAGAAAAAACTGTAAAAATGAATTTTTGTATCATTCATATCGAGATTTTACATTATGCATTCGTGCTTAAACAACAAAATTCATAACTAGCCCTAGGCTCAAGTCCTGATGTCATCATCTTCTTCATTCACGTACTGGGTGAGCTTCCCTTCGCGGATCAGCTCTTCCATGTCATCCCCGAGGGTGTTGCATTTGCTGGTACTGTGCCCATAACGAGCTAAATCATCCTTCTCGCTGCCAACCTTGGCCTCCTCTTGGTAGGCCATGCTGTCTTCTTCATAGTCCATGTACTTCTGTGCCTTCTGAAGGAACTCGTACAAGCTCCGGGGTTTGTTAACCCCCATGTCCCTTTGAAACAGGCTTCCCTTCTTGAGGCCATCCTTCATCCAAAAGAGCCTCATCTTGTCTTCAAGGTTCCTGACGTTGGCAGCCTCCTTGTTGAACCTTTCCAGATATTCTATAAGTGTATCTTTCTCTCCCTGACTGATTGCCCTAAGAACCTCTTCAGATTTGGGTCTCAACCGGGAGGCAGTGAAACGAGCTGTGAACATTCTCTCCAGCTGCCCCCATGAGGAGATGGAGTTCGGCCTTAGCTCTTGAAACCACTCTAGTGCGGAACTTTCGAGAGTGAGGGGGAAGATTTTGCAGTGAACAGGCTCCCTGGCGCCTCTATAGCGCATCATCAGGGAGAAGTGTGCCAGATGGCGGTCTGGATCTCCAGTTTCGTCATACATCTTCAGGGTTGGCAGCTTCTCCAAGGCCCTTGGGATTCCGCATTCATCCACCCTTCGAGTGAAAGGTCCTTCTTCCGAAAACCCTCTTGAGTTTCAGGGGGAGGTGTCTTCATAGTCCACCTCATGATACCTGCGTCGGTCGGGGGATCTCCTCGATGGCGATCCCCGGTGGTGCCTCGACCTCCTATGAGAATCGGGGATGCGCATGAGGAGGTCCTAGAGTGGGAGTCGTGAGGCTGGTAGGTATCATCCGGAGGGGATGTTGGAAATGAGCCTGACCCTCCACGCCTGTGACGTCGAGGGGGAGAGCGATGCACGTGCCTTCGCCTTGGGGGGAACAGTGGACGAGGTGCCTTCGAGGGGGAGACCGGTGGCGCATTGAAGCCACCGTTGTCGGAGGAGGCTGCTCAGGCAGGGAAGCCACACGCCTTTCAATCTGCCTTAGGCGAGCTTCCTGCTGCAACATAGCTTGAGTGCGGCTGGCCAGGAGATCCAAAAGTTGGTTCACATTCGAGGGTTGGGCAGGCTGACTCGTGCCCTCGTTAGGCAGGCTGGCGACGTTGCCCTCATTAGGCAGGCTGGCGACGTTGCCCCCAGGGGTATCCTCTGGTCGGGGTGAAGGTATGGCAATGCTTTGAACCCGGGGTCTGCCTCTGGGAGCCATGGAGTAGCAAGAGAAATGTTCTGTACCTAGCAGTATTTTGGTCGGCTGCTGTTGGTAGGTCTCTTGCTGCCCTGGCAGGAGGTCAGTGAGTGCCCGGGGGGTACCAGCAAAGCCACTCCGACGCTCAAGTCAGTATGAGAATAAGCTAGTAAATTTACAAAGGAAGAGTGTGTACCTCGTAAATGGCTATGTGAGCCTGTATTTATAGGAAATCGTGCCCGTTTGTGGGTCGTCGGATCAGCGGAATTGATCTTAACCGTCTAAGCGTGATTGGGCTTGTATGTTGTGGATAAGCGCCAAAGTGATTGGGTAATCCATATCCATTGCTAAATGCACCTCCTGGAATTTCTAAATGGACCTCTTGGTCCAGTCCAGAATAGTTACTTAAGGCAAGTGAGCTTGCAAGTGAACCTCATTCTCTAATGGATGCAAGTAGACTATTCGGTGCCAGCAACATTTAATGTTTTTAAGATCCTTTAGTATAGGATTTCTTTGAAGCTATTATGGTTTTGTGTTGTATGACTTTAGATATTTGAGCTACTAATGTTTTTTTTTATTATGATTTTGAGATGTATGACATTAAATATTTTAGATATTTGACATAACGTTTATGTTATCATAGTTATATTCTTAATGAAGTACATCAAAAAAGTTATATTCTTAATGAAAATTTTGGTTTGTCGATTAAGTTTAATAAGTATTCTGTAAGATGTATGTATAATTGCTAGTAATAAAAAGTGGCAATGAGATAAGAAAACAATTCTCAAATTGCAAAAGAAATATATTGTCTCTGCATAACTGTTCTAGGAGGTTGAAACCCCCACAAAAAATCCTACCCAAAAATTTCTGCAAAATCACTCAAGATCTTAGGAGGTTTGTAACCACCTAAAAAACCTCCACTAATCGTGGTGGTTAAACCCCCCTACCGGCAGTAAAACTTCCGCAAATAGACTCGATACCAAAGTTTTTTCAAAAACCTTCGCAAAAATATTGCGACACTTGAAACTCAGGTTGTTTTGAAAACCCCCGTAGATTAATTTGCGGAAATTAAAAGCCCTCGCTAATTGAACTAAAACCCCTGCTATTTGATCTGTTTTTTAGTATGTCTTGTCTAGTATTTTCTTTTTTAGCAGATCAAACACACCCTTAGAGAGTTTAGACAAATAGACTCATTTTTTAGTATTTTTTTTGGTTTATAAGAGATTATGCTTCTGCTCTGAGTTTCCCCTCGATTACACATATTGCACTACAATAGATTTGGGGATGGGCAGCGCTTTTTTTTAGCCATGGGTAGAGCTTCTGAGCGCTGCTAAACTTGGCGCTACTGATTCCACTCCCACAATGGGCAGCGTTTAAGAAGCGCTGCTCATTGATAGCATGGGTAGCGCTCCTGGGAAAAGCGCTGCTCATCATATTAGCGCATTATGGGAATGGGTAGCGCTTTTTAGCGCAAGCGCTGATCATTCCCAAAAGGCGCTAACACAATGGGTAGCACTTACAGTCAAAAGCGCTACTCATTCCCTTAGTGCTTTTTAGGAATAGGTAGCGCTTCCGCATAAAAGCGCTGCCCATTCCTGAAAACGCTAAGGGAATGAGTAATGCTTTGTCCTAAAAGCGCTGCCCATTGTGTAAATTTTTTTTTCTGTTTTTGTTTGGTTTCCTTTTTACATTTGCAATTTTCCTGGTCATATACAACCAATACAATCCAATCCAATCCAATCCATTATGTATACTTAAAAAAAATATATATATAAACTAGCTAACAACAAATTATAACTATCCAAATGCACCAATATGTCAACATATATATAAACTAGCTAACAACAAATTATAATTATCCAAATGCACCAATATGTCGACATATATATACCCAACAAGATGGAACCAAAACAAACTAACTAACAAGTTACATTATCCAATTCATATGTATCCAAAACTAGCTAGCAACTTACAATATAAACCAAAACTAGCTAGCAACTTACAATATGAACCAAAATTAGCTAGCTAACAACTTATATGTATCCAAAAAAAAGTCTAACAACTTACAATATTACATTCTAACCAAAATAAAAAAAAACGGGAGACATAACAGTACCACTCTCCCCTAAGCTCGGTAAGCTACTCATCAGAGTATGTCTTCAACCGACAATCGGAAAAGTACTGAAATTATAGAAATAAATAAAATTAGAATTGAAATGGTTAAATGGAATTAACTATTATTATATCAAAATCAAAAAGAATTCTAAGTAGATACCTGTCTGGGAATAGTCGTTTGGTTGTCGGTAATAATTTCCTTCATAAATTTCATTACGTAATACCCACAATCATTGGTATTGGGTTGTTTTGGACACTACAATATAAAAGATTAGTTAATTGTTAAATTTAATTTACTACATTTTTTTGACAAAATAATGTAATTAAATATATAAGAACAATGATTTCAAACTTACAACTATTGGTATCCATTTGGTCCTTGATTGTTCCAATCCCCAATATTCCATCAAACAACTGATCACAATGTCATATAACTATATTATTTGAAATACATACGTATATAAGTAAAACTAAGAAATATGCAGATGGATCGAAATACACACACCTATTAAATATCTCGATAAACTCGGGATAGTTGTTGAAATGACCATGCAATGAATCAACGTAGTACACCGTATCTTTATTAGGATTTATTGAAAACAGAATCCAATGTTGCCTACAAAATAAAATTTTGAATAAGTAATTGACTAGTATTTAAAAAAAGCATGTTATATAAGAATGGATTAAATCTCTCACCGTAAGAGACACGGTGCCAAAAACATGGTATCGACGCTTGTATTTTGAGCTTCCCATAAGCGTTGAGTGATATAATTTGTAACCTATTTCCTGTTTTGTTCCACAAGGGTCTCATAATTACGCAAATTGGGCGACACATCACGAAGGTATCTATTATCCAGACACATGAACACAAATCTCTGTGTTTGTTCCGAAGGGATCAAAATGTCCTTGTACAAGTACCTATAATTAGAGATATATATACAAATTAAATAAACGATATAATAAAATAAATTCAACGATGTCCAATAATAAATTACATACGTACCTGACATATGCTCTAATAGAAGTGCTGGTTGACCACTTCATTTTACATACATCATCGATATCCTGACGTGCGGTCGTCAGTGTTTGACCGGAAATCCCAAAAATTTGGTCATCCATCTCTATTTCAAGTGGGGCTGCTTCAGTCATCTTGCATTCCGCGTGCATTTCGGCATAACAAATCATCTTATAATCATTAATGGAAGAGGCGGAGGGCTGAGTCACTTTTGGAGGAGGGGAGGGCTGAGTCACTTTTGGAGGAGGGGAGGGCTGAGTCACTTTTCGATGAGGGGCGGGCTGAGAAACTTGTGTAGAAGGGCCAAACCAAGGTAGTCGGTTGGATTAACTCCAAATCCACAACCCCTTGTACGACCCGAGTATTATTCCCTTTCCAAGGCACGAGCAAGGATTTCCTTTTCAGAGCAATCAATGATCTCTCCCTGTGACACAGACTGTGATATGGTTTCCTGATTCACAAACAAAAGTATAATAAAATTATTATACATTATAAAGATCATAAAAGTTTCAAAACAATATTTGAATTTTGGAAATACTTACAATTCTATGAGTCATCTCTTTAGTTTTGGGATCCACAATCTCCACATCCTTGTTTTGTCGGGCCTCTACCCCACAAAACATGCCGCTAAATACTTTCTTTACTAGGAGCTTTCCAACTCTCCTCATACTATATTTAAATTTACCAAATGTTAAGAAATTATAAATCAAAAGATTCATTAAACGAAAAGAAATCAAGCTTATTGTGTCTTACCCATCTCTCTTCAATAATTTGATATCCACTAGCACCGCCTTTATAAGGGTACTCACAAAAAGAAGCTCTCTCTCGATTCGCTTGGCTTGCTTTCTATTTAGAGAGATAAGTATACATTAATGCATAATATATAATTGTCAAATATATTTTAAGTTATAACTTAATAGATTATAGTACTAACCAAGAATTCTGAATCTTCGGTGCGTTTCCTAACAAATATACCCCAATCCTCCTCTGTAATAAATCTACTAAATTACTTTTTCCTTTTCTTGGATATAATTTTATTTGCAATTCGCTTCTTGGTACTTTGTTTTTGACGAATCGTAATTCCATCACTATGATCATTTCTAACATACACAACATCCTCTCTAGGAGTACTTTGCCCTACTATTGGTAGTGATGTCCCGAAGAAAGGGTCGTCCTCAATACCATCATCATCGGTTGCTTGATTATCAATGTCATTCACCAAATTTTTATTTGTCAATAAAACAATGGACCAATTGATATCAACTGGACCAGTGACATAAAACACTTATTATTGTCACCCGCATGGACCAATTGATATCAACTTGTTGAAATTCACTCGCATGAACCCCGACTCATAAATATGTAAACCATTATTATTGTCAACCCACTTACATTGGAACACAGGCTCCCGAAACATGCTGTAATCCAACTCCCATATGTGTTCAATGACCCAAAAGTATGACATATTCGCGTATATGGGATTTATGTCTTTGGCACTTGATGTATGCATAGCTTGAGCTACAAGAGTCACCCCACTATTTTGCATTTTACTTTGATCATCATGGTTTTTTGTATAGAATGTGTACCCGTTCATTAGATAGCTGGTGTAAGAGAAAACTTGTATATTTGAACCTTTTGCTAACCATCTCAATCTTTCTGAAATCGAGGTAGGATTCATAGCAAACTCGAAATCAATGTGCTCTTTTAGCCACACTATGAAACTCCGATTGTTTTCTTTTGTTAACCAAACCTGACCCTTATATGGGTGATCACTCTTAAGTATGTCCATGTGCTCGACAACATATGAACCAACCTCACTATCATTGTGCAAAACATATAAGTGCGCTTGATCTAGTTCTGTCCTTGATACCATCACTATTTTAGTTTCTGACATCCCTTTACTAATGCTTCCTAAGTGACGAGACCTTGGCAGTCCCATAGAATATTCAAGAATAGATAGATAGCCGGTGCAGAACTCAATAGCTTCTTCAACTATGTAGCGCTCAACAATACAGCCCTCGGGTCGTGATCGGTTTTTCACATATCCTTTTAATATCTTCATGTAACGCTCAAACGGATACATCCATCTCATGTAACATGGGCCACACAATTGTGTCTCTCTAATCAGATGAACTATTAGATGAATCATTATGTCAAAAAACGAAGGTGGGAAATACGTTTCAAGCTCACACAAAGTGACAGTAATTTCTCTTTGCAATGATGGAAACTTTCCAAGGTCAATTACTCTACTACAAATCGCCTTAAAGAAGAAACAAAGTTTGGTTAGGGTCTTGCGCACTTTCCTAGGCAAAATGGATCGTATACCAATGGGTAGCAAATTCTCCATTAGAACATGACAATCACGGGACTTTAAAGAATTTAACTTGAGGTCTTTCATCGATACAAGGTTCGTAACATTTGAAGAGTACCCCTCTGGAACTTTAACTCCATGAAGAAAGTTACAAAACACGGTCTTCTCCTTTTTAGATAGAGTATGAGCTGTCGGAGGTAGATATATACGTGTACCCTTCTTTATCGGACCCAATTCTGGTCTCAACCCCATACTAAGAAAATCCAACCTCGAGTTGATGGTATCTTTAGTCTTTCTTGGCATATTGAGTAAGGTACCAATGACACTTTCAAAGACATTTTTTTCAACATGCATCACATCAATGAAGTGCCTTACATATAATGACTTCCAATATGGCAACTCAAAGAAAATCGACTTTTTCTTCCACCCCCGTTTGGCAAGCTCTCCTGCAAAAGGCTTCCCAAATTTAATGTTCAAATCTTTCACCTTTTCAAAATTTACGGGTTTTGGTATTCCCATTGAATGCCTTTTTCAACAGTCGATACTGATGAGTAGATGGCAAAAATCTACGATGACCAAGGTAGATATTCTTCTTACCATGCTCCAACCACATCCAATCAGTGTTATCTTCACATATAGGGCATGCACACTGACCTTTGTTACTGTACCCTGATAGATTGCCGTATGCTGGAAAGTCATTAATTGTACCAAAAATCATAGCCCTCAGGGTGAAACTTTCTTCTCTGAACCCATCATACACCTCTACTCCAGTCTCCCACATTAGCTTCAAGTCTTCAATTAAATGAGCTAAGTATACATCAATATCATTTCCTGGTTGCTTGGGCCTAGAAATTAACAAAGACAACATAATATATTTGCGTTTCATGCAAAGCCATAGAGGTAAGTTATAGATCGCCAAAATCACGGGCCATGTACTGTGGGAGCTACTCTGAATACCGTGCGGTTTAAATCCATCAGCAGACAATGCAAGTCATAGGTTTCTTGGATCCAACCTGAAATCAGGATAATCAATATCAATTTTTTTCCATTGCGGGGAATCCGCCGGGTGTCGTAGCATGCCATCCTTAATTCTTTCATCCTCATGCCATGTTAAGTGTTTTGCATCTTCTGAACTACGGTACATGCGCCTAAATCGAGGAATTATGGGAAAATACCACAACACCTTTTCTGGAGAAGATTCTTTCTTTTTATACCGCGATGCATTACATTTAGGACACGACTTTAACAAAGCATGTTCATTCCAAAATAAAATGCAATTATTGGGACAAGCATGTATCTTCTCATTGTTCAAGCCAATGGACCCTAACATTTGTTTTGCATCATACGTCCGAGAGGGGAGCACATTATCCTTTGGAAACATTTCTTTCAATAGTGCGAGTAATTCCGTAAAGCTCTTATCCGTCCATCCGTGGCAAGTTTTCAAGTTATACAACTTTATCAGAGCCAATAATTTTGTGAATTCAGTACAACCCGAATACAACGCTGTCTCCACATCCATTATCAACTTGTCAAACATTTGAGGACAGTCATTAAGATCGTCTTCAACAGCCTTTGCCATCTCTTCAAATTCGTCCCCATCAAATGTAGGTCTTTCGGTGTCAACCGGCGCACATCTCTTCAAATTCGTCCCCATCAAATGTAGGTCTCTTCAAATTCACCTCTTTCCTCACCATGCATTGTCCAACAAGTGTAACTTTGATCAATTCCGTAACCCTTTAAATGTCCTGCCAACTCCTCTGCATTAACTGATTTTACATAACAACAACTTAAACAAGGACATTTGATATTAATAGAAGTCCCTAAACATTCAGTAGCACAGTTCACAAAATAATCCACTCCAGCGACATATTCTTTGGACAGACGATTAGCAGACATCCACTTTCTATCCATAATTTCCCAATATTATAATAAAATCCTGATAAGAGAACTTAAACCTATTATAGGTGAAAAACACACAACGTACAATTTTTTTGAAGCTAAGACATTCAACTAAAGAAATCAAAGACTTTGATGTCTTCCATATTGCCATTCTTCTTATAATAAATACAAGAAAACAACAAAAGTACCTGAACAAGTGGAAGCAACAATGAACTCGAACGAACGAGAACCACGAACTAGAACGAACTCTCCAACCAGAATGAACTCGAACAACAAAGGCGAAGCTCCGGTAAAACAAACTCGCAAAACCTAACAAACAATTCGCATATTCAACAAAGTCATGTATAGAATTACTAGTTTCATGGAGTAAAATAAACAACAAATCAGCCCCAAATTCAACATCAATCCTCAATTTCTCAAGTTTAGAAATACAACACAAGAATCCCTGAACCTAGAACAACATTCAAATAACAAGCATTTCATTTGGTAATTGCAACAAATACTTCACCTACATTTCACCTCAAGTTTAGAAACACTTCACCCTTTCAAACAATCAATCTTCAAGCATCAACTTCACATAGAATCATCTAACCTAAGGTTCCAATGCCAATATAAGAACTAGAACAACATGCAATGACGTGAGGAAACGAGCGTGGAGGGATACTAACCTATGTACGCAGTGAGGAAACGATGACGAGCTCACGACGTCAAGGGGAGCACACGAGCTCACGGCGAGAGTGAACGAAACCAAACCAAAACCAACGCGAAAATGAGGAGCTCACGGCGAGAGTGAACGATGGTTTTCAGGAAACGAAAGAGTGAACGAAACGAGGGAGAGAGTGTGAGGTTGTTGGGTTGTTCTCCGCGATGGAGCAAGTGTGAGGTTGATGGGTTTGTTCTTCGCGAGGGAGAGAGTGGGAGGCGAACTGTGAGAGAGAGACGTTGAAGAAGCTGAACGCGAGGGAATGTCAAATAAAATATAAGTAATAGGCAGCATTTTCCTTTAAATCGCTGCCCATTGCCAACATCGCGTTCACCCATACGCAACGCTTCCTAAAAAGCGCTTCCCATCACCCCATCCATACGCAGCGTTTTCTTTTAAAGCGCTGCCCGTCGCCAACAGCGAGTTACCCATACGCATCGCTTCCTAAAAAGTGCTACCCGTCGCCCCACCCATAGGCAGTGTTTCCTAAAAAGCGCTGCCCATTGCCCCAGCGCCTTTTAACCAAAAGCAGCGCTTACAGCAGGAGCGCTGCCTGCGCGTTTTAAGCAAATGCAGCGCTTACATCAAAAGCGCTGACCAATAGGGTGTCATTTTTCTCAACATCTGGCGTAGGGATGTCTCTGTGGATGTTTACCAAAAAGTCCTCTTTTTTCAGTGCATTCATACCAAAGACCATTTACTTAATCCTCTCTATGTCAGTGTTATCATACCAAATATCTCCTTAATTTCCTTGTAACCGCATAAATGCAGGTACGTAGCCAAAAACCCAAAATGATTACTGGCTCATCTGGCGACACCAACTGTGTGACAAACACTAGTAGCATTTCAGTTGGCACTATATCAATTAAATTCCTATAAAATGTCAATGAATAATATCTCAAGGTCCCACACTTTTTGTGACAATAATTTCGTTGATATGTTCATGCGTGGGTGACTAATATCTCAACTCTCTCCAAATTATGCAGCATGGCTTTAATTTCACATGCACATATGTCCAGACAAAGGTGACCAATGCCAGTAAATACCACTTCGCATTTCTATTTTAAGGGCCCTATTAGCTATTATTGTTTTCCAATCCAAATCATACAACGAAAATTAAACTATCTCCTATGTCATAATCATAAGGAGCTGTGGCACGTGCCCGGTACCTTATTATCAAAAAAAAATAATTTATAAGAATTATTATTGATAATAAGGATGGTGACAATTTCTTTTTTTCTCCTATGTGCAACAACTCCTTCACTTGGAATGGGACCTCCTCTATTTGGTACACGGCCTAGACTGACTTGGGCAGATTGAGTGATATAGAGTGCTTTTTGTTGACATCCATGACCTCAATCTGTTGGGTATTGGGCTCCCTTCCTATGTGGATAAATGCCCAAATATTTTAGCCCATTATGTTTCTCACTTATTATAAGTGGAGAGGGTTAAATTAGGGTTGAAAAAGAGAGATTTTCGGAATAGAGAGAGCAATTCCCGTTTTTCTCAAACCTGTCACCGTAAAACTGCGATTGCGGATTTCTTAACCGTTGGATCGACTTCGTTTTTGGACAACAGGTTCGCGAGACATAGTTCTACACTTTCACCGTTCGGATCGTCGAAACGAGGTCCGAGGAGAGAGAAACCGTCTTCTCACTAAAGCTGTTGTTTTGGGTATTTTCGTCTTCTTGTTCTCAATTTGTAAGCTTTTGTGCTTTATTGTATTGGCTGGTTGTTGGCACTATTTGTGCACTTTGTTGAGACTCTCTTGTACCCTTATTTGATTATAGTGGAGCTATTTCTTTGGTCTGGACGACCCGTGGTTTTTACCATTTTCTTTGAGGGGTTTTCCACGTTAAAAATATCGGTGTTCAATCGGACGTTTTTATTTCGTTTTATTTGCCGCCACATATATTCGTTGTTGCTCCTCATAGGTTCTTGCAAGTTTGGGGAATTTATTTTCGCTGCATATTGCTTTGTTATTACGTTTATGTGTTGATTCCCCATCTGAGTGGCATCAGAGTTCTTGGTTAGGGGCTATTTTACTTGCTTGATTGATGGAGGCAAATATGAATATAAAGATAGTTTCTTTGAAAGGTACAAATTATCATTTGTCGAAGGGCAAGATGAAAGATTTATTGTTTGTGAAGAAAATGCATCTTCCTATTTTTGGTAGTAAAAAGCCGGATTCGACATATACCGAAGAATGGGATTTTGAACATCAACAGGTATGTGGTTTCATTCGCCAATATGTAGAAGATAATATTTATAACCATATTGCTAATGAAACAAATGCAAAAATCTTGTGGGAGAAGATAGAGTCCTTGTATGCCTCTAAGTCAGGGAATAATAAATTGTGCTTGTTGAATAGCTTCATAAGTTTGAAGTATAAGGAGGGGACTTCTATTTCGGATCACTTGAGTTATTTTCAAGGGCTTCTTGATCAAATGTCAGGAATGAGTATCAAATTTGATGATGAGCTTTTGGGACTATTTCTATTATTATCTTTACTAGATTCGTGGGAGACATTTCGGGTTTCTATAACGAGTTCTGCTCCTAATGGTATTGTTTCTTTGGAAACGGCTAAGGGTGGTGTACTTAATGAGTAGATGAGAAGGAAGACACAAGGTTTTTCATCTCAATCCGAGGTACTTGTCACTGAAAATAGGGGGATAAGTACTCAGAGAAAGGAAACAAAGGGTGGTAGAGAGAAAAGCAGAAGCAAGTCCAAGTCTCGGTTTGAAAATGTGGAATGCAATTATTGTCACAGAAAAGGACACATACAAAAGAATTGTTTTCAGAGGAAGAGGGAGAATAAAGACAAGAAAGGTAAGCAGAAACAAAGGGATAATGATGATTATGATGATCGTGTTACTGCTACTATTGGTGATGACCTTATTATTCTCCGTGATCATGAAACAATTAATCTTGTGTCAGATGAGAACATGTGGATAGTTGATACTGGTGCTACATTGCACGTTACACCCAAGAAGGAATTCTTCACATCTTATACTCCAGGTGACTTTGGAGTGTTGAGGATCGGTAATGATGGTGTATCTAAGGTAATTGGTGTTGGTGATGTTTGTTTGCAAACCAACATGGGAATGCGGTTTTTACTTAAAGGAGTCAACATGCTCCCGATGTTCGCTTTAATTTGATTTGGTCTATGCTTGATGATTGTGGTTATGATACTGATAACCTTATTTTATATAGGTTATTTATGCTCCTAATACTTAAGGCAAAGCTCATTTCTCAAGTAATTCTAGTGCTTAAATATGTGAATATATGAATATTAGAATAAATATAAGTTATAAGTTAATTCCCTGAACCTTAGGCATAGTCAATGCCTTTGTGAATATGTTTGATGTTTTGCTTTAGCGCTGCAGCGGTATGCTATCAAGGAGACGCTACAGCGTTATATGACGGCTGACCATTGAGATATTTGTGTGGCCACTTGAGGACATGATGAGTCACCACCCTTATCTCTTCCTCTCAGCTGGATATTTTGACTTTCAAGTGGATGCTAAATTACACTTGGCGCCTCCTAAATGGAACCCATGTGATAGTTGTTGTATTCCATCATTAGCACTTTTTGTAAAGTACTTTATGAATAATATCTAAGTCTTATGATCATCATGCAATATTATTATTCTATTAAGACTTAGTTAATAATTAGATTAATTAAGATTGCTTCTCAAGGAGGTAACATACGTAGACAAGTAGTTGTAACTTGGAAGAAAAACTTCTCATGACATAGTAGCTATTCTCCATTGATACACTACTTTTAAGCTTTTATTTTTAGCATAGTTTTTCTAGTCTTCATCCAAGGTTTTGCTCACGCCTCAACTTCATCTCTTGTATGCTACTTGGGATCATTGGAGTGTATCTTTTGCAATCACTCTTCTCTTGTCTTCATACGGTAATACATACTCTCTCATTGTATTATGTTGATGGAACTTGTGATGAGCTAACTTTGTTGTAGTTGGATTGTTCTTGGTATGTAATGAACCTTGAGTAACTTTTGTATAATATTATGATGTTTGTGTTTTATTCCTTGTGTCATAATACTTTCAATCTTGGTTTGGGAATGATCAACTAAAACAAGGTAACTTTGTGGGTACAGACATGGTTCACAAAGAGAACTCAAGGAATGATGTGAATGAAAACCCTTTAAAGACATTTAAAGGAAGCACTACTTAACTCTAGACAAAGGAGAGTAATAGTTCATAAGGCAAATATTGTAAGAGCTTAATATACAGGGGTAAAACTTATTTAGAGCCTAGACATAGGAGTCTTGTAACATAGCCCTGACGAAAGTGACTGAAAGGCACGCCACCAAGGCGCTACAGCGTCTACGGATTCTGAAGCGCTACAGCGCTTAACGCTACAGCGCTTAACGCTACAGCGTCTAATATTATCTGAACATTACTCTTGGGAATTTACATACTATTGAGCTATCCAACTCACCTTTAATTACTTCAAACTTAATACTGTTTTATCACAACTTATGGTGTTTGCAACTCTTTACCTTTACTTGTTACTTAATTCTTTTCACTAAGATTTTAATCACTTAAACTTCTAAGATTAATTCCAATCCCTGTGGGAACGAACTTTACTTATCAATATATTACTTGTTGCGATTGTGTATACTTGCACATCACCTTTTCGCACAACAAGTTTTAGGCACCGTTACCGGGGATTGCATTTAATTTTCATTGTTTAAGTTTTTAGTAAACTTAGTGCCTATTTTACACTGGTGTGTTGTTTCTTGTTGCTGCAGCAGTAAGCGCTACAGCGTATGCCCAGGTCTCAACCACCGGAATTTGAACCATACTCAGAACCAGAGAAAAGGTTCAGGAAGCTAAGACATCTTCACAGGCTCAGACCCACCATGTCAGAACATAGCCATAGGACCAATTCTGGTAGAGCTACCACTCTACATGGCAGATCTAGCTCTGGTAGAGGAGGGACTGAACCAGGTGGAAGGGGTAGAGGTAGACATCAGCAGCCACCCACTCCAACCTTACATGACCAAGAGGACTGGTACAGACATCAATTCATAAATGAAGGACCTGCTCAAATGGTAAATGACAGAGATAGACCAATGAGGGGCTATGTTGTGTTTCATCCTCAAATCATGGAGACAAGCATAGCAAGACCTACTCTCAACACAGCTCAGTTTGAATTCAAACCTATGATGTTCCAAGTATTGCAAACAGTGGGACAATTTGGCGGTGCTCCTCAAGAGGACCCATATTTACACTTAAAGCAATTTTTGGAAGTCTGCAGTAACTTCATCATTCCAGGGGTAAGTGATGATGCATTTAGATTAAAACTTTTTCCTTATTCCTTGAAGGATAGAGCAAAGACCTGGTTAACTTCTCTAGAGCCTAACTCTATTCATACTTGGAATGAAATGGCTGAGAAATTCTTAGCAAAATATTTTCCTCCAAGTAAGAATGCAAGAATGAGGAATGAGGTTACTGCATTCAGACAAAGAGATGCTGAAACACTATTTGAGGCATGGGAGAGATGGAAGGAGCTGTTGAGAAAGTGCCCTCATCATGGTATACCTGTGATTATCCAAATGGAAACCTTCTACAATGGACTAGATCCAACAACCAGACAAATGTTAGATGCTTCTTCAGGGGGTGTGTTGTTGAAAACCTCCTATAATGAGGCATGTGAACTGATTGATGATATTGCCACAAATAGCTATCAATGGCCTACAGAAAGGTTAGCTCAGCAAAAGAAGGTAGCTGGTGTGCATGAAATAAGTGAAGTTTCTGCTCTATCTGCACAGGTTGCCTCTCTTACTAATATGCTAAAATCAATGAGCACATCAAACGCTGTAGCGGTTACCGCTGCAGCGGTACATGAACCTACAGTAGCTGTTATTGAGCAAGCCTCTCCAGGGTCAGTAAGCTATGTATACTGTGGAGGAGAGCATTTGTATGAAGAATGTCCTGGTAATCCTGTCTCTGTGAACTTCGTGGGTTTCAATAAAAACAATAATCCCTATTCAAATACATATAATCCTGATTGGAAGAACCACCCCAATTTCAGATGGGGAGCCAACAATGCAACAGCACCTAATTATAGTGCTCCAGCAAATCCACCAGGATTCTCTGCTCAGAACTACCAAAGACAGAATGCCCCTGTCATAGATAATTCATTAGAAGGATTGATGAAAGGCTTTATGAGTGATTGCAAGACAGCCCTGAAAACTCATGAAGCTTCCATTAAAAATCTAGAAGTACAGATGGGGCAGATGGCTAATGTCCTTTCCCAAAGAGTTAGTGGATCATTACCATCCACTACAGAAGCTTCAACTTCAAGTACTATAGGGAAAGAGCATGTAAAAGCTATAACTTTAAGGAGTGGGAGAGATTTGATAGGATCGTCAACTGTTTCAGATGATGAAAAAAACAAAAATTCTGAAAAACAAAAAGAACCTACAACAAGCGCTACAGCGCCTGAACCTACCGCTGCAGCGCCCGTTGTTGAGAAAACACCACTACCACCCAAAATTATCCCAACATACCTAGATCCTCCATATCCTCAAAGACTTCGAAAGGCTCATGAAGACAAGCAATTTAACAAATTCCTAGAAGTCCTTAAACAATTGCAGATTAATGTCCCTTTGGTGGAAGCTCTCCAACAAATGCTCAATTATGCAAAGTTTATGAAGGATGTCCTTACTAAGAGAAGAAGACTAGGGGAGTTTGAAACAGTAGCAATGACTGGGGAATGCAGTATATTGATGCAGAACAAGCTACCACCCAAATCAAAGGATCCTGGCAGTTTTACTATACCATGCTCAATTGGAAATTTTTACTCTGGCCGTGCTCTATGTGATTTGGGAGCCAGCATAAACCTTATGCCCAAGTCCATATATACATAGCTAGGAGTGGGAATTGCCAGACCTACCTCACTTACACTGCAGCTAGCTGATAGAACTCTTGCATATCCAGAAGGAATCTTAGAAGATGTTCTAATAAAGGTAGACAAATTTGTATTTCTTGTTGATTTTGTAATCTTGGACTTTGTTGCAGATAAAGAAGTGCCCATCATACTGGGAAGACCATTCTTAGCCACTGGAAGAACTTTGATAGATGTACAGAGAGGAGAATTGATCATGAGGGTCAATGACCAAGAAGTCAAGTTCAACATCCTCAATGCTATGAAATTTCCAGGTCCCAATATTGAAGAGTGCTCCTTTATATCTGCTATTGATAAAGTAGTTCATGAACACTTCCAGAAAAGCACAGATCATCTGAGGCAATTACTGGACAGCAGTGAAGATACATGGTCTGATGCAGAAGCTGCAGAGGAGGAGGAACAGACAGTCAAAGAAATTTGGGCTAAGAAATATGAATCTTTGGAGCAGGAGAATTCAGACATGAGAAAGGATCTCCCCTCCATTGAACAACCACCAACTCTGGAACTTAAAGAATTGCCTTCACATCTCAAATATGCTTATCTAGGTAACAATAGTACTTTGCCTGTTATAATTGCTGCTGACCTTTCTGAAAAGCAGGAACAGAATCTGATTCAGACGCTACAGCGGCATAAAAAGGCAATTGGTTGGCAAATGTCAGACATAAAGGGTATCAGCCCAACCATTTGTATGCACAGAATAGTGTTAGAAGAAGACTCTAAAAATTGCATTGAAGGGCAGAGGAGGTTGAATCCAATTATGAAAGAAGTGGTGAAGAAGGAAATCATTAAGTGGTTGGATGCAGGTATTGTATACCCCATTTCTGACAGTGCTTGGGTTAGTCCTGTGCAGTGTGTGCCAAAGAAGGGAGGGGTAACAGTAATAACTAATGAGATGAATGAGCTGCTTCCAACCAGAAAAATAACAGGCTGGAGAATATGCATGGATTACAGGAGGTTGAATAAGGCAACAAGAAATGACCATTTTCCATTGCCTTTCATTGACCAGATGCTGGACAGGCTAGCGGGTAAAGAATTTTATTGCTTTCTTGATGGTTATTCAGGTTACAACCAGATTGCAATATTGCCTGAAGATCAGCAAAAGACTACATTCACTTGTCCATATGGCACCTTTGCTTTTAGAAGGATGCCATTTGGCCTGTGTAATGCACCTACCACTTTTCAAAGGTGTATGATGGCAATTTTCTCTGATTACATTGAAAGATCCATGGAAGTCTTCATGGATGATTTCTCTGTGTTTGGAGAAACATTCCATCTATGCCTATCCAACTTGGAAGAAATCTTGATTAGATGTGAAGAAACTAGCCTTGTGCTGAACTGGGAGAAATGCCATTTTATGGTGCAAGAAGGTATAGTTTTGGGGCATAATATATCCAAAAATGGATTAGAAATGGACAAGGCTAAAATAGAGGTCATTGAGAAGCTATCTCCTCCAACCAACATCAAAGGTATTAGAAGTTTTTTGGGGCATGCTGGATTCTATAGAAGATTCATAAAAGATTTTTCAAAAATCTCCAAACCTTTGTGCCAACTGTTACAGCATGATAACCCCTTTATATTTGATGAACCATGCATATTAGCCTTTGATAAATTAAAAAAAGCTTTAATAACAGCACCAGTTATTATAGCTCCTGACTGGAGTAAGCCTTTTGAGCTTATGTGTGATGCTAGTGACTTTGCCATTGGAGCTGTTCTTGGGCAAAGGTATGATAAAGTTTTTCACACTATATATTATGCTAGCAAAACACTTGTAAAAGCTAAATTGAATTACACAGTCACTGAAAAAGAATTATTAGCTGTAGTCTTTGCATTTGATAAATTTAGATCATATTTGGTTGGCACCAAGGTAATTGTCTTCACAGACCATTCAGCCATTAAATATTTGATAACAAAAAAAGATGCAAAGCCTAGGCTAATTAGGTGGGTTCTCCTACTCCAAGAATTTGATTTAGAAATAAGGGATAAAAAGGGAGTGGAGAACCAAGTTGCTGATCATCTTTCTAGATTGGAGAGAGACATTGCAGGTACAGCAGGTGGGGAGATCAAGGAATACTTTCCAGATGAGCAGCTGTTGTCAATGACTGCTGAATCATCAACCGCTGTAGCGGCCAGTGTAACAACACTAGACGCGGTAGCGGTTGAACCTGCAACACCTTGGTATGCTGACATAGTGAACTTTCTGGTTAGCAAGGTGGTACCTACTAAGATGACTTATCAGCAAAGAAGAAGGTTCTTCCATACAATGAAACAATATTATTGGGATGAACCTTTTCTATACAAAAAGTGTCAAGACCAGTTAATGAGGAGATGCCTAGCAGAGGAAGAACAAATTCAAGTGCTACAGCACTGCCATTTTGCACCATGTGGTGGGCATTTTGGTGGTGTTAGAACCGCTGCAAAGGTATTGCAATCTGGCTACTTTTGGCCTTCACTTTTTAAAGATGCTCAAGACTTTGTAAAAAAATGTGATAGGTGCCAAAGAACAGGGAATATTTCAAACAAACATGAAATGCCTTTAACAAACATTCTAGAGGTTGAACTCTTTGATGTTTGGGGAATGGATTTCATGGGACCTTTTCCTCCTTCTCATGGAAACCTATACATTTTGGTAGCTGTAGACTATGTTTCAAAATGGGTAGAGGCAGTAGCTCTACCCAACAATGATGCAAGGTCAGTGAGCAAATTTTAATTGAAAAACATTTTCACTCATTTTGGAACTCCTAGAGCCATCATAAGTGATGAGGGATCTCATTTTTGCAATAAATTGATTGAGACCCTATTGGCTAAATATGGAGTCAAACATAAAATAGCAACTGCTTATCATCCACAAACTAGTGGTCAAACTGAATTGTCAAATAGAGAAATAAAAAGGATGTTGGAAAAGATGGTAGGGCCTTCAAGGAAAGAATGGTCAATACATCTAGATGATGCTTTATGGGCCTACAGAACAGCTTATAAAACACCTTTGGGGATGTCTCCCTATAGGTTGGTTTATGGGAAGTCCTGTCACCTAGCAATTGAACTTCAGCACAAGGCCCATTGGGCTCTAAAAAAACTCAATTTTGACTACAAGAAAGCAGGAGATGCTAGATTGCTGCAACTAAATGAATTGGAAGAACTTAGGCATTTTGCCTATGAGAATGCAGCAATTTATAAAGAAAAAACCAAAATATGGCATGATCAAAAATTGATAAAAAGAGATCTCACTGAAGGAGGACAGGTATTGCTTTACAACTCCAGGTTAAGATTGTTTCCTGGAAAGTTAAAATCTAGGTGGTCAGGCCCTTTTCAATTGATAAAAATATATAGCCATGGGGCTGTGGACCTCTATGATACAGCAACCAATACCACCTTCAAAGTGAATGGCCAAAGGGTTAAACAATATTTTGGTGAAAATGTGGTGAGAGATAAGACCACAATTGAACTTAAGGATCTCTAATTTGAAAGAGAAAGTCTGGCTGCAGACTTTAAAGCAAGCGCTCTTGGGAGGCACCCCAAGGATTCTAACAAAATTTTTATGTTTATTTTCCATGCAGGAAATTAGGATAAACGCTGTAGCGGTTACTTATCACAAAAGCGTTGTAGCGGTTGTGTTAAATCAAGACTGGGTGTGGTCAAACAAAAAAATAAAAAGATCTTCCTCAGGGTGAGCTGGCACTGTGCCCTCATCCCTAGTCTGACCAGCACGTGCACCTATTCACCTGCAATTGTCAAATCAACAGTTTCTTTTTCTCTCTCCCACTTCACTCACAAACCGTAACTTTAATATCCACAACTCCCCACGCTACCATTTCCTCTCTCTTTCTCTTTCCTTGCTCTCTGAAACTCCTCTCAACCGTTACCACTAACCACTCATCACCTCCATTCCTTCTTTTTCCTTCGTCCCAACACACACCAACATTTCCCAAAACACCCAGAAACAAATACGCAAGCTCTTAACCAACCATGACCAAAAAGCAAGCTGCCCTCAAACGATCTGGTAAGGGAGCCAGTAGGAAACCAGAACCCTCAAATCCTATCAAAACCACCATGGCTAAGGCAAATCTAGATCCTCAGAGGTTTTGGAAGATGGATTTCATAGCTGAAAGGGGATTCAAGACAGACAGTGCTCCTGAAGCCTTCTCAACCACTGTCACAGCGTTGGGATGGGAGAGCTTCATTAAGCATCGGAAGGACTACATGACGTCTTTGGTACGGGAGTTCTACTCTGGCATTGAAGAGCCTAAAGAGGGAAAACCTCAAACCCATTCAATGGTAAGAGGAGAAACTGTAAATTTCAACTCCAGAACAATCAATGATATGTTCCATCTGGGCTATTATGGAAAGGCGTTGGAAACGAAAGTGCTGAATTCGGGAGATGAAGAGATGGAGGCTGTTAGAAGAAGGATTTGTGTGGAAGGAGCAACTTGGGATAAATTTGGGGCTGAATACAAAATTAAAAAAGCCTATCTGTGTGAAGAAGCAAATCTATGGTGTAGTTTCATCAAACACTCCCTGCTGCCTACATCTCACACAACATTTGTGGAAAAAGAAAGACTCATTGTCATTGATGCAATAATGGCTGGAGAAAAGATAGACGTGGGAAGATTGATAGCACGGGAGATAGAGAAGTGCAGAGTTAAAAAGGGAGGTAATTTATATTTTCCTTGTTTAATTACTGTGTTGTGTTTGGAAGCTGATGTAGAAGTGGAAATGAAAGAAGAAAGAAGATCCCCTCTTGGGGCATTTCCTTGCATTTTCAAAGTTAAGCAGAAACCTGCCGCTGCAGCGTCTTCTGACTCTCAAGCGCTACAGCGCTTAGAGCTGAAGCAGCAGGTCCTCTGCAAATTTATGAAAGAAAAATTTGACTGGGAAAAAGCAATGTATGCCCAGATATCCAAAGGAAAAACATCCATTCCCCCTCCTCAATTCCCTGATTGGCTACTGGAGGAAGAGCCAGTTGAAAAACAAGAGAAAAAGGGAGTTAGGGCAGAAAAGAAAAAGGTTGTGGCTAGTCCATCAAAGAAAGCAAAGCCTAGCCCAGCCAAGAAAGTACAAAAAGCTGTAGTAGAGGAGGAAAGTCTGGATTCTGATGACATTGAAAACATAAGTGAGGAAGATGAAGAAGAAACAATTGCAGTTATGAAAGAGATGGAAAAGCAGGATGATGAAGAATCATCAGGAGAGGAGAGTGATACTGAAGAAGAATCTGAGACTGAAGAAGATGAGCAAGAAGAAGAAATACAGTGTGACCTAACCCCAAGCCCTAAGAAACCAAAAAACCCCCCTTCCAAAACAGCCAATCCACCATCAACCCCCACCTCCATACCTGAACCAACCAAATCAACACCCAAGAAAACACCTGCCAAGCAAGCTACACCAAAGAAGCCTGAGCCAAAACATCCAATCACCAAAGAAAAACCCACTGACCAGCTCAAAAAAATTTATCAGTCATACACAAAGGCTAGAAGAAACCCAGGTGTCAAACTGACTGACCACCCAGAAGAAGGTGTTCAGCCAGTAGGTGCTGCAGCAACTATGTCTGCAGTACCTAGTGACCCAATGCCTGAGGTAATTCTGACAGAGGAGGAATCTGAGAAGGAGGCTGCTGAGGAGCTAGTGAATATGCAGGATGAAACAGAGCCAGTGCTGGAAGAATAGGAGCAAGAGCAAACAGAAGAGGAAGAAGCAGTGCAGGAATCAAGCGCTACAGCGCCAACAACCGCTGTAGCGGCTGAAAAGACTGCTCCACCTCAGCCAAAGAAGAAAAAGGCAACAAAAGGAGCCCCAGCCCCTTCAAGAGCCAGTAAGAGGCTCAAGAAGGCCTAATAAGGCAAGATTTGTTGGCTTCTTATGCCGGTTATGTACTTTGAACTTTGTTTTTTGTTGTTCTAAGGCCTCTCCCTTTTCTTGTCAAGCAAGCAGTGAGGACACTGCCGAGTTTAATTTCTGGGGGAGGACCTTATGGTTAATAATGTTTTAAAATTAAGTACAATGATGTTTTTAAATATTTAGTATAATTATGCCATGTTTTGCATGTGTTGCATGTTTTTGAATATTTTGTATGCTTGAATAGGAAGTATGATTAGATGCATGTTTTAAATTTCTTAGTAAGCAAAAGCTGATTCATATAGCCAAATATAAATAAGAATTTTTGAGTAAGGCAGCATTGTGTAAACAATGAAATGATTTTATTGCTGTTTTTACACAAAATCCAAGCTTAGTGAAGAACCTAGTTAGCTAGGAGTAATCTAAGGATAAAGTTAAGTTTTGGACAACCAAGGGTTAGTCAAGTTTTTATTAAAAATTAAGAGTTGTTTTAAAAGCTAAGTTTGGGGGAGCATCGGTTATGTTAAGGCTAGGAACAAAAGATGATAAATTGGTCTTTGCAAAATGAAACAAAAATGAATGAGGTCTTGAAAAAGTTGCAAAATATCTTAAATAAATTGCTGAGCTGTTCCTAAAAACGTGAAAAGAAAAATGCAAATAAGGAGCTCAGTAATGAAGATAGCATCTAGTTTTGATCATTAAAAATCTGGCGCTACAGCGTCTACGGACTTTGAAGCGCTACAGCGGTTTGATCACCAGACCAAAAGTTTATACACTGACCAATATTCTCAAAAATGCCTAATTAAAGCCCTTTGCTGTGCTTTGAAGCCCCTCAGATCTTGTGTGAAATTGTTATTCCACTCTTCTTTTTGAAAACATTCTTTGCCTAACCCAAAAGAAATCCATTCTTCCCAAAACCTTTGAGAAATTCTGAACTTAGCTAGGAGCTAAGTTAAGTTTTGACATCACACACTCACAACTGAGCAGTAATGATTCTATTTGAATTGTGGACCATAATGATGTGTGAAAATGATAAGAATTAGCTTATGCATAATGTCTGTCTAATTTAAAAGCTGCAGCTAGTTATATGAGCATTTTGTCTTGTTCAAGTGTCATTACTTGAGGACAAGCAATGGTTTAAGTTTGGGGGTGTGATAACCTTATTTTATATAGGTTATTTATGCTCCTAATACTTAAGGCAAAGCTCATTTCTCAAGTAATTCTAGTGCTTAAATATGTGAATATATGAATATTAGAATAAATATAGGTTATAAGTTAATTCCCTGAACCTTAGGCATAGTCAATGCCTTTGTGAATATGTTTGATGTTTTGCTTTAGCGCTGCAGCGGTATGCTATCAAGGAGACGCTACAGCGTTATATGACGGCTGACCATTAAGATATTTGTGTGGCCACTTGAGGACATGATGAGTCACCACCCTTATCTCTTCCTCTCAGCTGGATATTTTGACTTTCAAGTGGATGCTAAATTACACTTGGCGCCTCCTAAATGGAACCCATGTGATAGTTGTTGTATTCCATCATTAGCACTTTTTGTAAAGTACTTTATGAATAATATCTAAGTCTTATGATCATCATGCAATATTATTATTCTATTAAGACTTAGTTAATAATTAGATTAATTAAGATTGCTTCTCAAGGAGGTAACATACGTAGACAAGTAGTTGTAACTTGGAAGAAAAACTTCTCATGACATAGTAGCTATTCTCCATTGATACACTACTTTTAAGCTTTTATTTTTAGCATAGTTTTTCTAGTCTTCATCCAAGGTTTTGCTCACGCCTCAACTTCATCTCTTGTATGCTACTTGGGATCATTGGAGTGTATCTTTTGCAACCACTCTTCTCTTGTCTTCATACGGTAATACATACTCTCTCGTTGTATTATGTTGATGGAACTTGTGATGAGCTAACTTTGTTGTAGTTGGATTGTTCTTGGTATGTAATGAACCTTGAGTAACTTTTGTATAATATTATGATGTTTGTGTTTTATTCCTTGTGTCATAATACTTTCAATCTTGGTTTGGGAATGATCAACTAAAACAAGGTAACTTTGTGGGTACAGACATGGTTCACAAAGAGAACTCAAGGAATGATGTGAATGAAAACCCTTTAAAGACATTTAAAGGAAGCACTACTTAACTCTAGACATAGGGGAGTAATAGTTCATAAGGCAAATGTTGTAAGAGCTTAATATACAGGGGTAAAACTTATTTAGAGCCTAGACATAGGAGTCTTGTAACATAGCCCTGACGAAAGTGACTGAAAGGCACGCCACCAAGGCGCTACAGCGTCTACGGATTCTGAAGCGCTACAGCGCTTAACGCTACAGCATCTAATATTATCTGAACATTACTCTTGGGAATTTACATACTATTGAGCTATCCAACTCACCTTTAATTACTTCAAACTTAATACTGTTTTATCACAACTTATGGTGTTTGCAACTCTTTACCTTTACTTGTTACTTAATTCTTTTCACTAAGATTTTAATCACTTAAACTTCTAAGATTAATTCCAATCCCTGTGGGAACGAACTTTACTTATCAATATATTACTTGTTGCGATTGTGTATACTTGCACATCACCTTTTCGCACAACAAGTTTTTGGCGCCGTTGCCGGGGATTGCATTTAATTTTCATTGTTTAAGTTTTTAGTAAACTTAGTGCCTATTTTACACTGGTGTGTTGTTTCTTGTTGCTGCAGCAGTAAGTGCTACAGCGTATGCCCAGGTCTCAACCACCAGAATTTCAACCATACTCAACCAGAGAAAAGGTTCGGGAAGCTAAGACATCTTCACAGGCTCAGACCCACCATGTCAGAACATAGCCATAGGACCAATTCTGGTAGAGCTACCACTCTACATGGCAGATCTAGCTCTGGTAGAGGAGGGACTGAACCAGGTGAAAGGGGTAGAGGTAGACATCAGCAGCCACCCACTCCAACCTTACATGACCAAGAGGACTGGTACAGACATCAATTCATAAATGAAGGACCTGCTCAAATGGTAAATGACAGAGATAGACCAATGAGGGACTATGCTGTGTTTGATCCTCAAATCATGGAGACAAACATAGCAAGACCTACTCTCAACACAGCTCAGATTGAATTCAAACCTATGATGTTCCAAATATTGCAAACAGTGGGACAGTTTGGTGGTGCTCCTCAAGAGGACCCATATTTACACTTAAAGCAATTTTTAGAAGTCTGCAGTATACCTTCGATCAATTTTAATGTAATTACCCAATTACCCAATTAACAGATTCAATTCATTTATAAGATTAAAGACAATCCCTTGCCTCAAAACCCCTTTTCTCTAATGGGAACCCTAATTCCTTAAGTGAAACACCAATAGAAAAAGCATTAACCACAGCGAATTAACGAATTCACGAGACAATTCCATATTCCTATGATCATCATACTCATGACCTTAAACCCCAATTTCCGGCAACATACTCATCTCCCAATGGTGAACATAAACTCTAATTCAGTACAATAACAGATATTATTGTAAAGCAATAAGAACGGAGGTAAAAGGCAATTGTTAAACGGATAACTAATCGAATTGATCATAACAAAGGATTCACATTATAGTTTTGGAGAGATTCATCTCCTCCTAACCCTAGAAAATTAGCTACTCATAATCAAAGTAATGAAAGATAAGATTAAAGAAGTTACACAATGAGGAGTACATTGGATCCTTCAATTCCTTGATCCCAAGTGTAGAGAAGTCCCAAATCTTACCCTTGTTCGCAGCTCCAAAACCCTATTTTCGCATCCAAGACCAATTGCCTTCTCCATTCTGAATTTTCGATTAAAACCAGTAGTTTCTGCGACCCATCGCGACGCGATGCGACTCCGTCGTGATGCGATGATGCAGAAATTGCCCTGGTCGCGACACGAGGCTGGCTGGTCGCGATGCGATGCAGCTCAGAATTTTCTCCTTCTTTTCTCTGTTGCGTCACTAGGCAAACTGTCTGGTTCGCTAGTTGACGACATATCAAATTGAAGGTATTCTCTTACAATAGGCACTAGGGATGAGGGGAATAGCTTACAATTCAATCCTAATGACATTAATTTAAATCTATGCTAATTCCCAAGACAATTGACTGAAATACAATCAAATAGTAGCAATTTTGGCTTTAAAACTGAACAACAATATACATATGACGATGAGTCAACACAACCCCAAACTTGGAGTTTTGCTTGTCCTCAAGCAATCATTCAATTCAGGCAGTGGAAATTTTTTTATTCAGCTTTCACACCTTTCACACATACCATTAGATACTTCAGCACATCAAATGTCATCATCCAACATAATGTGGTAGCAAGACAAATCGAATTGGAAAACACAACATCATATAGGGGCAAGCATTCTCAAGTTCCCTCTTTTTCACACATCTCACTAAATTGCCTCTCTTTTCTGAAGTGTATAAGGTAGTCACTCAATTCACAATACATGCATCATCGTTTCATAGGCTTGAACAAGTTCTAGAGAAGTCTACACAAACTGATATGCACACACACTATTTGAGGACTTAAAGGATGTAACGGGGCTTAGGTAAGGGTGGATATTATTTGGGTAGGTAGGTTACAAACTTGGAGTTAGGCCCAATTCCCTTTTTATCATATTTTAACAATCTCACCACTTTTCCCAACAACATTCCACAAGAGAAGGATTTTTTATTTATTTATTTTTTTTTATTTATTTCTCATTTCTCTTGTATATACCGCCCCAAACTTAATTTGTTGCTATTCCATGAGCAACCCCAAACTTAGATCTTTCCCACACATGCATACACTTGTCTACCTAACTCCAAGTTAAGAGAACAAAGTATGAATTTAATTTGCCTGGTGTGGTCTATGTCAGAACAGAATAATAAGAAGAAACAATTAGGCTCAATGGGGCTAACAAAGGATAAGTAATAATGAGGTGGTTTGAAAGGCCCTGGGTTTCCAAGAAGATTGCCTCAGTGTGTGTGTAAATCAAATGTAAGATAATTAAGCACAAGTTCAAGTTCTGCAGAATAATACATGCACGGAATGCCCACATAGTCAATGAATAATAAGTGTTTAGGTTCAAACCTCACGGCTGGGATTGTAAGAGATTGAACTCTCGGAAGCTTTCCAACATATGATCCAGATTTTCCTCAACCTTTACCTTAAACAAGTTACAATACTTGATGATAAAATTTTGATGTGAAAGTGATCGCATGGTAAGATGCAAAACATGTTAGAGCTAAACAACCACCATCATTGAGAATGAGTTTAAAGTTGTGGTGCATCATAATCAATATAAAAGTCATATCAGCATAGTACAACCAAAATGCAAAAAGCTACCTCTACCATGGGTTGCCTCCCATGAAGCACTTGTTTATCGTCCTAAGCTTGACATTGAGGGGATTCATCAATTTGGCTCCGGTGGAGAACTCTACTTCGCCGATGCCTCCTTCAATGCTCCTTGGGTACACTTTCTTTTAAACTTAAGTTTCCTCTTCCTAGATGTTGCATGAGGGGAATATAACGAAGGATCCACAGACATAC
The DNA here is from genome assembly GCA_039519185.1 of Astragalus membranaceus. Lineage (NCBI taxonomy): Eukaryota > Viridiplantae > Streptophyta > Magnoliopsida > Fabales > Fabaceae > Astragalus > Astragalus membranaceus. The sequence continues at coordinate 187,868,686 of CM076848.1, forward strand.
CCATAACTTCTTTTTCCTTGGTGTCACCTCCTTCTTCAACATCTTCTGCTACAACAAGTGAGTTTCCAAGGGGTGAGTGGAGGGCTTGATCACGAATTCTTTTTTTAATCATGGGATCAAGCACCTCAATACGATAACACCCTTCTTTTCGCTTTTTTTGGTCTATGGATTTTAGCACATTGAAAGTCACAGCTTCATCTTGGACTCTCAATGTTAAAGTTCCTTCTGCCACGTCAATTACAGCTCTACTAGTAGCTAGGAAAGGTCTACCCAAAATCAACGGGATGTCATTGTCTTCTTCCATGTCAAGAACCACAAAATCCACTGGAAAGATGAATTTGTCAATTTTCACCAGAACATCTTCTAAGACTCCATAAGGATGCCTTATAGATCTATCAGCAAGTTGCAAAGACATCCTAGTTGGTTTCACCTCACCTCCTCCAAGTTTTTTCAACATAGACAAGGGCATAAGATTAATGCTTGCTCCCAAATCACAAAGAGCCTTGCCTATTGTTAAGTTGCCAATTGTGCATGGGATGGTGAAACTTCCGGGATCTTTCAACTTTGGGGGAAGCTTTCCTTGAATAATGGCACTACACTCTTCTGATAAAGCCATCGTTTCATCTTCCTTGAACTTCCTCTTCTTTGTCAACAACTCCTTCATGAACTTGGCATAAGCGGACATTTTCTCAAGAGCTTCTGCAAAAGGTATGTTGATCTGAAGGCGTTTGAAAATATCCATGAACTTTGCAAACTGCTCATCTTTCTGATTCTTCTTACTCAACTGAGGGTATGGCAATTTCATGTATGATGTAATACCCCTGGGCTTCTCTTCTACCTGCAATTTTTCATTCAACAATGAATTTTTTTCATTCAACTTCTTCATTTTTTTTATTCAACTCCTTCCCACTTCTCAATGAAATAGCTTTGCAACTCTCATTCCTTGGGTTATCAATAGTACTAGCAGGAAAACCACTATTGGATGTTTCTGCAAGCTACTTCGATAAGTGACCAATTTGAATCTCTAGGTTTTTCAACGAAGTTTCATGGTTTTTCTCCATGTTTTTCATGGCCTGCTCTTGCGAATGGAAGGTGTTCTTGGTCATTTGCATGAATTGGGTCAGAGCATCTTCCAAATGAGATGGGTTCTTTTGTTGTTGAGCAGGTGTCTGAGACTGTTGTTGGTTTGAACCCGAGGCATCATTATTCCTACAAGAGAAGTTGGGATGATTCTTCCACCCAAGATTATAAGTGTTAAAATATGGGTTCCCACCTTGTTTTTGAAGGTTTCCCATATAACTGGTCTGCTCAATAGCTTCTCCATGAGTTTCACAATCACCCTCTTGGGCTTCTCTACCACAATGGTTGCACCTACCAGTTTGCACAGCTTGAGCGGTTGCTTGAGTTTTTGAACCAAATTCACAAGCAATAGGCCAATTGTTTAGTAAGGGATTCAATCTGCATAGACATTAGCTTGTGTTGGGCCAACACAGCATTGTTAGAGTCCAACTCCAACGCCCCCTTTTTAACTACAGCTCCACGGTCATTCTGAATTCTGTACTCATTTGAAGCCATATCCTCCACCAGCTGTTTTGCTTCCTCCCAAGTTTTAGTATCTAAAGACCCTCCTGCTGAGGCATCTAACATCATCCTGGTCTGAGGTCGCAATCCATGACAAAAAGTTTGCAACTGTAGAAAATCATCAATACCATGGCCTGGACATTTTTTCAATAACAATTTAAATCTTTCCCAGGAATCATATAGACACTCTGAATCCCCTTGTTCAAAGTTTGAGATTTCTGCCCTTTTCTTGATGAACTTTGAGATTGGAAAGAACATTTCTAGGAACTTGTTTTCAAGGTCGCTCCAAGTATTGACAGCTCCTGCTGGGATAGTATTAAGCCAATCCTTTGCCCGACCCGTTAAGGTAAATTGAAATAGGCGCATCTTCTTGAAGTCTTCATCAACTCCCTGAGGATGTGTGGTTCCACAAATCTCATAGAACTGGAACAAGTGTTGGTTGGGGTCTTCCGCATCTGACCCTGAAAACTGCTCTGATTTCAAGGCACTAAGAACAGAAGACTTGATGTCAAATGAAGCAACTCCCAGTGGTTGAATGGTGTAGGCTTGAACTCCTTGATTTCTCCTCCCAAAATCACTGAAAGTGCGCCTTGCAGGTGGATTTTCAGCCATTAATTCCTCCTGTGTTGGGGAATCTTCCAGATACGAGGATAAAACTGAGTGACCCTGAGACTCTCTCTGGGCATGTTGCTTGGCTAACTTAGTTTTCTTCCGATTTGACTTTGTTGATTTTTCAATCTCAGGATCAAACAACAAATCTTGTGAATTCTTTCCCCGCATAAACAACTCTCTGAAACATAAACAAACCGTCAACAAGTCCTACACAAATCACTGGGTATATAAAAAACAAAAATAAAATAAATAGAAACAACAAAAACGTAAAAATAAAACAACTAATAATCAGCTCCTTTGCCTTGTTAATAATGAAACCAACAATCACCGGCGCCAAAAACTTGTTAGAATTTCGGCAAGTGTACCGAATCGTTGCAAGTTATAATAAAATAGTAAGGACCACTAGTCGTATCCACAGGGATTGAGAGTTATTATCCACTAAGCAAGTGTGGTAATTCTTAGGTGTAAAACGATTAAATAAGTTGTAATTTGTAGTGACCGAAAATAGACGATTGTAAATAAATTCCGAGAGTAAAAGCGATTAGGAATCGAATCCCCTCCCCTACGCTATCATGCAATATACCTTCGATCAATTTCAATGTAATTACCCAATTAACAGATTTAATTCAGTTATAAGATTAAGGACAATCCCTTGCCTCAAAACCCCTTTTCTCTAATGGGAACCCTAGTTCCTTAAGTGAAACACCAATAGAAAAAGCATTAACCACAGCGAATTAACGAATTCACGAGACAATTCCATATTCCTATGATCATCATACTCATGACCTTAAACCCCAATTTCCGGTAACATATCCATCTCCCAATGGTGAACATAAACCCTAATTCAGTACAACAACATATATTATTGTAAAGCAATAAGAACGGAGGTAAAAGGCAATTGTTAAACGGATAACTAATCGAATTGATCATAACAAAGGATTCACATGATAGTTTTGGAGAGATCCATCTCCTCCTAACCCTAGAAAAGTAGCTACTCATAATCAAAGTAATGAAAGATAATATTAAAGAGAAGTTACACAAAGATGAGTACATTGGATCCTTCAATTCCTTGTTCCCAAGTGTAGTGAAGTCCCAAATCTTGCCCTTGTTCGCAGCTCCAAAACCCTATTTTCGCATCCAAGACCAAGTGCCTTCTCCATTCTGAATTTTCGCTTAAAACCAGTAATTTTTGTGACCCATCGCGACGCGATGTGACTCAGTCGCGACGCGATGGTGTAGAAATTTCCCTGGTCTCGACGCGAGGCTGGCTGGTCGCGACGCGATGCAGCTCAGAATTTTCTCCTTCTTTTCTCTGTTACGTCACTAGGCAAGCTGTCTGGTTTGCTAGTTGATGACACATCAAATTGAAGGTCTTCTCTTACAATAGGCACTAGGGATGAGGAGAATAGCTTACAATTCAATCCTAATGACATTAATTTAAATCTATGCTAATTCCCAAGACAATTGACTGAAATACAATCATATAGTAGCAATTTTGGCTTTGAAATTGAACAACAATATACATATGACGATGAGTCAACGGAAAGTGGAAACTCAGCAAAGGTAACTTGGTTTTAGCTAGAGGGAAGAAAATTTCTAAACTGTATTGGACAAAAGCTATGGTTTCTATAGACAGCGTGAATGCTGTGCATATGGAAGCATCTTTGTGGCACCGAAGGCTTGGTCATATCAGTGAAAAGGGGTTAAATGTCTTAACCAAAAAGGATGTGCTTGTAGGTTTGAAGAATGCAGATTTGGAGATATTTTCTCATTGCATGACTGGTAAACAAACTAGAATGTCATTCAAAAAGCATCCTCCCTCTAGGAAGTCAGAGCTACTTGAACTGGTGCATTCTGACGTTTGCAGCCCTCTAAAGTTAAATCTTTTAGTGGTGCACTTTATTTTGTTACTTATATTGATGATTGTTCCAGGAAATTATGGGTTTATGCCTTGAAGACAAAATACCAAGTGTTGGAGAAGTTCAAACAATTCCATACTCTAGTTGAGAGGCAAACAGGTAAGAAAATGAAACGTGTTCGTACCGACAACGGTGGTGAGTATTGTGGACCCTTTGATGATTATTGTAAGCAACATGGTATTGCACATGAATAGACTCCTCCTAAAACTCCTCAGCTAAATGGTTTAGCAGAGAGGATGAATCGAACACTAGTTGAGAGAGTGAGGTGTATGCTCTCGGAAGCTAAGTTGCCCAAACACTACTGGGGTGAGGCGCTGTACACGGCAGTGTATGTTATTAATTTCAGTCCCGCTGTTGCTTTGAATAGTGATGTTCCAGATAAAGTTTGGTTTGGGAAGAAGGTCAATTATGATATTTTGAGAGTCTTTGGTTGTAAGGCCTTTGTGCATGTTCCAAAGGATGAAAGATCCAAGTTGGATGCAAAGTCAAAGCAATGTATTTTCATTGGTTATGGTCAAGATGAATTTGGTTATAGGTTGTATGATCCTATAGGGAAAAACTTCTCAGAAGTCGTGATGTTGTTTTCATGGAAGACCAACCTATTGAGGACATTGATAAGGTGGAGAATACTACACCCAAGAAAGGTGACAACTTGTCAGATGTTGATCCAGTTCGGTTGCCTATTCAAAATTTGGATAGTGTTGATGGTAATGTTCAAAATGGTGAGCCACATGTTGATGATCAACAACTTGAAGATGAGTTACATATTCCAGTTAATGATGATGAGGAGAATGAGATGTCAGAAGATGAGAATCCTGGTGAGGCTTCTGAGTCATCTCAAGCTCAACTTAGAAGGTCTAGCAGGGGAAGACAACCATCTACAAAGTATAATTCTGATGAGTATGTGACAGTGACCGATCAAGGGGCACCTGAGTATTTCCAAGAGGCCATCGAAAGTGAAGAAAGTCAAAAGTGGCTGGATGCAATGCATGATGATATGAAGTCATTGCATGATAACCACACTTATGACTTGGTGAAGTTTCCAAAAGGTAAAAGGGCTTTGGAAAACGGGTGGATTTATAGAGTGAAACATGAGAGTAACTCTAAATCTCCAAGGTATAAAGCTAGATTAGTGGTGAAGGGTTTCCGTCAAAGAAAGGGTGTTGATTTTAATGAAATTTTCTCGCCTGTGGTAAAGATGTCATCAATTAGAACCGTGTTGAGTTTGGCGGCTACTCTAGATTTAATCTAGATTTAGAGGTAGAGCAAATGGATGTAAAAACAGCATTCCTTCATGGTGATTTGGAGGAAGAGATCTACATGAAACAACCTGATTGTTTTCTTGTTGAAGGCAAGGAAGACTATGTGTGTAGACTAAGAAAGAGTCTATATGGTTTGAAGCAGGCTCCAAGACAGTGGTACAAGAAGTTTGAGTCAGTTATGTGTGACCAAGGATATAAAAAGACTACTTCTGATCATTGTGCCTTTTTTAGAAATTTTTCTAATGACGATTTCATTATCCTGTTGTTATATGTTGATGACATGCTTATTGTAGGGAAAAATATTTTCGAGATTGACTAGTTAAAGAAGCAGTTGGGCGAGTCTTTTGCCATGACAGACATGGGAGCTGTTAAACAGATTCTTTGTATAAGAATCATGCGTGACAGAAAGGGGAAGAAACTTTGGCTATCGTAAGAGCACTATATTGAAAGAGTGTTGCAGAGATTTCAGATGGAAAACTCTAAGGCGGTAAGCACTCCTCTTGCTACTCATTTTAAGTTGAGTTTCAAACAAAGTCCTTCAAATGAAGATGATAAAATTGATATGGAACGAGTTCGTTATGCGTCTGCTGTGGGTAGTTTGATGTATGCAATGGTGTGTACAAGACCAGATATTACGCATGCTGTTGGTACAGTCAGTAGATTTTTGTCAAATCCAGGTAGAGAGCATTGGAATGCTGTGAAATGGATTTTAAGGTATCTTCGTGGTACTACTCGTATGAGGCTTTGTTTTGGATGTGACAAACCCACCTTAGTGGGATACTCCGACTCAGACATGGCTGGAGATATTGATTCCATGAAGTCCACTTCGGGGTATATGATTAAGTTTGCAGGGGGAGCTGTGGCTTGGTAGTCCAGGTTGCAAAAGTGTGTAGCATTGTCAACTACAGAGGCAGAGTTCATTTCCATTACCGAAGCATGCAAAGAGTTGATATGGTTGAAGAAATTCTTGCAGGAGCTTGGTTATGTTCAGGACAAATATTTCTTATTTGTTGATAGTCAAAGTGCTATTCATCTTGATAAGAATCCGACTTTTAATAATAGGTCCAAACACATTGATGTGAGGTATCATTGGATACGTGATGTTTTGGATGTTAAGTTGTTGGAGTTAGCCAAAGTTCATACAGATGATAATGGTTCAGATATGATGACTAAAGCTTTGCCAAGAGGGAAGTTTCAAATTTGTTGTGATATCGCCGGTTTGGCGATCGCCTCCACATAGTTGTGAGGGGGAGATATGTTGGGTATTGGGCTCCTTTCCTATGTGGATAAAGGCCCAAATATTTTAGCCCATTATGTTTCTCACTTATTATAAGTGGAGAGGGTTAAATTAGGGTTGACAAAGAGAGATTTTCGGAATAGAGGGAGCCACCAAAAGAGAGAGAGCAATTCCCGTTTTTCTCAAACCTGTCACCGTAAAACTGCGATTGCGGATTCGTTAACCGTTGGATTGACTTCGGTTTTGGACAGCAGGTTCGCGAGACAAAGTTCTACACTTTCACCGTTCGGATCGTTGAAACGATGTCCGAGGAGAGAGAAACCGGAGTTTTGAGTATTTTCATCTTCTTGTTCTCAATTTGTAAGCTTTTGTGCTTTATTGTATTGGCTGGTTGTTGGCACTATTTGTGCACTTTGTTGAGACTCTCTTGTACCCTTATTTGATTATAGTGGAACTATTTTTTTGGTCTAGACGACCCGTGGTTTTTACCCTTTTCTTTGAGGGGTTTTCCGCGTTAAAAATATCGGTGTTCAATTGGACGTTTTTATTTCATTTTATTTGCCGCCACATATATTCGTTGTTACTCCTCATAGGTTCTTGCAAGTATGGGGAATTTATTTTCGCTGCATATTGCTCTGTTATTACGTTTATGTGTTGATTCCCCATCACAATCTTTGCTTTAGAGACTCATCCATGATGGTATTTGGAACCTGGCTCAGCTTTATGCGCACCTTCCCACGGAGATTGTAGAGTCATCTCCTCCTCCTTTGCGTGTATCCATCCAAATGTTCCTAATGCCTTTGTTTGGAAAGGTAGCCTTGATGGCATTTACACGACTAGTGGGGGATACAAATGGTTGCTTCGGAACCATCGTCATCACTATAACAATGATTCAGTCACCTCTTGGAGTTGGATCTGGAAGCTTCCAGCTCCTGAGAAATTTTGGTTCTTTATTTGGCTCATTTTAATGACTCTATACCTACTATGGCACTTCTTCATCGACAAGGCATGGCTCAATCTTCTGCTTGCAAGCGATGCCACATGAACATTGAAGGTATCCTCCACTGCCTAAGATATTCCCCTCTCAGCTCTGGCGCTCCCTCAATTTTGACGATCTCTTGTTTCTGAATGAGGAAAACACCTTGCAGTGGATCGATCGAGGTATTGATCATACTAACTATTGTCTGTTTCTAGCAGGTATTTGGTGGACGTGGAACTGGCGAGCCCGTAATGCAATTAGCATCACTAACAAGGAATTACCCATATTCCGGTTGAAGAAGATCGAACACATTCTATGATGGCTCCCTCTTCAAATTGTGTAAACATCCAACTGCAGCTCTTCAATCCCCTCACTGGTGGATCTCGTGGCACCCAAGTAAAGATGATTGCATCGTTCTTAATGTCGATGGCAGTAGTCTTGGAAATCCTGGGCATTTAGGCTACAGTGGTTTGCTGAGAAATGGAGATGGCGATTGGGTTTTGGGGTTCCATGGGTATATTGGAGTTTCAAATAATCATCATGTTGAGCTCTTGGATATTCTTTAGGGGCTTAATCTTGCTTGGGGTCAAGGTTATAGGAAAATCACCTATTACTCGGATTCTCAATCATCCATCACCTTGCTCACCTCTGATACGATATGGCACTGTTACACTCCCATTATCAAAGGCATCCAAACTCTCCTTCAGAAGGATTGGTCAGTCTTTGCGACACACCTTGAGGGAGGCAAATTCTTGTGCGAACTTTATTACGAAGATCGGTGCTCGAGAGAGAAATGGAATGACCTTGCTTCAACAACCTCCCGCTAGTCTTATCCCTTTGTTGTTTGCTGATACGAGTCGAGTTCCGTTCTAAAGAACCTAAGTCTCTGTTTTTGTTCTTTTTGCCTTTTCCTGTTCTCTTTTGTACCAGAAAAAATCTACATCTCATATTAAATAGAGGTGTAAAAAGAGTTTTAGTAATTAATGCTCCATAAAATTTTCTTATAAAAAGGAATGGATGGGGTATAATTTTACACTTCTTCTCTATTAAAATCTCTCCCCACCTCTCCCTCTACTCCTCCATTAACATCTCTCCCTCCCCACCGCTCATCAAACCCTTAGTTAGTCGAGACAAGTAGACTCATTTTTTTGATGATAAGAGACAGTGCGGGCCTGAGGGTGTGCAGGAGGTGTGACCGCACATGGTCCCAAAATTTTAAGGGTACTAAAATGCTGAAAATTTAGAGAATGACCAATCGAACCTAAATAATGAAGAGCAGAGTATTTTGGATTAAAACAATGAAAATAAATATGACCATAGTAATGAATCAAAATGCTTTGATATAGATTGTAATGAAAATTAAAATGTCATTGCTTTTGATAATGAACAACCTGGCGAGTCTATTTCATTAGACATCTATGATCCAAAAACATTGAATGACCTTAGAAGTGACTTGAGAGATGAATTGCTAAAAAGAGTTCCTTAAAGAAATATGTCAATTGTGAATTGTCCTAAGAATAGTCTTGATAGGCACTTCTTGTCCTCACATTAAACTCGTTACTCTTCAAATGGAGAAGACGAAGATAGGAGTTGGTTTGTTTATTCAAAAGAATTGGATAGAGTTTTTTTTTGTTTCTGATGGAAGTTATTCAGAAGAAGTCATAAAACAAGTCACTTAGCAAATGAAGGTCTTAATGATTGGATTTGTCTTTCGAAAAGGCTTAAGAACATGAATCAAGTGGTGCTCACATTCTCATCACTTTGGATCATCTCCTTCCACTCTCCCTACATCTCCCTCTCTCTCTTAGTTTCATTCTCTCTCATCATTTATTTATAAATTTTTGATGGAGGGAGATGTATGTAAAGGGCAAAATCAAGACCTTATAATTAAGAAAAGAAAAAGAATATTGAAAGAATGAACCGATTATTAATGATTTTGCAACAAAAATGCAAGAAGGATGATATTCAAAGATTAATAGGTGAATGTTAGTCTACTGCATAGAAGGTGGGGAGAGTGTGCACTAATGATGTTAGTCTAAATGTTTTTTCTATAATATTAAACTTAATTATCAACAAAAATAAGTGGATGTTGCTGCTAGCTGGGGCGGAGCCAAGAATTTTAGGTCGAAGAGGCCATGATTTCAAAGCATGATTTAGTAAAAAAAAAAATCAAAATTCTGATTGAGAAATTTATTATTGATATGTTTGTCAAGAAAAAAGAAATTTAATATAATTACTATATGCAGTGTGAATTACAGACCAAAATAAAATATGTAGTGTGAATTGAAATAAAACACAGTACTATTGGTTTCAACTTTCACAGGGTGTTGTTGGTTGGTGTGGGTAACCATTCCATTAAAAATTGCAGCTTTCGATAGTAGCTATCCACTGTGTCGATTAGAGGGGGCCATAAGAATTGACTATATAATACTCCCTCCGAACCATATTATATATCGTTTTAGGTCATTTCACATATATTAAGAAAAGTAGTTAATTTTGTATGAGAAAGAGAAATTGTGAGTTAGTTTACCAAATTATCCTTCATTAATGACATTGAGAAAAGAATGAAGAGTATGGTAGGAAAAGAAACACTAATATTTCATTGAGATTCTAAAAAGTCATATATTTTGGGATAAATTTTTTTGGCTAGAAAGTCATATGATATGAGACGAGGGGAGTAGTTATTAAAATTCAGAAAGGGAGTGGTTACCATGGCACCAGTATGAAATGTTGCTACTACTACATATTCAGTTAATAGATACTCTCTCGGGTCCCTATTATAAGAAGATTTTTGGAGTGAATTTTAGTCTCAAATCTAAGAAATTATTCAAGTTTTTAGTGTATATTTATTGCTTAAATACCAATTTTATTCTTATTGAATGCTTTGTCTTTTCAGTTTTCAATGTGAATGGGAGTAGTGCACATAAATCTGACTTGAGAGGAGTTATTTCACATATGGAGTTGAGTAGAGAGTATTTTGGAGACTTAACTTAAAAAAGACAATAATTAAATAAACTCCTTAGTGCTGATGATTTTTGTATTTTCTTCTTATAATAGGGACTGGAGCGAGTACATTATACATGTATATATTTGTTATAATTCAATTGTAATTTTGGAGTTGAAATTTTCCATTTTGATGTATAAGCTTTAACTTTTCTTCCTCAATATTTTGTTTTACTTGATATTCTAATAAAACAATAAATTCCAATATATATATATATATATATATATATATATATATATATATATATATATATATATATATAAAGTAGAACATTAAATTCAAACTTCACACAATAACTCAAAATCTAAGAACGGCCACGATAAGAGAGATTACGCATATTCTCTCAATTTCCTCTCGATTACACATATTGTCTCTCAAGTTCTTGTGAAGAAGGCTCACTTAAATGTTTAAATTTTAATTACTAAAAGCTCCTCTCTTTGTGAGTGCACTCATACCAATACCAATGACCAATTACTTACTCCTCTCTAGTACTCTCTCTATCTAATTTTATTTGTTATTTTAGTAAAATCAATTTATCTTAAATTGATTGTTGTTTTAGATTTTCAATGAAATTTTTAATATTGTTTTTCATTTATACCTCTATTAATTATGACAATTTTTATATCAAATAAATGATTCTCATTTTTTTAGATAGAGAGATAAATAGTTAGGGTTGTTCTTGGTTCAGTTTTAAAGGTGAACTGCACCGAACTGAACTGAACTGTTAAGACAGTTCGACCGAACTGAACCGAACTGTCTTAGCAGTTCGACGAACCGAACTGAACTGTCTTAATAGTTCGGTTCGGCAGTTCGAGCTCGAACCGAACTGTTTAAATTTTGAACTTTTTTTCGAACTTTTTTTTTTGGGCTCAAGAATTCGAAAAAAAAAATTAAAATTTAAAACAGTTCGGTTCGAGCTCGAACTGCCGAACCGAACTATTAAGACAGTTCAGTTCAGTTCGTCGAACTGCTAAGACAGTTCGGTTCAGTTCGGTCGAACTGTCTTAATAGTTCAGTTCTAAACTATTAGCAAAAGTTCAGTTAATTTTGGTTCGGTTCAGTTCGGTTTGGCAGTTCAGTTCAGTTTTTTGGTTTAAATGAACAGCCTTATAAATAGTTAAACGGTAAATTAGATAACACATTTTAAAAAATCTAGTCTGTTAATTATTTTTCGTAAAGAGTGTGCCAATACCTTAAGCCGCAAACAAAATAGGACTAGGGAAGGATATGTCAGTTTAATCATACTAAAAAATATCTAACCCAAAACTACATTATTACTTATTGGCTCATCTGTCGACACCTGCTTGACAAACAGTATTCCAGTTAGAACAATATCAATTTAATGCCTATAAAAGATGTCAATGAATATCTCAAGGTCCTTGCTTAAAAAAAAGAATATCTCAAGGTCCCACAGTACTCTTTGTGACAATAATATTACGTTGATATGTTCATGCGTGGGGTGACTAATATCTCAAATTTCCAAATTATGCTGCATGGCTTTAATTTCACATGCAAAAATGTCCAGACAAAGGTAACCAATGCCAGTAAAGACCACTTCCATTTCTAATTTAAGGGCCCAATTAGCTATTATTGCTTTCCAATCACACTACGAAAACTATCTCCTCTTCATAAGAATTTTTTTTGGTGAGAAAATTATCAATAAGAATTTATAATGTAACCAAAAATATCATTTAAGAATTTACAAGATTTAAATGGGGTGCTTTCTAAAGTATGGGATCGAATATTTCACCGGTGTAGTCAATGATAGGTATATTGCTACCGGTGTTTTATTGATTTATCCTCCCCTAAACCTCCCACTATCAGGTTAGATCTACTAAATGTCTTAAAGTCTGATGCTACTTTTAATTTAGTGGTAGCATCTGACATGAGAATATTAGGAAAGTTGTAGGGTGATGTGTTAGATGATGTTGTTGATCTTATGACTACCGATACACAAGAAACAGTTGCGTAGGATGATAATTTCGAACTGATTGTGTCCAAGACACAAAATAAGAAATTTCGGTAAAAATATAAAATAAATTGATCCAGAAAATGGTATGCTAGAATACCTGTTCCAGGACAAATTCTGCCTCTCTCTATTTTTGATCCGGCTAATGTAAAATAGTCATTTTTGTTTTAGAGATTTTTCACCATAACAAGTTAGGGGCTCCCTATAATTGTTTTGATTTTAGTGTTTTTCTTGCCAATAATATTGGTCTAGCCCCCCTTGGACTATCTTCCGTTCTCTTTCATTTTTATCTTTTTTAATAAAATCTGTGGGAAGTACTCTTTTTTCTTATTGATATTTTTTACCGTAGAAGGTTTTAAGGAGACCTCATTCCTTCTATACTTGCCAAAAAATATTCATCAGTGTGTCAATCAAATTGATCATATTATATAATATAAAATGTTATTAGTGGTTGAGGTTAATTGTCAACCAGTGTGAAATCTCAACCAATTATAACATTTTATATTTATCCTACTGTCTATTTTATTTACTGACGGATGTGAGACTTTGTTGATCACTCACTCTAGAAAGGACATTAAGTGGTAGCTAAATTAGTATCCTAAAATATAAATCCGGTGGAGTCTTGGCGCCAACTCTCCCGCCAAGCTCCACCCCTCCCTTTTTATCCATTCTTTTTTTTATTTTATCCTTTTCCCTTTTTCTTCTTTTTTTTATATATATTTTGTAGGTAATTTTGAGTCTAGAAAAAATTTAAATTATTTAAATACGCGAAGTTTGTTCATCCATAACTAGATTGGTGAAAAGGAAAATTAATTTCGTGGCAAATTACGTAAATTGTGACGCTAGACAGTGTGTTTTAAGGTATTTTAAGATATGGAAAAAAAATTAATTGTTCAAATACGTGAAGTTTGTTCCTACCTAATCGAATTCGTTGAAAAGGAAATTATTTTCGTGACAAATTGTGTGAAGTGCGACGTTAGACAGTATGGTTTGGGGTATTTTAAGATCCGAAAAAAAAATTAATTGTTTAAGTACGCAAAGTTTGTTACTCAATAAATAATTTTTTAAAAAAATAATAATTTTGTAATAAAATATGGTGCTAAGTAGTGTGTTTTGGGTGCTTTAAGTAGGATTAAAAAAAAATAGATATGCAAATACATGGAGTTCGTTCCTCAATAATTGGTTTGGTCATACCAAAAATTAATTTCTTGGTGTGTTTTGGGTTACCTTAGCATTCGGGAAAAAAATTAAAAGTTCAAATACGCAAAGTTTGTTGAAAAAAATAATTTCGTGACAAAATACGTTAAGTATGATACTAAGTAGTGTGTTTGTGGTTACTTTTGTGTTCGGAAAAAATTACTGTTCAAATACTAAAAGTTTGTTCCTCGATAACTGATTTAAAAACCAATTTATTTTTTTATTTCTTCTCTTTATATTCTTTAGAGCATATTTTTATGAATTTAAAAAAAAAATAATTAAAGATGCTTCGGAAAAAAAGAATTTAAAGACCATATTCCTTCAACTTTGTATAGTTGCTTCTATTTTATTTTATCTTTTTCCTTTTCTAATTGTGTTGTCGTCTTTTCTTTCAAATTGCTTTCATTTCAATGTGTTTGTTAATTAAAAAGGATACTTTTAAGGGTTAAAGGTATGTTTCGTCCCTGCAAATATCACAATAATCTAGTTTCGTCCCTGTAAAAAAAAAGTTTTAAAACAGCCCTTGCAATTACCAAACGCTTCTAGTTTCGTCCCTGCTGTTAACTTTCCATCCAAAAAACTAACAGTTGCCACGTCATCAACCCTTGCCCAAAAAAAAAGTTTTAAAACAGCCCTTGCAATTACCAAACGCTTCTAGTTTCGTCCCTGCTATTAACTATTCATCATCTTCAACCTCTTGATTGTCTTCTTCAAACCCAAATCCCATCAAATCTCCTTATTTCCTTACACAAAATCTCATTCTCAGAGTGAGTGAACTTCTCCCAGAACTAGGTGCAAATCATCTCTTACAATTTTCGCGGTCTTGCTTTTACCAAAGTTTCATCAGTAAACCTTACTCCATATGCCATCATGGCTGTACACACAGTCTCTTTATAGAATATTTGCAAAAAGCCTTGATGAGTGTTAGCATGCGAAAACATTTTCATTTCCTCTATTGCAGCCTGCACCATAGCATCATAATTGGTATAATCATGATTTGGCCGTCTAAGAAGATAGGCCCATTTCTAGGTGTGATAAATCAAATACCACTCTATCAGTATACCAAAAAAAGTACCACTCTATCTAGCATTGCCTTGTTTACAAGTAGCCAGTTTTTTCCCCTCTTTTCAATGGAGTCAATATCTGAAAAGTTTTACTTAAATGATTTGTTCCAAAATCTGAAACAAGGACTCTTTTATCTAGTTGCCTCCATCCTTTTGTTATATTTTCCTACTCAAATCTCATGAAGTATCTACATTTTTAATTATTAACGAATTCTTGCAAATCATGGATGCAGATTTTGCTTTTTTTCATGTTTTATTGAGTCATGGTCGCTTAGTACCTGTTTCTTGCTGTATTTTGTCTCATGCTTGTGGCAGACAACAGGGCAATCTTCGTCTTCTCAGATTAATAAAAGCAGGGAGGTTAACCTCAGTCCTACCCCAACAGGTATGAGAAATGTTCTCATTTTTAATGTGCATGCCTTTTGTTTGTTTTTGGCTTATACTCTTGATGTGTTTCATTTTTTTTGATGATACATGCACTTGTTTATATTACATGCACTTGTTACCATTCTTAGCTATAAAATCTACATATTATCCACACCTTTCAAACCTGAAGCAGACAAACCAATTAGGCAATGATGTTAGTCATAAATTTCTTCATTCTTCCCCTTGAATCTGTTTATGGAGAAGGCTCTGCAATTTCTTTTTTTAGCTGTATATAACTGACTCATTGGAAATATTGTTGGCTATTTCTGTGTTACCTGAATTCAGTTAGGCACTTAAATGATTAATACTGCCATATTATTTCTGCATTTTTTTCTCAGTATTTTGATAAACTCGTGATATGCATTTTTATGATAGGTTGATTGGGAGGGTGAAATGAGTTGTATTCAAGCAGTTTCAGCTGCTCTGGGAAATTTCTATGCTATGCATCCACCAATGTTGCCCAATCCATTTGGTGATGGATTGCATTTTTACAAAAGAAAACTGTTTGACAGCTGTGCTGAAGAGAATACCAGTGCTATTACTGGTATGGATTTCATGTTTGTGGTGAGAATTAGATTTTGTGTAAGGAAATAAGGAGATTTGATGGGATTTGGGTTTGAAGAAGACAATCAAGAGGTTGAAGATGATGAATAGTTAATAGCAGGGACGAAACTAGAAGCGTTTGGTAATTGCAAGGGTTGTTTTAAAACTTTTTTTTGGGCAAGGGTTGATGACGTGGCAACTGTTAGTTTTTTGGATGGAAAGTTAACAGCAGGGACGAAACTAGAAGCGTTTGGTAATTGCAAGGGCTGTTTTAAAACTTTTTTTTTTACAGGGACGAAACTGGATTATTGTGATATTTGCAGGGACGAAACATACCTTTAACCCTACTTTTAATTATGATTTACATTGTCACACACTTCTACAATATATAGTTAATTTTATCTTCACTCATACAATGTTACAATATTTATGTATTAAATGAAGCTTTTGTCCCCCCGACCCCTTTTTTTTCTTTCTTTTTTTCATATTTTCATTCTCACCCTCCTTTTTTTCATATTTTCATTTTTAAGAGTACATTAAAATTTAGTGTTCGTAAAAAAATATGTAAAGTTCAATGCTAAGTAGTGTGTTTTTTTATACTTTAGTGTTCATAAAAAAAATTCATCTATTCAAATATGTTATGTAGTGTGTTGTTCTATGCGATCTTATGTAATGTGATAATGCGTTAAACTAAAGTTATTTGATTTTCATTTGTTGTCTATATTTTAATGGATCAATTTCATTTGTGTGCTGATTTAAAAAAAATTAACTGTTTAAATTACTTATGTTTGAATTATAAATTACTATGCTACCTTATTTCTATTGACTATTACTTATGTTTGAATTATAAATTCCCGTTAATTTGTGTGCTGATTTTTAATTTATCCATCAAATTTTAATATCACAACAATTAAGTATTTGCTAAAGCTTTGGCCCCGTGCATCGCACGAGTCCCCGTGCTAGTGATGAAAATTTCTCGTTTTTTATAAATACAAATTTGGGTTGCATATGGAAGTTAGGGAAAACCTCAAATCTTAAAGAGTGTTGTTGACATAGATAGTTGTGTCGACATATGGCTTTCACGACAATTTCACATATGTCATTTTAGTTGAAGAATAAGACTTCACTTATTAGAATATATAAAATTTTACGAGAAATTAATCATGGTGTATTAGAGGGCGAAATTTTAAACCAAAGGATGGTTAAGCCATATCCATAAATTCTTATTTATCGAAAAAAAACAAACAAATATATACATAAATATAAAATTACCCCTTTTACAACTATATTTCATTTGTTGTAAAATTAAATTAAATTTCTATTTTTATGCTCTTTTAATAATAAATTTATTTTTTATCACTTATTTTAATTTTTAAATTTCAAAAGATTTTTTAGTTTTTAGATTACACAAAAGACAAAATTACCTTTATAATAAAATCATACATTAATTTTAAAAATAAGTACTAATATTTTAAATTTTTAATTTAACATCAAATTTTATTTTTAATTTTGTTTTTTAATATATATTTATTTTTCAGTAGATTTCATATTTTTATATTTTAAAATATATTTTGAAAAGGTTAGTGAATAAATTATTTTTTTTATCTTATGTTGCTGGTTTTCAACATAGCTCAAAATCAGAATAAAATTTTAACTAGAGAGACATGATAGGATAAGTCACATGATTAAATAGTCAGTTGGCTCAACAAACGTTGAACTAACACAGAATATGATAGACTTATCATATCTTGTCTACTTATCATGACCACCAAACAGGCCCTTATTGTACAAAATATATTCCCAAGAATGTCATATACGCTCATGTGGAGCTCCTCAGCGCTTGGGGTGTTCAAAACGAACCAACCCAATAGAAAACTGCAAACCAAACCAAACCAAAAACCGCAAAAAAATGATATTTATCGGATCTAATCGATTTTTTTTCAATCAGTAGCACGATTCGGTTCAGCCCGCGGTTTTTGTTCCATTAACCGAACCAAACCAAACCGAACCGCAAGTAACACTAAGGCTTATTGACTTACAATCTTCCTTACAAACTTACTATCCCAAATCCAACTAAAACTCAACTCTCACTCACTTAATTACTACCCAAATCCAACCAATTCCTTGACTCACTTAGAAACAATCCATACTGTTATGCTATATTTAAAAACTACAATAAAACATTTAATTCAAATTCTTTTAAAGATGGTCGTAGCTATCTTAAAAGAATTAAAAGGAAGTAATTTATATACTACATATATTTGAGCAGATTTTCTCTTAAAGATTTATGTTAGTCGTTTTTATGTTAGTTAATTTTAAGCCCGTTTTAAATTATGTTTTGTCTAAGAAAAACCGAACCAACCGAACCAATCCAAACCGCATTGGTATGGTTTGGTTCGGTTTTTATTAGGAAGGCAACCGAACCAAACCAAACCGCATGTAGTTTTACCATGCGGTTCAGTTCACTTTTTGTCTCAAAACCGAACCAAACCGCACCACGAATACCCTGGTCTACTCACCGCAACAACAAATGTTTGGACAAGTAATTAGAAAATAAATTACAAAAAAGGTAAACAATGCTCAAAAGAATTTCAATATCTTAACTTAATCTGGGAAAAATATTGCGTTTTTATTTTTTTTAATTTGTGGGTTGGGACTTACTTGCAGTCCGACTCGAGTTCAGATTTCATTGAATCAAACTATCAAACTCAATTTTAGCGACCCAAATCTTACTCTTTTTTGGGCCAGAGTCGGCCCACTCCAATTTTAAAATTAAAATTTTAATGACCAAACTACCTCTTACTCCTTAATGGATATTCACACCTGTTTTTTCTCTCTTCTCTCTATATATGTGAAAGTTTCACCTAAAGTTGAAGAAAATCAGCAATATATGCTCCATTGCACTAGTAAGTAAACATTTTCGTTGTTAAGGTTTTCCCTAACCTTTTTTTTGCATTTGCGTATCGCTCGTGAACTCAGTTCACGATTACACTCATGAATTGAGAGTTCACTAGTATAAGATTGAACTCAATTCACGGTTACACTTACACAAGTGAACTCAATTCCAAAGGGATATTTTAAAAATAATACAACAGTGAAATGAGTTCACAAGGGTAATGGTGAACTGAGTTCTCGATTATGCCGGTGAACTCAATTCACGATGGATAGTTTTAAAAGAAAATAATTGTGAATTGAGTTCACTAGCATAACAATGAACTCCATATTAATTGTTTGATTTTTAAAATATCCCTCATGAATTGAGCTCACTAGTGTAATTGTGAACCGAATTCACTCTTACCCTCAAGAACTCAAGTCATGGATATCGTCTTAATTTTGAAACAAAATTGTAGGTTTCAGAACAAGTATTGGATTTAAACGCTTTAAAAACTAATCCCTAAAACGAAAAAAATAGAAAATAAATACAAAAACAAAATGCAAAAATGTAGGTGGTATTGGTTCAAAGCTTGTAATGGTGGAGGAGAGGGAGTGTGAGGGAGAAGAGAAGGAATAGGATAGCTTAAGAAAATTAGATTAAGAGTGGAGAGAGTTTTAGTCAAACACTATATAAGAAGGGTGTTAATGGTCTAGGTGGGGTGTGTGGATAGAGTGAGCCATAATGAGATCCAAGAACGCAAAGGAAGCCTCAATAACTATAGAACAGTATACGTATACGTATCATTTCTTTTAACTGGACGTATACGTATCATAGAATAGGACATCAAAGCTATTATATTCAGTTGTGTTTACAGCGTTTTTCTTATATGAACCTGAAAGGAGATTGTGATTTGTGAGCAATTGAGATTCACGGGAAAAATTATATGAACTCAATAATAGAGAATTCGTGGCAATGAAATCATATTTGATTAACAATTTCATCAATATCCAGTTTGAGTAATAGTAGATTGTGATTGGTGCAATTAACATCAATATAGATGTTTTTGTTTTGCTTGAGGGAAGTCTTTTCTTAACTTGATTTTTCTTTATCTAAAAGATATACAGGTTCTTTTTTAATCTTTCAAAATATCCGTCGGTCGGTATAATTCTCCCCACCGAACAGAGTTTTTGTCACACTCACATTTCAAACCCAAAACATTGAGGCGCGATCCAAGCCTAGTTACCAATCAAATCAATCTTTGTTGGTAACGGTACTCAAATCTATTATAAGAAATCTATTATCTACTAATTTGTACGACAAAATCTTAACTAAAACAACTAAATTATTTGCATAGTTTTAAAACTCAATTCACAATTATTTGCAAAATAATCAAATATTTAGTTGTGTTTACAGCTTTTTTCTTATATGAACCTGAAAGGAGATTGTGATTTGTGAGCAATTTAGAAACCAGTTAACCTGTCATTAGGAGTGACATGTCAAAGTATCTCAACTTGATGTTTGGTTGTCTAATTTGACGGTTGATAGATTTGTGTTATTGAAAAAAAAAATAGAATTATATTCGTCTAAATAGCCTTGTGTGTTTGTGTGCTATGCACTGCTATTTAGTTAGAATATTTGTTGTAAGAAATGTAAGATATGCACTAGAAGCTATGGGAGATTTGAAGTCGGATGCCAAAATATCCGACTTAAAATACGGACGCGGTGGCAATTTTGTAATAAACTTGGAAAAAAATTGATGGCGCTTATCTTCGAAGTCGGATGAAAAATTACATCCGACTTTAAATAGTTAATTTTTTTGATTAAAAAAATAGTGAAACAGCTGACAAAAAAAAAAGGGACCGAGCCCTTTCACTTTCACTTCGCTCTCTCGTTTCACACTCACGTTTGAAACCCATCTCTCTGCGTTTCCATCTCTCTCGTCTCCATCTCTCTCGTCTCGATCTCTCTTCTCCATCTTCCTCCGCCGTTCTCTTTCCCCGTTCGTCGTCGTTTCCATCTTCCTCCGCCGTTCTCTTTCCCCGTTCGTGGAATCGTGGTCACTAAGCTTTCGCAAGCCTCCCTCTCCGCGTCGGATCTCGTCAAGGCTCTCTCTCTCTCTCTCTCTCTCTCTATCTGAATCTCCTGCTTTAGGGTTTTATTGTGTTTTTTTCCTCTTTTGCTGATTTTAACGAATTGATTTAGGTTTTCTTTGATTTTAATTGATTCTCAGTTTTGTTTTTTCTTTTGATGCGTTTCGTTTTCGTTTTCAGTGATTAGAGGTTACACCAAGAGCAAAGTGAAGAAAAATAGGTGTGGTGAGGTATAATCTCTCCATCTTCTCTCTCGTTGCTGTGATTCAAGATGCATCTCATAGTGGAATCTGTTTTCTATTTTGGTTCCACAATTCATGTTAATTGGCTTTTGCACACCAGGTGTTTGATAAAATGAGTGGTTTAGATGTATTCCATGTTTTGAATATGATTTGTACTATTCATCTTCATTGGCTTTATATTATAAAATTTCTGAAAGTAAAGGTGATTTATATCATTGCTTCATTTTTTGAATGTTGCTTTCACATTTATGGATTGTAACGCTGCAGATAAAGAAAGAAATCAAGCAGAGCAGGATTAGAGTGACCTCAAAAGTAAGCATACAAATCTCATTGAGGAGACATGAATTTTTTTTTAAAAATATTTTGATAATATATATATGTATATGTATTGACATAGGATACAGTTATGCGCATGAACCATTGTCTATTCTTCCTCTGACCTATTCATTTCATACCAAAGGTTGTGGAATTGATAAACAGTGCACCAGATGATATTCGACCTAAAGTTTTGGTTAGTGCAACAGCTGTTGGTTATTATGGTATGTTTATATGCCAAAACTGTTTCTCTTATGGCTGATCTTTGATTGTTAGTTAATATTGTCATGGCTGTTGAATGCATTTGGAACATGTTTTACAATCGCTAAATTGTTTAATGACTATGCATACAAAGTTTTTCATTTTCTTTCCACTTTACTATGTCCAGGAACTAGTGAGACACAAGTATTCGACGAACAAAGTCCATCAGGGAAGGATTACTTGGCCGAGGTAAAAGGAAATTTTGTTCAACCTCAATAGCTTCATCTTGTCGTGTTTTTCTTATTATCTTAAAAAAAGCCGTACAATTCTCTAGGATTTAGGAACGGCATGTTCACACAGATGAAATAATTTTTGTGATTACATAATCATTAACCGAGATTTTCAATCAAAAGGCATAACCTCTAGACTCTAGAGTTCACAATTTTTATTAGCTTATTCATAATTCAGCGCCTTCCAATCAATCTAACGTTTCACAATATATACACAATTGTAGCTTCTTGGTTTCATTGACTAAAATGGCCCATCTTTTCAGGTTTGTAGAGAATGGGAATCAACGGCCCTAAGGGTTAATGGAGATGTTAGAGTGTCTCTAATTCGCATTGGTGTTGTGCTTGGTAAAGATGGTGGAGCACTAGGTATGTAATGTACTGGCTTATCTAGTATGTAATGTACTGGCTAATTCGCATTGTATGCTTACTTTTGAGGTCACTCTATTCATCTTCATTGGCTTTATATTATAAAATTTCAGTTTTGTGCAGGCACAAAAACGGTTCTTGATAAGTAGAATGCTGCAAGAAATATTCTTTGATTTTGCAGAAGTACCATCGAACCTCTTCGAGTGAGTGGAATTTTATATTGCTGATATGATAAGTAGAATGCTGCAAGAAATATGCTGCAGAGTTCAATGTGGTTAATGATCAATGGTTAATAATTAACATATATCTTGTTATAGGTAGCGGGATGGGGAGCTGATGGTGTGATTGTTGGAAGTGCTATGGTGAGGTTGCTTGGTGAGGCCAAATCTCCTCAAGAAGGATTGAAAGAACTGGAAAATTTCACCCGCTCCTTAAAATCAGCACTTCAATGAAACCAAGTTTAGAAAAGCTCAAACTTATAGTAGTTTTTGTCTTCATGGATAATGGAATTGAAAAAGGATATTTTGTTCAACTTTTTTTCCCACATGTCCGTGATATTACAATATGTTTCAAGTTTTTTGTTCATTTTCAAGTATGACAGGATTCTTGTTAGTGAAATAAATGGTGTATATGATGATATTTATTGTATAAGTTAATTTCATGTTGATTTTAGTTTTTCTTTTAACTTCTTACAATTCTTGGTATTTATTTTTATGTATTGATATGAAGGGTGAAGCAAAAAAATAATTAAAACAAAAAAAAAAGTACTTTTAAAGTCGGATATAAGCAAATATCCGACTTAAAAACTACTTTTAAAGTCGGATATAAGCAAATATCCGACTTAAAAACTATGAAGGGTGAAGCAAAAAAATAATTAAAACAAAAAAAAAGTACTTTTAAAGTCGGATATAAGCAAATATCCGACGTAAAAACTAGCTTTTAAAGTCGGATTCCCATTCGACTTTAAAATTTCAGACTTTCAAAGTCGACTCGATCGAAGTCGGATTAGCATCCGACTTTAAAAGGCCGAAATATCCGACTTTAAAGCCCTTTTTTCCACTAGTGTTTAATGACCAAAGTGCCTCTTACTCCTTAATGGATATTCACACCTATTTTTTCTCTCTTCTCTCTATATATGTGAAAGTTTCACCTAAAGTTGAAGAAAATCAGCAATATATGCTCCATTGCACTAGTAAGTAAACATTTTCGTTGTTAAGGTTTTCCCTAACTTTTTTTTTTTGCATTTGCGTATCACTCGTGAACTCAGTTCACGATTACACTCATGAATTGAGAGTTCACTAGTATAAGATTGAACTCAATTCACGGTTACACTTACACAAGTGAACTCAATTCCGAAGGGATATTTTAAAAATAATACAACAGTGAATTGAGTTCACAAGGGTAATGGTGAACTGAGTTCTCGATTATGCCGGTGAACTCAATTCACGATGGATAGTTTTAAAAGAAAATAATTGTGAATTGAGTTCACTAGCATAACAATGAACTCCATATTAATTGTTTGATTTTTAAAATATCCCTCATGAATTGAGCTCACTAGTGTCATTGTGAACTGAATTCACTCTTACCCTCGTGCACTCAAGTCATGGATATCGTCTTAATTTTGAAAACAAAATTGTAGGTTTCAGAACAAGTATTAGATTTAAACGCTTTAAAAACTAATCCCGAAAACGAAAAAAATAGAAAACAAATACAAAAACAAAATGCAAAAATGTAGGTGGTATTGGTTCAAAGCTTGTAATGGTGGAGGAGAGGGAGTGTGAGGGAGAAGAGAAGGAATAGGATAGCTTAAGAAAATTAGATTAAGAGTGGAGAGAGTTTTAGTCAAACACTATATAAGAAGGGTGTTAACTGTCTAGGTGGGGTGTGTGGATAGAGTGAGCCATAATGAGATCCAAGAACGCAAAGGAAGCCTCAATAACTATAGAACAGTATACGTATACGTATCATTTCTTTTAACTGGACGTATACGTATCATAGAATAGGACATCAAAGCTATGATATTTAGTTGTGTTTACAGCTTTTTTCTTATATGAACCTGAAAGGAGATTGTGATTTGTGAGCAATTGAGATTCACGGGAGAAATAATTATATGAACTCAATAATAGAGAATTCGTGGCAATGAAATCATATTTGATTAACAGTTTCATCAATATCCAGTTTGAGTAATAGTAGATTGTGATTGGTGCAATTAACATCAATATAGATGTTTTTGTTTTGCTTGAGGGAAGTCTTTTCTTAACTTCATTTTTCTTTATCTAAAAGATATATAGGTTCTTTTTTTATCTTTCAAAATATCTGGTCGGTCGGTATAGTTCTCCCCACCGAAAAGAGTTTTTGTCACACTCAAATTTCAAACCCAAAACATTGAGGCGCGATCCAAGCCTAGTTACCAATCGAATCAATCTTTGTTGGTAACGGTACTCAAATCTATTATAAGAAATCTATTATCTACTAATTTGTACGACAAAATCTTAACTAAAACAACTAAATATATTTCAACTTTTTAGAGAAACCATGAACGTTGAATTGCATTTCTTTGCAGTAATTGAAATAAATTGCAATCGTTTTTTAACCTAACAAATAATTTTGAAACAAACCTTCGGATGCTAAGAATGGAAACCAGGAATTAAATGTTCAAAAAATTGACTGATTGTAAGAAGAGGCAGGGTGTTAGAAATTAGAAACCAGTTAACCTGTCATTAGGAGTGACATGTCAAAGTATCTCAACTTGCTGTTTGGTTGTCTAATTTGACGCTTGATAGATTTGTGTTATTGAAAAAAAAATAGAATTATATTCGTCTAAATAGCCTTGTGTGTTTGTGTGCTATGCACGGCTATTTAGTTAGAATATTTGTTGTAAGAAATGTAAGATATACGCTATAAGCTAAATTTTAGGGCACCAACTAACACTATATCTTTATTCTTACGTTTCTTTTCTTATTCTTACGTTTCTTTTCTTACCATCTGTCATTTCTCTTGTGTGGTGCTACTAGTGCTCTTTTGAGCCTAGAGAAATCAGGAATTATTATTTAAAGTTTGTAGTTATATATGTTGGAACTAAATTATCTTTGTACTACTATTTTCATATTGACAAGTTTTGTGAAAAAGAAAGTTTATTTGCCAATCAGTATAGCTAAATTTTTTGAAGATTGATTCATTTTTTTTTTAAATTTCATTGGTACAATTGAAGAATTAGGGAGTACCGGTACACTTGTCTTTTAAATTAATTGTTAAATAAATTATATTTTAGTAAAAAAATGTGATATTATTTTAAAATTGATAATGACTTAATATATTAAAATATATAATGGATATAATATATATCCAAAAATTGGTTATTTTTTGTAATTCAATTTTTTGGAAAAAATATAAAGAATTTATAAATTGTCAAAAATGTTAATAATATAAAAACAAAATTAAAAAATTGAAAGTTTATATTCTTCAATCTTTATGAAATTTTAGTCTAATAACTTTTAAAGTAATTTTAAATTTTTTTAAGAATAGTAATGAAAATTGAAAACTATATATTTTTAGATATATATATATATATATATATATATATATATATATATATATATATATATATATATATATAACAAGAGTAATTCTGATTGATAATACATAATATTTTTTTAATGAAGTTATACTTCTTAAAGGATTGGATTTAATAAATAATTCATAAAATTGAAGAAAATATATCATTTGTTAGCTATATTAGACAACTGAATAGGCCAATAATATTGGATTAGAACTAAGAGCATTTGTTGATTGAACTCCACTAAGATATGAGACTCTTTGGTTTTTTATGTAGTCACTATTTTGTTGAACATTCATGTTATTGAAATTGCTTGAATAAAAGATTGTAGTAATTATAACCTGCCTTGTAAAATTTCTTGGGGCTATCTAGTTTCACAACTTAGTGGCTCATTCATCAACTTTATTCCTCCTAAACTTGGTCTATTAACATATCTGTCAACAAATTCATTTCAAGTATTAATCGATTTCTTGGACCAACATAACATATCATACCATATACCACCTTTGAAGCATCGACATAGACACGAACAACTGACACACAACACCTATTCATCATGATATTTAGACGAGTGTAAATTATTCTAGCAAAATTAAAATTTGTTTATTCTTTTATGTCATTTCATCCACCAAATATATCTTATTACAGACTAAAAATCTTTTATCATTGTATCACTTAATGATATCTCCTTTTTAAGTTTTCTGCTTAGTAACAAGATAGTTGAACCAGATTGGTTCTCACCTTACATGCACATATAAGTTGTCTGAGAAACTATCTCAATCCCAAATGCAATCACATTTTTTTTATATTTGGCTCTTTAGAGTCACTTTTATTAATTTAATTTTAGATCAAATATATATTTTTTCCAATTCGTAAAAAAACAAACCAATCAAACCAATCCAAATCACATTGATTCGGTTTGAGTTGGTTCAGATATTTTTAAAAAAACCAGTCAAACCAAACCAAACCGCATTTGTTTTTACGTTGCGGTTCGGATAATTTTTCAATCAAAACCGAACCAAACCTCACCGCGAACACTTCTAGCGGATACAATTATATCTGCCTCCATATCCATTAACTAACATATAGTTGAAATATCCATTTAATTTACCCGCAGGTATCCATTAAGCTATACGCCTCGTACCCATCGCAGATATTATCCACGAGCAAAATTATGTGAATTCAATAATAGAGAATTAGTGGCAATGAAATCATATTTGATTAACAATTTCATCAATATCCAGTTTGAGTAATAGTAGATTGTGATTGGTGCAATTAACATCAATATAGATGTTTTTTGTTTTGCTTGAGGGAATGGAAGTCTTTTCTTAACTTCATTTTTCTTTATCTGAAAGATATATAGATTCTTCTTTAATCGTTCAAAATATCTGTCGGTCCGTGTGGTTCTCTCCACCGAGCAAAGTTTTTGTCACACCCAAAATTGAAACACGAAACATTGGGGTGCGATTTGAACCTAGTTACCACCACTCGGATCAACCATTGTTGGTAACGGTACTCAAATCTATTATCTATTAATTTGTATGACAAAATCTTCACAAAAACAATTAAATATATTTCAACTTTTTAGAGAAACAATGAACGTTGAATTGCGTTTCTTTGCAGTAGTTAAAATAATCTGCAATTGTTTTTTAACCTTAAAAAATAATTTTGAAACAAACTTTCGGATTCTAAAAATGGAAACCAGGAATTAAATGTTCAAAAAATTGACAGATAGTGAGATGAGGCAGAGTGTTAGAAATTAGAAACCAGTTACATTGTCATTATTAGGCGTGACTTGTAACACCCAGCTTGATGTTTGATTGTCTAATTTGTCGCTTGCTTGATAGATTTGTGTTATTGCAAAAAAGTAGAATTATATTCTAGTGGCATTTGTTGGCCCGACGGGACATGATACGACACGATACAGATACTGGAATACAGAATTTTTTTGAAAATCAAGATACGATACGGTCGAGATACTTTAATAAAGAATTAAATTAGAATTAGAATATATAAATACATAATATACAAACATAACTAAAAATAGATGTGAGAAAACATAAGCAGAGAAAATACCCAACAACAATAGAGATGAGCAAATGTAGGCAAAGAAATTATGTAGTGTTCTGTACCGTACCTTTAGACCGGTATCCGATCTTAGACACCAAGTCTGATCCGAGGTAGTTGGTAGTTAATGGTCTTGATCGACCGAGCTCCGCTTCCGATCCGGGACAGGTGGTACCTGCGAGGACACTCCGACGCTCAAGTCAGCCAGAGAGCTAATTAGAGGTGAAGAGTAGGAAAGAGTGTGTCCCTTTAATGAAGCATTCAATGCTTATTTATAGAGTTTGATGGTGTTTGACCTGATGAATCAGGACCGTCCGATCTTGCGTTGCAATCTCAACCATCGGTTGATGGATCTGCATTTGGTGTTGGGCCTCATTATTGTGGATTGGGCCAATCCATAACATGTAGTAAACTAAAGATGAACATAGTTGAAGATGGTGCGTCAGAGTATAACCCTTTGCAAACTTGGACGTCATTGTTCGCGAGTTATGCTTTTTCTATTTTAAAATTAGGGTTTAAATTTAGGAAATAATATTTTTAAGGGTTGAAAGTGTCCAAACGCATTCCAGCCACATCCCACGTGTATCCCACGTCATCTGAGCGCATCCTACATCCTTTAGTCGTATTGTGGTGTATCTCAACCATATCCCTCACTTATCTAACATTTTTCAAAAAATATGTAAGTAAATAATGGTGGATACTCACTAAATACGTATCCAGCCATATCAATACGTATCAGTGTCGAATACGTGTCAGATACAGATACTTTATGTATTTTGGAGTATCAGGGCTTCAAAGCCAAACTAGCCTCAGCTAGCCTTGTGTGTTTGTGTGGTAGTACTAGTACTCTTTTGAGCCTAGAGAAATCAGGAAATATTACTTAGAGTTTGTTGTTATGGTGGAACTAAATTATTTTTGTACTGCTATTTTCATATTGACAAGTTTATTTGCCAATCAGTATAGCCAGTTTTTTTAAAGATTGATTCTGACATAGTGACATGTACTATGTGTTATACACGCATGCCATTTTTATCAGATAACCTCATTGTAGTTACTACTGTAAAAAAACAAAAAAAAATTCAAAAAACCTCATTGTAGTTACTGAGTAGCTTTTGTGAGTCAAACTATCATATTTAAGGGGAATTCTTTGATTTTGGACCAGCTATTGGCATCCACTTGAGGCTTCAATGGTTATATAGGCCCAATAAGCCCATCCAAATGTTGCACGAGAATACACATCCAATTGTGCTTGGATGCAAGGCTTTTACTTTCCCCACACCCCCTCCTACTCTTTCACACCCCCTAACTTCTAAAAACCCTAAAATATCCTCAACTTAAAAAAAAAAAAAAAACACAACACCCTCACACCCCTCACTCCTCTCATTTTCCCTTTCACTCTCCCTCACACCCCTCACTCCTCACTCATTCGAACCCTAACTCCCCTCTCCCCCTCTCACTCAACTTCTCACAACTCACTCAATCTCACCCAATCTCCCACTCAATCTTCTCCACAAACACCCTCAAGACCACCTGGGTTTTGTTCGCGTCCTCTCACTCTCTCTAATCGTTCCATTTTCATTCAGGTAACCCTCTCTCCCTTCTGTCCATTTAATTTTTTTTTCTGTGCATCTGCTGTGTTCGCATGACCTCATGCGAACACGTGAAAACGAAGGTGTTCGAATGAGGTCATGCGAACACCGTTCGAATGAGGCCATGCGAACACCCGTTCGAATGGAGTTGTTCGAACACGTGCGAATGCTTCTGTTCGAACAGGTGCGAATGATGCTGTTCGAACAGGTGTGACAGTATTGTTTCTGTACTCTCACGGAGTGTGATGAGAGGTGGACACAGTTCCAGGACCACTTGGTGGCGCGGGGGCCTCCCTGTGTGCCGTACTCCTCAAACACGGTGCCGGGCTACTTTCCATGGTTTTCTAGGGTCTCACATCCCTTTGCCTTCCCTGAAAATTATGTAGAGCTTGTGGATGAGCCGGATGTCAGTGTGGTACGTGTTTTTTATGTTAATTACAGTAATAAGTTTCTTCTACTTATTTAAATCTACTTATTTAAATAATGTTATGTTATTTGTTTGACAGATGCTGCCAGAGCTCCTGGATATGGTGGATGAGATGGATGGGACCATCAATGATAATGTCCCAGAGCCAACCAGGAGCGTCTTTCAGCGCATCAAGAGGTTGCTCAACCCCTTCCGTAGGATTAGGAGGAGGATCGTCAATGTGTATCAGAGGAGGGGGCGCAACACCCAGTAGGGGGGATATTTGTATAATTTAACTGTTTGTCACTTTTGTATAATTTAACTACTTTTGATATTATTAAGTATTTTTGTGATGTCATCTACTTAATTTGGCGCAAATTTATTGCCTTTTTATTACAAACCATAACCATACATGAAATACGAAAGACATGAAATACGAAAGACATAAAACCAACATAAGCAAACAACTAACTAAGAAACTAGTGTTTCGGTCGTCCCTGTTCCAGAAGATAAATGATCTCTTCTGGAGTGCGTATTGTGTCCACGTACAACTCTAAGACTTGTCGCCCCATCGGAAGTGTAGCATGATATTCCATCATGGTCCCAACGTCGTCATCGTTGCGGATCTCCATAACTGTAAAATAGCCAGTCCCGTAATCAAGCCGGTTGTACTTTCGGTAACGTATACGCGCCACGTCTTTACGCCACGCTCCCTCTGGACGAATCTTCCTCTCAGCCTTTTCCTTCAGTTGGGCGAAGGTGATGTCCTTACTCATCCTGCAGAATACATGGTTAGGACAACGAAACACAACACCATGTTCGTCGGTGGTGACAGTCCCATGGTGATGAAGGGCAGTTAGGAATTTGGTGGATGAGTACTGGGTTGAGCACAATTGCCATTCCATTTCAGCTTGGTTGTAGCTGTCAAGAGGGAGAGTAGGTTTTGGTGAGGAAGCAGATTAGGGTTTGGTGAAGAAGGTCTGAGGATGTGAACCCCCTTTTATAATAGGCATGGTGAAATGTCAGCCGTTGATTTCATTTTTAGATCACAAATCTGAGCCGTTTAAATTCTATCCGTTCAGACACATTTTCCAAAGGGATTGACATCCACTCCTTTATCTGACACACATTTGACTGATTGTAAGCCGTTGATCAAAACTGTCGGTGGAATCTGAGACGTCCAATATCTGTCGCTCTGCAACACTGGTTCGAACAGCCTCATGCGCACATATTCGCATGACCACATTCGAACCTGTTCGCATGACCCCATTCGAACAGGTGAAAAACACCCAAGAGGGTGTGTCCCCATATTTAACACACGCGAATGGCCTCGTGCGAACCTGTTCGAAGGCCCGTGTTCGAACAGGTGAAATTTCGTGAAAAAAAAGAGGTTTGGCCTGGCCTTTTGGTCATTTCACACCCTTATGGGGTGTGTTTCGAGTAGGAGGGGGTGTGGGAAAAGCAAAAGCCTGGATGCAACTTGTATAGTCCACTCAGCAGCCCATTCCCCTACCAACAAAAAACAGAATATGAAGCTCCTCGATATAAAGAAATTTTTAGATAAATTGATCCAATAATATTTTCTAATTTATATTAAGTATGCTTTAATGATGTTTGTTGAAAAGCTTATGTATCTATGGCCTTTTTGGACCGGCTTGTTACATCTAGATTATATTAGGGCAGGCTGGCAGCCACCATTTTCAATTTCCTCTCGGCCCCTCAAATGGATTCTACACATGTAATGAACTTGTCTTATATTGAGACCACTTATAGTCGAAATGTGTTTGTTGAAGTCAAAGAAATGATCCTTAACTGGATGAGATTAAAGACTGTGGGTCCTCTTGCCTTTGTCCATGTGTGGAAGATATTAGATTGCACTACTACAGATTTTTTAATGGGCAGCGCTTTTTTTTATCAATGGGCAGCGCTCTAATATTTGCGCTGCTGATTCCACTCTAATAATAGGCAGCGCTTTTAAAAGCGCTGCCCATTTATAGCAATGGGCAGCGCTTTTAGGAAAAAGCGCTGCTCATTGCCTTAGCGCATTTTCAAATGGGCAGCGCTTTTAGGAAAAAGCGCTGCTCATTGCCTTAGCGCATTTTCGAATGGGCAGCGCTTTTTAGGAGAAAGCGCTGCCCATTGTGTAATTTTTATTTTTTATTTTTTTTTCTGTTTTTGTTATTTTCCTTTTTACAATTGCAATTTTCCTGGACATATATACTCATAACTAACTTAGCTATACGTATCCAAAAAGGCAAATCAAACATTATGAGCAAAATCAAAACCAGCTATTTTTCAGAAGTAAACCAGCATATAACTAACTTGTTTTTACATTCTCAATTCCTTCCAATTCTATTTCTCAGCAAATCAAATTATATCCAAATACACCAGAATCAAAACAAGTGCTTAAGTTTCCCAATTCATTCCATTTCTACACTTGAACCAAAACAAACTAGCTAACAAGTTATTATCCAATTCATATGTACCCAAAACTAGCTAAACTTACAATATGAACCAAAACTAGCTAACAAGTGCTTAATTAGTTTCCCAATTCATTCCATTTCTACACTTGAACCAAAACAAACTAGCTAACAAGTTTTTATCCAATTCATATGTACCCAAAACTAGCTAAACTTCAATATGAACCAAAACTAGTTTAGTTGTATGTATCCAAATCAAACGCTAACAACTTACAGTATTACATATTTTATCCAAAATCAAAAAAAAAAACGGGAGACATAACGGCACCACTCTCCTCTAAGCTCAACTAGCTGTTCCTCAGAGTATGTCTTCACCCGACAATCAGGAAAATACTGAAATTATATAAATAAATAAAATTAGAATTGAAATGGTTAAATGGAATTAACTATTATTATATCAAAATCAAAAAGAATTCTAGATACCTGTCGGGGAATAATCGTTTGGTTGTGGGTAATAATTTCCTTCAAAAATTTCATTACATAATACCCACAATCATTGCTATTGGGTTGTTTTGGACACTACAAAACAAAACATTAGTTAAATGTTAAATTTAATTTAATACATTTTTTCACAAAATAATGTAATTAAATATATAAGAACATTGATTAAAAACTTACAACTATCGGTATCCATTTGGTCTTTGATTGTTCCACTCCCCAATATGTTTTCAAACCACTGAACACAATGACATATAACTATATTATTCGAAATACATATATACGTATATAAGTAAAACAAAGAAATATGTAGAGGGATCGAAATACACACACCTATTAAATAACTCGATCAACTCGGGGTAGTTGTTGAAATGACCATGCAATGGATCAATGAAGTACACTGTATCTCTCCCCGGATTTATTGCTAACAGAATCGACTTTTTCTTCCACCCCCGTTTGGCAAGCTCTCCAGCAAAAGGCTTCCCAAATTTAATGTTCAAATCTTTCACTTTTTCAAATAGTTGTTCGCCCGTCAAAGGCATGGAAGCTTTACGGGTTTCGGTGTTCCCATTGAATGCCTTTTTCAACAGTCGATACTGATGAGTAGATGGCAAAAATCTACGATGACCAGGGTAGATATTCTTCTTACCATGTTTCAACCACATCCAATCAGTGTTATCTTCACATATAGGGCATGCACACTGACCTTTGTTACTGTACCCAGATAGATTTCCGTAAGCTGGAAAGTCATTAATTGTGCCAAAAATCATAGCCCTCAGGGTGAAACTTTCTTCTCTGAACCCATCATACACCTCTACTCCAGTCTCCCACATTAACTTCAAGTCTTCAATTAAAGGAGCCAAGTATACATCAATATCATTTCCTGGTTGGTTGGGCCCAGAAATTAACAATGACAACATCATATATTTGCGTTTCATGCAAAGCCATGGAGGTAAGTTATAGATCGCCAAAATCACGGGCCAAGTACTATGGGAGCTACTCTGAATACCGTGCGGGTTAAATCCATCAGCAGACAATGCAAGTCGTAGGTTTCTTGAATCCAACCCAAAATCAGGAAAATCAATATCAATTTTTTTCCACTG
The DNA here is from genome assembly GCA_039519185.1 of Astragalus membranaceus. NCBI lineage: Eukaryota > Viridiplantae > Streptophyta > Magnoliopsida > Fabales > Fabaceae > Astragalus > Astragalus membranaceus. The sequence continues at coordinate 187,902,497 of CM076848.1, forward strand.
CGGAGAATTCGCCGGGTGTCGTAGCATGCCATCTTTAATCCTTTCATCCTCATGCCATGTCAAGTGTTTTGCATCTTCTGAACTACGGTACATGCGCCTAAATCGAGGAATTATGGGAAAATACCACAACACCTTTTCTGGAGTAGATTCTTTCTTTTTATACCGCGATGCGTTACATTTAGGACACAACTTTAACAATGCATGTTCATTCCGAAATAAAATGCAATCATTGGGACAAGCGTGTATCTTCTCATAGTTCAAGCCAATGGACCCTAACATTTGTTTTGCATCATACGTCCGAGAAGGGAGCACATTATCCTTCGGCAACATTTCTTTCAATAGTGCGAGTAATTTCGTAAAGCTCTTATCCGTCCATCCGTGGCAAGTTTTCAAGTTATACAACTTTATCACAGCCAATAATTTTGTGAATTCAGTACAACCCGAATACAACGGTGTCTCGGCATCCGTTATCAACTTCTCAAACATTTGAGGACAATCATTAAGATCGTCTTCAACAGCCTTTGCCATCTCTTCAAATTCGTCCCCATCCAATGTAGGTCTTTCAGTGTCAACCGGCGCACATCTCTCGGTATTATTACCCATATTTGAAGATTCACCTCTTTCCTCACCATGCATTGTCCAACAAGTATAACTTTGATCAATTCCGTAACCCTTTAAATGTCCTACCAACTCCTCAGCATTAACCGATTTTACATAACAACAACTTAAACAAGGACATTTAATATCACTAGAAGTCCCTAAACGTTTAACAGCACAGTTCACAAAATAATCCACTCCAGCGACATATTCCTTGGACAGACGATTGGCAGACATCCACTTTCTATCCATAATTTCCCAATATTTATAATAAAATCCTGATAAGAGAACTTAAACCTATTACAGGTGAAAATCACACAACGTACAATTTTTTTGAAGCTAAGACATTCAACTATTTTCAGCTAAAAAAGTCAAAGACTTTAATGTCTTCCATAATGTCATTCTTCATATAATAAATATAAGAAAACAACAAAAGTACCTGAACACGTGGAAGCAACAATGAACTCGAATGAACTAGAACGAACACTCGAACCAGAACACGAACTCGAACAATGAACACGAAGCTCTGGCAAACCAAACTCGCAAAACCTAAAAAACAATTCGCATTAAATTCGCATTAAACAACAAATCATCAACATCAATCCTAAATTTTTCAAATTTATAAATACAACACAAAAATCCTTAACCTAGAGCAACATTAAATTAACAAGCATTTCATTTGGACATTTCAACAAATACTACACCTACATTTCCCCTTAAGTTTAGAAATACTACACCTACACCTACTTTCAAAGAACCAATCAACAAGCAACAACATTGAATCGTCTAACCTAAGGTTCCAATGCCATTAAAATAACTAGAACATAATACAATGATATTACCTTTGGTGAAAGTGCAACATTAAATTAACAAGCATTTCATTTGGACATTTCAACAAATAGTACATCTACATTTTGCCATAAGTTTAGAAACACTACACAAACACATATTTTCAAAGAAACAATCAACAAGCTAGAATCAACATTGAATCATCTAACCTAAGGTTCTAATGCCATTAAAATAACTAGACCAAAATGCAATGATATTACCTTTGGTGAAAGTGGAACGAAAATGCAAGCTTCACCAAAACGTCGTACGGACCGAACAAAACCAACCCAACGAAAATGGAAACACGTCGTACGGACCGAACAAAACAATGGTGAGAATGAGAGGCGTAGTGGGCAACGAAAATGAGAGGGGGAAGAAAATGTGAGTAAACGAAAATGAGAGTGAGAGTGAACGAAAATGAGTGTGAGTGTGAGAAGGATAGTTGATGGACAGTGAGAGTGAGTGAGGTGAGAACGTGATAGAGTCTGTGAGTGAGAGGGACGCGTAGTAACAAAAATAAAATTAAAGGAATGGGCAGCGCTTTACCCTAAAAGCGCTGCTCATTAGGAAGCGCTTTATATCAATGGGCAGCGCTCTCCCATAAAAGCGCTGCTTATCAGTCAGCGAATTTTACTAATGGGCAGCGCTCAGCCCCAAGCGCTGCTTATTACTCAGCGCCTTTGATCAATGGGCAGCGCTTCCCCCTAAAAGCGCTGCTTATCACTTAGCGAATTTCACTAATGGGCAGCGCTCACCCCCAAGCGCTGCTTATCACTAAGCGCATTTCTTCAATAGGCAGCGCTCCCCCTCAAAAGCGCTGCTTATCACTATCAATGAGCAGCGCTCCCCCCAAAGCGCTGCTTAAGTGTGCGACTAATTTTACGGATTATGGCGTAGTGTTGGTTGTTAGGGTTCATTTGTTGGCTTGGTAATGCCCTTCTATTTTCTAATGTAATGATCTTGTCTTCTGTCTTTTTTTTTATAAGCAAAGAATTATATTAAAGGGGAGAGAGCGGGCACCCCAACTGATACAAATACAAGGGGCCTCATTAAAACCTCCCTGAGCCAAAATCCCATAGGAAAAACACCCAACGAGGAAAAAGAGTACCCCAGAAAAAATGAGACAAAAAGACAATTATACCGAGTTCATATAATCAAAAGGATTACTCCACCAATCAGAGATCTTAAGATTGAAGTTACAACATTCTTGTGTCAATTTGTGGAAGGGGGGAATACCCCATCACAAGCTTTTGTTTTTACTCATCTTTTAAAGTTCTAATGAAAACTGTTTCCCATAAATAAACACCGAATAGGCCAATAATATTGGATTAGTAATTGGGCTTTACCTATTTGCTCACCTTACATACACATATAAGTTGTGTGAAAATACCCCAATCCCAAATGCAATTGTATATTGTGTATTAATAATTATAAACATGTATTCTCAAAAATAACTATAACTATGAATTAATCTCAGTTGTTTGATGAATCATGCAAGCTTCATAACTTTAGATAGAGGCAATTGCACCATCACATACAAGATAAACTTTGATTGAAAGTTCGACAACAAAATCAAAAAGAAAAATCCTAAAAATAATTATTCCTTAGGCAGTAACAGTTTTCTAACTCCATAACTTATCACTTTAATAAAAAGCCCGTGTTTTTTCCCAACCCCCCTCTTACTCATCATACACCCTCAAACCCTATGAAATGACCAAAATATCATTAATGAATAAAAAACTTCCAAGCGCGTCCCTATTTTTTTTCTGGAATTTAATGGGTATGGTACTGTAGCACCGACCCGTACGGTACTACAACACTGTACCTGTTAAAATCACAATTTTTGCCAAACACCCCCCATTTGCAGGATTTTTAACGGGTACCTGTTAAAATCACATTTTTAACAAGTGCGGTGCATCACTACCGTACCTAGAATCCATAGAAACAAAAACAAAAAAGAATGTTACATGACTGAGGCATGATCACAGATGGGAGGCCCAATAGGCCCAATCCGAGGCAAACCAAATAGAGTAAAAAGAGGTCCAATTTCAACCATAAATGGGCTTTGTTTAGGCGGGCTCGGGTTGTTCGGTTGGGAGTGGGCCTTACTGGGCCAATTTATTTTTCTAGCCTTTTTATGCTTTTTTTTCTTGACCAAAAAAAAACCTTGTCTATTTTTGTAATTTCCATACATTTTCAAGCCAAAAAACATTTTGTGGGTTAAGTTTAAGGTCTATCATGGGCCAAATTTCTAGGCCCAAAAATATCAAACTTAAATAAGTTCGAAGTTTTTTTGGGTTACATAGCTTCTTTTTTGGTTACAAAATAACTTTGAAGTTGATTTCAAACCTATGATGTCAAACTTAAATATCAAACTTGAATTTTTGGCCCAAATCAGTTATATCTTAGTAAAATATCAAACTCTTAACCTAATTTCCGAGCCAAGTCCATTATATAAAATCACTCAATGATTAGTTCAAATCTCATCACAAAACTTAAAATCATCCATAATAACATACAAGTCTATAATATAATTAAAAAAGTCTAAAATAAGTCCATAATCTCTAATAGAAGCCTATAAACTTAAGTGAAACAAAGATAATGTTTTTTTATTATAGTGTTATTGGTGCGTAATATCCACTTAATTAGTCGGTGACTAATCTATGCCGAGAAACAAATATAGTCTAATTCATAGCTCAACTATCCCTCTTATCCTAAAACTTTTTTTTTCCAACTGAAAAAACAAAAAATGCTTGACCCCATTACACTTTGCAAGGCTTCAAAGGAGAACCACACAAACAATCATTTCCAACAAAAGCACTTGCAGCAAACTTAGTCTTAGGAATCTCACCACAAAGATGATTATAACTAACATTCAACTTCTGAAGTCCGACAACACTTTTAGGAACCTTTCCAAACAAACCATTATGTGACAAATCCAACTCCTTAAGCTTATTTCCAATCTTCAAACGTTCAAAATCAAATTTCAAAACATTCCCTGAAGCCCAAAATCCAACCAAATATTCTGTACTATTCACCAACCCAATTGCACTTCCAGAAATCTCATTCCCAGAAAGATCAATATAATCATAGAAATAAGTCTCTGAAGGTTTCCAATCATCAAGTTTGATCTTTATTCCACAGTGTGCTAGCTTAAGAGAGTAAATAATTGGAGATGAAGTGACCCATTTTGGAATTTCACCTAAATGAAACAAATTTCGTGACAAATCAAGTGATTCGATGCCTTTAATGTTTAATAAAGGAAATGGGTCGGTGAGTAAGTTGTCGGAGAGGTCGAGGTTGAAGATTTTTGTTAAGTTTGCAAAACTCTTTGGTACGGTTCCAGAAAACTTGTTTTTTGAAAGATCAAGTGTGTCTAGAGCTTTGAATTTTCCTAGAAAATCTGGGATTTTCCCGGAAAGTAAATTGTGTCCAAGTTGAAGGAATCTTAGATTTCGAGACAGTGAAGAAATTGAAGGTGGAATGTTACCGGAAAATTTGTTGTTGGAAAGTTCGAGGATTATAAGGTTTTTGAAGTTTGAGAATATATCGGGTATTTTGCCACTGAGTTGGTTACCTTGTAGACTCAGAAAAGTGAGATTTGTGAGCTTTTTAATGGATTCAGGAAACGTTCCAGTGAGAAAATTGTCACCGAGTTTTAACTGAGTTAACTGAGTCAACTTAGATATTGAACTCGGAATCGGTCCGGTAAACCGGTTACCGGATAGACTTAGAGCTCCCAATTGGGTCAAGTTACCTATATTTTCGAGTATTTGACCCGAAAGTTGATTGTTTTCAATGTAAATGAATTGAAGTTTTGGTAGCTTGAAAAGAGAATCCGGGAATGGACCAGAAATGTTTCTTAGGTTTTGAAGGTAGAGTCCATCTAGGTGTTGGAGTTTCGAGATGGTAGGTGAGATGGTACCCACTAAGAAGCTTTTCGGGTTATCAGGTTGCCCAGATAATGAGAGACTCGTGACCCGTTTATCGTCAAATAGACAATTTACTCCTTCCCAAGTACAACAATCTGTACCTGGTATCCATGACTTGAGCATGGATGACGGGTCAGATTTGATGCCAGATTTGAAACCTAATAAACCCGCTTCATCGTCTACGTGGCATTTAGCAGCATTGGCACTATGTGGTAATAGTAGTAGTAGGGTTGAGAGAGTTGCTAAGATGAGGAAGAGCAAGAAGTTCATGTTTTTCCTTTTCTTACAAGGAATTTGAGAATGCTGCAATGAATGAGAGATAAGGTTGGTTTTTTCTTTTTAAAGAGGATGATGATGAAGCCAACAAGTTTGACTAGAAATAAATGGGGTCAAGGTGGTGCACTTGAAAGGTCAATATAAGTTGCTGATCACTTCAATTTGCATGTGCAAGGTGGTATTACCATTACCGGTGTACTCCCACTTTGCGCACATCCCTTGTATCCCTCCCTTGCAAGAATTAATCTAACATGTTTCCTTTGTGATACTTGAATGGTTGCCGCCTAGTCCATTGAGCAACAATATTAAATTAGATATATTTTCAATGATTTTTTATTGTTTTAAATAAAAAGTTTATTGGGTTTGGGTGGTGTAAGTGGTTAATGAACTCCATCTAAAGAGGCAGACTCAGCCAGTACTCGGGTTCTATCGATCCTCAGCAATTGAATAAATCGGAGCCAAACTTTACTTACCTCCCGGTCGAACTCCGGATTATTCAGGACTCATTTCTCCTGAACACCGGAGCGGGGTCAAAGACCTCTGGACAAAAAAAAAAATATAGATATCAATGGATAGTTGTACTACATGGGGTGGGGATGAATAATGAGGTACATGTATCGGCTAAATTACTTAAGTGAAAGTATTTGACATGTTATGCTTAAAAGTAAGGACTTTACAAAAGGGAAAGTATTTGACACGGTGCTTGGATTCTCTCCTTCCACACCCCCTACATCTCCCTCCTTCCTCTCCATCTCTCTCTTAGTTTCTCACTCTCTCATCCAAATCCATTTGACACGCTATGCTTAAAAGCGAGTCCTCTCTTCGTGAGCATTCCCCTCTTGATCTAACCGTCCAAAATTTGAGTATAAGGCCACAAACTTTATGTTGTGGACAAGTTATACGGAGAGAAAATGAGAGGGCTCTTTCCCAAATCGAGTCAAGATCAAGGAAATGGTCCTACAGGGAAAGTCTTGCTTTAGTGCTCATAAGATGGAGTCCTAAGATGCGGCCTCTCCTAGAGACAATCTCTCGATCACCCTGTGAAACCACAAGATAATGATTGTATTGGAACGATAGAATTGGAACTCATTGGCGCGTACAGTTGCAATGGTTAGAATGTATGCATTGGGAGATTTGATGTTATAAGTAAGTAGCTTATTTAGTAAGAAGCAACTCCTGTGTTTCATTTTTGAGAAGTAAATATTGAAAAAGTTTATGTAACGCCCTAATCTTTAGACGTCATAAAGATTAGAATATTAACCATTTATACAAATCAGAGTTATAAACCTACTTGAGTTTTTGGACGTAACCTAAAATTGACGGGACGTAACCTAAAATTAGAATATTAACCATTTCCGTGTTTTGGGCATAAGTTGCACTTTTTAAAAAGCACTGCCCATCGCTTTAGTCAATAAAATTCCTCTAACTCACTCTCAAAATGAAGAGTTGCGAACCGGAAACCCTTTACTTCTTCTTTTTTTCACTTCACTTCATCTTCTTCTTTTCTTGCTCACTGCTTTTGCTAGGGTTTTTTTATTTCTTGATAAATCTTACAGATTCAAGGTATATGAAGCCTCCAATGGCGATTAAAAGCACAGATACAAATGTAATTACTTTGTGATTTTGCATCTGTTTTACAATTCCTCTTTGTAAAAACTCTAATTTCTCTCAGGGTTTGTTTCACATGTGACTGTTGCGTATGAATAAGATGGTGAATGATTTCAAGATACTGAGACAACACTCTCACAGGTTGTATTCCTCCATTTCTTTCTATTAGATCTGTTTTTCTTCTCTTTCTTTCTAATGAACAAACCCTAACTTGTTTGTTTTTCTTTTGCAAGGTAACCACACTCAAAATTAGAATAAGAAAGAACTTGAAAGAGGAACAATAGACTTGAAGAAGGAAATTGTTATCTGAAAAGTGTAAACAAAATTAGGTGAACAATAAACAATAAAGAAAAACAGAAAAAACTTGAAAGAGGAACAATAAACAAAAACAGAAAAAAGAAAAATAAACAAAATAAAAAAAAATAAAAAAAAATATACAATGGGCAGCGCTTTTGGCTGTAAGCGCTGCCTATAAGTGAAAGTGCTGGGGCGATGGGAAGCGCTGTCTATAGGAGAACGCGTGGGGCGATGGGCAGCGCTTTTTAGGAAGCGCTGCCCATTGTGGGGGTGAAATCAGCAGCGCCAAGTTTAGCAGCGCTCAAAAGCGCTGCCCATGGATAAAAAAAAGCGCTGCCCATCCCCAAATCTGTTGTAGTGTAGCTTGATTAAAATCAAGGATCCTAAAGGGGTACAACATAAATATGGCTAGGGAAAAACTAAGCAAACTATACATAAGTTTGATCCTTAAAGATCCTTCTATACTCGTAGCCCGGAACAGCCACTACAAAAAAACAGGTCATTTGCGAGGGACATTAGCGAGGGAATACTGTTCTCTCGCTAAAACTGACATTAGCGACGAAATTTGCGAGGGAATAAGGGCCCTCGTTTGTTTTGATCATTAGCGACGGAATTGTGGGCATTAGTGATGGACTGGTCCGTCGCTAACTGTTGGGAGGGAATCTGAAATTAAAACAGCACGAAAACCGAAGGGATTAGCGACGGAAATAAGGGTCTCTCGCTAACTATTTTGACTGTTCCAGTCTTGGTTAGCGTGAAGGGATTAGCGACGGAATGGTCCCTCGCAAATTCCGTCGCTAACCCCACTTAAATTGTATCAGATCCCTAATTTATCTCTCACTGTTTATTCTTCACTTCACTCCCTCACTCTTCTCTCTCACGAACCCCAACTCTCTTCTCTCATTTCCACACCACCACACCACACCACCACAACCAACTGTCGCCCTCTCTCCTCTCTCTCCTACGCGAACGTCGCCCTCTCTCCTATCTCTCTCCTACGCGAGCGTCGCCCTCTCAACCTCTCTCTCTCACCGGAGCTCTCCCTTTTCACCACCACCGGAGCTCGCCCTCTTCACCACCACCAGAGTTCTCCCTCTTCACCACCGGAGCTCTACCTTTGGAGGTTTTGATTTTTACTTTTTATGATGTTGTTTTGATTTTTATTTTTTATGATATTATTTTGTTAGGATTTGTAAAATTAGTTTTGTGATATTGTTGTTTGGTACTTTTAGTGAATTTAGTTTTGTGATATTGTTGTTTTGAAAGAAGAAAATAGGATTAGGTTTTGTGATATTGTTGATTGTGGTTTGGGTAGGGTTTTAGGTTTGGGTAGGGTTTTAGAAGAACAAAATGGGATTAGGATTTGTAGAAATTGTGTAGGATAAAAATTTGAAGTTGAAATTGAAATTGTTTGTTGAAATTGAAGTTGTTTTATTGGAAGTGAAATTAATAGTGAATTGATTTATGTTTTTTGCTTGAAATTGAAATGGTTTTATTGAAATGTGTTATTGAAAAGTGTATCATTTTAGAGTTGTTAATTGAAAAGTGTTTAATTGTTGTTTTGATGAACCCTAGGTTAAATGACTGTGTGTTGTTGATGGAAAGGGTGAGGTGATGTCGTCCCTCACCCCCATATTTTGCTCGAAATCATCTCCATTGAGATAATTGCGAGACGATACTAACAATTTTAAGGTTGGGAGTTAGAAATAACTTCATTCACTACTTATATGGAAAAGGGTTTTGTCTGATCTGTCCTTAACCCCCATATTCAGCTAGAAATCATCTCCACTGAAATCATATCGATGCCACTAACTTGATAGATTATATCCGAGAAGAGCGGGTTTGAAGGAATCTTTTGTAATTGGGAAGAAGACTATGACCGATGAACCTCCTAAGAGGAGGCGTAATCGTGAGGTGGTACTTAATATTGGGAATATGAGGGGTCATACGTTTGTGGGCCCACCAGCTACCGCTCCGATTGCCCCACAACCTCCGCCTCCATCTGGCCCCGGATGGTATCATTTACCATCACGTGGGCATTATATGGGCCCACCAAATGAGTATGCAGCAGGGCATATGGGAACACCAGCTGGGTATATGGGCACACCAGCTGGGCATATGTTATTGATTCGAATTTAAGTGTTGTTGATTCGAATTTTATGTTATTGGAGAATTTTATTCTCAGAATTTTTATTTTAAACTGTTTTATGTATTTTAGATTTTATTATTTATTATTAAACTAAACAGGTATAAAAGCAGGTTTATCAAAAAAAATTCAATCAGTTGGACATTAGCGAGGGAATTAGCGAGGGAAATTGGACGTGTGGCTGTCAGAATTTAACCACGTGGCTGTCTTTAGTAGCTAGGGAATTTTAATCCCTTAGCTGGGGAAAATTCCCTCGCTAATTAGCGAGGGATTCAAATTCTCTCGCTAATCCCATTAGCGAGGAGGGAATTAGCGAGGGAACCATTCCGTCGCTAATTCCCTCGCAAATGACCATTAGCGACGGATTTAGGTCTTTTTGCGAGGGAAATTTCCCTCGCCAATGACCAATTTTTTGTAGTGAACAGCTACAACTTCTCGGTTTGCTTTCCCTGCACATCTGTAAACACCACATAAATAAACAGTGAGATAATAATCTCAGTGAGCTCTTTCGGGACCCCTCACAACTCAACTCTCGGTGTTTTATGTATCTTTTAGTTGTAGCCCAGTCTAGCAGCTACGATGTTCTCGTGTAACCCAGTCTAGCAGTTACACATTTATCTTGTCTTAGCACAACACCGGACAACCACTGCACGGTTCCCCGATGAACCCACCCGCTAATATCTGATTAACGAGTTGTTTGTTAAACCTAGGTTTTGGGCTCATGACTTTCCTCCCCTAGTATGCTATAACTCGGGATCGTCGTCCCCATGGTATTTTATGTTTAACTCGGACACTAAGTCCATTACTCGACACAAAGTCATGTTCTCACTCGATAACAAACTATATGATTTTTAAGCCAACAACCATACAACTTGGGTTCTCAATAATCATCTCAAACATATGCAAATCCATAGTATTACAATTCAATTACCATTAGGGAGTGCCGAGGAAGGAATTAGGATAGGTTTGGAACCAAGAGGAATGCCATTTGAAGGTTCAAAAACAGCGAGACAGAAGGTTTGGCACGGTCCGGGCTCTAGGGTGCACGAACCGGGCTTGTTTTGAAGCAAAATTAATGTTGGCAACAAAATTGGGCGCCTGGTCCAGGCCTAGAGGGGCACGAACCGGGCTCCCTTGACAGCTTTGCAAAAATTCTGTTTTTCGTGAAAGTTGGCATTTCTTTCGGTTCCGAAACTTATCGTACTCGATTCCAATCTCAACAACAGTTCAATAAAACACTTAGGCATACTTAACAACCAACTTAGGCAATCAAACATATCATCAATCATCAAGTAGCATCTCATACCAAATATATCAACAACACAACATAAATTTATCACTTCGACAGTTTTTAACGAAATCATTTTACATGAACTTCACACATACACAAAATCAACCAAATACACAAATGAAACATACAACAGAGTAAGAACTCACCTTAAGTCCTGATCACAACTTCAATCAAACGAGAAATTTCAATTCGAAGCACCAAGAGACCTCTAATACCCCAAAACTTGAACTCCATGGCACCAACCAAGTTTGGATTTGCTCCAATGCAACCCCAGCTCCTAAACCCTCATCTTGATGACTTTAAACCACAATGTAGCTATCGTTTGAACCTAAGCAAGCTTCTAATTTGACATGCAACAAAGGAACTTCACCATTGAAGCTCTAAAGCTCACATGCAAACTCAAAAATGAGAGGAAGAACACGAGTGGGGAATTCAAATTTGAGTTCTTAACATTGCTTCTAACTTTAATGTGGAATTGTTGAGGAGAAGAATGATTGTGGGTATGGAACTTGAACTGAAGTTTGAGGCTAGAAGGAGTTTCCATTTTTGCTTCTCCCTTTCTCTCCCTTCTTCTCTTCGCCACTCCGTTCTCTCTAAACTCTCTCTTCTTTCTTTTAAAACTAAAACGGGAGTGAGAGTGTTTTTAAAATGTTTTTCAGCTGGAAGTGTTTAAATATGAGTGGGAATTTGGAAAGGAAATACCTATTTTGCCCTTACCCCTTTAATCCCACACTTAAAACTAAATTAAATTAACCAAACACCTACTCAAGGCATCCAAATATTCCACTTATTCAATTAAATCACACAATTATCAACCAAAAGCACAACGATAATTCAATCACTTCACAACAAGGTACTTGAAATTATTTAATAGCTAGGTAATTAAAAATAATTACTTCGGGGGATGTTACGGTTTAATTTGTCATTGGTACACATCCTAGTGGTAATCCATACTTAATTGCTGTAAGAGATTGTGAATCAATTCAAACCTACAATGCAACACTACTCTATCCTTTTATTAGATAAAAAAAAGTAAAAAAAGGTTTAATTTTCTAAAAAAAAAGCAATTATGTTTATTTAATAAACAAAACTATGGAGTACAATGATTAGAACTATCACAAGAAAAGGTTTGGCAGAAAATTACAAATGTTATGAAGTCTTTTAGTTTCAAATCAGTGATGCATATGTACGAATAGTTATATGGATATCAGTGGATAGTTGTACTACCTGCTAGTTAACGGGGTGGGGATGAATAATGAGGTACATGTATGCGCTAGATTACTTAAGTGAAAGTATTTGACATGCTATGCTTAAAAGAGAGTCGTCTCTTTGTGAGCATTCCCCCCTCTTGATATAACCGTCCAAAATTTTAGTATCAGGCCTCAAGGTTTATTTTGTGGACAAGTTATACAAACAGAAAGTGCAAATACATTTGAGAGGGATCTTTCCCAAATCGAGTCAAGATCAAGGAAATGGTCCTACAAGGAAAGTCTTGTTTTAGTGTTCACAAGATGGAGTCATGAGGTGTGGCCTATCCTAGGGACTATCTCTCGACCACTTGTGAAACTACAAGATAATGATTGTATAGGAATGATAGTTGTCCGGACTGGGCCGATAGCCCAATCCACCAAATTGGCCATGACCAGCCCACTTTAGCGAGTCTCCACCCGCGAATGTACAGGAACCGCTTTCAACGGCTGAGATCGAGCAGACTAATCCTACGGCTAGGAGGCTCCGCCTGACACTATAAATAGGGGTCAACCCCCACTGAAAGGTACTTTTGAGACTCATAATCTCACTTCCTGCTTTGACTTATTCCCCTTGACTTGGGCGTTAGAATGTCTTTGCAGGTACAACCCGCTCTAAGCTCTGCTTCCGACCTCACTATTGGAGCATATGCCACCTTGTACCGGATCGACCCGCCCCAAGGTATTCAAGGTACGGATCAATAGTAATTGGAACTCACTGGCACGAACAGTTGCAATGGTTACAATGTATGCATTTGGATATTTGATGTTATAAGTGAGTGGCTTATTTAGTCAGAAGCAATGTGTTTCTTTTTTGTCTAGGAGTTTGTAGTAATCTTGTATGATGCCCCAATACTAGATTGCTTTGGTATGCTCTTCATGTATTAGTTTCTGGCTTTAGCTAGTTATGAATGAATTCTTGACTGTTGATTAAAAAGAATTTTTAGACCAATGACCAAACCATGGTGACAAGGTCTGAACAAATCTAACGACTTAATATCTATTTGACCAAAAATAAGAGGCCATTTTATCAATATAAATTATAACTTAAATATAATATAAAAAAGTAATTTTGGGGGAAGCCTATTTATAGATTACAAAATTTGGGGAAGCCCTAAGGCCTATGTAGTCGAAATTCTGGGGAAATCCTTGACCCTTTGATTATGATTCTTCCCTTTTTTTTGAATATTATGATTCTTCCTTTCTTTCCACACCAACATCCACACACAATTCTCACCCTATTGCACCATCTACTCCTGTTATCAAATCCAGTGGCAGATCAAATTCAATTTCAGAAGATTGTAAGAAAATGAAAGTGGGGTTTCCGTCCATTTAGGGGTGACAGAAAATGAAGCCTTTGACAGGTTTGGCACTTTATTTCCGTACCAGTTCCGTAATAAAATGTTGTACCTGTTAAAATTGTACAAAAGCCTTTTGGGGGTGTCTGCTTGGTTCAGAATTAAACTTCTGAACCAGTTCAGAAGTTTAGATCCGAACATTCGTAATCCAAAAAAAAAGGGACACGCGTGTTTCATTAATGACATTTTCGTCTTTTTGCATAGTTTGAAGATATCCAATGAGTAAAGGGGGTTGTAGGAACTATGAGCATTTTGTTCATTAAGAGCATTTTTGTCTTTTCATAGAGTTTGGGGGTGTTTAGTGAGTAACGGAGAGTGTTTAATAAAAAAGGCCCATTGCAAATACTACCACGACCCGAAACATACTTCCTGCCCAAGTGGAATGCTGTGAGAGAGAAAAAGCTAAACCCGTCTCATTTTGTGTATTAAATTAAAATAGATTAAAAAAAATGAAAAATCGTGTTTGTCAAGAAAAAAGGAAACATAAGGGCTTAAACCCCAAAACCCTCTTTGAAAGAGGGCGGGCGCAGCAGAGTTTTCAATAGCTAAACAAATTCGAGAGTGTTCAAAGGAAATTCAATAGCACACCATCAACTCACATAGCAAAGAACTCATACCAAGTTCATTGTCAATTACAAATCGCAGGTGAGTAAAAATCATGTTTTGCTTCATTCTTCATTCTTCATTGTTCTTCTCAAAACTCGTTTTTTTTTTACTTTTTCATTTTAGGGTTTCAAGCTTTAACTTTGTGTTTCTTTTAGTTAGGTTAAAAATAAAGAATCTCGATTTGTAGCTGTTGGTTATTATTTTGTGGGTCTGAAAGACTGTTTCTTGTATCAGATGGATCCCTTTGCAGCAGCTGAACAGCAAATTGCTGCACAGAATTTGAGGCAGAAACTTGATGATGTGAATGTAGCTGCTCAAAGACACCTTGCTCCTATTCAAGACCATGTCAATTTTACTCTCCAGGTTCTTTTTTATCTCTACTCTCTTTCTATCATAAGTACTTGAATTGAATGGTTGTTTTTACTTTCAATTCCAGAATTTTATCTTCCCTTGGAATATTTATTGGATGGTTTTATTTATCGCTTGATGATCAAAACTATATGGGAATTGGTTGCTATGAAGCACAGACACGACACAGATACGTAGACACCGATAATAATTTGAGAAAATAGAAGAAATTGAAGTGCCACTGTCGGTATTGGTGTCTTCCATGTGTAGTGTCGGACACCGGACATGTCTTCAATTTGAAGTGTCGGTGCTTCATAGATTGGTCGGTACCTAAAAAATTGTATTCGCTGATTTTTTGTTTCTTACTTTATGGTTTTAATTCAACTTATTGTGCTAATGATATTCTTTTGTGTCTATAAGCCATGAAAGCAAACTAGTAGATGGAATGGCTTTTATATTTCTTGGTGTTAAAGATTTTGTCTTTCCATGTTTTCTTACACCAAATGATTTAAGTCTAGATAATGCTCTTGGATATAATGGTGGTAGTATGTTGTAATTCTTTTTCTCGAAAAATATAATTTCCATTCCATATAGTTGATTGTTTGACTGGATATTTGCAGAAAGCCTATTTTAAATGTGCATATGAGTGCTTTGATAGGAGGAGAAGGCAGGAAGAGATAAGCAATTGTGTCGAAAATTGTAGTATTCCTCTTTCTAATGCGCAACAGACATTTGATGGTGAGATGGCAAAGTTCCAGGTAAGCTCCCTCTTAATTCTGTGATCATATTTTGACTCTCTCCCCACAACGCACATTTTATGGTCTGATATTACTTATTTGTTAGATGGGCATAATATAGTTTTCTAATTTATTCTTCTCTCTACTAGTACTAGTTTAGTACTTTAGTTACCAACATAGTTACAACTATCCTATTTGTTGTCATTGTTACTTGTTAGTCATTTGTCTGTTTATTGAATCAACTATCTGATTCACTACAACAACAACAACAAAATATGGACTAATAGAGTGTTTCGATCTGCGGTTGTTGTTGTCTAAACTCATAGCACAAACAAAGCTACTACTTACAGCTTTCTATATAACTCCCGTCTAGTGGTGGCCTTTGAACATGGAAACAAACACGGGCTAAGCTCTTTTCCACTAGGTGGAGTTAGTTGCATGGATCATTTGACGGCATCATAAGATCCTATCATGTATTATGTCCAAATATAGACCATTTCCCTTTAAATGGCTTGGCTCTTCATTTTTCTTATAGAAATATATACAACCATAGCTCTGGAAAAGATAGTGAAGACAGACATTATTTAGGATACATACAACCATGGCTCCAAAAAAGAAAGTGAAGTCAGACATTACTTGGGATTATTGTATGTCCCTTGGGAGTTTACATTTTAAATGCTACTATTGCCCCAAGAAAATGTATGGAGGAGCATTTAGGATGGAACATCATCTTGGTGAAACACACGAAGAAGTTGCTCCTTGTGAAAAACTATTAGTAATTTAAGCATTTTTTTCTTGCATCTTCAATGAAACTACTAGTATCAATAGATGTCATGGAAACAGTCCTTTTAAGATTATTAACAAGAAAATTAAGGGAATTACTTATTCAATTAGTCCATCCATTGGCATATGTACAAGTACAACTATTTTTCTTTTCCTCATTCAAGCTTTTTTTATCCAAATTAGCATGGATAAGATCAATTTCTTTCTTCCACTATGAGACCATAACTTCATGATAAGTTGGTGGTTTTAACTTCAAGTCTCTACATATTAATAAAGAATTGAGTATGTGCATCTATAAAGACAGGAGCCAGTTTGTTGTTTGATAGACTTCATATTACCAATATAGGAGCCGGTTTCCCCCTTTCCCTGTATGTGAATTGTGCTCTTTATCATCACAGACCTGAAGTATCATCAACCTTGTTCACATAATCGACCAATAAATTTCTTCTTTTTACACTTGTTCACATAGAGAAACTTCTTTGTGTGTTTTGAGTTTTGACAAAGATGATATTTCATCCTAAATGTTAAGTGGGGGTTGCCATTCCATATTTATGCCAAAATTGGGTGCTGTTGTGCATTTTTAATATTCAATTCTGTTCGTTTGGTTTTTTGCAATTATCTCTTTTTTTAGTTTTCTTGTGGTAGATATCTCATATCTCATATCTCATCCCCTCCTCTCTGTAATTTCTTCTTTCTCGTTATAATTCCCTTTTTTGTCAAAAATATTGAAGTTTCAGTAACTTTGAAAATGTTGAAATATAATCTGTTTTGTTGTTGAAAATGGAGAAAGATAATTTATTATGCATGTGTATGTAATATCACTAGCTGATTTTTTTCATCAATAGTTGCTTAGGCAATTTGCTCTGCTAACTTTCTAATCAATTATCCAAATTATTTGTACGTTCTGTAATTTTCTAATTTCAGATTCTGTCATCTACAGAAGCATTTTGTCAATTAATTCCTTCCTCTTTGGTCTAAATGTGTTTTGAACATGCATTGTGCAGGAGAAGTTGAATAGATCTCTGATGGTATGTCAAGATAAGTTTGAGTCAGCTAAGCTACAGCAGAAAACTGGGGCTACCAATGATATGATGTCCTGTGCTGACCAAGCAATTCAAGAAAGCATTAGCTTGTTGCCTCTTTTTACCAACAAGTTGAAAGCTTCCTTGGGCGTTAGAGACAACGATTCTTCGTAGAGAAATTCGCTTTTCCCAGCATTTATCTTATTTTGTGAAAGAAAATTGGTGCAAGACATTAACTCTTTCTGGATCACAGAATTTAACATACTTTCATTCCTATAATTTGAATGCCGATGCATCTTGATTCATCAATAAATTTGACATTCTAAATTGTTGTGAATAATTTACATGTAATATTAGTTGTTGGTTTATTTATCAATGAATGAGATTATTTACTTTTACCTTCAAAGGGAATTCCTCAATATAGAGGAGCTAAATCTGAATCATTTAAGGAGAAAACTTAGGCGTGGTTCGGTAAGTGTGGTTCGGTAAGTGTGGTTCCATAACTTCAATTGCTTAGGTGTGGTGAATTATGCTTATTTATTATTTTTTAGTTATTTTTTTAAAAACTAATTCATGTGTCATACTGTGATTGGAAAATAACACGAATCGTACGTAAGTTTTCTCCATCTTGGAATTCAGCAAGGGATTTTTTTTTGCACAAGAGGTTCTTTCAAGTGTCTTGCTAGTAATTTTTGCACCAGCTCACCCTTTGATTTGTCAATCTCAATAGAATGATTTGAAGATGGAGATGTACTTCAAAATAAATAAAATCATTATTCTATTTTTTAGCTTGCTAACCATGATCTAAAAGATTTCAATGTTCATAGAATGGAAGTTTGTTTAATAAGCATTCGCCCTCTGCTCTTCGTCCTCGTCCTTCTTTGGTTTCGGTTTTAATATGCTTTGGTTGTTTAGGGTTGGATTTGTTTTGCGCACATGGATTTTTTGGTGTATTTTTGATTTGCTAGATTTGTGAATTTTTTTTTATAAGAAAATGTTAGTGGTTAGTAATTATTTAAGGGAGGGAAAAATATTAGTTTTCAGGATTTGACTGACCTCATTGTTTAAATGCCATCATGTCTCTTAGCTCATCAACTGAGCTACTTTACGAGATTCATAAATATTCTTGCATTCTTTGATTAGCACCAAAAATATCGATACATGATTTTACCATATTGTTGAAAACCGGTAGAATTTTTTTGGGTTATCCACACATGTGTTCGTATGTGTGGCAACATTCTTCATTTACTTATCTTCAAAGGTAAAATTATGTGTTAACTATATTATTTTTATTAAAAAAATAAGGAGAAATTATCATTAATAAAAATGACACTAATGATCAGTTCACAACTCTCTGATGAGATTTGTAGTTTTATTCCTTAAGGTAACAAGATAAAGCTCTTGTCATTGAGTTGACACTTTATAGACGTGTTGAAAATATTTTTATGCACATCCTTTCAAAAAATATTCGTATTTATATCACCATAAATCTTCTAAGATAGTTATTCTACACGGTCTTTTTTTTGACAAAAATTCTACACGGTCTTAATAATAATAGTTTTGTTCTACTAGATGAAATGACAAATATACGTCATTCGCACACACTACCACCACTCACACCCAGGTAATAATAATAATAATAATAATAATAATAATAATAATAATAATAATAATAATAATAGTTTTGTCTTAAGAATAATAGTTGTAACAACATCAATGTCTTTGAATGAGGAATAATCAACGATGATCTTTCAAAACAATTTATTCAATTAGTTTAAGAAACTGTTTTATCAATTGAGAAAGATAAAAGAAAATTTGAAAGTTGTTCTATCCAACTTCTATAAGATAGTGAATACATTCGTTTTTTTTTTTTGCAAAGAGAAAGAATGAAGCATAATTAAAACCTTTAGATGCAAAAAACATCAAGAAGGAAAAAGAGTACTTCTTCCTGATTTTATTTATTAAAAAATATAAACCAGAAACAGAACAGAAGAGAGCCAAATTAGGGACTAGATCAATAACCCCTGACTAGAATAGAAACTTAATCAAAGCGGTAATAGGGATCTCCAATATATACCCTTGTATATATGTATATAATGTATTTTCATGCATAGATAATGATTGCATTACAATATTCCACTACTCAGTTTGCAAATGGCGATGCCAAACTAGGAATATTGACAGGGGCAAAAAGAGCTGGATGACATGCACAATATAATGGTAGAACACATTCACTAACTGCATTAATCCCTAGAAGACAATCACACCAACTTTAGCAGTCTTCACCTATTGTACAAGTCAAGGGATAATTTTCATCACAACTTTGCGATAACACGAGGTTATCATTGATTTCTGTTGCTTCGGATTCCATGCATATATCTAGATACCCAAACAATACATAAACATAAGAATAATGTTGTATGCAACATGTGAAACTAAGATTTGAAAGTTAGACTCATTCAGTAAAAAATAACATGATGCATAGAAAAATTTCTTAATTCGGCTAGTGGTTTTAGACCTAATGCAATAATGAGGAAAACAAACAAAAATGCGAACTTGAGAGCAGAATTCCTTGTGGTGTCCATCTTGTTCATGGAATATATGCTTTTTAGACAACCATTTATATAGGCAAAGGGTGATACCCATCGTCCATTAACTAATTTTTATTGATTCATGAATCAATTTGTGTGTAACAAGACAAAAGTACCAAAAGTTGGGTGAGTATTAGTTAGTTTTTTTTATGGACGGGGGAGTATTGATCAGTGCATTCTATAAAACATAAAACAGTAAAAACAATTAAGAGCAATAATATTACTTGTCAAAAAACAAATCAATATTTTTTAATGGACTTGGTGTAGTTGGTTTTTTGTTGCTAAGGGGACTTGTTAGTTGGTTCACAGTGCATTCAATGTTCACCTTTTTGATATCCCGAAAAGGATATATATCCTTATCAATAATATATTAATTTTATTTTTGATTAAATATACATTAATTATTTCTTTTTTATAAGGATATACATTATTTCTTGTTCACTGTATCAACTGTATATTAAGCTCCATTGGGCCAAACTATGTATTGGGTTGTATTATTGGGCCAAACTATGTATTGGGCTGTATGTAATCAGTTTTTATCATTTTGTAATAGTTAGCTCCGGTTTTGTTTTCCCTTCCCCTTTTGTATAAATGCTAATCCAATTATTGGATACGTGTGTAATTCATTTTCTCAATCCTTCAATGAAAGATGAGTTCCCCAGATTCTTTCTGTCATGAATCTTAATATGGTATCAGTTGATAACCGTTTCCGTTTTTCTGTTCCAACGATTCTGTTATTCCGCAACCACCTCTGATTCTTGCGTTCGCCACCGTTCGCACCTTTCCTCTCTCGTTGCTCCTTCGGCGTTGCCCACTCAATGGCCGCTCCACCGACGAATCCCTACACCAATCCTTACCATATCGGCAATTCCGATCATCCTGGCACCGTGCTCGTGTCACATCTCCTCACCGGTGAAGCAAACTATTCTTCATGGCGGCGTTCGATGACTATCGCGCTCAACGCCAAGAACAAGTTCGGTTTCGTCAATGGTGACCTAGATGAACCTCCGTTTGATGATCCTCAACATCAATCGTGGTTTCAGAACAATAGCGTGGTTTCCTCTTGGATAATCAACTCTATTTCAAAAGATCTCATATCCAATGTCATCTACTCCACCACCGCGGCTGAGATGTGGAATGTGCTTCATGATCAGTTTCATCAACCAAATGGTCCTCGCATTTTCCAACTCAAGCGTGATCTCAGTAGCTGCATTCAAGGTGATCTTTCTGTTACCACCTATTTTTCCAAGATTCAATCTCTGTGGAAAGAATTGCAAGAAATTGACACTTCCACCTCCTGCGTTTGTGGTGGATGTTCTTGCAAGGCCAACCAACAGAAAGATCACGTCATGTCATTCCTAATGGGACTCAACGAAGATTTCAACTCGGTTAGGGGTCAAATTCTGCTTATGAATCCTCTACCAAACATCAATCAGGTTTATGCTATGACACTTCAAGAAGCTAAACAGAAGGAGATTGGCAGTAATCACACCACTACTGCACAGCAACTTGCTTGTGCTGTATCCAAGTCAGATGCTAAACCCAAACCTCGCACCTTTGGCAAGAAAGAAAGGCCAATGTGCACTCACTGCAACATTCTTGGGCACACTGAGGAAAAATGCTTCAAGAAGCATGGATATCCACCAGGTCTTAAGAAAAGTGCAACTACCACTGTCAATCAGGTTGGTGACTCTACACCAGATCCTTCTTCTTTCACTGCACCTCAATATGAGGCTATGATTCAATATCTTCAGCAACAGATGGCTAGTTCTACCACCATTGAAACTGAGGATGACTCCATAGTTGGTATGATTTTCTCCCTATATCAATCTGTTTCCATTAACTCTGCTCACAAATGGATTATAGATACTGGTGCCTCTGTTAATATATGCAATGATGCTGCATTATTTCAATCATATCGTACATTATCCAACAAATTTGTCACTTTGCCAAACCACACTAAAATCCCTGTATTAGGAACTGGTTCTGTTGTCCTTAGTCCATACATTACTCTCCATAATGTCATGCACATACCCTCCTTTAAAGTCAATCTAATATCTGTCAGCTCTCTCTATTTGCATTCTAACTGTAGCTGTTTTTTCTTTGATATCTGCTTGATCCAGGACAGCCACTCGCAAATAATTGGGCATGGTAAACCATCCAATGGCTTGTATCTGTTTCAGGCAAGTGTTGATAGTGTCTCCTCCATTGTGAACACCTCTAGAGTTCATAATGGTAAGTCTCAGTCTAATACAGCTTCTGTTATACCAGTTGTGCAACCTGTTAGTGCACTAACTGTAAATAATATTGATTGTAATGATGCCAATTTATGGCATAGTCGTCTAGGTCATGTTTCTGATCAAGTTTTACAATTGCTTAGTTCACATTTAAAGCTTGTAGATCTAAAACAGTTTAGTTCTCACAATTGTACTGTTTGTCCTCTATCCAAATACAAAAGATTACCTTTCATTTCACATAATCATTTTGCTTCTTCTAGTTTTGATCTAGTGCATTGTGATATATGGGGTCCTTATAGTCATCCCACACATGATGGTTACAAATATTTTTTAACTATTGTGGATGATCATAGTAGGTTCGTTTGGATCTCAATGATGAAGCACAAGAGTGATGCCACTGAGCTTCTAAAACATTTCATTACTTATGTTGAAACTCAGTTTGGCACCACCGTCAAATCATTGAGAAGTGATAATGCCAAAGAACTTGCTCTAACTGATTTTTTGCAGACTAATGGAATAATTCATCAATTTTCATGTCCGTATCGGCCACAGCAAAATTCTGTGGTTGAGCGCAAGCACCAACATTTGTTGAATGTTGCTCGTGCTCTCATGTTTCAAGCATCCATTCCTATTCAGTATTGGGGCATTTGTATTTCTACTGCTGCTTTCCTCATCAATAGAACTCCCTCTAGAAACCTTCACAACATCACTCCATATGAGAGACTTTACAACAAAACCCCAGATTATACTAGCCTTCGAACACTTGGCTGCCTGTGTTACATAGCTAATACTTCACCTACTAAGACCAAATTCAGCCCTAGGGCAATCCCTTGCATATTCATGGGCTATCCCATGGGATACAAAGGATATAGAGTGTATGACACATCCTCCAGCAAGTTTATCATATCCAGAGATATTACCTTCCATGAAGATGTGTTCCCCTTCAGCACCCTATCTCAGTCAGGCCCTTCACTTACCTTGCCTGATCTTATCATCCCTTTCCCTGTGACTGAAACACCTTCTACACTGCCTACTCCAGTTACAGAAACTGCACCTACAGTCACTCTCTCAGACACATCTACATCAGCTACTGACCCTGCTCCAGTTACAGAAACTACACCTACTCTCTCAGACACATCTACATCAGATACTGATTCTGCCACTCTTGACAGTGACTCTGCTATCACACCAGCTCTTGACACAGCCTTCCCTGCACCTGGGCTTGATACTCAAGTTGGACCTCTCACTCTTAGGAGAACTACCCGAGTTTCTAGACCTCCTGTTGCTCTCCAGGATTATGAATGTAATGTGGTGCATCCCATACAACAACAAATCACCTATGACAGGCTCACCCCTACATACAAGGCCTACATTTGCCAAGTTGCATCTGTGTTTGAACCAGAGTTCTATCATCAGGCAGTACAACATGAAGAGTGGCGCCTTGCCATGGCTGAAGAAATTACAGCTCTTGAAATGAACAACACCTGGACAGTCATGCCTCTCCCTGATGGTAAACAACCCATCAGTTGTAGATGGCTCTACAAGGTTAAGTATGCTGCTAATGGTACTATAGATCGCCACAAGGCCAGATTAGTTGCTCGTGGCTTCTCTCAACAGGCAGGTATAGACTTTGTTGAAACCTTTTCCCCTGTGGCAAAACTCACCACAGTCAGAGTGCTCCTCACCATTGCTGCTCAGCAACACTGGAACTTATTGCAACTGGATATTAACAATGCTTTTCTCAACGGTGATCTTCATGAGGAGGTATATATGAAGCTTCCATTGGGTTACCCCTGTCAAGATAAATCCATGGTGTGCAAATTAAATAAGTCCCTTTATGGATTGAGACAAGCATCCAGACAATGGTATGCAAAGTTCTCCACCACCATACAGAAGCATGGTTTCATACAGAGTACTGCAGATTCTTCTTTGTTCACTAAAGGGTCTGATTCTAACTTTGTTGCACTACTTGTGTACGTGGATGACATCATTGTGGCTGGTCCAAATGAAGCTGTCATTACTTCCACTAAAGATATGTTACAACAACACTTTAAATTGAAAATTTTGGGAGATCTCAAATATTTTCTTGGTCTAGAAATTGCTAAATCCAAGCAAGGTATTCACTTGTGTCAACAAAAATACACCCTGCAGTTACTATCTGACACTGGATTTACTGCTGCTAAGCCAGCACCTGTGCCTATGGACCCTGGATTCATGTTAGATGCTTCTGATGGTGAAGATATTCCTAATCCTTCTGAGTATCGAAGATTGATTGGAAGGTTAATGTACCTCACCATTTCCAAACCAGATATAGCTTATGCTATCAACAAACTTAGCCAGTTTATGAGTCACCCCAAGCAGCCACACATGCAAGCAGTTCATCATCTCCTCAGATATCTAAAAGGCAACCCTGGCAAAGGTCTTTTATTCCCTTCATCTGGCACATTGAAGCTTGCTGCTTACGTGGATGCTGACTGGGGAAGCTGTTCTTCCACCAGAAAGTCCACCACAGGGTATTTAGTATACCTAGGTAATGCCCTTGTTAGCTGGAAGTCTAAGAAGCAGGTCACAGTTGCAAGAAGCTCTGCTGAAGCAGAATACAGGGCACTGGCCACTGTCACTTCAGAACTTCTATGGCTTAAACAACTGTTACGAGCATTCCACACTGTTCCCTCTGGTATTATGGTCCTTAGTGACAGTCAATCAGCAATCCAAATGGCTAGTAATCCTACTAGCAATGAGAGGTCCAAACACATAGACATTGACTGCCATTTTGTTCGGGAACATGTCCAAACCAGCTTCATCAAACTCATCCATGTTGCTTCAAAAGAGCAACTTGCTGATATGCTCACCAAGGCACTGCCAAAGGCACTGTTTCAGGATCTCATTGGCAAGCTGGGAATGTTGGATATCTATTCTCCACCTTGAGGGGGGATATTAAGCTCCATTGGGCCAAACTATGTATTGGGTTGTATTATTGGGCCAAACTATGTATTGGGCTGTATGTAATCAGTTTTTATCATTTTGTAATAGTTAGCTCCGGTTTTGTTTTCCCTTCCCCTTTTGTATAAATGCTAATCCAATTATTGGATACGTGTGTAATTCATTTTCTCAAATCCTTCAATGAAAGATGAGTTCCCCAGATTCTTTCTGTCATGAATCTTAATACTGTAAAATACTTTGAAGTTTGATTGTACCCAATTACAGTTTATTATTATTATTATTATTATTATTATTATTATTTATTTATTTATTTTATATAACAAGACATGTTATGATATATATAATATACAGCCTCATAAAGGGTAATTTTGATTATTCGTAACTACTGATGTTTCAAATTGATAGAGATAAGATATGATACAAACATGATAACACTATCTGTTCCAAACGGAACTCAAGAGAGAGAAACTCATACCTCACGGTGGTGACGCTGATGGCTGAGGTCCGATGTGAAGCGCGGGGGCCGCCACCTGCAAGCACTACGACGCCCAAGTCAGTCCATAATCAAAAATGGAGCATAGGAATCGAGAAAAACTTACTTTATTTGGAGCGCATAGTTGTTTATATAGTGTCGTAATTGGGCCAGTTTGCAATTGGGCTCCTAGGCCCATTATCTAGCCAAAGTTGGATCCGAAACAGTCCGTGACCATGGGATTGGGCTGGGCCTTCTTCGAGGATTGGGACATCGGCCCACTCCAGAACACTATCATATCCTGGATAGGTAGCTCAGTTAAGAGATACCAAATGAGTATAAGAAGAAGGTTTAGGTTTCAACCCCTGGAAACTAACATTTTTCCACCTCTCTAACAATTAACATTGTCTATAAAAAAAACTATCAAATCCTGTGTTTCATGATATATCTTATACCTTAAGATATCTTACCTCTTATATATATCTTGTCAAAAAAAAAAGATAATATATATTACTCCATTTTTAAGTACAAAGATTAGATATGTTATTCTATTATATAATTTAGATAAAGTACTAAATAATGATTTAAAATATAATATATGTTAATAACAAAACTGCCCTGACAACTATATTTTATACTTTTGAAAAATTAAATTAATTTTTTATTTTTAGAATTATTTAATAATAAATTTATTTTACTACTTATTTTAATTTAACATCAAAATTTATTTTTATTTTTTTAATATATATCTATTTTTTAATAAAATTCTTATTTTTATATTTAAAATATACTTTTAGAAGAATAAATGAATAATTTTTTTCTTATTCTATCCTATTGATTTTTAACCTTGCTTAAAAGTCAGCATAAAATTTTAACTATAGAGATTTGAACTCCAAAATCCTCTGCCTCCTGTATTCTCGAAACATGTATGTAGGTTCCTTTTTTTGTTGAATCATATGTTGTCTAATCTTTTTATGTTTATTATATTTCATGGATATGTCTTCTTATCTACTATTCTCTTATTGGACCGCTTCTGGTGTTGTACTCTAGTTATTTCTATAAATATAGATCAGAAAAGAAATAATAGAACTATAATTTGATATTTTCTTGTATTCAGAAAAAATCTATTTTTAAGTCAAATGAGTTGTATGTTAGAACATACAGAAATACTTTCTTCGTGAAGTAGGGGAGTAGCATTCTATATTAATATCTATATATAAATCTCTAAAGGAAGCTCTAATAGAGCCTTTAGAATTCTCTTCAATTTTTTAATTTTCTTTTGTATTAAATCTCAACTTTTTTCTTTTATTAATTAATGTCTTTTTAAGTAAAGGAAGCTTCACATTCTGAGGAAGCAAAGGAAGTTTGAATGGAGCCTCCACAATGCTTCTCATGATTTTTATCAACAGTAATATTTATTTATAATTTAGGTATAAAGAAGACATTAATTTTAATGAAAGCATACAAATGCCACAAACTTTTTTTTGACAAAAAATGCCACTAACTTAATGCTCTTAGTGAAATATTTTTCTGTAGAAGTATAAATTGATAATAACAATTAATAATATATCCACACATAATATAATATAATATAATATAATATAATATAATATAATATAAATACTATGTAAAAGAAGTTACTATATTTTGATAAATTATGTCTCTGTTTCTTTCTATTTCATAAATTTAAATGTAAATTTTTTTATTTATTATAATTATATGAAACAAACTTGGTCTATCATATTAGTATTTAATTTAATCTAATTGAATATGTTTATCTTGTTTTAAAAAAAAAGAATATGTTTATTTTTTTATTGTTTGTTACAATCCCTACTCAATATCTTTAATTAATCATTGCTTAATCAAACTTAATCTAAATTATCTTTGTAACGAAAAATATTTAGTGGGCCTTTGAAGTTCTTTTTGTATAATAGTTATCCATTGAAAGAGAAGAGTTTCATATTAATATAAATTATTCATTTAATTACCAATAAACTCATGAGAATTTATATAATATGAGTTGAAGAAGTAGAGTTTTCATTAATTCATCATATATTTAATTAATTTTTTATTAATTATTTGTACATTCTATAGATATATAAATTTAGATTCTGTCACACAATGTTCTACATCATGGAATCTCATAATCATTTTGTCATTTAATACCTCTCGTTGGTCTAATTGTGTTTTCAACATGTATTGTGTAGGGGATTGTATATACAGCATAAAACTAGGGCTACCAATGAATGCTGATGAATACTCAAGAAGTTAACATACTTTCATATTCAAGATCATAGAAGTTAACATACTTTCATTCCTGTAATTAATTTGAATGCTGATGCATCTTGAATATTCATGAATAAATTTGACTCTAAAATGAAATTTCACTTTAAATGGTCAAGGTAAACCATTTCCATTGTTGATGAAAAATCAATGGCTTATGTTCCAAGACATTCTAAATTGTTGTGTATTTACATGTAATATTAGTTGTTGATTTATTTAGGCTTAAATATATGTTTGGTCCCTGTAAATATGGTCATAATCCATTTAAGCCACTGTAATTTTTTTTTTTAAAATGCCCCTTGCAAATATTAAGCGTTTACAGTTAAGCCCCTATGTTAACTTTTTAATAAAAAAAACAGACGTGGCTAACGGAGATGACATCAGCATGACATCATCAACGATTAACAGCGAACGACTAACAGAGAAAGATTGAAACGATTCAGTTCCACTTCAGACTGTTCCAAAAAAATGGAATAATTAACAGAGAAAGATTGACACAATTCAAAAACGATAATCTTTCTCTGTTAATTTTTCTCTATTAATCATTCATGATGTTATGCTGATGTCATCTCCATTAGGCATGTCAGTTTTTTTGGATGAAAAGTTAACAGAGGGGCTTAACTGTAAACGCTTAATATTTGCAAAGGTCATTTTAATTTTTTTTACAGAGGCCTAAATGGATTATGACTATATTTGCAGGGGCCGAACATATATTTAAGCCATTTATTTATCAATGAATGAGATTATTTACTTTAACCTTAAAAGGGAATTCCTCAATATTTAAGAGTTAAATCATTTAAGGAGAAAACTCCCTCTTCTTTCTCCAATGAACACCATTTTGTCGGCCACTAGGACTATTCTCCCTCCTCCTCCTCCTCCTCCTCCTCCTCCTCCTCCTCCTCCTCCTCCTCCTCCTCCTCCTCCTCCTCCTCCTCCTCCTCCTTCTTTGGTTTTGGTTTTAACATGATTTGGTTGTTTAATTTTGGATTTATTTTGCACTTATGGATTTTTAGAGGTATTATTGATTTGCTAGAGTTGTAAAAAAATTTGAAAAATCTTAGTGGTTAGTAATTAGTCAGAGGATGAGAAAATGTTAGTTTTCAAGATTTGACTTCGGATCTCCTTCTTTAAACACCTTCATGTTCTTTAGCTCGTCTATTGAGCTACTGTACTAGATTTATAAACGTTCTTGCATTCTTTGATTAGTGCAATGAATTTTGATACATGTTTTTTCGGGTTACCCACACATATTTGTTTGTATGTGTGCCAACATTTTTTATTTATTTATCTCTAAGGGCCAAATTATATGTTGACAATAATCTTTTATCAAAAAAAATGGGGAAAGGAGAAATTATCATTAAAAAAAGTGACACTAATGACCATTTTACAACTTTCTATAAGGAGATTTGTATTGAATCCTTGAGGTTAAAAGGCTTATCACTGAGTTGACGCCTATACAGACGTGTTGACAATACATTTATTTACATTCTTTCAGAAAAATATTCTTATTACATCACCGTAAATTTTCTAAGATAGTGATTCTACACGGCCTTTATATTAATAGCCACTACAAAAAACTTGCTCATTAGCGACGGATTTTTCCCTCGCTAAATGCCCCAAATCCGTCGCTAATGCCAATTAGCGAGGGACTAGTTCTCTCGCTAAATTGCTCCTCGCTAATGGGATTAGCGAGGGAATTTGAATCCCTTGCTAATTAGCGACGGAAATAGCCCTCGCTAATAAAGGCAGCCACGTGGTTAAATTCTGACAGCCACGCGTCCAATTTCCCTCGCTAATTCCCTCGCAAATTTCCAACTGATTGAATTTTTTTGATAAACCTGCTTTTATACCTGTTTACTTTTTTAATAAATAATAAAATCTAAAATACCTAAAACAGTTTAAAATAAAAATTCTGAGAATAAAATTCTTCAATAACATAAAATTCGAATCAACATAACTTAATCTGAAATGTTATAACAAAATACTGAAATGTCAAACTGATACAACAAATCCTAAAAGCTGCCGCCATCAGACTCCTAAGACTCCCCAGACTCCTCAGCTTGCTCCTCATCTTGCTCCTCATCTTGCTGCATATTCTTAAAATACCTAAACGTCAGCTCCTGCCTACGGGTCACCTTCGCAAAGTCTTCCTGCATCTTTTTCATAGCCTCAGTAGAGGTCCTGACCTTCTGTCGAGTATCGTGCAGCTCCTGTCGAGTAGACTGCAGCTCCTGCTCCAACTGCCTAACATTAGTTTTATTTACTTACACTAGCCTTAAACACGGATGGAAAACTTTCATGTATACGAATAGAAGATTCTTCAGCACCTATACCCCCAATTCGTAAGAATGCACTGAAAAGCAATTATTCATACTCTTTAGATTGAAAGTTGATCAAAACCTTATTTAACTTCATACTCTAAAGGTGTATAAATGAACAACTGAATTGGAGCATACTTACTCAAGATATGGTTTAACTTTAGTGCAATTGATCAAGACATGAACATGTACTGATTTATGCTCTTTATCTGATAAGTAGTTGGTTGACTTCTTTCTCTAGGGGCGACCAGGTTTGATAAACACAGATAAAGTGAGCGAGTGTCTTTCTTCTTCAATCTCCATTTCGTTTCTATTATTTGTTGACAACATAAAGTTGTTGAAATAATGTGAACAAAAATAAATTGTTTCACGATGTAAGTAAGCTGTGCAGATCGATCCTTCAACTCTAGCTTTTTTCTTCGCCGATCGTTTATAATCACCCATTAATCTACATATATACAAAAAACACTTCATTAAACTAATAATCATACTAATTAAGACAACTTTAATAAAATGTTGAAATAGATAGTTACCTCTCAAATGGATACATCCACCTATAATGAACTGGTCCACCAAGCCTTGGTTCATACGCAAGGTGAACCGGTAGATGCTCCATGGAATCAAAGAAACCGGGAGGAAATATTCTCTCCAACTTACAGATAATGAAAGGAATATTCTGCTCCATCTTAATAAGATCATCCATTCTCAATGTTGAAGAGCACATATTTTTAAAATATTGACTCACTTCAATAAGTGGTTCCAAAACACACTTTGGTAATGAATTAAAAGCAATTGGAAGCAAACACTCATGAATACATGACAATCATGACTTTTCATCGCATACATCTTCCCGGTGTGCACATCGGCACATCTTGCAAGGTTAGAAGAATAACCATCTGGCATCATCAATCCTTTCAACCATCGACAAACATCTTTCGCTTCATCTAGTGTTAGACAGTATTTGGCTTTGGGTTTTAACATCTTCCCATTAGGCATTTCCACCAAATTCAAATCGGATCGATGTTTGCTACAGTAAAGAGCAGAATCCAATCTAGCCTTATTATTGTCTTTGGTTTTATCTTTCACATTCATCACAGTGACAAATATGTTGTCAAAGAAATTCTTCTCGATGTGCATAACATCAAGATTGTGCCTCAACAAATTATCTTTCCAATATGGGAGATTCCAAATTATGCTTTTTTTTGTCCAATTGTGCACCCGTCCATAACCATCCAGCCGGGTGAGCTCCCCTACCTCCGTGGCTTGTGGCAAATCCATAACTGTGCTCCAGATTTCACCTGATGTCAACAAAGGGGGTGGTCCATCTGTTTCAACTACCCCTTTTTTGAAGGCCTTCTTATTCTTTCTAAATTTATGATCTTGCGGTAAGAATCTACGATGCGAGTCAAACCAAGAACTCTTGCCTTCGTTCTTTAGCATAAACGCCTTTGTGTGTTCCATGCAGTGGGGACATGCCAATTTACCGTGATTCCCCCAACCAGACAACATACCATAAGCAGGAAAGTCGTTAATCGTCCACATCAATGCGGCTCTCATCATAAATTTCTTCTTTCGTGCTGCATCATATGTCAAAACACCCCCCCCCCCCCCACAATCTCTTAAGATCATCAATCAGAGGTTCCAAAAAGATATCAATGTTAGTTTTTGGATTGGATGGACCAGGTATCAGACATGTCAAAAACATATATGGTTTAGTCATGCACATCTCAGGAGGAAGATTGTAAGGGGTAACAATGACTGGCCAACAAGAGTAGGGTGACGTCGATGCTTGAATATATGGAGTAAATCCATCAGAGCACAAGCCAAGCCGAACATTCCGTGGGTCTGAGGCAAAATCTGAATGCACT
The DNA here is from genome assembly GCA_039519185.1 of Astragalus membranaceus. Taxonomy (NCBI): domain Eukaryota; kingdom Viridiplantae; phylum Streptophyta; class Magnoliopsida; order Fabales; family Fabaceae; genus Astragalus; species Astragalus membranaceus. The sequence continues at coordinate 187,934,285 of CM076848.1, forward strand.
TGTTCAAAGCGCTTCCACGCATCACCGTCAGATGGGTGGCGTAAAATGTCCGAGGTACGCCTATTGTCATAATGCCAATTCATTTTCTGCGCAATTTCGGTCGATGCAAACATTCTTTGGAACCTTGGAACTATAGGCAAATAGAACATCGATTTTACAGGGATAGGTTTATAATTACGTTTTTCCCATTTACGATCATGATACCTTGGGTTTCCACAGAATTTACATTCAAGTAGCTCACCATCGTTTTTACCAAATTCGTTGTTGTAAAACAACATTTGCCCTTTCTCACAACAATCAATCTTCTTAAATTCCAATCCCAGCTTCGAAACTAACATCTTTGCTTCATAATAACTTTTTGGCAAATTATCCTTATTAGGTGTCGCTTCCAACATCATTTCAGTCACATAGTCTAAACCCACCTCAGAAATATTACTCATGGACTTGAGAGCTAAAAGTTTCACACACAGATAATTTTGATTGTGGCGAGCCTCCAAACAACGGTTTGTTTGAAATTCTTAACAAATTATAAAATTTTTGTGCTTCTTTATTTGGAAGTTCATCATGATAGTCATATTGAGGCTCATCAAATGGCACATTCACCCTGAGACCATCACAAATCATGTTTTCCATCGACTCAAAATTTTCATTACGTGTAACACCAACACCAGAACTGCTTGAAGCCCCAACCTCAAAATTTTGACGTCGTTGTTCTCCCTGGTCCACCCAAATCCAATAATTAGGCCTAACCCTCCAATGATACAAGTGCTCACTGATTTCATTATTGGTCCTAATAGATACACCGTCGCAATTTAAGCATGGATATCTAACCCTCTTTCCCCGTTTAGCCAATTCATGTCGCCACGCTACCACAAGAAACTGTTCAACCCCAATTACAAAATATTTCTTCAAACCCACTCTTCTCGGATATAACCGATCATACACCCAATCACGATTAAATTCATACAAATTCATCTACACGCATTTAAGAAAACGTGTTAAATTCCCTTAACATTCCCAATAATCTATCAAGTTAGTGGAATCGATATGATCTCAGTAGAGATGATTTCGAGCCGAATATGAGGGTTAAGGACAGATCAGACAAAACCCATTTCCATATATAAGTAGTGAAGGAAGTTATTTCTAACTCCCAACCTTAAAATTGTTAGTATCGTCTCGCAATTATCTCAATGGAGATGATTTCGAGCAAAATATGGGGGTGAGGGACATCACCTCACCCTTTTTCATCAACAACACACAGTCATCTAACCTAGGGTTCATCAAAACAACGATTAAACACTTAGTTTTCAATTAACAACTCTAAAATGAAACGCTTTTCAATAACACATTTCAATTAACATCTCTAATTAAGTCTTGCTCTAACAACATACACTTTTCAATTTCAACAATTTAACACAATTTAACACAATTAACTCACACATTTCACAACAACACTAATCCTAACACTCAATTATAACACACATTTCACAACAACACTCAATTCTAACACAACAACAACAAATTTATTTTAAAAACTAACTGTTATGAGATTGAGGTCCGGTGACGGTGACACTCCGGTGCAGTGGTTCGGTGATGGTGAGCACTCCAGCGCGGTTGTTAGACTTCAAACACCAACAATTTCAATCCTAAATCATTTCAATTCAAGCAAAAAACATAAATCAAAACAAATTCATTAAAAAATCAAAATCAAAACAATATCATAAAAATAAAAATCAAAACCTACAAAAGGGAGAGCTCCGGTGGTGGTGGTGGTGGTGATGATGACAGTCGTAGGAGAGAGAGGACAAAAATTCGTGGTGGTGGTTGCGTGGTGGTGGGTTAGGGTTTGTAGGTGCGAGAGAGAGAGAGAGAGAGAGAGAGAGAGAGAGTAGAGGAAGAGGAGAGGAGGTCGTAGGTGATGGTGGTGGTGGTTGGGTGGTGGTGGTTGTGTGGTGGTCGTGTAGAAGGAGAGAAGAGAAGTGGAGAAAGAAGAATGAGGAATGTGTTATGAGAATTTGATTTGGGAAAAAAAAAATTAAGTTAGCGATGGACAATCCGTTGCTAAATGTGGCACAATTTCCCAAAATTTGAACTGTCAAAATTCGTTTGCGAGGGACCCTATTTCCGTCGCTAACTTTCCCGCCCAATCCATTAGCGACGGACTGGCCGTCGCTATTGCCTAACATTCCGTCGCTAATTCTCAAAAAATACGACAGACCCTATTCCCTCGCAATTTCCATCGCTAATGCCAGTTTTTGCGATGGAACATTAGTCCCTCGCTAATAATTTTTTTTTGTAGTGAGTTGTAACAACAACGTTTTTGAACGAGGAATAATCAAAACAATTTATTTAATGATTGCAATACAATATTCCACAATTCAATTTGTAAGGTTGTGCTAGACTAGAAATATTAACAATGGCACGTGGAACTAGATAACATGTGCAATATGCCGGTTTAACACATTTAGGAACTTCATTAACACCTATAAGACAATCACATTTAGGAATCAATGAGAACTTTGTACCCTCTCATTGATTCCTCTTGCTTCGAATTCTATGCACATATGTATTTACACAAACAATACATAAACATAAGAATAATGTTGTACAACATGTGAAACTAAGACTTGATAGGTAAAAAATAACATGATGCATCAAAAAATTTCTTAATTCGGTTGATGGTTGTAGACCTAATTAATGCAATGATGAGGAAAACAACCAAGAATATGTGAACTTGAGAGTAGAATTCTTTGTAGTGTCCATCTTGTTCATGGAACATATGCTCTTTAGACAACCGTTTATATAGGCAAAGGATGATGTACCTCGTCTATTAACTAATAAAATTGATTCATGAATCATAAATATGATATCGTATTAATTTTTTGGACAATACGATATTATATCAATTGGTTCATCGTATAAAATATGAAACAGTAAAAACTATTAAGATCATTCACCAAAAAAAACTATTATGATCAATAATATTTTTTGTAATTGTCAAAATAATAACATTTCTTGTAAAAAAAAAACTCAGCAATATTTGTTAATGGACTTGGTTAGTTGGATCAATGTCCACCTTTTGATATCCCGAGTAGGATTTTATTGTGTTCAGTACCTGGCGGTTGTTTGATGACCGGTGCCGGTAGGTCTCATGACTTCCAAGTGGTATGCTAAAGTGATCCCGGGTGGGGTACCTGCGATGCCACTCCGGTGCTCAAGTTAGTATTGAGAATTGTAGAGTCGTATAGCAATAAATGAGAATGTACCTATTTATGGCAATGTGAGCTGGTATTTATAGGGATCTGTACCAGCTTTGAGCTGTTGGATCGATTGGGTGAATCTGAGCCGTCAGCGTATGAGAGTCACTAATGGGCTGATTTATTGTGGACATAAATCAAAGAGATTGGGCTTATCCATGTCTTATTGTTGAGTGGGCCTCTTGGCCCAGTCCAGAACATATTGTAATAAAAAAATGTATTAATTTTTTTTGGTTAAATATACATTATTTCTTGCTCATATATTGTATCCACTTTATTAACATACTTTGAAGTGTGATTGTACCCAGCCCATTCATAATTGGAAACGGATTGCGTGCCTTGAGGGCGCGCAACCTTGGTGCCTTTCCCTACTTTTTATTCGTTGGATCAATTCTGTGGTTGTAAATTTGACACGTGTCCAGTAGGGATTCTATTAATAGGGGTTGTGATAGTAGGGGTTATGATAAGATAGTAGGGATTGTGATAGTAGGGGGTGGACACTTGTCATAATTAGAACCATGTGATTTATCTAATGACTAAAAATAAACTAAAGGTACCAAGGCACCTAATGCTCAAGGTACCTAATCCATTTCCTTCATAATTTGTAACTATTTATTTATACAGTTATACATATTATGTTATATATATATATATATATATATATATATATATATATATATATATATATATATATAAATAGCCTCATAAGCATTAGAGGGTTATTTTGATTATTCGTAACTAATCGTATTTTTAATTTGATAACTTTTTTGGAATAATACAAAATCGAAGTAGGATTTGAAAATTTTAGAACTCACCAACTCACCTCAATTGATGTCCTTTGGATATATGGATGTTTCATATTAGATTTTCTTCTAAATTTATTCAAAAAAATATTTTCTTCTAAATTAAACATATCTGGTCTATTTAGAAGAAATGACAAATAAATACCATGCATACACACTATCATTGTTCACACCAACCCAATTTGAATCTGAGAGCCGACGTTTCATGTTGCTAAAATTTCCAAGACAACCAACAATGATGGACAATTAAACATATCTTTTAATTATGTTATGACCAGCTCGTGAATCCCTTGAACGGATGGGAAGAATTTAGAGATTTGTAGTAGACCAAAAAAAAAAAAGAATTTAGATATTTTCAAGGACATGTATGTATGTTCTTTTCTTTTTTTCATTAAATCATATGTTGTCTAATCTTTTTATCTTTATACTATTTTATGGACATGTCTTCTTGTTTACTATTCTCTTATTGGACCGTTTCTGGTTTCTTACTCTGATTATTTATATAAATATAGATCATAAAAGAAATAACAGAAATGTAATTTGATCTTTTCTTGTATTCGAAAAAAATATATTTTAAAGTCAAATGAGTTGTATGTTGGAACTTATTAAATGATGCTCTTAGTGGAAATATAGAAATTGATAATAACAATTAATAATATGTTCATCTATAATATAATATAATACAATATAATATAAACATAAATATAAATCCTATTCTGTTATGAATATTTGGTGGAGGTTCATCTCCCTTAGTCCTTTTATATTCCATAGGAGGCTCTATAACTCCCATGAGTAAAAGCCATTACTCATTGTTATTAGTCTTAACTTAAGATGCTAATGAGACATTATGTTAGGCCATCCATATGCTTGTAATGTCCTATAAATTGGACTCATGTAACATTGTAAAACACATCTTGACGAGTACAATACAATAATTCTATAATTCTCTCATTTTCCTATTCTCGCTCTTGCTCTACTTTGATTTATTTTATAACACATTATCAATGCGAAGCTCTACCAAAATGATGACTTAATCAGCTTGAAGATACATTTTCTTCTACTATCTTCCGGTTAGTCTAACTCATGTTATCATGTTCTTTAATTTTACAGCTAATAATTTAACATGTTAATCTTTTAAATTTGTTGCATAGAAATTTATTGAGAAGTTTTTTTATCTCGCGTTTGTGTATTCTTGACGAATTCTCGAAGAATTCAACATTTCAAGCATATTTGTAGGATTGCACAAAGAATAGTTTTTCCTCTTGCTATAGTTTTGCTTAATTTTACAACATGTTAAACAAGTTACTAAATTTTGAAAAATTAAGTCTATTTTTCTCTAAATTATATTTCATAAGTTTAAATTTTTTAAGGAACACAAAAACCTTTGTATACATGAACTTAGGTAGTCGCAAGCAGTAACAGAGCATAAAATCAAAACAAAACAAATTGTCACTCCAACTATATATCAATTAATTATCGCTCTTTACTATTAGAAAAAAATAGATATTCTAATAGGATTCTATTTCTAAATTAGTAGGTGATTTTTTGGGGTGTTACACTTTATATTAATAGTTGTAACAACAATAATGTTTTTGAATTAGGAATAATCAGCGATAATCTTTCAAAACAATTTAGTTAATTAATTTAAGAAACTATTGTATCAATTGAAAAATGATAAAAGAAAATTTTAAAGTTGTTCTATCCAACTTCTATAAAATAAAAGAAAACATGATGATTTACATTACAATATTCCATTACTCAATTTGCAAGACTAGATATATTAACAGCAGTAGCAGCAGGTGGAATTTCATAACATATGCAGTATTTTCTAAAAGCACATCCAGGAGCTACATTAACGCTTTTCTTAACGCCTATATATATAAGACATTCACAACAAGCCCAACATTCTATATTTTTTGTACAAGTCACATGACAATATTCTTGACAAACTTGAGAGTCTACGTTATCATTGATTCCTCTTACTTTAGATTCCATGCATATATCTGGATACACAAACAAAAGATAAACATAAGAACATGCATATTAATTGCAACATGTGAAACTAAGATATGAAGGTTAGACTCGTTGAAGTAAAAATAATAATGCAATGCATAGAGAATTTGCTTAATTCAATCACTGGTTTTAGACCTGATAAAATGATGAGGAACAAGAGAGCAAACTTAAGAGCAGAATTCCTTGTAATGTCCATCTTGTTCGTGGAACATATGTTCTTTAGACTAATGTTTATATAGTCAAAGGATGCACCTTGTCCATTAACTGTTTTTTATGGATTTATGAATTATAAATATGATATTGTATTAATTAATGCATTCTATAAAAAATAAAACAGTAAAAACTATTAAGGGAAATAATGTTTCTTGTCCAAAAAAAATTCCGTGCATTAATAGTTTTTAATGTACTTGGTTCAATGTTCACCTTTTGATATCCTGAATAGGATTACCTTTTCACTAATAAATTATTTTTGTTTTTGGTTAAATATATACATAATTTCTTGTTCACCGTATCAGTGGCGGTTCCATAAATTTTTTATCGTAAGGGTAAAGAATAATCAAACATTTTTATAGAAAAAAATATTATAAATATTTACAAAAAAATATTCTCACAATAAAGAATATTGTTACTGAAGTTGATACAAAAAACAAAGATTTACAAAATTTGAAAAAAATTAGAAGTGTCAATTTGGTCCATAAATGTTGTTTAAATTAGTCCTTTTGAAATAATTTTACGGACATTTTAGTCGTCTTTAGAAACTAGTTTGACTAGTATTTAACTTTGTTAATGGTCAAATTTGCATTTTTTATTTTTTAGAGAGCAAATAGGTCATTATTTTTTTTCAAAAGACGTTTTTGGACTTCTACTCTTAAAATAACACAAAATACTTAACTTCTCCGTGTGTTTATCTAGTGTTAAAGTAGATCAAAATAATAAAAATTAAAATAAAAACATTACTAATAATTCTCTCTTACAGGATTACATCTCTTATTATTTTGTATAAACATTCAAAAAAATAATTAGCTTATATGTAGTAACCCCTCTTTTCCTATGGGGCAAAAAATATTTTATTAAATACACCTAATTAAGTAAATTATTTTAATTTTTGGGGGTAATTGCCCCCTACGCATAATGGATCCGCTGGTGACTATTCCACCGTTTGTTACACAATTAATTTTTTAAGCATTTGTATATATATTTTTGATAATGGCATTTGTATATGTTTAGTTTAATTAAATTATTAACTTTGCATCACTCTCTCAAATATTAAAATACTAATTAGTGCTCCAACTCGTGCTCGTGGCAAGTATTGGTCAGTGACGTCTTTGTAGATAATCATATAATTTGATTTTAGATATGTGTGATATAGCTAGAGGCTATTTCACCAACATTTTTCAAGAAGGAAGGAGGGCTTATGATGATGTTCTTATGCATGTCCAAAGTCGTATTACCCAGGAGGATAACACTCAGTTGGTTCGACCTTTAGAGTTTGAAGAGGTTAAGAAGGCATTTTTCCAAATGTATTCAGACAAGGCGTCGGGACCGGATGGATTGAATCCAGCGTTTTTCAAAAGGTTTTGGATTCTTTGCGGGGTGGAGTTATTTCATACGGGGCAAGAGTGACTGAATAAGGGTGAGTTCCCTCCCAATCTTAATGATGCTAATATTGTGCTTATTCCAAAGGTTGAGAATCCGACCTATATGAGGGATTTATGACCTATTTCTTTGTGTAATGTTATTTACAAGATTATCTCTAAAGTGCTGCCGGCTAATAGAATAAAACCTTAATTTATTGTATAAGTGTGTCTCTAGCTTTGGAGCAATCGGCTTTTATTGAAACCCGTTCTATTCTTGATAATGTCCTCGTAGCTATCGAAATGCTACATCACTTGAAGTGTAAGAATAAGGGGAACAGTGACGGATCTTGACCAAAAACTTCGGGTGGGCCGCCAATGAAAGAGACATGAAAGAACGACGAGGTAGAGACTGACGACGATGAAGAACGGGAGCATGAGAGTGAGAAGAAGAGTAAAGTGTAGGTAAGAACAATGATGAAACTTAATAAAAATCCAATTAAGATAGATAAATAAAAATTAATAATTATTTATAAACAAAATTAAATGACTAACAAAGAATTTTTTTTATCAAAACTAACAAAGTAATTTTAGTTTCACATACTCAATTGAAGTTTTTTGTAAAAAGATAATTTTAAATTAAGTTGATTTTAATTTTACTTGATATATATAATTGTTTGTACATAATTTATAAAACTCTTTGCATCAGTGGTGGTATACCAAACACATAGCCATCCAACCAATCTTTGCATCACTATTTTCAAAGTGCAGCCTTTTATTTGTGAAAAAGTATATAAAAAGAATCAAAGAGGAACTCGAATTCGGGATATGTCAATGGATACATCCAGAATCAACCATTACGCCGAATAAACTTATTCTTTACACAAATGCGCAAACATTATATATATATATTTGGTAGTTGTTTGTTTTAAAATAGGGGGTATTATAGTAAATTCATATGAAATCTTTGGGCGGGCCGTGGCCCTGCCCAGCCCATACAAAGATCCACCGGTGAAGGGGAAGGTGGGGGAGATGGCTATTAAAATAGACATAAGTAAGGCATATGATAGAGTTGATTGGGGCTATGTCAAAGGGATGTTAAGGAAGATGGGGTTTGATGATAGGTGGGTTGGTTGGATGGCTGTGTTTGGAAATAGTGAACTACTCAATATTGGTTAATGGTGAGAAAGTGGGACCAATCACTTCAGGGAGAGGGCTTAGACAGGGTGACCCATTGTCACCTTATCTTTTTATTATATGTGCGGAGGGCCTCACTACTCTTCTCAAGCGAGCAGAGGCTAGAGGGGACCTACATGGTGTCAGGGTGTGTAGGGGGGCTCTATCCCTTACACACCTCCTTTGTGCTGATGATTGTTTCTTGTTTTGCAGGGCTGATGAGAATGAAAGCAGGCATTTAAAAGAGATCTTATCTACTTATGAAAGCGCATCGGTTCGGGCTATCAACTTACAAAAGTCTGAGGTGTATTTCAGCAAGAACACAACACAATAATGCAGAGATTACATCATTACAATGCTAGGTTTGACTGAGTGTATGGAACCAGACGCTATTTGGGACTCTCGTCGATGATTGGGAGAAACAAGAAGCAAATCTTTGGATATTTGAGAGATAGAATGTGGAAAAAAATTCAAAATTGGTCAGGTAAGCGTCTATCAAAAGCAGGAAGAGAAGTACTTTTGAAATCAGTTGCTCAAGCTATCCCAACCTATTGTATGAGCGCTTTCATGCTTCCGACTTCTTTATGTGAGGAGCTTGAAAGGATGTTGAATTCTTTTTGGTGGGGTACTAATAGCCGGGAGCGGAGAGGTATTAGGTGGTTGAGTTGGGATAAGTTAACCATGAGGAAGGAGTATGGAGGGATGGGTTTCCGAAACTTTCATGGCTTCAACATGGCAATGCTAGGGAAGTAGGCATGGAAAATTGCAACACATGCATATACTATTGCAGGAAGGGTGTTCAAAGCTAAATATTTTCTGAATAGTGACTTTATGGGGGCTTGCTTGGGTCATAATCCAAGTTTTGTGTAGCGTAGTATCTTTGCTTCTCGGGTAGTTGTTAAGTTGGAAGCGTAGTATCTGTGTGGAATGACCCGTGGGTTAAGGGAGGTCATGATGCTTTTATTAGATCACCAGTGGTGGCTGGGACTGAGCAATTAAGAGTTTGTGATTTATGGCTGCCAAACTCAACCGAATGGAATCTGGACAAGCAAAGCGTATTATCTCCATGCCAATTCTCAACATGGGAGAGGACGATAGTCTTGTCTGGTGGAGGAGCAAGTATGGCTTGCATTCGGTGAAGTCTTCATATTTTACGGTGATGGATTGATTCTTTGGGTTTGCGATTGGATGACTATTTGGAAGCTTAAAATCCCACAAAAAGTTAAGCTTTTGTTATGGAGAGCGAGCCGTGGCTGTCTACCCACAAGATGCAATTTGCAGAGAAAAGATGTACCGTGTGACTAGGTGTGTCCTTTATGTGAAAGCAATCCGGAAAACGAGTGGCATATTTTTTTTCGATTGTGTGTAGACTAAACTTGTTTGGCGTGTACCTGGGTTACTGCATCAGATCAGATCTGCAATGTCTACTGCAAAATCTTTCCGCAAATGTTTCGTCAGCTTGTTGCAAGAGGTATAAAATACCAAAATGAGTACTTAACTTAAATACTTGTTCAAATCCAAAAGTACGGCTTGCTAAATACAATAACTTTGATTATACAATCAACGTGAAAATTTAGTAATAAAACCTATTACAATACTAGGGTAGACTAAACAAATGTAAACTTGATCCCTTAGGATCCTTCAAACTCTTGTAGCCCGGTTCAGCAGCTACCACTTCTCTATTTGCTTGGTCGTCCCTGCTCATCTGTAAAAACACCACAACATATACAGTGAGATTTACAATCTCAGTGAGTTCTTCCGGGACCCCGCACTCTTAATCTCTCGGGGTTTTTCTTATCTTTTCTCTAGCACAACACTGGAAAACCACTACACGGTTCCCCTGGTGAACCCACTCGATAATAGAGATTACCGAATCAACTTATTCTGGGCCTAGGCTTAGGGCTCATGATTTCCCCTCACCTAGTATGCTATTAGCTTGGGATCGTCACCCCCTTGGTATTTTATGATTTTTACTTAGACTCTTTGGTTTTCTCACTCGCTTATGACGTCAGTATAACTCAGTCCATAAACCGTAAACTATCAATGAATAAATTTCTTAACTTGATTACATTATAAAGATTCAACTCATGGTATCATGGAAGTTACAAAAACATGGTACTAGATAGTTCGTTTTACTCATCTCATGAAAAGAGATTTCCGACAATCAAACATATCATAAACGAGTCATACTAGGGTCTAATTCTATGGTAAATAATGTTACTTGAATTAGGGAGAAACTTGGAATGCAATTGGTACCCAAAGAAGTGAGAACAATAAGTTTTAAAAATACTGAAAGCGTTTGGGCGCACGGACCGAGTGTGTTACAATTGAACCATGCGCCCAGTGACAAAAGCAGGCGCACGGGTCGTGCGGTGGGACACATGAGCCGTGCGTCATGTGCAGAAACAAATTTTCCTTCACGCTTTTAACTACCAATCATGCTCCAAGACCTCACTAATCTCCAATTACATTAAATACCTTATGATTAAACATAAAAACTTAGCAAAATCATGCCTCACAATCAACATTCATGGTCAATACAAACATGCAAAAGTATCAATCTCAAAACCATGGAAGTTCAACAACATCTACCCTTCATAAACTGAATTCCACTTAGAAATTAAGTTCCAAACATCAAAACATTCTGGAAAATCACATGCATTGCAATAATCTCAGAATCATCAACAAACAAGAACAACATAAGCGAAGAACTCCCTTGGAATGTGATGAAAATCACATGCAAATGGGATAGTGAAAACTTCTTCTCAAAGTAGCTCCTAAAAACCCCAAATCTTGAACTCAGCTTCTAGTCCTCTCTTTAAATGCTTCTAACCACAATGTAGGTTTCCCATACCCTATTTCATCTCCTAAATCGAACATGCATTTACCATTGAAGCCCACTCTAGCTCCCTAGCCTTGCATGCAACTCGAGTTAACTTCTAAATGGGGAAGATGGAAAAGCTCTTTTTGGTGTTTCTGAAATGTGAGGCTTGATTTATCAAAGTTCAGTAGTAAGAAGTTGAAGTGAAGGTTTGAAGATCAATTTCAGTCATGGGAGAATGAAGGGAAGGGTTTGACTTAGTTTTCTCTCAACTTTCCTCTCTTCAGTGGCGGACCCAGCTTATAACCAGGGGGTTCAGTTGAACCCCCTGGAATTTTTTTTGCTCTAAACACCCTATATAGCCTAAATCTCCTGAAATTTTAATTTTGACCCCCCTGAAAATTTTAAATTGTACTAGTAGACTAAGTTTTGCACCCATTTAACACCGGCCTTAAAAAATTTGACACCCCTGACCCCGGGGTCCTGGGTCCGCCACTGCCTCTCTTCACTCTCTTTCTCTCGATGCTCTCTCCCTTTCCCCCACTTCTCTTTTTCTTTTCTTTTAAACTAAAGTGGGAGGGTTTAAAAGGTTTCAGCTGAATATCTTAAGTTAGGTTGGGCTTCCTCACTTTGGGCTGTTGGGTCTCATGAAAGAAAATCTGTTTACTCTTTGCACCCCTCCTACTACTTATCCCTCTAAGCCCACTATTAAACAAGCAAACAAGTGTATTAGTATCATGTTTTAGTGAAACAATTCATTAAATCTCAATTCAAACAACAATTACTAACTCACTTAGTAACTAATAAATAAAATTATTCACTAATCACATTAATTGGAATAAACCACATTGGGGGATGCTACATTGGGCTCTGTGGAAGCGTCGAAATGATCATGTATGGGAAGGGATTGTTCAACCAGTAGATGTGATGGTTAATAAAGCAATGGAATTGTTAAATGATCGCCTAGCAGCAAAGGAACGTAATAGTGCAGTGCAGGCTTCTAGGAATATCACGCAACCAGCTGAATTTTATTGGAGAAAACCAGCTGCACACGTGTATAAGTGCAATGTTGACGCAGCCATTTTTAATTTCGACAATAAGTATGGTGTTGGCATGTGCATTAGGACTGAGACGGGTGAGTTCTATCGTGGAAAAACTATGTGGTTTAGTGGTCTACCCTCTCCTCAAGAAGCGGATGCAATGGAACTTTGGCAATCTATTCACTGGCTTAGGGACTTGGGTCTATCTTCGGTCTCCAAAGAACTGGACTGTCTACCGGTGGTTAATGGAGTGCAAGATGAAACCAACACCAACACGAAGTTTGGCACGCTAATTTCTTATTGTAAATATCTATTAACTATTTTACAAAGCTTTAAGGTTAGCTATATTCGGTGACAAGCTAATCTTGTGGCTCACACTCTACCGAGAGCGTCACGATTTAATGCTAGTTCTAAAGTTTATGAGTTTATCCCAACCTATATTGAAACTCTTGTTATCAATGAAATGAGATAATTTTATTCTTGTCAAATAGCGGTTGGCCGGGCGCGTGTTACATTCAGCGAGTTAATTTAGACGGCGCTTCCTATCAATTAACACTCGTCGCTATTAAAAAAAAGATATTCTAATATGATTCTATTTCTAAACTAGTGGTAAATTTTTGGGGTGTTACAACTTATATTAATAGTTGTAACAACAACAATGTTTTTGAATGAAGAATAATCAATGATTATCTCTCAAAACAATTTATTTAATTAGTTTAAGAAACTATTCTAATGATGGAAAAGAGATACAAGAAAATTTCAAAGTAGTTCTATCCAACTTCTATAAGATAAAAGAAAACATGATAACTACATTCACTATTTGGAATCGGTTGTTTGGATAACCGATTCTAAATGTAGGCGCGGTGGTAATTTTGCAATTAAATAAATGTTTGAGAGACTTTTTGATACATTTTGAATCGGTTGTTTAAACAACTGATTCAAAATGTGTATATTTAGACATTTGGAATCGGTTTCGTAAACAACTGATTAGAAAAGTGTTAATTTAGAATCGGTTTTATAGATACCCGATTATTAAAGTCTTCTTTCACTTAAAAAACCCTAAATCACATTCATTCCTCTCTCTCATTTCGCTCTCGCCTCTCAGCTCCCTATCGCCTTTGATCAGTTCCCTCTCGTCTCTTCTCGCCCTATCCATCATGTTCTCACTCCGTCTCCCTCACCAGCCGTCACGTTCTCACTTCGTCTTGCTGTTGCCTTACTCTGTCTCGTCGTCGCTCCGTCGTCGTGTTACTGTCTCTGTGCGGCCCTTACTCCCTCGCCCTCAGTCCGTCTTCGTCCCCCTAAAATCAAGAGGTAATAAATCTCCTCGAGGTAATATTTGGGTTTCTGGACTCTTTGTTTTACTGGATTGCACTTGTTGTTTGTTAACAATGGTTTTTGATCAGTTAATTTGTCACAGAGCAAAAGAAGGAAACCCTAAACGCCTCTCCCTCTCCTTTGTTCTCATAATCTTCCTTCACAAAACCAAATTTGTTTTGCAATTTGGTGTTTTTAGGTGTTTTGCAAACAGGCTAATCGAGCGATGTTGATTTGAACTGTATAAAGCCTAGCGTTGGTTTTGCAGTTTGCTTGGTATTGCTTGCATTTATCAGATCTCTTAGTTTAGTTCTTTTCATGAGATTCTTTCATTTGGTTCTAGAATGTAAAGGTATTGTCAATGCTTTGATGATTTTTTGTAGCTATTTTGAGAGGTGCTTTAATACATGGTTGCTCAATTCATAAATGGTCAGGTTCGCTTACCACCCCACATACAAATCTGGAAAGTAAAGTAAAGCCAATGGCTGGTTTTATTCAGCGCCTAAAAGGGAAGCAGGGACGTTTCCGTGGCAACTTATCTGGAAAATGTGTTGAATATACTGGTAGAGCCGTAGAACAGGTATTTCACCAGATCCTAATCTAAACATTACTGAGGTCAGTCTTTTAAATTTTTCCACAGACATGTAATTTCTATCCTACATAGGGTTCTAGTTATGTAAAGATCTTTGTGCTGAGTGGATGTGTGATTTCTTTTGATTCTGAGTTGATTCTTCTTGCTTAATTAACTGTGTGTGTATTTGGGTTGAGCTTTTGATAAAAATGATGATGAATGGAATTGATTTTGTGAAAATTGAGTGTGAAGTGAAGTAATTTATGTTTAAATGTTTTATTATGAAAATTAGTTTGATATAAAACTTAAATGTAAATTCTTCTGCCAATCACAGGGATGAGCTGTACAAGGAGTGTGTTGAAGCTCTGCAAGGTGGGCTATTATTAGCTGAGAAAGATTTTGAAGCTGTTAAAGAAGCATTACAGGAGGCATTTGTCAAGGCTGACAACAGGTTGTCTAAATGGTAAGTCAATGACTCAATACAATGTGTCTACAATGATATAATCTCCTAATTATATAGTTTCCATGTGGTTCTAGATTTGGTATGTTTACATATTGAATGTTTAGACAGTATTTTGTTTCTTAAGGCTAGAAATGAATCGGGTTTGTGACATATATTTTTTTTCAATATAGGGCAGGACCAGCTACTGCTCAGATTGCAAATTGCAGATGGTGAAAACTAGGATGTATCATGTATAAGCTTCCTTGCAAATTGCAGATGGTGAAAACCGTATTATGCTCTTTTCCTTTGCATTGCTTTGTTTATTTTCTCAAAAAATTGAAAATGTTTAGATGCTAAAATCTGAATCTTTAGCAAACCCATCAACTTGGTCAATTTTGTAAAACTAGGATTCTTCTCCTGTTTTTATCTGATTTTTCTTTTTGAGATTTCTATTTTGATTTTTAATTTCTATATATACTTAGGAAGTAGAGGAAACTGTGAAGGTGTTAAAAAATCCAGCCAAGACAGAGAAAAGTAGCTGCAGAGGAGATTCTTTCTGCTTTATCCATCATTGAGAAAGCAAAAATTGATCCTTCTGGTTTTCTTGATACCCTTGGAGGAAAGGATTCCCCTGACAGAACCTGGATGCTTATTTTTACTGCAAAGGTTAACATATACCAAATCACCTGCCTTTTGTATTGTTGAGTTTTTAACTGAAGTTGTTTCCATTGCCTCAGTGCCTCTTGTCATCCAGCAAAGCTGTATTATTGTTGTTTGTTTCATTTCTTGTAAATCTTGCATATACCAAATCATCAAATTATGTCATCAATTCTGAATATTTTTTTTTGACCAAATCAATTCTGATTATTGAATATTGTTGATATTTATGTATGTAATGATTCATCTTTGACTATGTCATCAATTCTGATTTTCTTTGATAATCCTGAATATTGTTGAATTGTTTTTGATTTGCATTAATTTTTTTTATTAAAAAGGTGACATTTCTAATCGGTTCTTTAGATAACCGATTTTAAATGTCTTTTTTAGTACATTTAAAATCGGTTGTTTATCTAATCGATTCAAAATGTCCCTACATTTAGAATCGGCACATTTGGAATCGGTCAATAACTGATTCCAAATGTACCAAACAACCGATTCCAAAAGTCTTTTCTGCACTAGTGATTACAATATTCCATTACTCAATTTGCTATTGGCGGTGCTAGACTAGATATATTAATAATAGCGGGTGGAATTAGATAGAGAAATGATCTCGAGTACGATACGAAACGTACAGACTCTATGATGGTAGGTTATTTGTCCTATTTTTTCTCTTTTTGAACTTTCACAATCAGCCACATAATGATTTTGACATTTCTTACATCAATTTATTCGTACTATCTATCATAGCTCAATTAGATAGCATGTACAGTATGTTCGAAAAACACATTCAGAAGCTCCATGAAGGCGTTCTTTAGCGCCTATAAGACATTCACAACAACTCGAGCATTCTTCATTTGTTGTACAAGTCACATGACAATATTCTTGACAAACTTGAGAGGATATGAGGTTATCATTGATTCCTCTTGCTTTGGATTCCATGCATATATCTGGATACACAAACAAAATATGAACATAAAAACATCCCACTTTGGAAGTGTATATATTAAACGTTGTTGTATTCCTTTCTAGCTTTTGCAGCAAATAATAGCGTGCCCTCTGCAACCCTTCATAGAAGGTGGGTAGAGTGGTTGCACGGTGATGCTCAAGTTAGCTTTTACCTTAATGAATATTACTAATTATCAAAAAAAAAAAGTTGTATGTAATATGTGAAACTAAGACTTGAAGGTTATGAAGTAAAAATAATAATGCAATGCATAGAAAATTTGCTTAATTTAGTCATTGGTTTTAGACCTGATCTAATGATGAGGAAAACGACCAAGAATGCAAACTTGAAAGCAAAATTCCTTGTAATGTCCATCTTGTTCGTGGAACGTATGTTCTTTAGACAAAAATTTATATAGGCAAAGGGTGATGCACCTCGTCCATTAACTATCTTTTATTGATTTATGAATTATAAATATAAATATGATATTGCAGTAACTAATATTGCATTCTATTAAATATAAAATACTAAAAACTATTAAGGGCAATAATATTTCTTGTCAAAAAAAATATTCAGAGCAACAATTTTTAACGTACATGGTTCAATGTTCACCTTTTGATATATATCCTGAGTGGGATTCCCTTTTTAATAATAAATTAATTTTACTTTTCGTTAAGTATACAAGGTTTCTTGTTCAATGTATCAGTGGTGGATCTAGGAATTTTTTACCATTGGGGAAAAATAATCAAACATTTTTATAGAAAAAATATAATAAATATTTAAAAAAATAGTCTCACAATAAAGAATATAGATACTCAAGCCAATAGAAAAAACAAAGACTTACAAAATTTGAAAAAAATTAAAAATGTCAATTTTGTCCTTAAATGTTTGTTAAATTAGTCATTTTAAAATAATTTTACGGATATTTTAGTCGTCTTTAGAGCTAGTTTGACTAGTATTTAGTAAATATTACTAAGCAAAAGGCTTAGTAACACAAGCCATAGCCGATACTAATTGCTTAGTAATATTTACTAAATTATTACTTGCCATTAGATTTACTAAATTTCAATAAAATTCAATCTAATGGCTAGTATTTAATAAGGGTATTTGTGTCACAGTAATTTTTTTGTTTTATTTACATTAAATAATTTAATTCAATTTAACATTAAATGTGCCACTTTTTTAGGGACAGTTACAAAACAAATCACATTGTTTTCCACAATATTCTCTTCCTCGATTTTCTCTCTCAAATTCCTCTTTCTTAATTTTACGCTCATCTTCCTTATTTTTCCATTTTTTTTCTTTCACGATCTTCTTCTTCTTCAAGCTCTTTAATATCGATTCCACACTCTCCTTCGCACGACAATACATCACGCAAAGAAAGTCTCAAAAACGCACTCACGCAAAGAAATAGGACACCCACAGTTGTTGCCAAAACTGACACCATTGATCCACGCCATTGAAGCACGCTCTTCCTTTACGCCGTTGTTCCACGCCATTGTAACACATTATCATGGATACCGAAAAATAGTGTAGTGCAATAATAACCATAGAAATAGTTTAGATTGATTATATTGTACTAACCAAACAATTGAAAGGTTTGGTTAGGAGAATAATAACCATAGGAATAGTTTAGAGTGGTTATTATTGTACTAACCAAACTATTGAAATGTTTGGTTAGTGCAATAATAACCAGGAAAACACTGTACTTTGGTTAGGTGTCATGGTGACGGTGGTTGCGTATCTGTGTGATGGCGTAGTCGACAGAGATGAAAGCGTTTTAATTTTGTTTGAATGAAATGGGGAAGAGAGATGAAACGATCCTTGAAATGATGATTGACCAAATATTTTAAGGCAAGGTCATCATCTATCCAGTGGCCATCACCATTGATGTAAGTCGCATTGAAACACATTATCATGGATATCGAAAAATAGTGTAGTGCAATAATAACCATAGAAATAGTTTAGATTGGTTATTATTACTAACCAAACTATTGAAAGGTTTGGTTAGTGGAATAATAAGCATAGAAATAGTTTAGAATGGTTATTATTGTACTAACCAAATTATTGAAATGTTTGGTTAGTGGAATAATAACCAGGAAAATATTGTACTTTGGTTAGGTGTCGTGGTGACGGTGGTTGCAAATTTGTGTGACGGCGTAGTCGACACGGAGATGAAAACGTTTTAATTTTGTTTGAATGAAATGAGAAAGAGAGATGAAACGATGGTGAAGAGAGACGTTGTTTCACAAAAATAAGGAAACAATTACAATTAAAACGGTTCCAAAATTTTAGGAATAGGCGCATGATTTTTGGGTTAGTCATTAATATAGATTCCTTGATTTTTTTAGACTTTTTTTTAATTAAAATAGAATTTACATCTATGACCCTTTAGTAATTGTTACTAAACAATAATAAGTCATACTCCTTAGTATCACAAGCCATAGTATTTCTTGTCAAAAAAAATATTCAGAGCAACAATTTTTAACGTACATGGTTCAATGTTCACCTTTTGAGATATATATCCTGAGTGGGATTCCCTTTTCAATAATAAATTAACTTTACTTTTCGTTAAGTATACAAGATTTCTTGTTCACTGTGTCAGTGGATCTAGGAATTTTTTACCATTGGGGAAAGAATAATTAAACATTTTTATAGAAAAAATATAATAAATATTTAAAAAAATAGTCTCACAATAAAGAATATAGATACTCAAGCCAATAGAAAAAACAAAGACTTACAAAATTTGAAAAAAATTAAAAACGTCAATTTTGTCCTTAAATGTTTCTTAAATTAGTCATTTTAAAATAATTTTACGGATATTTTAGTCATCTTTAGAGACTACTTTGACTAGTATTTAACTTTGTTAATGGTCAAACCGATACTTATCATTTTTTAGAGAACAAATAGGTCATTATTTTTTTCTAAAAGACTTTTTTTGGGTTTCTACTCCTAAAATAACAAAAAATACTTAAGTTCTTCGTGTGTTGATTTAATGTTAGAATAGAACAAAATAATAAAAATTAAAATAAAATCATTACTAATTATTCTCTCTTACGGTTGTCAAAAATTATTCTCTCTTACGTGATTACAATATTACATCTCTTATCATTTTGTATAAACGGTCAAAAAAAATAATTAGCTTATATCTAGTAACCCCTCTTTTCCTATGGGTCAAAAAATATTTTTACTAAATACAGCTAATTCAGTAAATTATTTTCGTTTTTGGAGGCAATTGCCCCTACGCATATGGATACGCCAGTGACTGTATCCATTCCACAGTTTGTAAAACAATTATTTTTTAAGCATTTGTATATATTTTTTTGATAAAGGCATTTGTATATGTTTAATTTAATTAAATTATATTAACTTTGCATCACTATCAAATATTAAAATACTAATTAGTACTCCATCTTGTCTTTGAAGATAATCGTATAATTCATTCTTCAAAAAAGATAATCGTATAATTTGATTTTTAGTATATATTTTTTTGGTTATCATGTCATTGGTGCGTAGTTTTCAGTGACTATCCTACGTCGGGAAACCTGACTGACCACGAGTTTCTGGCTTTGCTGGCCCATGTGGTTCTCCCCTCCCAACAGAGTTTTTGCCACACCCAAGATTGGAACCAGAAACCTTGGGGTGAGATCCAAGTCCAGTTACCACTTGGACGAACTTTTGTTGGTGATTTTTAGTATATATAATGCTACGTAGTACAATATTAATTACGACTTCTGTCAAAAAAAAATTAATTACGAAAATATTTTGATTAGGTATTTTGTATAATTTATGAGAACTATTTATATTTAATTATTACGCCTTTTTTGGTATAAACTAAGTATCATTTACGTGCAACTGTAGAGACTAATCATCAATAAACTAAGTATCCTAGACTACAATTGGCGACAAATTAGATCTCCCTCAAAAGATTTAATAATGTTGTATGTCCAAGGCTGGATTTTAACCCAGAACCCAAAATATTGGTTAAGCAAAGAGACCCCTACCATCTCATCCTAGTGCTCTTGGGTAAAAAAAAGTGTAAAAAAATTTGTAAATATTTTAACAGTTTATATATATATATATATATATATATATATATATATATATTTGTCAATGCAATAGTCTGAGACTACTTGGCTTGGACTCTTGATGTAAACTGTTTTACAGAATCAATAACAAACTGTGAGATGAGGCTGTATAAAGGTTACTAGTATACAATCATACATTTTTAATAATTTGTAATCATGATTGGTAGAAAATTTTCAAATATTGAAGTGTGATTATACCCATTTATAATTTATAATTATTATTTTTTTACCAAGTTTATTTATAACTAGCCCCAATCCCCGTAAGATGCACAGGATTATGGCAATTTATTGTAATTATGTTGGAAAATATTTTATTCCAATTTTAATGCTATAATATATAGTATATATGGTAGTTAAATTAAAGTAATAAATTTTAAATATGAATAACAATGAATTGATCAAAATCTTTCAATGTCTTTATCGCTTTTCATATTTTGCAAATTCAGTATATGAATCCCTCTAATTTATGACTAAGCGGATCATGACACAAACTTGGAATAATTTTGGAAGTTGATTGAGTTGCGTTTTGAATAGGGTTATTCTTGATAACTCTGGGAATTGCATGGGAAAAAAAACTCTTGTCGATACTCAGCATTATTAGTGATGGTGCAATATAATTCGAAGCTGATATAACTCTAGAATTCATCTTCACTTATATATTTATAAATGCACAAACACATCATTGATACTAATTAAACAACGTAAAAGAATTCTGAATTCTGATAGTCTTCTCATAATCCACCAATATGTAGCGTTGAGAACCAACACATTTATATATCACCACTGATGAAAAGCCAAGTCCATATGAACTACTCCCAAAGTCAACCTCAAATTTAGACATTAATTATGATCCATATAATTTAAAAAAAAAGCAAATAATATAAGAAATAAAAGTAGCGTCAGTTTCAAATAGAAAGGAAAAACCTAGATAGGAAGCAAATCTTTACATTAGAAATACCATTGCTTTTTATAGTGACACATTAAAAACCATATATACCAAAGAGTGCCATAATTCTATTGGTGTTCGTGTCTATGTAAGAAAATCCATCGTCAGCAAGGAAAATTAAGTCAGTTTTAAAAGTGGTGAAATTAGTAAAAAGGTGAGGTTTACGAGTTAGTGTCACGAAATTATTTTTTTGACAAAACCAGTTATTGAGTAACAGACTTTGAGTATTTGATCAGTTAAACTTTTTTCCAAACTCTAAAGTACCCCAAAACACGCCGCTTAGCATCGCACTTTACTTATTTTGTCATAACTGTTTTTTCACCAAGCCGGTTACTGAAGAACAAATTTTGCGTATTTGAAGAGTTGAAATTTTTTCTGAACGCTATATATAGTACACTAAAAGACCGTCTAGCATATCACTTAATGTATTTTGTCATGAAATTAATTTTATTTTCGTCTAACTGGTTATCGAGGAACCAACAATGCGTGTTTGAATATCAAAAAAAAATTCTGGACCATAAAGTACTCCTTAAAATATGGAAAAAGAAAAAAATTTGGCTAAAGTACCCCAAAACACACTCTGCTTAGCATTGCACTTTACGTATTTTATCACAAAATTATTTTTTGCTTTGCCAAACCGGTTATTGAGGAATGATCTAGTGTGTTTGAACATTAAATTCTTTTTTTCAGAACTCATACAAAAACACACTTCTTAGCATTTCACTTTACGTATGTTGTCGTGAATTTTTTTTCCACCTAGTCGGTTATTGTGGAACGAACTTTTCATATTTGAAGATCTAAAATTTTATCTAAACTTTAAAGTACCAAAAACAGAATACTTAGCGTCGCACTTTAGATACTTTATCATGAAATTATTTTTTTCCTTCACCAAACCGATTATTGAAGAACGAACTACGTGCATTTGAGCAGTCAAATTTTTTTCTAAACTATAAAATACTTCAAAACACACTTCAAATATGTATAAGTAAAAAAATTACTAAATTAAGTTCACACACCAAATATGAAAAAGAAAAGAAACAAAATGTATTTGTTTAGCTAAATCTTATTGTATCGATTATTTAGACAAAGTGAAGTAGCTAATATCAAAGACTAAATAGACAAAAGATTAACACATATCCATTGTCAAAGTTGTTCAAATTCAGAACAAAGAAAGCACTACTTTTAATACATGTCTTTTGTTGGATTAACGTGGCAGCCAGAATAGGACACCGAAAATCGTCTGACCCTTAAGTAAATTATAATAAAATGTTGGTGGTTCCTAAAGATTTACGTTTTTTTTTTTTGTATTATTATACATAGGAACTTACAGCGTCATGCCTTTCCATCTTGACCAACTAAAGTAACATCACAATGACTCTAGGGAATCTCAAGTAGCTAGCTCAGTTGGCGAGTTAAGAAATATCGAAGGATTGTACTAAAAGAGTGTAATTAAGAAAGAGATTCGGGTTCAAACCCCGGAAACTAATATTCCCTCACCCAGTAACATTGCTTATAAAAAAAACAATGACTCTAGGGAAATTGATATAAATAAAACAGGGAAAAAATAATAATAAAACATACCAAGAAAGAGGTTAGGACATAAATGTGGTTCAAGCTAGTAGTATACAAAGGAACTTACAGCATTAGGAACTGATTGAACCTGCATATTGCTCAAACTTGATGCCTTAAGTATAATGGTAAGACCTTCAATATCTCTGCCAGGGAGAACGACTCATGCATGGCTAACAAATAAAAACGTTAAAGAGTCAACACAATGCAAAGTACATAAACAAATGAAGTGGCGCACAATAAGAAAAACGAACCTCTGTTAGCATTTTGGGTCACAGATGTAATATTTAAATGTGTTAGGGTCATTATTTAATTAGCCAAACTTAAAGTGGTCTATTTGATACTAAGTTTATGGCTAAGGGCATATGTGTCATGGAAGGTTATTGTGGAGATACCATAAGGCAATATTCTAATTTGATGAGGGGCTGAATTAGAAATATTGAAAATTGAGATGTAACTGGAAGCAGTTATATATATGAGTTATGGTCCCCATTTGTAGAGAAACGTAAAACAAAATTAGGGTTTAGTTCTCTGGCTTTCTCTCTTCATCCCCATCAGAGGAGAATCAAGAAACCCTAAGGTGCTCTACAATTGGAAGATCACATACCCAAACATTCATCAATTCCCAATGGCAAATTCAGGTACGCTTCCGCATTCTATTTCATCATGAATTTGGATATGAGTTCATAAACGGTTGATTTAGGATTGTGCTCTTTTGTTTTCTATATGGGTAGAGACATGTGGTTAGGAACAAATCATTGTTAGAACCCAACAACCTCTGCTAATGGATTTTTATATTGAAAGACAACACTCAACTAGTGAGTAATGAGGGAGTTCCACCGAAAAACAAATTTTATAAAAAGTGAAAATAGATGTTAGCACACATAGGGGAACACGTGTAAAAGAAGGGAAATGGACGCAAATAAGTGGGATGGAAGTGGAAGGAAGTTTGGAAACACATGGAAACTGGAAAGAAAGAGAGGCTGAAAGAAAATGTGAGGAAAAAGAAAAAAACGACGACACGTTATATCTCAGGACATGTTGCAAAGTGGAGGAAGTTTTTATTTTATAGCTTAAAAAATCCTAAGTTGGCACCCAAATGTGACAAGCGGCATATGACATTTAGATTATTACTGGCGCATTGACCCGTGCGTTGTATGTGGTAAAAACTCTACTTAATATAGAATTATTATTGGATAAAATATGTTTCTTAAATTGCATGAAAAAACCTTGTTTAAATTGAAGATAAGTATGAATTAAAAAAAAGTGTGTAATAAAACACGGTAATTGCGAACTTAAAAACTAAAATAGAGTGTGTAAAGATATAATCCAAACAAATTGTTCCATACACATAATCCAGAGTAACAGTATTGGTTTATAAAATATATTGTCTAATATCTCTAAATAAAAATTAAATTATCATCATAAATTAAATAAGAAGACTATAAAATTGAAATTGGCTATTCATAGATACTAAGAAGAAAAGAATTTAGTAAACGAATTGGTAGTGACCCCAATTAAATGAATTTAATAAATATTTTGGGTTTAGAAAGATAAGGAGAAGTGTAAAAATAATTTTTTGTTAAAGATTCAGAAAAATATCGTTCTGAAAAATATAAAGAGAAGAAGTATAAAAATAAATTGATTTTTTAAAGTGGTGGAATCACTAAAAGGGTGAGTTGCACGAGTCTGTGTTACAAAATTTTCACCAAACCAGTATTGATGAATGAATTTTGATTATTTGAACCGTTAAAATTTTTTTGAATGCTAAAGTACCCCAAAACACACTGCTTAGCACCACACTTTACTACTTGCCACAAAATTATTATTTTTTTTAACAAATCGGTTATTGAGGAATGAACTTTGAGTATTTGAACGGTTAAATTTTTTTCCAAACACTAAAGTACCCAAAACACTCTGCTTAGCATCACACTTTACGTATTTTATCACGAAATTATATTTTTTTACCAAACCAGCTATTGAGGCACAAACTTTGCATATTTGAATAGTTGAATTTTTTTGCGAACACTAAAATATCCGAAAATACTTTGCATATTTTGTCATGAATTTTTTATTCACCAAACCGGTTACTGAGAAACAAACTTTGCGTATTTGAACAATTAAATTTTTTTTACCAATTAAATATCCCAAAACATATTGCTTAGCAATGCACTTTACGTATTTTATTACAAAATTACCATTTTCTTTCAACAAACAGTTATTGAGGAAAAAACTTTGTGTATTTAAACAGATTAAATTTTTTTGAACCGTAAAGTACCCGAAAACACACTGCTTTAAACATGAAAAAGGAAAAAAAAGTACCCTAAAACACTACTTAGTGTCGCACTTTACGTATTTCGTCACAAAAATTTTTAGATTGAGGAACGAGCTTCATATATTTGTACATCTAATTTTATTTTGAATTCAAAATTACCTCAAAACACACTGTTTAGCTTCGCACTGTACATATTTTGTTACAAAATCAATCATTTTTAATGAAATTGGTTATCGATGAACAAACTTTGCATATTTGAAACAGTTAAATTTTTTCCGGATTCTAAAGTACTCCAAAACACTGTGGCTAACATCACACTTTACGTATTTATCGTGAAATTAATTTTCATCTTCATTAGGTTATAGATCTAGTTTTTTTTTAAAATAAAAATATGAAAATAAAAGGTAGGGGTGTTGGGGGTGGGGTGTTGGAGGGAATGTGGAGTGGGAGACTCCCTGAGATTTATATTCTTAAGATATATTTATAACTAGTATATAGTTTATAATTATTATATATTTATACACATTATGTTGTCGATGTTTTTTGGGTTTTACCTTGGGAATTTGATACCAAAGAAGCATACACAAACACACAGAACCGAGAGAGAATGGAGAGGAAGAGAGAATAGTTTCTTCTCTTCTTCTCTATTTCTTGAATTGAATTGATACAATCCTTATACATGAGCAGCCTTTATATAGGCTTTCAAAAAACACTAAAAAATTTCTATCCTTAATTGTTAAGAGACCAAAAGAGGCGGTGCTGAAATTTTAGCCAATCAAAATTGCTTCCAGTAGATGTTAGATGCCGGCAATATATATGAGGCGGTGTTTGCAGCTTCTGTAATGTTCTAGGAGATGCTTTTTCTTGATTTAATATGTGGTAACATTGCCTCCCTTAAATCAGGCTTGTAAACTAATCATTCCAAGCATCTTCTTCAATTTGTAAAATAACTCAATCTTCGGTGGCTTTGAAAAAATATCTGCAATTTGTTCTTCAGTGGGACAATACTGGATCACCACTTCCTTCTCAGCTATCAACTCTCAAATCTAATGATACTGAATATCAATATGCTTTGACCGCCCATGAAAAACTGGATTCTTACATAGCGCAATGGCAGACTTGTTGCACAAAATATATCTGTTGGAGTACTCTGCTTTTGATTCATCACTTCTAAAATTCTTCTCAGCCATATTGCTTGAGTAGTACAACTGGTCAGTGCTATATATTTTGCTTCGACGGTAGAAAGTGCATCAATTGGTTTTTTCTTCGAGGACCATGAAATTGCACATGTGCCTAGATGAAATGTGTACCCTGACTTGCTTTTTCTCGTTTCTATATCTCCCGCCCAATCACTATCTATGTATCCAACAAGCTTCACATCATTATTATTAGCATAAAAAATTCCTTCCGTCGGTGTATCTTTGATATATCGAAGAATCCTCTTGGCTCCTTGCAAATGACAAACATGTGGTTGCTCCATAAATCTGCTAAGCAATCCAACTCCATATACTATATCTGGTCTAGTTGCAGTCAGATATCTCAGACTTCCAATCAAACTTTTATAGTGAGTAAAATCTACCCTTTTGCCATCACTTTCTCTTGTCAGCTTCAACTTCTCTTCAACTGGTGTATAAACTGGCTTTGAATTCTCCATCTTGAATTTCTTCAAAATATCACGTGCATATTTCTTCTGAGAAATAAAAATTCAATCATCTCGCTGATTGACCTCAATGCCGAGAAAAAAGGACATAAGGCCCAAATCTGTCATCTCAAAACAACTTATCATAGCCTCCCTGAATTCTGCAATCATCTTTGAGTTATTGCCAGTGAAGATCAGATCATCAACATATAGGCACAAAATAAGTACATCTCCAGGCTCAACAAATTTGATATACAGTGTGTGCTCAAAGGGACATCTCTGAAAACCATTCTGCAAGAAATAAGAATCAATCTTCTTATACCACGCTCTCGGTGCCTGCTTCAAGCCATATAATGCTTTCTTCAGTTTGTAGACTTTATCTTCTTTTCCTTTTACTATATATCCTACAGGCTGCTCAACAAATACTTTTTCCTCCAGAGTACCATTTAGAATAGCAGACTTAACACCCATTTGATAAATTTTCCAACTATTTTGGGCAGAGAGTGAAATAACCATCCGAATTGTATCTAACCTTGCAACAGGAGCAAATACCTCAAAATAATCAATACCTGGTTTTTGCTTGTATCCTTTTGCCACTAACCCCGCTTTGAAGCAGTCAATCTCGCCACTGGGTTTGTACTTTGTCTTGTACACCCACTTCACTCCTATCACTACAAAAAATGTTGCCTTTAGCGACGGAATTAGAGAGGGACTTCAAGTCCCTCGCAAAAACTGATATTAGCGACGGCATTAGCGAGGGCATAGAGCTGTCGAATTTTTTTAAGCATTAGCGACGGAAATTTTAGCAATAGCGACGGCCAGGCCGTCGCTAATGGCCTGGGCGGGAAAAATTAGCGACGGCTATAGTGTCCCTCGCAAATGTTTTTTGACCGTTCAACGCGTGGAACTGCGTGGAAATGGGCGTAACGGTTAGCGACGGCCATGCCGTCGCTAATGCCGTCGCTAATGTCAAATTAATTTCCAAAACTGAATCTCAAAACAGAAACCCTCATTTCTCTCTTCTCCTCTCTCTCACCGCCTCTCTCTCTCCGCCTCTCTCTCTCCGCCTCTCTCTCTCACCTACGACGGCCGCCGCACCACCACCATCACCTACCTACGACCTCCTCTCTCCGTCACCTCCTCACTCCGGCTCTCTCTCTTCGCCTCCTCACCGTCTCTCTCTCCGCCTCTCTCTCTTCCTACGGCCACCGAGAAGCCGCCAACGCCGCCAACGCCACCACCCTCACAACCACCACCACCATCCTCACCTACCTACGACAGCTCCTCTCCGCCATCTCGCCCTCTCTCTCTCCGCCTCTCTCTCTCACCTACGGCCAACAACCACCCACCACCACCGTCACAACCACCCACCACCACCGTCACAACCACCCACCACCACCAGCACCTACTTTCTGCTGTCTCTCTCTCAGCCCCTCTCTCTCAGCCTCTCTCTCTCTCACCTGCGAAATTTAACTGTGCACCGCCGCCACCACCACCGCCGCCACGACCACCACGAATTTCTGCCCTCTCCCTTTTGTAGGTTTTGACATTTTTTTTATGATATTTTTTTGATATTGATTTTTTAAATTTGTTTTGATTTATGTTTTTTGATTGATTTAGGATTGACATCGTTGGTGTTTGGAGTTTAAGAACCGCACCAGAGTGCGCATCGTCACCGAACAACCGCAACAGACGTCAATCTCATAACGGTTAGTTTAATTGAAAAATATTTAATTATTGTTTTGATGAACCCTAGGTTAGATGACTGTGTGTTGTTGATGGAAAAGGGTGAGGGACATCCTAACCCCCATATTTTGCTCGAAATCATCTCCATTGAGATAATTGCGAGACGATACTAACAACGGTAAGGTTGGGAGTTATATGAAATAACTTCCTTCACTACTTGGATGGAAAAGGGTTTTGTGCTGTCCTTAACCCCCATATTCGGCTCGAAATCATCTCCACTGAGATCATATTGATGCCACTAACTTGAAATATTATTGGGAATGTTATCTAACACGTTTTCTTAAATACGTGTAGATGAATTTGTATGAATTTAATCGTGATTGGGTGTATGATCGGTTATATCCGAGAAGAGCGGGTTTAAAGGAATCTTTTGTAATTGGGGTTGAACAGTTTCTTGTGGTAGCGTGGCGACATGAATTGGCTCAACAGGAAAAAGGGGTTAGATGTCCATGCTTAAAATGCGACGGTGAACCTATTATGACCGATGATGAAATCAGGGATCACTTGTATCATTGGGGGTTTAGGCCTAATTATTGGATTTGGGTAGACCATGGAGAACAACAATTTCAAAATTTTGAGATAGAGGCTTCAAGCAGTTCTGGTGTTGGTGTTCCACGTAATGAAATTTTTGAGTCGATGCAAAACATGATTTGCGATGGTCTCAGGGTGAATGTGCCATTTGATGAGCCTCAATATGATGATAATGATGAACTTCCAAATGAAGAAGCACAAATTTTTTATAATTTGTTAAGAGATTCAAACACACCGTTGTTTGAAGGCTCGCCACATTCAAAATTATCTATGTGTGTGAAACTTTTAGCTCTCAAGTCCATGAGTAATATTTCTGAGGTGGGTTTAGACTATGTGACTGAAATGATGTTGGAAGCAACACCTAATAAGGATAATTTGCCAAAAAGTTATTATGAAGCAAAAATGTTAGTTTCGAAGCTGGGATTGAAATTTAAGAAGATTGATTGATGTGAGAAAGGGCACATGTTGTTTTACAACAACGAATTTGGTAAAAATGATGGTGAGCTACTTGAATGCAAATTCTGTGGAAGCCCAAGGTATCATGATCGTAAAGGGGCAAAACGTAATTATAAACCTATCCCTGTAAAGTCGATGTTCTATTTGCCTATAGTTCCAAGGTTGCAAAGAATGTTTGCATCGGCCGAAATTGCGCAGAAAATGACTTGGCATTATGACAATAGGCGTACCTCGGACGACATTTTACGCCACCCATCCGACGGTGAAGCGTGGAAGCACTTTGAAGAATCTTCTATTCGTATACATGAAAGTTTTCCATCCTGGTTTAAGGCTAGAGTAAGTAACCAAATCCCCAAGGCGCTGAATAATTCTTTAAAGTAAATATGAGACATAACTTATTTTTTCCATATGTGGTTTACTTAGGTTTATGAAGCAGAACCAACTCCCCAAATCCGACACTTGAGGAACTTAGCCAATGGTCCTTTTCTTGAGGTGACCGAGTGGCACACGTACCTAGTTAATGGTTACAAATTTGACACCCAATCATGGAGTGAGGGAAAAAAAACAATTAATAGTGGGGTATATGTTAAAGGTGAAACAGGAGGAGGTGAAAATGACTTCTACGGTGTGATCGAACGCATATATGAACTTGAATACCCACGGTTAGACTATGAAAAGAGAATAGTTTTGTTTTTCTGTAGATGGTTTGATCCATCTGTTAGAGGAATGAAATTGAATCCAAAATGTAATACCGTGGACATTCGAATGAATGGAAGGTATAAACTTTATGATCCGTTTATCATGGCAGAAAATGTGAGGCAGGTGTATTATGTTCCATATCCATCAACTCAGAAAGGATGGTGTGTTGCAATTAAGACAAAACCACGGGGTCACATTGAAGGCACTGATGCGGAGGATGAGGTTCCTTATCAGGTGGATGAAATTTCGGGAGTAGATGAGGTGCTTGAATTTGAACCGATTGACTCCTTATGTGATGATAGACACCTAGTTGAAGAAGTTGATGAAGATGAAGAACAGAATGAAGATGAAGAACAGAATGAATATGAAGATGATGAAGAGAATGAAGATGAATAAGAGAAATATGAATTTGAACCGATTGACTCCTTATGTGATGATGACTCCTAGTTGTATATGATTAATCTTATATATGTTGTCTACTTATGTTGTCTTTAAATTTATTAGAATCATTAATATATCAATATTGTTCTTTATGACTCATTATGTTGTCTTTAAATTAATATATCAATATTGTTCTTTATCACATTTTCTTTCTATTTTTTAATAGATATGGATCCAGGAGGAGGTTCTGACCCACCACCGAGACGTCCTAATAAAGGGAAGAAGACTATGACCGGTGAACCTCCTAGGAGGAGGCGTAATCGTGAGGTGGAACTTAATATTGGGAATATGAGGAGCCATAATTCGTTTGTGGGCCCACCATCTACTGCCCCACAACCTTCGGCTCCATCTGGCCCTGGATGGTTTCATTTACCATCTCATGGGCATTATACGGGCCCAACAGCTGGGTATGGCGCAGCAGCTGGGTATGGCGCAGCAGCTGGGTTTGGCGCAGCAGCTGGGTATGGCGCAGCAGCTGGGTATGGCGCAGCAGCTGGGTTTGGCGCACCAGCTGGGTATGGCGCACCAGCTGGGTTTGGCGCACCACCTGGCCATATAGGCTCACCAGCTGGGTATGGCGCAGCAGCTGGGTTTGGCGCACCACCTGGGCATATAGGCTCATCATCTGGACATATAGGTCCATCAGCTGGGTTATCTATGCCTACACCAGATCCCCAGGATGATATTCAGCATGATGTACATGATGTTGGTGGGGGTAATGTTGATGCTGATTCATCCACTGATGACGAGAGAGTGGAGGTGATTGTTATTAATGGTATCAGACTCAAAGTCATTTATAGCAGTGGTAACGCGTAAGTATTATATTGTTTGTTTTTTTAAAGTTAATTATGCAACGACTTATATATATTTGATAATTGTTTGATATATCTTTCAATATGCAGGCTTCTTCCTGCAAAGGTAGCTTCATCAAACATCACTCATGTCATCCGCAAACGATATTTTCAAACGTTCCATAAAAAGTGGAGCAATGTCGAAGAAGATGAAAGAAATGATCTGCTAGACTTCTTTAGGGTAAGTGTTAATTATTTTGTCATTACTTATATTGTTTGTTTAAATTTTATGTTTAATAACGTTTAATATAATACAGACCAGAGTAACTTGGGACACAGAAGACGATGACAATGTGCGGAGAATTTTTTTCAGAAGGATGGGCGCTCAAATTTCTGATTTGCTTTATAAGCTCCGCTGTAAAGATAAGAAGCCTTCCTACATGAGTGATGAGATTTGGAATGCCTTCAAGAGCCATTGGGCTTCAGAGGCTTTCAAGGACACTGCTGCAAAAGCCAAAAATAATAGAAACTCAGAAAAGGGTGGCTCGCTTCACTGCGGTGGGTCCATCAACCAGGCTCAGCATGCTGCTAGAATGGTAAATTATTTTTCACATCTATGTGTTTTTTATATTATTTAATTAGTTAGCAATTTTTAAAAATGTGTTTCATCTTACAGAGTAAGAAGGCAGGACGCCCTATCACTGCTCCTGAGCTGCATAGAGCCACCCATGTGAGGAAAGGCACTGGCGAGTATGTTGATGAGCGCTCCAAGATGACCCAGGTAAATATACATATTGATTTGTATTATATAATGTTCATTTGTCAAAATGGAGCGCTAATTTGTGGTTATTCAAAACAGGAGCAAATAAATGAGTTCATGACTCAGCTAACTCAGGGGAGCTGGAACCCTGATTCATTTGGCCAACTTACTCCTGAGATGAGAGATCTGGCAAACAAACATTGGGAGAAGACAGTAGGTTGGTCTAAGGGTCGCCTGTATGGTACGGGGCCCATGGCTCCATGTATGAGTCAGTCTGGGGCCGAGAGCAGTAGAAGACGGAGTCGACCAGCTTATACTCCTGCGGAGACAGAGCATATCAGGCGGCTGGAGCAGGAGCTGCACGAGACTCGACAGGAGGTCAGGACCTCCTCTGAGGCGATGAGAAAGATGCAGCAAGATTATGAGAAGGTGACCCGTAGGCAGGAGCTGATGTTTAAGTATTTTAAGAATATGAAGCAAAATGAGCAGCAGCAAGATGAAGAGGAAGCTGAGGAGGAAGCTGAGGAGGAAGCTGAGGAGTCTGATGGTGGCAGCTTTTAGTTTTGTTGATTAAATATTTTGTTATAACATTTCAGATTAAGTGTTGTTGATTCAAATATTTTGTTATTGGATAATTTTTATTTTAAACTATTTTATGTATTTTATGTTATTAGATTTTATTATTTATTAATAAAATAAACAGGTATAAAAGCAGATAAAATAAAAAAAAATTTCATCAGGTTGAGCAGTAGCGTGGGAATTAGCGAGGGGCTTAGCGAGGGAATGTGGCCACGTGGTTGGGCAGTAGCGTGGGCGTTAGCGAGGGAAGGTTGCCACGTAGCTGAGCATTAGCGAGGGAATTAGCGAGGGGGTTAGCGAGGGAACGTGGCCACGTGGCTGAGCATTAGAGAGGGAATTAGCGAGGGAATGTGGCCACGTGGCTGAGCAGTAGCGAGGGACTTAGCGAGGGACCATGGCCACGTGGCTGAGCATTAGCGAGGGATCTAGAGAGGGACACTGCCCTCGCTAATTAGCGAGGGACCCAAATCCCTCGCTAATCGCATTTGCGAGGAGGGAATTAGCGAAGTCCCTCGCTAATTCCCTCGCAAATGACTGTTAGCGAGGGAATTTGGTGATTTAGCGAGGGACTTTGCCGTCGCAAATGACCTTTTTTTTTTGTAGTGTATTGGCTTCTTATCTGGTGGCAACTCTGTCAACTCCCATGTTTTGTTCTTCTCAATAGCATATATCTCTTCATCCATGGCTTTTCTCCAGTTCTCGCATGATGCTTCTTCGAAAGTAACTAGCTCACAATATGCAAACAAAGCAAAATTGATAATCTCCTCATCTGATGGGTCATTGTCATTACCCACAACAAGGAATTTGTGAGCAGCCACGATTACTTGATTTTGGAACCTTTGGATCCACCACCGTGAGTGAGAAGAGAGAGAGCAAATAAGCGCTCCCACTGTGGTCGCCAATGTTCTGAACGGAACTCACTCAGAGAAAATCGTACCTCACGGTGGTGATGCTGAGATGGAAACTCGGGATCCGAGATGATATAGCTCCAATGTGAAGGGCGGGGAGGATGCCACCTGCCAACACTCCGACGCCCAAGTCAGTCCATAATAAAGATGGGGCATATGAGAGGAGTGGAAAAAGCTTACCCTATTTTAGAGTGTGGAGTGGTATATATAGTGGTGCGACTAGGCTTGCTTACAATTGGACTCCTAAGCCCATTATCTCTAGCCAAAGTTGGATCCGGAACAAGTTCGATCTGTAAGTATACTAGTATTGAGAACTCGTGCAACACATAGGGATTGAATTATACTTTCTTTGGTACAATTTACAATTTATTGTGTTAATTAATAACCACTTTTTTAGTATGCTATTAACTTCCACTTTGATCAAGTCAAAAACAAAATTTTAATAAAATAGAAATGTAATTGGTGGGGACGGGAGAAACTTATTGAATATGATGAAATTTACAATTTATTGTGTTAATTAATTCAAAGGCCAGTCACATACACTTATTAGATTAATTGAGAAATTTGTATTGAATGTGTTTTAAATCTTGCAAACAAACTTTAC
This sequence comes from Astragalus membranaceus, assembly GCA_039519185.1. NCBI lineage: Eukaryota > Viridiplantae > Streptophyta > Magnoliopsida > Fabales > Fabaceae > Astragalus > Astragalus membranaceus. The sequence continues at coordinate 187,968,934 of CM076848.1, forward strand.
ACTTTTGATTTGGTATTTTGTGTTTTATTGAATCTTATAGATAAATGTTTAAAGTAAATTTATATATATTAGTAAAAGATAGTTTGAGTAATTCGAAGGGAGATTGAAATCTACCATAACAGTAAGATTTACTCAAATCTACCATAAAGCGCTAGAAGACACTTTGATTAAAAAAAATTACACTATTTAATAGCGCTTCTTTTTAAAAGAGCTGTTAAAAATTATATGTTTTAGCGCTATTAGAGACACACAAAAATTAACCACACGCACCGTACAATAGCGGTTGTTAAAGAAAGCGCTATCAAACACCTAGATATAACAGCGCTTAGAAAGCGCTATAATCTAAGCGCTATAATAGGATTGAAAGCTACAATAACGGTAAGATTTATAGCGCACTTAAGGACTATTATAGGTGCAAAAAAGCGCTAATAGGTGTTTGTTGGCATAGTGTACTCTATAGGGTAGAGGTGTCCATCTTTTGCTACCGAGGTAGGGGGATGGCCACTACTTCTGGTACGAGTAAGGGTTGCTTGCCATGTCCCTTCCTTTTCTCTTCTAGTCAGATGCGTCTTGGTTTGCGCATGGTCTGTACGGCTGTGCACGTAGTACAGATGTTCCTCGTAGTACTAATTGTGGTTCCCGGGTTGTCCATTGCGCTCCTCGGGTTTCCTACTTCTGTCATTGAGAGTCCTCCTCAGTCATGAGGCTCCCTTGCTCGACAGTCCGAACACGCCGGTACATCCACATTTAAGCTTGATTAGTCATGGAAATAATGTAACATTGATGGTGTGGCAAAAGGCTCCTTAGGGCCATCTGGTTGTGGTGGCATATTTAGAGATCGTAAGACATCTTCTCTTGGTTACATACATTTTGGGGGCTACTACTGCTATTGAGATTGCTTTTGACAAGGGTTAACATGATTTTGTCTTGAATGTGATTGTCTAATGGTTGTGCTAGTTGTAAAATATCCTAATATTGTTTCTTGAAAAATTCTAAAAAGATGGCAAAATTGCGGCCTCAAAGCTTCGAGTATGAATTTTTGGATTACTCATACTTTTAGGGACCTCTATTCAAGGTTTGCTTTGGTGGGAAACTATTCCGAATTTCAGTTGGGATGACTTTTTCCGTAATAGATGGGGTATTTCTTATTTTACAATTAGATAATTGTTTTCTGGAACCTAGGCTATGTTAACCCGATATTTTTGTTTTGTGCATAGTAGTGTTAACAGTATGGACCTAAACTTGAAAGTAAAAATTTTATTGGGGATGAAAATGTGGTGAAATTATTTGAGACAAAAAAACAAAATTCGTGAATTTTATAGAGACACAAAACACATCAATACTAATATAATAAACTTGGACAAAATAAACTTTTTCTAATTTTGCCATGTGTCCCAAAATTTGGACAAAATTAGAGTTGGCAAAATGGGCCGAGCCCGCCGTGCTAGCCCGAAAAGACATAGGGCTTGGGCTTAAAAAATTGAGCCCATTTTTATACCCGGGCTTTTTGGCCCTATCCATAAAAACCCGAGCCCGTGCCGGGCCGGCCCGATCGGGCCATGGGTAGCCCGCAAGTGCTATATGTCACGACATAATTCCCTAAAGAATATCCTAAAGTGATTAATTTGACACTAAATATTTTATGTTTTCAATATATAAAACATAAACTACACGGTCCACTGTCCATGTATATTAAAAAGCACTCGCATGATGATCTATCTATATTCTAAAACATGTTTTTATTATGTACGCACCTAATATTAACAAGTTAACATGTAAGTACTTTTCTTGACAATTTATCACATACGTACCTGTTATGTTTTTAATATTTACTTATAGTTATAACAAGTTGTTTGTTTTGTTTTTGTCATAAAAAAGTTGTTTGTTATGAATGTTGATTATCAATGTATATTGCAGTTTTGAATTAGGCAGCAAACATAAGTTGCAGCCACAGTTTAAGTTTTAATGTTTTCATTTTTTTTATTTTAAATTACTCTATTCCTAAAATATAAATAATAAGCATATTTTTTATTTTATTTTTTATAAAAATAATTTTTTTAATTAATATTGCGTATAATGCGGGCTAGCCCGAAAAGCCCGTGGCCCGCATAGGGCCGGGCTTGGGCCACAAATGTTGGGCCCAGATTTTAATCCGGGCTTTATAGTTCAGCCCGCAAAAGCCCGAGCCCGGTATGGGCCGGCCCGATATCTACGGGCCCAATATGGGTCGGATAGCCCGTTTTGCCAGCTCTAGACAAAATGGTAAATTACACACTAATTGCCCAAAAGTGGCAGTTTTTTTACCTTTTTTCTCTTTCTCTCATTTCTCTTTTTTTTTCTCATTTTCTCTTTCTCTCTATTTCTCACGCCTTTCCCTCTTCTTTTTCTCTCTCCCTCTTTCTCTTTTCATTCAACTAGCGTTTTGACCCGTGCGATGCACGGGGCCAATGCTCTAGTTAACACAAAAGTATCGAGATGCCAAAATTTGTCGTTTAAATTACAATATGAAATAAGCTTTGAAAAAATACAAAGAAATTAAAAAGACCTTTTGAAATGTACCTTAAAGTGAGATTTGAACACGTGTGTTAAGATTGGTATCTTGAGGAATTTTATGATTGATTGAACATGTGGAGCTTTAGACTGTCCAAATTAGTAAGCATAAAAAGAAACATGATTTTTTTAAGACAAAAAGTAACAATTGATATAGGTGAAGGAATCTTCAGTATTTGATTGATATAAATATGAAGTATTTACAGAAAATAAAAGGCAACACAAACTAACATAGATATTGAATAAAAACTAATAAGGAAGAGATATGTACAGACCACATACCCCAGATACAACAAAGAAAGTAAACAAACTACACCAAACCTTGAATACATACACTAAAGAAATAGGTGACTAAAACACTAAGAAAGTAGCTGAAACATTCTAAGCCAATAAAAAAATACATGATAAATCCTTTATGAAGAGCAATGTAAATTCATCCAAAATAAAGTGAGATCACTAAAAGGACCAAGAAAAGGAGGAGCACTCAAGCTGAAGTTGAGAGTTCAGTAGCTATCTTTCCGAACACTCAAACAACTCTGTTGTCCTTGAAGAAGGCAAATGCTGGAAGAAAGACGGTGAATAAATACAAATGAGGAAACCATGAATACAAAATAAATAATAAATGGAATAAAAAAATAAAAAAAATTATTTACCAACAATCGTCTTGAGTCAATGGTTTGACCAAAAAACACTAAAAACAGAAGGAGGTGAGGGAACTAAAATTTTACCATAAGGAGGAGATATATATTTGGCATCAGTCCTTTGGGGAGGAGGATACACTTGAGGAGGAGGACATTCAAGCTGAGGTAAAGAACTGGGTAGTTATCCTTTTATCACCTAATAAAGGAGCGAAATCCATCTATTATAGATAGGAAAACAATAACTAATCAAAGAGCAAAATGGATCACAATAAACCAGCAATAGCTTCCAAAACAATAAGAAGACTCACAGTGCAGACATCAGACCTCATCAATTTCTCTGCAAATAATGGGAGTCTTATTCAATTTGAATAAGAATTCAATTTGAATAAGAAGTAATATTATTTTTTCTTTTAATATGTGTAAACAATTAAACATAAATTGAGTAGTGAAAATAAACATGATTTTGGAATGAACTGAAAAGGGAAGAAAAGAGAGTCAGCATTCAGGCATGAACGATCACTGGCTCCTTCGGCTTCTTTTTTCTGAAGTGACGAAAACAGTGGCACGAAACTGATGCTGTCCAACGACACCAGAGCTTTCCAACCTGAATCCGAGCGGCCAGCCATTTGGATGTCGGAGCAAGCAACATGCATGATGGTGTTGACTTGCTCCACCACAAAACTGCGGAGGGCAACCGTTGAGGCGTTGGCCTCGCCGCAGAGCCTCCAGGACTCTGTCTTCAGACGTGTACCACAGTACAGGAAGACAAATACTGGTCTAGACTGACCAAATAGATACCTTTAGGAAGGAAAGTCCAAACTGAAAGTCTTTTTTCAATCCTCTTGACAATATCATCCTAGAACATAACAATATTGAACATTATGATAACAATGTTCAAAACACCATGTCTATAATAGTAATAAACTCTATAAACTCAAGCAGCAAGATTAAATCTGTTACAGAGCAACAAAAACATGTAATGAATTAATTTGCAAATAATCCCCCTCCCCCACCAAAAAAAATCATGAGCAAACCTGTAAATTATTTGTGGAACATCTGCATGACCAAGGCCAAGATTTGCCTTATGTAGCATGTGATCTCCTCACCTACAGTGCAGTAGGAATAGATGATGCCATATACTATTTGTAGTTCCTTTATCATCCATTGACTTTAACTATTTTCTCCAAAGTTTTGTGTTTGCCAATTTAGATAGTAGCTAGGCCTCGAATATATCTGAGCTGAATGCATATTGGAGCTGAGTATAAAAGTAAGAACCTTATAAATTAAGGACGGATATTCTGCCATTTCTTGGATTTTCAAATTTGCACCCATGCCATGCTTTTTGGACATATTCAATTCAAGCAACTAATTGTCATATGAGTCGCTAAGAATTGTTCTATTCAGGTTGTCACTAAGGAGTGTTACTCGTGCTCTGCACGGGGGCAAAAGCCCTAAATATGAAGCATAAAAAAACAGAAATTGTAAAGACCATGTTCCATAGAAATAAAAGTTCTAATACAAAAGGTCTAAATACCACAATCCAAGAGTTAAGATGGAGAAAATTAAACAAAACAAATATAAAAGGCCTAGAAGGCAAAGAAAGAGCAACCATGCTACAAAACAAAGGCATTACATAATAATAGAATGAGTAGCAGTTTCTCCAACAGCCTCAAGATGAGAAGAGTTAGCTCTATATAAGGAGCATTGTGGTCATCAACAAAAATATATTAAAGCTTAGAAAGGTAACTTATCAAAATAGTCCCTATGAAAGCTTTTGGGGTCCTTAATGAGCTTCTGTTAAATAAATGAAAAAAAAGGTTAGAGAACATAAGAGCAATTTTAGTTTAAAGTAGAATAAGGAAAAAATACCAATTCATGATTGGAGTGAAAAAACATATCCTTATCATAGTCAACCAACAGACATTCAGTTAGATACTTCATTTGTAGTGTCATATATGTAGAGTTGTGCAAATCTGGGCTGATGGTTTGGAAGTGGGAGCAAACTACCAATCTGGTGGTAGTTCTCACCACTGAGAATAAAAACAGGAGGAGCAGTTCCATTGTTAATTTCTGTGTGTGGTTTGCCTCCCATAGAAGTAAAAGCAAACATATTATTGAAGGACCGTATGTTTGTCAAAAAGTATCTACTCCTGGCATCATTTTTATGAAAAAGATCATATAGAGTTTGAGGAGGTCTTTTATAAAGAGGTAATAGGACTCTGCCTTGTCTACAACACGAAGAGAATTTTGGAAAATGGGCATTGAATCTCTTCTGAGTCCGCTCTTTATCCCAATATTCAGAATTTGGAACTGAAAGACACGAAGACAGAAGCTCTATAATTATGTAAGATGAGATAACTTCGAATTATAAGAGACATTAAAATAGAAGCTCCATAATTATGAAAGACATTAAAATAGAAGCTCTACACAAATATATAAAATTACCTGTTATGCAGTCAATGAAAGAAGTGTTTGGTGGAGAATCACAAGTCGTGCATTGAAGGTTGGTAAGATGGATAGGATCAACAACTACACGGGTTCCATCCACTCCATCCACAACAGCTTGATCAGCTAACAATATATATGTAAGAGAAAGATGAAACAAATCAGAAAATGGACTTCAAAAATATATGCAAGTAGGGCCTAAAAACATGAATCAAGTACTTTATCATTAATGTAAGTTACCTGTTGTGGAAGGAATCAAACCAGTGTTGACTGGAGTATTAGGAATTGTACTCATAGAACTGCTAGGGTTGATAAAATCAAGAACTGAATGTGCTACACTCACTACATTAAAAGTAGAATCATTAGCTCATAAGATGGATTATATGCAATGCAACATTAAGAAATTTGATATGGACTATTTGTTAAAGAGTAAATATCAGACGGTTTGATCATAATACTCATGTTGCAATCAACCTACAGATGCAAATATTTCTTTGCTTTTAAAGTCTCTTATTTTTTTATAAGCACTATAAAATTTACACATCGTAGTTGTAATTGGCCTGTCTCTAAGATGCCAAAATTTATAAATTTGTAGGTAGTGAGCCAGAAGAGTGTAAACATATGGCAACACAGGTTGACCAAAAGGTGTGAGGAAAATAAGAGGTTGGAGTATAAGTAATACTTTCTCAACATACCACACAAAAGCAATCAAGACATAAAATTGAAAAACTCAAATAAACCTTTATGTACAATGGGAGAAAGCATAGATAAAGAATTCATTAAAATGACATGTTGTAGACTAAAATATTAGAAGCATATTTTGATCATCACTGACAACAAAAGAGAAATCAGAAAATCAATTTATCATTATTAACAAACAAATGAACAACAAATAGCAAGAAAAACATCATTAATTTTGAGGAAGGAATCGTGCAAACACATTGATCATATGACCTAGAATAATCCTCTGGAGAAAAACTTTCAAAGCAAGCAGAACTATCAATCTCATACCTAAAGGCTTATCCCAGTTCACCTTCTCATGCAGTAGGCGTGCAACAGCAGCTAAAATATCCCTCTCAAAATAAGTGTTTGTTAACCAACTAATTGAGGGAAACTGAAAAATTAATAATAAGACAATAATATAGATATGTTCTGTAATACATATGCATGCATGGGAAGAAGCAGTTTTATTTAGCTTAAGGCACCTAGATGGGGGACCAAGGGCACTAAACGGTAAGCAAAGAAAAGCAACATTTTTTACTTCCCCATTCCTTCAACAAAGGAAAATAACAAAACCAATTTATAAGAACTGATTCAGTTTAGAAATACCCCTTAGGGGAAGGGACCATATATATGTTTGCACAAAGATCGGGCGGGAAACTTTAAAGTGAGCCGTAGAATAAGCAAATCTCAATTGGAAACCCCTTAAGTCCATACACTTTTTATTTGGCTTTACCAAATCCTTTCCTGCAATTAGAGAACTCACCACCTCCTGCATTAACATCTTTAGCTCATTAGTTTTGATAATCTCGAGTTTTGGAAAAGAGTTCATCACACTCAGAAACAAATCACTTCCTTAAGGTAACAAATGTGAAGACAAACACAGTTTCGGACAAGAAAAATTTACCTCACCGGCATTAGTAAGATAACCACACATGGCAGCGAATTCCTTTCTATAGATATGCATCAATAAATCCACAGCCCCCTAAGAAAGTAAAAAAAATATCAAAGAGAACAACATCTGCCATAAAGGAGAAAGAGAAGTATCTGGCTAAAAGGGAATAACTTAAGCTTGTTAAGGTCATACAACTAAAGAATAAATACCAATACATACTATCAAAAAACAGATAAAATTGGGCATACTTTGTGTTTCAAGCTATACAACTCAGTTTAACGTGATGTCCGTCAGATGCATACCTCTTGTATCTCCAATGTTGGCATGTGTGGAAGAAAGTCATTGCCAACAAAGAAGCACAGAAAACACAAAATCATCTACTATCCTTCAAAGCCAATCTTAAAAGGAGGGTTTGTAAGCTCCGATTCACATTGCAACCAGATGTTAAGAAACTGTGAATGCAAAGAATTAGTTTGTGATGAAAAATCAACAGAAAAGAAAAGTTAAGATAAAGCACACACTAAGAAAGATTTATCTACTATAATGATAAAGCACACACTAAGAAAGATTTATCTACTGTAAGGATAGATTTTTAAGAACAACAATGCTTGCATTTGTTATATAAGCAGAACCCCCAATTAATTTCCACCTTGAGCCACAATCACATAAGCAAAAGAGGAAAAAATAATACCAGAAAACAATGAGTAATTTGTCACCACAAAATCATATCTTCAACCTCCATTCCCCCTAGAATCTGCAAACAAACAAATAACTTCAAAAAAAGGTAGGAGAAACAAAATATAATCAGGAGATATAGAAATAAGGAAAGAAACCTGCATCACAGTTCTTGGATCAAAGAGCAGTGGGATAATAAAATTAACAATACCAATCAAGTAAGATTTTTATAGAAAATTATAAATCCTCAACAGAGTAAAAATTGACTATAAAATTGTTAGCTGCCAAGTATCAGGTACCTAGTAACATTATCTGTTTTACAACAATGAAACAACAAAAGGATCAAAACCACAATCACTTACACCAGCGTATGAGTCCAGAAAGAAAAAGCCAAAAAACAATTACCAACATGCTGCAATCACTGTGAAGGAGAATCAGTTGATGTGGAGAAGAAATCCAAGAAAAACCATCACAAGGCCTTCTCAATCAGGCATCTGTCTCCGACGCCAGCGTGAAGATTCAGATCAGCGGCACCAGGTAGTGGATCAGAGACACAAGGATTCAGAGCATACGGAAGATTAGATCAGAATTCGTTCAAAAACACCACAAGATACAGAGCAGCGGGGTGAGGATTCGGTGCAAGTGTGCCCATGTAGTGCAGCGGTGAAGGATCAGTGCATCAGCGACGAAATTTTAGTGCGGGACGGCAAAAGGTGAACGATGGTTCAGCGCAATCCAGTCAGTGTGCGGCGGCGAAGGTTTAAAAAATGTCATGGTTCTCTTTCTCTTCTGTGTCCTTCGCTCCTTTCCCATCTCCCGTTTCTCCCTTCGTCTCCTTGTCCCTAATGACCAGTGTTTTGAGTGTACCAAGTTATTTGATGTGTGGAAAGCTTTGTGTGTCTGACAGTGCCGAATTAGCAGCCAATCGAAAGTGATTTCTTCCTGCAATGAACCGAGGAATGATGTACCTACATACCGTGTGTGACAGGCACTGTGGGCTTCAGAAGAGAGAAGGCAGAAGAAAGAGAAGAGAAGAGAAGAAAAGTAGTCAAAGAACAGTGAGAGAAGGAAGAAGAAGCAAACACATGGCCAAATGAAACTGTTGACACACGTGAAGCTAGAAGAAGAAACACACGTGGCTGCAGAAAACTTAGACAAAATCTTTCTGACTGTTTCCATTACTTGGCTGCTGAGAACAAACCTGTTCACCATACAATGGCTGCCAACACGAACCATGGCAGCCAACGAATCCCACATGTCGGCGCGACACTGGTTAGAAATTGGCGGGGTTTGGCGGGAAAAAATGGCGGGAAACTGATGTGGCATCCTAGGTGGAGAAGACCACAAGATGTAAATGTAGAGATGTCAACTCTCTCATCTCTCGTTTTCTCATTTTGTTTGTTTTTTATTATTACTTTTTTCTCTCTTTCTCTTTTCCTATTTCTTTTACTTAAAAATTTTACTTCACAATTCTCAATTTTTATTTTTATTTAAAAATTTTACTTCACTTTCAATTCTCAATTTTTATGATCATTTTTATTCTTTTACTTTCAAATGCATAAAAATTATTCTCAAACTAATTATTATTTTTACCTTTAAATATGTTTTTTTTTCTTTTCGGTTGAGCGACAATGAAGAGCGGCAATAGGGAGTGGCAACGAAAGCGTCAACAAGAGCGGCAATGAGAGAGTGCAACAGGAGCGAGAACACGTGGGAAAATAATATGCTCAAAATACTAAAACAAATCAATTTAACCACTAACAATTGTCAAAAAAATTTAACCACTCTCAAAATTTTCAAAATAACATTTTTAAAATAATTAAATAATTTAATTAAAATGATTAAATTAATATTAAAAGATCTAGAATTTACTATTTACTATAATCTACTAAAACTACTAAAACCAATCAATTTGATCACTGACAATTGACAAAAAAAATTAACGAATATCAAAAATTCCAAACTAACTTTTTTTAAAAAAATCATAATTTAATTAAAATGATTAAATTAATATTAAATGGTCTACAATAAAATATAAATAAGAGGCAACAGGAGCGGCAACAAGAACGACAACGGGAGCTTCGACAAAAGCGGCAACGGGAGCGGCAACGAGAAGCGGCAACTGGAGCGGCAACGGGAGCGGAAACAGGAGCGACAACAGGGGTGCATATCTTATATTAAATTTCATTTTCTTCTGAGAAAAAGATGATGACTCTTTTTAAACTTTTTGCAACACGAGTTTTTTATGCAAGTTGAAATGTAGCATTTTTATCGGGTTTTTCCTTTTTCTTTTATTAAATTTTACAATTTTTAAATTATTTATAAGTTCATAGCAAATTATAACAAATACAGTGTCACTCATGTGGATACACGGGTAAAATACTAGTTTATCTCCTAAATCATTTAACAACAAAATCATTTTTATAATATGTAACAAACTGGCCCAAAAACTGAAAATAGATATTTAGGAAAGTTGAGCTCCCACGCTTTATGGAATCAAATTCACCAATAGAGTAATTTTAAAAATAAAAAAAACCAATAGAGTAATTGACATTATACTTGTGACATTTGCATCCGTTCTTTTAAAAATTTGTCAATCATTTTAATTTTACTTATACATAAAAAAGGCTAAAACAATAAAGTAAATCTCAATAATATGACCGTTGTTCCTTTCTTCTCATTATTATTCCTCAAGTATATTCAAAATATGACCGTTACGTGCTACTAACCGGCCAAATATGACCGTTACGTGCTACTAACCGGCCAAATATGACCGTTGTCTATTCTCCGAAAATATGACCGTTGTTTATCTCAAGTTCATAATAAATATATAAATATGACCGTTCTTCGTTTCTTCTCATTATTCCTCATACGCTCTTCCCCAACAACCCCTTTCTCCCGAATTCTTCCTTCATCAAAACCCTCTGGCGGATGATCACGAATCACGATGCCTCTTCTTTCTTCCAACTCAAAAAATTGAAGGCTAGCATTCCCCATAACATAACAAAGGTACGATGTATTATGTTTCATGTCTCTAATTTCCCTGTTCATACTTCATTAGCTTCTTCTATTATGTATGTATATCTCTAATTTCCTCTCTCGTAGTCGTAGGTTCCTTTCCTTTCTTTTCTTTTCTTTTTATGTTTCTTGGATTATTGGATTATTAGAATTCATTAACAAAAAGGACCAAATCTTTGTACTCTCGGTTTCTTGCTTTCTCAAGGGATGATTTCACCATGATCAAATGATTGTGATAGTTATTGTTTTCTTGCCTTATTCTTCTTTATAATAAATGCTATTATATTACAACAACAACAACCTTGGCACATATAGCTGTAATATCGTATTCAATTTCAACCTTATTCATTGTTTTTGTTTTTGAGGGATATTCAATCTTCTTCTACACATAAAGAGATAAATTTCCTATTTATCTCTTTTGGTCCTCAACTATAGATTATCATGATTCATAATAGTCTCGGTCAAATTTTAATTATCAATGGTTTATATTAATCGCAGCCTCTTGCCCTTTTAATAATGGTATCCTCAATTTTAAATTTTATCATGCATGTACCAATGTCATCTACCACTGTCCAGCATTACTTTTGTTAAATTCTTTGATTCTTGAACCGAGCATGGAGAGAGAGATATAGGACGAAGAAATATTTCTGAATGGATATTAATTTTCCTACCACCACACGTGGTCCTTATACCCCACCAATTTAATTAATCCCCATTTAACGGCTTTTTGACCATTATAGCACAAAAAAATACCAAATTAGACCACTTTTAAAATTAATTACTAATCTAGCATACATTTTTGTTGCAGTTGAGAAGTCGCGCTCCATCTTCCCAACCTGAATTGTGTTTTTTTATTTTTTTCATTTCTTTTATATGAATGTAATTTAACTTAATTAAAATAAAATAAAAAAATAAATAAATTAATTAATATTGTTAATTTAAAAGACGAAAGTTAAAAAGTAGGAAAGTATTTAATGCTTATGCAGGTGATCAGTTATGTATGGTCCGTGGGATTGGATGAGTGATGATATTATTGTGAGCTGACTGTTTGGTATTAAATTATTCTGGTGATCTTTGTTTGACATCTATAGGTACCCAAAAAGCAAAATCTAAAGACAACGGCAATGGAGGGAGTGTTAGCAAAGCAAAATCTCATTTGCATATTAATATCAACATGGACCAAAATAAGTGCATAAGATGATCCATGAACTTATCAACATGAACATCAACATGGACCATTAATATAGTTGGTGGCTAACCCAAAATAGATAGTGACATAGTACAAAACTGATAATACAAATATCGTCGATTGGTACACCCTGCTCTGCTCTGCATAAGTAAGTAGCTTTCACTATTTTTCTTTACATACAGCGATATCAAGAAAAACAAAACCAGAAAAAACCAAAACCAAGAAAGGATGTCCAAAAATTTGATCCAGAAAACTAATCTCAAGAAGCTGATAGCTCTTTGGGATAAGGAAAACGTTACTGTGCCAACAGAATGCTCTATTAAATCCGTAAAACTCCGTGTTCAAAGCGCAATTCTTCACATAGGAATAAATAGGGAAATAACAACATACGCGATATGACACCAAGGTCATCTCTCTTCACTGAAAGGTAGTAGAGAGATGCATATCCATCTGAACTAGCTACACTCTTAAGTGTAGCTCTCTCTACTACCTTTTAGTGAAGAGATGACCTTGGTGTCCTACCGCGTATATTTGTTATTTCCCTATTTATTCCTGTGTGAGGAATTGCGCTTTGAACACGGTTTTACGGATTTAATGGAGCATTCTGTTGACACAGTAACATTTTTCTTATCCCAAAGAACTATCAACTTCTTGAGATTAGTTTTCTGGATCAAATTTTTGGACATCCTTTCTTGGTCTTGTTTTTCTTGAGATGACCTTGGTTTTGTTTTTCTTGATATCACTGTGTGTGAACAATAGTGAAAACTCAGAGCATAGCAAAGTAGGATGGACTAATCGACGACGATATTTGTATTATCCGTTTTGGGTTATCCAAGTTGCCGTTTGCGTGGTCCACCATCACCAAATTCTATATTATTCTCCCACTATATTGTTCACTATATGCTACCTATATTAATGGTCCATGTTAGCTTTTACTACATGTTGATACGTTCATGGATCATCTGTTCAAAAGGCCTGTACAATTGCCTTTGTCTTTAGATTTTGCTTTTTGGGTACCTATAGATGTCACAATAATATCATCACTAATCCAATCCCATGGACCATACATATCATATAAACCTACTGATCACCTATCTCTTGTTTCCCATTGTTGCACCCGAAAAGTCCGGAGGATTTTTCGCGTTCAATGAAGTCACCACCAATATTTAATTATTAGGAAAAATATTGAAAAATTCATTTGAAAACAAAAATGGTCTTGAAAACCAGATTTTGGGTTCGGGAGTCGATTATGCGTGGAAATGGTATTAGCACCCCACGTATTAGTTCCCCACGTCATTCTTTCGAAAAAGGTTACATTTGATTAATTGTGCAAAACTATATTAATTTTTAAAAAAATATATTTATTTCCCTTTTATTATGAAATATGAAATGGATTGAAAAGGACTTAATAAAAATTATTTATTTTTACGCTTGACGGGCCCATGCTCCTACGTATCTCCGTGTACAATGGAGAATCAAAGGCTACATAGTTCTTCGGTAGAAAATATTCGTGTGTTTTGTATGTTTTATTATTTGAATGTTTTTGAAATTATGAGCGATTGTAATGACTAAACAAGTAAACTCAGAGTGGTCACTACTAATAGCCTATTTGAAAATAAAAGATATTCGCAATGCTCAAACGAGTTAAACTCAGAGTGTCCATTGCAAATAACCGATTTGTGGTTGAGTGTTTGATTATTTGAAAATGTTTGCTTGGAAACATGATCTAAAAAAAAGAGAAAGATTGTTTGAAAATGAGTTAGACTCATTAGTTTATAAAATTCTATGAGAAAGATGATGAGTTTAGTAAAAGTAAAAAAGAGTGAGGCAAAACATAGACTCAAATAAGTTAGAAATGTAGGACCTATTTTTTCTATTTTCTCTCTCCTATTTTTTACACTAAATGTAGGACCTTGTAGTCACATTAGTCACAATGTGACCGTAGGGAATCAGTATCCTCCAAAATGTTGGCAGCTAGGACATTCAAAAGCTATCATGGAACAAGGGAAGTAGGATACCAAAAATAGAGTGTAAATAGTGTACAGTATTAAAAAAAACTGATGAAAGAAAACAATAAACTAATAATAAAATAACAGGGTTTTTTTTACCCCCATCATCTCCCTATATACCCCCACAATAAATTTTAAGACGAAAATACCCCTTGTAAAATTGACTTAAATCGGATCTACCTATCAGTAGGCGTATGTCCGCTTTGTTAAAATGCAAATCGGATTTACCTCCCTGATAGGTAAATCCGATTTGTACTAAATTCGACGGGTAGGATGTGTCTGTCAATGTTGATCAACGGTGTAGAACCGACAATATCAACGGTTGATAATCATTGACGAATTCTATAAATACCCATTGCCAACCTCATTCTTTTCACTAAAAAATTTCACTCTCACTTGCTTATTTCACTCATCCAAAATGGAGATATGCCTCACTCAACGCTCACATGACAATAGGCTTTGCGGTATACATCATCGGGGCGAAATCACGATGAGAGAAAATGGTGTCCACTTCGGGAGTCCTCAGCCGGTGTTACGCAGAATCCACCGCGGCATGGGGTTTGAGGGTTTGAAGGTTTGAAGGATAAAGTGTGGTCCAAAGTTCAAGTGACTGGTGACGACCGTCACTAGTATCACTTATCGCAAAGCCTATCTTGGAGACGATGGCCGCGTTTCCTTCTCGTCCATGACAATCAAGACTGACGAAGACGTGGTGAACATGTTAAACATCCATGACACGCTTCGGGGTATAAGCCGTTGGAGCTATACGTGGAAACTCAACGGAGTGTGAATGAGATTTTACGTCGTCTTCGACGACCAGAATTTTAGGAAAATGTATCTGCCTATTGTTATTGTAGTTTGATATGTTTTATCTTTTATCGTATGAATGAAATCGAAATTTTAATGAAACTCCACAAATATAATAAACCAGAATAAATAAGAATCAAGTCATAAAAAAATAGTTCAAGCATACAATCACACAAAACCCCCTAGTCACGCCCCGGTATCATATCCAGTAACCGGGTGAGCCGAGCGTATGTCTGACTACCCATCCTAATGTCTCCGCTCTGAAGCCCCCTCCAAATCTCCTCCTCCACAATCTCTAGCAAATCTGGTTGTACTGGTGGTGCAGCTGGTTGTACTGGTGGTGGTGATGCAACCCGTAAGAGTCTAGGAATAGATGCTCTCACATACCAATGTATGTAGTCCGGAGCAACCTGACCCAACTCCTCAGCAGGATAAGTGGTATGCAAAACCTCCTCCACCACAGGCATATAATGTGCAATCCGAAAAATGCAGTCTGCATGGCTCGGACGACCCGTAAGAGGGTGACGTGGGATGACCTGCACGTACCCAAACTGTCTGAGGCACCTATCTGCCATGTAGGGAACAGTGATGTCTCCCCAGCTGATGTGTCCTCTGTATAATGAGACCTGCTCAAAATCTCTATCGTCACGGTGCTCCTCAAACGGCCGCCAGCAGACATCATCCGAGGTCAGCGCATCAATCCTCTGCTTGTATACCCCCAGCTTCACTCCAACTGTCTTTTCTTCCTCTAATGCCCACACAGTGCTCCAGCCCGCAATCCACTCCTCCTCTCCACTAGCTAAGGAAAATACCATAAAATCCAGCTCTAAAAAAAGAAGATAAACCACATGGTGAATTAAAAACTGTTTAACAGAAATTTAACCAAACTCAAAAAATTAACTTAAAATTATTACCTGTAAGAGGGTCGCATACCCTCCTAACTGATGCACCTGGTCCAAGCAAGAGTAGTTCAGTTGGTCATACATGAAAGCAAGTGCTGCTGCCCCCCCATGCATATGATCCCACACCAGCTGCACTGAAATCCTCAAGTAGCAGCAGCCACTTAGCCTCAGCCTTGTCGTCGGTCTTGACTGTGAAGATGGACCAGCTCGGGATCAGAAGGATAAAGGCCCTGACAGTAGGACGCATGTCATTCTCTATGGACCCTCTACTAACAATTTCCTGCAGCCACTCAAAACGGTAATATGGGCCAGATGAAGCTCGACACTCCAGCCCCGCCTCCTCCATAGTCACACCTAGATAAACATGTGCTAGGTGGATGGCTTGATCAGTGGTGACAGAAGTAGGTGGAGTTCTGTAGTAGTTCCCCGTAATGGGTAGATGCAGCAAACAGGAGAGACATCATCCAAAGTAATCGTCATTTCACCAAATGGTAAGTGAAATAACGATGTCTCTGAGTGCCACCTCTCAAGAAAAGCAGACATCTGCTCATGGTCCACCTTTGTATGTCTGGTCGAGACGAGGGGGGCTAATCCGGAACCTGTGATAAAATCCCACAACCGGTCAGCTTGTTACCATGGTTGGTAACCTTCAATTTCCGCTCATATGTCTGTATTATAAAAGTATCATAAATAAGGCTATGTAAAGAAATTAAACTAAGAAGGCTATGTAAATATATTAAACTTACCGGGTCTCTCAATATAACGAAACAAACATGAGATGCTAGCCCAGTGAATAGAGGAGGCTGCTCCTCATGCTGCTGAGGCTGATGGTAGGGCTCCTCCTGGTACTACTAATACTGCTGCTGCCGATACTGCTGCTGATAATACTGCTGCTGGTAGTCCTCAGGCATAGAATGGTCCTCAGACATAGAATGCTCATCAAGAGGGTGCCCCTGCTGGCCCTCCTCATAGTGATAGTCTGGGGCTGGGGCCTCCTCCACCTGCTGATACTGCTGCTGTCGGCTACGCCGGGTAGATGCATGTCCCGCAATCCTGTGGCGGGTGCGTGTACTGGGAGCAGATGGCGAGGCCTGACCCGAGGACTCCCCTCGATACCTATTGGACACTGGAAAAAAAACAAATTTAAAAAAAAAAACACAAAAAACACAAATCGGATCTAGCTATATCCGATGCAAAATCGGATATAGGTAGATACGATGCGAAATCGGATATAACTAGTTTCGACTTACTGTTTCTCCGTGTTCTGAGGAAGATCGGATTTATGTAGATCCGATGGTAAATCCGATGGCAAATCGGAAATAACTCTCCCAAGGGTAAATCTGATTCTCTCAAGGGTAAATCTGATTCTCTCAGGTGTCCAAAGGTGGACCATGAGCTGATGTCTGCTTTTCCTGAGAGGTGGCACTCAGAAACATCGTCATTTCACTTACCATTTGGTGAAATGACGATTACTTTGGATGATGTCTCCTGTTTGCCGCATCTACCTATTACGGGGAACTACTACAGAGCTCCACCTACTTCTGTCACCACTGATCAGGTCATCCACCTAGCACATGTCTAGGTGTGACTATGGAGGAGGCGGGGCTGGAGTGTCGAGCTTCATCTGGCCCATATTACCATTTTGAGTGGCTGCAGGAGATTTTAGTAGAAGATCCATAGAGAATGACATGCGTCTTGCTGTCAGGGCCTTTATCCTTCTGATCCCGAGCTGGTCCATCTTCACAGTCAAGACCAGCGACAGGGCTGAGGCTAAGTGGCTGCTGCTACTTGAGGATGTCAGTGCAGCTGGTGTGGGATCATATGCATGGGGGGCAGCAGCACTTGCTTTCATGTATGACCAGCTGAACTACTCTTGCTTGGACCAGGCGCATCAGTTAGGAGGGTATGCGACCCTCTTACAGGTAATAATTTTAAGTTAATTTTTTCCGAGTTTGGTTAAATTTTTGTTAAACAGTTTTTAATTCACCATGTTGTTTATCTTCTTTTTTTTCAGAGCTGGATTTTATGGTATTTTCCTCAGCTAGTGGAGAGGAGGAGTGGATTGCGGGCTGGAGCACTGTGTGGGCGTTGGAGGAAGAAGAAGACAGATGGAGTGAAGCTGGGGGTATACAGGCAGAGGATTGATGCGCTGACCTCGGATGATGTGTGCTGGCGATCGTTTGAGGAGCACCGTGACGATAGAGACTTTGAGCAGGTCTCATTATACAGGGGACACATCAGCTGGGGAGACATCACTGTTCCCTACATGGCAGATAGGTGCCTCAGATAGTTTGGGTATGTGCAGGTCATCCCACGTCACCCTCTTACCGGTCGTCCGAGCCATGCAGACTGCATTTTTCGGATTGCACATTATATGCCTGTGGTGGAGGAGGTTTTGCATACTACTTATCCTGCTGAGGAGTTGGGTTAGGTTGCTCTGGACTACATACATTGGTATGTGAGAGCATCTATTCCTAGACTCTTACGGGTTGCATCGCCACCACCACCATCAGTATAGCCACCTGCACCACCAGTACAGTCAGATTTGCTAGAGATTGTGGAGGAGGAGCTTCGGAGCGGAGACATTACGATGGGTAGTCAGACATACGCTCGTCTCACCCAGTTACTGGATATGCTACCAGAGCGTGACTAGGGGGTTTTGCTTGATTGTATGCTTGACCTATTTTTTTATGACTTGATTCTTATTATTTCTGGTTTATTATTTTTGTGGAGTTTCATTACAATTTCGATTTCATTCATACGGTAAAAGATAAAACATATCAAACTACAATAACAATAGGCAGATACATTTTCCTAAAATTTTGGTCGTCGAAGACGACGTAAAATCTCATTCACACTCCGTTGAGTTTCCACGTATAGCTCCAACGGCTTATACCCCTGAAGCGTGTCAGGGATGTTTAACATGTTCACCACGTCTTCGTCAGTCTTGATTGTCATGGACGAGAAGGAAACGCGGCCATCGTCTCCAAGATAGGGTTTGCGATAAGTGATACTAGTGACGTCACGGTCGTCACCAGACACATGAACTTTAGACCACACTTTATCCTTCAAATCCCATGCCGCGGTGGATTCTGCATAACACCGGCTGAGGACTCCATAAGTGGACACCATCTTCTCTCATCGTGATTTCGCCCCGATGATGTATACCGCAAAGCCTATTGTGATCTGAGCGTTGAGTGAGGCATATCTCCATTTTGGATGAGTGAAATAAGCAAGTGAGAGTGAAATTTGAGTGAAAAGAATGAGGTTGGCAATGGGTATTTATAGAATTCATCAATGATTATCAACCGTTGATATTGTCGGTGCAATCTACACCGTTGATCAACATTGACAGACAAATCCTACCCGTCGAATTTAGTACAAATCGGATTTACCTATCAGGGAGGTAAATTCGATTTGCATTTTAACAAAGCGGATATACCTCACTTAAGCCGATTTCCCCCCACTAATTCTAATCGGATATACGTAAATCCGCCTTTGTCAATTTTACAAGGGGTATTTTCGGCTTAAAATTTATTTTGGGGGTATATAGGGAGATGATGGAGGTACAAAAAAAACCCCAAGACATAAATGTATAACCGGTAAGCAACAAATTCGAAATCATAAATTGCCCGATCAAACCAAAACAGCCCATATTTATTTTAAATAACAAAAGAAATAATAAATAAATAAATAAATAAATAAATAAATAAATAAATAGAATAACACACTAGAAGTTTCTAATATAACATCCCTAAATTTTTAAAGATTCGATTCATGGAATTTATGAACGATTTAATTATTCGAATGAGATGATAAGTCATGACTCAGATATGGGGTAGTCGAGAGAGCAACATTAGGGAGCAAGCCATAGGGATAAAAATGGAAGCGTCTAAACTAGGGATTAATGGGCTAAACAAGAGTTTAAGTGAGGGTTTTAAACTAAGGTCATTTTGGTCAACTGCTCCTTTTTTTTAAAAAAACACCTCAGCACTTAAAGACACCCTAAACTTCAGCATCCTCTCATTTTTTTACTAGCTTCAGAAACAGAAAAAGGAAAGGGAGGAGGAGAAGGAGTCACCACCTCCATCATAGCCATTGCATGTAAGCATATCTTTTACCATTCAACTCCATTTTACATCCTCTTTCTTTTGGTACAAATGTCATTTTCGAGTTATAGAGCCAAGAGGAAGAAGATGAGGTTGAAGATACAAGTTCAGCAGAATTTCTGCAGGAAACCCGTTTGACATACCTTCAGTGTTTACCTTATATCTCCCTGTGTACAACTCCTCTGACCGTTATTTTTGTTCCTTTGGAAACTAAACACAAAATTCTTCGATATTGTCTCAAGAACCATCGGATTTCATTTGGAATGGAGGGAGATATTGCGTCCACAAGTTTCGGTTATGAATCAGGCCCAGTACTGAACCAGACCCCTTGTTTTCGCGATAACTCCTAGAATACCGGTTGCATGCGGTTAAAACTTCCTCCATCAGAAAATAGACAAAATTCTCTACGCAATGGGCACTGATTTGAGGGGTTTTGGTTACTAATTGACCTAGTTATTCCAGTTACAAATCTGTACACTGATACTGAAAAACAGACATAGAGCTGGGAATATCGGTTCGTCAAATTTTGGGTTCGAGTCGTCAAGGTTTCGAGAGACATCAATTCCACACACCGGAGAGGAATCCAGTAGCAAGAAGAGTGTTGGTGTTGCTGGGATTAAATTGGAGTAGTGGAGGTGGCTGTTTCGAAGTCTGATCAAGTTCGATGCGAGTTCGTGATTACGGGGATTGTTTGAGAGGTTACCGTTCGACCGTTTCGTGCTCCGACGTGAATTCTCGCAAGTTCGTCAAGCCGGTGAGTTTTACTCACGATTAGGGTTTTGTTCTATTATTTAAACTTAATTGAATTTACTGGTTCTATGACTTGTTTTGATTTCGAACAACTTATCGAGTCGAAAACCGTTGTCCGAAATAATAACGTTTTACGAATTTTATAAAAATGTGTGCGTTTTATGTGGTTTTTGATTAAACATGTGAACTGGAATATTGTCTGGAATGCCCGGTATTGTATCTATTTTCAGGTTGGAATTAGATCGGAAATCGAATTGGGCGCGAACGGAGAAACGAATCGAGAAATTGGAATTTGGAAATTTGTGACAGAACAGTTGTAACACCCCGATAAATTCTAACATATAGAATCACCGAAATGCACTAAATGGCATACATCAGAGTAACTTCCTGTTAATGAAATATTGAACACGTCTAAAACTTTCGATAATGAATATCAAATGGTTCTCCGAACCTCATAAACTTCCTGAAAATGCTTAAGTTTCAAAACTTAAGACTTGTACATAATCCTGGTGTTCAATACTCAAAACATAAAGTAGCGGAAACGATTTATAACTTATACATGATAGTTATACAACCGATAACAAAAGTACTACAAAAGGGCAAGGGCCTAAAACAAGAAACATAGACTTTCGGACTCCTCGAGTCACACCAGCTATCCATGCTTTGTCGCCTTTGCCTTCCCCTGTTTCTCTGTAAAAACCACAAATATGAAGGGTGAGATAAACATTATCTCAGTGAGTCCTATCGAGACCCCTGACCAACTCTAACGGTTTGTTATACTTGAATCTGAACTCGTGGCCCTAATAAGCGACCACGTGAATACATGATGTTTACTCGTAACTTGTAGCCCTAATAAGCGACTACTTATTACCTTTCTGATTTCTCCTGATGTAGCCCTAATAAGCGACTACGAATCATATTTTAACATGAACTTAGCATAACCCGAGATATAATGCTAGACAATCTTGATTGCCCAATATCTACGGAAACCCCAATCCGAAATTCTATCCGAATAATGCTAGGGTCCTAGCTTTGGATTCATGACTCCCCTCCACTAGGTATGCTAATAACTGGAGGATCGTCATCCTCGATATACACAAGGTATACCATCTACCTTTCCCCGAGGGAAAGTAACTTGATTTGTGTTTACATGAATTGAGAGTTTTTATGTCTTTATAGACTTACAATCAATTAGCTTGCATGACATGATGAACTTGAAGTTCGTTATCTTAACATGATTGGACTCAAGGTCCGTTAGCATTCTCACGCGTTCTCTAAGTACGGTTTTCGTCACATTCATAACACACAAGTTTTCTATCAAACATGATTAACTCCATGATATCAATCTTTACATTGTTGGGGGACCATGGGGAATGGATTAGAAGAGGATTGGAACCATTTGGAATGGATAAAAGGTACTTTGAATTTGAAGGTCAGAAAATCTCACACGACCCGTGCGTGTAGGCGCACGACCCGTGCGTCATTGAACAATTCGTAGAGGATTTCCAGAAAGATACGCACGACCCGTGCGACTGAGTGCACGATCCGGGCGTTATCCAGTAAAATTATAGGAAGTTCCAGAAACTTACGCACGACCCGTGCGACTAGGCGCACGATCCGTGCGTGTTTAAAAATCCAGTTCTTGTAGTATCAGATGGAGGCGCACGACCCGTGCTCAGAGGCACACAATCCGTGCGTCTCTATCAGTTTTCCAGAAAACAGACTTTTCATGAGTTAATCCATTCCATTCCGATTCCAAAATCCCTTCCGATCGAGACCCAACTTAAACATGCATCGAAAACAGTATATTATAGCAAATCCCAAATCAATCCAAACAATCAACCAAGTAACTTCATATTTTAAATCGCAATCTTTTCGGTAAAACGGTTTTCAAAAGGTGGAGACTCAGAAAACACATGCATTCCCTAAGCGAGGTATAGAACTCACCCGAAGTGATGAAAATCACTCAACGACGAATCTCACAGCTGACACGTTCGAATATCCTCACGAACCGTCTCCGAACTCGCTCCAAAACTGAACCCGAACTTCCCAAGGACCTAAGACTCGAACTCAGCAACTCAATCCCTCTCTTAGCTGCTCTATTTTGTGGTGTAAGTGCTGAAATGGGTTCTACAGCTCATCAATCACACATGCAAGACAGAATCTCCATTTTTATCAAAATGAAGTTCAACCCCTCGAAAATGGTGGAAAGAGATTGGGGGCTGTGTAGGTGATGAAGTTTGTACCAGGAGATAGAGGTTAGAAATCTGATTTGAGTGATCTTTTTAGATGAGACATGCATTTAGGATCCTGGGTTCTCTCTTCTTCTCTTCCTCCCCCTCTTCGCAACACTCTCCTCCCTCTCTCTTTGTTCAATTTCTGAAACTTGCTTCAAATGGAGTGAAGTGTGTTTTTGTTGCTGTTTGGGTTTCAGCTGGGGGTTTTAAGTGGGTTGGGAAAGGACTCATTTACCCCTCAGCTGTTGCCCTCCTCATAAAGCTTCTTATTAGTTCTAGGTGGTCTAACTCATTTTAACTTAGAATTTAGGCACATTACTCCTAACACTTAATCAAACAATTATTCACTTATTAAACATAACTATTCGAATATTATAGTAAATATATATATAACCTCTCGCTAATTTTCAATAATTGAAATTAGCTAATTAGGGGATGTTACAATCACCCCAACTTTTAAAATTTTGTCTTCAAAATTGACAAAACGTACCTCAATCGAACAGATAGGGATATTTCACCCGCATGTTCTCCTCTACTTCCCATGTCGCTTCGCCACGTGACGCACCGTCCCAAAGCACCTTGACAATAGGAATTGATCTCGTTCGGAGCGTTTTCTCGCCACGTTCGATGATCCTGATTGGAGTAGGCTGATAAGATAAATTCGGTCTGATGTCGATCGTTTCATAACTCAATGGTTGATTCGGATCATGAATATACTTCCTTAACTGCGATACATGAAACACATCATGTAATCTGGACAATTCTGGAGGTAATGCAATGCGATACGCTACCAGCCCAACTCGCTCGATAATCTGGAAGGGTCCGACATACCGAGGACTGAGCTTCTTCGCTCGCAAGGCAATACCGGTCCCGATGGTTGGAGAAAGCCTCAAAAAGACATGGTCTCCCTCCTCGAATTCTAACGGCCTTCTTCTCTTATCCGAATAACTCTTTTGTCGACTCTGCGCGGCTTTCATCCTTTCTCTTATCTGACGGATCTTCTCCGTAGTCTCACGGACCAAATCCGGTCCCAACAATCTCTGCTCACCTACATCCCACCAACACAATGGTGTCCTACACTTCCTTCCATACAATGCTTCATAGGGAGCCATTCCGATACTAGAATGGTAACTGTTGTTGTACGAAAACTCCACCAATGGAAGATGATCTTCCCATCTGCCTCCACTATCGAGTACACACGCCCTCAACATATCCTCCAATGTCTGGATTGTCCTCTCAGTCTGCCCGTCTGTCTGTGGATGGTAAGCGGTGCTAACACACACCTTTGTTCCCAACGCCATGTTCAATGCTCTCCAAAATCGAGATGTGAACTTGGGATCTCGATCACATATGATACTTGTAGGGATTCCATGCAACTTCACAATATTCTTGAGATACTCATCTGCTAACCTAGCAACCCTGTGATTCGAACGCACTGGAATAAAATGGGCGGACTTGGTCAGGCGATCCACCACTACCCAAATAGAATCATTTCCGGCTTGGGACCGTGGCAATCCCATGACAAAATCCATAGATATGCTTTCCCATTTCCATTCAGGTACATTCAACGGCTGTAACTGGCCACCTGGCTTCTGGTGCTCTATCTTAACCCTTTGACAAGTCAAGCATCGCGACACAAACTCTGCAATATCTACTTTCATACCCGGCCACCAATACAATTGCTTCAAATCTCGATACATCTTGGTGGACCCAGGATGTATTGAGAACTGACTCTTATGAGCCTCTTCTAGAACTTGCCTCTTTACATCCTCATCATTCGGCACACAGATTCTACCATCAAAGCAAATTACGCCATCATCGTCTTCGGTGTAACTCGGCAATCCCTTCGGCGCTTGCAGCTCTACATCACCTTCTTGGGCTGAGCGAATCAGATTTCTCAATGAACTCGAAATCTGAATATGGCTCAACACTGTCATACCTCAATTTTGTCCGGCTTAGGTCCAAACCCTAATTTTCCACACAAAAATAAATTATGCATTTTGGACCCTAGAAACCATCCCAGAGTTTTTGAAATCATATTTAGGGTTAGAATGCACGTTTTGGGAAGTTAAGGGTCAAAAAGGGCATTTTTGGTCATTTCTCACAAAAGGGTCTATAAAAATAATTTTTGCAATAAGCCTCATGCATCAAATTAGGGTTTTTGAAAATGTGTTATGTGTGCATGGCAAGTTTTGAAAAATATGTTATGCGTGCATGGCAAGCTTTGGAAAATATTTTATGCATGCATGGCAAAGACCTAAAAACATTTTTGTGGAAAGCAAGAATTGATTTCTATTCCGTTCCAAAGGCTCAAGAATCGATTCCTCATTGTGTTAACTAAGTAAGGAATCGATTTTCACCTATGCAAGAGGTCCTGAAAATCGATTCCCACTATTTCCAAAGGCTCAAGAATCGATTCCTCATTGTGTTAACTAAGTAAGGAATCGATTTTCACCTATGCAAAAGGTCCTGAAAATCGATTCCCACTATTTCCAAAGGCTCAAGAATCGATTCCTCATTGTGTTAACTAAGTAAAGAATCGATTTTCACCTATGCAAAAGGTCCTGAAAATCGATTCCCACTATTTCCAAAGGCTCAAGAATCGATTCCTCATTGTGTTAACTAAGTAAGGAATCAATTTTCACCTATGCAAGAGGTCCTGAAAATCGATTCCCACTATTTCCAAAGGCTCAAGAATCGATTCCTCATTGTGATAACTAAGTAAGGAATCGATTTTCACCTATGCAAGAGGTCCTGAAAATCGATTCCTGCTTGTTTTCAAAGAACCAAGAATCGATTCTTTATTATTTCCTATTTTAACTAAAGCATGAAATCGATTCTTTGATGTTTTAAAGAGCCAATAATCGATTCCTCTCTCATTTAACTAAAGCTTGGAATCGATTCATGTGATTTTTCAAAGGTAAAGAATCGATTCTCTCATATTTCACTTCATCAAACAATCGATTCATCCTTGCAATAAATGTTTTTTAAAAAAAATCCTACGCTTTCCTAAGCCTATAAATAGGCAGCCTCAAGTCACATTTTGAAAAAAAAAGACACACATTTTCACAAGATCAGAGAAGACAATTCTCGCAAACCTCATTTTCCAGAAACCCATTTTTGCGAGATCCCTCACATTTTAGAAAAAAACTCTCCTACGCTTTATTTTTGCTCTATTCGTTCCGTTGGTCCATCTGAGCTGATCTCCTGCAAGAGTTAGTCGGGGTTTGCGTTCGTCAGAGTTGTAATATCTGCCTTCATCAGAGGTATTTCAGTCTTTACATTCGTTAATATTTAGTTATTGTGATCCGTGTGATTTAACTTAGCTATAGCGTTTATTTACTCGTTCTCGTATATTATCGTCCATTGTTGATGACGAACCATATGATTCCCACTTATGCCTAGTGCATCATGTTCTAAGTGGTGAAGATGGTCTCGGATGATTCAACTTGCCCCTTTCAAACCCTTTCAAAAACATTTTTCATTAGAACTACGTCGCTTTGATTCCCGTTTGGGATACGTAGGAGCGAGTCACGTTCTCGTCAAGCGCAACGAATAAAAATCCTTTTCACCCCCCTAAACCAATCATTTTCATAAAACAAACAAAAATCATTTTCAAACCCATTGTTGCTAGTAGCTCATCAGAGCCTCTGTTCGTTTAGCTATTAGTGACAATGTCCTTTTCTCCTAAAAATAATAAACGATGATCCATCATAACCTTTGTTAGTTTGATCATTGTTGCGAATCAATCTCTTTCGAAAATCACTTCCAAAAAAGATAATAAAAAACGAGTTGTTATCAATAGTCCATCAGAACCTTCGTTCGTTTGACTAGCGGTACAACTCTCTCTTTTGAGTATTTAGTAAGTGATTCATCATAGCCTCTGCTAGTTTAATCATTCACTAATGCTCGTCCTATTTCAAAAACTCACCAAAAAAAGATAAAAAACAAAAACTTTTCAAAAAGACAACCAAGAACTACGTAGCTTTGAATTCTCCATCGCACCGGGAGATACGTAGGAGCGGGCCAGGTCCCGTCAAGCACTTTTTCTAAAAACCCTTTTTTTCCCCCTTTCTCGCCAAAAATAAAATTTTTGTTAAGTTTTCCCATTCATCCTTCCAATAAATAGGCAAACCTAGATATTTTTCAAATCAAACGTTAAAACCACACATTTAACTAGAGGTTCCCTTTCGGTAGAAAGGACGTGCGCGGTGCTAACACCTTCCTCGCACGTAATCGACCCCCGAACCTATATCTCTAGTTTTCAAAAGACCACCCGCCTTGTCCAAAAGACCCTTTTTCAATGTTTTGGTCTTAAAATTAAAATATTGGTGGCCGCTCCAAATTTTTTCCACGTTGTACATTGAGAAACCCAAGCCGGGGATTTTTCGGGGTGCAACAGCTGGCGACTCCACTGGGGAAAGGTGGTTGCGCATTTTCTCTCTCGGTTAATGCGCCAGGTGTTAACCGTTCCCCGTTTGTTCTCAAGCCCATCTATTCAAAAAATATAGAAAAAGAAAAGAGGAAAATTCGGGTTTCCCCAAGTGGACAAAATCGGTATAATTTCTGAATTCTTTATCTTCATTTTGCCTCGGTCATTTCAAATCAACCAATCAACAGAATTTGTGAGCCCTCTGTGCTCCTCCTGAGCCCTCTGTGCTCCTCCTGAGCCCTCTGCGCTCATCCTGAGCCCTTGCGCTCCCCCTGAGCCCTCTCCGCTCATCCTGAGCCCTCTGCGCTCATCCTGAGCCCTCTGCGCTCTCCCCTGAGCCCTCTGTGCTCCTCCTGAGCCCTCTGCGCTCACCCTGAGCCCTCTGCGCTCATCCTGAGCCCTCTGTGCTCCCCCTGAGCCCTCTGCGCTCATCCTGAGCCCTCTGCGCTCCTCCTGAGCCCTCAGTGCTCCTTCTTTACTGCTTTCTTTACCGCGTTCTTTACCGCTTCATTTCCTGCTTCTGCACGCCAAGTGCCCTTTTTACCGCTTTTCTGCACGCCAAGTGCCCATTTTACCGCTTTCTGCACGCCAAGTGCCCATTTTACCGCTTTTCTGCACGCCAAGTGCCCATTTACCGCTTTCAGCACGCCAAGTGCCCATTTTTTCTGTCTGCACGCCAAGTGCCCATTTTACTTTTCTGCCTTCACGCCAAGTGCCCATTTTACTTTTCTGTTTGCACGCCAAGTGCCCATTTTACCTTTCAGTCCGCACGTCAGTGTTCATTTACTATTTTCGCATCAACACGAAAGTGTCTATCTTTCCAAATGGACAAAATTGGTATAATTTCTGAATTCTTTATTTCTATTTTACCTTCAAAATATGTCTCGCGCAACTCATATTTCTTGGTAAAATCCAAATAAAGAGGGGCAGCTGTCATACCCCAATTTTGTCCGGCTTAGGTCCAAACCCTAATTTTCCACACAAAAATAAATTATGCAATTTGGACCCTAGAAACCATCCCAGAGTTTTTGAAATCATTTTTAGGGTTAGAATGCACGTTTTGGGAAGTTAAGGGTCAAAAAGGGCATTTTTGGTCATTTCTCACAAAAGGGTCTATAAAAATAATTTTTGCAATAAGCCTCATGCATCAAATTAGGGTTTTTGAAAATGTGTTATGTGTGCATGGCAAGTTTTGAAAAATATGTTATGCGTGCATGGCAAGCTTTGGAAAATATTTTATGCATGCATGGCAAAGACCTAAAAACATTTTTGTGGAAAGCAAGAATTGATTTCTATTCCGTTCCAAAGGCTCAAGAATCGATTCCTCATTGTGTTAACTAAGTAAGGAATCGATTTTCACCTATGCAAGAGGTCCTGAAAATCGATTCCCACTATTTCCAAAGGCTCAAGAATCGATTCCTCATTGTGTTAACTAAGTAAGGAATCGATTTTCACCTATGCAAAAGGTCCTGAAAATCGATTCCCACTATTTCCAAAGGCTCAAGAATCGATTCCTCATTGTGTTAACTAAGTAAAGAATCGATTTTCACCTATGCAAAAGGTCCTGAAAATCGATTCCCACTATTTCCAAAGGCTCAAGAATCGATTCCTCATTGTGTTAACTAAGTAAGGAATCGATTTTCACCTATGCAAGAGGTCCTGAAAATCGATTCCCACTATTTCCAAAGGCTCAAGAATCGATTCCTCATTGTGATAACTAAGTAAGGAATCGATTTTCACCTATGCAAGAGGTCCTGAAAATCGATTCCTGCTTGTTTTCAAAGAACCAAGAATCGATTCTTTATTATTTCCTATTTTAACTAAAGCATGAAATCGATTCTTTGATGTTTTAAAGAGCCAAGAATCGATTCCTCTCTCATTTAACTAAAGCTTGGAATCGATTCATGTGATTTTTCAAAGGTAAAGAATCGATTCTCTCATATTTCACTTCATCAAACAATCGATTCATCCTTGCAATAAATGTTTTTTAAAAAAAATCCTACGCTTTCCTAAGCCTATAAATAGGCAGCCTCAAGTCACATTTTGAAAAAAAAAGACACACATTTTCACAAGATCAGAGAAGACAATTCTCGCAAACCTCATTTTCCAGAAACCCATTTTTGCGAGATCCCTCACATTTTAGAAAAAAACTCTCCTACGCTTTATTTTTGCTCTATTCGTTCCGTTGGTCCGTCTGAGCTGATCTCCTGCAAGAGTTAGTCGGGGTTTGCGTTCGTCAGAGTTGTAATATCTGCCTTCATCAGAGGTATTTCAGTCTTTACATTCGTTAATATTTAGTTATTGTGATCCGTGTGATTTAACTTAGCTATAGCGTTTATTTACTCGTTCTCGTATATTATCGTCCATTGTTGATGACGAACCATATGATTCCCACTTATGCCTAGTGCATCATGTTCTAAGTGGTGAAGATGGTCTCGGATGATTCAACTTGCCCCTTTCAAACCCTTTCAAAAACATTTTTCATTAGAACTACGTCGCTTTGATTCCCGTTTGGGATACGTAGGAGCGAGTCACGTTCTCGTCAAGCGCAACGAATAAAAATCCTTTTCACCCCCCTAAACCAATCATTTTCATAAAACAAACAAAAATCATTTTCAAACCCATTGTTGCTAGTAGCTCATCAGAGCCTCTGTTCGTTTAGCTATTAGTGACAATGTCCTTTTCTCCTAAAAATAATAAACGATGATCCATCATAACCTTTGTTAGTTTGATCATCGTGCGAATCAATCTCTTTCGAAAATCACTTCCAAAAAAGATAATAAAAAACGAGTTGTTATCAATAGTCCATCAGAACCTTCGTTCGTTTGACTAGCGGTACAACTCTCTCTTTTGAGTATTTAGTAAGTGATTCATCATAGCCTCTGCTAGTTTAATCATTCACTAATGCTCGTCCTATTTCAAAAACTCACCAAAAAAAGATAAAAAACAAAAACTTTTCAAAAAGACAACCAAGAACTACGTAGCTTTGAATTCCCATCGCACCGGGAGATACGTAGGAGCGGGCCAGGTCCCGTCAAGCACTTTTTCTAAAAACCCTTTTTTTCCCCCTTTCTCGCCAAAAATAAAATTTTTGTTAAGTTTTCCCATTCATCCTTCCAATAAATAGGCAAACCTAGATATTTTTCAAATCAAACGTTAAAACCACACATTTAATTAGAGGTTCCCTTTCGGTAGAAAGGACGTGCGCGGTGCTAACACCTTCCTCGCACGTAATCGACCCCCGAACCTATATCTCTAGTTTTCAAAAGACCACCCGCCTTGTCCAAAAGACCCTTTTTCAATGTTTTGGTCTTAAAATTAAAATATTGGTGGCGGCTCCAAATTTTTTCCACGTTGTACATTGAGAAACCCAAGCCGGGGATTTTTCGGGGTGCAACAAACACCAACTTGTTCCTTCTTGTCTTAACTCTCAAATTAAGGTCTCTGAATGATTCCAACAAGGACATCTCGTGCATCATCAGCTCTGCAGTATGGATAGACTTTCTGCTTAAAGCATCGGCAACAACATTAGCCTTACCAGGATGGTACTTCAATTCAAAATCGTAATCCTTCAAGAATTCTACCCATCTCCTCTGTCTGTTGTTCAGCTCCTTTTGGTCAAACAAATACTTAAGGCTCTTGTGGTCACTAAAGACTTCGAAACGAGACCCATACAAGTAATGTCTCCAAATCTTTAGGGCAAACACAATCGCCGCCAACTCTAAATCATGAGTTGGGTAATTCTCTTCATGCGGCTTTAACTGTCTGGAGGCATAAGCAACCACTTGTTGATTCTGCATTATGACACATCCCAAACCCTTACCAGAGGCGTCGCAATAGATTTGGAATCCTACGGACGGATCTGGAAGAATCAGGACAGGTGCAGAAGTCAAACGATCCTTCAATTCCGTGAAACAATTATCACAGTCTGAGTTCCAAACAAACGGTTGACCCTTGCGAGTTAATCGCGTGAGTGGAAGAACCAGCTGGGAAAATCCTTGAATGAATCTTCGATAATACCCAGCTAATCCCAAGAAACTTCTTACCTCAGTAACTGTAGACGGCTGTTCCCAGTCTACCACAGCTTCGATCTTACGGGGATCCACTGCAACACCTGCCTGAGATATCACATGACCCAGAAACTTAACTTCGGGCATCCAAAAATCACATTTGAACGGCTTAGCATACAACTTCTTTTCTCGAAGTACGTTCAGAACAATTCGGAGATGTTGCACATGCTCTTCAATTGTCTTAGAGAATACCAAGATGTCGTCAATGAAAACTACCACGAACTGATCCAGATATGGATTGAAAATACGATTCATATAATCCATGAATACGGCTGGAGCATTGGTCAAACCGAAGGGCATCACTACAAATTCATAGTGTCCATACCTCGTACGGAAAGCGGTCTTCGGGACGTCCAAAGCTCGAACCCTGATTTGGTGATAGCCGGACCTCAAATCAATCTTTGAAAATACAGAGGCTCCCCTTAACTGATCCAGTAAATCATCAATTCTCGGTAGAGGGTACTTGTTCTTGATAGTCACGTTATTCAACTGACGATAATCGATACACAATCTCATACTTCCGTCCTTCTTCTTGACAAGCAGCACTGGAGCACCCCATGGTGAGGCACTCGGTCGGATGAACCGTTTGGAAATTAGCTCTTCCAGTTGAACTTTCAATTCTCTCAACTCTAACGACGACATTCTATACGGGGCTATAGAAATAGGCCCGGTGCCTGGAACCAACTCTATAGAAAATTCCACCTCACGATCCGGAGGAAATGAAGGAACTTCATCGGGAAATGCATCAAGAAATTCATTAACAACTTGCACAGAAGATAAATCCTGACCTGTCTCAGTGGATGCAGACAGCATCATGACATAAGCTTCTGCGCCTTGGAACAGATAGTTACTGGCCGAAGTCAAAGAAATAACAGCTTCAGAATTGGGCGGTTGTAGCTCCACTGACTCGGAGGCGAAACCGATAGTCCGATGGAAGCAATCTATAGTTACATGGTTGGTCGTCATCCAACTCATTCCTAGGACGACGTCCATGCCCTTCATTGGTAAACAAATGAAATCTACTACAAAATTCCTGTCTCCAATGGATAGAAGACAATTTTCACATATCGCTTGGGTCTGAATACTACCTTCAGCAGCAGTCTTAATGGAGATTGGTTGAGGCAAAGGAGTTAAAGCCAATCCCAACCGTTCGGCAAAAACTTGAGATATAAAACAATGGGTCGCACCTGAATCATATAAAATACTAACGGAGTTATTAAAAAGAGATCCCATACCCCTTAGTAGATTATCTGACGGTGTGACCTTCTGGGCGTCCAAAGTGTAAACCCTCCCATGGGTTGTAGTGGCACCTTCTTCTTGACCTCTCTTCTTTGGGCAATTAGCAGCATAGTGTCCCTCCTTCTTGCAGTAGTAGCACTGAGTCGATCCCACTTGACACTTACCCTGATGGTACCTCCCACAGTTGGAGCATGCACTGAACCTTGGTGAATTGGACGACTGAGTTTGCTTCCCCTTGTTGGAGTTGTACCTAGGACCCATTTGATTGTTGGATGATCCAACATTCTTCTTACTCTGATGGAATACTTTCCTACTTGCATACAACCTCTTCAAATCACTTTCGGCTATATGAGCTTGCTGAACCATGGCCGCATAATTAGTATATGCAAAGGAACTTAGACTCTGAGCAATGTCTTCCCTTAACCCATACTTGTACCTATCGGTCTTCCACTTGTCATTGGGGGCGTAGCCAGCCAAACCGAAGAATTGATACAACTCTTCAAACTTGGCGGAGTACTGACCCACCGTTAGACTTCCTTGAGTGAGAGTTAAAAACTCATTCTCCTTTTCGAACCTCATCGCCGTTGGAAAGAACTGCTCCAAAAACGCTTGTCTGAAATGCTCCCAAGTCTGGGGAGTACCCATAGTCACCATCATAGCCTTAACATTAGTCCACCAGTTGTGAGCCTCCCCTTTTAGCATATGGGATGCCAACCTTAACTTATCCTCATCCGTAACTTGCATAGTCAGAAAAATCTTCTCTATATCATCCACCCAATGCTGGGCTTCCATGACAACCGGTCCTCCTTTGAACTCAGATGGCTTCATCTTCAGGAATTCTGAATAAACTTGCCTGGGGTTAACTTGCGGCTCTGGGGCCTGCTGAGGTTGAACTTAAGCATTCTGCTGCAATGCTACCATATCTTCCAGCATCTTTTGTTCTCTTTCCATCATGCCTTGCATCCAAGCAGCATGTGGGTCGATTGGTGGGGTGTTCCTTGATCCTCCTGCCATAATTCTGCAAATGATACACCAAGTATTAAGTTGATCAGTCTCAATGTCTCTTAGCATCATAAGAAGCATAATGGCAGAGTTACTCAAGGGACAAAACCACCCTAACTAATCTAAGCCCGACTAGGTCGAACTGCTCTGATACCATAATGTAACACCCCGATAAATTCTAACATATAGAATCACCGAAATGCACTAAATGGCATACATCAGAGTAACTTCCTGTTAATGAAATATTGAACACGTCTAAAACTTTCGATAATGAATATCAAATGGTTCTCCGAACCTCATAAACTTCCTGAAAATGCTTAAGTTTCAAAACTTAAGACTTGTACATAATCCTGGTGTTCAATACTCAAAACATAAAGTAGCGGAAACGATTT
Source organism: Astragalus membranaceus (assembly GCA_039519185.1). Classification (NCBI taxonomy): domain Eukaryota; kingdom Viridiplantae; phylum Streptophyta; class Magnoliopsida; order Fabales; family Fabaceae; genus Astragalus; species Astragalus membranaceus. Next base: position 188,003,016 of record CM076848.1, read on the forward strand.
ATAACTTATACATGATAGTTATACAACCGATAACAAAAGTACTACAAAAGGGCAAGGGCCTAAAACAAGAAACATAGACTTTCGGACTCCTCGAGTCACACCAGCTATCCATGCTTTGTCGCCTTTGCCTTCCCCTATTTCTCTGTAAAAACCACAAATATGAAGGGTGAGATAAACATTATCTCAGTGAGTCCTATCGAGACCCCTGACCAACTCTAACGGTTTGTTATACTTGAATCTGAACTCGTGGCCCTAATAAGCGACCACGTGAATACATGATGTTTACTCGTAACTTGTAGCCCTAATAAGCGACTACTTATTACCTTTCTGATTTCTCCTGATGTAGCCCTAATAAGCGACTACGAATCATATTTTAACATGAACTTAGCATAACCCGAGATATAATGCTAGACAATCTTGATTGCCCAATATCTACGGAAACCCCAATCCGAAATTCTATCCGAATAATGCTAGGGTCCTAGCTTTGGATTCATGACTCCCCTCCACTAGGTATGCTAATAACTGGAGGATCGTCATCCTCGATATACACAAGGTATACCATCTACCTTTCCCCGAGGGAAAGTAACTTGATTTGTGTTTACATGAATTGAGAGTTTTTATGTCTTTATAGACTTACAATCAATTAGCTTGCATGACATGATGAACTTGAAGTTCGTTATCTTAACATGATTGGACTCAAGGTCCGTTAGCATTTCTTGACTTGTGTTCTCACGCGTTCTCTAAGTACGGTTTTCGTCACATTCATAACACACAAGTTTTCTATCAAACATGATTAACTCCATGATATCAATCTTTACAATGTTGGGGGACCATGGGGAATGGATTAGAAGAGGATTGGAACCATTTGGAATGGATAAAAGGTACTTTGAATTTGAAGGTCAGAAAATCTCACACGACCCGTGCGTGTAGGCGCACGACCCGTGCGTCATTGAACAATTCGTAGAGGATTTCCAGAAAGATACGCACGACCCGTGTGACTGAGCGCACGATCCGGGCATTATCCAGTAAAATTATAGGAAGTTCCAGAAACTTACGCACGACCCGTGCGACTAGGCGCACGATCTGTGCGTGTTTAAAAATCCAGTTCTTGTAGTATCAGATGGAGGCGCACGACCCGTGCTCAGAGGCACACGATCCGTGCGTCTCTATCAGTTTTCCAGAAAACAGACTTTTCATGAGTTAATCCATTCCATTCCGATTCCAAAATCCCTTCCGATCGAGACCCAACTTAAACATGCATCGAAAACAGTATATTATAGCAAATCCCAAATCAATCCAAACAATCAACCAAGTAACTTCATATTTTAAATCGCAATCTTTTCGGTAAAACGGTTTTCAAAAGGTGGAGACTCAGAAAACACATGCATTCCCTAAGCGAGTTATAGAACTCACCCGAAGTGATGAAAATCACTCAACGACGAATCTCACAGCTGACACGTTCGAATATCCTCACGAACCGTCTCCGAACTCGCTCCAAAACTGAACCCGAACTTCCCAAGGACCTAAGACTCGAACTCAGCAACTCAATCCCTCTCTTAGCTGCTCTATTTTGTGCGTGAGGTTCTGTTACTGGACTCCGATTTTTCGTTTCGTCGCTCCTTTCGATCCCAAACCACTTCTAATCTTCTTTCCAACCAATTGCGATGAAATTGCTCAAATAAAATCAATGTTTTGAGTATGTTCAACTTGAGTTTTGGAAAAGGAGTTTTGAAAGTTTAATCGCTCGAAAAACCGAAACTTAGCACGCGTGTGGGTTCATGTTTTGTATAGACCAACTGAATATATATCAAATGGTAATATGATTATAATGCCGGATGTCTAACTATGAATTCATCAAAACGGATTATAGATCGAAAATAGATATTGATTATCTAGAATTTAAGAGGCGGCCAAATGCGGGTACGATATATAAATTATACCGAGTTGGGTGACGACCCGACGAATTGGCATACTAGGAAGGGAAGTCATGAGCCCTCACCCTAGGCCCTGGAAACGTTATGGAATGGACTAGCGTGGGTTATCGGGATTGTGGGTGGGCTTTGCACAGCCGATTTATGCTAAGTTAAGTTCTCGACTCATCGGGATTGTGGGCTTTGCACAGTCGATGTTTCCTTTGTAAAAGCTTGTAACTATATATTAATTGACAAAGCTTAAAAATATATAATAGCACTTCATTTACCGGGATTGTGGGCTTTGCACAGTCGGTAATGGGCTAGGTATATATTGACGCAAATAGCTTATAAATATAACTATGTTGCAACTGTTTATAAATTAAACCGAGTGATAGTGAGGGGGCACGGTAGAACTCACTGAGACAAGTTGTGTCACCCAATCATTGTTGTTGTTTTTACAGAGAAGCAGGGAAACGGGAAAGCAAGTGGAATGTTCAGTGATCACACTCGAGGAGAAGATGGAAGATTGACTCATTCCTAGTTGTTTATGTTTCTCTGTCGTTGTCCTTGTATTTAATATCATGACTCGAATTAGAGCTATGTAATGTATGAGTTTCCGTTGTTTCTTGTAAAAATGTATTTCTAAGCAGGAAAAATTTTTATACTCTGATGTGAACCAATTTGTATATTTAGGTATTTCTTGTTTTAGAAATACGGGGTGTTACAATTGGTATCAGAGCGGTTCGACCTTGTCGGACCTAGTGACCTTCGGGTCCAGTGTATTAGGTCGAGTCAGCTAGGGACTTAGACAATTACATGTCAGATTTTTTCAGTATATTATGTGACGTATTGAGTCAGGATCCACTCAATGTTTCATGTGAATTACTGAAAATTATGACAGCTAGTTGCCTCAGCCCCGAAAATGTCTGAAACCCTGAGCCATAGGATTCTCAGCCTTCTCGTTTCATCTGAGCGCGCAGCAGCAGCAGAGGGCTACGGATGACATCGGAAACAATGATGGGCATCCGCGATGGTTCGATGAAACTGTGGGCAGTTGTTCAGTCAATGAATCGAATGCAGCTAATGAGTCGCAGCATAAGACGCCGTAGGTCTTACCGAGAGTACAAGCTAAGCGAAATCATTGGGCACTGGTAATGTTAGTGTCCTGAAATCTATCAGATTAGTTAACACCCAAAACCCTGACCATTAATTAATCAGCCTATTAATTACCGAAATACTGTTTCACAGTAAATCCTATCTCCTGGTGTGAATTAACCCCAGTTATGGTACCAGTTAAGGGAGTCCTCTCGGATAACCCCAATCATAAATCCCGATTCGTCTTCTCCCGAGTCACAATGTGACAGGTGATAAAGCCAACTGAGTAAAGATACTCTGTCGTCAGTATTGTCTAGCAGAATCACAATGTGCCGACCAGGTTAAGTCCCGATCAGAAATTATGAATCAAATCCTTTTAAAGCAAATTAGTATGTGGAATCGGTATAAGTGACCTTATTTCAATCCGCTGACTGGAAGCATCTCGATCATGGTCTGTGAGAAAATTTCGTTAGTCTTCTGACTCATTTTATTCATAACTTCTACTCCGGAACTCCGATTTTTATGTTCCGAGAGGCGTTGGAAAGCTAACGAAAATATCTACACCTCTGAGTGGGTTGTGAACCGTGTCTCCAATTGCATTATGAGGTGTACCTCTGTTTTAATCTGAACAAAAAACTCTAAAGCATTCGTGGAGTGTGAACCTCCCTGTTGTACGGGAAATTGGAAAAAAAAAAGATTTCCAATCAATCAGTCTAGACTCCTAGATACCGATTCAGGATGACGTTTACTGTAAGTTTTTCCAAGAAACCTAATTCCGGAGATTTTCATTAGTAGTGATAGCCATTCAACCAATAGAAGTGATTCCGAAATCTTAAACTATAAGACCTCAACTAACTGGTTGGAAGAACGAGGAGCTTAAAGTCACCTAAAGGGCGAACATGATGTTGTTATGGGGATAGAATTCGTTCTGAAGCTTGGTCGATTAACGGGATTGTAACAATTACGTCTGGATAGTTGCGGAAATTCGGAAAGAAGCTGGGCCAAGGAAATTCTAAATGATAAATACTCAAATTTTATGAATCAATACAAAGACACTTATGGTGTGCTCGTTTGATTCCCAAAATAACTTTTTGTTTTCTAAATTCCCTCGGTGCCACCGCAATTCCAATTTCGTAACTAATCCGAGAATAATTTCTACGCTGAAGTTAATCGAGAAACCAAGGATTGCCTAGGATGATACTAAATCTTACCTTCTAAGGAAAACCTTATGTCGTTCTAGTAAGACTTCTAATATCAAAATTCTCATCTCCGTAGGATCTGAATGATCAAGATCTAGGAAGGACAGGTACCAAAGTTCAAGCCTGATTGATCTAGTAAGACAGCTGGAATTTGATAAGTCGTTAACTTAGACAACTCCGAAAAAGCCATAACCGGTGTAAGGGCATCAGGCTGTAGGGTAAAGTTCCATGGACCGAATTATCAGGGTCGAAGACGCACTCTTATTAGCACTTTGGGTTAGTCAAAAACATCGTTTGTACCGACGACTGCCTGAAATGCTAGAATTGTGTCCAAGATAACTGAAGACTTGGGTTACTCAAACGTTTACTCTGAAGTAATAGAAGACTGGGTTAACATGTGAATATAATTGCTAGTAGGAGAGGTATCAAGCCATGTTAGGGCAATTATCTTTCGGCAGTTATGGTGTTCAAGCTTCCGCTACTAAGGTAAAACTCCAATCGTTAACCTCGATATCGTTAGGGTTAACAGTAAGTTGCTATGACTTTAATCCACCGGATGGATCAAGACTAGTTTCTCAATTCTGATAATCTATTGGTTAGACGTCAATAAAACAAGTATGTGCTGAATTCAGAGTAGTCTGATTATAGTCCAGCACACGAGGTTGTCCCTAAGGAATCTAATGAGTTGGATACGTGTAGTACATTTTTCTTTTTATCCACTACACCAGTTTGATGGAAGAATGTCTGAGGATGAACCATATGTCGGCCTGAGACTAAATGATTGGACAGTGAGTGTATAACCCACGAGTCCTTGATAGTGAACCATATGGACATTTTGTATAGTTTTCGAGGCGTTCAGCCATGTCTGTTCTTCGTCATGAAATACAAATTTTTGTGTTAACCTTGAAGTCTTATGTTTGAGCTAATTTGAGAAAAGGATTGAAGGGAGGTGAATTGGATCGAATAGAATAGCGGTTTAAGAAAAACAACGTTTTCGGCACAGGTACAGAACTAGGAGCCCGAATCATGCGCCCTAAGGCCCAATCTGAGCACCTGACTCTGTCCCTATTTTAAAATCAAATATCCGCCTTTCTTTCGGCTCAATGTCTTTCATGATTCCTTCCTCAACGAACCAAATTATTTTTATCTGAAAGGAGCACAACTCAAGCACGATAAGGGAAATTTGTGAGGTTTTGATCCCACAAATGGGTGATTTCAACAAAGTAACACTTTTATTCTCACTTTCGATGCTGTAAATTTCAAAATCAGAGAATGAGATTCCGCTTTGTTAAAACGTAGTGCATCGAGTAAAGTCATTTATAAGTTGGGGTGAATTAACGTTTTTGGATAATCGTATTTTTTCAAAGTATCATTATTTGAAAACCCCATTGAAAAGAATTTTATCCAAATGAAACGATTGTACTTTCGAGTTTTGGAACTGATTTAATGGAAAGAATACTTCACTACGATTCTAAAGTTTTCTTGGGTCAAGTTGCAAGAAAAATTGTTTTCTACATTCAAATTGGACTGAGAGTCAACCTATTTTATAAAATAACTTTGTTTACTTCAGTCAATATTTTTAGTAAAATGAGTCAAGCGCTTATGTGAGCGTAACTCGGGAAGGAGAAGAATAAAACCGTTCTTCCGGATACCGCATGGTTTGTTTTCAAGTGATCCTCTCATCGACACCCTTTCCTTCCAATTCAAGCTACGGCTATGCCGGAACCTTCTGAGTTCCCGACTTTGATAGTGAAGGATGCAAAGAAGCTCAGTCCTCGATGCGTTGGACCATTCCAAATCATCGAGCGTATTGGGCCAATTGCTTATCGTCTTGCTTTGTCCCCGACCTTATCAAACCTTCATGATGTCTTCCATGTCTCTCAATTGAGGAAGTGTGTTCCCAATCCAGGTCAGCCGCTGAACATTGACGCTATCGACCTTCGACCGGATCTACCATTCCAACCTTACCCTAGCTATATCTTGGAGCGTGGTGTAACGCCCAAATATTTAATTAAATTATTTAATTAAATATTTAGGTATCCATTTATTTATTTATTTATTTCAGTTGGTGTAATTATATTAGCATTTGATTAAGAGGCGTATAATTGGATATTAGGAGGTGGTGTTAGTGATCGGGCTTAAGCTGGAGGAAAGCCCGTGATCCAAAGCCCACTAGCTAGGCGCATAGGTGAAGCGCCTAGGCTAGGGTTTGGCCTCATTATGCGATTTGTTTGAGAAAAAGAAAGAAAATTTTGCGAAGAGGAGAGGAAGAGAGAAGAGGGACGGCGCGCATCCAAGGGAGAAGAGGAGGAGGATTTCGCACATCCAAGGAGAAGAGAGGAGCTGTGTTGCTGAGGTTTTGTTGGTGACTTGATCGAGAGGATTAGTGCTCTCCTACTATAAGGTAAGGGTGGGGTTCTTCCTTATAATGGGGTTTTATGATGGGGTTATGTGGGGATAGGTCCTATAATACCTCTTGATTGATTTTGATGTTTGATTTGGTGATAGTTGAATTATAACTAGGTTGAATTGAAATTTGGCTTGTTGGTGATTGATGTGACTCTAAAAAAAATTGGTGATTCATTGTTGTTATTACTAATTGCATGCTAGGTGTTCGATTAATTGTTGTTTGGTGTTGTGATTGGCAATTCATGATAATTAGCATTGGTGGTTAAGGATTGGTGATTCAAATTGATGAAATAACGGAATTGTTGACCCCTAGGGCGCCATGGGAGGTGCTCTTGGGTCGTTCAATCAGGAGATTGAAGCGGTGTTGAAATCCTTAGCTAGGTGCTCGGGTTCTCAGTTCGGGGGAATTGAGATTTGCTATTTTGAAGTTGCCTGTTTTGTAAACAATTCTTCAATATAGTGGTTACCATCAAGTCCAAGGGTTGCAAAGCCTGAGGCCGAGGACGTAGGGCTTTTATCCCGAACCTCGCTAAATTCTTGGTGTATCTCTATCCCTATCTCTTTACATTTCTTACTGCTTATATCTGTCCATATTATACTATTTTAGATCTGTTTAAAATATCACTCAGTGGATTTATTGTATAACTATATCCCTACTCTGATCTGAATCTGTTAATCTGGTTATAGTTATACTCACTGTACTACAGACTTGTTTATCTATCATCTTCTCTATCACTACTGTAGATCTGCTATATTCAATATCATTGCATTACTTATAAAACAACCTTATTGTGAATATTGAATATAGAGTAATATCTCATTGTGCCTGATCTGCCTGCTTACATATATCTGATAAGTTCAAATCTCTTTTTCCGCATTTGATTTAAACAAACTTATCATTTATTTTGAAAAGAATCCAAGATTTACACATAACCTTATTCACCCCCCCCCCCTCTAAGGTTATCAGATAGTCTAACATGTGTGACATCTCTTTTCGAAGTATGAAATAAATTTTTGTAACTCTGATTTTATTAAATAATTACCGGGTAGAAAAGGGGTGTTACACGTGGAGAGGGGACGCTACGGACAAGGACGATTTCCATTGTCAAAGTGGTCGGGGACGGCTTCTCTGTGGAAGAGGCTACATGGGAGTTGGAAGATGACATGCGGACTCGACATCCATATATATCTTTTCCATTGAGGTATGCCTTTTCAATTTTGAGGACAAAATTTTAAAAGTTGGGGTGATTGTAACATCCCTAAATTTTTAAAGATTCGATTCATGGAATTTATGAACGATTTAATTATTCGAATGAGATGATAAGTCATGACTCAGATATGGGGTAGTCGAGAGAGCAACATTAGGGAGCAAGCCATAGGGATAAAAGATGGAAGCGTCTAAACTAGGGATTAATGGGCTAAACAAGAGTTTAAGTGAGGGTTTTAAACTAAGGGCATTTTGGTCAACTGCTCCTTTTTTTTTAAAAAACACCTCAGCACTTAAAGACACCTTGAACTTCAGCATCCTCTCATTTTTTTACTAGCTTCAGAAACAAAAAAAGGAAAGGGAGAGGAGAAAATGGAGAGTGGGGGGCGAAGGGAGGAGGAGAAGAAGGAGTCACCACCTCCATCATAGCCATTGCATGTAAGCATATATTTTACCATTCAACTCCATATTCCATCCTCTTTCTTCTGGTACAAATGTCAGAGCCTAACCCTCCCTAGATCATCACTTTCCATTTTTGAGTTATAGAGCCAAGAGGAAGAAGATGAGGTTGAAGATACAAGTTCAGCAGAATTTCTGCAGGAAACCCGTTTGACATACCTTCAGTGTTTACCTTATATCTCCCTATGTACAACTCCTCTGACCGTTATTTTTGTTCCTTTGGAAACTAGACACAAAATTATTCGATATTGTCTCAAGAACCATCGGATTCCATTTGGAATGGAGGGAGATATTGCGTCAACAAGTTTCGGTTATGAATCAGGCCCAGTACTGAACCAGTCCCCTTGTTTTCGCGATAACTCCTAGAATACCGGTTGCATGCGGTTAAAACTTCCTCCATCAGAAAATAGACCAAATTCTCTACGCAATGGGCACTAATGTGAAGGGTTTTGGTTACTAATTGACCTAGTTATGCCAGTTACAAATTTGTACACTGATACTAGAAAACAGACATAGAGCTGGGAATATCGGTTCGTCAAATTTTGGGTTCGAGTCGTCAAGGTTTTGAGAGACATCAATTCCGCACACCGGAGAGGAATCCAGTAGCAAGAAGAGTGTTGGTATTGCTGGGATTAAATTGGAGTAGTGGAGGTGGCTGTTTCGAAGTCAGATCAAGTTCGATGCGAGATCGTGATTACGGGGATTGTTCGAGAGGTTACCGTTCGAACGTTTCGTGCTCCGACTTGAATTCTCGCAAGTTCGTCAAGCTGGTGAGTTTTACTCACGATTAGGGTTTTGTTCTATTATTTAAACTTAATTGAATTTACTGGTTCTATGACTTGTTTTGATTTCGAACAAATTATCGAGTCGAAAACCGTTGTCCGATTTTTCGTTTCGTCGCTCCTTTCGATCACAAACCACTTCTAATCTTCTTTCCAACCAATTGCGATGAAATTGCTCAAATAAAATCAATGTTTTGAGTATGTTCAACTTGAATTTTGGAAAAGGAGTTTTGAAAGTTTAATCGCTCGAAAAACCGAAACTTAGCACGCGTGTGGGTTCATGTTCTGTATAGACCAACCGAATATATATCAAATGGTAATATGATTATAATGCCGGATGTCTAACTATGAATTCATCAAAACGGATTATAGATCGAAAATAGATATTGATTATCTAGAACTTAAGAGGCGGACCAATGCGGGTACGATATATAAATTATATCGAGTTGGGTATTCACTGTTATCTCCATGAGTTGCACAGTCACCTTCATGAGCATTCCTGCCACAATAATTACATGACCCCGTTTGCACTGCTTGAACGGTTGCAGGATTTTGAGATCCACTTGGCAAAGCAGCAGCTAACTGTTTAGTGAGAGCCTCAATTTGAAGTGACATTACCTTTTGTTGAGCCAACACAGCACTGTTAGCGTCCAACTCTAAAATTCCTGGCCTCTTTGTTGCCCCTCTATCATTTTGAATCCGGTACTCATTAGAAGCCATATGCTCCACTAACTGTCTTGCTTCAACTTCAGTTTTAGTACCCAAGGACCCTCCAGCTGAGGCATCTAACATCATTCTTGTTTGAGGTCGCAAACCATGACAGAAAGTTTGCAACTGCACAAAGTCATTGATAACTCATATTTATATGAGTTATTTATACTTATTCAAAGTTAAATCATGCAAGTTCTCTGGCAATAGTAGGTTGTTTCTAGTAAAGTTTATGTTAGTTTATTGCTTTTAGTTAGAAAGGGGCTAAATTACAAGTTCTAGGCATTTTGGTCCCAATTGGCGCCTTTGTGAGCGTTTTGATGCTTCTTGTGTTTGTGCAGTAAACTGAACGTGGCAGCGTCTCTCATCACGTCTGAAGAAGGATAGCAGAGCAAGAAAATAATATATCATTTTGGCGCGCATGTAATGATGGCCAGAGATCTGGAAATGAAGAAGATCTTCTCTCTCCTCAGCACTGACGCGGCTGACGCACTGTAGCAGTGCGGTGTCACTTCAGGGCAGAGTCAACTCACAAGCAAACTTGGAAGGTGGGGAATGACATCAGCATCATGTGACCCTCTTTTGACCATGGCTATTCTCTCTCTACAAAAAGGCAAGGGTGCACCATGCGAACGAAGGGACGACTCCATTCATCATCCACCTTCCTCCATTTTTCAGAGATAGTTTTCTAAAAGAAGTTCTGGACAAAGACTTCTTCATTTTAAATTCTCTCAAGGCCCCAATTTCCATTTTCATTCGCAACCATTACTGTAAAGCTCAGGCGTTGTAACGTCTTTACAGCGTGCATGAAGGAAGGCCCATTAGGCGTATCTTTTGCGTTTAGTCTCCTTTTCTCTATGTACGGTATTTGGATTTTTACTCCTCTTATTTCTGTAAGGATGCTCAGCATGAGCTAAACATTGGTAGTTGGGTTGTTGTTTTGCATGTAATGAATCTCTAGTTTAATGTTATGAAGTATTGATGTTATGCGTTTTAAATCTTTGCATGTTAATATTTCCAAACTTGTTTTGAACTGGCCACTTAAAATAAGTAGATTCATAGGTACAGACATGGTCTATGAAAAGAACTCAAAGATTTATATGAATGACAAGGTGCACTAAAGACATTTATGCATTTTTATCTAAGTCTAGACATAGAATGGATAATAGTTCATAGGACATTGTTGTGGGTACTTAAAATACAGGAGTAGGCCTACTTAGAACCTAGACATAGGAATTCTAGTACTTGAAGCTCTGACGTTTTGTGACTGAAAAGCACAGCTCTTTTGCAACAGCGTTCAAACGTTATAACGTCTATACAACATGGCATTTGTACGTAATAACGTGTAAACGTTATAACGTCTGACTAGAGGAGATTTACTTGCATGCAGCAATCCAACTCATACTATTCCATATTCACAACCACTTCTTATTTATTTGCTTTATTTATGTTCTTAGTCTTGATACCAACTTTTAGTGTCGATTTGTTACTTGCTTCACTTGTGTTTTAAAGACTTGAACTCTGAAAGTTAATCAATCCTCGTGGGAACGATCTCTTACTTTTTATCCACTTTATTACTTGTACGACGTGTATACTTGCACTGATATTGCGACTATAGAACACACGATCGCGAACAAGTTGTTGGCGCCGTTGCCGGGGATTGAATTTAACTTTTATTGCTCAACAAGAATTAAAACACTAGGTGAAAGAATTCTGCTGTGTTGTTTGTTGTTTTTGTGAGTGAACAGGTGAACGTTACAGCGTATGCTTAGTTCCAGTTCAAGCTCTAGTTCAACAGAACCAGGGAGTGGATCTGAGCCTGAATTCTATCCAGAACCTGAAAGAACCTTCAGGCGACTAAGGAGACAACAAAGGTTAAGAAGGCAGCAACAACAACAGCAATTTCAGCCACCAATCATGTCTGAACATGGTACTGGTGGTAGAAGCTCTAGAGGTGGACGCACTCCAAGAGGAGGAAGGCACTCAGATGCTGGAGGACGTGGTCGTGGACCACAAACTCATACAGAAACCTATGTTGATGATGAACACTGGCAGAGACAGCAACTCATCAATGCAGGGCCACAAGACATGGTTAATGACAGGGACAGGCCTATGCGTGATTATGCCGTGCTCAATCCTGCACATTTACAAACAGGCATTGCAAGACCACCTATTCATACTGGTCACTTTGAATTCAAGCCAATGATGTTCCAAATGCTGCAGACTGCAGGGCAATTTGGGGGTTTTCCTCAAGAAGATCCTTATGCACATCTAAGGCAATTTTTGGATGTGTGTAGCAACTTTGTCATCCCTGGAGTCTCAGAAGATGCCTTCCAACTGAAGCTATTTCCATATTCTCTTAAGGATAAGGCCAAGAATTGGTTGAACTCCTTAGAGCCAAATTCAATTCATACTTGGGATGAGCTAGCTGAGAAATTTCTTGGAAAATACTTCCCTCCCAACAAAAATGCCAAGTTAAGAAATGACATCACTTCCTTCAAACAAAGAGAAGGGGAATCATTATTTGAGGCTTGGGAAAGATGGAAGGAATTACTAAGAATGTGCCCACACCATGGCATTCCCGTAGTTATTCAAATGGAGACTTTTTATAATGGTCTAGATCAACCTACCAGGCTTATACTTGATGCTTCATCAGGCGGTGTCATATTAAACATGTCTTTCTCTGAGGCATGCAGACTTATTGAAGACATAGCCACTCACAATGCCCATTGGCCTTCTGATAGATTCACTCCTGGAAAGAAGGCTGGTGTCCATGAGATAAGTGAAGTAACTGCCCTTTCTGCTCAGGTTGCTTCTCTGACCAACATGATTAAGAACTTGAGCACTCCAAACGTGGCAACGTCTGAAACACAGACTGCTGCAGCTATTGAGCCAACACCATCTGGGGGAGTAGTGTGTGTATATTGTGAAGGAGGGCATGTCTACGAAGAGTGTCCCCATAACCCCCAGTCTGTAAACTTTGTATCACATAACAAAGGTAACAGTCCCTTCTCCAACTTGTACAATTCAAATTGGAGAAATCACCCAAATTTTAGTTGGAAGAACAACAATTCTTTGAATGCTAGCAATGCTGCTCCTGCAATACCCCCAGGATTTCCCCCTCAACAACAAAAGCAGTATACGCAGAATAACAACAACAGCAATTTGGAAGCCTTGATGAAAACTTTCATAAGTGATTGTAGGGCAACCTTACAGACCCATGAGTCTTCAATCAAAACTTTGGAGAACCAAATTGGACAGATAGCCTCAGCTCTTACTCAAAGACAGAATGGATCTCTTCCATCCACAACTGAAACACCATCTTCATCAAAGTCAAATGGTAAAGATGTGGTGAATGCACAGGTAAATGCTATCTCATTAAGAAGTGGCACTGAGTATCCAGAACCATCTATGCCTAAGGAATCTGAGGTGCCAGACAAGAAAAAAGAGAAAAACAAAGGTGGAGAAAAAGAGAAGAATATTCCAGATATTGTGATGTCTAAGCCAGACGTTACAACGTCTAGTTCTGAACCAGGAATCAAGACTGTTCCAAAGCTTGTACCTGAATATCCTCCTCCACCCTACCCTCAAAGACTAAAGAAAGCTCATGAAGACAAGCAATTCAGCAAGTTCATGGAGATGCTAAAACAGCTACACATAAACCTTCCCTTAGTTGAAGCTCTACAGCAGATGCCAAACTATGCCAAGTTCCTAAAGGATATCATCACCAAAAGAAGAAGGCTAGGGGAGTTTGAAACTATTGCGTTAACTGAAGAATGTAGCTTAATCATGCAGAATAAACTCCCTAGAAAACTGAAAGATCCTGGCAGTTTTACTATACCATGCTCCATTGGAGATTTTTACCTTGGCAAAGCTTTATGTGACTTAGGGGCAAGTATTAACTTGATGCCCAAGTCCATTTATGAAAAACTTGGTATAGGAACTGCCAGACCTACTTCTTTAAGTCTTACATTAGCTGATAAAAGTAGAGTTTATCCTGAGGGCATATTAGAAGATGTTTTGATTAAAGTTGACAAATTTGTTTTTCCAGTGGACTTTGTTATTTTAGATTTTGATGCAGATAAGGAAGTTCCTATCATCTTGGGGCGACCATTTCTGGCCACTGGAAGGACACTCATTGATGTGCAGAAGGGAGAATTAATCATGAGGGTCAATGACCAAGAAGTCAAGTTCAACGTCCTCAACGCACTCAAGTATCCAGAACCTAACACAGAGGAATGTTCCTTTGTGGTTGCCCTTGACCATGTGGTTCAAAAGCAATTCAATAAAGATAATGACCACTTGGAGAAGATTCTGGGCAATGATGAGATTCAAGAGTTGTTATCAGAAGAAGCTGATCCGTTAAACGTTACAACGTCAACCACAGACGTTGTCACGTCTGACTCCCATGTACCCAGGGCGTGGACAAAGAAGTATGAATCTTTGGGGCAAGAAGACTCCAATCTCAAGAAGATAGTACCATCCATTGAAGAACCACCCACTCTGGAATTGAAAGTGTTGCCTGATCACCTGAAGTATGCCTTTTTAGGGGAAAATGATTCTTTACCAGTGATCATTTCTTCTAACCTATCACAAGAGCAGGAAAGTGATCTCATTAGCACCTTGAAAAGGCACAAGAAAGCCATTGGTTGGCAAATGGCAGATATCAAGGGTATCAGTCCCACAATCTGTATGCACAGAATTGTCTTAGAAGAGAATGCTAAGAACAGCATTGAAGGACAAAGGCGATTGAACCCGATAATGAAAGAGGTGGTCAAGAAGGAAATCATCAAATGGTTAGATGCAGGAATCATTTATCCAATTAGTGATAGCTCATGGGTGAGCCCAGTTCAATGTGTACCAAAAAAGGGTGGAGTTACTGTGGTGACCAATGACAAAAATGAGTTGATTCCAACAAGAACAGTGACTGGATGGAGGATATGTATGGACTACAGGAAGCTAAAGAAAGCAACCAAGAAGGACCATTTTCCTCTGCCATTTATTGACCAGATGTTGGATAGACTTGCAGGCAAAGAATTCTATTGTTTCCTTGATGGTTACTCAGGATATAACCAGATAGCTATTGTGCCTGAGGACCAAGAGAAGACCACATTCACTTGTCCTTATGGTACCTTTGCCTTCAGAAGGATGCCATTCGGATTGTGTAATGCACCTGCAACATTTCAGAGATGTATGATGGCTTTATTCTCAGATTTTATTGAAAAATCCATGGAAGTTTTCATGGATGACTTTTCAGTCTATGGAGACTCATACAAGGCATGCTTGGATAACTTAGAAGGAGTCTTAATAAGGTGTGAAGAAACCAACTTAGTACTCAACTGGGAGAAATGTCACTTTATGGTTCAAGAGGGAATTGTTTTAGGGCACAAGATTTCAAAGAAAGGGTTGGAGGTTGATAAAGCAAAAATTGATGTTATTGACAAATTACCTCCACCTACCACTGTCAAAGGTATTAGAAGTTTCTTAGGGCATGCTGGTTTTTACAGAAGGTTTATCAAGGATTTCTCAAAAATTTCCAAACCTTTGTGTCTGCTGCTGCAACGTGATAACGTCTTCAACTTTGATGAGCATTGTCATGAAGCCTTCCAGAAATTGAAGAATGCCCTTGTAACAGCTCCTGTGATAGTCACTCCTGACTGGTCCAAACCATTTGAATTAATGTGTGATGCGAGTGACTACGCTGTGGGGGCCGTATTGGGTCAAAGGTATGGCAAAATTTTTCACTCTATCTATTATGCTAGTAAAACTTTAGATGATGCCCAATTAAATTATACTGTAACTGAGAAAGAGTTACTGGCTGTTGTATTTGCTTTTGACAAATTTCGATCATACTTGGTGGGTGCAAAAGTTATTGTTTTTACTGATCACTCAGCCATCAAGTATTTGATTTCTAAAAAAGATGCAAAGCCACGACTCATTAGATGGGTTCTCCTCCTCCAAGAATTTGACTTGGAAATTCATGATAAAAAGGGGGTGGAGAACCAAGTTGCTGATCATCTTTCTAGGCTTGAGAATGTTGATGCAGGTACAGGTGCAGAAGAGATAAAAGAAAATTTCCCTGATGAAAAACTGCTGACAGTAGCCACAGTAGCTGAAGACGTTACCACGTCTATGACAATTTCTTTAAACGTTATAACGTCTGATGCTACTGCTCCCTGGTATGCTGATATAGTTAACTTCCTAGTCAGCAAGATCGTGCCTGTGGATTTCAACCATCAGCAAAGAAAAAAATTCTTCCACACTGTGAAGCACTATTTTTGGGATGAACCCTATCTGTATAAGATGTGTCAAGATCAGTTGCTTAGGAGATGCCTGGCTGAAGAGGAACAACTCCATGTATTACAACAATGTCATGCATCACCTTATGGAGGACATTTTGGAGGAACCAGAACTGCAGCAAAGGTGTTACAGTCAGGATACTATTGGCCAACACTCTTCAAAGATGCTCATGAATTAGTGAAAAACTGTGATAATTGCCAAAGAACTGGAAACATCTCCAACAAGCAAGAAATGCCATTGACAAATATCCTTGAAGTGGAACTGTTTGATGTTTGGGGAATGGACTTCATGGGGCCATTTCCTATGTCTCATGGAAATTTATACATTTTGGTAGCTGTGGATTATGTGTCAAAATGGGTGGAAGCCATTGCATTGCCCAATAATGAGGCCAAATCAGTCAGCAAATTCCTGAAGCAAAACATCTTCACAAGATTTGGTACTCCAAGAGCTATAATCAGTGATGAAGGCTCTCACTTCTGTAACAAGCTGATTGAGAACCTATTGGCTAAGTACGGAGTAAAGCACAAGACTGCTACAGCTTATCACCCACAGACAAGTGGTCAGGTAGAAATTTCCAACAGAGAAATTAAAAGGATACTTGAGAAGATGGTTGGTCCAAACAGGAAGGATTGGTCCTTGCACCTTGATGATGCATTGTGGGCGTACAGGACAGCATTTAAGACACCACTGGGCATGTCACCATACAAGTTAGTCTTCGGAAAAGCTTGTCACCTGCCCATTGAACTCCAACACAAAGCTCACTGGGCACTGAAGCAACTGAACTTAGATCATTCAAAGGCTGGAGAAGCAAGGCTCCTTCAACTAAATGAGCTAGATGAATTCAGGCACACTGCCTATGAGAATTCAAAAATGTATAAAGAGAAAACCAAGAAGTGGCACGATCAGAAAATTCAAAGAAGGGAGCTAGTAGAAGGACAATCAGTTTTGTTGTTTAATTCAAGGTTAAAGTTGTTCCCTGGGAAGTTAAAATCAAGATGGTCAGGACCTTTCAAGCTGGTAAAAGTCTATCCTCATGGTGCTGTGGACCTATTTGATGAGAAAACTAATTCCATTTTCAAAGTCAATGGCCAAAGAGTGAAGCATTACTATGGAGAACATGTGGTTAGAGACAAGACCACAGTGGCTCTCAACAACCCCTGAATTCAAAAAAAAAGGGGATAGTCTGGCTGAAGACTCTTAAAGCAAGCGCTCTTGGGAGGCAACCCAATGGTTTTAACTAACCAGCAATTTTGTGTCTTTAAAATTTTGTTTTGTGCAGGAATGGGAGCTGAAGTAGTATAAACGTTATAACGTCTCTGCGTGTCTAGGATGTTGTCACGTTCGCTGCTTGGGTAAAGTTTTAAATGAAAAAGAAAAGAAAATGAGTCAAGTAGTTTTCAAATGAAACAAATTTTAATGATTTTTTTTTTGCGACGTGACTGCCAAAGTGACCATGACGTCACTTCCAACGGTTACCCCTTTTTCCCAAAACCACGCCACCACCTACTTCTCAACTTCCCATAAAACCTCCCCAATAAACACTCACCAGTTACAATCATCAAAACCACCTTCATACACTTTCAGAAACCGCAATCTTATCCCTTCTCCCAAACCCCAAATCTCAAATCTCAAATCCCCCACTCTCCAGAAAACTCATACAATCACCATGACTAAAACAAAGCAAGCTGCAGTAAAATCATCTGGTAAAGGGAAGAATGTCAACCCAAGTTCTTCCTCTGTTCCAAATCCAGAAATCCCCATTCCTTCAAAGAAGAAAGCCTTGCTGCCAGAAAGGGGATTCAGCTTGGAAAACCCAAATCCTGACTTTATCGCAACAGTGGCAGCACTGGGATGGCAGAAATTTGTAGTTCACAGAAAGGAATACATTGCAACTCTGGTGCATGACTTTTATAAAGGAATCGTTGAAAGAACCGATGGAGAACTTTCAAGCACCTCCATCGTTCGAGGTGAAGAAGTCAAATTTGGTGTAAGAGTCATAAATGACTACTTTGGGCTAGGTTACTATGGCAAGGCAGTTGAGGTGAAGCAAAAGACTTACGGAGTGGCAGAGATGACTGAAATCAAAGAAAGGATATGTGTTGAAGGAGCTGTGTGGGAGCGAAGAGGCGACCATGGGAATGAATTCAAAATTTTGAAGAGATACCTTTGTGATGAGGCCAGTGCTTGGTTTCATTTCATTAGGCATTGCTTGATACCCACTTCTCACACCCTCTGGGTTGATAAAGAGAGGCTGATTGCTATTGATGCCATTATGTCAAGAGATAAGATTGAGGTGGGTAAGCTCATCAACAGGGAGATAAACAAATGGCAGAACAGGAAGGATGGATACCTATACTTCCCTTGTTTAATCACTGATCTCTGCATGGAAGCTGGAGTGGAGATTGAAGCATCTGAGCTAAGAGAGGAACCCCAAGGGGCATTCTCTACAAAGTTCAAAGCTAGGCAGAGAGCTGCAGATGCTGCCACGTCAGTTGATGCGCAGACGTTACAACGTCTGGTAGACCAGCAAAACAGCCTAGCCAAGTTTGTCAAGGAGCAATTTGAGTGGCAAAAGAAGGTGAATGCACAAACAACAAAAAGCAAGATGGTGATTGAAGAACCAGCACTTCCAGATTGGATGCAAGAGGAAGATGAAGACAACATACTCCTATCAACAATGAACCCCAAGAAAGTGAAGAAGGAAAAAGTCAAGAAAACAAGAAAACCAGCCACAAAAAGAAAGAGCCCAGCAAAGAAAGAGCAAAAGAAGGTAAGTAGTGAGGAAGAAGAACTTAAATCAGCTGATATGGATAGCATCAGTGAGAGTGATGCAGAGGAATCAAAGAAGGTGAGTAGGGAAATCCTAAGTGATGATGAGGAAGAAACACATTCAGAAGAGAAAGGAAGTTCCAGTGATAAGACTGATATTGAGGCTGACTCTCCACCAACCCAAACACTCAAAGAACCAGCCCAACCCACACCTCCATCACCAAAAGACAAACAACCCCAACCCTCAACTAAAACCCAACCCACCCATGACCAAAACATCCCCAAAACACCACAATCTAAACCTAAAGATCAACCCATTTCAAAGCCAACCCCCACTCAACCTGAACCAACTAAAGAGCCATCACAACCATCCATTCCAGAAGTAACCAGTGCAGATGTGACTACGTCTGAACCAACTGCTGTTGAAACCAACCCAGACCCACAACTCATTCCCCCAACCAAAAGGCAACGATTCAAGACTGTACCCACCCAGAGTCCATTTGGGAAGAAGAAAAGGTGTGAAGTAGCCGCCGCAAGTGAAGAAGCAAGACATGGTGAAGAAGAAGAACAACTAGTTGATCCTCCTGCAGCCAAAAGGCCAAAGTTGCAGGTAAAAAAGAGATCTGAAGCTGCTAAAGACAAGCCAGCAACAGCCACCAGTGCAGCATTTGTCGCTGCTAGTGGTTCAGAGAATGCTCCTGCTGTTGTTGCTGAAGAAAAAGCTGCAGACGTTACAACGTCTCATGAGCCAGAGGTTGAAAAAGCCCAGGAGGACCCCAAAGAGCAGCAGCAGATTCATCCTGCAGAACTGGAAAAGCAGAAAGCATGGGAGGAAGCAAAGAAAAGAATTGCTGAGAGCAGTGCAAAGATGCCACAAGAAACTGAAATCTCAATTGATGCTGCTACTGGTGAAGGAGAGAAGAAGAAGAAGGAAAAGAAAAAGAAGACTGTGCAAGCAAGCATCCCAGCCAGACAAAGTGGAAGGCTCAGGTCCGGTGCTCTGAACAAGTAAGTTAGCCCTCTTTTTAGCAGTATAATAGTTATAGTTTACAATTTCAGTAAAAATAAATAGCTGTCCAGACGTTACAACGTCTAGAGAGTTAGTAGTCAGTAGTTGTTTTGTTTCTGTTTTGTGTAAATGTCCTCTCTCATTTTTCAAATTCAGTGAGTAGTGGGGACACTGCTCATCTTTCTGTTTGGGGGGGGGGGGGGAGGATCATTTTTATGTTTTGTGTATGCATAAAATCAAATGCAAAATCAGTTTACCTTCCCTACTCAAGTAATTATCAAAAATGTTTCTCTTTGGGCTAAATCTAAGAATAGCTATGTGAGACTTTGTGTGAGTAGCTGATGCATGCTTAGATGAATAGAATTGATTACTGCTTCCACACAAACTCTGTTTTAAGGAAAACCTAGTTAGCTAAGGACTATTTGATGCAAAGCTAGTTTTGGTTGACTTTGGTGATTGTAAAACTTGATTAAAAACTTAGAGTAGCAGTAGAAGCTAAGTTTGGGGGTATATCAGGTTGTACTAAGGCTGGGTGCAAAGACTGTAGGGTGATTAGTGCATGTGTAGTGTGAGTGCAGCGTTGTAACGTCTACCCGTAACGTTATAACGTATGCCGTGTGATTGTGTGTTGTGTTCTGTGTTATCAAACGTTGTAGCGTCTCTCATATACACGTTATAACGTCTACTCCAAAAAGACCAAAAAGTGTGTGTTGTTTCAAATAAGTGGAAAAATCCACATGTCCTCTGTGTTTGTTGCAATTTCCCGAAACAAATACTGGGTACCCCAAATATCTCAATCCAAAATTGTCAAATCCAAAGGATCAAAAAGGAGAAAATCACAAAAACTCCAAACCAAAAGTGAAGAAAATCAAAAGAAAAGTTGCTCAGTAATGAGGGGTTGCAGCTGTGTGTGTTTTGCGTTGTGTGAGTCAGAAGAGTAGTTTGCACTAATCTAGTCCTAGCACCCAAATTAAGACCCTTTGTCGTGCTTAAAATGACCCCCATGTCTTATGTGGAAATGTTAGCCTACTCTATGTTTTGAAAGATGTTATACCCTCACCATAATTGGAAACCACTCTTTCATAAGCTAGGATAGCTTCTGAACCTAGCTAGGAAAAGAATTGATACAGAGATCACACACTCACTTTGGGCAGTAATGAATCTAGAATGTAATTGTGCATTGGTGCGTGAGTGTGTAGTGTAAGTCTGAAGGAATTAGCCCCTTGAGGATAATTTTTGATCAAATGGGTGAGCAGGGTGTAAACTGTTGGTGCATTTAGTTTCTTGCATCTTTTCATATGTTGTATTTCAATTGCTTGAGGACAAGCAATGGTTTAAGTTTGGGGGTGTGATAACTCATATTTATATGAGTTATTTATACTTATTCAAAGTTAAATCATGCAAGTTCTCTGGCAATAGTAGGTTGTTTCTAGTAAAGTTTATGTTAGTTTATTGCTTTTAGTTAGAAAGGGGCTAAATTACAAGTTCTAGGCATTTTGGTCCCAATTGGCGCCTTTGTGAGCGTTTTGATGCTTCTTGTGTTTGTGCAGTAAACTGAACGTGGCAGCGTCTCTCATCACGTCTGAAGAAGGATAGCAGAGCAAGAAAATAATATATCATTTTGGCGCGCATGTAATGATGGCCAGAGATCTGGAAATGAAGAAGATCTTCTCTCTCCTCAGCACTGACGCGGCTGACGCACTGTAGCAGTGCGGTGTCACTTCAGGGCAGAGTCAACTCACAAGCAAACTTGGAAGGTGGGGAATGACATCAGCATCATGTGACCCTCTTTTGACCATGGCTATTCTCTCTCTACAAAAAGGCAAGGGTGCACCATGCGAACGAAGGGACGACTCCATTCATCATCCACCTTCCTCCATTTTTCAGAGATAGTTTTCTAAAAGAAGTTCTGGACACAGACTTCTTCATTTTAAATTCTCTCAAGGCCCCAATTTCCATTTTCATTCGCAACCATTACTGTAAAGCTCAGACGTTGTAACGTCTTTACAGCGTGCATGAAGGAAGGCCCATTAGGCGTATCTTTTGCGTTTAGTCTCCTTTTCTCTATGTACGGTATTTGGATTTTTACTCCTCTTATTTCTGTAAGGATGCTCAGCATGAGCTAAACATTGGTAGTTGGGTTGTTGTTTTGCATGTAATGAATCTCTAGTTTAATGTTATGAAGTATTGATGTAATGCGTTTTAAATCTTTGCATGTTAATATTTCCAAACTTGTTTTGAACTGGCCACTTAAAATAAGTAGATTCATAGGTACAGACATGGTCTATGAAAAGAACTCAAAGATTTATATGAATGACAAGGTGCACTAAAGACATTTATGCATTTTTATCTAAGTATAGACATAGAATGGATAATAGTTCATAGGACATTGCTGTGGGTACTTAAAATACAGGAGTAGGCCTACTTAGAACCTAGACATAGGAATTCTAGTACTTGAAGCTCTGACGTTTTGTGACTGAAAAGCACAGCTCTTTTGCAACAGCGTTCAAACGTTATAACGTCTATACAACATGGCATTTGTACGTAATAACGTGTAAACGTTATAACGTCTGACTAGAGGAGATTTACTTGCATGCAGCAATCCAACTCATACTATTCCATATTCACAACCACTTCTTATTTATTTGCTTTATTTATGTTCTTAGTCTTGATACCAACTTTTAGTGTCGATTTGTTACTTGCTTCACTTGTGTTTTAAAGACTTGAACTCTGAAAGTTAATCAATCCTCGTGGGAACGATCTCTTACTTTTTATCCACTTTATTACTTGTACGACGTGTATACTTGCACTGATATTGCGACTATAGAACACATGATCGCGAACAGTCATCAATACCATGCCCAGGACATTTTTTTAATAACAGTTTGAACCTTTCCCAAGCATCATAAAGAGACTCAACATCTCCTTGCTCAAAATTTGATATTTCAGCCCTTTTCTTGATGAACTTAGAAATTGGAAAGAATCTTTCTAAGTACTTGCTCTCTAGATCACCCCAATTGTTAATAGTTCCTGCTGGGATAGTGTTTAACCAATCTTTAGCCCTCCCAGTCAAAGTATATGGAAACAGACGCAACTTTTTCTGGTCGTCAGTCACTCCTACAGGATTTGTGGACCCACAAATTTCATAGAACTGAAATAAGTGTTGATTTGGATCTTCAGCATCAGACCCAGAGAATTGTTCTGTTTTCAAGGCAGTGAGGATCGAAGACTTGATCTCAAATGCCACAGCTCCCACAGGTTGGAAGGTGTATGCTTGGACGCCTTGATTTCTTCTATCAAAGTCGCCAAGAGTGCGAGCTGGTGGTGGATTTTCTCCCATAATTTCAGTCACAGTTTGTTGCACAGAAGATTCTCCGATTGTTGCTCCTTGCTTCCTTAACCTTGCTTCCTTTCTATTAGCTCTCGCGGTTTTCTCAATCTCTGGATCGAAAAGTAAATCCTTAGGATTAACAGCTCCGCGCATGCACTGAGAACACAAGAAACTCAGACAAGTGTCAAAGCAAACTGTGTAATATATATACAATAACAAAAAATAACAGAAATAAAACTAAAGTGAATGTAAATATATACGGGTTCGAATTAGCAGTTGCCTTCGAATTACTAGTAAATGTAATTTCGGTCCCCGGCAACGGCGCCAAAAACTTGTTAAGATATTGGCAAGTGTACCAAATCGTGCAAGTAATAAAATCGGTAAGAACCGGATATCGTCCTCAAGGATCGAAGTCAATTTACTAAGACGTTAACAACAGCTAATAGAAACCAAATTAAAGGGGTTTGTTTGATAATTGTTGAGCTGTCAAGCTCGAAGTAAAGCAATAAAATATTTTTGTGTTTTTAATAATAAAAGCCGAAAAACGAGTTGAAAAGAATACAATGGTAAAGGATGCTAGGGACGAATTCCTATTGATTTCACTCTATTGCCACTGATTTAATTTGAAAGTTAATCTCTCTCTCTAATCTTGCTATCAAACTCACAACATTAACCAATTCCTAGTTCCTTAGGTAACTAGTCCTTTGTCGATAACTAAAAGCCCTAATCCCTTAGGTGATTCTAATTAACAACAAGCATTAAAGTAAGAGTTTGCAATATACAACAACTCATAGATTATTCCTAAACTACCAATTGAGGGTAACGACTTTCAAACATTCAAGAATAAAACTCCCATTTCATAATTGAACAAAAGATCATTGTATGAGTTTTCCAACCATAAAAAGCATTAAGCGTAGAAATTCGATACACAAAATACGAGAGAGTACGGTACAAATACGATACTAAACCAGCGACAATAGAGTTACATCAATATTCCTTCATCCCTAACATAAAGAGATTTAGCTATTCATGATTAATGAAGAGAAATAAAGAAAATTACAAGTGGAAGATGATGATGAACACATATGAAGCTTCAATCCTTGTTCCCAAGTCTTGATTCTTCAGTAGCCGTCCGACGGAATCGCTCCTCTTTCAGTTCTAGGGTTCCAAAAACGTCCAAAAGTCCTTCAAAACGCGTGCTGGGCCTGATTTAATGTGTTTTCCGGAGTTTTGCGCCTCACTGGCGCTCCCAGCGCAACTTCAGCGCAACTCTGCGTGACTGTTTCTGTCAATCCGCGCGCGACTCGCGCTTCCAGCGCCACTTAGGTGCGGATAAGGACGCTACAGTGGATTCTTGCGCCTCACTTGCGCTTCCAGCGCAGCTTCAGCGCAACTTGGCAGAAACCTTATTTCCTTGTATTTTTGAGCCTGTTTGCTTGCATTTCTTCGTTCTTCTCTTCACCTAGTCCCTGGGCACAAAAACACCACAAAACCCAGCATAAACACTGCAAAGCAATTAAATCCCAAATAAAACAACTTCTTAATTTTCTCCTAACACTTTCCATTCATTCCTCAAATTATTAAGTAAAATTCCCCTTTTTTGCAGTGAAAAACATCATGTGATGGG
This sequence comes from Astragalus membranaceus, assembly GCA_039519185.1. Lineage (NCBI taxonomy): Eukaryota > Viridiplantae > Streptophyta > Magnoliopsida > Fabales > Fabaceae > Astragalus > Astragalus membranaceus. The sequence continues at coordinate 188,027,824 of CM076848.1, forward strand.
GATTCATCACAACCCCCAACTTGGACGTTTGCTTGTCCTCAAGCAAAGACACGACAACACAAAACCAAGACAATCTCAACATCAGATAACACGCAATCAATGGTGAATCCCTTTCTAAACAAGATAATTACGAACAATCAAAAGACAAGTTGAGCGGCAACTTTCAGACTGGTCACTCCAATTCCAACCCACACGTGGTATTCTTACTAGCATCATCTTGCTCAATAGTGCGTGTGTGACACTTAACTCAGTTGGACCATAGCTAGATTCAAAATGTATTCACCTAAAACTAGAGGGTTTCCTTCCGAGAATGCCAAAAATGGTTCAAAATATAGGGCAGATTAACGTTTCCACATAAGGATCAAGGGGCTTCAAGCACAACAAAGGGTCTTAAATAGGCCTTTCAGATTAGACCAGTGCACTAACTATTACCACACACATTTCACACGCAACACAACTATGCACACTTGTTTTTGGGCTGCAACCCCTTTCATTACAATAGTATTTGGATTTGATCCACATTAGCTTTGGGACATTGCAGCAATTATCAGCTTAAACAACACAACACGGCATACACTTTAGCGTTACGGGTAGACGCTACAGTGCTGCACACACGCACCCCTACACACACGGCATACATTATAGCGTTACGGTTAGACGCCACAGTGCTGCACACACACATTAACACACACGGCATACACTATAACGTTACGGGTAGACGTTACAGTGCTGCACACACGCTCCCAATGCACTGATCCTCCTACCATCATCATGCCCAGCCTTAGTACCACTGATGCACCCCCAACTTAGCTTCTACAACTACCCTAAATTTTTAGTGAAATTTTGGCGATTCCCATGGTCCACCACACTAGCTTAGCTGCCCACATTTCTAGGATCACTAAGTTCCACTGGTTAGTGTTTTAAGTGTGGAAGCAAGATTGTACTAATTTGATCACCACAGGGGTATTATTCGCTCAGTTCTCCCGAATCATCACTAAGTTTGCTCAACTGTCTTTTTTTTTTTTTAGCAGGAAATTCACCACATGACTGCATTTTTTTTTATAGTAAAACTGACAATAGGTCCTCCCCCCCCACTTAAACATAGCAGTGTCCTCACTGATTAATTTAGGGGAAGACCTATTTACAACGACTAAGACTAAAACAAAAATAAAATTAAAATTAAACCTACGAAACTACAACTACTAAAGGAAACACAAGGCACAATCAAATAAAGCAAAAGAGAAGGGACAGATAAAAAGTAACCTGGCGGTGAGTAGACTACTCAACCGCGTCCAGAGTCTGGAGGAGGCGCCTGAAAGATGTCCGCCTCAGGATCCAACTGCTCTCCCTGCTGCATCATGCACATAGCTCTGTACATGCTTCTCATCCCTATCTCCATCCGCTCCTGTCTGGCTGCCATCCGCTGCTGATCCACTGCTAATAAATCCATTCTTGCTTGAATATGCTGAAAGTCCTCAGCGTGTGGATCAACCCAAGGTTCATCCATGGAGAATGTTGGTTCTTCCTCTTGGTGCTGCTCTTGTGGATGTTCTTCTCTGTGCCCTGGCTGCTCAAAATACCCACCCCCTGTGATGGTCCGAATCCAAGACCCAGTGATTGCAGCAGATGGTTCAATAGTCTCTTCATCGGCATCAGCAACAACTCCTGCTCTCTCACATAGCAAGGCAACGAGGCTGGCATGCCTCCAATAGCTAGGCGGGCTTCCACCCTTAAAGTTGGCAAAACTGCTTATTTCCTCTTTAAGCTCCCATCCTATATTGACTGGCTCTCCTCTCATAATGCACGCAGTGAGGCATGCCCTCTCAATGTTCAGCTCTGATTGGTTAGAGCTAGGGCATATAGTGGTGAGGACGAAAGATGCCCATGCTCTAGCAACTGGGGTGAGAGAAGTTGTCATTATTTTCCATGGTACCCCACTCCTATTCCTCACCCAATCCATTCCCGGTTTGCACAATGCCGCAGAGATCTCAGCTGCTCGCTCAGGGTTGTTCTTTATCCTTTCCCTATCGGCTTTGGTTCTGAGCCGGCTGTCCAAGATTTCCACATGTCGGATCCCAAACAGCCCATTGATGGTGTTAGAGTCATAAGGGATATTATGACCCCGCACGTAGCTTGTGGCTTCGGGGAATGTCAATCTCCCATCAACTGCTTGCTTGGGGAAGACATTCGAGAAGAATTCATATACTAACGCCTTGCTTGCTCTTCTCGGGTAGGATACAAAATTATTCCACCCCCGGTTGTTAATGTTTTGCTGTATATCATCGAAGTCACCGGGGTGGAGAGTGATCGCCCTTTCCTTCACAAAATTTTGGTTAGCCTCAATTGACTCAAAAAACTTCTCACACCCCAAAGATCGAAACAAATCGGAGTTGTAGGATGGGTTGTGTGATTGGGAAGATGAACCCCTGCGAACTGCCTGCCTCTTCCGTGAGCTCTGAGCCATTTCCTGCATACACCAAAGTTCAAGGTTGTACAAGTGGGTGAAGGTTAGTGCACATAGAACAAATAGTCAAATTACACAAGATCATCACCATATTGCTTCCTTGATGGAAACAAAGAGTTCACCTGGCCAGTTTACCAAACCTATTATAAGCACAAGTTTTTGTTCACACATTTTTGATTGAGGCATTTTTACAAACATATAGCATGCATAACTATTCCACATATGAACAACAACAACCAACAACCTTCACATTCCCCAAATTTGTTTCTTTTTCATTGCAATCAACTAGTTTAACAACATCACAACCAATTAACCAATTCAAAAGTCATGTTTTTATCAATTCCAACTTATTCAAAATCTAGTACAAAGCATAATTTTGGAAAAAGTATTGAGTTTACTTACTTGGTTGATGATGTTGAAGAACTAGATGATGCAAACAAGGAATGTTGGCAAGAAATTCTGGTGATTTTGGCCTTGGTTAGCAAAAACAATCGTGTGACCTAGAAGGGAAGGAGAGAACACGCGAAGGGTGAAGGAGAAGACGCTGCGCAACTTCAGCGTGAGTGAGGCGCAGCTTTATATGCCAGAGTTGCGCCTGGAGCGCAACTTAAGCGCGAGTTCAGCGCGAAATGGCAGAAACAATCAAGCACTTCCTGTGTGTTCGCGCCTGGAGCGCAACTTAAGCGCGAGTTCAGCGCGAAAGGACAGAAACTCACACCAATTTCCCTGTGTGCGCTGCGCTTGGAGCGCGAGTGAGGCGCGGTTTCAGCGCGGTTTGGCAGAAACTCACGCCAATTTCCCTGTGTGCGCTGCGCTTGGAGCGCGAGTGAGGCGCGGTTTCAGCGCGGTTTGGCAGAAAGTCTTTTTAACATGCAAAAACACTGTTTGTGACTAAATGTACCTATTCTACGAAAAATAATGCAAAAATTTAAAGAGATAAGGGTTAAGAAATGTTGGGTTGCCTCCCAATAAGCGCTTCTTTAACGTCACTAGCTTGACGTTACCTCCGGTTTTAAGGGTCGCTTAAAACCAATGCCAGCTTCTCTCTCTCCACTACTTCGCCCAAGTATGGCTTCAATCTCTGCCCATTAACTTTGAAGGATCTTTTTGATTCAGGTTCCTCTACTTCAATTGCTCCATATGGTGTCACTTCTTTGACTACAAAAGGCCCTGACCATTTGGATTTCAATTTCCCGGGAAACAACTTGAGTCTAGAGTTAAACAGCAACACTTGTTGCCCTGGATGAAATTCTTTTCTTGAAATGTTCTTGTCATGGTACGCTTTCATTTTTTCCTTGTAGATCTTATTGTTCTCATATGCTTGCAGACGCATCTCATCCAATCCGTGTAGTTGTAGGATTCTCTTTTCCCCACAGGCCGAAGTGGTAAAATTCAAAAACTTTAGTGCCCAATACGCTTTGTGCTCAAGTTCAACCGGTAAATGGCAAGCTTTACCATAAACCAATTGATACGGTGACATGCCTAAAGGTGTCTTATAGGCTGTTCTATATGCCCAAAGCGCATCGTCTACCTTCAACGACCAATCCTTTCTTGAGCTTCCAACTGTCTTTTCCAAGATCCTCTTAATCTCTCTGTTTGAGACTTCTGCTTGACCATTGCTCTGAGGATGATAAGGAGTTGTCACTTTATGCGTAACACCATACTTGGAGAGAACATTGTTGAGTTAGGTGTTGCAAAAGTGGCTACCCCCATCACTGATTAGGACTCTTGGCACACCGAATCTAGAGAAGATGTTCTTCTTTATGAATTTAACCACAGTTTGGGAATCACTCTTAGCAGTGGCACTAGCTTCAACCCACTTGGAGACATAGTCGACTGCCACCAAGATGTACTCACAATTGAAAGAGGGTGGGAATGGTCCCATAAAATCTATGCCCCAACAATCAAACACTTCTACTTCAAGGATTGGATTCAATGGCATCTCCCCCTTACGTGTAATATTGCCAGTCCTCTGGCATTTGTCACAGCTTCTCACGTAGTCATGTGCATCCTTGAAGAGGGATGGCCAGTGAAAACCAGATTGGAGAACCTTAGCAGCTGTGCGTTCCCCATTATAGTGCCCTCCACAGGGAGAGTCATGACAATGCCAGAGAATGCTTTTACTTTCAGCACCAGACACACATCTTCTCAAAAGTCCATCCGTCCCAACCTTGTAGAGATAAGGATCATCCCACAGGTAATGTTTGGCATCATGGAGGAACTTTTTCTTTTGTTGCCATGTGAGATCTTCCGGGACCTTTCCGGCTGCCTTGTAATTTGCAATGTCGGCGAACCAAGGTCTTTCTACAATGGCAAGCAACTTTTCATCCGGGAATTCTTCCAGGATTTCTTTTTCTAGAGCAGTCACTTCTCTGTTCTCTAGCCTTGACAAATGATCTGCTACCACGTTCTCGCTCCCTTTTTTGTCCTTGATTTCCAAGTCAAATTCCTGCAAAAGCAAAATCCATCTAAGGAGTCGAGGCTTAGACTCGCCCTTGGTTAGCAGATATTTAATTGCTGCATGGTCAGTAAAAACAATTACTTTCGATCCAACCAAATAGGAACGAAATTTTTCCAATGCAAATACTATCGCTAGCAATTCTTTTTCAGTTGTTGCATAGTTGACTTGATTCTCATTTAAGACCTTGCTAGCATAATAAATGGCATGGAAAAATTTCTCTGATCTCTGCCCCAATACAGCACCCACTGCGTAATCACTAGCATCGCACATGAGTTCAAACGGAGCATCCCATTTTGGGGCTACTATGACTGGAGCAGAGACAAGTTTTTCTTTTAGGATATTAAAAGCACACAGACAATCATTATCAAATACAAACTCCGCCTCCTTAACAAGTAGATTGCATAAAGGTTTTGCAATCTTGGAGAAGTCTTTTATGAAACGTCGATAAAAACCGGCATGTCCTAAAAAACTTCTCACTCCTTTTACATTTAGAGGAGGAGGTAACTTTTCTATCACTTCGATTTTCGCTTGGTCAACCTCAATGCCTTTTGCAGAAATTTTATGGCCAAGCACAATACCTTCCTTGACCATAAAGTGGCACTTCTCCCAATTCAAAACTAAATTGGTTTCAGTGCATCGTTTTAAAACCGCATCAAGGTTAGCCAAGCAAGAATCATAAGTAGAACCAAAAACAGAAAAATCGTCCATAAATACCTCAATTGCAGTTTCCATCGTATCAGAGAAAATAGAAAGCATGCACCTTTGAAAAGTCGCTGGAGCATTGCACAACCCGAAGGGCATCCTCCGATATGCGAACACACCGAAGGGACACGTGAAAGCTGTCTTCTCTTGGTCTTCTGGGTCTACTGCTATCTGGTTATACCCAGAGTATCCATCCAGAAAGCAATAGAACGCCTGTCCAGCCAGCCTCTCCAGCATCTGATCCATGAATGGCAACGGGAAGTGGTCCTTCCTGGTTGCCTGGTTCAACCTCCGGTAGTCTATACACATTCTCCAACCCGTAACAGTGCGAGTCGGAATCAGCTCATTCTTGTCATTCTTCACTACCGTCATACCACCTTTCTTAGGGACCACATGAACCGGACTCACCCATGAGCTATCTGAGATAGGATAAATCATGCCGGCCTCTAAGAGCTTTAAAACTTCCTTACGCACCACCTCTTTCATTGTAGGATTTAATCTCCGCTGAGGTTGGACCACAGGTTTGAATTCTTCCTCCAGTTTGATTTTGTGCATGCAAAAAGCTGGACTTATCCCCTTGAGGTCTGAGATAGTCCAACCCAACGCATTTTTGTTGCTTCTTAGTACCCTCATCAGCTTCTCCTCTTCCAATTTGGTCAAAGAGCTGCTAATGATAGCTGGATGAAGATCATCATTTGCAAGGAAAACATACTTCAGATGAGAGGGGAGTTGCTTCAATTCAGGGATCTTTTTCTCGGGACTCTCCCCCCTATCTAGCTCTTCTTTTTTCTTTGACACATTTTCTATCTGAGAAGCTTCAAACTGCAGAATACAGTCTTCTATTTCACTCCCCAGATTCTCTTCTGCTTCTTCAATAGAGTTTACAATTACATTCTCCAATGGAGGAACTGGTACTTCCTGTCTAAAAGTCTCTTTCACAGAATTATCAAGTACATCCACCCTAAAACACTGTCCTTTGTCATCAGGATGGCGCATAGCTTCAAAAACATTAAAAGTGATTTTCTCATCCTGGAACCTTAAGATTAGCTTCCCTTGTTGCACATCAATCAAAGCTCGCCCTGTGGCTAAAAATGGTCTTCCCAGGATAAGTGGTACCTCTGCATCTTCCTCCATGTCAAGTATCACAAAGTCTACCGGAAATAAGAATTTGTCAACTCTGACCAGAACATCTTCCAACACTCCATAAGGATATTTTATTGATCGATCAGCAAGTGTCAGAGACATTCTAGTCGGCTTCACCTCACCACCACCAAGTCTCTTCAGCATAGACAATGGCATAAGATTAATACTGGCCCCCAGATCACAGAGAGCTTTGCCAACGGCTATGTCGCCAATTGCACACGGAATGGTGAAGTTTCCCGGATCTTTCATTTTCTGAGGAAGCTTCCTTTGAATTATGGCACTGCACTCTTCAGTCAAAGCCACTGTTTCATCCTCTTTGAATTTCCTCTTCTTTGTCAAAAGCTCCTTCATGAATTTGGCATATATGGGCATCTGTTCTAGAGCTTCTGCGAAGGGTATATTGATTTGTAGCCGCTTGAAAACCTCCATAAACTTAGAAAACTGCTCATCTTTTTGATTTTTCTTGCTAGCATGAGGATATGGCAGCTTCACTTGCGGAGGAGGTGCCTTGGGTTTCTCTTGTACCTGCACATCAAAAAACAAATTGTTTTTATTAGTGTTAGACTTCACACCTTCTTCACTCTCCTTACTCAACTCATTTTCAACTCCTCCATTTTTTTCATTTTCATTCTTTTCACTCAACTCTTTTCTTTCATTTTCAACTGACACCTTCTTTTCACAATTTACCACCGGAGTCGGCAACTCCCGACCACTTCTTAGAGAGATAGCCTTCGCAGTTTCATCCCTAGGGTTGTCAACTGTACTAGCTGAGAAACCGCTGTTAGATGATCCAGCAAGCTGCTTTGATAACTGCCCAATTTGAGTCTCTAGATTCTTTATGGAAGCTTCATGATTCTTTTCCATATTCTTCATAGCTTGGTCTTGAGATTGAAAGGTTGTCTTTGTCATTTGCATAAACTGAGTCAACGCTTCCTCCATAGGAGATGGCTTTCTTTGTTCTTGACTAGGTTGCTGCTGATGTGACCCTGCGGTATCATTATTCTTCCAAGAGAAGTTGGGATGATTCTTCCACCCAGGATTGTAGGTGTTAGAATAAGGGTTCCCACCTTGCTTTTGAAAGTTGCCCATATAATTAACCTGTTCACTGTTATCTCCATGAGTTGCACAGTCACCTTCATGAGCATTCCTGCCACAATAATTACATGACCCCGTTTGCACTGCTTGAACGGTTGCAGGATTTTGAGATCCACTTGGCAAAGCAGCAGCTAACTGTTTAGTGAGAGCCTCAATTTGAAGTGACATTACCTTTTGTTGAGCCAACACAGCACTGTTAGCGTCCAACTCTAAAATTCCTGGCCTCTTTGTTGCCCCTCTATCATTTTGAATCCGGTACTCATTAGAAGCCATATGCTCCACTAACTGTCTTGCTTCAACTTCAGTTTTAGTACCCAAGGACCCTCCAGCTGAGGCATCTAACATCATTCTTGTTTGAGGTCGCAAACCATGACAGAAAGTTTGCAACTGCACAAAGTCATCAATACCATGCCCAGGACATTTTTTTAATAACAGTTTGAACATTTCCCAAGCATCATAAAGAGACTCAACATCTCCTTGCTCAAAATTTGATATTTCAGCCCTTTTCTTGATGAACTTAGAAATTGGAAAGAATCTTTCTAAGTACTTGCTCTCTAGATCACCCCAATTGTTAATAGTTCCTGCTGGGATAGTGTTTAACCAATCTTTAGCCCTCCCAGTCAAAGTATATGGAAACAGACGCAACTTTTTCTGGTCGTCAGTCACTCCTACAGGATTTGTGGACCCACAAATTTCATAGAACTGAAATAAGTGTTGATTTGGATCTTCAGCATCAGACCCAGAGAATTGTTCTGTTTTCAAGGCAGTGAGGATCGAAGACTTGATCTCAAATGCCACAGCTCCCACAGGTTGGAAGGTGTATGCTTGGACGCCTTGATTTCTTCTACCAAAGTCGCCAAGAGTGCGAGCTGGTGGTGGATTTTCTCCCATAATTTCAGTCACAGTTTGTTGCACAGAAGATTCTCCGATTGTTGCTCCTTGCTTCCTTAACCTTGCTTCCTTTCTATTAGCTCTCGCGGTTTTCTCAATCTCTGGATCGAAAAGTAAATCCTTAGGATTAACAGCTCCGCGCATGCACTGAGAACACAAGAAACTCAGACAAGTGTCAAAGCAAACTGTGTAATATATATACAATAACAAAAAATAACAGAAATAAAACTAAAGTGAATGTAAATATATACGGGTTCGAATTAGCAGTTGCCTTCGAATTACTAGTAAATGTAATTTTGGTCCCCGGCAACGGCGCCAAAAACTTGTTAAGATATTGGCAAGTGTACCAAATCGTGCAAGTAATAAAATCGGTAAGAACCGGATATCGTCCTCAAGGATCGAAGTCAATTTACTAAGACGTTAACAACAGCTAATAGAAACCAAATTAAAGGGGTTTGTTTGATAATTGTTGAGCTGTCAAGCTCGAAGTAAAGCAATAAAATATTTTTGTGTTTTTAATAATAAAAGCCGAAAAACGAGTTGAAAAGAATACGATGGTAAAGGATGCTAGGGACGAATTCCTATTGATTTCACTCTATTGCCACTGATTTAATTTGAAAGTTAATCTCTCTCTCTAATCTTGCTATCAAACTCACAACATTAACCAATTCCTAGTTCCTTAGGTAACTAGTCCTTTGTCGATAACTAAAAGCCCTAATCCCTTAGGTGATTCTAATTAACAACAAGCATTAAAGTAAGAGTTTGCAATATACAACAACTCATAGATTATTCCTAAACTACCAATTGAGGGTAACGACTTTCAGACATTCAAGAATAAAACTCCCATTTCATAATTGAACAAAAGATCATTGTATGAGTTTTCCAACCATAAAAAGCATTAAGCGTAGAAATTCGATACACAAAATACGAGAGAGTACGGTACAAATACGATACTAAACCAGCGACAATAGAGTTACATCAATATTCCTTCATCCCTAACATAAAGAGATTTAGCTATTCATGATTAATGAAGAGAAATAAAGAAAATTACAAGTGGAAGATGATGATGAACACATATGAAGCTTCAATCCTTGTTCCCAAGTCTTGATTCTTCAGTAGCCGTCCGACGGAATCGCTCCTCTTTCAGTTCTAGGGTTCCAAAAACGTCCAAAAGTCCTTCAAAACGCGTGCTGGGCCTGATTTAATGTGTTTTCCGGAGTTTTGCGCCTCACTGGCGCTCCCAGCGCAACTTCAGCGCAACTCTGCGTGACTGTTTCTGTCAATCCGCGCGCGACTCGCGCTTCCAGCGCCACTTAGGCGCGGATAAGGACGCTACAGTGGATTCTTGCGCCTCACTTGCGCTTCCAGCGCAGCTTCAGCGCAACTTGGCAGAAACCTTATTTCCTTGTATTTTTGAGCCTGTTTGCTTGCATTTCTTCGTTCTTCTCTTCACCTAGTCCCTGGGCACAAAAACACCACAAAACCCAGCATAAACACTGCAAAGCAATTAAATCCCAAATAAAACAACTTCTTAATTTTCTCCTAACACTTTCCATTCATTCCTCAAATTATTAAGTAAAATTCCCCTTTTTTGCAGTGAAAAACATCATGTGATGGGGATTCATCAACTATGAAGGGAAGTCATGAGCCCTCACCCTAGGCCCTGGAAACGTTATGGAATGGACTAGCGTGGGTTATCGGGATTGTGGGCTTTGCACAGCCGATTTATGCTAAGTTAAGTTCTCAACTCATCGGGATTGTGGGCTTTGCATAGTCGATGTTTCCTTTGTAAAAGCTTGTAATTATATATTAATTGACAAGGCTTAAAAATATATAATAGCACTTCATTTACCGGGATTGTGGGCTTTGCACAGTCGGTAATGGGCTAGGTATATATTGACGCAAATAGCTTATAAATATAACTATGTTGCAACGGTTTATAAATTAAACCGAGTGATAGTGAGAGGGCACGGTAGAACTCACTGAGACAAGTTGTCTCACCCAATCATTGTTGTTGTTTTTACAGAGAAGCAGGGAAACGGGAAAGCAAGTGGAATGTTCAGTGATCACACTCGAGGAGAAGATGGAAGATTGACTCATTCCTAGTTGTTTATGTTTCTCTGTCGTTGTCCTTGTATTTAATATCATGACTCAAATTAGAGCTATGTAATGTATGAGTTTCCGCTGTTTCTTGTAAAGATGTATATCTAAGCAGGAAAAATTTTTATACTCTGATGTGAACCAATTTGTATATTTAGGTATTTCTTGTTTTAGAAATACGGGGTGTTACATCTAACCCTAAAACACACACTAATAGACATATGGGCATGGGCAGATCCAGAAAATTTCATTCATGGGGGTAAGAAAATAAACTATCTATAAATTGCATAGAATAAAAATAAGATAAGTTTTTACAAAATATATAATCACATATGTGATCAAAAAACACCAAAAAAGATATCCAAACTTCCACAAATTACAGTTGTCCTCTACGCGTTTTCATATTCTGAAAATGTTCGATGATAATTTCATTGTCAATACTATCAAAAATATCTGCCTCAATATATGTTACAAAACAATCATTCAACAATTCATCTCCCATACGATTGCGCAGTTCATTCTTCACATAATTCATTGTAGAGAAACTTCTTTCAACCGTTGCAGTTGCCACTAGCAAAATCAAAGCTAGTTTCAAAAGTAAATAGAGCATTGGATACACAATATGTTTTCCTGTTCTCACCAACATTTCAGAAAGACTAGTGATCCTATTTAACTTTGAAAATTGATCAACTGACTGAACATCTGTGATAAAATTATCAAGTGCATCATCCAACCGCATAAGCTCAATAGAAGAAAATTTTGATGGATAAAACTTAGCCAAACGAATCAATTTCTCCTTATCAAATGCAAAAAATGAATCTCTTGGATTAAAGCTTGCTACACAAAGAAGCAACTCGGTGTTCACCTCAAGTTGTCTATCAATCACTTGATAAAATAACTCAACTTGATAGTGATGGAAATTTGAAATCTTTTGAACGCTACGTTTTGATCTTCCTTGTGTATCAAGTGCATCATCCATATTTGGAATTCTAATATTTTTCTTCTCACAAAACATTGATACTTCCTTTAATAATGCATGCCAACCATCATCTCTCATGCTTTGCAACCTTTCCTTGCAACTTCTAACTAATGCTATAGCATTTACAATGTCTTGATCATGTCTTTGTAGTGCTTGAGACAATTCATTAGTAATTCCAAATATATTCCTCATCATTAGCAAGTTAAAAATAAATTCAAAAGACTGCATAGATTTCAACAATCGACATGCTTCGACTTGTTGGTCTGAGTTTATGCCATTCTCCTCAATATGTTCAAGGACTTCAATCACACAGGCAAACAAAGAGATCAAGCTAAGAAACGTACCATAATGTGAGCCTCATCTTGTATCTCCAGCTCGTTTCAATGTAGTTTCTTGTTTCAAGCCAGAACCACTAGAAATTTCTCCACTAATTAATGCTTGAGTAACTTTAAGAAATTGACTTTCTCTAAAAATCTCCCTCCGTTTACATGAAGTTCCAACAACATTTGATAGATTGTTAACCAAGCTAAAAAATGTACCCATCTCAATTTCTTTTCTAGCAACCGCACTTCAATATGTTGTTTTTGATTCATCAAATATTGACAATTTTTGCGAGCTTGATTGTGAACACTATTAGAACCCCCTACATGAATTGTCAACCTATCCTTTTTCTTCCAATTTGAAAAATCATTTGTCGAAAATGCATCACCATTTCTCTGTTCTCCAACATCAGATTTCATGAGATAACAACACAAACAAAATATATCATCTTTCAATATACTATATTCCAACCAATTGCCAAATTCTGAAAACCACTCGGGGTTAAACTTACGGAGAAAATTCCCAAAGTGTCATTGTGGAAAACCATGCTCTTTTGGTTGACAAGGTCCATTTTGTAGATACGCTCTTCGGATATCATCTCGATCATTTGAATGATAACATGACATTTTATTCCTCTCTCCCGGATCAGCAACAAGATTCTGTAAATCAACTTCTAAAAATTTCTTTTTAACTGAAGATTCTAATGGTGTTGATGATGGAGGTCTCTTTTTAAAATATTTTTCCATCTCTAGCACACAAGAAAACCCATATTTTAAAAGAGACATAAAAATAGAAATACAATACAAGCTAAAATTGGAATAAAACAGTAGAATACATATTACATCAGTTCGATTGCTACATCACATAATATAATAACATACTAAAGAATAAAAAAACACTAAACTACAATTCACAAACTCCATAAAAAAATTGTATAAATATAATATATTGAATCATCTGATTGATATAATAAATAAAGCAAAGCAAAGTGCATTATTATAATATAATAAAAGTAAAGCAACTGGTTGATAATAATAATAATAATAATAATAATAATAATAATAATAATAATAATAATATTAAATAAGAAAGGATAATCTGAACATACCTTTTCTAATTGAGTGAGGCGCAAAGAGAGAGAGAGAGAGAGAGAGACAATCAGACAAAAGAATAATGTTGATACTCGATGATAAATGAACCGAGAGAGGAAAAGAACAAGGGAACGAAAGCGATGAAAATTGAACCGACAGAGGAAGAGACCGAGGGAATAAAAGATTAGGGTAGAATATGTGTGGGCTTTGAACCAAATATATTTGGGCCTTGTATATTAGTGGGGTCAAACATATTATTTTATTGGGGGCAAAATCAGTTTTACTGGGTATTTAGAAAATAATTTTTTTTCTGGTGGGGTCAATTGCCCCCAGTCTCCTCTACATACATCCGCCACTGCATATGGGTATGGGGAGAGGCTGCTGCAATAGCCTTAAAAATGAAGAGAGAAAAAGAAAAGGGTTGAGAGAGAGGGAGATTCATGATAGGGCTGTGAGGTGTAGTGAGAGATGAAGTTTCGATGGGGAGAGGGGACCAAAACAGTAGGGAGAGTGATGGTGGTTTACCGGACGGAGGTGGTGGTGCGGCGGTGAGCAGTGGAGGTGAGATTGTTAGGAAAACTCTTTTGTTTTGTGGAGATGGTGGTGTATTGAAGAAGATGAGGTCTATCATCTATGACACTTTGTTACATTCTTCTTGAATTTTCAATCTTTTTCTCTCTATGTTTCCTCTCTTGCCTATTGCTTATGATTTTCATTTCCAACCCCATACTCCCATTCTGTTTACTAGTATTTTACCCGTGCATACACATGAGTGATACTGTATGGTCGGTGTATTGCCATAAAGTCATAATAGTAATTTGGAAGATATTCATTAGTTGTGAACAATGTCCAAAATGTATGATTTGAAATTCAAAGTAGAATATGCATCCTCGTTGGCAATCAGAATTACATTGATCAATAATAATGTATTTGGACATTTGAGGTAAAATATGCATCCCCGTTGGCCCTCCCGTTTGCATCCTCGTTGGCACTCCTGTTGGTGCTCTCGTGATGACAAAAAAATTATGAAAAAAATCTTTTTTTCAAAAAAAAACAGTTTAAAAAGAAAAATAATAAAAACTGACACGCGAGTGATACTGTATCTGTTATAATTTCGTACGAAATTGTAAATACGTTGAAAGTTGCAAAATATATTAAAAAAAAGGGAAAAACTTGATAAAAAGGCTATATTTTCAAATTTATTAAAATAGTTGTGTTTGAAAAACTTTAAAAAATGTCGGTATTTCTTATAATGTTAATAATGAAGTAAAAATGAAGAAAAATGAAAATGAGATTTTAGGTAAAATATGGATCCCCGTTGGCTCTCTCGTTTGCATCCCCGTTGGCCCTCGTTGGCCCTCCCGTTGCCACTCCTGTTGGCATTTTACTCATTTTTAGTAATTATAAAATAGTAATTTGGTAATTTTTTGTACTGGTTAAATTGATTGAGTAGTTTTAATAGAGAGATTAATTTGATAATTTTAGTAGTTTTAATAGAGAGATCCTCTAAAAAAATAGAGAAATTATAGTAAATAATAAATTTTAGATTATTTAATTATTGAGTATAATATGAATTTAATAATTTAGTTATTCCATAATTTAGTTTTTTGGAATTTTTTTTTTAAATTTTGTTAAACGTATGGGCTTTTTTGACAATATTTTTTTTGACAAAAGGTTTTTTTGACAATTGGTGGTGGATAAATTGATTGATTTTAGTAGTTTGAGTAAATTATAAAAATAAATCATTTTTTTTATTTTTTTAAAATAGTTGTGTTGGAAAAAGTCTAAAAAAAGTTGGTACTCCCGTTGGCACTCCCGTTGACGGCCTCGTTGACGCTCTCATTGGCACTCATGTTGCCGGTCCCGTTGGAAAAAATAAGGATAAAAGAAGACTTTTTTTTAAAAAAAACACATTTTAAAATATTAATTAAATAATATTTTTAAAATTATGAAGAAAAACTTTTTGAAAAAAAAAAGTTATAAAAAAAATTTAAAAAGTGTTTTAATTTTTTTAAAAAAAATTACGGTTTTTTTATAAAAAAATAATTAAAGAAAACAGTTTTTTAAAAAAAAAACAGTATTCTGATAAAAAAACATTTTAAAACATTAATTAAATAATATTTTTAAAATTATAAAGAAAGGTTTTTTAAAAAAAAAAATAGGTTATAAAAAAAAGTTAAAAAAGTGTTTTAATTTTATTTTTTAAAAAATACAGTTTTTTTATAAAGAAATAATGTAACAAAAAAAGAAAACAATTTTTTTTAAAAAAACAGTATTCTGAAAAAGTGTTTTATTTTCTGAAAAAGCGTGGCAGAAATTGAAAAAGCGGTGTAGAAACCCAGAAAGCGCTGCAGGAACTTAAAAAGCGCTGTAGAAATTGATAAAGTGCTGCAAAAAGCTGTTTTTTTTTGTTTTTTGGGGTAAAATGACGAAAATAGCCCTAAAATTAGAAAAATGGCAAAATTCTGCAATGTCTAATATTGTAGTTGATATATTGTAGTTGATTATTGATGAGAGGGAATCAACAAACTGATGTTTATTTCATGTTTATGTTTGCAGAGGTTCACTTGTGTAAAGACTTGGAGAAAAGTACACTGCTTTTCAGCAGTGGCTTGGCGTGTGGAATGGAACTATGGGGGGAACTGTGAAAAAACTTTACTAGTATTTGCCAAAAAAGGAAATGGTGTAGATAGCACTAAACGTGTAGAAGCCTCTAAACTTGTAAATGTAGACTAGCATCCAATCCAATGATATTTATCTATTTATTATATACATAATTCTGATTCTAATTTATATTTTTTGTAATTATATTTTTTGTATTATATTTATTTATTTATTTATTTGTATAACAATAACATTATAAAAGAAACAATAAGGACAAATCTATCTTTGTTTTTCACTATGTTCTGTTTGTTTTGTCTTCTTAATAAGCTAAAAATAAGCATAAAATAAGGTATAAAACAAAAGTTAAAAATGCAATATTTTGATAAATTTTAAATTAGCCAGACAAAATTAGGGTACAACACCCATACATAAGCATCAAATTATTTTCATATTCTAAACCATAGTTCCCAAATTAGAGAAGAAAAATAGCATGCATTGGTTTACCTTTAATGTTATATCAATATGGTTTTGTGAGTATAAGTAGTTATATCATTTTACAGGTAAATATTACCTTGTTGATGCTGGTTATCCTAATTTTATGGGCAACATGGGACCTTACAAAACCACTAGGTACCATCTCCCTCAATTTAGATTAGGTCCAAGAGCTAGATGAAGAAATGAAGTGTTCAATTATATGCACTCTAGCCTCCGAAGCAAAATTGAAAGGGCATTTGGGGTGTTGTAAAGCTAAGTGAAGAATACTAGACAACATGTCTCAATATTCATTAAAAACTGCGACTCAGATCATCTTTGCTTGTATGACATTGCATAATTTCATAAGAAGGAATGATATGGATGATGAAGAATTTCGTTTATTTGACGGAAATCTTGATTTGGAGGACAACACTGATGTGCATGATACTATAGTTGGGGATATGACGTATGAGCAACCATCTCAAAGAAGTACTAGGCAAATGGAGCGAGTCAGAGATGCTATTAGACTCACGATGCCTAGATATATCTAGCTATATTTTACACATTTCATTATTATTTAGGTGTTTTAAAAAACATACGTATACGTATGATTGTTAAAGTTTTAGATGATGTCACATTAATATACAATTGCCTTTTAATAGATTCGGTACGACTGTTAAATTTTTAGATGTGTGATCACTTTCGATTTTTTATACTTTAATACTGCTAAAAATAAATACCTAAATTGGCCCCAAACAAATAAATGGAAATTTGGGCGAATTAGAAACCCCAAACCCCATCGATGACTTCCTCATCTCAACCCACTTTCTCCCTCCTCATTCATCTCACATCTCCTTCTCCATCAACAACCTCTCTTTCTCAATCCTCACTTACAACCCCAACTCTTCCCCCACTTTCCCACAACACCACTTGACATCGTTGAGGAGATTGAAGAGGGATTTTCAACCAGCACAGTACCCGTTTAGTTCAAATCGCCATGCAGCTAACATTTTCGAACCTTGAAAAATGCAAACAATTTAGTTCAAATAAACTTCATAATTCTGGCATTAAAACTGTTATGGTAATTAGAATTTCTGTTATTTACACCCCCAAGGCCCAATTACTTAGAGGCCCATTCGTGGAAGTGAAATCCATTCATCAACGGCCATGATCATTATGCAAGATCGAATGGCCCAAATGCATCAAGCCAAGCACCTTCAATCTCTATAAATACCACACTCAATGCTCATAAAGAGAGAGATCTTTACAACTTAGACTCATTCACTCAAATACTGACTTGAGCGTCGGAGTGTTATTGCAGGTACAACCCCGCCACCTCAAGATCGACCACCTCAAGACCGATCAAGATCGACCACCTCAAGACCGATCAAGATCGACCACCTCAAGACCGATCAAGATCGACCTCCTCAAGATCGACCAAGTCAAGGCTGAACAAGGTCGACCTCCTCAAGATCGACCATCTCAAGACAGAAAGACATAAACAGAATCAAGGATAAAACATCTACTAACTGCGTAATACCAATCACTAAGATCGGAAGCACAGTACAGAACATTGGCGACCACAGTGGGAGGATCAATACCCTATTTTTCCCACCATCTCCTTGATCTTAAAAATGGCGCCAACACGCCAATCAAGACCGGCTAGTCTAATGGCCGAACCCGAGGTCGGTCCTCAACGAACCCCTGAAGGCCACGTCCAGGAACTCACAAATTCATCACAAGCTCGAAACCAATATCCCAACACAGGACCGCCCCGTGTACATTCAAGCACAGATGAAGCGAGCTTACCACCGCCTCCTCAATTACTTCCAGCTTTGACCGATGCGGTTCAACAACTCATTCAGCTACTGGCCCGACAAGAAGCCGTAAACGAAGAAAGAAGCGACCGTTTCACTAACCTCGAAGCCGAGGTAGCAAGGCTTCAAGGTCGGAACGTTCCGGACCAACAATCGTCCGGGTAGGACTCCCTTGAGGAAAGAAACCCAACTCAAAGAAGACTCTTTCGTCGATCACCCCCTAGGAGAAAGCTCAATCATCGTTCTCCCCCACGTCGTCACCGAGGGAATGGTTCCCGTCCTCCTCCGGTTCGACGTTTCGAAAATCTTGAAGGCTCATATAACCCCCCTCAACATCATCCACACAGGGACTCGACCTCGCCAAGACGACGTTCAAGGAGCCGCGACAACATTCAAAACAATCAACCGCGACGATACGGACATCCCGATCCTCATTACAAACACCAACCACAACCTCGGGCGAATCAACCTGGGCGAAAAGGTCCGTTCACAAAAGCAATCGATAATTTCCGAGTCCCACGTTATCTCGAAAAACCACCTGGAGGACTGAAGACTTACGACGGAACGGGCGACCCCGACAGGCATCTCGATCAGTTTGACACGACCATGCATTACCGGAACGTACCGATGGAAATGAAATGCCGAATATTCCCATTAACCCTAGACAAAATGGCTTCCGAATGGTTTCGGACGTTGAGATCGAACACCATTTCCTCGTGGGACCAATTAGCGAAACATTTCTCGGTGCACTTTGCCCATTCCAAGAGCAAACCCAAAAACAAGAATGTTTTAGCATCCATTGTACAAAGGGGAAACGAGCCCCTGAGAGAATACATAGAGCGATTCAACAACGAAGCTCTTCAGGTTCGACAATTAGACGACGCTTTTCGAATCTTCTTCATGGCCCAAGGTCTGCTTCCTGGAAGCTCGTTCCGAAAGCATATTAACACTTGGGAACCTAACACCTTGCAGGAGTTCCTCGAGCTATCCCAGTGTTTCATCAACGAAGAAGAGAATGCCAAGATTGACAAAGTATCGTCACATGCCGAACCATCAAAACCCCGCATCGACATCGATCACTGAAAGAATTCGTGGAACCTCGGAAAGATTACCTTTCTTCATTATAAATAAGTCGTTTGTATTTACATAAGATCGGAGCACGCTACGGTGTCCCTTATGCGAAATGTACACGATCCCTTTTTCGAAAGATAAATAACTCTTCAACTTCGTTGCGTTCCAAGTTCTGTCAATCTTTTGGGTTAGAGAATCCATCGACAGGTAGGATCCGTACATCAGATTCGATGTTAGCTGGGATCATTTCGCCAAAACTTGTGCTTTTAAAGCTGTTCGAGCTTCATACGTAATTCCAAAATCTGATAGTTCTACAGCCCATTTAATCATTCTCCCTGCAAGATCGACAACATAACGATCTCAACGATCATCGTTGTCCTCCACGCCGTCAACGAGGGAATGGTTCCCGTTCTCCTCCGGCTCGACAAACATAACGATCTCGACGATCGTCGTTGTCCTCCACGCCGTCAACGAGGGAATGGTTCCCGTTCTCCTCCGGCTCGACAAACATAAACGATCTCGACGATCATCGTTGTCCTCCACGCCGTCAACGAGGGAATGGTTCCCGTTCTCCTCCGGCTCGACAACATAACGATCTCGACGATCATCGTTGTCCTCCACGCCGTCAACGAGGGAATGGTTCCCGTTCTCCTCCACCTGGGACCGATCTTAAATGATCTCCCTGAGCGACCACCCAAGGTCGCAAACTCTTTGAGAAACAGTTAAATCCGAGCTGAGTCTCAATAAACTATCTCAAAGAGACCAGGTCTTCAAGGATCGAAACGTCCTAAGAACGACCATCGGCCACAGCTGCCGATACCCCTACAGGACGAGTTAAATCTGGGCCGAGTCCTGGTAAACTGCCCTATAGGTTCGAGCCCGGTAAATCGAGTTCCTCATTTACCGACGTTCTTTCATCGTACATATCCACCTCGAGTCCCTCGGGTGCGAAACGACACACATGACATGCAGAATTAAAAAAGCATTCATAAAGCTCGTAATCTGGAAACATCGTACATATCCACCTCGAGTCCCTCGGGTGCGAAACGACATACATGACATGCAGAATTAAAAAAGCATTCATAAAGCTCGTAACGAGGTCCTAAAATTCAAGATCGGCATCGGCTCAGGACTAAAGGAACTTCTACTCAAAGAGCCAAAAACGCAAAACCGCATCATCTTATCAAGTCAAGATCGCTCCTCAAGCGACCAGACTTGGGGGGCCACTGTTATGGTAATTAGAATTTCTGTTATTTACACCCCCAAGGCCCAATTACTTAGAGGCCCATTCGTGGAAGTGAAATCCATTCATCAACGGCCATGATCATTATGCAAGATCGAACGGCCCAAATGCATCAAGCCAAGCACCTTCAATCTCTATAAATACCACAC
The DNA here is from genome assembly GCA_039519185.1 of Astragalus membranaceus. Classification (NCBI taxonomy): domain Eukaryota; kingdom Viridiplantae; phylum Streptophyta; class Magnoliopsida; order Fabales; family Fabaceae; genus Astragalus; species Astragalus membranaceus. The sequence goes on from CM076848.1 coordinate 188,048,429, forward strand.
TCAATGCTCATAAAGAGAGAGATCTTTACAACTTAGACTCATTCACTCAAATACTGACTTGAGCGTCGGAGTGTTATTGCAGGTACAACCCCGCCACCTCAAGATCGACCACCTCAAGACCGATCAAGATCGACCACCTCAAGACCGATCAAGATCGACCTCCTCAAGATCGACCAAGTCAAGGCTGAACAAGGTCGACCTCCTCAAGATCGACCATCTCAAGACAGAAAGACATAAACAGAATCAAGGATAAAACATCTACTAACTGCGTAATACCAATCACTAAGATCGGAAGCACAGTACAGAACAAAAACAAATATATCAACCATACTTAAAGCTCATACAGAAAAGGGGATTCTTCATTTTCAAATCAAATTAACATGTGAAATTAAAATATCAAAAAGAAATAGAGTGAATAGCCTAAGTGAAGAGTGAAGATCTAGAAGAGAGAAACCTAACAGTGCAATGAAAACCGTTCCCATCAGGACTGGCCAGTACATACATTTGCTCGGCTTCAGAAGGACCTCCCCTGATGACTGATCGATCGGCCCAGATTATCTCGCCTCTACCTCTCCCAGAAAGGAATGGAGCATAATCAGAGGGAAATATCCCTGATTTCCCTTCCATTTGTCCGTAACGGTCAACTCGGCCATAAATTGTAATTACGAAGTGGAACCTTCAGTGAAGCACTGATCGTCTGGAAGCCCTGGACGATGGATGAAGTGTGGGTTAGAGCGGAGAAACATATAGAGGCCGAAGAGTCCAATGTAGGAAAGAGGGAGAAAGAAGTAGGGCGGCAAGCACCGACAGTCGAGCGAGTGGAGCAACAACTCGCTCAGCCTCAGGGAAGAGACGGAGGGAATTGGAACAGAAATCGGTAGGCCAGGCCGGGGGTGGAAGAGGGGTACACCCCTCTGAATGCAAAGCCTTCGAACATCCTAGACAAGTCTTTGTAGGATGGTACTAGATGGAGACCTGCCCCATTTGTTGGGACAATGGCAGGAACCCAGACTCATACTGTAGGTACCACCGCACAGATGGACCCACGACCGACGATTGTTGGACATTAAAACAACAGATAGAACAGTTGATCCAGAGAGGGCATCTAAAGAAGTTCGTGAAGGAAGGTGAAACTGGAGATGGGAAGCGCCGAAAAGGCAACACAAGCGGTATGCAGGAAGTAGTCGGCGAAAAGACCCAGCATGAAAGAGCAGATAAAGGAGGAATCAACTCTGTTATACCCTAATGTTGTCCGACTAAATTAAAATTTGTTAGAAAAAATCTAAAAACATTGTTTGTTATGATGTTTGTCGTTCACGTGTGTCATTCCTAATTGTGTATAGGTTTTATTCTCGTTGCGCATGCGTGTTCGCTTCTGGTCATATACGCGTGTTTATTTTACTACTCATTATTTACTTTTATTATTAATAACAATAGCTTCTTCTCTCTATTAACCAAAAGATGAAAAAATAAAATCAAATGAACAATTCAAATTGAATGGTCAATGCTGCCTTTTTATTACAAAGCGGATTTACGTTTGAGGCACGTAAATCAAACGTAAATCCGCTTTGTTTTTTTTAAAATTATTTTCTTTATAACCGTTGTTCTATTTTGAAACAGATATTGTGCATACAGAGTCGCAGGTTGTTCCTTTCGTGGTAGACACTACATAGGCATTCTGGACGGAGAGGGTATATTTTTCAAACCAATTTTCTTGATCAAAGTTTGGTAGATATTTAATTAATTAAGTACGCAACATTTATCTATTTTTTCTATTTTGTAGATTTTTTCTACACGCCAGGATGTTGAAGAGTGGGCTAATGCGGTTGGGAGGCGTATTGGAGTTGTGGTTATCATCGTAAGATCTGACAAAGCTGGAGGTAAAAGGGGTTCTAGAGATAAGATTATACTTGGTTGCGAGAAGCAAGGGAAGTGGTCTAATGATTCTAGAGTTTTCGGGTCTAAGAGAAGAAGCTGTCCGTTTACATTGAGAGCTACTTGTACAATACGTCATGGGGGTTGGCGTGTGAATGTTAGGTGTGGTCTTCACACACATGAGTTGCTTACTACCCCGGTCGGGTCGACAGCTTTTGGTCGTTTAACTAAGCCGCAGAAAGCTATTGTTAATGAGCACACTGATCTGAATATTGCCCCGAAAGATTGTCTTACTGCTTTGAAGAACCATTATCCGGACAACGTCACTTCTCTTCCTCAAATATATAAGCAGCGTTACGCCTATAGGTCTTCGAAGAGGGGTCCTAGAACTGACATTCAGGAGCTTTTGAGATTGATTGAGTCGCAAAATTATTTATGTTGGAGCAAAAAAGTTGAGGGTTCCGATGTGCTCAGTGACATCATGTGGGCGCATCCCACTTCTATTAAGTTATTCCGGTTGTTTCCAAAGGTTCTTATTCTTGACACCACCTACAAGACCAACAAATACAATCTACCTCTATTGGAGATTGTAGATGTCACTTCAACGGAGTTAACTTTCTCGGTTGCTTTTGCCTATATTTCACACGAGCTTGGAATTCATTTTACTTGGGCATTGCAGCAACTGAAAGAATTATTTGACTTGCACGGGCTTCAGCCTCAGGTGTTGTTGACTGACAGAGATCTTGGTCTTATGTCCGGTATTGTTGATGTCTTTCCTTCGGCTACAAATTTGTTATGTTCTTGGCACGTGACTAAAAATGTGAAAGCGAAGATTAAAGAGTTGGTGCACGTGGATAGGCAAAAAGACGTACTCTCTCTTTGGCATAACATTATTGATTCACTTGACGAGTCAGAGTACTCAGTTCACTTGAAGGTTTTTGAGGACTTTTGCAATGATTTGCCCGCTCTTATTAAGTATGTGCATGACACATGGTTGACAAAGCATAAGGAAAGATTTATCTTGGCATGGACAAACCAGATCTCACACTTCGGGAATCAGACCACCAATAGGTATTTTTATCGTAGTTTAAAGTTTTTTGACACGTGTTTAGTATTTTTATCGTAGTTTACATTTTTTTGACACGTGTTTAGTATTTTTATCGTAGTTTACATTTTTTTGACACGTGTTTAGTATTTTTATCGTAGTTTAAATTTTTTTGACACGTGTTTAGTATTTTTATCGTAGTTTAAATTTTTTTGACACGTGTTTAGTATTTTTATCGTAGTTTACATTTTTTTGACACGTGTTTAGTATTTTTATCGTAGTTTAAATTTTTTTGACACGTGTTTAGTATTTTTATCGTAGTTTACATTTTTTTGACACGTGCTTACTATTTTTATCGTAGTTTACATTTTTTTGACACGTGTTTAGTATTTTTATCGTAGTTTACATTTTTTTGACACGTGTTTAGTATTTTTATTGTAGAATCCTCCTGGTACTGTTGATACTGCTGCTGCTGATACTGGTGCTGATAATACTCCTGCTCAGCGATAGAATGGCCCTCAGACATAGAATCCTCATCAAGAGGATGCCCCTGCTGGCCCTCCTCATACTAATAGTCAGGGGCCTCCTCCACCTGCTGATACTGCTGCTGTCGCCTATGGCGGGCAGACGCATGTCCCGCAATCCCGTGGCAGGTGCGTGTACTCGGAGCAGATGGCGATGCCCGAGACGAGGACTCCCCTCGATACCTGTTAGACACTGAAAAAAACAAATTTTAAAAAAAAAAAACCAAAGCGAATCTACCTATTATCCGATGGGAAATCGGATATAGGTAAATACGATGGAATCGGATTTAGCTAAATCCGACTTACTGTTTGCGCTGTCTCTTGAAGAATCGGAAGTACGTAGATCCGATGCGTAAATCCGAACTGGAAATCAGATATAGCTCGGAATGGTAAATCCGATTATCTCTGGTAAATTTCTGGTCAAACGGATGCAAGTGAGAAATGGTAAATATTTTGTAATTTTGTCAAAATTTTAAGGGTATTTTGGTATTTTCAAAGGGATGATTGGGTAGATGGGAGTAAAAAAAAAAACCAGTAATATAGCTCATCTAAAAACCATAAAATTAATCATTTCTCCTCATCAAAATAACACATTTTTTTGGTGATAAAACAGGGCAAAAGCCCAAAGTAACACATTGCTATCACTACATGAGGTTCCTTAATGCTAAACTTTATCTCATCAAAAATTTGCGGTTGGTTTCAGGATAGATATTGTGTTGTGTCCTCCATTTTAACCAATCATATTATTTTCTTAATGTTGAAAATAACTATGAGCATTTCACAAACAGGTGGTGGGCCGTTTGCCTCCTTTTAAACCAATCATATTGCCTCCTCTTAAACCAATCATATTGCCTCCTCCTTCTTCTAGACTCGAAACATGAAAGAAAACAGCTTGAACACAAAGACAAAACAGTGTTGTGTTTATATCTTAGTCAAAGAAAGTATTAGAGGAAGAATATGGCAACGAAAAAATGATTCACTGAAGGACTTTACGGATACTGTGATTGTGACCAAGAAATCCAAGCCGCGGCCCAATTTTTCCTCTTCCTCGCCCAACCTTTCTTCTGTTCACTTCGTCGGTTGGGTCTTCAATATTCAATGACTTTGTTTTTTAGGGTTCCAATTACTGCCTAGTAAAATATGACTTGAGCTTTGTGGCACTTGTGCACCGTGAATGGTTTTGGGCCAGTACCACGTTAAACATTTCCTATTTACCCACTTAGTTACTTTTAAAATAATTTTTTAATATTTTATTTTAATATTATTATATATAAATACTGTTTTATAATTTTTATTTTTATTATATATTATATATAAACAGGTCGGCCCGGTAGGCTTAATAGACTTTTTAATAAGCCTAAGTCTGGTCTATTAAACTAAATAGGCTTTGTAAAAAGCCTAAGCCAAGCCTTTTTACTAAATAGGCCGAGCCAAGTGATAACTCTATTTTATATAGAGTTATTTATGCATCTAAACATAACTAATTGCTTGAAATCAAGTGTAATATGTGCTAAATATAGTAGTATGAATAAAATAACAACATTTATGGTTTCAAGATGAATGTCATTCATAATTTAGCACTTTGTATATATATATATATATATATATATATATATATATATATATATATATATATATATATATATATTGGTATGTTTGATATGTTTGTTCAGTGCACCTGCAGTTGATGCAACAGCACCCGGAAACAACGGTGCATCTGCAGTAAATACATTTACAACAGGGCAACTGCACCTGGGTGCATCTGCACCATCCTGCACTAAAGACAGATAACCCCACATTGGAAGCACATCAATTCATACCAATGCATAAACATCTCTATGACATCATGCTCAGTCACAAGTCACATGGAGGCACATGCCAACATGCAAGAGGAGGCGCCCACAATAGAAGACCATCATGAAGGATCAATCATAGAGGACACATGGCCTTCCACGATTGGACCTCTCTTTGAGGTTGAGTGTTGGACTCAATTGCTTTTATCCAAGTTCTGAAAAGTAACCATGGTTATGCCTCCTTTGGTTATCTTGATCCCCAAGCAAACCCTCACTTGAAGGAAACCTCCAAGGCTATATAAAGGCTTCCACTTCTCACTTGAAAACAATCAAATTCGCAATCCATTTCACATACAATAAGATAGTTTACTTTCTTGTATTTTATTTATTTTTATAGTTTTAAGTTAGTAGTTAGTTTGCAAGAAGGTAAGGAAGGAATTGACGACTTCTCCCTTCACTTCTTCAAGTTAGTTAGGTGCAGGAAATCAGTGCATCTGCACTACTGGGCAAACTTATGCAAGAGTTCTTCAATCGGTGTAATCTCTACCCTATTGGTATCTCTTGTACTTTTCATTATATCAACATGTTTTATTTCATCTATTTTTGCCTTGCAATGCATATTATGAGCTAAACCTCTTTGGTTGAGATATTCTAACTTTATAACGAGCTTTTGAGTAAGTTATTGTGCTTTTAAGTGTTGTATACATTTTGGTTCTTGTGTTATACTACATCCATTTTATTTTAAGGTTGAACACTTAGAATAAGTAGAGTTATATTCACAGACATGGTTTATAACTAGAAATCAAGACTAATAAGGGTGAGTGTTTTAATGAAGGGTTTGTTGACTTGTGTAATAAGGAAAACTTTGTTAAAACCATGTTAAGTCCTAGACATAGGATAACATTGTCCTTAGGGTGATACAGTGAGTACTTCAAAGGCATGAGTGAACTTATTTAGCAAGCCTCGACATAGGAAGCTTCTAACGAAACTCTGAAGAAAGTAGCTGAAAGGCACATACTGATGCAGCTGCACTCAATGCATCTGCACCACATAAACACACAAACTCTCAAAAGTGAATTATTTAGTGAAGACATCTCAACTATCATTCTCAACTGATTTCCTCTACATTTTATTACTTATTTGCATTCTATTTACTTATCACTGTCATCCCAATTTGTGAGTAGTATAGTTCACACTAATTTATACACTTTTAAACTACAAGAGTTAATCCAATCCTTGTGGGTTCGATCTTTTATACTACTTGTTTGTGACTGTGTATACTTGCACATCTTTTTCACACACCACCAGGCCAGGCCTGCATGCCCCCTGTAGGCCGGCCTGGCCTATTCCCACCCCTACTTGGTAGACCAGAACTGATGCTTGCTCTGTTGATGCTTGCTTGGTTGGCCAGAACAAAAAAACACAAACGCTAAAACACATACACAAAACGCACGAAAGGGCTTGTGGTGTTGGTGTTAGTGTCAGGTTTGTTGCCTTAAGAGGGAAGCTCACCATCACCAGGTTCGGTTTGTGCCATTTCTCGTTCCCATTTTCGCTTTCAGTTTCCTCATTCATGCATTGTCGTATTTTTATATTTCTTCATGAATCCGTTATTTTTCATTTCACTAAAAAAGTTAAATCTTTGAACGTATTTCTGAAATTCCTGCAAATAGACATCATGGGTTCTGCTCTTCCTTTCCTGGAACATGGTTTTTAATATGTTTGTCAGTTTAATTTAGGGTTTAATTCAAAACTCTTGTTCCTCTTAGGGTATAGTACATAGATATGATCACTGGTAAAGTAGGAAAGGCATTCTAAATTGTGTTATGGTGGAGTATTTTGATAAATTTATTATGCATTGTTGTCTGCAATAATCTTTATATAACAGGTTCTTATAAATTAGTCGACTGGTATGGATTAAAAATAAACAAAATAAAAAAAGAAACTAGACATTTAGCATCGGTTGCTTATCGGTTGTTTGAAATAACCGATCCCAAATGTATTAAAAAAGGACATTTAGCATTGGTTATTTGAAACAACCGCTGCTAAATGTCCTTCTTTGATACATTTAGCATCGGTTATTTGAAAAAACCGATGCTAAATGTATAAAAAAGGACATTTAGCATCGGTTATTTGAAATAACCGATGCTAAATGTACTGAAATTGACATTTAGCATCGGTTTTTTCAAATAACCGATGCTAAATGTCATTTTCCAGACCGTAAAAACAGTGATGAAAGGGACATTTAGCATCGGTTATATGAAAACCCGATGCTAAAAGTGACATTTAGTGTCGGTTAAATAACTGACGCTAAAAGTCTCACTTTTAGCATCACGGGATTTAGCATCGGGCGATAACCGACGCTAAATGTCCAAAATAACCGACGCTAAATGTTTTTTCTGCACTAGTGAATGATGTTTGTCATCATCAAAAAGTGGGAGAATGTGAATATATGCCCTGACAAAAACTATTTTATTTTGATGATTGACAAAAGAAGTTCTAAAATGCTGAAGTTGCAAAATGCAAAAAAGGCGATCAAACTTTCAAGCCCCATTACAACCTTCATAAAGTCCTCATGATGTGTGTGGTATTTGTGTGTGATTGTTTTTCTTAGAACTTGTTCAAGCCTATGGTAGGATATACATGTATTGTGATTTGAGTGCATTACCCTATATACACTTAAGAGTGAATTTTTGTGAGAGTGTGAGGAGAGGGTTGAGGTTGATGATTGGATGCCCATGTTTCTTTGGTTGCTCTAGCTTGATTTACTTGCTAGCAAGAATTTTGGGCAGTTGGTTTCTTGAATGCATAGGTTTTATGGAATGCTTGAGTGATAGTGAACTCTACATGAGAGTTGTTACTGAAAAAAGATAACAATGTCTTACAATATGAAATCAAAATACAAAATTCAGAAACTTTACAAGAATTAAAAGCATCAACCACCATCTTCGCGTCCATCTCAAAAATAAGATGAAATTTGATGGTTTGTCATTGTTGGAACTCTTCTGTGTGAATTGGAAAAAGTCCCACATTGGATAGGCTAAGCACTTCTATAGTGGAAAAAAGCCTATAAAATGAAAGCTTCTCCTCATTTGCAAATCACACCACTTGAGGATAAATCATTTCTCAAGTTTTCTCTCTTCTCTCTAAATTTCATTCTTCTCTAGAAAGCTTGAAGCATTTTCAAGCTTAGTAAGAGTGATTTTTCATAACCAAATTTTCTTTCTTCTCTAGAAAGCTTGAAGCATTTCCAAGTTTAGTTTCTAAAGAGTAGTTTTTTATAACCATATTGAGGGTGTATATCTTAGAGTGAATTTTCACGATGCAGTGAACTTTTGTAGCAGTTTCGAAACCCACCTCTCTTTTCTGGAAACCTACTCGAATTAACATTTTTTATTTTTGTCATTTATTGGTTTGCCATTTTCATTATTATAGTCGTAACTCTCGTAAGATGAATTTGGTGGTTTTCCAGTTTTATTTGTCATTTATTGGTTTGCAATTTTTATGATTGGAATTTGGAGATGTAGATTAGGGTGGCAAAACAATTTAATTAACATTCATTCATTCGGTTCATAAGAAAATCTATCAAATTAATGTATTACAAAAAAATATTAATGAATTGTATCCACTCTATTTTTTTTTGAGAATAAGCCATCCACAAATATTTTTAGTTTTAAAAAATATTTTTTACTTTTAATTATATTTTTTGATTTAGTTTTTTTTAATAATTTAATGGATGGATCGGAAATCAGCAACACTTTCAATGAAAGACTAATCTCCGTTCATGCTTAAGATCAAATTTTGCATTGGCCAACATCGAGTTTGTCCACTACGAAAATTGAACCTGAAAGCACCGGATCGACCCTCCGTACCTCAAGGTAGATTAAGTCTTTGGGCAACGCGTTGGATAAAATATATGTTTTATCCAGTTTGGTTCATGTAATATGTAAAATATTTAATTTTAGTCATTTTTCTACTCATATCATAGAGACTAAAATAAAATATTTTACATATTACAGGAACCAAACTGGATAAAAAGTATATTTGCAAAAACGAAAAATAAAGTTTTAGTTTTACATGGACTAAATTGGATCAAACTTATATTTGCAAGGGCTAAACACAATTTTATTTTTACAGAGACTAAACTGGATCAAACATATATTTCACCTAAATATTAAAGTATTAAAATGTGGAAGTGTAACAAAAAAAGTATTAAAATATGGCATTTGAAAACTATTTAAGAGATTTAAGCTCTGTTTGGATCTAGCTTTGTTAGTTTAAAATATGGCATTTTATCATACTTGGTTTTTCACACCTCCATCATTCTTCCTCTGCAAGAATGCTTCTGTATTGTTGCATAAAGCATGCTATTGCTATTGCTATTGTACCGTTACCATTAGTTTCTCACTAAAAATTGAAACTTTAGAGGCATAGTGTGATACCCATAATGGAGGTGAGGAAAGAACTCATGATTTCACCAGCTGCTAGTAGTGATAGTATTCCAACTTTGAGAACAGCCCATTTTCTCAAACCAATTGCAAATGAACCAGTTTCTGAGATTCCCCCATCACCTCCTGTGTTTGATGTTGATTACAAGAAGTTTCCTTTGAAAATCCATTTCAAAGGGTGGCACAACACACAAAAGAAATGGGTTCAATGGGTGGATGCACTTACCCTCAAGTATGAATCAATGTGGAAGAAAGTTGGAATCTTTGAAGCCCTAATGAGCACTAAGTGGCACATTCAAAAAAAAAACAAGACTTGTTATTTGAGGTTGTGGAGAAATGGTGTTCTAAGACAAACACTTTTGTGTTTCCATGGGGTGAAGCAACAATCACTTTGGAGGATATTATGGTTTTGGGGGGTTACCCTATTCTTGGTGGTCCTGTTTTCATCTCACTTGAAAACAATGAAATGAAAGAGATTGAAAAAAAATTGACCCTTGCAAGACAAGAACCTTGGAGGAGATCAAAAAGTAAGGCTACTTCATCAGCATGGATGGATACTTTCATTGATAAAGGTAGTGATATTGAGCATGAAGCATTCCTTGCTACTTGGTTGTCATTTTATGTTTTTCCTCATAAAGACTACATAAACAAGTCTTTATTCCCTATTGCCATTCATCTTGCTAGAGGTAATCCTATTGCTTTGGCACCAGCTGTTTTAGCTAGCATATATAAAGATTTGACTTTGCTTAGGAGAACAATAGTTGGTTTGACAAAACATTCAGTTGCTTTGGAGGTTACTCTTCAATCACCCTTTTACATGGTTCAGATTTGGGTGTGGGAAAGGTTCGAAAATTTGCATCCAATACGTAATTTGATCATCAATAAAAACCCTCTATTGTTTAGATGGCAAAAGATTAATGCCTTGATAATTAACAATGTCAGGTCTGCACTAAACTTAGCTGCTGATGATTTTATTTGGTGTCCATATAGTAGATATGCTGATAAGTGTGGATTCTTTTATCCAAAAGTTGAAACATGGGTTCCATTTGAGACAGATTTGGAAAAAGAAGTATTCTCCTTTGCTACATGCTTGAGAGTTTCTGAGCTTGTTGGGATTGACTCTATAGAGCAGTATCTCCCACATAGAGTTGCTATGCAATTTGGATTTGATCAAGATGTTCCTGGTTGTGTGGCTAGAATCAATCAGAGTAAAGCCATTGCTTGGGAAAATTACTGCAGGCCCCTATCTGATGAGAAATTGTATTTTCCATCTAGATTTTTTGAGGCTGGTGTTACCGCGCGTTATGCAAAGTGGTGGAAGCAGTCGGTTTTTGGTCATCGCGACTTTGTTAATAATATTGTGCGGCGGAAGAGAAGCGGTGGAAGCTCATCAAAACATAGACCTCATTCAGGAAAAGCAAACACAAGTTGTAATGCTGCTGCTGATGGTCCTGTTGGTGAAAATACTCATGTTGATGGAGCTGCAAATTCTCCATCTGAGGGTGATGATGGTTCAAAAGCAAGGAAGGGTGATGATATTGATGCAGGTTCTAATGTTTCAAAAATTGTTCCCTCTGCAAATCAAGATTGTTTGGAAGATGGTGAAAACATTCATGCTGATGGTCCTACAAATATTCATGCTGAAAATATTCATGCTTCTTCAGCAGATAACATTGAACTTTCAATAGAAGCGGGTTTGGATGAAGGTCTCGAAGATGCTATAGGGGATTTGTATTTGGATGAATTTTTTGGAGAATCAAGGCCTTTGGGTGACACAGATGGCCTATCTGAGACTGAAGGCATGACACTTGACCAGAGAATTAGCAGACTCAAGAGAAGAATTACAGAGAGAAGCCTAAAGCTAATTTAGATCAATTCTATTATTAGCTAGTGTGTTTAGGACTTCTGCGGATTTTATTTTTATTTATGTCTTGTTCTGTTTTGGAATATTTCAAATTAGTTTCCTTTCCTAGTTTTTAGATTGTGGCTCGACTATAGGGTCATGATCATAGTAGGCAGCTATTATTCAAGTTTCTATTTGTACGTCGTAATTGTATGAAAAAATAGCTCTCTTCTTCCACTAATTTAAGTTCTCTTATTCGTTCCTGAAATTTCCCTTTGAGTTTTGTAATTATACAATGGAAAGATGATGTGTTTTGTAATTATATTTTGTTATTGAGTTTGCTGCTATTCGGTTTGCTGCAACTTTCATTTTTCACTTGGCTTTCAGTTTTGGCAATAGTTTATGGTAAAAAAATTCTGGTAAGCCTAGTGGTTTGCAGCAATACTGCTTTACAATTTCTGGGTTGTATGAGCTGAGCATACATAAATAAATAGGCAAAAGTGAGTTGACAAAATAAAGGAAAATGAGATTGAAAAGAGAAGCCAAGCAGACAATGGTAATTACAAAATTACAACTGAACAAAAGAATTCAAGAATTCATATGCAAATTACAACATTTACAAGAGCAGTCAGTGTCTTGTCAATATATAGTAACATTTGGGATCTGGATCCTCTCCTGCGGCATAACCATTCTGCGCCAGCACGAGTCGTTGCCGCAGGAGAGGATCCATGTCAGTAACATTTGCTGCTTGAACCCAAAGCATATAACTCGTCCAAGCATACCAAGTGCTTTAACAGGCTGGCTGTCTTGTGTAGCATAGCACCTTACCACCTTAGTGAAAAGAGGCAAAAGAGAGACTGATAAATCAAAGGGGGAACCATACACTAAAATAGAATAGCATTTATTATTTTTATGATTTTTTTTGTGTGTATTGATTCTCCTTCCTATGACGATGCTGTCTGATTTTTCTCCTCTCAGTGACCTCATGGTGTTTAAATTTCTCCACGTCCCACGTGGCTCTTTAATTCTGTTTACTGGTTTGTGTATGCAGCCTGCAGGCATGATGTTGAGGCAGCAGGGTAGCTTTTTTGTGCAATGAAATTATGACATATAATAATAATAATAATATGGAGGATAAGACAAGTCCCCCAGCTGTCCATTTTAATATTTATCATTTTATTCTTCACTTTTATAATTCTGATTTTTATTTTGTATTTTTTAGTTTTTGATATGAGTGGGAGTTGGGAGATTGAGAAAGAGTAAGGTAAGAGCAAATTACACTTATCAGAAAACATATATAACACGTGAGTGACATTGAAATTCAATGTAAAGTCATTGATAAAAGTGTCAACCAGTGTGTGCTTAAATTATATAAGACACAATAAATAAACAGACACAATAAATCATGGGACAAGAGAAGACTATAGATATTATGGTGAAGTTATCAACAAACAGAACCTTGAATGTCAAAAATGTAACTTCACAACCAAAGATTCACTGTTATAAATAGATAGTATTCAAGTAAAACCAGAACAAAATATCAACATCAGCATCCTAAAAGCTCGTGATTCACTGGTATTTTTGAACATTCTTGTCATGTGATTTAGCAAGTCTAAACAATAAAAGCAACACATGCTAACAACTGGTAAGGTTTTCAATTGTGACCATATTTTGCCATCTTTAATTTACCAATCACTCTCTCAAGTCTGCTAATTCTCTTTTCAAGTTCAGCAATTTTGATATCAGATGCATGCCTATAGCTTTCATATTCAGTCTTAGATAGGCAGACTCTATCATTGAACAGACATGGTTCTTTGCTTCCATTTGCATCAGCAGCATTACAACTTCTGTTTGCTTTTCCTACACGAGGTCCATGTTTCGATGAGCTTCCACTTCTCTTCCGCTGCAAAATATGCGTAACGAAATCGCAATGACCAAATACCGATTGCTTCCACCATTTTGCATAACGAGCAGTAACATCAGCCTCAAAAAATCTAGATGGAAAATACAAATTTCCATCAGATATAATAGGCCTGCAGTAATTTCCCCAAGCAGTGACTTTAGTCTGATTGCACCTAGACACACAACCAGGAACATCTTGATCAAATCCAAATTGCATAGCAACTCTATGTGGGAGATACTGCTCTATAGAGTCAATCCCAACAAGCTCAGAAACTCTCAAGCATCTAACAAAGGAGAGTACTTGTTTGTCCAAATCTTCTGTCTCAAATGGTATCAAAATTTCATCTTTTGGATAAAACAGCCCAAACTTATCAGAATATCTAACATATGGACGCCAAAGAAAATGATCAACAGCTAGGTTTAGTGCAGAGCTAACATTGTCAATTTTCAAGGCATTAACCTTATGCCACCTAAACAATAGAGGGTCTTGATGGTTGATCAAATTAGGTACTGGTCGCAAATTTGTGAACCTCTCCCACACCCAAATTTGGACCAAGTAAAAGGGTGATTGAAGAGTAACCTCCAAGGGAAATTTAGCACCATCAACTGAAAGTTTTGTCAAATCAACTATTGTTTTCTTCAACAAACTCAAATCCTTATATATGCTAGCTAAAACAGCTGGTGCCAAAGCAATAGGATTACCTCTAGCAAGATGAATGGCAATAGGGAATAAAGACTTGTTTATCATATCATTATGAGGAAAAACATAAATTGACAACCAAGTAACAAGGAATGCTTCATGCTCAATTTCACTACCTTTATCAATGAAAATATCCATCCATGCTGATGAAGTAGCCTTTCTTTTTGATCTCCTCCAAGGTTCTTGTCTTGCAAGGGTCAATTTCTTTTCAACCTCTTTCATTTCATTGTTTTCAAGTGAGATGAAAACAGGATCACCAAGAATAGGGTAACCCCCTAAAACCATAAGATCCTCCAAAGTGATTGTTGCTTCACCCCATGGAAACACAAATGTGTTTGTCTCAGAACACCATTTCTCAACAACCCTAAATAGCAGCAAGTTTTGATTTTTTGAAATGAAGCACTTAGTGCTCATTATAGCTTCAAAGATTTCAACTTTCTTCCACAATGATTCATACTTGAGTTGAAGTGTACCCACCCACTCAACCCATTTCTTTTGTGAGTGGTGGTTGTGTTGCCACCCTTTGAAATGGATTTTCAAAGGCAACTCCTTGTATTCAATTTCAAACACAGAAGCAGAAGCTTTTGGAGGAATCTCAGAAACTGGTTCATTTGAAATTGGTTTGAGAAAATGGGCTGTTCTGAAAGTTGGTTTACTATCACCAGCAGGTGAAACCATGAATTCTTCCCTCATCTCCATTATGGGTATCCCACTATATATGCCTCTAAAGCTTCAATTTTTTTTAGCGAGAAACTAGTGAAGTAATGATAAATGATATACAGAATGAGAATACGAGGAGCCAATTTTCCAAAACTGATTGCTTTGTACTGAGAGGCTCACACTCACACTCACACACTACACTAACCAATTTTTTCAGGAGAGGTACAGCTGGCAATGAAAATGGTACAACAGAATGCTTTATGCAAAAATACAAAAGCATTCTTGCAGAGCAAGAATTGTGAATGTGTCAAAAACCATTAAAAAAGTTTACCTTGATATTGTTAAACGGCATTTTTTTACCTTGATATATTGTTAAAGGGCGTTTTTTTATGTAGTAAAACCCTTTTTTTGGTAAATCAATGTATCCTCCTCGGTGACTGTGGAGACTAATCATTCGAGATATCGGAGATCCATTTAAGGGGTTGATCTCAAGACCAAATGATTAAGAGACTCAAGTATCTACCATTTGTGCCACATCATATTGGTTGTTAAAGGGCGATTTTACTTATTCTAATTAATATTGTGAATTTTTCATAACAAAAGGGCCATAGATGCAAGAAAATATTAAAGGACGGGAATCTTTCATAACATAATCCAAAATGACACCTTGCATGAGTTTGAAAAATTAGTGAATTAAAAGCAGTAAAGGGTGTATTACCTAAAAAAACAGTAAATTTGGTGGGTTAGTGTACTATACCCATGATATGAATGAAGCATTAATGATAATGAAGTAGATGGGAGATGAAATTTGGTGGTTTGCCATTTTTTTTCACTTGTTAGCTTGCCATTTTTATTATTATAGTCGTAAGTAACTCGTACGATAAGATTTGATGGTTGCCATTTATTTTTTTTGACAAATGGTTGCTTTTATGAATATTACTGGATGTCCATTTCCCTTCTCCATTATCTCATCATTGTCTTGTGTAGTGGTCTTTTATGGTTGACTACTCACTCGTCAATCCACACCCTATAAATAGGACTCACTCTCATATGTAAAGATGTACTTGTAAAGAGAAATAAAAAGACTCTCATCTTCTCTCCTTCTCTCATTCTTTTGTTCTACTTTTGCTATAGTTTTATAATACGTTATCAGTACGAACTTCTACCAATCTAAGGTTATATTGGTTCTTGCTTGTTCCATGATACTATGTTAATATTGGATCTTTCACTTCTCCATGATACTATGTTAAGAACTCGTGTTTAAGATTTGTGAGAGAATTCATTACCGATAAACAACAGGTACGAATGTATTGTTATTTGTTGAACCATGTCTAACCTCACCTACTTGTACTTGCTGAATATAATCATTTGACTCATTAGCAATTTCAATAATACAGGTTTATCATAGCATCTATTAAATATACATTTGAGAATGTTTTCAAAAACGAATTCTCCAATTGTTTTCACCTTATTGGTCCACCTAATCATTCCACATGCCAAGTCATTCAACGTATATACCACACCAGCCACGTCATCGCATTTAATAAGAAGACACCAATTAAATAGCTATAACTAGAAAACAACAATATAATACACCAACAGCTGTTATAGTGTTATGCTACAAATCCGATTTTATGCCTGATTTTACGGCATTTATGCTACAATTCCCTGCGCACAAATTCAGGTTCCAATTTCAAATCCAAAAAAACATTGAATTACATTTTGAAATTGTGGGGCTGACACCCCCATTAAATAGCTGTAACCAAACAAACACAATCTATATCTATCTATATATAATACATTAACGAATATACTCGGAAAGGAAATAAAAAAACCAATCATTCCTATTGGTCCACATACACTCATTAATCTGACGTGTACAAAAAAAATGCCACTTAACATGCTGACCTGTAAATTGAATGACTAAAAAATAAACTAAAAGCATACCCGGAAAAAAAAAAGGTTGTGTTTAATTGTCATTCAACTGAAAAAGGATGTAATTCCAATCCAAAATATGCACATAACCGAAAAAAGGCCGTAATTCCATTCCAAAATGCATATATGCTTGATATTATAAACATGGTAACATTTTAATTGTCATTCAAATGATCCACTTTTTCCTCCTCAATCAATTACATAACGGACTTTTTTTACCATACAGCTATACACGTTTAAGTATTTAAAACAGCCAAAATAAATACAATAAGTCAAACTTTTCAGATACAAAATTTCTACCTAATATTGCTCCCAATATTTTTAGACAACAAATATCCACTATTCAATTTAACAAATATATCAGGGAAAAAAACATTCTGCCAGATCAATCCTTCACAAATAGCTGCCCACAATCATAGCCTACACCAAAAAATTCGAAATAATTATTAAGTCATTCAAAAAAAGAATTCCTATAATCTTACATAAACTGCACCAAAATGAGTTCTGCTGAGGCTACCTATCGTGGATGACACTGATTCCGCTGTGTTTGTCCTATTTGATCGAGAGGCTGTCACACTGTTGGGACAGTCATGCGCAGACCTTATTGAATCAACAGAGATATCTCCTAAATATGTTCTTATGTGTTTATTAGAGTGTCTAACCCTGACTGTAACTACTTCTTCTAAATTGTAACGTTAAAATCCTATCTGCAGAATGCAAATCATTTTGGCTTCCCTAATCAGATCACGGATCTTATTGGGAAATCTTTCCTCTTCAAGGTTCAATGCGATGCTCCAAGTGATGCTAGATGGGAGCGCACCTATCGTGTCCGAGGAGTTGGCAATCGATGATGGGTTGCTCACCAAATTCAAAGAGAAAATTAATACCCCGGTTGATACCCCTAATGCACAAAACCCTTCCACTCGGGTTTCTACAATTCAATTGAGGCCAGATTTATCCAAGGTGCCATTCTCAATCCCTATGTTATGTGAATAGCATCTATAACTACCAATATCAAATTTGCTGCAACTGATTCTATATTAGATCATATCTAATCTTTGTTCCAAATTTCGAATTATATTCATTTTTTTCCTTGCAATTTAGCTATATATGTCAGACATATTTTACAGAATACCACTGGTGATGTCCCTAATACACAGAATACTTCCACTTTTATTGAAGATCGGAGTATCGCATAGGTGTCTCAGGTGTTATACACATGATTTTTTATTATTTCCGTTCAGCTCCAATTTTTATATACTGGGTTTTAGTAAAAATTTAGAATCACCTGTTTGGCAATACTTTGAGGACATCTTCTACGCACCCATACCATTTACCAAGTACTGCATAATTGAATATACAAAAAGTAAGCTACAATGTGAATATACAGGCATCTATTTTAATAAAGCTTTTTGGTACGCGGCTATATTATTCATGTTGAACATAACATATAAACTAAGAACTAATTGAAAATACCTACACACTCACCTTTTTGTGGAGGCATTGGAAAAATGGAATAATGCTTGCTGCTTCGACGTTTTGCAAATGTCTTTGTTGTTCTTCTAGAATAATACATAACCTGCAGATCAGTGTATTCTATTAGATGATTGTTATGATAGTGGAATATACAAATGGTTTATCAGCTTTTTGTATTTTATTAGATGATTAGAGAAATATTAGAATAAATAACTATGAAGAAGCAACTTAGGTGTTGGCACTTCATTTAGAATACACAAATGCATATGCCGCTATAAAATTTTAGGAAAAATTCATCAATCAACTTGGGTACGAAATGGTGACACCGTGAAGACAGTTCCAACAACCTGTATAATATCATATCATAAGCAACTTCACTGTGCTGTTTGTCTCAAAAGACAGCAGACCATTCAACCATATCACAGATTCCCAAATGGAACCAATTTTCTAACTTCAAACAAATAGAGAAATAGTTTCTAAAGAACTAAAGAAGCTATGTTTCCCATACTCTACAAAAACACATACCCACGATTTAGAGCTTATTCCACAAAACACAGGGCATTTCACATTTGCATAAAGTGTACCAGGTGCTCCAGTTACTTCAATAACCAACAAAATTAACAGACCCAATCAAAAGACCAAAACTTGAAAAAAGGGGAAAACAATCCAAAACCAAATAACAACTACAAACAACAATTTAGCACAAAACTCATTTCAGCAATTATTTGAATAAACCTAAGTAACAAGTAAAGTTAACTTTTTTAGAAAAATATAAACAAAAAAGGGGAATCGCAAATTTAATTCAATTTTTTGGTGAATAATAATAATGATACCTTTGGAGATTGTCGGTGGCTTTATGACTGAAACCGACTGGGGGATTAACGTGCCATTCCACGAGCTCTTTCTGGAGCCTATTGAGGGTAATCTTACTCAGATTCTGAACAACATGGATAGAAATTTAAACAATATTAACAAAGAAGTCAAAAAGAACACAGAAAAAGCGGTTTGATAAATTCTTAAATCAGGCCATAGGAAAATTTATGCATATCAAGTACAGCTCAAGATTTCGAAATCGAGATTGATTGACATGATTTCGAAATGCAAAAGAACTCACCTCAAGATTGCTACCAATCAAGACCATAGCTTCACATTGTTGTTTCAGAGACGTCGTCGGAATATCAATATCAGCTCGCGGAGGGGACAAATTGATGTTCACTGCTTTCCTAATTGAAACCTAATTTGGGAAATTGAATAGCATCACCGTATCTTAAGCTTCACCAAAATTAATTGAAACCACCGCTTTCCCCTAGATGTAGAGACGACGGTGGACGGCGTACCCACGGCAGGATTCAGTGGTTTGGGCCCCAAAACGTATACGCAGTAGCCATCTCTCGAATTGGCTTCCTCTTCTTTTTCTTTCACTTTCCTTTCTTTTAACTTTTAATTTAATATAATTTTCCTTTCATATTCTGATATTTCACTATTTTCTTAAATTTTAATAAAATAAAGTTTCTAATTAATTATCCACAAGCGGTGCCTATTATTGGTGTGCCTTTTTTCCCTCTTTTGAATATGTCCATCGGTGGTCTATATGTTGGGCAACAATCTATTATTTTTATTTTTATAAAAAATATCAAATAAATCCTTAATGTCTTATTGAGTAATTTTGCCAATAAACTTATTTAGTAATTAACACTATTTCGATTTGTTCGTTGATATGTTTCAAGAGAAGTGCTACCAACCTTCTCCTCGCTACTTCACGTCAAAAAAAAACCCTTCTTCTCGCTACTTTCCTTCCGACATTCACTTTATTGCACCTTACGAATTATTTTTGTGTCAATAGTTTCTATAGATGTTAATATATAATTCAATGTCTTTTAGCATACTAATTTTATTGCCATTAAAGTATTTAAATTAAATCTTTAAAATAGTTTTTAAATAGAATATTGGTAAATATTTTTTGATCATTTAGTGTAAAATTAGATAAAATGATATAGCTAAATAATATATTTTTATTAATAGTAATCTAAATAATATCTATATATTTATGTATAATAAATTAGTTATAAAAAAAGTAAAATGCTTAATATGAAATGTGATTTTCAACTTGGAAGCATATATTACTATTTATTTTACTAAACTGCTAAAATAGATAGCTCTAAATATACATCTCACATTAGAAATCTATCAGACAAGTGAAGTTTAAATTCTTTTTTAATATAATTTTAAATTGATCATAATATCTAAAAGTGAATATTTTTATTGTCTATACTATGAAATCACATATTTTACTTTACCAAATAATAAATCATTTGCATTTTTCTGAAATACTAATATAGCATGTATATCCACAAAGATATATAAACTATAAATTCCTTAAATTTTATTTGATTGATATAAAATTGTTTAAATAAAATATACTTATACATTACCTCTAATTTTTAAAGTTTTTTCAACAAGAAAATGTATACCCGTGCATCGCACGGGTCATACGCACTAGTTGCATATACAAATAGGAAAATGGTGTGATGGTATTGGGTTTGCTTGGGAATCCGAAAGGAAAGGAAGGTTTATCTAGGAAGAGATATTTTAACATATGCATAATCGTAATATTTGTGGGACAACAGCTCATAGTATTTTGTTTTTGTTTTTAGGATCCACACATCATATTTTAACAAATGATGATCAATTTTTATCAATTGTTATCTCTAACTGTTAACTCTATTATCTCTTAGTTTTATTATCATTATTTGTATTACTGTTAGTTTTATATGTACCCTACTAGTGTGTGTAACCCGTGTGATGCACAGGTATACATCGTCTTTTTAAATATTTACATAATATTAAAATATTTGATGTACAAAGCACACTTATAAATCTTTGGCTCTATGTATTTATATATTTCATTGTTTTAGCATTTCTGACTTGATTAGCATTTCTGACTTGATTCAATATTGGTATTTAATCATTTTGGTATTTCATATAATGGTTTGAACGATATTAAGTTATTATAAAGTGTACGATGCAATAAACACCTATCATGATTTGAAGCTCTATTGGGATAGTGGATGATATGATTAATAAGTTATGTTCTAATGAAAATTATGATGATCATAGTTGCGTCATTTGACTCGACTGATAAAAGACATAATTACCTTGAATGAATATTACAATTTGTGTATCTACACATGAGTGTGATTTATGATACTAAGCAATTTGTTTAGTATTTGTTACTAAAAGGGCAAAAGGGTCATTTACCTAAAAAAATTAAAAAAAATTCTGGGCGTTTTTCTTTTTTTCGCACAAAAAAAAATTCTGTTCATTAACCACAGATTTGTACCACAATAGTTAGATGTCACTAACCACAAATGTGCATAGTAATTGTTAGTGGCCACTAACCACATATATGCATAACTGTGGCTAGATGTCAATGGTTAGATGTCAGAAGAAGGTGAGAAACGCGAGACAGGGAAATCGACTTGAACAGAAACGCAAAATCGTAAAATGATTTGAAATCGATTTGAGCAGAAACGTAAAATCGATTTGAAGAACACGATTTGAACAGAAACGCGTAATCGGAAAACGATTTGACAGAAACACAAAAACGATTTGAACAGAAACCATTTGAAATTCGAAGATAACGTCGGCGATGGAGACGGAGATGGAGACGGATAAGAGGTGAGTCTGCGGAGATGGAGACCTTAAAATACATTTTCTTTTAAATTAAGCATTTAATTAGAAAATGGTGTGATATTTACATATTAAAATAACTTCAGAGAAAGAAACCCCAATGCAATAATAATTTCTAGTTTATACGAAAGAAACCATAATGAGGACAAAAATAAAGGACTAATAATGGTGTTTTTTAATATAAAGAACAAAAATAAAGGACTTTAATTTAATGATGATTTTTTTCCTGATATATAAGTTTTTTTAAAGAATTTTTTTTTACCAAAATTTTAAAGAATTTTTTAATATAAAGAACAAAAATATGTTTTTAAAGAATTGTAAGGTTTTTAAAGAATTGTTGTGTATGGTTTTTAAAGAATTGTTTTAATAGGTTTTTAATGCTTATTTGAACTACTAATTCAAATTTCAAATTTTCAATCCTGTTACATCCAAATTTGCAGTTGCAATTATATGGAGACTTTTATGATAATAATTTCCTTATTTGGTGCTGAGGATTTTTATGATAAATAACTACCTTATTTGGAGTTGATACGGCAATAATGGTCATAGATATTTTTTATTTATATTTTGATTTCTTTGTAATGACAGGTCAGCAACAAATAGGAGAGTTAAGGTAGACATGTTAGCGTTTTGCTCATGTGGCAAAATCGTGGGGTGACATATGGAGTTTTCCTATTTGGGAATATTCGCAATTGTATTATTAATAGATTACTCTATTATCTCTTAATTTTGATCGGATCTGTTTCAACTTTTTGTTCATTTGAAGAGACAGCAAGTCCAACGCCTTATGCATGTATATGATCTAATAGTCTAGTTAATTAGATATCTATTATAGTGGGGTGAAATTTTATCGATGATTACGTGCTATTAGTCTTTTCCTGTTCTCTTCATTTTGTTATTAATTCTTGGACCAGACTTTTAAACTCTTCCATTTTATTTGTAATATATGATTCACTTGTAGAATGTTTAGGCTTTAAAGGGCTACTTCGGTTTATTTATGTTTTTGTTTTGATAGTTTTAAATCACGCATTCCACGCCCTTCTAATCAAAATAATATTAACATTTTACATTGTAGTGATAAAATTGAAATTATACGTGTTTGGACCTTAAAATACATTTTCTAGTACACAATACCGGAATATTATTATTTGACAATGGTGTTGCTGCACCTTCCACTAATAGTTTTTGGAATATCATGAGCCTCATCTCACTAGTACTGCTCCATTCCTCTAAGTGAATGTAGCAACACAAGATAACAAAATAATGAATTTTTGATGAAAAATCATGAGGCTCGCCCAACTAGTAAGGCTTCATTCCCAGAAGTGAATGCAGCAACACACGGTCACTATTGTCAAATATGTGATCGCAGTCTTGATCATAATCACATTGGAAATTCCAATATCACATTTTTTCCACCCGAAGTGGACAAATATTAGAAAGAATGAAAAAGGTGAGCAGATTTAGCAAGAAAAAAAATATTTGCTATTGTTGCGAAGGCAAAGGACATTGGGCTCGTAACTCTTGTATACCAAAGTATCTTGTTGTCATTTACCAACAATCATTTAAAAAATAAAGATGACGGAATTAAAACCCATTTTGCTTATGAAGATGATGATTTCAATTATGATAATATGGATGTTACTCACTTATATGTTTTAACATTTTATATTTAAGTGTATTTTCAACGTCCATCTTTATTCTTTATCTCTTATCAATTATTGTTTCTTTGGATAGAATGAGTATTAAAACTAGCATAAATAATGGAGATATATGTCTCGTTGATAGCAGAACTACCCATACAATTTTAAAAGATGCAAAATATTTCTCTCATTTAGTGAAACGAGAAATTGAAGGCTCCGAAAGAGCTAATCTACTATTATTAAGAACTTTATAATAAGCTTGGAGGCTATTCGACAAAGATATGTTTTCTTCTACTATCTTATAGTAAATCTAATTTATTATCATGTTATGATGTTCTTCCTTATAGCTTTTATTTCATCATGTCAATATTTTATATTTCTTGCATAGAAATTTTATTAAGAATTTTATTTAGTTACCATGGTTATCATGTTTTCTATTCTTGATGAACTCCAGAAGAATTCAATATTCAAGCATCCTACAAGGAATGTACAAAGGACTTAATACTGAAGCATATCGTGTTTGTCTATATTCTTGATGAATTCCAGAAGAATTCATCATTCAATCATCCCAAATAGCTTGCACAAATAACAGAATCTATAGGATTGCTCAAAGTGTGAAAGTTTGTTATATAGTTCTTGAAGAACTCGAAAAAAATGTTCAAGCATCCATTAAAGATTGCTCAAAACAAGATATTTATTCATTATCGTTTGATTTGAGATATAGTTTTTGAGGAACAAATGAGATATGATTCTTGACGAAAATTTGTGATACGGTTCCTGAAGAACAATAAATTCGTTATTCAAGCATCCCTGAAAGATTTCACAAATAACTATTTCTATGTATAATTGCACAATGAGAATCCATTGTATTCCCCCAAGTCTCGTAGAAATTTATTAAGTTTCAAAGATATCCGTCTAAATGGATATCATATTGAAACGAGAGATGAAGGAGATATTGAGTATCTTTATATAGCGAGACTTAGTTTGGATAAAATAAGTGTAGTCGAAAAACTATTCGGTTTTTCCTCTAGTTTGTACTACACTTATATCAGTGGAATTGAAGCACATATTGTAAACTAGAAGTTTACATCACAAAAAAAAAGTTGTTTGGCATAACCAGTTGGGTCATCCCGGGTATATAATGATGCGAAAAATAATTGAAAATTTATGTGGTCATCGGTTAAAGAACCAGAAGATTCTTCAATCTATTAAGTTATCATGTATCTCTTGTTCACAAGGGAAGTTTAAAAATAGACCATCACCACAAAAATTGAAGGTGAATATCTCACTTTGTTTTAGAATGAATACATATGACGATATTTGTGGGCCAATATAAACCCACTATGTGGACCGTTTAAATATTTTTATGTTAATTGATACATCAACTAGATTGACACATATAGTTGTCGTCAACTCACAACTGGAAGTTTGTGAGATTGTTTGCTACTCTAATTTCACTAAGAGCTCATATTTTTTAAAATGGTCTTGAAGAACCATTCTTTAGACGTCTAAAGTTAATTATATGTCCAGCACTAATGAGATAATAACTTCCAATTTCTACTTAGGAATATGGAATTTTGCATGTTGTAACTTTGATTCGCATCAAACCAACAAATTATCACAACTCTTCCCCTTTGCATTTGATTTTTGGTCACGAACCTAAAATATCTCATCTTATAATTTTTGGATGTGCAGTGTATGATCCAAGTTCTCCGTTCACAATGCACTATGATAGGTTCTCAAAGAATTTTGGGAATATACATTGGATATAAATCTCCATGTATAATAAAGTATTTTGAGCCAACAATTGGAGATTTCCCTATAGTCCAGTTCGATGGTTATCATTTGATGAATTAAATTTCTCAACATTAGGGGGGGAATAAGCAGCTGGAAAAAGAGATCAATAGGAATGAATTATCATTGTCTCATCTTGATCCTCAAACTAAATGTAGCGACCGAAAAATACGGAGGATCTCTCGCGTTCAATGAAGTCGCCATCAATGTTTAATTATAAGGGAAAACACTGAAAAATCCCTTTGAAAAAGAAAACGGTCTGGAAAACCAAATTTTGGGTTCGGGAGTCGATAATGCGCGGGAAGGTATTAGCACCCCACATCATCCTTTCGAAAAAGGTCACTTCTAATTAATTGTGCAAAACTATATTAACTTTGAAAATATTTATTTCCCTTTTATAAAAAAATGAATGAAAAGACTTGATGAAATATATTTGTTTTTGCATTTTTATTGAGAACTACGAAAGAAAATTTGAGAAAAGACTTAAAAAGTTTTTTTATTATTGCACTTGACAGATGTGGGACCCCATCTGCTCCTACGTATCTCGGGGTAGAGAATCAAAGGCTACGTAGTTCTTGGGTGGAAAAAGGTTTTTTTTGTTGGTGTTTTTTAATTTAGGGATTTTAGGACTTGTGATCCGGACGGTTCATTTATCCTAAAACGATAACTAACCAAGCCGTACGGCCGACTTAATCCCATGTTTCTGAAACCAAGATTTTTGATTTTTTGGAAGAAAACGATTTGTGTAGGGAGTGATTTGATTTGATAGGTATTTTAGGACTCTTGAGCCATACGGCACATTTGTCCTAAAACGATGACAAACCCAGCCAAACGACTAACTTAATCCCCTATTTTGAAAATGAGATTTTTATTTTTGGAGGAAAATGATTATTTTGTTTTTCTGTTTTGAATATGAACGAAAAGTTAACAAAGAAGAAAAAATGAAAATTGCAACTAGTGAAAAATAATTATCAATATTATTTAAAAATAAACTAATTAAAAGAAAAATAAAATAAAAAAGGGAGGGGGAGAGAGAGAGAGAGCGAGAACTTCGCTGGGAGAGAGAGAGAGAATGTGTTCAGTGTTCTTATTGAATCACTGTGGTGTGTTTTTCACCGTGGACGGGGCATCCTTTTATAGGTGAAGGGTTAGGTGAAGAGACTTGCTGGGCAAGCAGCTTGTTGGGCTGAAGGTTAATGCTACTGACACCCCCCTTTTTATTATTTTCGTTCTTCTCTATTTTTTTTTATTTTTTATGTAATTTTATTTTTGTTTTGGTGATAATGTAAATAAAAGATTGATTTTTTAAATTAGAGAAAATGTTATTTTAAAAAGAAAAATCTAGAAAAAGGACAAGCTGGGCCAAGGCCCAAACGAGAAAATCTAACATAGGCCCAATAAAGTGAATTACTAAGTACATAACCAATAAAACGAACTAGCGTCTAAACGAGCCCAAAAACTAACTTGCGGTAATAGGACCCGGGACTTACGACACACAAAACTAGATGATAAAAATGACTATAGTAAAAAGAGAGCGGACAAAATTGGGGTATAACATTAAATAATGTGAACTAGAAGTTCAAAAGATAATTCATTTGCAAAGCTTAGAAAATCATCTACCAAACACATTCACTAATCAAAATGTGTGACCAAATCATATATATCAGCTGCTAATGATCCAATAAAATGGATGTCCAGAAGAACTAATCAGGTACCTGAAAAAATTCTGAAACTAAAGAGATCTCAATGAATTATGTCAAGAAAGAAATACAATGGAACCGAAATGAAGTCAACATTGACGATGTTTTTACATATAATATAGCGCTAAATGTGATAAATGATAGTGAAGATAACGAACCAAAGTCTATTAAATATTGTAGACAAAGTGAGAATTGGCCAAATTGAAAGATGAAATTGAAGCAGAAATACACTCGTTTTACAAATTTGTTTGGACCTGTAGTCCAAACACCTGAAGGTGTGAAACCAGCCAGATGCATATGGGTTTTTGTGCAAAAACAGAATGACGATGGTGAAATTGTGAGATTCATAGTTCAACATGTTGCTCAAGGGTGGAAGCAAGTACTTTTCAGGACTTAATTATCCTTGTAGCACATGAAGAACTCAATTTTCATAAGATGACTGTTACTACAACTTATTTGTATGCCTCAGTTGATAGTCTTAATTATTTGAAGATCCCTGAAGGATTAATATTCCAATACACACTTTTCGGATTCTCACTCAAATTGAATCAGTCCCTCCATGAGATAATATAGTTTGAACACATATGGTATAATTGTCTGAATTTATATTCTAAAGGAGGGATACAAAAATGACATCACTTGTCCATATAGTTTTATAAAAATACTTGGAAAAGAATTTGTTATAACTGATGTCTATGTTGATGACATAAATATTATTGAAACTCATGAAGAGCTTCCAATAAAAAACTATAGACTGTTCAAAGAAAGAGCTCTAGATGAATGACATCAAAATATATTTGAGGGATTTTGAGGTTGAGCCTGTAGGTGACCTCTACATGGAAAATCCCAGAAGGATTCAAGATAAAAAGAAATATTTTTAAATAATTCTTTTGTAAAACAAAGTCTCATATTGATCTGCAGAAATTATTTATATTGAGTACATGAGTTGTGCGGTAAGAATATATGAAATATCTCAGTCCCGAAGACTATGAAAGCATGCATGAATATTACCAAATGTTATATCCCTTGTTATGATAGTATTCTGTGATAATTAGTAGCAATATAGTTCATTACAAAACAAAACACATTAGAACAAAGTGGGATGCATTATTTTTCACTAGTTGCAATTTTCATTTTTTTCTTCTTTGTTAGCTTTTCGTTCATATTCAAAACAGAAAAACAAAATAATCATTTTCCTCCAAAAATAAAAATCTCATTTTCAAAATAGGGGATTAAGTTAGTCGTTCGGCTGGGTTTGTCATCGTTTTAGGACAAATGTGCCGTACGGCTCAAGAGTCCTAAAATACCTATCAAATCAAATCACTCCCTACACAAATCGTTTTCTTCCAAAAAATCAAAAATCTTATTTTCAAAAACATGGGATTAAGTCGGCCGTACAGCTCGGTTAGTTATCGTTTTAGGATAAATGAACTGTACGGATCACAAGTCCTAAAATCCCTAAATTAAAAAACACCAACAAAAAAAACCTTTTTCCACCCAAGAACTACGTAGCCTTTAATTCTCTACCCCGAGATACATAGGAGCAGATGGGGGCTGGGGTCGGTAACGGACCTGGGGTTCAAAGCTGTTGCTTTGACATGTTAATTCGAACTGAACTGAAGGACCTGGGGTCGGATGATCCGTCGGTTGCTCGATAACGCGACGTGCGATCTGGATTGATGGACCAATTGTTGGTCTGGAGGAGCGCTGGGGCTCTAAAGGACCGCCCGGGGTCTGAAGGATCAGCTTGGTGATCTGAATTGCGATATGTGGTTAAGCACCAATTTCAAGGGACGGGATATAGGGATCGACACTTGGCGTGTTTACCCGAACATACCTAACGAATGCATTTACTTGAGAAGGGAAAAGCTATCTATATTTGGCATGTCTAATAATGCAATGAATGGTGTATGCGTGCATGTGCTGTATGCGCGTGCAATGATGGATGTTTGTTGGGGTAGCAAATGAGGTGTAGCGGATAATGAGGGTTGAAGTTGATGGAATAATGAAGTTGATAAACTGTGTATGCGTATGCAGATAAGATGTAATTTGTATTGCTTAGATGCACGTATTGTGATGAAATGCATGGTTGCATGATGGAATGATTTATGCCTTGGTGGGGGTAATGAATGCAATGTGGATGATTTTTTTCTCATTTGGCTTCTTTTTTTTATTAATGAATGAACGAACGAAGGAATGAATGAATGAATGAATGGATGAATGAATGAATGAATGAATGAATGAATGAATGAATGAATGAATGAATGAATGAATGAATGAATGAATGAATGAATGAATGAATGAATGAATGAATGAATGAATGAATGAATGAATGAATGAATGAATGAATGAATGAATGAATGAATGAATGAATGAATGTGCACACGTAATGCTTAGATGCAAGAGTTGTGGTAGACGCATGACTTGACGTCGAAATACAATGTATGGTGCAATGATTTATGATATGGTATATTAGTAATGCATGCATATGTGTTTTTTAAATTTTGAGATGAGAAATGAGACTTTCAATGCAAGAAGTAGAGAGATGAGTATTTTGGAGTCATCATTTATTGGAAAAATTAGATTTATCTGAACTCAAACTTTGGCAATCTCAAAATTGTTATTTACAGACGCTGATGTGAAAAAGTAGTTGACTGTATTTGCAGACTCGGTTATTTTGCTCTTCCATTATGATGCCCCATGATGACCGAAGTTTTAGGTCCACAAAGGTAACTAGGTGGATTTTCAGTATCACACTATTAGCTTGTGTTCTCTCTCTTTGAAGCATTGTTTATTAAAATGTATAGTAGTGCAAATATAGGTGAATGAGTCAGTTAACTTGGTTCTAGGTCTAGGGTATGAACATATATGACAGGTGAAAGGATGAAGGGCATAATATCTGTCAAAGTCATGAAAGGTGGGCTTTCCCCAACTCAAGAAATGTGGGACTGCCCCAATTTAGACTTATGATGACGGTGAATGAATGACTTGCCCCTGTCTAGTGGTGACAACAACTAGGGGTGTAGAGGAAATGATGAATTGGGAATGTCATGACTTTGTAACGAAAAGTGGCATGCAAGAGATTTTGTCTCAAATCGTGGCGTTTGGTGTTGCCCCAATTATGACAATTGGTTGCCCTGACTAGAGTTTGTGAAAGGCTGTATTTAGGATAGTGGGTTGAGAAATTGCCCTGGTGTGGTTTTATGGATGTGAATAAGGGAATGAAATGGGTGGAAGGTGAATTTCCCTAATTTTAGGTGGAGTGAAGGATGACGGGATTGCCCCACTTTGGAATGGTATTTCAAATGGTTGCTTTTAGTAAGACTGTGAGAGGTGACAGAGTTAAGGTTATGGGTTTTTGGAGTTGGTCGTATGGGTATATGGATTGGGTGTGGTATATGAATGTGATAGACAATGGCTAAATCTCCAAGTTCAAGGGGTATGGATGATAAAAGGAATGTCCTACTTTGGGATCTAGGTGGTGATCCTAGTATAAACTTTTGGTTCTCTTTTTAGGTGAATCCCAAAGACTGTGACAGTCTTGAGTTTTTTTATATGATGAAAACTTCACTTGGTGATCGCTAAACATTGTCTTTATATCAATGCAACTTGAATGAACCTTGGAGTGCAAGCCTTTTGATTTTTTTTAACTTTCTTTTTTTCGATTTTTTTCTTGAGCAAACATATTGTAAATAAATAAACTTATTTGTCCTAAAATTAAAACTTTGAGAAAACAAAAGCAATCAGTCATTGATCGGAATGGACTTTATAGGGTTGTAATGTGGCCGATGGTTAGGAGTTTGTGAAGGATGGGATAATTAGGCCCAATGAAATATTTGAGAGTTTATGAAAGGACGGATAATTAGGCCCAATGAAGTGTTTGAGGGTTTATGAAAGAATGGATAATTAGACCCAATGAAGTGTTTGAGGGTTTATTCAGACAATGATATCTTATGTGCTTGATGGTATGATGTATCAGCTTAACATTTTTCTGATTTTTTCTCTCTTTTTTTATATTATTTTGGTTTTTTTTCTTTTCGTGAGTTTCACTTCTCTTGTGTGATTTTCACTTTCTTTCCTTTTGAGTTGAGTAAGCTGATAAAAATGAAACACCATTTTTGATATGGAATGGATCCTTGTCTAGGGTGATTGATAGTTTTTTGATTTTTTTGGCTCAAAGTGGGTAGCAAAAGTGTTACTATTATTATTATTTTTTTAGGATATGGAGAGATGACCAAACTTCATTTCAAATCATGACTGCTTACTTTCTCAAAACTTAACTTTAGGACAAAAATTTATTTATTTTTGTATATTTGCTCTTTCTCTTCATTTCTTTTTACGCCCTAATTTTTGCTTAGGTTGCTCTTGCGAGTTTTCAACCTAACGGGCCCTTTTTTATGTTTTTTTTTTGCAAAAGACTCGCACTTGCACCGAGTGAATATAATGTTGACAAGATGTTTAAGTGGTCACTAACTTGCCCCAGTTTGGAGGAAACAAAGTGTTGGTTTATGAAATTTCATCATTGAGACCAAACCAAATAGTCAACTAGGTACTTGTGTGGAGAATATGTACTGGGTGGTCGGGGTGGGACTGGACATGTACAAGGGACGATGATAAGATACAAAGATGTGGACACTAACTGACTCAAACAAGAGTAAATGCACATGGCATACAAGTTCACTATACGAATGCTTCATAGAGAGTTAAAATTAGTTAGAAACATGATAGAAGAAATTTTTGATAACACATTAGTTAACAAAATGGACAAATTTGATCATTTATCATGGGATGGATGAGATGCATCACTTTGCTGGCAAAATGGACCAATTAGTCAACCTTGTTTTGTAAGGCTAAACTTTTCCAAAGAAAAATAATCAACTAGAGTGTGTTTCGCAAGAACGTCTCATCTCTCATCCCCAAAATAATTAATGGAATTATTTGGGTGTTAACCCAATTAAACCAATTTAGTACTCGACTGGTAAATTTATCGGGTGCTAAAATTATTTAATTGTTGTCATCGGATCGTTAACCGGATAATACGGACCAAGGAAGTTTTGGAATCGAAATAAGAGATTTCGATCGATATGGTAATTTGACCGCGTTGCAACTTAAATATTAAATAAATATATAATTATGTGTATGTGTGTGCGTGTGAAAGAAAAAAAAAGAAAGAAAAGGAAGCTGAGAAGAGAAACAGAGAGGAAAAGAGAAAGAAGAAAAGAGAAGAGAGAAAGAAAGGGGGAGGAAGAAGAAGAGGAAAAAGGGGGCAATTCCGCTCATCAAAACGACTTCCGTCCAACACGAAAAATGCTCAGCGTTACTTCCTCTTCGATTTGGTACCAAGATTTTCATCATCAACCCTCTCTCTCTCACTTTGCCATTTTCGAACTTGAGAGGGAAAATCGGTGTTTCGATGGTTGTAACTCAAGGGAAAGCTAAGGGCGATGTTTAGGAGCGAGCACGAGGTGGATTACTCGAAGTATTGAAGATCGATTGGGTGATTTGGAGTTGAAAATCAAATTGGGGTTTTTGGTGAATAGTGGTTTGAGATTGAAGAAGATGATGAATAGTGCCCATGGAGAATTTCGGGAAATCGGTATTTCGGTCAAAAGCGGTTTCGTGATCGAGTGGGAAGCTTTGGAAGCGGATTGGGTGTCGCCGGAGCGGGGAGCGTTCGTGTGGCTACTCGGTGATTTTGAAGTCTCGGTGTCGGCACACGCTTCAAGGGTGAGTTCTACTCACGTTTAGGATTTTTGTTTTTCGAATTAATTGATAAACTGTTTTATCGCTTTCGCTGGACTGGAATATTATTTGATAATCGAGTTTGAGAGATTTTGGGTTGAAAACCGTTATTTGAAAATATGTCGCGTTTTGATACAATTCGATTACAATGAGTTTTTGATTGATTTGTTTGATTGTGTGACTTTGATTGAGACTGTTGTTATGGTCGTCAAATCTGTTTTCGGTCGGAACGAGAATCGTTCGAGAAATTCTGGGTCAAAAACCGTTATTTCGGAATATGTCGTATTTTGGTAAAATCCGTTTTGATTGAGTTTTTGGATTGGATTGATTGATTGTGTGGTTTGTATTGGATTCATTTTACTGGTTGAAAAATCTGTTTTCGATCGGAACAAAAATCGGAATTGAGCGGAATAGCGGATTTCGCGAAAATCGCAAAATTCTGCACTTGACAGGCCCCCTGTTCTGCCAGTCCACGCGCCGTTTGCGCGCCGTTTGCGCGCCGTTCGCGCGCCGTTTGCGCGCCGCGCGCCACTCGCGCGCCAGTTGGCAGAATTTCAGCAACCAAACACTGTTTTTCGTTTCGCGATAACTTTTGATCCGGGAACCCGATTGAGGTGTTCTAAGATGCGTTGGAAAGCTTATTCAGAGGCCTAACTGAATATTCTATTTTTAAGGCTAAATAAACTGTTTTTGATATTGAAAATTGTGTCGAAAAGCGGTCAACTAGAGTGCGAGTGTGAACTTGGATTTTATAAAATGTGGATTAGAGTGTTTCATTGATTGTCTGATTTGATGGACCGTGGGTTCATAGTACTGTAGATATATGTTTATATATCGAGTTGGGTGACGACCCATGTGTAACATACTAGGCGGGGCAGTCATGATCCCCTTCCCTAGGCTCCATGCCAATGGGAGAATGTACTATTGGTAGGGGAGTTCACCGGGATTAGCATGGTTTTGCAGTCGGTGTTGTGTTAAAGATTATTGTGCGATACACCGGGATTAGCATGGTTTTGCAGTCGGTGCCGTACTTGTTGTGTTGTGCGATACACCGGGATTAGCATGGTTTTGCAGTCGGTGCCGTACTTGTTGTGTTGTGCGATACACCGGGATTAGCATGGTTTTGCAGTCGGTGCCGTACTTGTTGTGTTGCGCGATACACCGGGATTAGCATGGTTTTGCAGTCGGTGCCGCACTTTGTTTGTTCACGTTCACCGGGATTAGCACTGGATTTGCAGTCGGTGTCGTGATGATTTTAAAAAAGGATTTTTAATTGAACCGAGAGAGTTAGTAGGGGTCTCGGTAGAACTCTCTGAGATTGTATCTCACTGTTTAAATGTTGTTGTTTTACAGAGACACAGGGACAGCGGAAATCCAAGAGGCACGAGTAGGTTGAGCTCGGACTGGTTGCTGATAGCCTAGCTTTATGTTTAAGCTTATTTCCCTTTTGTTGTCTGTATACTAAGACATTATGTATTTAATGTATTTCTTTCTTCCGCTTTCTTGTATGATACTGAATACTATAGATGCTGATGGTATATGGTCTGAGAACCATATTGTCTTGTTGTAAATAAGACTGTTTGAGTTATATTCAGCGAAAAATTTATAGTGATATTCAGTGTCTAAGCAGGAAATATATCTCTGATGTGTTACTAATGTGCACTTGGGTATTTTTAGTCGATAGAAATACCGGGGTGTTACACTTTATATCAATGCAACTTGAATGAACCTTGGAGTGCAAGCCTTTTGATTTTTTTTAACTTTCTTTTTTTCGATTTTTTTCTTGAGCAAACATATTGTAAATAAATAAACTTATTTGTCCTAAAATTAAAACTTTGAGAAAACAAAAGCAATCAGTCATTGATCGGAATGGACTTTATAGGGTTGTAATGTGGCCGATGGTTAGGAGTTTGTGAAGGATGGGATAATTAGGCCCAATGAAATATTTGAGAGTTTATGAAAGGACGGATAATTAGGCCCAATGAAGTGTTTGAGGGTTTATGAAAGAATGGATAATTAGACCCAATGAAGTGTTTGAGGGTTTATTCAGACAATGATATCTTATGTGCTTGATGGTATGATGTATCAGCTTAACATTTTTCTGATTTTTTCTCTCTTTTTTTATATTATTTTGGTTTTTTTTCTTTTCGTGAGTTTCACTTCTCTTGTGTGATTTTCACTTTCTTTCCTTTTGAGTTGAGTAAGCTGATAAAAATGAAACACCATTTTTGATATGGAATGGATCCTTGTCTAGGGTGATTGATAGTTTTTTGATTTTTTTGGCTCAAAGTGGGTAGCAAAAGTGTTACTATTATTATTATTTTTTTAGGATATGGAGAGATGACCAAACTTCATTTCAAATCATGACTGCTTACTTTCTCAAAACTTAACTTTAGGACAAAAATTTATTTATTTTTGTATATTTGCTCTTTCTCTTCATTTCTTTTTACGCCCTAATTTTTGCTTAGGTTGCTCTTGCGAGTTTTCAACCTAACGGGCCCTTTTTTATGTTTTTTTTTTTGCAAAAGACTCGCACTTGCACCGAGTGAATATAATGTTGACAAGATGTTTAAGTGGTCACTAACTTGCCCCAGTTTGGAGGAAACAAAGTGTTGGTTTATGAAATTTCATCATTGAGACCAAACCAAATAGTCAACTAGGTACTTGTGTGGAGAATATGTACTGGGTGGTCGGGGTGGGACTGGACATGTACAAGGGACGATGATAAGATACAAAGATGTGGACACTAACTGACTCAAACAAGAGTAAATGCACATGGCATACAAGTTCACTATACGAATGCTTCATAGAGAGTTAAAATTAGTTAGAAACATGATAGAAGAAATTTTTGATAACACATTAGTTAACAAAATGGACAAATTTGATCATTTATCATGGGATGGATGAGATGCATCACTTTGCTGGCAAAATGGACCAATTAGTCAACCTTGTTTTGTAAGGCTAAACTTTTCCAAAGAAAAATAATCAACTAGAGTGTGTTTCGCAAGAACGTCTCATCTCTCATCACAATTTTTTTAAGTTATGCTCATGGTTTTTTTAAAAAAAAATGTAATGCATGAATGAACAAACTATAATGTACAGGCATGATGAAAATGCATGAAATGCATGAAGCAATGATCACTTGAAAAGACTAACTATGCTAAATGACTTTTTGTTCTTGTTTTTGTTTTTTTAGGGGCAATGACACATGTAGATGATACATAGTATCATTTATGTGCTAAAATGAATGCTAACTTATTTATATTTTTGGATAATGAATGATGCAAGAATAATGACATGACTTTCTTTTATTTTTATTTTTATTTAGAAATGATGCATTTGAACTAGGATGGCAATATGAGTGAAATGATGTATGAATGTTATGTTTTTTTTGAAATGTAATTGATA
Organism: Astragalus membranaceus; assembly: GCA_039519185.1. Lineage (NCBI taxonomy): Eukaryota > Viridiplantae > Streptophyta > Magnoliopsida > Fabales > Fabaceae > Astragalus > Astragalus membranaceus. Next base: position 188,084,604 of record CM076848.1, read on the forward strand.
ATAATGACGTTGCAAATGATGTGATGAACACACTATGTAATGATGATTTTTGTGAATGATTATGAATGAACGGTGGTGCATGATAAATGAGATGCTTATATTATATGGTTTAAACATTGTTTTTTTATAAGCGAGGAAATAAAGTATGATTCTAGTGGTCTGACTTGCATGTTTTTTTTGTTTTCCTTATACTTTCATCCACCTCTCTTAAAAAATGTCTTATAATTCCCCGACGGTCATTGAGATGCATGCAACATGAGTTTATTTATATATTTCTTTTTTTTATGATATGCGGAGAAGAAGGAAAATAATAATGCATGAGACATGCTTGCAAGAATAAAATAGGTTTTTTTTTAGGGAAATGAGAAAAATGTATTAGTGTTTGTTTGAGTGCAGGGGTATGAAGCTCATTTGTGTCCAACAAGGATTCCTAAGAGAATAAGTCTAAGGCTTTTCTATTGAGTGAACCTTTCAAATGGTAGCTCTAAAGGGTCCTAAATAAGGTTCCTAGAGCCAACGACCCCAGTTAAGAACATTGATCCCAACAATAGGCAAGCTATTAGGAGTGACAGCATTCTCAAAAGAGACCAAACTCTAGGTGAGACTTTCGTGACCACCCAACAGGGCGCACATCCAGTAGGCCATCACTATGCAGTCTCGTTCTAACTTAGGCTATGCTCCAGTCCGGGTATAGGACTATTCTCACGTGTGTGCAGAAGTGCGATAGTGGAGTGTGTGTAGGAGCAAAATGTCAAGTGTACCCCCAAGCTGCAAAGAAACAACACATATGCAAAAGAAATATAGTCATCTATCCTAAGGTTCACATATCATATAAAATATAATATGCAACAAGAATAAAAGATGAAAATAAATACCGAAAAAGTTAAAGGTTTGGCACAACTAACCAGGTTAGGCTTGACTCTCAAAATGTCCCCAGTGAAGTTGCCAGCTGTAGCGACCGAAAAATCCAGAGGATCTCTCGCGTTCAATGAAGTCGCCATCAATGTTTAATTATAAGGGAAAACACTGAAAAATCCCTTTGAAAAAGAAAACGGTCTGGAAAACCAAATTTTGGGTTCGGGAGTCGATAATGCGCGGGGAAGGTATTAGCACCCCACAGCATCCTTTCGAAAAAGGTCACTTCTAATTAATTGTGCAAAACTATATTAACTTTGAAAATATTTATTTCCCTTTTATAAAAAAATGAATGAAAAGACTTGATGAAATATATTTGTTTTTGCATTTTTATTGAGAACTACGAAAGAAAATTTGAGAAAAGACTTAAAAAGTTTTTTTATTATTGCACTTGACAGATGTGGGCCCCCATCTGCTCCTACGTATCTCGGGGTAGAGAATCAAAGGCTACGTAGTTCTTGGGTGGAAAAAGGTTTTTTTTGTTGGTGTTTTTTAATTTAGGGATTTTAGGACTTGTGATCCGTACGGTTCATTTATCCTAAAATGATAACTAACCGAGTCGTACGGCCGACTTAATCCCGTGTTTTTGAAAATAAGATTTTTGATTTTTTGGAAGAAAACGATTTGTGTAGGGAGTGATATTATTTGATAGGTATTTTAGGACTCTTGAGCCGTACGGCACATTTGTCCTAAAACGATGACAAACCCAGCCGAACGACAAACTTAATCCCTTATTTTGAAAATGAGATTTTTATTTTTAGAGGAAAATGATTATTTTGTTTTTCTGTTTTGAATATGAACGAAAAGTTAACAAAGAAGAAAAAATGAAAATTGCAACTAGTGAAAAATAATTATCAATAATATTTAAAAATAAACTAATTAAAAGAAAAATAAAATAAAAAAGGGAGGGAGAGAGAGAGAGAGAGAGCGAGAACTTCGCTGGGAGAGAGAGAGAGAGAGAGAGAGAGAGAGAGAGAGAGAGAGAGAATGTGTTCAGTGTTCTTGTTGAATCACTGTGGTGTGTTTTTCACCGTGGACGGGGCATCCTTTTATAGGTGAAGGGTTAGGTGAAGAGACTTGCTGGACAAGTTAACTTGCTGGGCAAGTCGACTTGCTGGGCAAGCAGCTTGTTGGGCAGAAGGTTAATGCTACTGACACCCCCCTTTTTATTATTTTCGTTCTTCTCTATTTTTTTTTATTTTTTATGTAATTTTATTTTTGTTTTGGTGATAATGTAAATAAAAGATTGATTTTTTAAATTAGAGAAAATGTTATTTTAAAAAGACAAATCTAGAAAAAGGACAAGCTGGGTCAAGGCCCAAACGAGAAAATCTAACATAGGCCCAATAAAGTGAATTACTAAGTACAGACCCAATAAAACGAACTAGCGTCTAAACGAGCCCAAAAACTAACTTGCGGTAATAGGACCCGGGACTTACGACACACAAAACTAGATGATAAAAATGACTATAGTAAAAAGAGAGCGGACAAAATTGGGGTATAACATTAAACAATGTGAACTAGAAGTTCAAAAGATAATTCATTTGCAAAGCTTAGAAAATCATCTACCAAACACATTCACTAATCAAAATGTGTGACCAAATCATATATATCAGCTGCTAATGATCCAATAAAATGGATGTCTCTCTTGGACAATCGAATATTGCAAATGAGTCTCCACCGCACCTGAAACATGGTAGACTAATTGGTTCCAAAGATAAAAATCCTCAAAAAAAAGAGCTAAAACGAAAGATGGTCCAAAAGAGGATATAGAAACTCTAAAAGAGTCTTCAGACATAATTAACATTTCAGTTCCAGAAGAACTAATCAGGTACCTGAAAAAATTCTGAAACTAAAGAGATCTCAATGAATTATGTCAAGAATGAAATACAATGGAACCGAAATGAAGTCAACATTGACGATGTTTTTACATATAATATAGCGCTAAATGTGATAAATGATAGTGAGGATAACGAACCAAAGTCTATTAAATATTGTAGACAAAGTGAGAATTGGCCAAATTGAAAGATGAAATTGAAGCAGAAATACACTCGTTTTACAAATTTGTTTGGACCTGTAGTCCAAACACCTGAAGGTGTGAAACCAGTCAGATGCATATGGGTTTTTGTGCAAAAACAGAATGACGATGGTGAAATTGTGAGATTCATAGTTCAACATGTTGCTCAAGGGTGGAAGCAAGTACTTTTCAGGACTTAATTATCCTTGTAGCACATGAAGAACTCAATTTTCATAAGATGAATGTTACTACAACTTATTTGTATGACTCAGTTGATAGTCTTAATTATTTGAAGATCCCTGAAGAATTAATATTCCAATACACACTTTTCGGATTCTCACTCAAATTGAATCAGTCCCTCCATGAGATAATATAGTTTGAACACATATGGTATAATTGTCTGAATTTATATTCTAAAGGAGAGATACAAAAATGACATCACTTGTCAATATAGTTTTATAAAAATACTTGGAAAAGAATTTGTTATAACTGATGTCTATGTTGATGACATAAATATTATCGAAACTCCTGAAGAGCTTCCAATAAAAAACTATAGACTGTTCAAAGAAAGAGCTCTAAATGAATGACATCAAAATATATTTGAGGGATTTTGAGGTTGAGCCTGTAGGTGACCTCTACATGGAAAATCCCAGAAGGATTCAAGATAAAAAGAAATATTTTTAAATAATTCTTTTGTAAAACAAAGTCTCATATTGATCTGCAGAAATTATTTATATTGAGTACATGAGTTGTGCGGTAAAAATATATGAAATATCTCAGTCCCGAAGATTATGAAAGCATGCATGAATATTACCAAATGTTATATCCCTTGTTATGATAGTATTCTGTGATAATTAGTAGCAATATAGTTCATTACAAAACAAAACACATTAGAACAAAGTGGGATGCATATTTCATTTTTAACTATCCTAATGAATAAATCATATTATGTATAAATTAACCATGCAGATACAAAGTGTTTTTCTGATCAAGTCAGATCGCAAGTCAGCTATTATCTACATGTGGTGACATTGAAATATCTTTTTGATCTACAAAACATCCTATGGCTCTTGCTTCTTCATTTCATGCCCAAATGCCAACAATTCAAGGAAGATGTTTTGAAGATAATACTGACCGCAAAGCTCCATTAAAAGAAGATACATCACAAGTGACAGCGGAGTAGATTGCTCCATATGCACTCAGGGAGAAACTCCAGATGTTGAAATTCATTTTATGAAGTGACAGTTCATTCAGGGGGAGAAAAGCTACACTCCTTTTTCCTTTGCCATGGTTTTGTCCCACTGGGTTTTCCTAGAAAGGTTTTTAACGAGCCAGTTTCCACTGACAGGATATTGTACTCTCCTTCACTAGATTTTTATCCCACTGGGTTTTTTCTAGTAAGGTTTTAATGGGGCATATCCTCGATGGACATCCAAGGGGGAGTGTTATGAATATTACTAGATGTCCATTTCCCTTCTCCATTATCTCATCATTATCTTGTGTAGTGGTCTTTTATGGTTGACTACTCACTTGTCAATCCCCACCCTATAAATAGGACCCACCCTCATATGTAAAGATGTACTTGTAAAGAGAAATAAAAAGACTCTCATCTTCTCTCCTTCTCTCCTTCTCTCATTCTTTTGTTCTACTTTTGCTATAGTTTTATAACAGTTGCCATTTATTAATTTGCACTTTTAATTATTGGAGAACTAGATTAGGGTGGCAAAACAATTTAATTAGCTATCATTCATTCAATCGGTTCATAAGAAAATCTATCAAATGCATGTATTATAAAAAAAAAAATATATTAGTCCTGGTTTCGATCACTGGACGGTGCGTATAGAAAATTATTTGTTGGAAGAGGTCATCCCTCTAATACCTCAAAGGATTAGTCTCCACAGTCATGGAGGATACATTGTGTTCCGCACTGGGCCGCGGGCCCAATCAAGACTTTGGGTCGGGACCTGGCCCACTTACGAATCCCACACAACAGCCTCACATGCCTGCATCCAATGGATCGGACCAAGCCAAAGCCTCATCAACGGCTGGCACTATCTTGCCGAGATCCAAAAGACTTGATGGCGCGAGGCACCCAACAGAACCCAGTCCCCAACTCGCGCCTGAATCTATAAATAGAAGTCGACCCATCGAATCAGGTACACACTCTCTCATTTTTCTCAAATATTCACTATGACTTCCATCTACTGACTTGGGCGTAAGAGTGCCTTTGCAGGTACCACCCCGAGTTTGACATCAAGAGTGACTTACATCACGACTTCAGCTGGAGCGCCCTACCAACTAACCAAATCGGACATCTAGGTCGGATAAGATACAGAACATTGGCGACCACAGTGGGAGGGACAACAATCTCCTGTCATCCTTCATCGTCAGCTCCTGCCTACCATGGCGCCTCGCGATCGACCGCGACTCCGAAGTACCGTCAGGATACCATCCAGATCTCAAGACACCCCTGAAGGTGTCCCCGTAACTCTCCCAAACGACGACGTCCCGGTCCCGCCGCCCGCACCAGTTGGAGCTGAAATCGTCCCGGTCCCAATTGATGCGGTTCGACAACTGGTGGAGCTACTCATTTTGAACGAACTACTATGGTCCACGACCATTGAGTCGCTTGGGATGTCATGTCCTCTTGAGGTTGTACCATTTTCAGCCATTTTATGTTCCTAAAACTGTAAACAAAAAAACAAAAGACAGATATTAAAAACAATTTCTGCACAATCTGGTAAACTGATAAGGTTCGGTATTAAGGTTTCGAACAGGATCGGAACTTAAAAACCGAACGTGTATTTTAATACAGTGCGGTATTATATTACCGAACCGATTCGGTAATATAGTACCATTCACAAACACCCATTTTTACATATTATAAAAGGTACGGCGGTTTGATGCCGAAACATTTCAGTCATATAGTACTGAACCAAGCGCGAAATCAAAAAAGTAAAACGAACACAAGCACAGTTTCTTCGTGAAAATAAAAGGAAAGAGTTGGAAGAGATCATACCTTAATAGGATTGCCAATATGAAGATGATGGTTACAATGTGAATGAAGTTGGTGAAGAGATTAGGGTTTGGAGTGGAGAGATGAGAGGTGTGGAGTTTAGGAGGGGTGTGTAGTAGATGGAGGGGAAGAAAAAGGATGAAGGATAGGGAGGAATTTTCTAAGAGTGTCACGGGTAATTATGTGGGTAGGGGAGGGGGTTGCAGGAAGTATCAGAGCTGCCAAGATGGGCAGCCCGGCCCGACACACTAGGCCAAAACGTATAAGTCGACTAGGTCGGGCCAATTGTCAATTGGGGCTCTATTTTTTGTGTAGCCCACAAACCCATCGAAATGACCAATATGCCATTAATGAGGCGCGTTGTTTTCACCGATTCGGTTAGGGTCCGCCGAATTTATTCGGTCAGGGGAAACCGAACAGGTGTTTTTTTGAGACACACCCCTTTTTTCAATTTTTAGAGGGTTCGGGGCACCCCCACCGAACACCCCTTTTGTCATTTCTATCTCTCTTTGCTTTTCTGGCTTCAGTTCCTCTGCATTATTTATTGTTTAACCCACTTTCAATTCAATATCCTCTTCAGTTCCTCGACATTATTTATTGTGGTTTTATTGTGTGTAGGTAACAGTGAGAAGATTCTTATCCTTTTGCAACATATTGTGGTTTTAAAGATAAAAGAAGAATTCGGTTGAGGTCAACCGAAATATTTTGGTTGAGATCAACCGAATGGTAAGAAAGAGGGGTGTGTCTCAAAAAAAGACCCGTTCGGTTGGCCTTAGCCGAATATATTCGGTTGGCCTCAACCGAATCGCACGTAAACACATTTTTTTATTGAGGGTAGTTTTGGAATATCTGGAGTTTGAGAAAAGTGATGGCCCTAAAAAGTAAAAAGTATCACCCTTTTCTAAGGTGAAAACTTCCTTCCAATAGAAACACATGTACATTGCCATTTTTACCTTATCCATTTCTTTTTGTTCTACAAAGTACAAACCCATATAAGATACACAAACGAACGAACCGAGCCACTCTCGCTCGCATTCAATAAAACTCGCATAACATGACATGTTATCTTATCTTACACAGTTACAGGGTGCAAAAATCATACTCATTCCAGAAATTGAATTAATATTCATTTTTTAGTTAAAATCTCTATTCGGGTTTTGGTGTCATAAAAAGAGGCTTTCTTCATAGAAATCCTTCGGTGAAAATTGAAATAAAGAATGCATACAACATCATCTCAAATCTTTCACTTAAACCTAACTCCCCAGGTTAATCCCTTTTTTCTCATTTTCTTTTTGCTTTTTTAAACTTCATTTTCCCCCATAATCACGTTTCCTAATTGCTTGCAGGTGACCAGATCATACAGGCAGAAAGTAGATGAGTTTGTTTTTCCATTCAAGCATCATTGTAGACGATTTCATCTTCCATTCAAGCATCATTGCACTGCAACAAAGATTGTAAAAAGGTACTGCTTCTTTCTCAATTTCATTTCAAATTGCATGGTTCTTTTTCTTTGTGCAATTAGTTAAATACTGTATATCATCATTGTAGTATCAGAGTTCTCTTTTTACTGACTTAACCATAACTATCTTGACATTATGACTGTGTTTAGATTAGCTTTTTAGTTTTGGGAAATTTTCAATTAAAATAAGTTTCTAGTTCTTCATTTATGAAAATGTCTTTAACTCTTTATACGCTTATAGACATTCTATTCACGGAGAAGTTAAGTGAGGAAGCTTCCGGAAAACAAAAATGAGATGTAGAATTTAGTTTTAACTTTAACTCCCTCCATTCCTTTTTATTTGTTGATTTTGAAGAAGAAATTTGTTCCTTTTTATTTGTAATTTTGTTTGTTTAAGGTTTCATTTATTACTTGCTTCTCAATTATACTCTTAATTGTTACAAGAAGTCATTGTTTATAAAATTCAGTCATTGTAATTGTAAAGCTCATACAAACTGGCTGATAATTTCATGTAGAGGTTGTTCAAAATTCAAACTCTTTTTGTCTATTTATTCTTTGATTGCCTCAGGGGTTAGGGGCTTGACACAACAAATTCCCATGGAACTGTGCATGTTATTTTTAATTAAATCTGTTTAACTGATTTAAATTAATTTTGAAATCCATTTCTTTTTACAGGGAATGGAGTAAATGTCTTCCTACTGCTGCCGTGTTATCAGGTGCTAGTTTTTCTTTTCTGGCTGCATGCTTGATTCTATTCTGAATCATAATTTATATATTAATTGTTTCTATTGGACTTTGATTTTCTCCTTTGTAGACGCCCAAATTTCTTCTACTCATTTTGAGGAGTTCTCTGTCTCTGTTACCGAAATCAATGATGATAGAGAGCTAAAGGTATCATATCTGCCGGTGGTCTTCATTAACCATTTATAGATCAAAAGATGCATCTGTTTAACTTGACATAGTTTGTCATGTTATGTGGTAAGAGTACAAGCAGAACATGGAACCAAAAATACAGGGTGAAAGCGTATAAGTATCACAAGAGAATACTTTAGAAGGGAAATTCTTTTCACACTCCCCTTCACTCAAGATACCGAGTGGCAAAATTTGGCACTCGGTATCTAGATACCGAGAGTGTGAGAGGAGTGCCGGACGTGTGAAAAGAAAAACCCCTTTAGAATTGTAAAATGTTAGTAAGTTTAACTGGAACTTATGAAGTACTGTTTGAACAGTTCTATTTGCACAGAGAATGCAGGTGCAATACAACTAACTGCTCAGTTATATATGCATGATTTACATTATTTAATTATTATAAGCATGTACATGAGCATGATTTTTCTCAAAAGCATTGAATAGTGAATACGCCTTTGGATAGGCAAGTCTTTTGGATTCTATTCAAAATTTGTAACGGCAATTAATTTTTACTAAAGAACAATCACCTGTTTAATATGCTCATAAATTTTAAATACTTTTAACTCTTCTGTCCAGATATGCATAGAGGTGTCTGGAAACAAAACACAAAGAACCTTTGATGATGTCTTTCAGAAAATGGTTGCAGCAGCACAACCAATTCCAGGATTTCGTAGAGTCAAAGGAGGTGAAGTATTTTTGTGGATTTATTATTGAAGAGAACATCTGAATTCTTATTTGTGTTGGGAAACAGGAAATTCATAGAAAAATAAATAAAGTATTTACTGCTATTCATGTGAAAATGCATGGCATGCATAATCAGAACTTTCATGTACTATTGACATTGTTTGATCGCCGTAATTTGTTTATTTTGTCATGAATTTCAGCGGTGAATTGTGTTCAATATGTTTTAAAGCCTCCAAAAGGATATTTTTTAACTGTTTTTCTCCTTATACTAATAGATTTTGACATTTTTCCTGTGTTTGTTTGGATGATCAATTGCTGCTCAAAATTTTGAGAACAACCAGGAAAAACACCAGATGTAAGTTACTTTCTTTAATGATTCTGCAGCCATTAAATATTTTACCTATTTTTATGTAGTGTCGTTTACAATAGGAACCTTGACCACCAAGTATGTTTGTATCAATGCCTCATGCTATCATCAATGAAGAAATATATCAAAATGAAAAATTAAATGTGTCCTTAAAACCAGAGATTTTGATCCATTAGGATAAATGAAATGTGTCTTTGAAATTTTGGAATCAGAAATTTTCATCCATGTTAGAACGTTACTTTTCTTGCATTATGGAAGGTGTTTAAGAAAGAGGATAATAGTACATGCTAGATACTATCATACTAGTATCAATCAACTTATGTGTGTAGTACAGAGTTTAGTTGAACATGTGTGGGTACAGGCTTTGATAAGGAGATTGATTCTTTTTTATTGTTTTTTTATACATCGTGTTTAACAGATACCAAAAGATATTTTATTAGAGGTGCTAGGACCTTCCAAAGTTTTTAAGGAAGTTATCCAGGAAATAATCAACTCAACTGTTGCTGAGTATGTGGAGAAGGTATTTTTCCATATGCTAATTATAATATTTCCAATGTTGCGTCCACAAAATTATATTACTAGTACTATGTTTAATTCATTTCATGCCCCATGCCTACTATTATATAAGGGAAAATGCATAAGTTATTATTTACATCATTTCGAAATAGCCACTTCAACTTTTAGCCTTTTAAGAGTATTTTGCATTCATATAAGAATAGAATGTACCACTTTTTCTATCTTGTGTTATGTTATGTTCTATTTTAAATATGCACCAAACAGAATAAAATCTATATGTTCCTATCAAATAGGGTTTAAGATACAGATTCAAAATTTTCCAATAACCATTATTGGTTTATTTCCTTATGGTTTTAAGGTAGAATTGATAGCATACATATCAATTAGAAAGTCTTGCAGTATAACTTTATGGTGTTTGATTTGGCAGTACACAGTTCAACTAAATCTACACTGCCAAGATGTTTAAACTTTAAATTTGAGGCTAATCGATGATTCCCGTGATTCATAGGTACACAACACATTCGAGAAGTAAAAAAAGATGGTAAAACAGTTTTGGGCGGGTCAATGATCTTTCACCACATGTTATCACTGTGGTTAACTTTTTAAATAGATAATAGATAGATTTGTTAATTATATGTCATGTGCTTTTTCAAATATTTTGTTTTTGTAAGATAGGAACTTCTTACTTTTGCTTTGTCTGTTAATACAATATTTTTGGAAAAAATCATTGCAGGAGAGTTTAACAGTTAGCAGTGACTTGAGAGTTGAGCAAAGCTTTGAAGATCTTGAAACTACTTTTGAGGAAGGAGAAAAATTTAGCTTTGATGTTGTAATTCAGCTTCAAAAATAGAATTGACTTTGATTTGCCTAATTTTATGAGAGATTGAGCTCCTTGAATGAGATAACTTACCAAGCCAAATATAACTCTTACAAGAAAATATTAGTGTCTCTGCAATGCCATCTGAAAGTGCATTGCTGATGATGGAAATTTATATTTTCAATTATTATGTGAGGCTCATGTTATAACAACATTATGTTAGCTATTATTATAAGGGGCTTAATTCACGTGGTCCAATTAAGTAAGCATGCAAGACTTTAAGGAAACCAATATGGGCTTAATGGGTGGATGACAGAGTTTGCCTATTAGGTGATAATAGGAACCTTAATAGATTGATATGTTCAAGAAAGATTATGGTTCAATTACAAGGGATGTTTCTGGTTGTTACTCTTACTTTTCTTGTGGATCTTCTCTACTTCCTCTTGTAGTGCCCCAGCTCTGAGCCGAACGTGGAGGTCGTTGCTAACAGTCGTCGACATGTTCTCCGTTGCCTATTGGTTACATTCTTGGTGGAGTAGTTTCAGAAGGACATATTGGTACTTTTGCAAGTGGGATTGGAGAGGGTCAGACTCAAGTGTTTGCCTTAACTGCTGCTTGCAGTAGTGCTTTAGTGGTAGTGTTTTGTTTGGGGTGTTTAGTATGCATGGCTTATATTAGTTAGTGTTAACATTATAAGTGAGAAGTAATTCAGTTTTTTAAGGGTCTATTTTTTACACTCGTTGTAATGTCTCCGGCCTTTTGGGTATGAATGAATAGAATACCACTTCCTTGATCAAAAAAAGATTGATTATGGTTCTCACTACACCAAATCAGAAAGACTCTCCCTTCTCTTGAACTAATCTCTCAGGACACGAGGAGTTGCATAAATTTTGTTGAGCATAAGACCGCCAACAAGACCACAACACAACCAACTTTCTTGTTTGATTGATATTTTTTGGTCTATTACATAAAATGACAAATAAACACCACGCACACACAGTACCACTGGTCACACTCGGGTTCGAATCCGGGAGCCGACGTCCCCATAGGGTCATGTCGCTGAAATTGTCAAGACAACCAAGGCGGTTGTTTGATTGATTGCTCCAAGGTTACTACCGTCTTTAGATTAGATAATAATTTTTTTTATTTGTAATTTTGTTAATTGAATGTTGTATTAAATATTAATTACTTGTTTCTCAATTGTATTCTTAATTATCTACTGGAAAGAGAGAAATATGTGTAATGAGTAATAAATAACCAAAGATATCATATGAAAAATCTCAAAAAAAAAGATATCATATGAAAAAGATTAATAATTTTATAAAAAAACAATAAAATTTATTTTTTTTATTGGTTTGTGTAAAACAATCTTAAAAAACGTGCAGAGAAGTAATATTTTCTTCAGACATGAAAAAAGTAATATTCCACAAGAGTGAATGTGATGTTACATTTTACCCAAATTTTTTCATATATAGATAAAATTTAGGTGACGTGGGTCACATATATAGATGAAAGATTGTATTTTTTATAGTCCAGTCTAGCCCAAAAATATCGGGTCATTAGCACGATTTCTCTAACAAATAAAACTAAAAAACCATTTTTTTGGTCAAGACAAAAAACATAAAGAAAGAACCCTGCCTAACCTAACAGGCCAATTGTATTGCCCCAAAACAACCAAGTGTTTTTGGACCACTATTTAGCGAGCCCAATCAAGTCCAAAACACTTGAGCAGGCCAACCTGTTAGGCTAGACCAAAATAGACAACTCTAAGCTTACTAGGTCACGGGGATTGTGTGTAGAGATAAAAAAGGAAAGTTACTTAATGGAGCTTCGTCTAAAATTTTTGCTACATCTCCTTTAGTGGCTGAAGCTTTCGCTTTAAGAGAAGTAATTTCCTTAGCTCTGAACTTGAACTTTAAACAGGTTCTCTTCGAATCAAATTGTTTGGAGCTCATAGAAGCATGTAGAGGGAACACCATTAGAAAAGCTATTGAACATGTGGTGAATGATATTATAAGTATGGAGAAGGAGTTTACCTCAGTGGGGATGCTTTGGACGAATCGAAATGGTAATGAAGTAGCGGACTTAGTTGCAAAACTCGGTGCTGCTTTTTCTCTCCCGTGGAACTGGGTAAATTCTCCTCCTATGGCGCTTGCGATGGCGATTGAGCTTGATCGGGCCCCGTGTTGATAATGTCATCTAGCTGGTGTGATGTTGTGTGGCTATGTCTTCGTCTCCTTCTTGTTGTTTAGGGTTAGGTTTTCTCTCTCTCTCACTAGTCGAGTGGTTGAGATTTGTTTCTTTTTCCGTGTAAGTGGTTGGATTTGTGTTTATTTCGTTTTGGGTCTGTGTTCCGGGTTTTGATGTGAACCCGTGTTTTGGTTACTAGGACCGGCCTGTGGTCCGTGACTATGAGTTCCGTGTGTTTCGGTTTTGGGCTTCGCCCTGCGTTTTAATGAATATAACCCGATCCATTTGTTCAAATAAAAAAGCTTACTAGGTCACTAAAAGCTTGAGACTCAAAAATCACTTAACGAGGTCCTTATATTTGCAATGAGATCCGAACTCATATTCTTTTGGAGATGAATTGTAGCTGTACTAGCTGGACCAACATTGTTTCCTATCTTTACTCAAAATCTTAAGACACAAGAGTTTGCTTTTTCATATTATCTTCATTTTTGCATTTCTAATAAAAATGAGATTTTATTACTCACACTTGGATTTCTAATATTTTCTAGCTGGAGTATGAGTCACCATATTGAGTTTTTCTTTTGGAACTTAAGGGCATGCAAGAATTCAAATCACTCTAGCATCATTAGCTCTAGATGCAACAAGATATGATCTGAAATTGAAACATATAGAAAATTAGGACATATCTTTGAGTGACCAATCAAAATGCAAAGACAACAACATGAAGAAGTACGTACTAAACACAATCCAAAGTAAGTAAAATTTAATTTAAAAGAATAAAAAAGATGTAGAAGATGGAAGAAATTGGCACCACACATTCTTAACTTAAGGATGACCAAATACGTGATAAACCTTTCGTTGAGAAGTCACCACAAATATGATGTTATCTTTGATATGATTTAAATACGAATGACCTTCAAGATGCTCAATGCATATATCTTCATTGGTTCATAAAATGAGTCTTTCATGTGTATATATAAGCTTTCGAGTGAGAGCTTATAATAGTTCTACGCCGGTTGTTTTTTATTATAATAATGCAACATTTCATTGATAACGGGCAAAAGCCACCGAAACATTACACTGAATGTAAGCTAAAATTCACAAATAAGCATCACAGCTATTCACGAGGGCACAAAAATGAGGCCTAGAAACAGTGGCAGACCTAGGTTAGCTTTAGGGAGTGCAGTTGAACGCCCTGGAAAAAAAGCGTGTACTAGTATTGCTATATAAATATTTTTTAAACTCCCTGAAATTTTAAATTTGCACCAATTTTTAATAAATTTATGTTATTAATCTCCGTAAGGGACTATTTACAAAATTTTAGGAAGTAATTTTACTGATATCACATACTTTTACGGACTACTTTTTATTTTCAGATACTTTAAGACTTAAATAGGAAAGAGCGTGTAAATTTAGAGACTAATTTGGCGATTTAATCTTAAATAAATTTGGAATTAGACAACTTAATTCCTTAATTTTAGTGAACTGAGTGAGGATAGTTGAAAAAAATTTAAACAATAACCAACATTTTTTATAATGAATTTTTTTGAACCCTCTGGCCTAGGGTCCTGGGTCCGCCACTGCCTAGAAACTCCTAAAAAAATTAATAAGCATAAGAAGGAGCACCTGAACGAACTAAGTAGTTAACTAAAAGTCATAATTAAAATCCACAACAAGGCCCATTGGGCCAGTAGTAACACAAACAACCCACTAGGTTTTCCAATGTCAAGCAACCCAAAATTATCAAAATACCCCATCCTTGTCTCAACCAACCAACAATCACCAGATCTTTGACACTCCACCCAGCAAGCAACCGAGGCCATCATCAACCATTGGATAACAAGGTAAGCCACTACTACCAAGAAGTGAAGAAACTAACCCACTTAGAGATAGTAGGGGAAAAACAGAAAGTCGTGACCCGTAAAAGAAAGCCAAACGGCCAAAAGGACTCTCTTCCTTGAAAGATGCAACTACACCAACAAGATACACAAGAGCATAGAGGCACATGCAGTGCTGAAAAAACCAAGAACCAGCTCCGAATCCGGGAAAGAAAAGCGGTAACAGCTACACGAACTGTAACATCCCAAGTTCCTTAATTCAATTAATTTAGTTAATTGTTGTTTGAATCAATAATTGTTTGTTGAAATATTGTTGAATACATGAATAAATTGGCATAAATTATTTATTATGGATGTGTCATTGATTACATGATCTATTGTGTGCTTGTTTGCTAATTGTAATATTTATGAGAGTTGTTGAATGATTGTGTGAATTATTAGGTGTAAGATTGTGAAGAATTAAGTTAAATGAGCCAAGGGCATTTAAGTCTTTTACATTCATTAAAACCTCAGCTTAACATTAAAAAGACAAAACAACACTCACTCACACTCATAGGCATTAGTTCAGAATTTTAGAAATTGAGAATAGAGAGAGAGAGAGAGAGGGGGAAGAACCGTGAGAGTGAGAGAGGAAGAAGAGAGGAAGGGTACTTCATAAATCGTTCATGCATGTGAGCCATTTAACCATCAATCTTTTTCACCATTTTCCTTCCTCTACACAATGATACCAGAATCATCAATCACTTCTCCTTCTTCATCATTTCACCATTTTCGAAATCAAGTACCATTCTGGAGAGAAGTTGAGTTTCAAGTTTTCATGTGGTTCCAATGGAGGTCCTAGGAGCTGTTTGTTGATGCATGTCAATTTGGAGTATTATTTGTCAAGTTAGAGAAGCTACCTTTCGAATTAGGGGCTGTTTGAAGAGGGTTTTAGTTGCTGATTTGAGTCTTGGTGTTCGAGGATAGTTCGAGAGTTACGGTTTTCGGTCCAAGATTCATCGATTGGTTGTTGTGTGCGATTTTCATCGCCAAATGTGAGGTCTTTAATGGTTTTGAAATTTTCTTGATGTTGTGGTATTTGCATGTTGTTGGTCATGAATACCTGAAATGTGTGTGCATATTTGATGCTTAAGAAATGTTGAAATGTTCCATTAAAACTATGAGTGCTGAATTGGTGATTGAGCATGAACTTCAGGATTAAGTGCTTCAAATGTTATGATTTTGAATAGAGATTGTGATACTCTAAATGGATTGTTTAGCATGTATTTGATGGCTTATTAGTGCTATTTTGAAGTGTGTTGAGTTAAGGATTGATTGGGGAAGAAATCGGATCGAACGGATTAGCGGAAGTCGACGAAAACAGAGTTTTTATAAAAGCTGCAGAAGGGGCACGACCCATGCGCCCTCTTTTGCCACCGTGTTCCAAAAGTTGATTTCCCGCTTTCTTTTCGACGCGATCTCATCCCCGGTCCTTTCCTTAATCCAACCTAAGTTACCCTAACCCTATTTGGACTAAATTGAAGTATGATTGGATGGAATGATTGAGGTTATGATTATGCGATTCTTATTCGAAATGAACGACGTTTGATTGTGCGATAATTGATTGAAACGAATGATATATGATTGAACGAATGAACGAGGTTATGATTATGTGAAGGTTTACTGATTGAATGAAAGATATTGTTTAATGAAAGGAACGAACGAGTGAGAATGAAATTAAGGTTATAATAAAACACGGCGGGGATGACGATCCCAGATGGTTAAGTAATGTACTTGGAATGGGAGGTCATGTCTTCTGAGTTCAAGGCCCAGATGGTTATCCGGATTGAGACATGGCTCAAATGGTTATTCGGCTTCACACACTACAAGAAAATCGCTGATTTGCGACGGAAATATCCGTCGCAAATGCAGGAAATTCCGTCACAAAATGACATTTGCGACGGCATTTGCGATGGACTAACTTCCGTCGCAAAAACACTCGTCGCAAATTTTTTGCGACAGATTTTTCCGTCGCAAAATATTCCGTCGCAAATTAGTCGCAAATCCGTCGCAAAATTTCTTCGCAAATTCGTCGCAAATTTCGTCGCAAATATAAAAAAAATTAAAAAAAAATTAAAAAAATTAAATCATACGCCGGCAACAACCAACTAATAATAAATACTAATACACAATCAATATTACAAAATAGGAGCTTCCATTGGATGGGATCAAAGGTAATCATTACAAAAATAGTTCATTTCCTTACAAGTTATAACTATATTCATCCCCTATACTTATAAAATTTCTGAAAATAACTATCCATGTCTGCAAACACAACTAATTACCAATACTACTATCCATTGACCTGCATCACACCAAATGAACTATTGTTCCCTTATAATTCAAGTCATTGCTTGTTCACCTGAGCTAGAGCTGGAAGAACAGGCCTTCCAGTTAGCAAACACATCTTCCACAGAGGGAACACGCATCCATCCATCAACACCAATTCTGTGAAATTCAACAACATCCAATAAGAATGAAACTTAAAATAAATGCATAAGTATATGTGCAAGTGCAACACCTACTACTCTATATATATATATATATATATATCTAATCTAAGTTTGATTCATCATCAACCTGGAATGCAGAAATAGAATATTAAATGGAATAAGACAGCAAAGTGATGAACAGAGTGTGTATCAGTATCTCGTAACATGTCATTTGATATCACATTTTCTTATCACAACACGCATAGTTCATAATAACCAATTCATCACAGTGTATAAATATTACAAACAGTATAAATATTACAGATTGTTGTAACAGAGCAGACATTCGAAAAAAATCACAGAAAATCAAGTATTAATTAATTGGATATCGTGTGCAATCAAGAAAAGCAAAATGACTTGTAACAAGTTCCTGAATAGAATTACCTGTAGCAAGTTCAGTATCCAATATGTTGTTGAACAAGTAGTTGTGTAGTTTTGCTGTCAATAGGATATTATTAATCTCAAGTTAGATGAATTGTGAAGGAGCAGCAAACCTTGACAATCTGTAGTACGAGGAGCAAAACCATGTTATTATTAGACATGAAAATATCACCCCATCCATAAGAACTCATAGAGAATAATGGCATCATGTACCTCGATTTTCTTTTCGGTGTCACCATTTGGTTCTGTTGGAATAGGTTTGTATTCTGCTTCAGCCCCAGAACCTGCAAAAAAGAAAGTTTCATACAATCTGACATCAGGGAAAAACAAAATGCTGCAAATAGATAACAACTGTTTCTTATTCCATTTAAGAAGCAAAAAAGAATGAGGAATATATCTTATTGAATATTGTTTATTAGGGAGTCGTAGAGCTATTTCCATTTACAAAAAAGATATTCTGGAAGTAATATATTCTGAAAAATAAAGATAAAAGAGATGCAGGGCATATCTAAAGGCAATTCAGTATATGGTACGTTAAATTTTTCTATACTACATCAGTAAAGCATAGTACATGTTTTTTTTGTTACCTTGATTTCTGGTGGGCACTAGCATTTTCCCAAGACGGATCCACCATTATGAGGTTGAAACCACTATCACAGTGAGCTGCATAAATTCATTGAAAGCCACATGAAGAATGAGCACCATAGGGTGAGGGAAAGTAAGGCACAGACATAAGTTGCAAGCATGACGACCGAGCATTCACTCTCACCTACTCTAAATAATTGAGTAATTGTACCTGAAATGGAAAATACATAAAACAAGTATATTAATATACCAATCAGTTAATCTTGAAGATTGGAACAATATTCTGGAAGTGTAATCACACAACAGAAACATTGAATTCAATATACTTGGATCTACTTTGAATATAAAAAACACTACAACTTACCTCTTCTGGGAGCAATGGCAGCTTGGTAATGTTGAAGTCATCATACAACATGTAAAACTGGTCCAAATACTTATGTTGCATTTTCATTCTTGCTTTAAGTAACTTGGATTCAACATCTACAGGGATAAATAAACCGATTAGCAGACGATATTTTAAAAGAAAAGGCAAAGAAAAATATATACAGCAAGGATATATCATGCTCATTACCTTCATCATCAAAGATTACTTGATTTAATGATGATATTGTGAGTGTCAATCTCAAACTTTGTAAGTTCTTGAACCAATCTCTCTGTTTCGTAAAGTGAGAGGAATTCGGGAATGCAAACACAGACAAAGGTTGTCATGTCCTGTGAATAAAGAAAACACAACTTAGTTATTGGTTTGAGAATGGTTAAATTTAGTTTTCTTTTTGCATTCCTTTAACTATTGGACTCTTCTATTGATAGAGATGAAGAAAATGGGCCTGCTGAAACAAAACATTTAGTTGCACTTGAGGAGAAGGATAGGCCCAAGATATGGAGGGTGTATCAGAGAAAGCGTGAGAAGGCCAAGGGTGCTAAGCTGGTGGAGAATGAGTAATGATGATGCTTACAAGTGGAGGTGAGGTAGTTAGTTATAAAGGGAATAATGAGGAGAGAGGGGAATCATTCTAGAACTCTTTTAGAAGGGAGAGAGGGATCACAGAGAACTTTTCTCTGCTGAGGTAGCCACTTGGCTAGGCTGTTATTTGATGTACACAGTCTTGCCTCCACAGCCAGAAGTCTGTCTTCAGGATTTGAACCCGTGACCCGAGGTCAAAAGGAAACAACCTTACTGCAGATCTAAATTAACAAATAAGATAACAAAAACAATACATCAAGAGAACAGGATCAATCTAATTAGTACACACATTGTATCAAGGTCCAACATGTACAGCCATAAAAAATAAGACCCTACCTCTTAGGCGTTAATATGAAAAATAGAAATAAAGACAGAGTGTGTTCAAGGAGATAAAAAAATTATCTTGACAGACCATACCAAAGATTTTCGAAAAATGTTGTATCCCATACCATACCCATACCCATACCCATAGGCTACCATCAATGTGCCAGTTCAATCTTCCTTCCCACAATTAGATCCTAGTTTTCATGGTTTACAAGGAATCAAGGATTATTAGGTCAATTTCTTTCATGAATACACAATTCTGTGGTTTAAGTTTACCCAAAAAATATAGAACATAAAAGTACAGTCAATGATTGGCAGGAATATAAATCGCAATACAAAACAGAAGCTGGATGAAATTCTTACTGGATCTTTGAATTGCTTATTAACTTGTTCAATTACATCCTTCATGCCTTCAAGCCTCCCAAGGATTGCATCATCACCAAAATCATCACCCATGCCAAACATGCGAGTCATCTGTGATCAGATGTCAAATAAGTTTCCAATTACAAAATCAATAATGAAGCTTACACATGCCATCTAATGAACCATCAAAGAAGTTTGCCCCAATCAAGTTAGGCAACAGAATAACTAAATCACAAGCGTAATGCCAAATATTGTCCAGAACTGGAAGGACCAAAATAATTGGTTTTTCACACAAAACATGGAGACATTGGTAATGACAGCAAAAGGAAGATTGTCTAATTCAATTTTCCAACGGTCGTCGGTGTGGTGGAAGTTGATAGCAATACAAAAGGTAACTCGAGGTATCAAATGATACTTATTTAATTGAATATGGAGAGCGCGACTTTGATATAGAGACTTATCATTAGCTTTTGACCGAATGATCGTTAAAGAGGTAACGTGTAATTCATTTCTACAATAATGGATAACAGACGTGCACATGTTCCATCTTGAATTGTAGTGCCAAGACACACAATATAGTTGGGATAGCTATACTTAAGAGACCAAATTACCAAACTAAATCTTTTGTAAGGAATGTCAGCCTTAAATTCATACCTGATTAAACAAACCACCAAATTTATTTTTCAAAGACATCATCTTTGCAAGACCCTTTTCTAAAACTGATGGGAATTGCAATAGTCTAAGGGTATGCCCAGTGGGAGCAGTATCAAATACAATAACAGAATAATCCATTGTCTGCACCAATCTGAAAAAAAAATTGTTATGGATCAAAACACAATGAACAATAAAAGGAATTAAGTCGAAAAGCGACATTTCAATATCAAAAAATGCGTGCACCGCATACTTGGTTAACAGATTTCTAGATGAATCAAACATCAAACATAGCTATAAGTGTGTCTTTCAACTTAATAATAGAGAAACGATGATGATGAAAAATGAAAACGTAGAATGGTGGAGACTTACGACTTTGCCGAGTGCGACGGCGACATTGAGAAAAGTGGAAAAAGGTGTTCTGAAATTGGAGGAACCGTTGGCTTCCTCAGCATCTTCATCCGCGGTCTTGACGCATGGAATCGGTGAGCTCCGACAACTCCTGGATCGCCGCCATTGATGATCAATCAGCAGATCCAAAATGAAGAGAACTTCTTCAATAATCGAACGCGTGCGAGACAGATAGGGAGCAATCTAAGCCGAACCCTAAACAAGACCTTCGTTACGATCTGCAACCAGATCTGCAATCCAAGCCGGAGGTGAGCACGAAGGCGTGGAGTGGAGTGACCGGCCGAGATGAGGATGGTGGTGGTTGAGAGAAGGACTGTGGTGAGGGAGGGGGACGGCGTGAGAGAGAGGGACGGGGTGAGGGAGGGGGACGGCGTGAGGGAGAGGGAGTGCGAGAAAGAACAAAGAAAAGGAAACTAATGTGAGAAAGAACAAACAATAGGCTTTAGTGAGCGTGTCGCGTGAAATAAAATTATAATTAACATTTGCGACGGGCTTTCGACCAACCCTCCGTCGCAAATGTGCGACCAACATCCACTTCCGTCGCAAATTAGTGACCAAACATGCCTTTCCATCGCAAATTATGAGCGGGATTTTTAGCGCCAATGCCAAATCTCACTCTTCGTCGCAAATCCGTCGCAAATTAGCGACGGACAGTTCTCCGTAGAAAACGTTGGTGGCAATATAGGTTTATTCTTGTAGTGACACGAATTGAGTCATGGCTCAGATTGTTATTTGGATTGGGTTCTCCGCTGAAGCTGACGTTGTTCAGTCTTCTTATGGATTACATTATGACAAGTGAAAAGATAAAGAAAAATGACGAAGAGAGGATATGTGAGGGGTCGCGAAAGAGCTCACTGAGATTTGTGATCTCACCCTTTATGTTGTTTATATTTTCCAGATTAATAGGTTAAGTTTCAGCACAACGAAGGAATGTAGCAGTTGTTTTGGCTATTGATTTAAGAGATCCTCTGAGATCTAGGTTTATTGTTAGTTCTCCCCAGTTAAGGATTATGTATTACAGTTGTGATACTTTAAGTTATTAAGTTTGTATTAAGTGAATGTATTAAATCTAATTCATTATTTGGATTTGAACTATGTTTATTTCGAATTCATTAATGACTTAGAACTCTGATTGTATTAAGATGGTTAACAGCCTAGACTTTGTGACGTCCAAAGTTCAGGGTGTTACACGAACAAAGGATACCCACGAAGAGGATGTATGGGGAAAGACGGAAAGTCCAGAGCTTTCCCCGTAAACGGCCAAAGGAACCTTCATGCCTGAAGCTACGCTGCCATAGATCGAAGAAACACACCCTGATTGATAGAAATCGAGGTTCTAAGACACAAGGGATTTTAGATGTGAGACAAATTTGGAAAGAGAAGGAAAGATAGCAGAGAAGCTAGCCAATACGCATATTTGGAGGTTTTGGGGGAGGGTTAGGTCTTTCAGTGAGATTGGTGGATGAGGGCGACAGGTCCGGTGGGTATAGAGGAGGGCGGACTGGTGGTTGAGGCACTGTCACCAAGAGCATCTTAGGTCGGGCGAGAGGTACGGAGGGAAGGTCGCATCATGGAGAGGGGAGGTGGAGGAGGAGAGAACGGCCTGCATAAGCAACGGCGGTCGTGCTTAGCAGAGCTAGGAAGAAGAAGTGCAAACAGCACAATTAAACCCTAGTAGAGCTAGGGGACGATTCTTAGTTTCTCCTGCACGTTAGATCAACAGAGACTTAAGTAAAGAACACGCCAAGCCTATTTATTTTCTAGAAAATGTACTAGAAATCTAAGTGCTACCTCCTTATCCAAGTGAAGGGATAATGCACCCCTTACTAGCCCAATAAGTGGTGCCTACATGGCCCAAATACAAAAAACCCAAGTCAAGCAAATCAAATTATACTAAGGCAAGGGCATCCTTATTAAACACTCCCTCTTACTCACTAAACACCTCCTAAGGCAAGGATATTTTTGGAATTTTTTAAAATTAAGGGGTGTTTCTAAGTAGGAAGGGGTGTTTAATAAGAATGAGCCTAAGGCAAATGCAAGCCTAATAGAGATCAAACCAAGTCTTCTTCATCAATCAATTGAATTAATTTGACTCCATTTTTAAGGTTGGGGTTGAAACTAAACATGTTGGAAACCTCTTTCTCAGCTAATTCTTTTGGCCATTTTTAACCTTTGACCTTATCATGGGATCTCATAGCCCAATGCTCTTCAACCTATTTAGTCTTGAGAGCCCCCTCCTTTTTTTGGTCGAAATTGCCAGATTCTCATTAAACTGGGCAAGGCCCAAACCAGTACAATCAAACATTGTCAACAAAGGCCCAGAACAGACAACTCAGGCTCAAAACACAAGGAAAATAAGCGTCGGTTACAAAAGAAATTAAAATGCACCACTAGTGCAACTAGTTACCAACCCAAACACCCATAAATCGGGTCGCAGCCCGGCTCATTAAAGAGAATAAAATCCAGTTACAAACATACAAAACCGGGCCCACCTCCAGCTGTTATTGACACGCAAAAAAAAAAACACTTGCGCAAAAGAGGAAAAAAGGATCAGAATCACTCAGATAGAAGGAACCAAAACCTACCCTAATTCAACAAAAGAATAACTCCGCTCCACCCACTCTCCAACAATCAACAGGCTCCAATAAATGATCTTCATGATAGATTACACGCCATGCTCACCTAGACCCATCACCATCAGTCACGAATCTCTGGATCTCGACCCTTCATCTCAAGGATCGCTTTCCTATCTCGAATAATCGCATGACGGGGCTCCATTGGAGGGTGCCAGTTCCCGTGGAGTTCTCCTCGATCTGCCAAAGAAGCGATACTATGAGCAACCTCGTTACCTTCACGCGGAGTCCAGGTAAAGCCACAGTTGTGAAATTGAGATTTGAGTGAGCCAATGTCCAATATTATGCTTCTGATTTCTTCTCTAACGCAGTTACCCTCCTAGGTTCTCATCAAAACACCAACTTGCCAAAACATGATGGAGCCAATCCGTTTTGTCACTCCTAGCTCACTAAGGAGATCTTCCGGTGTTTAAAAATTAGCTTAGTTATTTTTTTTTTTGAGTAGACGAAGTGGCAAACACTTCTCGTAAATTGACACACGTAAATTAGAGATCTCAAGTTCGAATTCGGGTAACCACAAAAAATGTTTAGCCTAACAACCAATTGTGCTATGTCTTATAGACATTTAGGTTAGTCCCTTAAGTACTCTCAAAATAGGAGAGAGAATGATAGTTGATAAACTAACTTGATAAATTTAAAATAATTTAAAAATTAGTTATTATATTTTTATAGTTCAGGATCAAATTGGAAAGAGAGTGACAACATAGGAAACAAATTAAAAGTTTACTCTCTTATAAACATTACATATCCTATTCGCCCCAATATGCCATTGAGCATTGGCTCCTCATACAATAAATTATTTAATATCTTTCTTAATATACATTTGATTATCTTATAGTCTTATACATTTTAAAACTAATTTACATATTCTTTTCAAGCTAATTTTTTCTTATTTTAAAAACCATTCTTATAAAAATATTACAATTAAATATAGGATTGAATATGCTTCTAGTCTCTAAAAAAATTGAAAATTTTGTTTTTAGTCTGCATAAAATATTTTACGCACTTTTAGTTCTCACATTTTTCCTTGTCAATGCATTTAGTCCTCATAACTTTTTTGACAAGAATCTCTCATGACTTTTAATATCACTTTTTAGGCCTTTTAATAGTGCTTGTTTGGGCGTTCTAAATGCTATTAAAAGTCAAAATAGACCAAAAATATTGATGGAAAAAATATGATGATTAAAAATGAGTCAACTTTTTCATAAAAACTAAAAACAAAATTATTAAATTTTAGGCTTAAAGGTATGTTTAGTCCCTGCAAATATCTCAATAATCTAGTTTGGTCTCTGCAAAAAAAAAAAAGTTTTAAAAAAGCTCTTGCAAATACCAATCGCTTCTAGTTTGGTCCCTACTGTTAGTTTTAGGCTAACACCGTTAATGGATGCTGACGTGGCTGCCAACATTGATGCCAAGTTGGATAAAAATGGCTTACATCATCATCTTCTTCATTCCTCCTTCTCTAAATCTGTATTCTTCCTTCTTTCTCATCTTCTCTCTTCTTCTTCTCATGTTCTCTCTTCGTTCTTCAACAACGACAATCTTTCTTCTTCTTCTCAAATCCACAAACAACAATAATAAACCCAAAAATCAAACCCTCTCACCATTACTAAGAGGGTTTACTGCAAATAGTTGGGGGTGATACTTTAGCTGCACAATATGAAACTAATCATAGATTTAAATGGTGAAACTAATTGTGGCTTTTTCTTACATGGAGACTGCAACCCGTTGTCTGATACCAAAGTGGATTTCTAGTTCTGAAATCCTTAATGCCATGGGTTTTTGGAATCCTAAAAATTTGAATGGAATCGATTTGAGCCATAAATTTTGCATAACCAATTTCAAAACGATTTCGACACATCACTCATCATCATCTTCAACCCAAACGCAGGAATACTGGAAATCGCACGCATTTGTTCTTCGTCTTCTTCCATGGCCAAAACGCAGAATAAGGAGAAAAAGGAAATCGCACCAAACACAAAGGAGAAAAACGAAATCGCACAAAACCCGCAAAACACAACACATAAAACGCACGTCATGATTCCAGAACCCTAGAATCTAAAATATGACTTTAATTTGGGGATTTCGAAAATCTGATTTTAATTTGGGGATTTAGGAAATCTGATTTTAATTTGGGGATTTAGGAAATCTGATTTTAATCTATTTTTATTGAACGATTGATTTTCCCTATAACAATGAAATCAATCATCAACCTAGAAATAAAATTAATCTATTTGTACTGAAGATCTATTGTTGTTGAATATGAACGAAATTATTCGATGCAGTCATGAACCAATTTCATTTTAATCTGTTGAAGATCTGTTGTTGGATTTGTTGTTGTTGAAGAACGAAGAGAGAAGATGAGAAGAAGAAGAAGAGAAGAAGAAGAAGAGAGAAGAACAGAGTTTCAGAGAAAGAGGAATGAAATAGATGATGATTTGGCATCCATGTTGGCAGCCACGTCAGCATCCATTAACGGTGTTAGCCTAAAACTAACAGCAGGGACCAAACTAGAAGCGTTTGGTATTTGCAAGGGCTTTTTTAAAACTTTTTTTTTTTGCAAGGACCAAACTGGATTATTGATATATTTGTAGGGACTAAACATACCTTTAAGCCTAAATTTTATAAAAAACAAAAACATATTTAACCCTTAAATATAATTTATATTTAACGTATTTTTTTAAGCATAGACAAGCACACACTTTTATTTGGTTATCGTGTTATTGGTGCGCAGTACCCACTGGTTATACCAGATTTGCCGGTCCGTGTGGTTCTTCCCTCCCACCAGAGTTTTGCCCACACCCAATATTCGAAACCGAAACCTCTTAGATTAAAATCCGAGCCCAATTACCGCTCGGACCGACCAGCTTTGGTAGACAAGCACACACAAGAGTGATTTACAATACTAAGCCAATGGCTTAGTATTTGTTACTAAAACGGTAAAAGGGTAATTTACCCTAAAAAAAATTGGAAAAAAAATTTTAAAAATAAAAAATAAATTTTTTTTTGGGAAACAAATTTTTGTTCATTAACCACAAATTTATACCACAATGGTTAGATGTCACTAACCACAAATGTGCATAGCAATGGTTAGATGCCACTAACCATATATATATGCATAACCACAGATTTGGAAACGAGAAACGATGCTCAAACGATGCAGAGAAACGCAATTGAACATGATTTCGCAAGATGCATTAACCACAGATTTGTACCACAATAGTAAGATGTCACTAACCACAAATGTGCATGTCAATGGTTAGATGCTACTGTTGTGTGAAAACAATATGTGCAAGTATACACAGTCGCAACAAGTAATAAAGTGTAAGTAGATATCGTTCCCATGGGGATTGTTGAGTTCTTTTTTATATTTAATTAACAAGCAAGTTAGTGAGTAAAAGCAAATAAAATAACAAGTTGTAGAACCCAATTTTATCAACAAACAATAAGTAAAATAAAGAATTAGTAGAAATCCAGAATGAGAGTAAGTTGGGAATGCCTTCACTATGCAAATTCATAATAATGGTCTAATGTTGTATCTGATGCTGCAGCACTAGGTGCTATTCTTTCAAATACTTTCACTAGGGTTTCGCTACAAGAGCCTATGTCTAGGCCCTAAATAGGTATACCCTAGGCTACTTACGCACCCACAGTGTTCACCTTATGGAATTTGCCCTCATATGTCTAGGTTTTAAGCAAGGATTATTAAAGTGTCATTTACTAACAACTATCCATATTATCCTTTGAGATCAATTTATAAACCATGTCTGAATCTATAAATGGTACTTATATTTAGGTGATCAACTCTAAAATAAGTTTGGAAATAGTATCACGCAAAGGATAAAAATGCTAAACATCAAATACATGCATTAAACACACTGAGACTTCATTACATAGATCAAAGCATCTCAACTAAGAGTATTTAGCTCGTGATAAGCAAACAACACAAGAAATACAACTTAAACATAATGTTTAAAGCCATAAATGCGAAAATACAAAGAAGAAATATAGTAAGAAGTGGTATACTGAAGATTGACTCCAAGAACAGTAGCATGGAGGTTCAGATCAGCTCCCAAATCCACGAAAATCTTCAAGTAATTAAGCTTCTGTATTGCTGCAGCATCACTCCCAGCAATGGTGTTTCCACTTTAGTGATTTAAGGTAGCTTGGTACAAAAATGGAGGAAAGCTATTTCTAAACTTTTCCTCCTCTGAACCAGCACACAAAATGAAGAAGAATGCAGTCTTTATATAGTACTAGGGTGAATGATCCAAGAAAACCCTAATTTGGAGGTGCCATTTGTCCTTTTGTGTGGCCAATAGTACAAGTGCCCAAGAGAAAGATGGAATATTCCTTGTTCAGGTGCTGGCGTCCTTGAGAATGCGCTTGTCCTTGGATAACAGCTGTAATGCGCTCAAATCCGTGCTTCCAGCAATTTCTCTCTCATCTGTCGCAGGAACTGTTGCTGCAGCAATGAAACACACACATAAAAGCACAAAATTGGCAAATGATCACAAACCAGAATTAGTTCTTATTTTACACTAAACAACATATTTTAACTAATTAAACACAACATTACTTTAGAACTCACAACAATTTAAGCTAAGAAAGCATAAATAACTCTTATAAATAAGAGTTATCAGCTACTAACCACAAATATGCATAACTGTGGTTAGATGCCACTAACCACAAATGTGCATAGCAATGGTTAGTGGCCACTAACCATAGATATGCACAATTGTGGTTAGATGCCACAAACCACAGTTTTGTATAACAATAGTTAAGTGGCTACTAACCATTCATTAATAAAAAAACATTTTTATTTATTAATATTTTATATTTATAAATATATATATATATATATATATATATATATATTATTTTTTGACAAAAAGGAGCTTATGACATTTCATTCAAAATCAAAGAGTTAATACAAGTGGGAATACAATCAAAAACTTGGGAGCTAGCGTAGGACCTTGATGCTCTAGCTAGAGTATGAGCCACAAGATTTGCTTGCCTCCTGATAAAACTAACACAATAGTTTCCTAGAGTAGAGAGAAGAGACTGACAAGATTTCAAGATAGAGCCATATTCAGTTACAATATTACACGCTCATCGGATGCCATCCACTACCGCTTTGCAATCAAGCTCGATGGTAACACTCTGGATGTCTAATTCTCGTAACCAAATAACAGCTTCCAATAAACCAATAGCTTCCGCCTCCTGTGGTTGAGGCTTTCCGATGAACCAGATTGTTTTGGCCTTCACGAAGTGGTCCGTTTCATTACGAATACACGGGCCTATGCCGAATCTCCCATCATCAAATAGCGCTGCATCGACGTTACATTTGACCATACCAGCATCAGGACGAGACCAAGAGGAAACAGCAGCAACGCGCTGCGTCTGAGAGCCACAAGAACTCGAGAATTTTGCTCGCTTAGCTTCCTGCCAAGAAAACAACAAATCTAGAGCACATTGAATTGATATCCTCACTGGTTTACTCACATTGTCCCATACTCGTTCTTTTATCCGCTTCCAAAGACACCAAATGATCATCGCAAAGCAATTCCTAGAACCCTCCTGTAATGAAGACAATAGCTTGAAGAAGCCCTATTTGAAACCCTCCCCTTCGATAAACACTGACTCAATCTCACACCACAAACCAGCACTCCTCCAAACAAGTTGTGCCTGGGGACATTCAAAGAACAGGTGCCACTCGCTTTCAACTACCGATTCGCACAACAGGCACTCATCCGGGCATTGGACGTGACAGCGCCGAAGATTGTAACAAGGAAGAACGCCTCTGGCAATGCACCAAAGGTGAAGCTTGACTTTTGAGGGTATTTTAAGCTTCCAAATAGAACACCAATCACCTGAAACCCGAAGATCAGAGTTATCAATTAACTCATTCATAGCATTGTAGTAGGCAGATTTCACCGAAAATAAACCGTCACGACTAGGATTCCATATCAAATAATCATTTTGGTCTATGTAGTGTAGTGTCATGCTCATAATTCGATTCTGGTCTTGTGGAGTAAAGATTTGATGAAGAAGTTGCGTATTCCACCTACTTGAAGAGGAGTCAAATAGATCACTAACAGTCATTGTCTCAGCACCTGCAACCACCGGTGATGAGATAAGAGAGTTGGGTGCACCTTTGACCCAAGGATCTTGCCAAACATTAATACTAGTTCCATCTCCAATTTTCCACCTAGCTCCAAATTTAACCAATACATGTGAAGTATGGATGCTATGCCAAATATAACTGGGATTATGGCCCAAGCGAGTCCCCAGAAAGTTCCCATGAAGAAAATATTTATCTTTGAAGACACGAGTAACAATAGCATCGTTGTTGGTGCTTAAATGCCAACCTTGCTTCCCTAGCATGGCTAAGTTAAAACCATGGAAATGTCTTAATCCCATTCCACAAAACTCCTTTCTCATAGTTAACTTGTCCCAATCCAGCCAGTTAATACCTCTCTGAGCGCCTTGGTTCGAGCCCCACCAAAAGGAGTTAATCATTCTTTCCATCTCCTCCCCGAGTGAAGTGGGGATAAGGAAAGTACTCATGCAATAAGCAGGTATGGCCTGCGCCACAGATTTGACAAGCACCTCTATGCCCGCTTTCGAAAGATGCCGACCTGACCAATTATGAATCTTGCGCCACGACCCGTCTCTCAAGTAACCAAACAACTGCTTCTTACTCTGACCCACCATGGATGGTAGGCCTAGGTATTTCCCTGTGCCCAAGCATTCAGTCACGCCAAGATTTGTCACAACTCGCTCTTTAGTGTATTGACTAGTGTTCCCGCTGAAGTATATTTCTGACTTCTGGAGGTTGATTGATTGTCCTGAAGCCGATTCATAGGTGGTCAACACTTCTTTCAGAGTCCCGCTCTCTCTGCCATCAGCCCTGCAAAACAGAAAACAATCATCTGCAAATAATAAGTGTGTCAGGATAGGGGCCCCTCTACACACTTTGACACCATGAAGGTCACCTCTCGCCTCACAGTTTTTTATCAAAGCAGTAAGACCTTCAGCACACAATATAAAAAGGTAAGGTGACAGTGGGTCACCCTGCCTGAGACCTCTCCCAGGTGAGACTGAACCAGCCCTCTCTCCATTCATAAGCATTGAGTATTGAACCGTTTCCACACACATCGCCATCCATCCCACTCACTTCTCATGAAAACCCAACTTCCGGAGCACCCCCTTCAAATAACCCCAATCCACCATATCATAAGCCTTACTTATATCAATTTTCAACGCTACCTCCCCCACCTTCTCTTTAGTCTTGCATTTCATATGATGAATTACTTCAATAGCTACCATAACATTATCCAATATAGATCTATTAGCCACAAAAGCAGACTGCTCAGCTGAGACACAATTATGCAGGACATTCTTTAACCTGTTAGCAAGGACCTTCGATATAGTTTTATAAATGACATTGCAGAGAGCCATCGGTCGCAAATCACGCATAGACGTGGGATTATCAACTTTAGGAATCAAGACAATATTAGCATCATTCAACATAGAAGGGAACTCACCATTAGTCAACCAAGAGACACCAGAGTGGAACAATTCCGGACCACAAAGACTCCAAAACCGTTTAAAGAAAGCCGGGTTCAAACCATTAGGAAAAGAGCAGCCTTAAACTCCCCAATATCAAAAGGAGCGAGAAGCAAGTCATTGTCCACCTTCGTAACTTTCGAACTTAAGCAATCAAGGACCGGAGCATACTGACCACTAACCCTCTCAAACAACTGAGTGAAATACTCCTGCGCCACCCTACCCAACTCCCCTTGTTCCTCCACCACCGATCCATCCTCCCTGGTCAAAGAAGATATAGCGTTACGACGACGTCGCACACTAGCCATCGCATGAAAAAACTTGGAGTTTGTATCTCCATCACGTAACCAGTGTACCTTGGCCCGTTGCTTCCAAAACGCCTCCTCTTGGGACAAGAGCAAGCTAAGGCGCTTATTTACTTCCATGTAGCGAAGAATAGCGTCAACATCTGTGGAGCTTCTCAACAATTTCAACTCGTCTTAACATCTGTGGAGCTTCTCAACAATAATATATAATATATATGTGCTAGTTGCAGGCGGTGGCTCTCCGGCGACCGGCCGACAGTGGTGGTGGTGCTATTTATTTTAATATATATATATATATATATATATATATATATATATATATATATATTATATCCAACAACACCCTTATTTTAAAAAAAATACAACGCTCTTATTTTTAAAAAGACAACAACACCCTTATTCATTATCGACCATCAGATCAAATTAGATTAATAAAAAAGAATCTGATGGCTAAAATTAATTTAGTAAAAAAAACTAAGAAAATGGTTAGTATTCAAAGTGACCGGCACACACTATCCAACAAAATGACAAATAAACAAAAAAAGTACGCACTATCCAACAAACGCACGTGGTTAAAACCCGAGAGCAGTGTCAATGGCCTCAAAAGCAAAATAGAGTTTGCACCAAAAGCAAAAGTAGAATCGAGCTTTTTTGCTTGCTTGCTGAAGCTGCGCTGCGATATCTCAAATCCAAAGACTTGCTCAGCTTACTAGTGCTAGGAACGGAAACGAATAACAACAAACATGTGGTGTGCTAAGAACAGAGCTGTTCAAATTTTCCGTCACAACCTCTCTCTCCTCCGCCGCCACACCTTCTCTTCTTCTTCTTCTTCTTCTTCTTCTTCTTCTTCTTCTTCTTCTTCTTCTTCTTCTTCTTCTTCTTCTTCTTCTTCTTCTTCTTCTTCTTCTTCTTCTTCATCCACCAAAGGTCTCTATGGCTTCCCCCATTTGAAGTCTCCAAAAGGCTTCCAACCATTCGTCGATGAAGCCATTCAAAGGTATTTTTTTATGCCATTCAAAGGTATTCAAAGGTGTTACAATTACTATTACTTATTATTACTCCACTAACATATTTCCATAATTTCTAATTTTTCATCCTTTCTTTTCTTTTCAGGGCTGGAGAACTCACCAGTTACATTGCTACGAAGCCGGCTGCCGTGGAAATAATGCGTGCAATGGACGAGATTTCTGACACTGTAACCATTTTTTCTTCAATTCAATAATGAGTAAAGTAACTATCTTTTTTAGTCTCTGACATAGTAGTAGCATATCAACTTAGTAACCCATATTATCGATATTCTAAAATGATACTTGTAATTTCAAAAAGTTAATCAAATTTGTTCCTCTATTGGTATTAGTAGAAATTACATTAAATTTGTAATGTTAGATGTATTTGAAACTTGGTGAATAATGTCTTACTGCGTTTGCTAACAAACAAATTTGATTAACACTTTACAATTCTAGGGGCCTGATAATATGGGGTACTAAGTTGCACGGTCCTACAATTTTAGGGACTAAATTGGCTATTTACTGATTCAATAATGCACTCTCAACTCTCCAATTCATCCTATTGAGTTGTATTGCATTGCAATAACTTTGGTTTTTGATCTCACACAGGTCTGTTCAGTTGTTGACTCTGCTGAACTGTGTAGACAAACACATCCAAACAGGTCCTTCTCTTTTCTTTTTTCCTCTTTTTTTACATTTTTGTTTACTTGCTTAGTGAGTAACTTGTAACTAATTTTTGTTTTGTGATAAATTAGGCAATTTGTTGAGGAGGCTAACAATGCATCCATGAGAATGAATGAATATATACATGTGAGGTGACCCGTGATGCTAGCTGCTTTTATTGTTGAATTGAATCTAGAATACTTTTTCCCCCTCTCTAAAAGTTATAAGTTCGAGCGGATTATTGACTTCCGACACATAAATCATTGGAATGTGAGAAAATTGTAATGTTTTAGGGGTTATCTAAAAGTTATAAATTTGAGCAGATTATTGACTTCCGAAACATAAATCATTAGAGTATTGGATGGTTAATTACTTAATTGTAGGAATCAAGGTGGATTAAAGGCTTATTAAATGTGAAGTTTATGTAAGGAAAAATTATTGCTGAATGGTTCTAAGCTAAAGTAAGCCGGGTTTATCTATGTCTCGCCTTACAAACTGAAGAAGTGCTTTAAATTGAACATCAGTACATTGAAATTTTTAAGCATGACAGGATATGACGTAGGGTGTTGACTTTACAGTTAGGGTCATGTCATTAGACATCACATAACCAAGAAGCACAATGAGCTGATTAAAACTTGCAGCTGTGATTTGTAAGAAAGCATTGGTAAAACATTACACTTGATGGTTTGCACTCTTGATTTCTAATCATATAAGTAAGATGTAGACGTCGGATGAACAATATGATAAAGTGATGTTATGTAAAAGTCTAATCCCAATACAGGCACTCAATATTTTCTCTCTTTGCTGAACAGTATCTGAACACAAATTATGATCTCTATGATGCGGTGAAGAAAGCTGAGCAAGAATGTCATATGCTTTCTGACGAAACTCAAATGGGACTTAGAAGCTTACGTGCTGACATGGAAAGGGGTGGAATTCATCTTTCCCTTGGTAACCGTATTACTCACAATGCCATGTTATGTTCTCAAAAACAATGAGGGAACCTTTCTCGTTGGAAAGTTTTTTATATGATACACTTTGTTTGCAGATCAATTGAATCGAGTGAACATACTAAATACCAAAGTTTGTCAGCTATGCACAGAGTAAGTATGTTAGAACTGATATTTACGCATTGGTTGATACCACATATTCTTTGCACTTTCTTGCGTCTTCCAAAATCTCTCTCTCTCTCTTAGAATCTTTGTAAATCTACTAATTGTTACCATTTGATCCTAGGAATGCTAACTTCATTCTTTCTATTCACTTTCCTCTTGAGATAAATATGCATAACCAATAACTTATGTTGGATAATCAAACTCTTTCCTGATATGAAATGGATTTGAGAGCATGCTACCCTTTCTTGTATGTGATTAGATACTCCCCTTGTTTCCTAAAACAAGTATTAGCTACAATAAAATAGAAAACAAAAGCAAATTGTAAGATAGTTTTACCCTTTGTGTTTGCTTCCCTTATTCCATACCCCTATGCACATCCTCACCCCCTATAAATGCCTTACCCACATGACCATTTAGATCACTTTCCTGGAAAATATTTTCACCTAAAGTTCTTGAATAAAACCTACTAAATGTTCCAAGAACTTGACTTTGTTATGCACTTGTATCCTTACATTTGGTGCATTTGTACTAATTACATCTGAAGTTTCTTGTTCCACAATAAACTTCAGAGTTGTGAACCTATTTCCTACCTTTTCGACATGCGCAATGATCCTATTTTCTACCCTTTTGACATACACAACTTCATTCGTCCAATTCTTATATGCAATAACGCCCACCCCTTTTTTAGGTCCTACCTTGTTGATGTGTAGCAGGGGCCAAAGCATTAAAATCTGATGTGTCCACTCTGATAGCATTTTCTCTTACCCACTTGGTCTATAGTAGACACATAAAATTAGTCGTCGTAGTCACGGTATTCACTATATTGATTGATTTTCCTATAGGCTTCCCTACAGTTCAAGTTATATTCAGCAACTCTAGAACCAGACAGCGGCTGTTATGAATAATCAGTTCAAATAGTGTAAAAAATTTACAGGATCTATATCGTAATGGAGGGAGAATTATATTTTTATTGTGCAATATTTAGAGCCTATTGGCTGCCTTTTCCAGACAAAAAAGAAAGAATTGAATTTTACTTGGTGACAGTATTGCTGTGAATTGTCTTTGACAGAAGTTGATAATACTATGTAATGTTTCCATCTGTGATTTCAATTCAGTTGTTTCATCATTACATGTGTAAAGCAAGTATAACATGTTTGAAGTAGGCTTGTTTTTGCTGTGCTCTTGATCTGTTTGAATTTTGTTTCATTTGGTTAGGTACAATAAAAATATTGTCATGGACCCAGGAACTGTAGATATATATCCTTCATCTCGCATCCCTAAAAAAATTCATTATCTTGTCAAGCCTATCCATCGTTCAGTTGATGAGAAAGGATTTCGAATTACAACAGACCCACAAACTGTTGACTCTGTGTTACAGTTGGCGTCAGATGATGAGGTATATTATTCAATAATTTTGAATTTTACCTTGATATGTTGATACTTGTAATATGAATTACCCATAAGTCTGATTTGAGGTGTGTCGAGTAAATTAAAGAGGACTAGAAAAGTATTTGGAACTGAGATTTGGATCCTTTCCTGTATTTCAATTACAGGATATATTCCTGTAGAATAGAGAGAAAGACACAAATTTTTACTTACTGTGACGTGGTTGTATATTAAAAAAGATTGTCTCTTTCTTTCTCTAACAAAACTACAACCTGTTCTTGAAGAACAGGGGAGAACCTGATACTTGGAATCACATCTAGTCTCCTAAGAATCTTACAATCCTGGACTCTTAATACGATCCTGGACTCCTAGAATTCTGATGAATTTTGTTGGTTGTCTCAAACGATTCTACAGAATGACCTTATAATTTATTTTACTTCTTTTTTTAACTTGAATTGATTTTTTGTGCTTTTCTCTTTATCTTAAGATTAGGAAAATGGTATATATACAAGGAAATTCTGCTCCACATGCAAATGTTGATGTTCTCAAGAAGCTTATATCTGCTCGACACGAGTTATCTCAGGTCTGAATCATCATTTGGCACTTTGGCTCTTTTAGGCCCTTTGTTTGGGGCCATATAGCACAAGGCTCTATGCTGTCCCTCTTATTCATTCTATGTTAATGTTTGGTGTTCATGATTTCTAGATCCTTCGCTTGCATTTTTACATGACTATAGCTATGCAAAAACATTTGATATCTTCTTTTTTTTTTCCATTTTTATAGTAAAAGCAGTTTATTAAGAAAGAAAAGAAAGTGCAAAGAAAAAGAATAAGACATCCTCTCAAAAATACAAAACAAAGAAGGCTGATAGGGTGAATTTAAGTAGGCATAGTACCATGTAATTCTGGTAGTTAGAGTAACTGTAAGTCTTTGTATTTATCACTTCATGTCTATATAATATAGCTTTGCTTTTACTGTGTAGTTTATACGCGAATTTCACCACAAGTCTCTTGTTTCTCTCCCTTCATAACTCATTGGTCTTACCATATCTGATTGTTTGCTCCAGATAATGGGGTGTGGATCTTATGCAGAACTTGCTGTTAAGCCCAACATGGCTTCATCACCAAAAGTTGTAATGTCATTTTTACTTGAAATGAGCAAGATGGTCCGGGCAAAGGCTACAGAGGTATACAATATAGATTCCTGGTAGGCATTCTTTCTTGAGAAAAAAGGTGTTATAGCCGTAGAGGCTTGTGTTTATAACTGAAAAAAGGATTTTCTCTTTTCCTTACAATCTTAGGAGCTCAAGCTACTTACAAAGTTCAAGAGGGAAAAGTGCGGTCAAAGTGATGAAGAGTTAAGGCCGTGGGATGAAGCCTATTACACGACAATGATGAAGTCCTCCGTTTATAAATTGGATTCTTCGGTAAACACGACATACCTGCATGCTTTGTTTCTTGAATAATGCACACCTATGTTTGTTTTTCACATAAATGCAAAAATCACGCGTGCAGGTTGTAGCATCATATTTTTCTTTGTCAAACTGCATTGAGGGTTTGAAGGTTCTAGTGCAGTCATTGTTTGGTGCAACTTTTCATAGCATCCCTCTAGCACCTGGTGAATCATGGGACCCACAAGTGCTTAAACTGTGTCTTCATCATCCTGAGGAGGTATTTAGTGTAGAAATTTTTGTGACTTGAAATGAACTTGGATCCAATGGATAAAACTCTCAAATGTTGAGATAGAAACTTTTAAGTCAGACAATGATTCTCTCTAGTTAAACTCTACATCTTTGACCATGAGTTCAATATTTGATTATTTGGCTCAAAATTCAGTAAATTCTATGTGTAACACTCATCTAAAAAAGTTAAATAAACTCCTTGTGTCTATTATCACTGTGTCCTGAGGTCTGAAAAAAAAATGTCATCCCTCCCCTCCCAATGTCATTTTTCTCTGTTTGCTTGTCTTGTGATATAAATTGAGCATTGGCCATACCATGGTCGGATCATCTGTTACTGCATCAACCTACGGTAGGGAAGAGTTGTAATTTATCAAATCACTGGCTGAGCACACAATGCTCCCTCTGTCTGCTGTCCTCATAATTTGTTGTTGTACATGTATACCAATATCTGATCTGTTACATTTAATTTCCATTGTCAGTGATGATTAATATCAATATTGTTCTGCATTTTGTTATTAATCAGTTCGTATGCACTAAAATTCAAACTCATTTCAGGGTGACTTGGGATATCTCTACCTCGATTTGTACTCAAGAAAGGGAAAGTATCCTGGTTGTGCTCATTTTGCAATTAAAGGGGCTCGCAGGATTTCTCAAACAGAATACCAAATTCCTGTATGTGAGAATTTCTTCATTCCCTTAATCAGATTGAAGCATTTAGTTGGAAATTATGGTTTTTTCTTTGGTTACTCAAATATGCAGCGCCTTTTGACTTGAATTCTCATAAAGTATATTAGCGAGAAAAGCTAACAGTACATCCTCCAATGGAAAAACAAGGTTTTGAAAAGAGAAATGAAAAATAAAGGTGATGTGAGCCTAAAAGAACTTTGTTTCACCCATTGGTCATTATAGAATTTGGGTCTAGTCGATGTGGGACTCTACAGAGCAGAATATAGTTTAACACATAATACTTGCTTAGCCCTATATATACTAATACAGAACAACATAGTTGAACAATTCTTTTTTTTTTCGTCTAAACCGGGTATCCTCCTCATGCAACCATTAATACTAATCCCTCAAGCCGGGTAGGACCATATGGATGGCAAAGCTCTCTTCAAGAGTTTTAGCACTGTTGCATTCCCAGGGCTAAATTCGTACCTAGGACCACTAGTTAAGCTGGAATTACCATCTCATTCAAGCGCTCTTGGGTTCTTATAATAAAGTGTTGTCCAAGGAGATAATTCCTCTGCTTTTTTCTCACATTACCTATTGCCATTAGCTCCCTTTCATAACCAGATTTCTGCTGAGCACTCATTGATAATGCTGACTGAGGATAAATACTGGTCTTCCCTCTTGTATTAGCTCTGTCCCCACTTCTTTACTAGATGTATCAGCTTTTGAAGTGTTTGGAGCACTTAGATAGTAAAATATACTTGGCTAACTGTTAACAAAAAATAGTAATCAATTGTTTAGATTTTCTTAGAGCTATGCATCATTGTTCAATGAACGACTTTTTCCTCCCAAGATCAAAATTATTTCTTTTATCTTTTTTAGCAAACATCAATGTCCATCTAAGCACACTTCATTGATTAATATGCTTGTTCACCATACAGTAGGTAGACTGTTTATTCTTCTTGACGTTGCTCGATTCTGATAATTTTGCAGATTGTAGCTCTTGTTTGTAATTTTTCGGGTTCACAGAATCCATCATCTGTAAGGCTTAATCATTGGGAAGTGGAAACACTATTCCACGAGTTTGGACATGCTCTTCATTCTCTGCTTTCAAGAACGGTATTCTCTTGAACTTTTCACGGGGAAATTGTATGTTAACATGATGAGATCAAAGCTATATAAAGTGGTGGAATCAAAGATGAATGTTTGGGGAATTTGGGTTGATAATGCAAATTAGGCAATTACAATGTATAGAAAATATGCTTTCAAAGTTAACTTTTTCTTTTCAAACATCCCTAATATTATTGTGTGTTTGGTTTGAGTGAAAGACTTTAAGCATGTGGTCTTAGGTTTAATCCCATGATATCTTTTTTTTGGTTGGCAATCCCAAGATATCTTGTCTCTTCCCTTTCGTGTGGGTGAAACACATTATTAATTGTTTTATAAATAACCACTTTTATTAATGAACCAAATTCTTTTGCAAGTATTTAGTGAATGATTGTTACTTGATAATAGAAAGGTTTGAAAAAGAAGGTTATTGCTGTCATATATGTAATGTGATGCTGTCATGTTTTCATTGTAGGACTACCAACATTTTTCAGGCACAAGAACGGTTCTTGATTTTGCAGAAATACCATCCAACCTCTTTGAGTGAGTGGATTTTCTATTACTGAGATGATAAGTAGAATGCTGCAAGAAATATTCTTTTTGAGCCTTTACCCTAAATCAAGGTCACTAATAAAATATTAAGGCACATTAGGAAACGTTTATTTGGGGATTATCTCATAACATAAACACTTATATTAGTGTTTGGATATATTTATAGAACAATTTATGATATGTCCATAAGCTATTTTTAGCTTATTTGGATAAGCTTCCAAGTTTTTAGACTAGAAATTGTGTTAGGGAACATATTCTCATTTATATGAAAATTAAAGGAAACTTTTGGCTTTTAAAATGGTAACTAAGGATGTACTAAAGGAAGATATTATTATTTAAGATCTAAATACGGAAAAATTGCTGCTGAACACATGCTATGACCTCTTATGTGCTGATGCTGCGGTGATCTGCTAGATTGTGATTGACTTGATATCATTTTTGATGCACAGATACTATGCATGGGATTATCAAGTTTTGAAAACATTTGCTAGACATTATTTAACTGGTGAAGAAATCCCTCAGAAGCTGGTTGAGTCAATGCAGGGTGCCAAAGATATGTTTGCTGCAACTGATCTGCAACGTCAGGTGTTTTTGCTTTTCCTTTTCTTTTTCTTTATGCCTATGTGGGAGATGGGATAGTATCTTAAGTCGCTACATCATACGATAGTTTTCTATTTATGAATTTTTTTAACATGGTGTAGTTGTGTTTTCTGTCAGATATTCTATGCTCTAGTTGACCAGACACTTTTTGGGGAGCAGCCACTACCTTTTGGTGATAGTAGTTCTGTTGTTGCTGAACTGAAAAGAAAACATACCAATTGGGAACATGTGGATGGCACACACTGGGAAGCTCGATTTAGTCATCTCCTTAATTATGGTGCAGGTGGGTATGAAGTTTGAACTTTCTTTTATTCCCTTGAACTGTATCGGTGATGTTTAGCATACTGAATTGTCAATAAATTCATGATTATATATGTGAATATCTGCTAGCTTTATGAGAAGGATAGAACTCCTTAGTTTTAAATTAGCAGTTTAGACCATATTTGGTTTTTCTTGGACAAGTTGTGATAGGAACCAACTAGTATATTGAACGAAATAGGGAAAAGTACATTGAATTTCCTAGAGTATTCGAGAGACTCAGGACTCTCCTATGCCAATTGTATACAATTCACAAGATAGCTCATTCCCAAGATAGCTCATTCCCTAAGCCATTCCTCTTATTTATAGGCAACATGTCTACCTAACTAATCCTAACCAACTCCAACCAACTAACTAATTAAGCCCTAAGCCCCTAACAACCCTAACGGCTTAGACCCATCAAGCTGCTTCCCTAGGTGTAATGCTCCATGGCTGGACATTTTGAATTTAACAAAGAACGTTCGCCTGCAGCTTAAAATTCTTCAATAACAACAACAACCAAGCCTTCTCTTACTAGGTGGTGTTTGCTACTTGATCACTCGATGTCATAGTGGTTTGTGATGAATCATCTATAATGAAACCATTGGCCTCTAAGTCTTTCTTAATAGTTTCACTTCCTCTGCCTTTAGCAATTGGGCTGCTCTTCATTTGACTCTCCTTACTACAGACTCTACAGGTCCCTCCATAAGTGCCCGAAAGACCTAAGTCAAGATTTAACCATCTTTTCTACAATAGGTGTCGGTGTGTCACCCCAAATCTCTCCTTGATGCTACCATTCCTAATCATGTCTCATCTAGTGTCGTGGCTCACCCATCGCAGCATTCTTATCTCTACTACATTAAGTTTATTCTCGTGTTAGATTTTTAACGCTCAACACTCTGACCTATACAATATCGTCGATCTTGTAATTGTAGTGTTGTACATAAAATTTTCCTTTTAGCTTGATCGGTACCTATTTATCACATAAAACATCCAATGCTCTCCTTCACTTCAACTATCCCGCTTGGATCCGGTGGTTCACCTCCCTCTATTTCTTCGTCTTTTGTATAGTCGACCCAAGATACTTAAACCGTGTGATATGGTCCCCAACTTTCACCCCTAAACTTGCATTTCATATACTTCATCTTACTTCTACTCAGACGTAAACCATGTGCTTCTAATGTTTGTCTGCAAGTCTAAACCTTCCCATTTATCTTCTCTCTCGACTCGCCATTTAGGATTACTTCAAATTCTTCATTTTTAAATTATTAACTTTTAATTGTGCGTGTTTTTTTTTTGCAGGGTATTATAGCTATTTGTATGCCAAATGTTTTGCTTCAACCATATGGAAGAAATTGTGCCGGGAAGATCCGCTATCACTAACTACAGGCTCTGCTTTAAGAACGAAGTTCTTACAGCAGGGAGGATCCAAAGAACCAGCTGCTTTGTTGAATGATCTAGTAGCGGATGGGATGTACAAGTATTATGATGGGGGGATAATCCCTGACATTTCGAGTCTGTGTCAGGAAATGAAACTGTAGGAAGAACATTAGCAGCAAGTCCATTTGTTGTGAGTTTTTAAGTTATTGAACATGACTCAACTAGCACCAAGCAAAAGAGAGACCGTCCACAGAAACACAGCTTCAGTAGCTACAAGAAACTCGTCAAGAATGAAGAATTGATGAAAAGGAATATATTTTTTTGGGTGAACTCAGTGTATTCCATGGTCAGGAGCCAGAGGCAGAGACTAGTTCCTTAAATTATTGAAATTTATTCATTTGTTGATGAAAAATAATATATTTTCGTAATTTTGGTTACATGAATGTAATTCTAACATCTCTATGCAATGTAACTTGCTGACAACGGTGCCATTTTCTTTCTCTATTGTCAACTTCTCTCTTCATCAGCATCTATCAATCTATTTATTATTAATATAATTTATAAAAGCCAAGACATAAATTGTCAAGCAGAAATCTCAGCAAATATGTTCCCTATTTTTTTGCCATGTCAACGTTGGTATATTCCACTTTTTCTATGTTATGTCCCGTTATGTCCTATTTTAAATATGCACCAAACAGAACATAATTAATATGTTCCTACCAAATTATATTCAAAAAAAAATATATGCTCCTACCAAATGGGGTTTAAGATTCAGATTCAAAATTTTCCCATAACCATTATAACCATGATTGGTTTATTTCCTTATGGTTTTAAGGTAGAGTTGATAGTATACATATCTATTCGATGGTCTTGCGGTATAACTTTATGGTGTTTGATTTGGCAGTATAGTTCAACTAAACCTACACTGCCCCAACAATAATTCCTACAATAAAGTATTATACTTGAATCAATGAAACATTGAAGTTAAAAACTGAGAAACTTCCTAGCAAGCCAAATTCTTCTTGGCATCCCCCAACAATAACACAAACACAAACACACACTACCCTTATATTCAGATAAAAACTGATAAACTCGTCCCCAGCAATTCAAATGGTTTAAGTTGCTAGGCATTGAACATTATCAGCAGGGGCTGTGTTTTCAATCCAACAAACCACAAATATAGTGCACAATAGGAAGGGGCTGTGTTTTCACACTAACACGTTGTTCAAAGGGTATAAAAGGCCACTAGTTAGGAAAGGCTTCTCCAAGGTCTGTCTATTTGACAAAACATGATTTAAACTAATACTACAGACATGTGAGTGGATTCACATTTCCTCTACCCAAATAATCTTACCAGAAATTT
This sequence comes from Astragalus membranaceus, assembly GCA_039519185.1. NCBI lineage: Eukaryota > Viridiplantae > Streptophyta > Magnoliopsida > Fabales > Fabaceae > Astragalus > Astragalus membranaceus. The sequence continues at coordinate 188,127,872 of CM076848.1, forward strand.
TTAAACCATTAGATCAAGATTGAATCAAAATCTAACTGCCAAGTCAAGTAACTAATTTATACAAGCACACATACAAATAGATGACGATTTGGCAGCAAGGAAAAAAGGCAAATTGACTCTCAAAAACTGAGCCTGGTCATTTCAACTCAGGGAAGTAGCCTTCTATTTCCTTCGGAACAAATTGTTAAGAGGATGAACAAAATTTCATATTCCTAAGTGCCTAAAAGAGAATCAAAATTTTGTATATGGATTCAATCAAAACTCAATCTATACAAAATTCAATCAAATAGAAATTCTTTTATAAAATTGAATCCTAAACTACCCAGCCCACGCCCCACTCTTATTATCCTAATAGTTTCACATTTTCCAGCCGCTGCACGATTCTTGCTATACAAATATCCACCTTTTCATCTAGCCTTTGCATCTGATGGGTATCTAGACAGAATGAGAATTGAAACAACCAAATGCCTTTGTATTAATCACAACAATTCTGGATCAATTCTGGATAACAACCAGAATTGAGAAGGAAAATGAGTTACAAAGAAAAACTGTAAAGTAATGACAATTCAAGAGTGTCAATACTCTCCCAAACAAGGGGTCCTTCCCCACAAGCCTTCCCTTCCCCTCCTAAAACCCCCTCCCAAACAGACCCATAATCTCATAATTTATTTTGGAACAATGTGTGGTAACTAACACCCCAAATAACAAAATTCAGTCATCAAAACCGGGTAAAAAGGAGATGCAGCAGTAATAAATACCTTTTACACAACAGGATAATCACAAGAGCTGCTACTTAATTAGTTAAACATGGAGTCACCATCACTATATAGTATATACAGATCAATAAGGTTACAACAGTTGGACCTTCAGCGGCAAGTTACATCAACTTATATTCTATTCGCCGGTACCAACATACTAAAACAATTCCTTGGGACGTAGGGGAGCAAGCAGAAACTCAATTTAACACAAAATGGTACCTAGAGTCCACGTAGGTCTCAACATCCCAGAGAAAAGAACCAAAAGTCACAGCCTCTAAAACAAGTCTCTTTAAACCACCAAAGCTAATTTTGATGTTTTCATCCTTTGAAGAATCAACTGCCCCCTCAGGTGTTATAACCATTTCAGGTCTTCCAAACAATGCCTCTGTGTGCTTCTCAATGATACTAACGGCCTCCTTGGATCTTATTGTTGCATATTTCTGCAAAGTATCACCATCAAAGGACATCACATAGTTACGCAACCTGGTCGGCTTCGTACCATATCCAAATCCACCAGAACTAACATCGCCACCAGGCCAGTAAGATACTTCTGGATGAGAAGTGTTCTCTTCACTACCAGGTCTTGCATTGTCCACAATAGTCTCTTCTGCTGCATTTGGAAGACCTTTCACTGCCTTCTCCAGCTGGAACCTTTGGTCAACTCGTTTAAGAAAGTAACCATACATCACCGACGCTGCATAGACCTGCCCTACCCTGAATTTGCTGATTTGAGCAATGGATGATAAATCAGCTGCTCTGTTACCCAGAATAAGAGCCAAGTGGTTTTGTATCATCTCAAATGCTTCGTGTGAGTGAAGCTGCTCAAGTTTCCCATATTCATTTGGCCATGAATCAACCCTACCAGATGGACCTGGAGTTATAGAGGGTATGAGAGAAATATTAGCATCGATGAACTTCTGCACAACCAATGTGTACAAGATCTCTTCCAAAACTTTCTTCCTTTCATTAGCCTTCACCTCAGCAATTCTCCTGGAAAAGTGGTCGACAGCTAATTTACTAAACAATTTTACGTTCAGATATTGAAAATGAGCTGACAAAAAAGTAACAAGTCATAAACTGAATGCAAATAACATAAAATGTAGAGAACATCAAATATGACAAAGGAAGGAAATGATGCAAGAAAAAAACAAACAAACCTGGACAAGACTAAGTCGGTGGTGGTAGGAGAAGGATCTTGGTTTTGTTGATCAGCATCACGGTCAGTTTGAAGCTGGTCAAGCTGCTGGTCGACAGCAGCAGGAACGAGATGAGGGTGATTTACCAAAATCTGAGAAAGAAACTGCCCAATTGGGGACTCCAGCTGAAGAGGTGCAATCTTGTTGTTGTTGGACTCAGAAGACGAATCCGGAGACGATATTGCTCTAACTACCAAGACTCTCCCTCTCCTCCTCCTCCTATGACCTTGATTAGAAGTGCAAAGCTGGCAGCCAGCCCCAAGAACACAATCGATCAGAAATAATGAAACTAATCTCTTAGTGCATGCAAAGTTGTAACTTGTTTGGTTAGATTGATTTGTATTTGAAAAATCAATAACAAAGCATTTAAATAGTTGAGTAAAGGCACATTTTAGTCCATGACAATTTTTCGATAAGACAAATTGGTCCCTGACAATTTTTTGGGACAAATAAGTCCCTGACATTTTCAAAACGGAATTTGTCCCCGTTTCCCTAATTTGTCCCCGTTTTGAAAATGTCAGGGACTTATTTGTCCCAAAAAATTGTCAGGGACCAATTTGTCTTATCGAAAAATTGTCAAGGACTAAAATGAGCCTTTACTCTAAATAGTTACATACAAGGTTCAAAAAATTGGTCTGTTACATCGAAAACGGCAACAAAACTGTCTCAGTAGTAACCCATATCGACAAAACGGCCACGACAAATAATTTTAAAAAGGTTTATACATTATTGTGATTGATTCGCACCGTCCGCAACTATAAGGCAACCGCCGCAGCAGCCGAAATTGTGAAAGCCTCGACGCGACCACGACCCTATTTAGAACCTTGGTTACATAGTGTTTGAGGAAGAGCGATAGATAGGGTTATAAATAATTTATTTTTATTGGTCAAAAAAATAATAATTTATTTTTAGTATTTAAATTCCATAAAAATAATGAGAGAATTAAGGCGCTTTCTATCTTCTAATTCCAACTACCAGTATACAGGACAGTAAGAAATGAAATGAAAATAATTGCATCATCGTCAGATACCATATATAAGAAAGAGAAAGGCGTAACTGTGATTGAATTCATACCTTGCCGGAGAAGCGAGAATTAGAAGCAAAGCGAGCACTAGCAACGCGAGATCGATTGGTGGTGGTGGGTGTTCCTACTAGGACGATGGACGGAGTCGCAGGTGACCGTACAGCAGTCGGTGACATTTCCATATCTAGAAATTGAATCTTCTACCTAAGAAACCCTAAAATCAAGAAAATGAAGAAAGCTAAGGTCTATTTTTAGAGGGTAAAATCAGTAGAGCAACAAGGAAATTGAAATTGAAATGCAATGCGTGATTAATCGTACAGAGAGAGTTTGAGGTAACCACGTCAAGTATTTATACGGCGTCTTCTCTTCTCTCTTCTCCTGTGGACGTACGTGGTTGGTGTTGGTTCTCTTCTCTGTGTGTGTCTTGGTTAAATGACTATTTAGCCCCCAAAACAGAATAGAGTGGCGACAGGGACAGGAAGAGAAGGAAAGAATGTTCGCGAGTGTGTTTTCGACTCGTGTGGTGAGGGGAAGGGGATAAAATTGTAATTTTCTGTTCCCTATTTCTGTGGTGCCCATTTCGCCACCCACCCATGCTGAAGAATGATGAAAGGAATGAAAGGGCGAGTCGAAGATGAAACAGTCGGCACTCGGCAGGCTTAAAAAATTTAATAATACGTAAATTTAAATAAAAAATGAATCACAATTAATCTAAAAAATATAAAAACACTACTAAAAATATAATAAAATTAAGGCTTAAATATGTTTTAGGCCCCTGCAAATATAGAGTGTTTTAGTTTAAGCCCCTGCAAAAATTTTTTTTTGTTAAAAGCCTTTGCAAAATGAAATATTTTGTTATAAGCCCTTCTCAACATATCCAGCAATCATAGCATTCCATTATAAGGCTAACATTTTAGTCATAGAAGGACTTATAACAAAATATGTTATTTTGCAAGGGCTTTTAACAAAAAAAATTTTTTGCAGGGGCTTAAACCAAAATACCCTGTATTTGCAGGGGCCTAAAACATATTTAAGCCTAAAATTAAAAGATGATTATGCAGCTTTTTTGGATTTTTTTTAAGATTATCAAAAAACGCAAAAAATTAATAATAAATAGTAAACAAGTAAATCTGGGATTCGGAGCCCCCCAATCTTGTAAGAAGTCTCTTCAAAGGGAATTATGTTGCTTGATTTTTTTGGGACAAAACCGATTTTTAGCCTAAAATCCTAGAACTGGGCAAGGAATGAACTTAACAAGACCTATAACATGTTAGTATTGTTAGTGAGGGTTCTTAAGTTGAACGAAATTAATTAAAAATATTTTTAAAAAATACATTCCATAATTATGTCTTTTACATAAATCCGGAACTAGAAAAATGTACATCCGGAGTTATGGATCAAAGTATGACCGAGTCTATTTAGGACGAGATCGGTAGACCCAAAAGACATCTAAACAAAATTATAAGGTGGTACTCAAGTGACAAAAAAGTTAGAAGTGATAAATTAATTTTTTTTAGTATTATATTCTATTCAAACTCAAAACACGACATTTACACCCAAGAGCACTTGACTGAGATGGTAGAGGTCTCTTCCAGCTTAACCAAGGTCATGGGTTTGAATCTAGTCTTGGGCATGCAGTGGTAAATCTCTTAAGGAAGAGTTTTGCTGCCTAATGTGGTCCTACTCGGCTTGATGGATTAGTTTCTGCAATTGTGGGTACATGATAACTAGTTTATAAAAACAACAAAAAACATGACTTTTACGATATTATTTTACAACGATTTTTCTACTTAAACTAACATAGATTTCAAATTGAATATTATGTTTATGAAAGTATTATTAAAAATGTAATGAGTTTAGGGTGAGGAGTGAGTAAGGAATAGGTTGGGATGAGTTATACCTGACCCTAATTCGTCCCTAAATTTTGGTTGGGCAAGTTCTTTAGACCCTAACATGTCTTTAGACCGAAACAAACTCAATTTTTACCCCCACCATATCTCTCTATACCCCCACGAATTTTGTTATTCCATGAGTTCCCCTATAAATTTCTTCACACAGATTTATCTGTTTTAAAGATAAATTTGTTTTAGTGTTTTTTCCAAAACGGATTTATCTTCAAATTAGATAAATCCGTTTAGTAGAAATATGATTTACCTAATTTCGTTTTTATATTTTTGCAAAACAGATTTACCTAAGCAACACATTATTCCGTTTTGTAAGTTTATAATAACAGATTTATCTATTTATTAGATAATTCCATTTTGTAAATTTGTAATAACGAATTTATCTATTTATTAGATAAATCCATTTTGAAAATATTCAAAAAGGATTTATCTAATAAATAAGTAAATCTGTTGTGTATTAAAAAATAATTTTTTTATTTAAATATTTTAAAAAAAGGTTATAAAAAATACTACTAAAAATCTAATAAAACCAAAACAAGGTTATGTAATTTTTTTTAGATTTTTTTGGAGTTTTTGAAGATTTTTAAAAATTAATAAAATATATTAAACAATGGAATTTGGGATTTTGAGCCCCTCATCCCTTCTTGGAGAGTTACAAACCCTGATTTTTTTTCTGGATTTAATGGCCGGGTTTCTTTACAATCTGAGTAAGTTGCCCGGAAACTGATTTTTTAGCCTAAATTATTCACCCGGCGTACAACATCGTCACGTGTTAACGAATATTACACACTAAGCGGAATCAAAAGACGACCGATATTTATATCTATTTTATTTTTTAAAAAAAATTAATCATAATTTTTTAACAGATTTATCACTTTTATTTATTAATTATTTTACAAAATAGATTTATTAGATAAATTTGTTATTAAAAAAATAACAAAAACAGATTTAAGTATTGCTTAGGTAAATCCGTTTTGTTATTTTTGAAAATCGGATTTATCAATGGTGGGGGTTAAATTCGTTATGCATTTTTTTCTAAAATAGATTTATCTAACTAAGATAAATTCGTTTTTGCTTTTTTTTCTTCAAAATGAATTTATCTTTTAATTAGATAAATCTGTTAGTCATTCTACTGAGGGACATTCCGAAAATAACAAAAATTGTAGGGTATAGAGTGATATTGTAGGGGTAAAAAAAAAACCTATTTTACAGGTTTTTTTTGTCAAACCTATTTTACAGGTTTAATATTGACCAAAAAAAAGACGGACGGGTCTTGCAGACACTACAACCCGAGAGTAGATGTCAATGGCGGCGTCAAAAGCAAAATAGAGTTTGCGCCAAAAACAAAAGCAGATTCGAGCTTTTTTTGCTTGCTTGCTTGTAGCGGCGCTGCGATATCTCAAATTCAAAGTGGCTCGGCACTTGCTACTCGCTAGTGCTAGGAACGGAAACAAATAACAACAAACATGTGGTGTGCTAAGAACAGAACCGTTCAAATTCTCCGTCACAAACTCTCTCTCCTCCGCCGCCACACCTTCTCTTCTTCTTCTTCTTCTTCTTCTTCTTCCACAAAAGGTCTCTATGGCTTCCCCCATTTGAAGTCTCCCAAAGGCTTTCAACCATTCGTCGATGAAGCCATTCAAAGGTATTACTATTACTCAGTAATATTATTACTTCACTCACACATTTCCTTAATTTCTAATTTTTCATATTTTCTTTTCTTTTCAGGGCTGGAGAACTCGCCAGTTACATTGCTACGAAGCCGTCTGCCCTGGAAATAATGCGTGCAATGGATGAGATTTCTGACACTGTAACCGTTTTTTCTTCAATTATATAATCAATAATGAGTAACTATCTGTTTTAGTCACTGAGATTGTAGAAACGTATCAACTTAGTTACCACATTATTGATATTCTAAAATGATACTTGTAATTTCAAAAAGTTAATCAATTTCGCCCCTCCATTGGTATTCGGAGAGATTACATTAAATTCGTAATGTTAGATGTATTTGAAACTAGGTGAATAATGTCTGACTGCGTTTGCTAACAAACAAATTTGATTAACATTTTTCAGTTCTAGGGATCTGATAATATATATGGAGTACTAAGTTGCACGGTCCTACAATTTTAGGAACTAAATTGACTATTTATTGATTCAATAATGCACTCTCAACTCTCCAATTCACCCTCTTGAGTTGTATTGCATTGTGAAATTTGCATTGCAATAACTTTGATTTTGAATCTCACAGGTATGTTCTGTTGTTGACTCTGCTGAACTGTGTAGACAAACCCATCCAAACAGGTCCTTCTCTTTTCTCTTTTCTCTTTTCCTCTTTTATTTTTTTTATTTTTACATTTTTGTTTACTTGCTTAGTGAGTAACTTGTAACTAATTTTTGTTTTGTGATAAATTAGGCAATTTGTTAAGGAGGCTAACAATGCATCCATGAGAATGAATGAATATATACATGTGAGGTGACCCGTGATGCTAGCTGCTTTTATTGCTGAATCTAGAATACTTTTTGTCCTCTCTAAAAGTTATAAGTATGAGCGGATTATTGACTTCCGAAAAATAAATCATTGGAATGTGTGAAAATTATAATGCTTTAGGGGTAGAAAGGAGGAAGAGAGAGATATTCTGTGTGAAATTTGTAATGATGTGTTGCAAAGTACAATGCACTAACCCCTACTTATACTAATGAGTAATGACCGACTATTAACCATAATTAAATAAGAAATTAAATCATGAAATATAATGAACAATGGAAACCACTCTTAACAGAATGGAAAGAAAGCTCTAGTTTGATAGTACTACAATGCTGAAGACATGGTCCAATGGCCATGTTTTCATTGTTTTATGTCGTAGACAAAGGTAGTATTATCGCACAAGACAATCATGATATTGCACTTTGATTATCATTGTCTACTTAGTTGTGGAAAAGCATATGTGATTTGATACCGGAAGGAAATATGATTTTTAGGAATTTTGGTTAGAGTATTGGATGGTTAATGGTAGGAATCAAGGTGGATTAAAGGCTTATTAAATTTTAAGGTTTCTGTAAGGACCAAATTATTGCTGGTTGGTTCTAAGCTAAAGTAAGTTGGGTTTATCTATGTCTGGCCTTACAAAGTGAAGAAGTGCTTCAAAGTTCAAATTGAACATCATTTCATTGAAATTTTTAAGCAAGACCGGATATGATGTAGGGTGTTTGACTTTACAGTTAGGGTCATTAGAGTTTAGACATCACACAACCAAGAAGCACAATAAGCTGATTAAAACTTGCGTCCATAATTTGTAAGAAAGCATTGGTAAAACATAACATGTGTTGGTTTGCACTCTTAATTCTAATCATATAAGTAAGATGTAGACGTTGGATGAACATATGATAAAGTGATGTTCTGTAAAAGTCTAATCCCAATACAGGCACTCAATATTTTCTCTCTTCGCTGAACAGCATCTGAACACAAATTATGATCTCTATGATGCGGTGAAGAAAGCTGAGCAAGAATGTCATATGCTTTCTGAAGAAACCCAAAGGGGACTTAGAAGCTTACGTGCTGACATGGAAATGGGTGGAATTCATCTTTCCCCTGGTATACCTATTTACTTAAATGCCATGTTATGTTCTCAAAAACAATGTAGGGAACCTTTCTCGCTGGAATGTTTTTTATATGATAGATTTTGTTTGCAGATCAATTAAATCGGGCGAACATACTAAATACCGAAATTTGTCAGATATGCACAGAGTAAGTATGTTAGAACTGATATTTACGCATCAGTTGATCCCACATATTCTTTGCACTTTCTTGGTTCTTCCAAAATCTCTCTCTCTCTCTCTCTCTCTCTCTCTTTCTCTCTTTCTCTCTCTCTCTCTCTCTCTCTCTCTCTTAGAGTCTTTGTAAATCTCCTTCTAATTGTTACCGTTGGATCCTAGGAATGCTAGATTCATTCTTTCTATTCACTTTCCCTTGAGATAAATATGCATAACCAATAACTTACGTTGGATAATCAAACTCTTTCCTGATATGAAATGGATTTGAGAGCATGCTACCCATTCTTGTATGTGATTAGATACTCCCCTTGTTTCCTAAAACAAGTTTTAGCTACAATAAAATAGAAAACAAAAGCAAATTGTAAGATGGTTTTACCCTTTGCGTTTGCTTCCCTCATACCATACCCCTATGCACATCCTCACCCCCTATAAACACCTTACCCACATGACCATTTAGATCACTTTCCTGGAAAATGTTTTCACCAAAAGTTCTTGAATAAAACCTACTAAATCTTCCAAGAACTTGACCTTGATATGCACTTGTATCCTTACATTTGGTGCATTTGTACTATAAAGTTTCTTATTCCACAATAATCTTCAGAGTTGTGATCCTATTTCCTACGTTTGTGACATGTGTAATGATCCTATTTTCTACCCTTTTGACATAATACACAACTTCATTCGTCCAATTCTTATATGGAATAATGCCCACCCCATATTTAGGTCCTAACTTATTGATGTGTAGCAGGTGCCAAAGCATAAAATTTGATGTGTCCACTCTGATAGCATTTTCGCTTACCCACTTGGTCTATAGTAGGCACATAAAATTAATCATCCTAGCTAGACTCCTAGTCATGGTATTCACTATATTGATTATTTACCTATAGGCTTCCCTAGTACTGTTCATGTTATATTCAGCAACTCTAGAACCAGCCAGCAGCTGTTATGAATAGTCGGTTCAAATAGTGTAAAAAATTTACAGGATCTATATATAATGAAGGGAGAATTATATTTTATTGTACAACATTTAGAGCCTATTGGCTGCCTTTTCCAGACAAAAAAGAAAGAATTTTACTTGGTGACAGTATTGCTGTGAATTGTCTTTGACAGAAGTTGATAATACTATGTAATGTTTCCATCTGTGATTTCAATTCAGTTGTTACATCATTACTTGTGAAAAGCAAGTAAAACATGTTTGAAGTAGGCTTGTTTTTGCTGTGCTCTTAATCTGTTTGAGTTTTGTTTCATCTGGTTAGGTACAATAAAAATATTGTCTTGGACCCAGGAACTGTAGATATATATCCTTCATCTCGCATCCCTAAAAAACTTCATTATCTTGTCAAGCCTATCCATCGTTCAGTTGATGAGCAAGGATTTCGAATTACAACAGACCCAGAAACTGTTGATTCTGTGTTACAGTTGGCATCAGATGATGAGGTATATTCGATTCAATAATTTTGAATTTTACCCTTGATATGTTGATACTTGTATTAAGAATTACCCATAAGTCTGATTTGAGGTGTGTCCAGTAATTTAAAGAGGACTAGAAAAGTATTTGGAACCGAGATTTGGATACTTTCCTGTATTTCAATAACATATTCCTGTAGAATTGAGAAAGACACAAATTTTTACTTACTGTGACGTGGTTGTATATTAAAAAAGATTGTCTCTTTCTTTCTCTAACAAGACTACAACCTGTTCTTGAAAAGCAGGGGAGTACCTGATACTTGGAATCACATATAGTGTTAGGAAGCTAAAGGCTACCCTAACAAAACAACAAAAAACTACTAAAGAAAAAGAGTAGAAGCTACACTATTAAAAATTCGAATATTTTCTTCATTCGTTTGATGACCTAGAATGTCTCCAAGATACCTCATTTATGGGACTAATATGCATAAAAGGCCTAACACTAAAAAGCCCAAATAAAGCAACTATAAAATAAAGGCCCAACTAATTAAACTTCTAACACGTAATATTTTCTAACATAACTCCCTAACATCTAGTCTCCCAAGAATCTTACGGTCCTGGAACTCTTTAAGAATTCTGATGAATCTTTTGTCAAAAAAAAAAAAAGAATTCTGATAAATTTTGTTGGTTGTCTTGTCTCAAACGATCCTACAGAATGAACTTATAATTTCTTTTTCTTTTTTTTAACTTGAATTGATTTTTTGTGCTTTTCTCTTTATCTTAAGATTAGGAAAATGGTATATATACAAGGAAATTCTGCTCCACAAGCAAATGTTGATGTTCTCAAGAGGCTTATATCTGCTCGACACGAGTTATCTCAGGTCTGGATCATCATTTGGCACTTTGGCTCTTTTAGGCCCTTTGTTTGGTGCCATATAGCACAATGTTCTATGCTGTCTCACTTATTCATTTTATGGTAATGTTTGGTGTACATGATTTCTAGATCCCTCGCTTGCATTTCTATTCTACATGACTATAGCTATGCAAAAACATTTGATATCTTCTGTTTTTACCCTTTTATAGTAAAAGAAATTTATTTAGGAAGAAAATAAAGGCAAAAAAAAAGAATAAGACATCCTCTCAAAAATACAAAACAAAGAAGGCTGATAGGGTGAATGTAAATAGGTATAGTACCGTGTAGTTCTGGTAGTTAGAGTAACTGTGCGTCGTATTTATCGCTTCATGTCTAAATACTATAGCTTTGCTTTTACTGTGTAGTTTACATGCGAATTTCACCACAAGTGATGCAAACCAAAATTATATCCAGTAACAGAAATTGAGACAGAATTAATATGAAGAGAATCTGGGAAGGAAATTGCGATTATATTGAATAAGAATAGTACTGGATACAGATAACTACCCAAGAGCAGTTTGCTCTTCTCAGAAGTAACTACTTCTGGCCAAATATTACAAACAACTTCCCAACATAACTTCTCAATAGAAACTACCCTACTTATAGACAACTTCTCTCAAACCAAATAACTAACACACAAATAACTAACACACTAATAACTATATATTAATATATTATTTCTTCTTCTTATTTCTCCTTTCATATACTCTCCAAATTACTGGTTTGCCCTTGATACTTACTGGTGCGCTATCATTGCCGCCCTCATGAGAACCAGCCTTGTCCTCAAGGCTGAAAGAAGGAAACTGTGCCACAATGAAGGCCTTATCTTCCCATGTGGCTTCCTCGATTGGCTTATGAGTCCAATGGATAAGGACTTGAGGGATAGACTCACCATTACGATTCACCATCCTGTGATCTAAAACCGCCTCGGGCTCCCATACAGATTCTTCAGAGACCTCCAAACTTGCCGGAAGATTTGGATGGACAGCAGCAGCACCTACGGCCTTTTTGAGCAAGGAAACATGGAAAACTGGATGTATCCGTGATGCGGGTGGCAAGTCTAACCGATAAGCAACAGCACCAACACGTTGGAGTACTTTAAACGGCCCAAAATACCGTGGAGACAGCTTGGGGCAGATTCTGGCTGCTACAGATTGTTGTACATGAGGTCTCAATTTCAAGAATACCAAGTCACCAACCTCAAACGAGCGTTGTTTACGATGCTTATCCGCTTGTGTCTTCATTCTATCACGAGCTCGGGTTAGATGACGCTTCATTTGTCTCAAACACTCGTCACGATCAGCCAAATCCCTTTGTACTGCTTCAACTTTGACTTCACCAGGGAGATAATTCGTGATCACCGGAGGAGGGCGACCATAAACCACTTCAAAAGGAGTTGTACCGGTGGAAGCATGAAAAGTTGTGTTATACCAATATTCTACCCAAGGACTCCACATGGCCCAAGTCTTGGGTTGATCAGCAATAAAACAACGTAGGAAAGTTTCCAAGCAACGATTGACCACTTCAGTCTGACCATCCGTCTGTGGGTGGTATGCAGTGCTCATCTTTAAATGTGTCCCTTGTTGTTTGAAAAGCTCCTGCCAGAAATTACTCACAAAGATCGGATCTCTATCACTGAGAATAGATTCAGGAATACCATGAAGGCGTACCACTTCTTTGGTGAAGATCTCAGCTAACGACCTTGCTGAATAAGGGCGTTTTAGAAGTATGAAATGGCTGTATTTGGACAGCCAATCAACCACCACGAAAATAGCTTCAAACCCTTTTGATTTAGGAAGACCGGTAATGAAATCCATAGAAATATCAGTCCAAATCTGACTTGGAATTGGAAGTGGCTGAAGGAGACCACCAGGAGCTGAAGCAACATATTTATTGCTTTGACATACTGTACAGTTTTGCACAAATTCTTGGATGTTCTTTTTCATACCTGTCCAATAAAGATTAGCAGCCAAACGACGGTAAGTACGGTAAAAATCAGAGTGTCCGCCTACGGGAGTGCTGTGAAATTCCTTGAGAAGTGTAGGAATGAATTTAGAAGTTGCTGCTATAACCAATCTGCCGTTATACAAGAGAGTCCCCTTCTGGATGTCAAACCCAGGTTTTGTGGTGTCCCCACTCTGCAATGCTGAAAAAATGGTCTGCAGTGTTGGATCTTGTTGTACCTCTTCCTGGACAGCCCCGTAATCTTTCCATTCAGGACAAAAAACCATGGAATGAAGTGTTATTATGTCATTAGAAGCCATGTTACCGGTGTTGCCTTCAATCTGTCGAGATAAGGCATCTGCTCCTTTATTTTCCAAACCAGGTTTGTAGATTATGTCAAACTGATATCCCAAGAGTTTAGCAACCCAATTTTGTTGATCCATGGTAGTTACACGTTGTTGCATCAACTGCTTGAGACTTCTCTGATCCGTGCATACGGTGAACTTGCTTCCTAGTAGGTAAGGTCGCTAGTGCTGTATGGCTAGAGCCACTGCCATCAACTCTTTCTCATAAGCCGACTTGTTCAAATTCCTCTCACTAAGTCCTTTGCTAAAGAAAGCAATTGGCTTCTTATCTTGAATTAAGATGGCTCCCAAACCATTGCCCGAAGCATCACTTTCAATGAAGAATTCCTTAGTAAAATCAGGTATTGCCAAAACAGGGGCTGATGTGACCTTCTTCTTAAAATTTTCAAAGGCTGCTTGCTCCTTGCCTTCCCACTTGAAACCATCCTTCTTTGTTAAATCTGTCAGAGGTCTCGCGATTTTACCATAGTCACGTATAAACTTTCGGTAGTACCCAGTCAGACCCAGAAATCCTCTAACCCCTTTGACACTCTTGGGGATTGGCCATTCTAACACACTGCTGACTTTAGAAGGATCCATGGAGATTCCTTCGGAAGAAATTACATGGCCCAAATATTCAACAGATGATTGACCAAAAGAACATTTCTTTTGATTGGCTACTAACTGGTGCTCGGTCAACACATTCAGGACCCATTGCACATGTTGTAGATGATCTTGCCATGTCATACTATACACCAGAATATCATCAAAGAATACCAAAACGTATTTTCTCAACATTGGCTTGAAAACTTTATTCATTAAAGCTTGGAAGGTGGAAGGGGCATTCATTAAACCGAAAGGCATCACCAGGTATTCATAATGACCTTCATGAGTACGGAAGGCCGTTTTATGAATATCTTCCGGTCGCATTCTCACTTGATGATAACCGGATTTAAGATCGATTTTGGAAAAGTATTTAGCACCATGCAACTCATCTAACAACTCATCAATTACAGGAATTGGGAATTTATCCGGAATAGTTACCTTATTCAAAGCACGGTAGTCCACACACATTCTCCATGACCCGTCCTTCTTTTTAACTAAGATCACCGGACTTGAAAAGGCACGCTGACTGGGTCGAATTACTCCGGATAACAAGTCTTTTACCTGCTTTTCAATTTCGGACTTGTGATGGTGGGGATAACGGTAAGGACGAACATTAACCGGACCTTGGCCTTCAACCATGTGTATAGCATGTTCTTGCTACCTCTCCGGAGGAAGTCCCTGGGGTTCCCTGAAGACGATTGCAAATTTGTCCAACACTGCCTTTATCTCCAATTGCTGTTCGTGTGTCACCATACTCTGTTGATTACCACACTACAGCTGAGCAAAATGGTTGTCATCCACATATGCTTGTAGCGGAGCACATTCCCTAGCACGTACCCCTCTTATCTCAACCCACTCTCCTTGATAGTCAAAGCGCATTTTCTTTTCAGCCCAATCTATCCACGTACACCCAATTTGTGATAGCCACGCCATTCCCAATACTAAATCATAACCATCCAAGTCAAAGAGCACAACATCTATTTGCCAAGTTACACCCTGAACATAGATATTGACTCTGTGACATTTTCCATGAGTCTGTGCCGTAAAACCATCCCCTAATTTGATAGGTCTAACAGAAGTGCTAGTGATATGCAGTCCCAAAGCGAAAGCTAGACGTCTTGACATGAAGTTCTTGTTGGCCCCACTATCAACCAGCATTAACATGGGTACTGTTCCTACGGTTCCTTGCAACTTGATGGAGTCACATCTGTCTTGATAATACTCAGTTGATCTATTAAAAGTCAAAATATTTTCAAAAGTCAGCATATTGAGTTGTAATTCCTCTGCATTGGCTTCCACATCTTCATCATTCATAATTCTGACTTCATTCTCTTCTTCAGAATCATCTTCTGTCACCAGAATGCGTAATGCTCTGTCTGGACATTGGTGTCGAGGGTGGAAAGGACCTCCACATTTGAAACATAATCCTTTTTGACGTCGTTCCGCGATCTCTTGTGAAGACAGATTGCGAATTCTCCTATCACGCAGAGAAGACGCTGTCTTCTCCGAAGACGACGGCGCATTCGGCCCGCGCAGAGGCGCTCCTTCGTGATTTCGTGCTCGCGCTTCACCGTTTTTGGTTACTAACACCCAATCGTTTTGATTGCTCTTGTTATTAGGCGTGAAGCGGTTACCAAATGGTGGCTGATTGCGCGACCCGGAAGCGAACCCGACCCGTTTGCGCGCAAACCAGTCTTTCCTCCCTCCTTCAGTCTCGCGCTCAACCGCCCTGGCCACGTTCATCAATTTAGGACGCGAAACCGCACCCAAGGTGATTAAACTCCTCACTTTTCCTCTGATGCTTTCCTTTAATCCATGAACGAAATAACCCAAGTGTTGATCAGTTGGAAGCCGTGGAACTTGCGAAGTTAACCTTTCGAACTCTTCAATATACTCCTCAACACTTTCTTCTTGCCGTAAAGACGATAACTGCTCAAAGACGTTGCCGTCACTCACCCCTCCGTATCGCTCCAACATCGCAGATGTTAATTGTTCCCATGTTAATCCTTCATTCTCCTCTAATAATCCCTTGAAGAAATGAATGGTGGCACCATCCATACATAATTGCGCAAGATTGACTTTTATCTCTGGACGAGTATTTTGGACATGAAAGTAAACTTCTGCTCTCGCAATCCAACCAGCGGGATCATCTCCATTGAACATTGGCAGTTCTACTTTTTTTACAGATAAACGAAATTCATCAAGCGCATCACCATGTAATTCAGAATTCTTTTGTTTAGTACTTACAGACTCATTATTGTGTGATGATTCTGCAGTATTCTTTCCCTTACTCAAACTAAGTAGAGAAATAATTTTCTCTTGATTTTCTTTATTCTGGTTCTGCATTTCCTTCAAGGAAACCTCCATGGTTGCGATTTTTTCTTCTAGTGCAGTAACCTTTGTCTCCATCTTCTTCGGTGGCATCCGGCAGGTCGGACCAATTTGATGCAAACCAAAATTATATCCAGTAACAGAAATTGAGACAGAATTAATATGAAGAGAATCTGGGAAGGAAATTGCGATTATATTGAATAAGAATAGTACTGGATACAGATAACTACCCAAGAGCAGTTTGCTCTTCTCAGAAGTAACTACTTCTGGCCAAATATTACAAACAACTTCCCAACATAACTTCTCAATAGAAACTACCCTACTTATAGACAACTTCTCTCAAACCAAATAACTAACACACACAAATAACTAACACACTAATAACTATATATTAATATATTATTTCTTCTTCTTATTTCTCCTTTCATATACTCTCCAAATTACTGGTTTGCCCTTGATACTTACTGGTGCGCTATCAACAAGTCTCTTGTTTCTCTCCCTTCTATTGACTTCACAACTCATTGGTTTTACCATATCTGATGATTTCCTCCAGATTATGGGGTGTGGATCTTATGCGGAACTTGCTGTTAAGCCCAACATGGCTTCATCACCAAAAGTTGTAATGTCATTTTTACTTGAAATGAGCAAGATGGTCCGGCCAAAGGCTACAAAGGTATACATAATAGACTCCTGGTAGGCATATTTTCGTGGGCAAAAAGGTGTTATAGCCATAGTTGCTTGTGTTTATAACTGCAAAAAGGGTTTTCTCTTTTCCGTACAATCTTAGGAGCTCAAGCTACTTACAAACTTCAAGAGGTTAAAATGCAGTCAAAGTGGTGAAGAGTTAAGGCCGTGGGATGTGGCCTATTACATGACAATGCTAAAGTCCTCCATTTATAAATTGGATTCTTCGGTAAACACGACATTCCTGCATGCTTTGTTTGTGAATAATGCACACCTATGTTTCTCTTTCACATAAATGCAAAAATCACATGTGCAGGTTGTAGCATCATATTTTTCTTTGTTAAACTGCATTGAGGGTTTGAAGGTTCTAGTGCAGTCATTGTTTGGTGCAGCCTTTCATAGCATCCCTCTAGCACCTGGTGAATCATGGGATCCACAAGTGCTTAAACTGTGTCTTCATCATCCAGATGAGGTATTTTGTATAGAAATTTTTGTGACTTGAAATGAATTGTATCCAATGGATAAAACTCTCAAATGTTGGGATAGAAGCTTTTAAGTCAGACAATGATTTTCTATAGTTTAACTCTATATCTTTGACCTTGAATTCTATATTGATTATTTGACTCAAAATCCAGTAAATTCTATGTGTAACACTCATTTTAAAAAGTTAAATAACCTCCTTGTTGCTTGGCCTATTATCACATTGTGTCCTGAGATCTGAAAAAAACTGCCACCCCTCCCCTCCCATTATATCATTTTCCTCTGTTTGCTTGTCCTGTGATTTAAATTGATCATTGGCCATACCTTGGTCGGATCATCTGGTACTGCATCAACCTATGTATGGTTGGGAGGAGTTGTAATTTACCAAATGACTGGCTGAGCACACAATGCCCACCCAACCCCTGCTCTTGCCGAGTTCCTTTGGTAGTCTTATGATAAGTACCTGGGCACGACTAATCCTTGACAAACGAATAGGTTTGGGAAGGGCTATTCTAGAAAGGGTAGAAGGGTAAATGTTACCAAGTAGTGGAGGGAATCTTGTAACCAACTTGATGAGTTGGCAGAGAGAGAACGTAGGGGACCTCACGCATAGTAGCTGAGGGAATGAATAAAAGGAGGAAGGTAACTAAGAAGGGGTAGGCAAGAATTGGCTAAGGCTTAGGTTTGGGCTTGGGAGTACAGTATTCTTCCCTGGAATACTGCACTTGGTTTATCATATTTTCCTTTTTCATTTGTACTTGATTCTCTGTAATTGTTACTGATTCAGAGGAATATACCTACCTATTATCCATTTTGTCTCTTCTTTTTACTGTTACATTGCCAATTCTATCATCTTACTTTCTTGCTAAGTGTTTCTATCTACTGTCCTCATAATTTGTTGTTGTACATCTTATCAGTTACATTTAATTTCCATTTTATTGATGATTAATATCAATACTGTTCTGCATTTTTTATTAATCAGTTCGGATTCACTGAGACTCAAACTCATTTCAGGGTGACTTGGGATATCTCTACCTCGATTTGTACTCAAGAAAGGGAAAATATCCTGGTTGTGCTCATTTTGCAATTAAAGGGGGTCGCAGGATTTCTCAAACAGAATACCAACTTCCTGTATGTTAGAATTTCTTCATTCCCTTAATCAGATTGGAGCATTTAGCTGAAAATTATGATTTTTCCTTTGGTTACGATATACAGTGTCTTTTGACTTGAATTCTCATAACGAAAGTATATTGGAGATGATAGGTTACAGTACATCCTCCAATGGAAAAATGAGGTTTGCAGAAAAGAAATGAAAATCATAGGCAATGTGAGACAAAAAGAACTTTGTTTCTCCCATTGATCATCTTAGAATTTGGGTCTTGTTGATGTGGGACTATACAGAGCAGAATATAGTTTTACCCATAATACTTGCTTAGCCCTATATTTATGCTAATACAAAACTACATAGAGTTTACCTTGTAAATTTATTTTCTTGTCTAAACCGGGTGTCTCCATGTGCAACTATGGATACTAATCTCTCAAGCCGGGTAGGACCATATGGATTCAAGAGTTTTAGCACTGTAACATTCCCAGGGGTTGGATTCGAACCTAGGACCACTGGTTAAGCTGGAAGATAACCTTACCATCTCATCAAAGTTCTCATGGGTTCTCGCATAATTCTTTGATCTGTTAGAAATTTCAGACTTCTCTAATCACTATACAAGAGGCAGGCTGTTTATTCTTCTTGACGTTGGTTGATTCTGATAATTTTGCAGATTGTGGCTCTTGTTTGTAATTTTTCGGGTTCACAGAATCCATCAGCTGTAAGGCTTGATCATTGGGAAGTGGAAACTCTATTTCACGAGTTTGGACATGCTCTTCATTCTCTGCTTTCAAGAACGGTATTCTCTTGAACTTTTACGGGTAAATTGTATCTTAACAAGATCAGGTCAAAGCTATATTAAGTGGTGGAATCAAAAATGAATATTTAGCGAATTTTGGTTGGTAATGCAAATTAGGCAATTACAATGTATAGAAAATATGTTTTCAAAGTTGACTTTTTCTTGTGTAACATCTCTACTATTGTTGTATGTTGGTTTGAGTGGAAGAGGCTTTAATCCTCTAAGCATGTGGTCTTAGGTTTGATCCCAAGATATCTTGTCTCTTCCCTATTGATTGGGTGTAATACTCTAGCAAACAAACACACACACACACACACACATTAGTCTTCAACAAGTTTAAAGGAAACTTCTTTTGATTGAGGACCACATTGGCAAATATGTTTCAAGTATTATTAATATTTAATAATAGTACAAATTTTATTTTAATTGAATGGTTCTATGAGAACATGCTGTATGTTTCATTTTTCATTTGTGTTATTAGGTAAGCTATAAACGGCCAATAATAGTATGTTAGTCATACTTGAAAACCTAAATTGTTTGAATTTTCTTGAGATAATTACTTGGAGCTCTCACTGACTTGTATTGAAACTTTAGAGATTCGTCATATATTTTTATTTGATATTTCCTTTTCTAGTTACAACGAATATCAACTATATACCACTTAAAAGAAATAATATTAATAATACACAAGAAATATAAAGAATCATATTGTATAAATAATAGAGATAACATAATAAACTGAGGTTTACAACCTGTCATAACCCAGGGAATAACAATACTTTGGGCACAAAGGCAAAGGCTTCCCAACAGATACCATAGTCTATAGGCTGCATTTTATCTTTATGCTTTATGACTGGTTTAAAAACTATGAACCAATTGCGTAAAAAGATATCCAATTATTTTTCAACATCTTGCTGCCACATTATAATATTACTTAAAACTTGTTTAAACTGTGGTAAAACAATGAAATATGATTGAATGTCTGTAGAAAACAGGTTTTTCACTATAAGTATATGCTTATTAAGTTGCGTATGTGACCCATTAAACATGTTCAATTATCAGTAACGTAATTTATGGGAGTCGAATATCTTATCATCAAATAGTCTGAAGATGTAAATATGAACAAGATTTGGGAAATTGTGTTGAACTTTGATGACATTTAGGTGAGTTTTGAAATTGTAATTATATTATTGTCTTATAAATAACCAATTTTATTACTGAACCAGATTCCTTGCAAGTATTTAGTGAATGATGGTTACTTGATAATAGAAATGCATGTACTACTTTCATATATGTAATGTGATGCTGTCATATTCTCGTTGTAGGAGTACCAACATTTTTCAGGCACAAAAACGGTTCTTGATTTTGCAGAAATACCATCCAACCTCTTTGAGTGAGTGGAATTTTATATTACTGAGATGATAAGTAGAATGCTGCAAGAAATATTATTTTTGAGCCTTTACACTAAATCATGGTCACAAATAAAATATTAAGACACATTAGGAAAGTTTATTCAGGGCTTATCTCATAACATAAACACTTACATTAGTCTTTGGATATGTTTATAGAATAATTTATGATATGTCCATAACCTATTTTTGGCTTATTTGAATAAGCTCCCAAAATAACTTATTATTAGGCATTTAATTAAGCTCTTTACAATAGTGTTAAGAGTCCCACATCGGATGTGATATGGCCTGAAAATGAGTTTATAAGTGGGAGGCATCCCTCACCTTACAAGCCGGTTTTGTGGGATTGAGTTAGGCCTTAACCACATTCTAAGATGGTATCAAAGCCAGTCCAAGATCTGCTGGGCCACCCGCTATCGGGCCATTCGGGTCACGCTCCAATTGTCTAGTCCTGGGCGTGAGGGGGGTGTCTTAAGAGTCCCACATCGGATGTGATATAGCCTGAAAATGAGTTTATAAGTGGGAGGCATCACTCACCTTACAAGCTGGTTTTGTGGGGTTGAGTTAGGCCTTAACCACATTCTAAGAAATAGGAAATTGGATAAGCATTCAAGTAGTAGTTTACCCAAATGCACCCTAGATAATGCAGTTAATAAGGGCACGCAATGGAGTGACACAACTGAAGTTTGAGAAAATTACAACATTCGAGAACCAAAATAGGGTTTTAGTCACTATTATTAGTTGTCAATTTTTTCCAACGTTGTGGATTTTGGTCATACATGTCCAATAAATGAAAGGAAATTAACATTATAAATGAATTATGGAAGGTAATAAGGTTTTTGTGATTTGGGGAATTTGTGTTTATTGTAGTTTTAATATTAGTGCTCTACTATATTATTAGTGCCCCGCTGTGTTACTTAGCACTACTACAAGTGCTCCATTAGCTTTAGGATCTTGTCTCCTTATTTTAGGATCATGTTAGGATTATGTTTGTCCTTTCCACTATACCTACTTATTCCCGATAAAGAAGTGAAATAAAAAAAAAAATTCAAGATGGAATACAAGCAGATTATGATTGCTTGATACATGCTATGACCTCTCATGTGCTGATGCTTTGGTAATCTGCTACACTGTGATTGACTTGATATCATTTTTGATGCACAGATACTATGCATGGGATTATCGAGTTTTGAAAACATTTGCCAGACATTATTCAACTGGTGAAGAAATCCCTCAGAAGCTGGTTGAGTCAATGCAGGGTGCCAAAGATATGTTTGCTGCAACTGATCTGCAACATCAGATCTTCTATGCTCTAGTTGACCAGACACTTTATGGGGAGCAGCCACTACCTTTTGGTGATAGTAGTTCTGTTGTTGCTGAACTGAAAAGAAAACATACCAATTTGGAACATGTGGATGGCACACACTGGGAGGCCCGATTTAGTCATCTCCTTAATTATGGTGCAGGTGTGTATGAAGTTTGAACATTTTTATTCCCTTGAACTTTATCGGTGATGCTCAGCATACTGAAACGTCAATAAATTCATGTGCATTTAAGATTTAACCATCTTAATCCGTCGCAACATTATTATCTCTACCACTCTATTTATCACATAAAACATCCAATGCCCACCTTCGTTTCAACTATCCCCCTTGGATCCGATGGTTCACATCTCCTTCTATTTCTTCGTTGTTTGTATATTCAACCCAAGATACTTAAACCGTGTGATATGTTATACACTATGGTCCCCAACTTTCACCCCTAAATTTGCATTCATATACTTCGTCTTACTTCTACTCACACGTAAACCACGTGCTTCTAATGTTTGTCTCCCTCTGCCTTCCCATTTATCTTCTCTCTCGACTCGCCACTTAGGATTATTTAAAAAATTAATTTTTGTTAATAATTCGGTGTACATTTTTTCATCATTATGCAGGGTATTATAGCTATTTGTATGCCAAATGTTTTGCTGCAACCATATGGAAGAACTTGTGCCAGGAGGATCCGCTGTCACTAACTACTGGCTCTGCTTTAAGAACAAAATTCATGCAGCATGGAGGATCCAGAGAACCAGCTGCTTTGTTAAATGATCTAGTAGCAGATGGGATCTACAAGTATAATGATGGAGGGATAATCCCTGATATTTCAAGTCTTTGTGAGGAAATGAAACTGTAGGAAGAACATTAGCAGGAGCCAGAGGCAGAGACTAATTCTCACCTTCATAACTGATTATTGAACAAATCAAGGTTGAACATGTTTTGTTTTTGACGATTTCAATCCACAACTGTCGTTGATAATGACTCACAATCAAATCACGGAAAACGCAAGACAAAAATTCACAAAGTACAATGTGAATATTATAGAAAGTTTTTATTTTTGACTCAATTATAGAAAGTTAATAAATACTATGATTTGAGAATTTATAGTACAATGACATATACAGTTGGAGAAAATTATTATTTTTATCTGCGATTGCCGATTGATGGTTGAAATGATTCAAGATTCTGGTGAATGTAGTTGAAAGAGATTGGTAACGACTTGCAATTTGTGAAGGAGTTCAAAAAATCTATTTCGAGGTAAAACTTTTTCTATAATGTGTAAAGTTCAATTAAATGTATTAAAGAATAACATGTGTCTGTTTCTTTATATTTACGTGTTTCTATTGTTCATAATGATTCAATAGGCAAACTCAAACTAAATTAGATAATATTACATGAGTGTTATTAAACTTGACTTGGTCATGTTATCAAAAAAAAAATTGGCTTGGTCATTGCCCCGGTCATGTCGTTGGGCCATTGGCTTGGCGGTCAAACCGACGGGTCATACGGTCTAGTGGTTAGACCGCATGACCCGAACACTTTTACAATAAAATGCCATTAATTTGTTTTTTACCATACCTTATAAATCTAAAAAAAATCTCAACACAATATTAACCTAATTCACCAACTCATTCGCCATTCAAGAGTCCATATTATCAAATCCATAATCATAAAGTCCATAACGATGTGATTTTAGGCTTCTTTTTTAGTTTTTTTTTAAAATGCGCAAGACTCGGCCCAGATCACGGGTCATCGAGTTGATGCTAACTCGGCCGGGTTGATACGGTCGATCACATGACCGATCTGCAATGTGACTTGATCGGGCCGTGTGACAGGGTCACCGTCAAAAATGTCTTCCAATGTTCAAAAGTTAATCCGATTATGCAGCTTCTTACCATGGTAGCGGATGGTACTCTCTCGGAGAAGCAAATCAAGTGGCAGATTCTTTTGCTAAATTTGGGTTGTCTCTTCAAGCTTGTAGTAGATTGTTTTATTCTAATCCTCCTTTTGGTGTTGATGCCGTCAAGGCCAGTGGCGGAGCTAGGCTATTTTTTATGCGGGAGCGAAATATAAAAGTAATTTTTTTATATACAAAAGAATTTCATTAAAAGAGAATCAAAATAAACTACATGATGTCAATTAAACCATCATAATCATTTAGGAAAGTTAAGGTCATCCATTTTCTTTGTACTAATCAAAGAATTAAATTCAGTAATAATTGTCTTTGTACTAAACAACCTAGTAATGTTTTTTTTCAATGTAAACAAACTAAACTATTTGCAAGAAACTCTTCATCCATTTTCTTTCACTTTCATAGTCTTTCTTTCATTTTGTGAAAATCTCCTAATCAATCTCTGAATTAAGTGATAGTTTTTTGATTTTTCCGTTTCTACTAATTTATGACACAACTTAGAAAGTGGTATGTGTGTCCCGGGAAGACCAGCTTGATTAGTTTGTATGATGCTCATGTGGCAGTCGTGCCTCATATCCCAAAATCAGGTGCCTTGAATAGTTGCAATTCTACATTTTTCATTAAAAACATGATAACATCATATGAAGTTATTATAAGTATCTATTTTTTTTAGCAAATTCATTATAAGTATCTAATGAGTGAGAGAGATTGACCAATACAAAAAAGAAACAAAAGATGCATAATATTATTTGCATAGTTTGTAATTGTTATATAATAATAATAATAATAATAATAATAATAATAATAATAATAATAATAATAATAATATTATGAGATGAATCTACTAGTGTAATATAGATTGTTTTATTAACAGCTAGATAATAGGTTCACTTTGTTGTGATTTTCACTCTACACTCTTATAAAGTCCGGCTCAATTTTATTTTATCTTTTATGCTTTGTGCTACTACTATGTGCTAAATTAGGATTAAAAGTAATTTTTTCGGATAACATAACTAAATATCTATATAGGGACATTTGTATTTTATATATTTTTGGGGTAGCAAGAGCTACCCCATCTAACTAAGAGGAGCCACCCCTCGTCAATGCTAACTATTGCAGGATTTGGTTCCTTAGAAATTTTTAATGCTTTTGTTATTGGGGGCGTAACTCCTTTTTTACCAAAAAAAAATGTTCAAAAATTAACGCACAAAAATATTAACTCAAAGATGGAATAAGGAGTTATGACTTTGACTAGTCATCAACAAACAGTTTAAAGATTTAACGGTTGTTGTCTATACTATATTTATACAACTTAACCACTAATGAAAATACAAATTGGACCACTTGGCAACTTTGACACTTGGATTTATTAGGGACTTAATTGGCCAAATTAATTGACACAGTTCCACACAAAAAATAGCTTAAACTCTACTTTTATCTCTATAATTTTCTGCAAAATAGGTCATTGTTCACCTCTGAAAGATCATCCCGTCAGTTCTCTCACTCTCAATAATCTCTCTTTCTTCCTTTTCCATCGATCTTTCTTCTCCATCTTTCTGCCAAATAACTCAAAAACCAGACCCGAAAATTAACTCCATCATCTACCTTCTCTCAATAATCTCGTCTTTGTTCACAATGTTGATTCTTCAAATCGAACCAACCCTAAACCCATCATCTTCATTTCGAACAAACCCTAAATCCAACAGAAGAATCATATCTGATTGACAACAAAATTGTTCAACACACCAGGTATAAAGAATTCCTTCCTCTTCCTCCGTCCTACCTCTTCAATTAAGATGAACTACAACTAATCTTTATTATCACTGATTTTTTTTCCTGTTCTTAGGGTTTGTGATTTACTCTAATTGGAGATAAGATTTCAACCATCTCTGTCGTTGTCTCCTCTCAGGTTTTGATACTGTAACAAGTTATTAGAGACTTTTGTTTAAGGTTTTTTTTTTCCATGTTCCTTTATCATCTCTTTATCATTTTTATTATTTTTTTCTTTTGTTTTAAGGCGCAAGAGGTCACCGTGAAGAAGGGATTAAACCATTCCAACCTCCATTTAAGGATGATGACTTTGTAGTAATCTACGCAACAAGACAGCAACGAAATAGAGAACCTGCGAACAAAACAAATGTCAGATAAACAACCGGAGGAGTCTTTCGACGCGCCCTGAAGAGTTTATCCGCCTCTACAGCGCAAATCCCCCGAGGTACAACCGGTCTCGTTTCAACCGCAATAGCGAAAGAGGATTCCGAACTGGCAAGAACGAATTGGATACGCGACAGGAGATGAACCCATGAGTGTTTATTTCTAAGAGAGGAAGTGTTTTTTCAGATACGTATCAATAGCTACTCGACTAGGTTTTTATTGCTACATATCTAAGTAATGAAGCAAACGCTCCATCAGCATTTGAAGCCAAAGAAAAACCGAAAATGAAAATATCAGTTATGAAATGAATAGCTGTGAACACCCAATTTTAACCGACAGTTACTCGTCACTTTCAAAAAAAAGAGTCCCGAAGAAAATAATAAATAATAGTTTGCGCGTGTCATGCCTAAACCGTACGCATGTCCTACTATCGGGGGCATTGTGTGCGTATTCGGATCGCGTACGCATGTCCTAATACCGCTTTTTTAGGTATTATTAGTAACAAAAAAATAGTAATAAAATAAAATCAATTTTAATTAGCTGTCCCTTTTTATTGAATTTGTTACATACGTAGACAAAAAAAATTAAAAAACAGAATAGTACAAAAAAAAGGAGAAAAGTCAGCTCTTTTATTTACATGTAGACAAAAAAATTAAATACAAATGGTACAAAAATTAATTAAAAGCAAAAAAAAAAGAGTACAAAAAAATAAAGCAAAAATCAAATAAGGAGAGCAGCATGCGACTTGCTGCCTTGCTCTCTCCATGAAGCTACAAGCCCAAGCTTCTTTCCTCTTGTCCCTTTGCTTGCCTCCCATTTTCAGCAAAAACATGGCAGCATTGGCAGCAACCCTGCTCCACCCCTGCTGCCTCATACTGCCTCCACCAGAGGTTGTTGTGCTTTATGGTCTCCTGGAGTTGTGATCCTCTGCTCCTACACCACACTACACCACAATCCTCAGCCTATAAATACAAATGAATAGAAATCAGTAAGGGGGGATACACACAGATACAAAAAAGACAGTAACAAACAGACACAAAAGAGACACAGCAATATACACACAGACAATCAACGAAATTGGCACCAAAAACACCCAGAAAAATACCCAAAACAGAGCCACGCAATCACAGAAATACACAAAAAACACAAAGAAATCCATAGGAATTTTAGAGTCAAAGTTAGGGTTTCACATTGAAACCCTAATTACTAAGGTTCAGAAAGACAAAAAGGCAGCAGCTGAAGCATAGGGGAGTGGACGAGGGTTCTGTTTCCAAAAATTTGGCACTTAGAAAGATTTTTTTGAACCGAATGCAAAGGTGGGGGGGATTGAGAGACAGTGAGACGAAAGGGAAAGAGAGAGTGGAGAGACGTTACCTCCGGCCGTTCACGGTGGCCGCCGCCGTAACCTCGCCGTGAACTACCAGATAACCACTGTACCACCACTGGCTCGATCCTCTTCACACCACCTACACTCCATCACTGTCCCCCCTCCCTCACGGCCATCCACCACCTAACAACCCCCGTATCACCACTGTGAACCTCCCCCCACCTTCGCCGCTCCTCTCGCTCACATCACCCCTCGCACCACTCCACCACCGTAGCCAACCAAACCACCGTCAACAACCTCCACGAACCATCGCACCTCACCCACATCTTCGCAAACCGTAGACCACCGTACCACCACCCTTCCCCCTCCACGAACCGTCGTACCTAGCCCGAGCTGTCGCAAACCCAAACACCACCGTCTGCCACCCCGACGGAACCGTACCACCACCCCTCTTCATTGCCGAACCGACGCGTCACCACACACCACCAAACCACCACCCGTAACCGTCGGTCTCAAGCTTTCCCTCCTTCCACATCTTCTGTCGTTGACGCTAGTAAAGGGTAGAGAGAGATTAGGGCGGTGAGCAGAGAAGAAAGATTAGGGCGGTGAAGAGAAGAGAGATCGAGGAGGTAAAGCAGTGAGAAAGAAAGAGAGCACAGCATTCTGGTGAGAAGAGGATCGATCGGCGTGAGGAAGAGAAGAACGGAGAGGTAGGGTGAGGAGGATGGTGGGTGCGGCGCTGAGAAGGGGGAGAGTTGGGGATTAGGGTTCACTTTCAGTTATTTAGCCTTATATACCCTAGATTTGTTTACTTTTAATTTTATTTTTTATTTTTAATCAGATTATTCCTTGCACCACCGTTTTTTTGATAACTCGCACTCCCCACGCAAGCCCATTCTTTCTCGTAGCCCAGTCTGCAGAAACGAGCTGGGCCTGCTGTTTGCACCCCCTCCGTTTCGTTATACACCCCCAACGCAAGCCCATCCTTTAAAAGCAGCCCAGTTCACAGAAAATGAACTGGGCTCGCTAACTGCATCCCCAGTTTCCATAATACGACCCCCTGTTTCTAATTGCACCCTTTTCTTTTATTTTTACAACCCACCTCGTTATTTCTTTTTTTAGGGGACTAAGTCGGCCGTACGGCCGGGTTAGTCGTCGTTTTAGGATGAATAAGCCGTACGGCTCAAGAGTCCTAAAATACCTGTTGAAAAGAAATAATACAAATAGACAAATCATTCTTTCTCCTAAAAAAAATTAAATCTTCAAAAAATAGAGGATTAAGTCGACTGTACAGTCGGGTTAGTCATCGTTCTAGGACGGATGAACCGTACGGCTCAATAGTCCTAAAATCCCTATTCAAAATAAAAAAACATCAACACACCAATATTTTCTAGAAAAACTACGTGGCCTTTGATTCTCCGCTTCGGAGATACGTAGGAGCGGGGCTTCCCCGTCAAGCTAAATTAATTTTTTCCAATAAATAATCAATTTTTTTCTTTAACACCTATTTTACAAAAAAAAACTAAAAAAAATGAGCTTGATTGAGATGTACATCTTGTCAACCTCGCAATCCTGGTTTATGAGACTTTAGTTGTACGGCTTTATTCTTAAACCCCTTCAAAAATAAAATCAACCAACGAACAAACTTTTTCAGGAAGAACTACGTGACTCTTGAGTTCCTCATTGCACCCGAGGATACGTAGGAGCGGGGCTTCCCTGTCAAGTCAAAATTAAATTTTCTTAAATCGGTCCCTATTTTATTTATTTCTAAATAATTCCTTTTTACTTAATTTTGGGGTAAACAAATAACTCATAATTTATTATTATTTGCACAATCGGATTTAGGGTAACTGTCTTATGACAAATGTACTAGGGGTGCAGTGGGATTAAGTTTCCGCCCTTCCCTATGCATAATCGACTCCCGAACTCAATCTGGTATACGCAGACCAATAACTTCTAGTTAGGTTTTTCTCAATTTTTCCTATTAAATAAATTGGGTGGCGACTCCTAAAATAATCGATTTTTGGGCCGTCTACGTCGGGACCCTATCACGACAATAGCCATAAACTGTAGGTTACAAAATAAAACGGACTAATGAAAATAGCCGTTGGGAAATAAAATGTCATTATAAGTCTGTTACGAAATCAAGTGGAATGAATTAATCAAATGTCATTATAGCCGTTGAGAAATAAAGCAACATCAATTTGTTGTTACAAATTTATTTTGCAAATCAGTTTGATCAAAATTAGCTTAAACTGAGCATTTTCGGATAGGCTAACATAAAACCAAAAATAAGTATAAAATTAATATCTCATTATAGACCCGCATGGGTACGCTAGCGATCCACGTGGTTCTATGAGAGCTAGCCATCCACGTGGTTCTATGAGCGAAAGAAATCCACGTGGTTCTATGAGCGATCCACTTTTGAAATATCCTTTGTTTTTCAACAAAACACAACAATCCCCCACATATTTCAAAAGTTGGAAAATAGATGAATAAAAGAAGATTCCTGGGTTAACATCGTAGATGTAATGCATCGGAGCTGTATAGCAAGCTATGGAACCAGTCCTAGATAGATAAAACATAACATACAGTGAATTGGTTTAGCAAGCTATGGAACCCAAGACACGTGTTATATGTTAGAGGTTTTACCATCACATTACACCCCCACAATTCTTGCTGTTTCCGCGGTGTTGCACTACTAGGCCGTGCGCGTGCTCGGTAATCATGAGTGCTCTAAAGATCTCGCCAGGATCTCATGCAAGCGGCCCCACTTGACACTCATATAGGTGATTTCATCAAGTGTATGCTGTAACGCCCAAATAATTTAATTATTTATTTAATTAAATTATTTAGGTATTTTATTAGTATAGTCATATTAAAATAATTATAAGGTGTTTTATTTAAATCAGGGAGTGATGTCTAGTGATTAAGTTGATTAGTAGAAGGGGGCCCGTGATCCAAGAGCCCAAGGGCCTAGGCGCATGAAGGAGAGCATTAGCTAGGGTTTGGGAGCATTAGCGCATTTTGAGAAAAGAAAGAAAGAAAGTCGCGAAGAGAGGAGAGAAGGGGGACGGCGCACCAAAGAGAAAGAAGCGAGGAGCTTTGTTGCTGTGGTTCCTTGGAGTCTTCGTGCAAGAGGATCACGTATTCCGCAAACCTAAGGTAAGGGTGGGTTCTACCTTTATAATAGGGTGTATGATGGGGGTTATGTGGGAGATAGGCTCTATGTTGCCCTTTTGATGTTGTTTGATGATTGATAGATAATTGTTTGGTGATTTTGTATGTATTAGTGATTTATTGCAATTTGGTGTTGGTGATTGATCATGGTGAAAATCTGAAAAAAATATGTTCTTAGGTGCCATGGGCGCCATTGGGGATGTTGTGTTTGCATATGTGGTGTTTGATGGGTGTTGCGTCGTTGTTGTCTTGGTATTGGGCGCCATGGGCGCATGGGGTTTGTTGTTGTTGCTGCGCGTGTTCTGTCCCCTGGGCGCCATGGGCGTCTTGGTCCTGTGCTGGTGTTGTGTTGTTCCTGTCTTGGTTGTTGGAATAGGCGCCCTGCTCCTGGGCGCCAGGTCTGCCATGTTGCTGTTGTGCTAGGCGCCCTGCTCCTGGGCGCCAAGTCTGTTTCTGTTGCTGTGGTGCTAGGCGCCCCGCTCCTGGGCGCCATGTCTGATGTTGCTGCCGTTGCCCTAGGCGCCCTGCTCTTGAGCGCCATGTCTGTTTTGTTGCTGTTGTGCTAGGCGCCCTGCTCCTGGGCGCCATGTCTGTTGTTGCTGAGACAGAAGCTGTCGAAGTTTCTGAGACAGAAGCTGTCGAAGTCACTGAGACAGAAGCTGTCGAAGTCCCTGAGACAGAAGCTGTCGAAGTTGCTGAGACAGAAGCTGTCGAAGTTGCTGAGACAGAAGCTGTCTAATTTACTGAGACAACTGCAGTCGAATTTACTGAGATAGCTGCAGTTTGGCGCAGTGGTATGAGACTCTGTGTGGATTATCGGCAGTTGAATAAGGTGACAATTAAGAACAAGTATCCACTTCCGAGGATAGACGATTTGATGGATCAGTTAGTGGGTGCTCAAGTATTCAGTAAGATTGATTTGAGATCGGGTTATCATCAGATCAAGGTGAAGGACGAAGATATTCAGAAGACGACTTTCAGAACCCGTTATGGTCATTATGAGTATTCGGTGATGTCGTTCGGTGTTACCAACGCACCAGGAGTATTTATGGAATATATGAATCGTATTTTCCATACTTACTTAGATCGGTTTGTGATGGTATTCATCGATGACATTTTGATTTACTCTAAATCGGAGGAAGAGCATGCAGAGCATCTGAGGTTAGTGTTGGAGGTACTGAAGGAAAAGAAGCTGTATGCGAAGTTGTCAAAGTGTGAGTTCTGGTTGAAGGAAGTGAGTTTTCTCGGTCATGTCATTTCTGGTAGTGGTATTGCGGTGGATACGTCGAAAGGAGAAGCAGTGTTGAATTGGGAAGCTCCGAAGTCGGCTACTGAAATTAGAAGCTTTTTGGGATCGGCCGGCTATTATAGAAGATTCATTGAAGGTTTTTCTAAGTTAGCACTTCCGTTAACTCAGTTAACCTGCAAAGGAAAGGCTTTTGTTTGGGACGCCCGTTGTGAAGAAAGTTTCTTGGAATTGAAGAAGAGATTGACAACGTCCCCTGTCTTGACGTTGCCCAATCCGGAAGGGTCGTTTGTGGTGTATCGTGATGCTTCAAAAATGGGTTTAGGTGGTGTGCTTATGCAAGATGGGAAGGTTATTGCGTATGCATCGAGACAGTTACGAGTTCATGAGAAGAATTATCCCACTCATGACTTGGAGTTAGCTGCAGTGGTCTTTGTGCTGAAGATTTGGAGGCACTATCTCTATGGTTCTAGATTTGAGGTGTTTAGTGACCATAAGAGCTTGAGATATTTGTTTGACCAGAAGGAGTTGAATATGAGACAGCGACGATGGTTGGAGTTGTTGAAGGACTATGATTTCGGTTTGAACTATCACCCAGGGCAAAGCTAATGTCGTGGCTGATGCTTTGAGCCGGAAGACTTTGCATATGTCGGCAATGATGGTTAAGGAGTTAGAACTGACTGAGGAGTTCAGAGATATAAGTCTGGTTTGTGAATTGACACCTCAGAGTGTTAAGTTAGGGATGTTGAAGATTGGTAATGATTTTCTGAACAGCATCAGAGAAGCCCAGAAATCAGATGTTAAACTGGTAGACTTGACGGTCGGGATTGATCGATCTGAGAATGAGGACTTCAGGTTGGATTCCCAAGGTGTGTTGAGGTTCCGTGGTAGGATTTGTATTCCTGATGATGCAGACATGAAGAGAGCCATTCTTGAAGAGAGTCACAGAAGTAAGTTAAGTATTCATTCGGGAGCTACAAAGATGTACCAAGACCTGAAGAAGTTGTTTTGGTGGCCTGGTATGAAGCGAGATGTGGCGCAGTTCGTTTATGCATGTTTGACTTGCCAGAAGTCAAAGGTTGAGCATCAGAAGCCTGCTGGGTTGATGCAACCGTTAGAAATTCCAGAATGGAAATGGGATAGTATTTTGATGGACTTTGTGACGGGATTGCCTAATACTGCGAAAGGGTATGATGCAATTTGGGTGATTGTTGACAGGTTAACGAAATCGTCTCATTTTGTTCCTATCAGCATCACGTATCCGGTGTCGAAGTTGGCGGAGATCTATATCCGGGAGATTGTGAAGCTTCATGGAGTTCCTATGAGTATTGTTTCGGATAGAGATCCAAGGTTCACTTTAGATTTCTGGAAGAGTTTGCAAGAGAAGTTGGGGTCTAAGTTGAGGTTGAGTTCGGCATATCATCCTCAAACAGATGGTCAGTCAGAAAGGACAATTCAGTCATTAGAAGATTTGTTGAGGGCTTGTGTTTTGGAACAAGGAGGTTCGTGGGATTCCTACCTTCCACTGATAGAGTTCACGTATAACAACAGTTACCATTCTAGTATTGGGATGGCACCTTTTGAAGCATTATATGGTCGGAAGTGTAGAACCCCGCTGTGTTGGAATGAGTCTGGAGAGAGTGTGGTGCTTGGACCGGAGATTGTTCGAGAGACAACTGAAAAGGTGAAGTTGATTCGTGAGAAGATGAAGGCTTCACAGAGTCGACAGAAGAGTTATCACGACAAGCGGATGAAAGATTTAGAGTTCCAAGCGGGTGAGCATATTTTTTTTAGAGTCACTCCAGTGACCGGAGTTGGGCGTGCTTTGAAGTCGAAGAAGCTCACTCCTCGTTTCATTGGTCCTTATCAGATTTCAGAGAGAGTCGGGAATGTTGCATATAGAGTGGCTTTACCGCCTAACCTTTCGAATTTGCATGACGTGTTTCATGTGTCGCAACTTCGGAAGTATATTTCGGATCCATCTCATGTAATTCGCATGGATGATGTGGAGGTACGGGATAATCTCACGGTGGAGACGATGCCTGTACGAATCGAAGATCATGAGGTGAAAATTTTAAGAGGCAAGGAGATTGCGTTGGTGAAAGTAGTCTGGCTAGGAGCTGCCGGAGAGAGCATGACGTGGGAGTTGGAGAGCAAGATGCGGGAATCCTATCCCGAGCTGTTTGAATCAGGTAAATTTCGAGGACGAAATATTCTAAGTGGGGGAGAGTTGTAAGGCCCAAATAATTTAATTATTTACGTATTTTATTAGTATAGTCATATTAAAATAATTATAAGGTGTTTTATTTAAATCAGGGAGTGATGTCTAGTGATTAAGTTGATTAGTAGAAGGGGGCCCGTGATCCAAGAGCCCAAGGGCCTAGGCGCATGAAGGAGAGCATTAGCTAGGGTTTTGGAGCATTAGCGCATTTTGAGAAAAGAAAGAAAGAAAGTCGCGAAGAGAGGGGAGAAGGGGGCGGCGCACCAAGGAGAAAGAAGGGAGGATCTTTGTTGCTGTGGTTCCTTGGAGTCTTCGTGCAAGAGGATCACGTATTCGGCAAACTTAAGGTAAGGGTGGGTTCTACCTTTATAATAGGGTGTATGATGGGGGTTATGTGGGAGATAGGCTCTATGTTGCCCTTTTGATGTTGTTTGATGATTGATAGATAATTGTTTGGTGATTTTGTATGTATTAGTGATTTATTGCAATTTGGTGTTGGTGATTGATCATGGTGAAAATCTGAAAAAAATATATTCTTAGGCGCCATGGGCACCATTGGGGATGTTGTGTTTGCATATGTGGTGTTTGATGGGTGTTGCGTCGTTGTTGTCTTGGTATTGGGCGCCATGGGCGCATGGGGTTTGTTGTTGTTGCCCGTGTTCTGTCCCCTGGGCGCCATGGGCGTCTTGGTCCTGTGCTGGTGTTGTGTTGTTGCTGTCTTGGTTGTTGGAATAGGCGCCCTGCTCCTGGGCGCCAGGTCTGCCTTGTTGCTGTTGTGCTAGGCGCCCTGCTCCTGGGCGCCAAGTCTGTTTCTGTTGCTGTGGTGCTAGGCGCCCCGCTCCTGGGCGCCATGTCTGATGTTGCTGCCGTTGCCCTAGGCGCCCTGCTCTTAGGCGCCATGTCTGTTTTGTTGCTGTTGTGCTAGGCGCCTTGCTCCTGGGTGCCATGTCTGTTGTTGCTGAGACAGAAGCTGTCGAATTTACTGAGACAACTGCAGTCGAATTTACTGAGATAGCTGCAGTGGGCGCCTCATGTGGCTGCCCTGTGGTGTTTGGCGCAGTGGGCGCCAGTTTCTGTGTTATTGGCCTGCTGGGCACCCTGCTCCTGGGCGCCATGTCAGTTTTTGTTGCCGTTGTGCTAGGCGCCCTGTTGCTGGGCGCCAATTCTGCTAATGCCACTGTTGCACTAGGCGCCTTGTTGCTGGGCGCCAGTTCCTGTTGTGATGTTGTTGCACTAGGCGCCCTGTTGCTGGGCGCCAGTTCCTGCTGTGTTGCTGTTGTGCTAGGCGCCCTGTTGCTGGGCGCCAATTTCTGTTGTTGTTGTTGTTGCCTGCTAGGCGCCCTGTTGCTGGGTGCCAGTTTCTGTTGCTGCTGTTGCCTGCTAGGCGCCCTGTTGCTGGGCGCCAGTTTCTGTTGCTGCTGTTGCCTGTTAGGCGCCCTGTTGCTGGGCGCCAGTTTCTGTTGCTGCTGTTGCCTGCTAGGCGCCCTGTTGCTGGGCGCCAGTTTCTGTTGGTTGCTGTTGCCTGTTGGCGCCCTGTTGCTGGGCGCCAGTTCCTGCCATGTCCTATTTGGTTGTTGGCATTGGTGATGTAAAGTCATTGTCGTTCCAGGTGATGTAAATTGTCGTTGTTCTCGGTGTTGTAAAATTGTTGTTGCCATTGATGTTGTAAATTTATTGGTGTCTTTGGTGTCGGTGGTCGTTGATCAAGTTGTCAGACTGTCCTATAGGTGTAGGTGTATTGGTGATGATTGGTGCTATTGGTGATGATATAACAGGTGATGTGCCTATTTTATGGGCTAAGGTGATAGGTGATGGGTCTATGACCATTTGTTGATATTGGTGATGATTGTGTCACATAGATGACTGTTGTTGTTGATTGTTTCTGGTGCATTGTTCATGGTGTCTCATACATCCCATATGCATTGTTTTGGTGATGAAGGCTTCGGCATTGGAGCTATAGGTGATGATGGTGATGCTCATACAGGTGATGTTGCCCTTATTGGCTATTTTATTGGTGATGATTGGTACCACATGCATATACCCGTTGGTGTGGGTTGCATCTCATATACTTACTCATGATGTTGGTGATAATTCTTGGTGATTTGTAATTTGATGTTGTTGTGAAGCGGTAGATATAGTTGTCGTAACTCTAGCATATTGCCTATCATATATGCTATTATAATGTTAGATATCTCACCCCTTTTGTTTGAATGTTACCCCTATGTTGGTAACGTGCAGGTGATTGCGAGTGAAGGCATGTCTACCTTCGCTAGTCGAGTCGGTGTCGTCGCTCTGATACGTAGCACTCGGGGGGGATGAACGCTAGTTTTATTAGTTGTTTCTATTACTCTAAGTTTTGAAGTTTATGGTGATGTTTTGATTTTTTATCGAAACCTTTATTTTTATTCCGCTGCATGGTGATGGAGTTACTGTTTTGTATCGTACTAATTTAATGGTGAATTTCATTTATTGACGTGTGATGTTTTAATGGTGAAAATGTGGCATCCCTTGTGGGTGTAGTGAAGAATGTTTTTGAAACTCTTATTTTTGTCAAAAATTTTCCGGGTAGAAAAGGGGTGTTACATATGCTGCAAGTCATACACCACCCATAAGGGCTATGAAAATCATTAAAAGCTTTAAGCTTAACCTTTTAACCCTGCAGTCTAGCACTATCACAATAACACCATAGGAAGGGACAATAATAAAATTAAGGCTAAAGTGCTCCCGGGGTCCCTTATCTTTATTTAAAGTAACGAATTAGTCCTTTATGTTTTTTTTGTCCCAAATAAGTCCTTTATCTTTCAAATTTTTGACACATAAATCCTTTTCCATTAACAGTGCTGATTTATGTGTCAAAAAAAAGGATTTATGTGTTAAAAATTTGAAACATAAAGGACTAATTTGGGACAGAAAAGGATTTATGTGTCAAAAATTTAAAACATAAAGGACTGATTTGGGACAAAAAAAAGATAAAGGACAAAATCGTTACTTTAAATAAAGATAAGGGACCCCGGGAGCACTTTAGCCTAAAATTAATTACTTGAATTAATTTTTCAGTGCTAGCAATATCAAGAAGTGACTTGTTTTTACCACATTGAACCTTATTCATGGGATCTCCAATCACAAAGGTTGGGTTACCATCACTTCTTAATATCAATTGGCTTTAGTCCCATTCCCCTCGATGTCTCACATATCAGTTTCTTCCCTAAGGGTTTTGTCAGAGGATCGGCCAAATTCACTTCTGACTTCACATAATCGATCGATATTGCTTCATATTTTTGCAATTGTTTGACAACATTGTGTCTTAATTGCACATGTTTATTTTTGCCATTATAGGTCTTATTCTTTGCAACGGCTATTGCCGACTGACTATCACAATGTATTGACACTGATGGTGTCGGTTTTATTCCCAAAGGAATTCCAGCTAAAAGGTTCTTCAACCATTCAGCTTCAGTACCAGTCAATTCCAGAGCTACAAATTCCGACTCCATAGTCGATCTAGCAATAATGGATTGTCTGGCCGACCTCCAAGTTACCGCACCACCACCAAGTGTAAAAATGTAACCATTAGTGGATTTTGTCTCATCTGAATCAGATATCCAGTTAGCATCGCACTATCCTTCTAATACTGCGGGAACTCCACTGTAAGTAATACCATAATTTGTGGTACCTCTCAAATATCGCATAAGGTGAGAAATTGCTTTCCAATGATCCTGACCACGGTTATGAGTATACCTACTCAGACGACCGACTGCGAATGCAATGTCTGGTCGAGAAAAGTTCATTAAATGTAGTAGGCTCCCAATTACTTGGGCATACTGAGGTTGGTCAACAGGATCACCTCTATTTTTTTTCAAGCGTGAGTTAGCTTCATAAGGGGTACTCAAAGGGGTCGAGTTATAGTGACCAAACTTCCTAAGAAGTTTTTCAACATAATATTCCTGTGATAGTATAATACTATCACCTTCCCTAATGACTCTAACTCCTAATATTACACTTGTCTCACCCATATCTCAATAAGTCCCTTGATGATTTGATGAGAATAGTATTCAAGCTGAGATAGTTGGTGAGTTAAGAGATGATTTATCAAAGTATTAGCATTCTCCTTCTCATTGTGTTGTTCATCATTGAATCAGAAGAAAATCTTTATTTTAGGTCCCCATGTATTCTCCACATGGACAGCTCATAAGAATGATGTTAGCAATAACATTAACCACACCACAGTCAGAATTTATGATCATATAGGAAAAGGAGAACAAGCTAAAATAGAATAGCATGAATTTAAAAATCTCCTAGACTAAAAAGTTTGAGCAAGCCTTAAACTGACAACACATAAAATCATGACCCCATAACATGATCATCACAAAACCAATATCAAGAAACTGACCGTTAATAGAAAAGCGAGGCATGAACGTAGAGTGCGTGAAGCTGCACTGAGTCACCATCACTCCTGAGTAGTGAGTTTCCATATTCGACATTGAAATAACCTTACCTCCATGCTCAAATAGGGGGTTTCTCCATGAAAGAAACTCAACAAAAATTTGTTATTGCATATTATAATCAAAAACAGTTTGACATAAATTCAGCTTACGGTATTTGTTGTCAACCCCAAACATATCAACCAAATAATTAAAGGGTTATTAAAAACAAGAAGAGGAAGAAAGATGTTCATTCTAGCACAATACTTTCTCTTCCAATATAATACCTGGAAAAACAGCAAGCTGTCATGGCATTAATCGTGGTTTTCTAAATGGCAATAAACATACTTCTGGCCTCCAATTCCAACCACCTATATGCGTGACGAACATCCATGCAAAAGATTGTTGTTCATCTCCATTACAAGATCTGGGAACTGGGATGGAATGCAACTACTAAAACACCATCAATATTCTCTTGATATTATTCATTTCAGATTGGTGAGCAAAACAAAATTTCGTGGTTCACCAATGTAATGCCCCAAAATTTAATTAATTATTTAATTGAATTGTTTGGGAATTTAAGTGGTACAAAAATAATAAAATAATAATAATGCTAGTATATGTGGGCCTATTGTTAGGGTTGGGAGTAGTAAAATGAGAAGTGTTAGGGAGGCCCATGATGTAATTCGAATTGGCTAAGGAAAAAGCCCATAAAATTAACTAAAGTATAAACAGACATTATGTAGGGTTTTGCTCATTTAGAAGGAACAAAAAAATAAGAATTGGGAGAGAAGAGCAAGGAGGGGGCGGCGAAGGGAGCTAGGGCAAGGCCAAGGAGAGCTTCGAATTCTTCAATCCAAGGTAAGGGTGGGGTTCTATCTCTATAATTGGGTGTATGAATGGCTCTATGTAGGAAGGTTATGGAACCCTAGGTGTTATTAAGTTTAGAAAACCCTAGTTGTAGGTATTGGACTTTAAATGATGATGTTAATTTTGATTGATGATGATTGTTGCCATTTGACGATGTGTGATCATGCTCGTTGATGTTTTGGAACCAAAATTCTGTGCATGGGCGCCATGGGCGCCGTTTTTGATTCTGCCGCAGGGCGCCATGGGAGCCGTCCCGTGTCTGATGTTGCTGGGCGCCTTGCTGGGCGCCATTCTGTGCGTGTCCTGTTGCCTGGGCGCATGGGCGCTGTTCCTGAAAAATTGCTGGGCGCCATCTTGCTGTTTGTGTGTTGCTGTCTTGCAGGTTCCTGGCGCATGGGCGCCAAAACTTGGCCGCCCGGTTGTTGTTCTGTCCTGGGCGCCATGGGCGCTAATTGTGATGTTGCTGTGTTGTTCTGGCGCATGGGCGCCAAGGGCGCCAATGTTGTGGCTGCCCAGTTGCTGTTTCTGTGTTGTTCTGGCGCATGGGCGCCAAGGGCGCCAATGTCGTGGCTGCCCAGTTGCTATTTGCTGTGCTGTTCTGGCGCATGGGCGCCAATGTTGTGGCTGCCCAGTTGCTGTTTGCAGTGTTGTTCTGGCGCATGGGCGCCAAGGGCGCCAATGTCGTGGCTGCCCAGTTGCTGTTTGTTGTGTTGTTTTGGCGCATGGGCGCCAAGGGCGCCAATGTTGTGGCTGCCCTGTTGCTGTTGCTGTGTTGTGTCTGGCGCAGGGGTGCCATGGGCGCCAAAATACGGCTGCCTTGTTGCTGTGTCTGGCGCAAGGGCGCCATGGGCGCCAAAATATGGCTGCC
The DNA here is from genome assembly GCA_039519185.1 of Astragalus membranaceus. Classification (NCBI taxonomy): domain Eukaryota; kingdom Viridiplantae; phylum Streptophyta; class Magnoliopsida; order Fabales; family Fabaceae; genus Astragalus; species Astragalus membranaceus. Next base: position 188,168,059 of record CM076848.1, read on the forward strand.
TTATTGCTGTGTCTGGCGCAGGGGCGCCATGGGCACCAAAATCTGGCTGCCTTGTTGCTGTGTCTGGCGCAGGGGCGCCATGGGCGCCAAAATCTGGCTGCCTTGTTGCTGTGTTGTGTTGCTGGGCGCCATGGGCGCCCAAGGGCGCCAGTTTGGCTGCCCGATTGTGCTGCTGGGCGCCAAGGGCGCCAGTTTGGCTGCCCGATTAATTGTGCTGCTGGGCGCCATGGGCGCCAAGGGCGCCGGTTTGGCTACCCGGTCGTGTTGCTGGGCGCCAAGGGTGCCAGTTTGGCTGCCCAAACGTGAATTTCACATTTGATGCTTGGAATGATGTGTTGATGTTGAATAGGTAATTAGGCTCAAAGTTGCCAAAATGTTGGAAGTTGCTAAATTGTTGATGTGTTGCCAAAAATGTTGAAAGCTGCTAAGTTGTTGATGTGTTGCCAAAAATGTTGAAAGTTAATGTTAAGTTACTAATTATTGTTGATGATGGTGTACCAAGTTGAATTGCCTCTATTTATTGGCAGGTGGTATGTTGTAGGCCTATGGCCAACGATGATTTCCGATGTTGTTGCGTTGCTATGTAATCGTTGTTTAATTGGTTGTGCATTTACATAGCGTCGCATACATAACATATTTTTACGATGGAGCTATGCTCAAAACACGATGGCCTGGACTGGCAAATTTTGATGAAATGATGTTACGATGTTGATGCCTCTATTTATTGGCTGGATTATGGTACCACATGCATTATAGGGCGGTGGCCCTGAGTTGAGTCACATTCCGCATTCATGTTACATACCTATGAGATTGAGATGATGTTGACTGCTGTTAAATGATGAATTGATGCTATGACCTGAATTACATACTGTCTTTCATATGTCTGATTATATAGTGCGATATCTCACCCCTTCTGTTTGAATGTTACCCCGATGTTGGTAACGTGCAGGTAATCACGAATGAAGGTTGTTCACCTTCGTTTGATCGAGTCGGTGTCGTTGCTCTGATATGTAACACTCGGGGGGAATGAACACACGTTTTAATATTGTTGCTATGTTGTTTCGTTGTTGAAACTTTAAGCTGTTACGTCGTTGTTTTTGAGCTGTCTTGAGTTGTTAAGACGCCACATCTATTTGAATTAACTTGTTATGAATCTGCTGCGTAGTAATTAAAGAGGAATTATTTTGAAGACTAAAAGGGTGTTTTATCGGTTCATCCGAAAGCGCTATGTATCTGGTTTCAAAAGCGAATTAACCCGTCTATTGTTTTCACGAAGCAAATGTGGCACTCCATTGTTTGTTGAAAAAGATTTTTATGAACTCTGATTTTGCATTATTTTACCGGGTAGAAATGGGGTCTTACAACCAACATAGTTTAACACTGCCATCCATTTCATTGTGTCTTTTCCAACATCTCTTCATCACAATTATGTGGAAGAATGAAATCCGGGACTTCCTCAATATCCTTTCAAACCTGATGCTTATTTACTAACTTGTAGATCAATTAAATCATGACAATGTCGTTAAATCAAAATATGAACTTTCAATTGAGAAATCCAATATACCCATAGAGCACGGGTGAAAGCCAAATAACCCAATTTCATATATGTAATTGTGATCTCAAATACAAGAAGGGCAGAGTGCAACAACCAATTTTTTCTTTTCTTAGGATCAGACAACATTACTTTAGCTAAACACCCCACACTTTTTGAAATATTTAAAAGTACCAAAAGCAAAGCAAATAGAAGAATGAATGAAACCGAAAACCAAAATATGATCCCGAGGCACTCTAATACACGTCCCCAAACAGCGTGGGTTAACAGGATTTGATTTCATGACCAGTGTGGCTTAACAGAATTAGATAGGCCAAGTTTGGATTAACTGTACCTTATATGAGTTTTTCAACTGAGATAAATATTTAGTTCTTAAATTACAAGGAGAAGTTACATAGGGAACTTCTGGGAAAAGTTAATATTTAGAAACAAAGACTAGACTCAGAATCATTGCAAGATCATTTAATTTTTCTTTCTCCTATTAGTGCTTATTAAAAAAACAATCCAAAGTAGCTCATGTGCACAATACAAACTATGGAAAGATTAAGCAAAAAAAAAAAACTATGGAAAGTGGAAACAACTCACGAGATCAAAATCCATGAACTTACAATACACATGAAATATCAAATGAAAACCCTATTCTCATGCATTTTCTTTCTTGTTTTAAAATCAACAAATTATTCCTATCAAAGCCGAAATACTAACTTCAAGAATAAGTATTAATTCAGTAAATCTCATTTTATCACCACATGCATATGCGCAAAACAATTTAAAGCACAGAATTCACCAATAAACCTAATTTATCCTCTTTTTCTGTTGCTCAATTTCAATAATAAAGCAACAAAAATAAATAGTGGAAAGGAATTACCCAGAGCCAGGAATCTTGTCGACGCCATCTCTAGCCAACACAAACATCTCGCTGACGAAGGGAACCGGCAACCCGTTTGGAAAGAATTGGGAATTCAACGCCATATCAGACTCCTGGTGGACACGGGGAAGCCCTAGTAAAAGAGAATGAAAAGGAAGGTTGTTGTTGACAGGAACAACGGTATCGCCGTTGTTGTTGGTTGCGTCAGCCATGGTATAAATTCTTCAGATTGTAGTAATCTACGCAACAAGACAGCAACAAAATAGAGAACCTGCGAACAAAACAAATGTCAGATCGATAAACAACCGGAGGAGTCTTTCGACGTGCCCTGAAGAATTTATTCGCCTCTACAGCGCAAATTCCCCGAGGTACAACCGGTCTCGTCTCAGCCGCAATAGCGAAAGAGGATTCCGAGAAGGCAAGAACGAATTGGATACGCGACAGGAGATGAACCCAGGATTGTTTATTTCGAAGAGAGGAAGTGTTTTTTCAGATACGTATCAATAGCTACTCGACTAGCTTTTTATTGCTACATATCTAAATAATGAAGCAAACGCTCCATCAGGATTTGAAGCCAAAGAAAAACCGAAAATGAAAATATTAGTTATGAAATGAATAGCCATAAACTGTAGGTTACAAAATAAAACGGATTAATGAAAATAGCCGTTGGGAAATAAAATGTCATTATAAGTCTGTTACGAAATCAAGTAGAATGAATTAATCAAATGTCATTATAGCCGTTGAGAAATAAAGCAACACCAATTTATTGTTACAAATTTATTTTGCAAATCAGTTTGACCAAAATTAGCTTAAACTGAGCATTTTCGGATAGGCTAACATAAAACCAAAAATAAGTATAAAATTAATATCTCATTATAGACTCGCGTGGATCGCTAGCGATCCACGTGGTTCTATGAGCGAAAGCGATCCACGTGGTTCTATGAGCGATCCACTTTTGAAATATCCTTTGTTTTTCAACAAAACACAATAGACTTACCTCCAAAAAGTGGAAGAGTACTCACTATTTGTAACTGTTGGTTTAACTGTTTTGATTTTAACTATTGGCTGTTTTTTATACAGTAAAGGAAGTGTTATTTCCCTTTGTAAAGGTTCTGTTAGTTGCTACCAAATTGAATCATCTCCATAATAGTAAATTTCATTTTTTAACCATTTTTTCTAATTAGTCTCTGCTGCGATGTTGTGCTTTCCAAGCTGGAGGCACGCTGATGGTATTGGGTGCTACATCCTGTAGGAGGTTTTATGTAATTGTCATTTATAGATTCATTTTAATCTAGCAACTTAAACACAAATCTTTCTTCCCGTTGTTTATTGGGTCATCTCAATGGGAAGTTGTGCTAATGGAGGAGGATACTACCACTACTTTTACTCTATTTTTCGGGGATGTCACAGGATTGTTCCTGTTGATCTTTATGTTCCGGGCTGTCCTCCAACTGCTGAGTGCTGGGGTTTTATTGTATGGCCTACTCCAGCTGCAAAAGAAGATCAATAGGCGTAAGGATTTCCTCCATTGGTCGACACAATGAGGTCGATCATGTTTATCTCTTGGCAACCATTCATGGTAATTTTACCTTGCTATGAGTTAGTAGTTTTACCTATATTTTGTTGAGTTAGTAGTTTATAATTTTCTATATGGCTCTTCATTGTATTCCATGTGTGGTATTTAAAACCAGGAAAATAATTATTGTATCCTGCACCTATAGATTTTGAATCTCTACTTCATCAGATTTAAGAACACATTTTCAGTCAGTCATAAACCTTTTCCCTTTCTGCTTCTTTATTATTTCATTGCACTATTTAGTTTCATTATATAAAACAGATGCTAAATTATGGCATATCTTAGTTCAATCAGTAATTGTCTCTGACGAGGTATTATGTTGTATTTAGATAACATATGTCATTGGCCACTCTGAATTAAACATTTGATAGTTTTTATGTTGCATAGGCAGATTGCATTTTTCAATTGCTATTATATATTGGCACCTGGTTCTCTATCATCATTATCTGTTGAATGTATTTTGGCACCTGGTTCTCTATCATCATTCACTCACCACTGATTTTGCTTAATGGAAAGCTGTCGGTCACTTGTAAATTGGTTCTCGCAGCACATATGCTTCAGCTTTTGTCTATTTGCTTTCCACCATGTATTTGCAGCTAGTGGTTCTAGTTCTTCTTGCTATTTAACTTGATGCATTATTGAGTAAATATCATATTTTTTTTCTCCACAATTTCTCCGTGGAATAAATGGTCTCTGACAGTTTTTTAATAGTAACTTAGTCCATAATATTTTCAAAGAGGGACAAGAGAGTTCTTCTATCTACTCAATGTTAAAATTTAAACTACAAAGTAGAATATAAATTTAATAATAAATATATGTGTATTTTCGATTTATATATTTTATTTAGATCATTTTTATATTTGTTGTAAGTTGATCCATTGGTAAGCTTATGGGAATCGTTCCCCTGACCACATACCCATCCTAACAGCTTCGGCCAGTTGACTGTGTTCAATTATGAAATTGGGAAGCCTTTTTTAATATATGGTACTTAATTTCGAGGCCTTTTTTTATCTATACAACAAAAAAAATTATTTTCTTGAGGCCTAAAGCGAGGGCTTGGGCCACCAATATACTTGGTCAAAAATATAATTTTCTTTTGACCATTGTCTGATAAGAAATAAAGCTTTTGTCCATTCCTACCGGCGAAGATGATAGTGCGCACTCGACTTGCTTTGGAGTGTATCTAGAGTTATCAACTAAGCCGCCCGTGCTAGTCCAGCCCAATGGACATAAGTGCAAAAGCGGGCTGAGCTAGGCCAACCCAATGATCTACACGGTTGTGTTTTTGTAGTCTGGCTCAGTCCAATTTTTAACAAAGAAAAACACAACAAATGTTCAAAAACATAAAAAAGCAGGCTCAGTCTGACTCATGGGACAACTAGGTTGGGCCGAAGTGTTTTGGTTCTTTTTGGGCCACCATCTTTTGGGTCGAGTTTAGCCTAAAGCATTCGGCCATCGGGCTGGCCCGTTGAGCTTTACCAAAATTTAGAGGTGTATCACACTCTACTTTACTTGGGTGGAATATATAAGAAGGAACTACCCTTCTTTTTCCGGAGAAAAAGATTACAAACATGTTGGGTTTACATTGCTATAAAATTGATTGATTTGAAAGAATCCATTATCAAAAACTTAATCTTAAAAATTTAGTTATGTTAATTCTAAAACCTGATTTTTTTTCCCACGGAGTATCCAACGCTTTCAGTGAAAGACCAATCTCTGCTCATTATTAGGATCAAATGACGCATTGGTAATTGGCAACGTAACTATAATTTTTTTATTTTTCTCGCAAAATGTTTACCAGAAGTTTCTATAACAAAATTAAAAAGTAATTTAAATTAAACCATTGGTCCAAAGAAATCTAAACAACTACGAAATGTTATAAAAATGTCATATAGTTATGGTTCAAATGTAATATATAATCCAAACCAAAATGTGATAAAAATTTAAAAAAATACAAAACAAATCCTAATAGCAGACATTAGCCACCATTCCTCATAATTCCCTAACTTTAGTATTGCAGCCATTCCCTGATAAATAGCTTTCATATCAAATGCCTCGTATACAGCATGCATTCTCTCGCCGTACATGCCCTATAAGTAAATGTAAGAGGTAATAGCGAATTAGTAGTTTCATAACACGATTAAGATGGAAGATATTAAATTATCTGTATCTGTCAATTAGTGTTCTAGGTATCTGTCAATTATCAAAATGGTCCTCCAAAGAATCAATTTGTTGTCAAAGCTAACAATGAATGCCTGATTAATTAGAAGTCAATATTTGGTAATGAAGGATTCTTTTTATTTATTTATTTATTTATTGTTGGAGGACCACATTGATAAAACTTGTATCTTTGCAGAATCAAAATTAGTGTTCACTCTAAAATTATTAAAAGATCAATGTAAAAGCACAAATATTGAAGCAACACATCAATGTTTAACAAGTCAACATTAGCCATTGTCCCTAAAACTCGTATTTGTACAAATAATCAGAAATAGAGGTAATCCATTGAAGGATGTTGTGTCAACACAAATCATAATTAATTTCAAGCAAAACTTTATAAAAGTCAATTAATTGTGTGCTACAGATTTCAACTAAGCTTTTATCTGGTTTTAAAACAACAAAGCAAGTGGTAACAATTGCCAAGTCTACACAAATCATACTGAAATCTATAAGGCCTAGCTCAACTTGCAAATGCCGACATTGTTAGGTTGGATATCTTCACCCTGGTTTGAACTCGAGACCTCACAATTGTGTATGTGAGTTTTAGGTGGTAGTTGTCACTCCGCCTAGAGAAACTTATCCTTCTTTTTGGTCCCTCATCAGTCATCATCATCATCTTAGCATACACCACATGAAACCATCATTAGTTTCTGTTTTTACTCAATACTACTAAATGCCTATTCATTATTCAAAGCCCAACACATCACATATAGTTCCTTAATTTGAGGTTAACAACATCTCAGCTGGTGGAGATGGACCTTGTTTGGCTTGATCAGTAAGAACCACATTAGACTACAGCTTAATGGATGGTGGAAACTCTGCTGCAACTTCTCATGCTTGTAATCCTCCATAAATTGCTGCCAATCTAATAGCTTCCTTCATAAATTGTTCCTATATAACCTTTGTTTTTTTTTTCAATCCAACAAAATAGTAAAATGTTACAACATTGAAAATGAAATGTCACAACCAAAGAAAGCCATAAACCACTAACATCACATTAAGAGCTTATCACTATCACGTGTTCCATTTTCAAACAACCTTTTTCACTCTCATGCAACTTTGTTCCGGTTTCAAATCACCACAGGAAATAACAATGTAATTTATTTATTTTTCTAAAAACCAATGAAATTTACCTTTGCTTATATTACTTTATCTAAGTTTGGTATGACAATTGAACTTTAATCTAATATTAATTTGCTAATAAATTTCATATTGTGCTATATTTCATTCATCTAGGTAATGAATAAGGAGCAGTAATTTACCATTTGTAGGAGTGGCAGGCACCAAGAGCAAGAAGCACCTTCAAGTTTGTTGGATCAGCCTCTTGTGCATGCCTCATTGCTACAATACAATGCATCATAAAAAAGAAAATTTATGTTCTTTCTTGTTTCATACAGAAAGTTGTATTTACTTCAACACTTTTGTCTATATATGCACACAGCTAAGCTAGGTTTCAAGAAAAGAGATGTTGTATTTAACATATTCAACAAATGTATATAAGATTTTATGATTGTCCAGGAAATCCATGACTACTTTTTTAGCAAATATAATTAAAGAATAAAAATCATACATGTAACCATCATTACCGACTTAAAGCAACAGTCTTAACGCGAAGGGAAAAATAAAAAACAAGTTATTATCTAATATAACTTGAAAAGGATTATACAATAGTCTTAATCAGAGGGCATGCTACACAAACTAAAAATCAAAGATTTAATTTTAGAAGGGATATATGTGTTTAGAAGTTGGAAACCAATAATAATAAACCTCATTATAGATCGTCCCAGAAACTAACGTACCTGATATGGGATTGCAATTCTACCTCCCATTTGCTTCCAATGGCTCATATCGTCACTTTATCCTTTATTTTTATGACAGGGATGTGTGCAATGTTGGACCAATGTTCCCCACTCTCACTTCCATACCCTGCTTCTAACATAGGGCAGTTCCTGATTATTAGCTCCTTCAGAGAGGAAGGAAACGTGTCTTCTAGAAATGGCTCCAGCACTAAACAATCAACAAAGGACAGACTTTCAAGAGAAGTTAGGTGTCGAAGCCCACTTCCTTCTATGGATTTCATTTCAGAGAGATCCGAAATTTTGAGAGTCACAAGAGAAATAGGCAGCAGGCGCTCCTTTAGCAAGGTCTTAACAATATCATCATCACCTCCAATTGACAAATGTGAAAGAGCAGTGAGGCGTTGGAGACCCCATTCAGTTACAGGCGTGGTTGCTCTTCCAACCAATCGAATATCAAAATTTCGTAATTTGGAAGGCAGGAAAGTTCCTTCAGAAAATGATAGCTCTAGTTTTGGAAGAATGTGGAGACGCAAACGTTCAAGAGCGGTGAAGGTGTCCATTTCTTGAGGCAATGATCTAAGTGCCTTGCAATCCCTGACACCAAGTGATTGGAGGGTTGAGGGGCAAAGGGAAGAACAACTTTCTGAAATAAAAATGGATTCCAAACCGTCACATCCACATATCTCAAGCTCTTCGAGTGCCGGAAAACAATCCAGCGCGAAGGATGTAAGTGCGTCACAGCTATAAACTAACCTCAAAGTCATAAGTGATTTGTAATTCTTCCACGTTTCAGGAGGTAGGAAGGATAAATTCTCACACCTGAAAATTACAAGTGAACGCAACGAAGTGGGTAGACCAATGTCTGGAAATGCAGTGAGAGACGGAATCTGCCAAAGCTGCAAGTGTTGAAGACAAGTGCTGCTCAAAATCATTTTGGGGATGGAGAAAAGCGTATGACAACAACTAATACTTACATCCTGCAATTGACAAGGAGAAACACTCTCAAGCAGCGACAATTGGTTCCTTCCACTAGTTTCTTCAAAGCCATTACCACCCTCAATAACTATTACTTTTATTGAGGAGAGCCAATGCAATTGCAAAGTAGGTGGTGTTGCCATAAGATGATCGCAACATTTAATTCTTAATTTTTGTATGGAAGAAAGATGGTTAGGCAAATTTCCCCTCAATTCAGGACAGTTAAATAAGCATAGGGTTATAAGTTGAGGAAAAGGAAATTTGTTGCCTTCAAAAGGAACCCACTCCTTCCAATTTGGCATCTCCTCAAATGTCAACTTTTGTAGTGAAGGAAATGCTTGGAATGAAGAATTAGAACCTCTCTCTTCCATGTTGTAGAACTCTAAGCCAATTGTCTCCAATAACGGCATACCATCTACGTGTAGGTTCTTTAGAGACAGAAGTTGACCTAGTGGTGGAAGTGTCACACAATATTTACAACTTTGAATCTTAAGAGACACCATGTTGGAAAATGAAGAATCTCCCAACCAACTTGGAAAGCTTGTCCCCCCGTACAAGTGAAGGCTCAATTTCTTTATATTTACTGATGGTTGCAATGCATCAAGCACAACTCTCTCTAACTGTGAGTCTTCAGTTTCTGTGCCCCATTGTAGGGCTAACTCCTCAACCTGTTCTTTGCTTTTCAAGTTGGCATCAAAGGCTTCCCTGACATCAATGATATTATGCAGGTTCAAGATGGTAAACTTTCCTTGTAAGTGTGTAAATCTCCTAAGCTCTTTGATACTTAACCCGACTTGCCGCCTGCCCACTGCAAAAATAGTTAGAGTATGAAGATTTTCCAATTCAACAATTTGCAATGGCAACTCCTCTATGTTGGTCTTACTGATATCAAGGTGACGCAAACTAATTAATTTTCCGATATTTATCGGCAACTCAGTGAGGTCCCGACAATTAGATAAAATCAATGTCTGCAAATTGTAAAGGTTGCATATCGTATCGGGCAAGCTTTTGATTCCAGTCCTTGAGGCATCTAGATAGCGCAAATGCACCAAACTTCCAATTGAATCTGGTAGCATGGTGATGTTTATATACCTTGTTAAAGATAACACGCGCAACCTTTTGAGTATGGGCAGCAAATCATTAGCCACCTTTCTAGACAAATAACTACCATCATAATGGGCTAGGGGTAGGAAGGTTCGCAAGCATTTGAAATCGTAGCAAATCTCAAACTTCTTGAAAATGTCATAATGCTCTTGGTTGTATGAAAAATAACGAACATTTTCAGAGACGTTGCCACCATATTCAAACCTGACACAACTTCTCCCAGAAATGATTGTAGCTAAATCATTGACAAGGTCATGCATGATAAACTCTTCTCCACCAGCATCAATATTCGATTTTTGAATTAACAATCTTGATACCAATTCATCAAAACAATCATCACCTACTTCCTCTGCTTCTTTTTCTCCTTGAGAATGTTCGAGGAAGCCTTCTGCCATCCACAACAAAACCACTTGCTTCCTGTCAAATATATAATCCTTTGGAAATATGGAACAATAGGCGAAACATCTTTTCAAATGAGAGGGAAGATATTGATAACTCAAACGCAAGGCGGGCACAACGTTATCATTTGGGAAGTTCCATATGTCACTATTCAAAATTGCAGTCCACTCCTTTGCGTCTACCTTTGAACGTAGAAGTCCTCCGAGTGTTTTAGCGGCTATTGGCAATCCGCCACACTTTCTTGCAATCTTCATGCCAATCGCCTCTAGCTTTGTGTATTTAGTGTCATGAAAATGTTCCCTTCCAAAAGCATGCTTTGAGAGTAAAGACCAACATTCTTCATGTGACAGAGGCTCTAAATTATGAATAGGAAATGTGTGTGCGACCTCTGCAACTTTTAGATTGCGTGTTGTTACAATCACCTTGCTTCCAGATTTTCCATGAATGAGGGGACTCACCAGGTCGTCCCAATCATTGTAATTGTCATTCCACAAATCATCCAACACAAACAAAAATTTTTTCTCCCTCAAGTTTTTCTTCAATTCAACTCTGAGGAAATCAAGATTATTGCTTTCCCAAGTTTTTGAAGTGATAGACTCAAGGAGAGCCTTGGTTACTCTCAAAATATCAAAATCCTCTGACACACAGGCCCAAGCCATCAAATCAAAATGGTCTTCGACCATTGTTTCGTTGTAAAGATGTTGGGCGAGGGTTGTTTTACCAACACCTCCCATTCCCCAAATTGCAACAATTCCTATATTATTACTGCTTGTGTCTCTTTCAGACAATAACATATTCACCAGTCTCTCTTTATCATCCTCCCTACCAACCATATCAGTTTCTTTGACCACTGAACTCGAAGGTGTTCTATGAGAAACTCTTGCACTTACAGTTTTCAAATCAAGTATATCTTTATGCTGTGCAAAAAGCTGCAACCTATCACACAAGACCTTCATTTGGGAATTGATCTCAGCATAGAACCTATTAAAAGGAGATGAAAAGAAGTTCAACACCTGATTAGTTTTGCTTCCGGTGTGTGTACTCTCCACCTTGCATCGCAGAGAATCATAATCTATTTCTTTGAGCAAATCTTCAGCATCAAAGACAGCATCTTTCAAGTCATCAAGCCATTGTTTGACAGCATGGTTCTTAATCTGCTTCTCTTCAGCATCATCCAGCACAGCCTGAAGAGTCAACAGTGTTGTTTGCAACTGCTTCAAGAGAGAGACATTCAGCTTAGTGTTTTTAAGGTAATCACGAAACTCAGATGAAGCAAGTTTCTCCACTAAGGTTTCAACAGTAGCAGAGAGAAAAGCACCACCAACCAAAGTTGCAGCCATCTTCTCTTCTAGTAGTTGTTGTTAAAGCAAAGAAGCAAGGAAGGAAGGAAGTTCAGAGCTATGGAGATTGAAGGATGGTAGTAATTTCTTAATGATTAATGTAACGTAGCTGGAAAACAAATTATTAAGCGACAAAGTATTAGCTGTCCTTGAGAGACTAGTGCTAGTATCATCAACCACTCACCACGTGATTTGGGGCCACGTGATTTGCATTGGTTCATTTTGAAGTGACTATCTCTGCATTGGTTCCAAATCTCCTGTAATTCATCCACTCATTAAAAAAAACAAAAATCATTGCAGTGGAAACTCCTTCTGGAGAAGGTCCAAATTACGGTTGTCACAAGCTTCCAACATGTCATTCCTGGAAGCACAGCTGGAAAATAGGAGACAGACAGAATTCAAGTCAAATGAACATAAAACAGGAAATGAGACAAGCCTGATTTTCTTTTCTACTTGATGAAATTTATTATGATAAAAAAAAAACTAAAAGCCCAGCATGGAGTTTACCTGGTTTGCATAACTGATACCCATATTTGCCCAAGCACGAACATAATTAGGCTTTAAATCTAGTGCCTGGAGTGAAGACTGTATTAGTCAATAGAAAAAGAATATTCCACTACATAGAGAATAGATTCCAATGTATACATTTTTTGTTGCAAGGGTAATCTTGTTATTTCGTATGATTTATATCCTATCATACTATTAATTGTCAATTGCAAACACAATGATAAAATATAAAACAATACTAGCTAGTTTGTTATGCAGTGAGCCTCAAACACAAGATGAGATAAAAGTTTAACATATCTATGTCCTATTTTACTCTAATCCAACCCTCTTATCCCTCTATCCATTCTTATCCTATCATGTCCACCAAATGGGCCCTAAATCTAACCATTAATCGTTTGGCCTGTAATTTTTCTGTCAACTACCTCTAACTATCATACTGCCCTGCGTATCAAAAAAAGAACTGTTAAACTACCCTCCAAATCTACTCTCTTTACTAGGGTTTCTATAGCCATAGGTCATCTCCACCCATGCTCAAAGCACTTGAAGTGAAATCATACCATCGTTTCCACACTATGTGCTACCCCTGACTTCCCTTCTAATACATTTATTTTCAACCTTGTCTTGTCTTCCACGTCCAAAAAAAAAACTTGTCTTGTCTTGCATTGAAAATTCTCATATTCAACCGAACAATAATATTTTCTATTAAGCTTCGGTGCTAGTTTCCTATCACAAACAACACTTGTAGCACTCCTCCACTTTATCCACCTAAATTGGATCCCGAAGGTCTAGATCTCAGTTTCCTCTACTTCATTAGTGTGATGAACTCAAATGCTGAATAGAGACACGATCCTTAACTTACAGGTGGATAAATGAACGTCTCATGGTCACATTTGACTTCCCAAAAATCTTGATGAATAAGTTACGTTACTTAAAATGTCATAACTATATCACAGCTACTGCCATAATAGGATTGACTCCAGTACATAGTACCTGTTGATAAGCCATTATTGCATCGGCACTTTGAACACTGTTTGCTTGTGTTGCACCAAGCTTGTTCCAGAGAGAGTAATCATTTGGCTTAAGTTTCAATGCTCGTTCAAAAGAGGCAATGGCTTTGTCATATTCTCTGGATAAGTTATACAAAACTCCAAGAACTATATGGACATCTGAGTCATCAGGCGATACTTCAGCCGCTTCGTTAAATAATCTACTAACCTGCAAAAAGCAACACCAGTCTTTCAAATCGAACCATGAGATACATTAGTATAATATTATTACATAAGTGTTTCATTCAGAGTGCTAGTCAGATGAAACACTGCTTCCAAAAGAAGTGTGAAGCAGAATGAGATAGGAAGGTCTAGAGTTGAAGCTGAGCTACGTATCATTGCTCAAATTGCTTATGAGTGTATGTGGCTTCATTAATTACATTTTTAATAAAGTTTTGTCTGCCTCTGCAAACAACTCACAAATGAGATCAGGGTGTGATAATCAAACTGTCGTCCATATTTCATCTGAGTCCTTCGTGAGAATCAAAACAATGGATTGCCATCTTTCAGATAAAATTCTGCAGGCTCGTGTTTCTATTTGGTATATTCGATAAAGCCAACAAAAGAAAGGTAAGTTTACAAAAGCTCTTTGTGGGGCGAGGATTGATAACATGTGTTAGATCCACAAGTTGTTAGGAGGATAGGATGGGGAATACTAAAAATACCCACACAAATTGGGTAAGGAAATCCTTCCGATGCAAATCCTCTTTAAGAAAAAACCGTTAATAAGGAAAAAAGTACTACTCCTCATTTTATTAAAAGGAAATAAAAAATTGAAATACAAAAATTACCAAGGGAGACTAGGCAAATACCATAGTCAAAGAAATACAAAAACGAGCATTGTAATATCAAGATGAATGCATATGACTAAATTTTATAAGAAACACTAATGGTTTCCAAACAAGGGACGAGGTAGGGGAAGAATCTCGTTGTCACCTAAACTTTAAACCAACACCGTTGGCCAATGGCTTAAATCTACCTTAGGACATGAGGGGTCGACCTGATGCTTCCGAGTTTGATTTCCACAGGAAAAAACATTGATCCTAAGTACAAGCGTAGATTGGTCTTTTTGTTGAAAGTGTTAAACATTCTAAAGGTAACCAACAATGATCTAGAAAAAAAAAGCTTATGAGCGCTCATTATGATTTTAATCCCTTATTTTTTTTTCCAAGAATTTAATTCTTACTTTTTTTAATCATAACACTCAAATCCTGGAAGCACTTTTCACTTTTTTTGTCAACCATTTTTCATTTCCTTGAACTCAAATACCAATCATAATGTATACTGCCTGGGCATAGTGCTTTTGGGAACAAGGATTCTTAAATACCTGAAAAATGAAGGGGAATGAATATCTTATTATAGGCCTTGATACAAAAGTAGAAGGCGAATGAATCAAGATAATAGATACAAAACATGAGACGAATATAGTTTCTTTTTCGTATCATTAACAAGTGCCACTTGATATACAATGCTTCATATACATCTGCAACCTTAGCCACTTGAAATCTTCATTATATGATCAAAGAGTTACAACTGCAGAGTACATTTTTCTTGCAGCTTTATAGACTAGCTCATAACAAACTACCCAAAACCAGAACCAGAACCAGAACAAAATGGACTGCAGGGTAGAAACGACTAGGCTTATAAGGAACACAAGAGATAGAGCTCAAAACATCTTAGCATCAAAGCCCTACACATCACATATACTTCTTGAAAAACACAAGTGACTTCACATTTGAGGTCAACAACAGTGCCATTCAGAGGGCCTAATGGCTGAAGGAAACTCTGCTGCAACGAAGTTAGACTTGGATAACGAAAAGCTTTTCTAATGAAAAATGAGGTAGCAATTTTATTGTAAGGGTCAAAACATTATGGATTGTCAGTTTTCAGAGAAAATTCTGCAGGCTCCTGTTTCTATTTGGTACAATCAATAAGCATGAATGATAAAATATGCAGTCAAGCTTGATGAAAATGTTAAGATAATAGGCTGGGCTAATACGTGAATATGCTATTTAACCCTTAACTTGTGTATCATACAAACAAAGAGTGTAGTCCTTTAGAGTGTAAGTAATCAACTCCACTTACATCAGCCAGCATAGTACAAAGAAATCAGACATATCGAGCCATAGTGAGCCAAATAGATACCTCAGAGTAGCTGTTTGCTCCAGTTCTGCATATATCAACAGAGATGTTCAATATCTTTTATTTTATTAAGGGATAGGATACAATGTTGAAGTCTACAAGTTATTTGCATCAATGCTTTCAATTACCAATTAAGGGATCCAAACACTTTTAAAAAATAATAGGCTAAATTATAGTTTTGGTCCCCCTATTTTCAAAAATTCAGACATTTGGTCCCCCTATTTTAAAACTCAGACATTTAGTCCCCCAATTTTAAAAAACTCAGAACATTTAGTCCAAAGGGGGATTTCCAGTTTTTTTTGGCTGATTTGTTATTTTTAAAAAAAAAAAGGCTGACGTGGCACTCATTAAATGACGTGCCAACTGACTCAGCTTGCACACATCATTTAATGATGCCACGTGGACCAGCCACGTCAGATATTATATTAAAATTAAGTAAACACTAATTAAATAAATATACTGTTAACTATTGTTATTAAAATTAAAATGATTAATAATTAAATTCAAATGAAATTCAAATGGGGTTTATATTTAGGCTTAGTATTTTGGCTACTGATTATGTATTTTGGCCACTGATTAGGCCATTTGAATTTCCATTTGAATTTCATTTATTTAATTATTAATCATTTTAATTTTAATAACAATAGTTAACAGTATATTTATTTAATTAGTGTTTACTTAATTTTAATATAATATCTGACGTGGCTGGTCCACGTGGCATCATTAAATGATGTGTGCAAGCTGAGTCAGCTGCCACGTCATTTAATGAGTGCCACGTCAGCCTTTTTTTTAAAAAAAAATAACAAATCAGCCAAAAAAAACTGGAAAGCCCCATTTGGACTAAATGTTCTGAGTTTTTTAAAATTGGGGGACTAAATGTCTGAGTTTTAAAATAGGGGGATCAAATGTCTGAATTTTTGAAAATAGGGGGACCAAAACTATAATTTAGCCAAAATAATATAAACAGACAAGACATGTATAAACTCATAAAATAAAATGCCATTAATTTTTTTACCATATCTTAAAAATCTCAAAAAAATATCAACACAATATTAACCTAATTCACCAACTCATTTTTCAAATTCAAGAGTTCATATTATCAAATCCATAATCATAAAGTCCATAACGATGTGCTTTTAGGCTTCTTTTTTAGTTTTTAAAAAATGCGCAAGACACAGCCTTGATCACGGGTCATCGGGTTGATGCTAACTCCGTTGGGTTGATACGGGTCAACTGCATGACTGATCTGCAATGGGTTTGACCGGACCGTGTGACCGGGTCGCGGTCCGTAACACTGGTTTTGGATGGAAAAATGTCTATTCCAATGTTCAAAAATTCAAGCACAAAAAATTAATCCGAAAAAGGGAATAATGAAGGACTTATGACTTAGACTTATCAACTAATAACTAACAGTTTTAAGATTTATTAGCGGTTGTGAATAAAATGAGAATCACGTGGCGCGCCATTACCTTATGACTAACTAGATAATTACTTAAATTTTTCTCTTGACACGTAATACATATTATGCCAATTGCTTTTGTTAAATTCTGTTTTCTGTGTTTTGTGCTGATCATGGTCCTTATGACGTTATTTTGTTAGCTTCATTGTATCATTTTCATTTTACCAACCAAAACCTGAAAATGATGGGAAAAGAGTTCAGCACTTTTTTCTGTCAATGGAAGTTGCTATCAAAGATCATCCATTGTGGGCTACTGCCACTGAAGAAGACATTGATTGTGCAATGGAGGTAAACTCACAACTAACTACATTTATATAGGTTCTGATTTAGCATATTTATCTAACTCTTAGTATTATCTGCAGGGTTTAGAAAAGTATATAATGACTAAATTGTTCTCTCGGACATTCGCTACTTCTCCCGAGGATGCGAAGATTGATCATGAAATCTCAGAGAAAATAAGCTTGCTAGCTCCAAACCTTTCTGAAGCCTGAACATTAGGATATACCACGGGTTCTTCATAATGAAGCCTCATGGCTGGTATGCTTCATAAGGATGTATTATGAAATCTTAAATTGTTTCTCTCATGCAGTTTGTTTTATTTCTACTGAGTGATACATTGGTCTGTTTGTAGCTTTATAGACTAGCTCATAAGAAACTACCCAAAAGATACAAAACTGTTAATTCTGTTATAACTCAAAAGAACAAAATGGACTGCAGGGTAGAAACGACTAGGCTTATAAGGAATAGTGCCATAAGAGATAGAGCTCAAAACATCTTAGCATCAAAGCCCAACACATCACATATAGTTCTTGAAAAACACTAGTGACTTCACATTTGAGGTTAACAACATCTCAGCTGGTGGAGATGGACCTTCTTTGGCTTGATCAGTAAGAACCACATTAGACTACAGCTTAATGGATGGTGGAAACTCTGCTGCAACTTCTCATGCTTGTAATCCTCCATAAATTGCTGCCAATCTAATAGCTTCCTTCATAAATTGTTCCTATATAACCTTTGTTTTTTTTTCCAATCCAACAAAATAGTAAAATGTTACAACATTGAAAATGAAATGTCACAACCAAAGAAAGCCATAAACCACTAACATCACATTAAGAGCTTATCACTATCACGTGTTCCATTTTCAAACAACCTTTTTTACTCTCATGCAACTTTGTTCCGGTTTCAAATCACCACAGGAAATAACAATGTAATTTATTTATTTTTCTAAAAACCAAAGAAATTTACCTTTGATTATATTACTTTATCTTCTCAGTTTGTTGGATCAGCCTCTTGTGCATGCCTCATTGCTACAATACAATGCATCATAAAAAAGAAAATTTATGTTCTTTCTTGTTTCATACAGAAAGTTGTATTTACTTCACTTTTGTCTATGCACACAGCTAAGCTAGGTTTCAAGAAAAGAGATGTTGTATTTAACATATTCAACAAATGTATATAAGATTTTATGATTGTCCAGGAAATCCATGACTACTTTTTTAGCAAATATAATTAAAGAATAAAAATCATACATGTAACCATCATTACCGACTTAAAGCAACAGTCTTAACACGAAGGGAAAAATAAAAAACAAGTTATTATCTAATATAACTTGAAAAGGATTATACAATAGTCTTAATCAGAGGGCATGCTACACAAACTAAAAAACAAAGATTTAATTTTAGAAGGGATATATGTGTTTAGAAGTTGGAAACCAATAATAATAAACCTCATTATAGATCGTCCCAGAAACTAACGTACCTGATATGGGATAGCAATTCTACCTCCCATTTGCTTCCAATGGCTCATATTGTCACTTTATCATTTACTACTATCACAGGGATGTGTGCAATGTTGGACCAATGTTCCCCACTCTCACTTCCATACCCTGCTTCTAACAGAGGGCAGTTCCTGATTATTAGCTCCTTCAGAGAGGAAGGAAACGTGTCTTCTAGAAATGGCTCCAGCACTGAACAATCAACAAAGCTCAGGCTTTCAAGAGAAGTGAGGTGTCGAATTCCACTTCCTTCTATGGATTTCATTTCAGAGAGACCACTGATTGTGAGATCCACAAGGGAAATGGGAAGCAGTCGCTCCTTTAGCAAGGTCATAACAATATCATCACCTCCAATTATCAAATGTGAAAGAGCAGTGAGGCGTTGGAGACCCCATTCAGTTACAGGCGTGGTTCCTTCAGAAAATGATAGCTCTAGTTTTGGAAGATTGTGGAGACGCAAACGTTTAAGAGCGGTGAGGGTGTCCATCCGTTGAGGCAGAGATCTTAGTGCGGGACAGGAAATGAGATGTAAATATTCAAGAGCGGTGAAGGTGTCCATTTGTTGAGGCAATGATCTAAGTGCCTTGCATTGACAGACATGAAGTGATTGGAGGGTTGAGGGGCAAAGGGAAGAACAACTTTCTGAAATAAAAATGGATTCCAAACTGTTACATCTACCTATTGTAAGCCCTTCGAGAGACGGAAAACCATCCAGCGGGAAGGAGGTAAGTGCGTGACAGCTTCCCCATAACTTCAAAGTCACAAGTGATTTGTAATTCTTCCACGTTTCAGAAGGTAGGAAGGATAAATTCTCACACCAACCAATTTCAAGTGAACGCAACGAAGTGGGTAGACCAATGTCTGGAAATGCAGTGAGAGACGAAATCATGAAGAGCTCCAAGTGTTGAAGACAAGTGCTGCTCAAAATCATTTTGGGGATGGAGAAAAGCGTATGACAAATGGAAAATTTTACTACTTTTATTGAGGAGAGCCAATGCAATTGCAAAGTAGGTGGTGTTGCCAAGAGATGATCGCAACATTTAATGCTTAATTTTTCTACGGAAGAAAGATGGTTAGGCAAATTTCCCCTCAATTCAGGACAGTTGAATAAGCTTAGGGTTATAAGTCGAGGGAAAGGAAATTTGTTGCCTTCAAAGGGAACCCACTCCTTCCAATTTGGCATCTCCTCAAATGTCAAATTTTGTAGTGAAGGAAATGGTTGGAATGAAGAATCACAACCTCCCTCTTCCATGCAGTAGAACTCTAAGCCAATTGTCTCCAATAACGACATACCTTTTATATGTAGGTTCTTTAGAGACAGAAGTTGACCTAGTGGTGGAAGTGTCACACAATATTTACAATTGTGAATCTCAAGAGACACCATTTTGGAAAATGAAGAATCTCCCAACCAACTTGGAAAGCTTGTCCCCCCGTACAAGTAAAGGCTCAATTTCTTTATATTTACTGATGGTTGCAATGCATCAAGCACAACTCTCTCTAACTGTGAGTCTTCAGTTTCTGTTTCTGTGCTCCATCGTAGCACTAACTCCTCAATCCGTTCTTTGCTCTTCAAGTTGGCATCATGCGCCTCCTTGGCATCAATGATATTGTGCAGGTTCAAGATGGTAAGCTTTCCTTGTAAATGTGTAAATCTCCTAAGCTCTTTGATACTTAACCCAACTTGTCGCCTGCCCACTGCAAAAATAGTTAGAGTACGAAGACTTTCCAATTCAACAATTTGCAATGGCAACTCCTGTATATTGGTCTTACTAATATCAAGGTGACGCAAACTAATTAATTTTCCGATATTTATCGGCAACTCAGTGAGGTCTTCACAATTAGATAAAATCAATGTCTGCAAATTGTAAAGGTTGCATATCGTATCGGGCAAGCTTTTGATTCCAGTCCTGGAGGCATCTAGATAGCGCAAATGCACCAAACTTCCAATTGAATCTGGTAGCATGGTGATGTTTATATACCTTTTTAAAGATAACACGCGCAACCTTTTGAGTATGGGCAGCAAATCATTAGCCACCTTTCTAGACAGATAACGATCATACAAATATGAGGGTCTAAGGGGTAGGAAGCTTCTCAAGCATTTGGAATCACATAAATTCTCAAACTTCTTGAAAGTGTCATAATATTCTTGGTTGTATGACAAATAACGAACATTTTCAGAGACGTTGCCACCACATTCAAACCTGACACAACTTTTCCCGGAAACGATTGTAGCTAAATCATTGACAAGGTCATGCATGATAAACTCTTCTTCACCATCATCATTATTCGACTTTTGAATTAAGGATCTTGATAGCAATTCATCAAAGAAATCATCACCTACTTCCTCTGCTTCTTTTTCTCCTTGAGAATGTTCGAGGAAGCCTTCTGCCATCCACAACAAAACCACTTGCTTCCTATCAAATGTATAGTCCTTTGGAAATATTGAACAATAGGCAAAACATGTTTTCAAATGAGAGGGAAGATATTGATAACTCAAACGCAAGGCAGGCAGAACGTTATCATTTGGGAAGTTCCATATGTCACTATTCAAAATTGCAGTCCACTCCTTTGCATCTACCTTTGAACGTAGAAGTCCTCCGAGTGTTTTAGCCGCTATTGGCAATCCGCAACACTTTCTTGCAATGTCCCTGCCAATCACCTCTAGGTTTGTGTTTCTACTATCATGAAAATGGTCACTTCCCAAAGCATGCTTTGAGAGTATAGACCAGCAGTCTTCATCTGATAGAGGTTCTAAATTATGAATAGGAAATGTATGTGCAACCTCTGCAACTGTTAGATTGCGCGTTGTTATAATCACTTTGCTTCCAGATTTTCCATGAATGAAGGGACTCACCAGGTCGTCCCATTCATTGTAATTGTCATTCCACAAATCGTCCAGCACAAACAAAAATCTTTTCTCCCTCAAGTTTTTCTTCAATTCAACTCTGAGGAAATCAAGATTATTGCTTTCCCAAGTTTTAGAAGTGATAGATTCAAGGAGAGCCTTGGTTACTCTCAAAATATCAAAATCCTCTGACACACATGCCCAAGCCTTCAAATCAAAGTGTTCTTGAACTTCTTTTTGGTTGTAAAGAAGTTGGGCGAGGGTTGTTTTCCCAACACCTCCCATTCCCCAAATTGCAACAACTCCTATATCATTACTGCTTCTGTCTCGTTCTGACAACAACATATTCACTAGTCTCTCTTTATCATCCACCCTACCAACCATAACAGATTCATTTACCACTGAACTTGAAGGTGTTCTATGAGAAACTCTTCCACTCACAGTTTTCAAATCAAGTATATCTTTATGTTCTGCAAAAGGATGCAGCCTTCCCCACAAGTCCTTCATTTGGGAATTGATGTTTGCATAGAAGCTGTTAAAAGGAGATGAAAAGAAGTTCAACACCTGATTAGTTTTGGTTCTGGCGTGTGTATTCTCCACCTTGCATCGCAGAGAATCATAATCTATTTCTTGGAGCAAATCTTCAGCATCAAAGACAGCATCTTTCAAGTCATCAAGCCATTGTTTGACAGCATGGTTCTTAATCTGCTTCTCTTCAGCATCATCCAGCACAGCCTGAAGAGTCAACAGTGTTGTTTGCAACTGCTTCAAGAGAGAGACATTCAGCTTGGTGTTTTTAAGGTAATCACGAAACTCAGATGAAGCAAGTTTCTCCAACAAGGTTTGAACAGTAGCAGAGAGAAAAGCACCACCAACCAAAGTTCCAGCCATCTTCTCTTCTAGTAGTTGTTGTTTAAGCAAAGAAGCAAGGAAGGAAGGAAGTTCAGAGCTATGGAGATTGAAGGATGGTAGTAATTTCTTAATGATTAATGTAACGTAGCTGGAAAACAAATTATTAAGCGACAAAGTATTAGCTGTCCTTGAGAGACTAGTGCTAGTATCATCAACCACTCACCACGTGATTTGGGGCCACTTGTACATGTGGTTCAGCTTTGGTCTATTTTCTTTCAACCATGTATGTCCTCACAGACACCTACTGGCCATAGTTTGTTGCATTGTTAGGTAGTTGTATTTATCAGCTTATATATTTCTTTGGCGTGTATATGATGTATTACTTTATCTTCCACTTTCACTGAGTATTTATTCATAGTTTAAAAGTGTTTAAATTTTTTGAAATTTTCTTTATAAATTAAAAGTTAATATCGATTATATAAGAATTTTGTTGAAAGTTATTACCAAAAAAGAATTTAGCTGGTAGTTAAAAAAATTATATGAAGATTTCTTAAAAAAATTAATCAACATAAAATTAACGGGTGTCCAGGTGAGTTGCATGAATGTTCTGACTTTTTTTTTCTTTTTGGGTCCAATTTAGCCTAAAGCATTCGGCCATCGGGCTGACCCGTTGAGCTAGACCAAAATTTAGAGGTGTATCACACTCTACTTTACTTGGGTGGAATATATAAGAAATAAGTACCCTTCTTTTTCCGGAGCAAAAGATTACGAACATGTTTGGTTTACATTGTTATAAAATTGATTGATTTGAAAGAATCCGTTATCAGAAACTTAGTCTTAAAAACTTAGTTATGTTAATTCTAAAACATGAATTTTTTTCCCACGAAGTGTCCAACACTTTCAACGAAAAACCAATTTCTGCTTGTGCTTAGGATCAAATTTCGCATCGGTAATTGGCAACGTAACTAATATTTTATTTTATTTTTCTCGCAAAATGCTTACCAGAAATCCAAAGAAATCTAAACAACTATGAAATGTTATAAAAATGTCATATAGTTATGGTTCAAATGTAATATATAATCCAAACCAAAATGTGATAAAAATTTAAAAAAATACAACACAAATCCTAATATCAAATCTCATATAGAAGTACTTTCTTGATATAATAGAACAATGCCTCGTATACATGCACATGTAGCCTCGTATACACAATGCCTCGTATACACATGTAGCCTTAGTTGATAAGTCAAGTTAACCGAATATAATAATGAATACGATTCAACTTCCAACTGTTAATATTTTTCAAAGCCATACCTCGATGAAGTTCTTAAATATTTCCATGCATTCTCTGCTTTTGGATTCATTGCAAGTGCTCAAACATGATAACGAATAGACTCGTCGTACATGTCCTATAAGTAAATGTAAGAGGTAATAGCGAATTAGTAGTTTCATAACACAGTTAAGACGCAAATACTTGTCAAGTCTACACAAATCATAATTAATTTTTACTAACATCTTATAAAAGCGTATCCTACCGTCATTGTAGTCAAATCTCTTTTCATTCAGTTAGTTCCAAAAATGTTCAATATTCCTTCTCTTCTCTATTGGTTGGAGTATAATGTATATAAGTGCAAAATGGAGTATAAGAATGTATAAATTATAATACGAAGTCAAGCATGTAGAGTATCCTTGTACACACTCAACTACCAACGGACCTAACTCGCTATTCCGCTAGGCCAAACCCATTTGGTCAAGTGGGTGGCTTTTATGATCCACAAATGACAAAACAATCAATTACTCACCACGTGATTTGGGGCCACTTGTACATTTGGTTCAGGGCTTTTTTTTTTACCCCCATCAACTCCCATCTACCCCCATCAAATTGTTAAAACCCGAAAATACCCCTGTCCAACTTGCAACTCGCTCGGATTTACCTTCATGTAAGGTAAATCCGCTTTGTTATTTTTAAAGTCGGATTTACCTCAGATGGGGGTAAATCCGATTTCAAAAATAACAAAGCGGATTTACCTTAGCTGAAGGTAAATCCGCTTTGTTATTTTGGAAATCGGATTTACCTGGTGGGCACATAAATCCGATTTCCCTAAAAAAAGAGAAAATCAGATTTATCCCACTTAAGGTAAATCCGATTTCCCTAAAAAAAGAAAATCGGATTTATCCCACCTAAGGTAAATCCGATTTTGTTATTAAAAAAATTGTTTTTTATTTAATTTTTTAAAAAAGGTTATAAAATGCTACTAAAAATCCGTTAAATATCCAAAACTAATCCAAAAATTATAAAAACACCACTAAAAATCTAATAAAACCAAAATAAGGTTATGCAAATTTTTTCAGATTTTTTGGAGATTATGAAAAATTTAAAAAATTAATAAAAAATAGTAAACGATGGAATTTGGGATTTTGAGGTCCCCAATCCTAAAAGAAGTCTCTTCTTGAGGAGTATTGATCCTTGATATTTTTCGGATTTAAAGAATGTGGTTTAATTACAATTTGAGTAGATTGCCCGAAAACTGATTTTTTAGCCTAAATTATTCTCCCGACGTACAATATCGTCACGTGTTAACGAACTACACACTAAACAGAACCAAAAGACGGTCGAAATTTGTATTTAAAATTTTAACTGATTTATTTATTTATTAATTAGGTTAACAAAGCGGATTTACCGCCACATAAGGTAAATCCGCTTTGGTTATTTTTAAAAGCGGATTTACCTTATATGGGGGTAGATCCGCTTTTAAAAATAACAAATCGGATTTACCCCCACTTAAGGTAAATCCGATTTGTTATTTTTCAAAGCGGATCTACCCCATCTTAAATAAATCCGATTTTAATTTTTTAAAATTTTTAGTGGAAATCGGATTTACCTAAATCCGATTTCCAAAAAAAAAAAAAATTGAAATCAGGATACGTTTGGGATTTTTAATTTTTGTGAAGGGCAATTGCGTCTTTTCGCAGGGACGATGGGGGTAGATAGGGAGGTGATGGGGGTAAAAAAAAAAACCCCCTTGGTTCAGCTTAGGTCTAATTTGCTTTCTACCATGTCCTCACAGACAGCTAGTGGTCCTAGTTCTTCTTGCTATTTAATAGTTTGTTGCATTGTTAGGTAGTTGTATTTATCAGCTTATATATTTCTTTGGCTTGTATAAGTTGTATTACTTTATCTTTTCATTTTCACTGAGTATTTATTCATAGTTTAAAAGTGTTTAAATTTTTTGAAATCTTTTGTATAATTTAAAAGTTAATATCGATTATAAGAATTTAGTTGAAAGTTATTACCAAAAAAGAATTTAGCTGGTAGTTAAAAAGTCAAGTTAAAAATTTTCAAATTATATCAAGATTTCTTAAAAAGATTAATCAAGATTAAATTAACTTGTGTCCAGGTGAGTTTCATGAATGTTCTGACTTTGTTTTAATAAAGTTCACAATAATGTATATGGATCTATTATTGCAATATCTCTAAATCTAACGGCTCTGCTGCTTAGTGCCTGCTGCACCGTGCAGTAGCAGCAGAGGATCCGGGTCCTTATAGGCAATAATCTTATCGTAAATTGTGGCCAGAAAAGTAAGATGGGCGTAGAGATTGGCAATGACTTTTATTTCCCTCCTCTTGAAGGCCCCCTCATTCACTATCATTGCTTGCAAATTGATAATAATAAATTTTTAAAATAGATTCAAATAAAATAGTGGATATGATAAAGAAGAATTTGGATTATTTTGAAAAAGAAACACAGTAACAAAATGCTAGATAGAGAGTGCTTTTATCATTAACAAAATTTCCTGTGAGGTTAGTTAGTTATTTTCATATGAATATTACTACTATTGCATCCTTTGTTTTTCTTTTAACTAGTATTTTACCCGTGCGTATGGTCGGTGTATTGTCATGAAGTCATAATAGTAATTTGGAAGATAATCATAAGTTGTGAACAATGTCTAAAGTGTATGATTTGAAATTCAAAGTGGAAAGAGATTGACAATCAGAATTACATTGATCCATAATAATGTATTTGGACATTAGAGGTAAAATATGCATCTCCGTTGACACTCCTGTTTGCATACTCGTTGACCCTCCTGTTCGCACTCCCGTTGGCGCTCTCGTTACCTCTCCCGTTGCCACTCCCATTGCAGCTCCCATTGTCAGTCTCTCGTTACCTCTCTTAGTGGTTAAATTGATTGATTTTAATAGTTTTAATAGAGAGATTATAGTAAATAATAAATTTTAGATGGAGTAAAAATGAAGAAAAAAGAAAATAAGATTTTTTAAAATATGCATCCATGTTGGCGCTCTCCTTGCCTATCTTCTTCCCACTCATGTTCCCGTTGTCGCTCTCGTTGTCGATTCCATTGCCAGTTTCGCATTGCCGCTCTCGTTGTGTTGCAAATTTTGTCTTTTAGGGGTGAATTTACTAAAATAGTTGTGTTGCAAAAAGTTAAAACAAAATCGGTATCTTATTATAATATTAATAATGGAGTAAAATGTAAAATATGCAGTCCCGTCGCAATCGTTCCCTCTCTTGCTGGCACTCCCGTTGGCGCTCCCGTTCCCTCTCTTAAATTATTGAGTGTGATATTAATTTAATAATTTACTTTTTTTGGAATAAATAATTTTGAAACTATTGTTAGAGGTATGGTTTTTTTTGACAATTGATAGTAGTTAAATTTATTAATTTTAGTAGTTTGAGTAAATTATAAAAATAGTTAAAAAATTATGTTTTTAGTAAAAAAAAACTGACAAAAAAGTTGGTTTTAAAATTGGCTGCTTTTTGTCCTTTTGCTACGTCAGTTGCAGCTTCTGATTGCAGTTTTCAATCAGTTTTTTGTCCCTCACTTTTTTGTCCCTCTATCGTTGCCACTCTTGTGGCCTCTCCCATTGGCACTCTCGTTGCCACTCCCATTGGCGCTCTCGTTGCCATTCTCGTTGGCATTCCCTCTGGTATTTTAATCTTTTTTAGTAATTATAAAATAGTTATTTGGTAATTTTTTGTAGTGGTTAAATTGATTGATTTTAACCAAAGTAGTTAAATTGATTAGTTTTAGTAGTTATTTTGTAATTTTTGGTAGGGTTAAAGTTTTTTACAATTCTTTTTTTGACAATGGATAGTGGCTAATTGATTTATAGTGACTAATTATTATATTAATTTTAGTAGTTTGAGTAGATTATAAAAATAGTGAAAATTGATTTATAGTGACTAATTGTTTTTATAAAAATATTGACAACCGTGTTTTAATAAAAAATTTAAAAAAACAGTGTATAATTTTTTTTAAAAAAAAAATCTGTTTTTTTGAAAAAAATTGAATTTAAAAAAAATGTATTGGTACTGTAGCGCGTCAGAAACGTCACTGTAGCGCGTCAGAAACGTCACTGTAGCGCGTCAGAAACGTCACTGTAGCATACTGTAGAGTGACATAAGCGGTACTGTAGCGCGTCAGAAACGTCACTACAGCGCACAATAGTGATACTGTAGCATTTTATCTTTATGTAGTGAATTGTCTATTTTGTCCCTAAATTATGACAAATTTCATCTCGTGTTGTGACTCACTCATCGCAACATTCTTATCTATGCTACATCGTGTTGGATTTTTAACACTCAACATTCCGACCTATACAATATCATCGTCGGTCTTATAATTGTAATATCGACGGTCTTATAATTGTAATGTTGTACATAAATTTTAGCTTTTACAAGGATTAAGCGACAAGGATCCAACAAGAGAAAAGAAGAAAAGGAAAATGATTAGCAGAGTACTTAAGCTTTTACAGGTACTGCTGACGATTTTTTTTTCAATTGCTACTACTATTTGTTGAATGCGTTTTGGCTTGATTCTCTATCATCATTCATTCACCACTTGATCTCATCAGAAATATAACCCAAACTAAATATACCATCAAATGTTATAAAAATGTCACAAAGCTATGGTCCAAATGTAATATAACCCAAACTAAAATATGATAACATTCTAAACAATTCAAAACAAATCCTAATTAATAGTCGACATAGCCACTATTCCTTATAATTCCTTAACTTTAGTTCAAAGATTAATATAACATTGCCTTGTATACAGACCGTAGAATTACCAGAATTAGCAACTATTGCTGATGATGAAGTCTGGGAAGTCTTATACTGCAGGAATGTCTTATACTCCTCATCAGAAAGAACATTTTGTTTAGTGCTTCTCTGTTCAGAATCATTAACCTGAGTCACATTTACTGGTTTCTCTGGAAAGCCATGAAGGGAATAACACTTGTCTTCAGTATGACCAAGTTTCTTACAATAAGTGCACTGATGACGTCCTCCAACACGACCTCCTCGACCACCCCCACGACCACGACCGCGTCCCCCACGACCTGCAAAATTAGAAACAAGAGCAGAAGATTCTATGTTAGTGTGAGGTCCATTCCCTCCAGTTCCTTCCAATCCAGGAAGACGTATGAGACGTCTGATAAGATCCTCTGTTGAGGGAATGTCTGATGCAGAAACAATGTTGCTCCGTACCGACTCATACTTTTGATGGAGACCATGAAGAACATAGATCATACACACATTATCTAGTTTCTCAAGCATCTTCTTCGGGTCATTGTCGGTCACAAGGAGCTTGAAATCATTTACTGCGGACTGGGCTTTATTAGCACATGTCATGATGTTGTCTTCTGTCATCTGAAGGGTGGCTAAATTATGAATAACACCATAGAGACGCTGGATATCATTAGAATAAACATTCTTAGTCTTCTGCCAAATATCATGACAAGTAGTGTATGAACGATAATGACCAGCAATGAGGGTTCAATGGATTGCCACAAAAGAGAGACCAGTTTACAATCTGCTTGTTCCCAATCTTCACGCAAATCTTTACCAATATCCGTAGAATTCTTAGTGAGATGATCTAAAAGCCTTTGTCCCATAAACCACATTTTGACAGATGCAGACCAATTCAAATAATTATCACCATTGAGTTTCTCGGTTGTTATAGAGGGATTACCGGAGAAAGCATAAGACACGAGACTCTTACCTGACGATCCAGATTTGTTGTTGTTGTCGTTTTCTGAAGATGAACTCATCTTTCACAATATTGGGAAGGCCAACCACAATCAGAGAAGAGCAGAAACTTCTCTAGAGCAGTAGAAAGGCGTGGAACAGGGGGCTGTTCAAACAAATAGGACCAAATAGAGATTGTTGCAACACAAACGACCAAACAGGGACAAACACACCAAAGGAGTGGGACCCTGATAGGAACTACAATTTCTCATCTCTCAAATGGAACAATAATGGAACAATAAAACTGTATTAATGGTGATAAAACTGAAATTACAAACGTAAATGATAAACTAGGCAATTCGAGAAGCCTAGCGTCTCCCAGAAGGCTCTATAGAGGCCTAATCTCTCCCAAATGAATAACTTCCCAAATTCATACTTGCTTCTTGATTCTAACCCCCCAAGTCCTATTTATAACCTCCACTAACTCCCCCACTTTCCCTTCACTTTGCCACATAAGCAAGTGGTTACAACCAACTCCCATTTCCCTCCCTTACACTTTATTTATTTATTTAAATTCTATCAATACTCCCCTCCTAAACATTCACCTTGTTCTCAAGGTGAAGATACCAAAAGCTAACAGTTAATAGTCTTCCACCACCAGGGTCCCATAGCTTGAAGCAAGATGTCCCAATAATGCAAGTGGAGTATCCAGGTTCAACCGGATCCCACGACTTGAGAAGTGCTTCCAACAATTGCATTATGGATAACTCCGACCCTCTAATCAAGTGCTCAACACAAATATCCATCAGTGCCTTCGGTGATTGAGCCAAGTCTGTCTTGCCAATTTCCAGATCAATATTGCTCTTCCGAGCCTCTTTATCAACTCCTCTATCAGCTTGCAGCAGATCTTTAAAAGCTTCTTCTACATTGATTTTCCTTGTTGTCCTACCCATAACAAATTCCAGTAGCATTGCTCCAATGCCTTGATTCCAATTCAGAATTTCACCAGCACTGAGAATTAGCTTTTTATTTTCTATTTCATTTGCTATTTTCAACCACCTCTACTCAGTATTAAATTGAACAGCCCGGAATATAGGATTCTTAAGCACCCTAGAGCTCGTAGAAACACCCCCATAGTTATCAACAAAGTCTGTAATTTGCTGGAAGGTGAACACTACCTGATGATACCATTTATAATATTGTTGTGTTTGATTTCCTTGGTATTCCATTGCACTAAAGCTTTGCTTGCTCTCATCTCTTTTATTGCCACCTGGATCCCACCCATATTTTTTAAGGCCACCTAATTCCCATTGATGGACAAGTGGATGTATTTCCAAGATTGAAATATTTGTTAATTGCCCAAAACCATTGCTATAGCTTCTACCAACTCCCACTAGCAACTTTATTTGTTTCCCATCTCCTTTGAGCATCAGTTGCAAACCATTGCTATAGCTCCTATTATTTTCATCTTGAACAACCAAAAAGAATCTTGCAAGAGAGAGTTCTTCTAACCTTTTATTGACAAGGATTGGAGATAGAAGTGAATCTTCACACAGGGAAGTTACCAAGCAGCTGAATATTCTGATGTGGTGCTCTGCAATGGGGAAAATCACGTGTAATGCTTGCAGAAATAAACCCACTATGTTTTGCACCTCCTTGTTTTCTGGAAACACCCTCTCCTCATTAATAAATTGTGTGGGTTTAATATCTATTGTTTGGGCCTGATCTCTTGAATTAAAAACGTGACCCATTTTTTGGAGAGTCCAATCAGACCCAGTGAGCTCCATTTCCCTCTCCGTAGTCATATTTTGGGTTGACATCATTAGATAGAATTGGGCCTGGCCCAACGAAATAACAAATTGATCCACATTCCCCGTAAAGCATTCAGCGCTAACCTTCTTCATTTTCCTCTCCTCCCTATCGCACGCTGCATCTCCGAGAAAGAATCCCAAATCGCGAGCCAGCCATCCATCGTCCACAGTCACGTCATCATTTTCCTCCTCCAGCGCCGTCGCTCCGTCTTCTTCCTCCCCCGGTGGGTCGACTCTAGTCATCGTCGTCCGGCGACCGCCCTGTGTCATCGTCATCACAGAACGTCTCCACGTTCTCATCGCTCCTCCTCGACCTTTCTTCTTTATTCTTCCTGTCGCACAAATCTGTCACGCAAGAGAGAGATTTTTCTCCCAATGCTTTCAACGGCGACGCCTCAGCCACGACTGTGTCATCGTTTGGCGTCTCCAACGGTGATTTCTCTGTGAATCCCCTTCCCTCTGCGCGTCTATTGTCGCTGGCTTCCACGGTGGTTCTAGGTCACCACTGATAACTATATTTTATATAGGTTATTTATGCTCTTAATACTTAAATCAAGCTCACTTCTCAAGTAATTTTAGTACTTAAATATGTGAATATGTGATTAATAGTGTAAGAGCAGGTTATAAGTCAATTCCCTAAATATTGGGCATAATAGGTGCCTTTGTGAATATATTGATGTTCTGCCTTAGTGCTGCAGCGGTATGCCATCAATGAGACGCTACAACGTTATAAGGCGGCTGGCCATTGGGATATTTGTGTAACCACTTGCTGAAACGCTGAGTCATCACCCTTATCTCTTATCCTCAGCAGGACATTGAAGCCCGAGTGGAGTCAACAAGACACTTGGCGCCTCCCAATTGATACCCACTTGATAGTTGGTAATGATTTTAATCATTACCACTTTTTGTAAAGTAGCTTTATGGATAATCAAGATATTATCTAGCTAAGATATTATTTAATGAAGATATTATCTAGGCTTAATTACAATTTTGGTCCCCCTATTTTCCCCAATCCACGATTTTGGTCCCTCAAGTTTTAATTTGACGATTTTGATCCCCCTAGTTTCCCAATTTGTAAAATCAAGGTCCCCCTCTCAATTGGTCAAAATTGAAAATCAATTTTGACTGACTTATCCTACGTGGCAGTCCACGTAGACTGCCACGTAGGCGCACTGTTCATCTCCTCTCTCACAGCCCCTCCTCTCTCTCACTCACTGTTCATCTCTCTCTCACATCTCTCTCCTCTCTCTCACAGCCCCCTCCCACCGTGACCCCCTCCCCCCACCGTGACCCCCTCCCCCACCGTGAACCCCTCCCCCCTCACCGATCCTCCTCCCTCTCTCTGGTTCGCAACCCCCCTCTCTCGCCGTTCTCTCTCTCGTCGCTCTACCTCCTCTCTCTGGTTCGATCCTCCTCTCTCTGGTTCGCAACCCCTCCTCTCTCAAACGCCGTCGCAACCCCCTCCTCCTTCATACATCACCATCGCTAATCTGAGAAAGGGGGAGAAACGAAGGGGGAGAAACGAAAGGGGGGAGGGGTTCACGGTGGGGGAGAAACGAAGGGGGGAGGAAACGAGGGGAAGAGATGCGAAGGGGAAGGGGAAAACGAGGGGGGAAGAGATGCCAATGGGGGAGGGGTTCAGGTGGGGGAGGGGTCACAGTGGGGGAGAAACGAAGGGGGGGGGGGGGAGGAAACGAGGGGGGAGAGATGCGAAGGGGAAGGGGAAAATGAGGGGGGGGGGGAGATGCGAAGGGGGGAGGGGTCACGGTGGGGGGAGGGGGTCGCGGTGGGGGAGGGGGTCACGGTGGGAAGGGGCTGTGAGAGAGAGGAGAGGGATGTGAGAGAGAGAGAGATGAACAGTGAGTGAGAGAGAGGAGAGGGCTGTGAGAGAGGAGATGAACAGTGCGCCTACGTGGCAGTCTACGTGGACTGCCACGTAGGATAAGTCAGTCAAAATTGGCTTTCAATTTTGACCAATTAAGAGGGGGACCTTGATTTTACAAATTGGGAAAATAGGGGGATCAAAATCGTCAAATTAAAACTTGAGGGACCAAAATCGTGGATTGGGGAAAATAGGGGGACCAAAAGTGTAATTAAGCCTATTATCTATTAAGGATATATCTAATCCAAGAGACACACAAGAGAGTAACACACATCATTATTCTTACGTAGAGAGAGAGTTTTAACTTGGAGAAGAGCTAACTTGACATTTTGGTTTTCCTCCATTGTTATTCCACTCTTGAAGCTTTTATTTTTAATATAGTTTTTAGATTTCATTCAAGGTTTTGCTCACACCATAGCTTCATCCTTCGTACATGACTTGGGATTCTTGGAGTGTATCTTTTGCAACCATTCTCCTCTTCTCTACCTACGGTAATATAAGCTTGTTTGTTTATATTGTGATGATGAAGCTTGTTATGAGCTAATCACTTTGTAGTTGGATTTCTCTTAGTATTGTAATGAACCTTGAGTAGCTTTTATATAATATTATGATGTTTGCATTTTATTCCTTGTGTTATAATGTTTTCAACTATGTTTTGGGAATGATCAACTAAAACAAGGGAGCTTTGTGGGTACAGACATGGTTCACAAAGAGAACTCAAGGAATGATATGAATGAAAAACCCTTTAAAGACATTTAAAGGAAGTACTACTTAACCCTATACATAGGGGAGTAATAGTTCATAAGGTGTATGCTGTAAGATCTTAATATACAGGGGTAAAACTTATTTAGAGCCTAGACATAGGAGTCTTATAACATAACCCTGACGATAGTGACTGAAAGGCACGCCACCATGCCGCTACAGCGTCTGTTGACCTTGTAGCGCTACAGCGCTTAACGTTACAGCATCTAATATTATAGAACACTACTCTTGGGAATTTACATAACTGCTGAGCTATCTAACTCACTTTTAAACATTTTCAATACAATACTGTTTTATCACAAACCATTATGTTTACAACTCCAAACTTTCATTTGTCACTTAACTTGTTTTAGTAAGTTGCTAATCACTTAAACTTCTTAGATTAATTCCAATCCCTGTGGGAACGAACTTTACTTATCATTATATTACTTGTTGCGAATGTGTATACTTGCACATCACCTTTTCGTACAACAAGTTTTTGGCGCCGTTGCCGGAGATTGCATTTAATTTTTATTGTTTAAGTTTTTAGTAAGCTTAGTGCCTATTTTACACTGGTGTGTTGTTTCTTGTTGCTGCAACAGTAAGCGCTACAGCGTATTCCCAGGTCTCAACCACCAAAATTTGAACCATACTCAGAACCAGAGAGAAGGTTCAGGGAACTAAGACATCTTCAAAGACTCAGACCCAACATGTCAGAACATAGTCAGAGAACTAATTCTGGTAGGGCTACCACTCCACGTGGAAGATCTAATTCTGGTAGAGGAGGAACTGAACCAGGTGGAAGGGGTAGAGGTAGAACTCATCAACCACCCACTCCCACCTTACATGACCAAGAGGACTGGTACAGAAATCAATTCATAAATGAAGGACCTGCTCAAATGGTAAATGGCAGAGATAGACCAATGAGGGACTATGCTGTGTTTGATCCACAAACAATGGAGACAAGCATAGCAAGACCCACTCTCCATACAGCTCAGTTTGAATTCAAACCTATGATGTTCCAAATGTTGCAAACAGTGGGACTGTTTGGTGGTGCTCCTCAAGAGGACCCATATTTACACTTGAAGCAATTTTTGGAAGTCTGCAGTAATTTCATTATTCCAGGGGTAAGTGATGATGCATTCAGATTAAAACTTTTTCCTTATTCCTTGAAGGATAGAGCAAAGACCTGGTTAACTTCTCTAGAGCCTAACTCTATCCATACTTGGAATGAAATGGTTGAGAAATTCTAAGCAAAATATTTTCCCCCAAGTAAAAATGCTAGAATGAGGAATGAGGTTACTGCATTCAGACAAAAAGATGTTGAAACACTGTTTGAAGCATGGGAGAGATGGAAGGAGCTGTTAAGAAAGTGCCCTCATCATGGTATACCTGTGATTATCCAAATGGAGACCTTCTACAATGGACTAGACCCAACAACCAGACAAATGTTAGATGCTTCTTCAGGGGGTGTGTTACTAAAAACCTCCTACAATGATGCATGTGATCTAATAGATGATAGTGCAACAAACAGTTATCAATGGCCTACAGAAAGGTTAGCTCCACAAAAGAAGGTAGCTGGATTGCATGAGATCAGTGAATTTCTGCTCTTTCTGCACAGGTTGCCTCTTTGACCAACATGATAAAAGCTATGAGCACTTCAAACGCTGCAGCGGTTGCCGCTACAGCGCCAACAGAAAAAGCTTTGACTGTTATTGAGCAAGCCTCTCCAGGGTCAGTAAGCTGTGTATATTGTGGAGGAGAGCATTTGTATGAAGAATGTCCTGGTAATCCTGTCTCTGTGAACTTTGTGGGTTTCAACAAGAATAATAATCCTTATTCAAATACATATAATCCTGGTTGGAAGAATCACCCCAATTTCAGATGGGGAGCCAACAACGCTACAGCACCCAATTATAGTGCTCCAGCAAATCCTCCAGGATTCCCTACTCAGAACTACCAAAGGCAGAATGCCCCTGTTCTAGATAATTCTATGGAAGGTTTATTGAAAAGCTTCATGAGTGATTGTAAGACAACTATGAAAACTCATGAAGCTTCCATTAAGAATCTAGAAGTTCAGATGGGGCAGATAACTAATGTCCTTACCCAAAGAGCTAGTGGATCATTACCATCCACTACAGAAGCCTCAACTTCAAATACTACAGGGAATGAGCATGTAAAAGCTATATCTTTAAGGAGTGGGAAAGATTTGATAGGACCATCAACTGTTTCAGATGATGAAAAAAATAAAAACTCTGAAAAACAAAAAGAACTTGCAACAGACGCTACAACGCCTAAACCTAACGCTGCAGCGCCTGTTGCTGAAAAGATACCACCACCACCCAGAATTATTCCAACATATCCTGACCCTCCATACCCTCAAAGACTTCGAAAGGCTCATGAAGACAAGCAGTTCAACAAATTCCTAGAAGTCCTTAAACATTTGCATATTAATGTCCCTTTGCTGGAGGCTCTCCAACAAATGCCCAACTATGCAAAGTTTATGAAGGATGTGCTCACTAAGAGGAGAAGACTTGGGGAATTTGAGACAGTAGCAATAACTGGGGAGTGCAGCATGTTGATGCAGAACAGGCTCCCACCCAAATCAAAGGATCCTGGCAGTTTTACTATACCATGCTCAATTGGAAATTTTTACTCTGGCCGTGCTCTATGTGATTTGGGAGCCAGCATAAATCTTATGCCCAAGTCCATATACACACAGCTAGGAGTGGGGACTGCCAGACCTACCTCACTTACACTGCAACTAGCTGACAGAACCCTTGCTTATCCAGAAGGAATCTTAGAAGATGTTCTAATAAAGGTAGACGAATTTGTATTTCTTGTTGATTTTGTAATTTTGGATTTTGATGCAGATAAAGAAGTACCTATCATATTGGGAAGGCCATTCTTGGCTACTGGAAGAACTCTAATAGATGTGCAGAGAGGAGAATTGATCACGAGGGTCAATGACCAAGAAGTCAAGTTCAATATCCTCAAAGCTATGAAATTTCCAGATCCCAACATTGAAGAGTGCTCCTTTGTTTCTGTTCTTGACCAAGTGGTTCAGAATCATTTGCCAGAAAAGCACAGATCATCTGAGGCAATTACTAGACAACATTGAAGATGCAGGATCTGATACAGAAAAAGCAGAAGAGGAGGAACTGACAGTTAAAGAAATTTGGGCCAGAAAGTATGAATCTCTGGAGCAAGAGAATTCTGATATAAGGAAGAATCTGCCCTCCACTGAACAGCCACCAACTCTGGAACTGAAGGAGTTACCTTCACACCTCAAATATGCATATCTGGGGGACAATAGAACTTTGCCAGTTATAATAGCTTCTGATCTTTCTGAACAACAAGAGCTGGATCTGATTCAAACGCTACAGCGGCAGAAAAAGGCTATTGGGTGGCAAATGTCAGATATTAAAGGTATCAGCCCCATCATCTGTATGCACAGGATAGTGTTAGAAGAAGATTCTAAAAACTGTATTGAAGGGCAGAGAAGGCTGAACCCCATTATGAAGGAAGTGGTGAAGAAAGAAATCATCAAACGGTTGGATGCAAGTATTGTGTACCCCATATCAGACAGTGCATAGGTTAGTCCTGTGCAGTGTGTGCCAAAGAAGGGAGGGGTAACAGTAATTACTAATGAGATGAATGAGCTGCTTCCAACCAGAACTGTGACAGGATGGAGGATCTGCATGGATTACAGGAGGTTGAATAAAGCCACAAGGAATGATCATTTCCCATTACCTTTCATTGACCAGATGCTGGACAGGCTAGCTGGTAAAGAATTTTATTGCTTTCTTGATGGTTATTTAGGTTATAACCAGATTGCAATAATACCTGAGGATCAGTAGAAAACTACATTCACTTGTCCATATGGTACCTTTGCCTTTAGAAGGATGCCATTTGGCCTGTGTAATGCACCTGCCACTTTCCAAAGGTGTATGATGGCAATTTTTTCTGACTACATTGAAAGATCCATGGAAGTTTTCATGGATGACTTCTCTGTGTTTGGAGAAACATTCCATCTATGCCTGTCCAACTTGGAAGAAATCCTGATTGGGTGTGAAGAAACTAACCTTGTGCTGAATTGGGAGAAATGCCATTTTATGGTATAAGAAGGTATAGTTTTGGGTCACAGAATATCCAAAAAAGGGCTGGAAGTGGACAAGGCAAAAATAGAGGTCATTGAGAAGCTACCTCCTCCAACAAACATTAAGGGCATAAGAAGCTTTTTAGGGTATGCTGGATTCTATAGGAGGTTCATAAAAGACTTTTCAAAAATCTCCAAACCTCTGTGTCAACTGTTACAGCATGATGTCCCTTTCATATTTGATGAACAATGCTTATAAGCCTTCCATAAACTGAAGAAAGCTCTAATAACAGCACCAGTTATTATAGCTCCTGACTGGAGTAAGCCTTTTGAGCTTATGTGTGATGCTAGTGACTTTGCCATTGGAGCTGTGCTTGGGCAAAGGTATGATAAAATTTTCCATTCAATTTATTATGCTAGTAGAACACTTGTAGAGGCTCAACTGAATTACACAGTCACTGAAATGGAATTATTGGCAGTTGTCTTTGCATTTGACAAGTTTAGATCGTACTTGATAGGTACAAAAGTAATTGTTTTCACTGACCATTCTGCCATCAAGTACTTGATCACAAAAAAAGATGCAAAGCCAAGGCTAATAAGGTGGGTTCTCCTACTCCAAGAGTTTGATTTAGAAATTAGAGATAAAAAGGGAGTGGAGAACCAAGTTGCTGATCATCTATCTAGAATAGAAAGAGAAAATGCAGGTACAGCAGGAGGAGAGATCAAATAATACTTTCCAGATGAACAGCTATTGGCAATAACTGCTAAATCATCAACCGCTGTAGCGGTTAGTGTAAAAACACTGGACGCTGTAGCGCCTGAACCTGCAACACCTTGGTATGCTGACATAGTAAATTTTCTGGTTAGCAAGGTGGTACCTGCTGAGATGACTTATCAGCAAAAGAGAAGGTTCTTCCACACAATAAGACAATACTATTGGGATGAACCTTTTCTGTACAAAAAGTGTCAAGACCAGTTAATGAGGAGATGCCTAGCAGAGGAAGAACAAGACCAAGTACTAGAGCACTGCCATGCTTCACCATGTGGTGGACATTTTGGTGGTATTAGAACTGCTGCTAAGGTATTACAATCTGGTTATTATTGGCCCTCACTTTTTAAAAATGCTCAGGACTTTGTGAAAAAGTGTGATAGATGCCAAAGAACTGGGAACATTTCAAATAAACATGAAATGCCTTTAACAAACATTCTAGAGGTTGAACTCTTTGATGTTTGGGGAATGGATTTCATGGGACCTTTTCCCCCTTCTCATGGAAACCTATACATTTTAGTAGCTGTAGACTATGTTTCAAAATGGGTAGAAGCTGTATACCCAACAATGATGCAAAGTCTGTGAGCAAATTTTTATTGAAAAATATATTCACAAGGTTTGGAACTCCTAGAGCCATCATAAGTGATGAGGGATCTCATTTCTGTAATAAATTAATTAAGACCCTCTTGGCTAAATATGGAGTTAAACATAAAATAGCCACTGCTTATCATCCACAAACTAGTGGTCAAACCGAGTTATCAAACAGAGAAATAAAAAGGATGTTGGAGAAAATGGTAGGACCTTCAAGAAAAGAATGGTCAATGCACCTAGATGATGCATTATGGGCCTACAGGACTGCCTTTAAAACACCTCTAGGGATGTCTCCCTATAGGTTGGTTTACGGAAAATCCTGCCATTTGCCAATTCAACTTCAACATAAAGCCCATTGGGCATTAAAAAAACTCAATTTTGACTACAAGGAAGCAGGAGGTGCTAGGTTGCTGCAACTGAATGAATTAGAAGAAATTAGACACTTTGCCTATGAAAATGCAGCAATCTACAAAGAAAAAACTAAAGTATGGCATGACAAAAAATTGCTCAGAAGAGAGCTGACTGAAGGAGGGGATGTGTTGTTGTTCAACTCTAGATTAAAATTATTTTCTGGTAAGTTGAAATCTAGGTGGTCTTGCCCATTTAAATTTGTGAAAATATATAATCATGGTGCAGTAGACCTCTATGATCCAGCAACTAACACTACCTTTAAAGTTAATGGTCAAAGGGTCAAGCAATACTTTGATGGAAATGTGGTAAGAAACAAAACCACAATTGAGTTTAAAGATCTCTAATTAAAAGAGAAAGTCTGGCTGCAGACTCCTAAAGCAAGCGCTCTTGGGAGGCACCCCAAGGATTCTAACTAATTTACTGTTCTGTTGTGTTCTTCTGTCCGCAGGAAATTTCAGGTATTAAATTTAGCGCTGCAGCGTTTAGCTATGCAAATGCGCTACATCGGTTGTTATTGAAGAACATGACCAGAGTCAAACAAAAAAATAAAATGTCTTAACTCAGTAATGACGTGGCAATGTCATCCTATCTGCTCCTGCAGCAGTAAACAGTAACTCACCAACTCCACTTTTTCTCTCTCTCTCTCTCCCATCACTCACTCACAACGGTCACTTCTCCCTTTCCCCCACGCTCGCATTTACTTTTCTATTTTCAAAACCGCCTTCAACGCCCCACTCGTAAGCCAAAACCGTCTCCACCGTTACAATCGAAGCCATAACCCCTTCTTCTCTCTTCTTCCCAACACAGAACACAGCATTTTCCAAAAACCCTAACCGTCCATCACTAAACCATTTTCAAAACCAACCACAACAATGGTTAAAAAGCAAGTTGCGACAAAGAAATCTGGAAAAAGGGCTAACATGGAAACAGAAATCTCAAAACCTTCTAAAAATGCTTTAGACCCTCAAAGATTTTGGAAAATGGACTTTATAGCAGAAAGGGGGTTTAGAACTGAGAAAGCCCCAGATGCCTTCGTAACAGCCGTAACAGCGTTGGGTTGGGAAAATTTCATCAAGCATCGCAAGGAGTATGTGACAGCGCTGGTCAGAGAATTTTACACAGGAATTGAAGAACCTAAAGAAGGAAAACCCCAAACCTATTCCATGGTTAAGGGTGAGACGGTCAATTTCAATGCCAGGGCCATAAATGATCTTTTCCATCTTGGATACCATGGAAAAGCCCTGGAAAACAATGTTCAAACATGGGGAGATGTTGAAATGGAGGATGTCAGAGAGCGCATCTGTGTTGAAGGGGCCAAATGGGATAAATTTGGTGCTGAATACAAGATCAAGAGGGCTTATCTATGTGAGGAAGCTAATTTGTGGTGCAGCTTCATTAAGCACTCCCTGCTACCTACTTCTCACACTACCTTTGTGGAAAAAGAAAGGCTAATAGTCATAGATGCAATTATAGCTGGTGAGAAGATTGATGTGGGGAGGTTGATTGCAAAAGAAATAGAAAAGTGCAGAATCAAAAAGGGAGGTAATCTTTACTTTCCATGCTTGATCACTGACTTGTGCTTAAGTGCTGATGTTGAGGTTGAAATGAAGAAAGAAGATCTCCTCAAGGAGCTTTCCCTTGTGCTTTCAAGGCAAAGCAGAAGCCTGCCGCTGCAGCGTCTACAGACATTGTAGCGCTACAGCGGCTGTCGCTAAAGCAGCAGGCCCTCTGCAAGTTTGTTAAGGAAAAGTTTGAATGGGAGAAAGCAATGTATGACCAGATCTCAAAAGGGA
This sequence comes from Astragalus membranaceus, assembly GCA_039519185.1. Taxonomy (NCBI): domain Eukaryota; kingdom Viridiplantae; phylum Streptophyta; class Magnoliopsida; order Fabales; family Fabaceae; genus Astragalus; species Astragalus membranaceus. The sequence goes on from CM076848.1 coordinate 188,209,603, forward strand.
AAAGCTCTGTTCCACCCCCTGAATTTCCTGAATGGCTAATGGATGAAGAGCCATCAAAAAGGGTGGAACCTAAGGAGAGTAAAGCTGAGAAAAGGAAACCAGTAAAAAGCCCAGTCAAGGCACCAAAGAAAAGCCCTATTAAAAAGGTAAAGAAGGTGATAATAGAAGAGGAAGAAAGTCTGGAATCAGAAGGAATGGAGGAAATTAGTGTGGATACCTTGTATTGCAGGTAACCTAATATTGCAGGTCGAGTTTTGATGATGAAAAAGACAGAGCCAAAGTGTGGCCCAAGTGAATGAAAGTGACAAAGCCAAAGTTGATGAAAGTGACAAAACATCAAAGTCACAATCCAAGCTGATGAAAGTGACAAAACATCAAAGTCACAATCCAAGACAATCAAGCTCAAGAATTGAAGATTCAAGTTTAAGGGTCCTTAAATATAAGGGTAGTCCTTAGGGTTTGGGCGTGTCTTAGGAAAAAGTGTAAGCTCTTTCGAATGTCAGCTCGTCTCTCGAAGTCTCACACACTCACACAAGTTTTCAAAATGCATGCATACTTACGTAAACACAAAAAGCATTTTTGAAAGCATAAAAATCGATTTGCACCTTTTATAAACATCCATTGAAATCGATTTTCAGGTCATCAAGAATGCATATAATCGATTCATACAAGCATATATTTGATTCACACTGGTTCCAAAAACAAAAGAATCGATTTCACATCACTTCCTTTTCCTTGCATAATCGATTGTTAAGCAAACATTTTTTAAAGGGAAGAATCGATTCATACCTCTTTTTACTAAGCTTAAAAATCGATTCCTACACATCTCAGGTAAGCCAAGAATCGACTCATACAAAATTCCATTAGGTATGAAATCGATTCCTAGCCCTCCTGAATCATAAGAATCGATTGTTACTCTTTCTCAAGTAAAGCAAAATCGATTCTCACTTAATAGAAGTCACACATAAGAATCGATTCCCAGATCCAATACATTTTAGCATATAATCGATTCCTACATTATTTTCAACGTAAACTTCTTTTTCTCATAGCCTATAAATAGAGGCCTCATTGTGTTCATTTCACAGCAACCCATTTCACGATCTATCACTTTCTAAAAGCTCTTTACATTTTATTCTCTGCTCTTCTCGCACCGTTGGTCCGTCAGAGCTGATATTTCGCTAAGAGTTAGTTGGGGTTGCATTCTTCAAGTTGTATTATCTGCCTACATTAGAGGTATTTCAGTCTTTAAGTTTGTAATTGTTTATTGGTTGTATTTTGTACTAGGGAGTGGGGTATCTCTCTAGGGTAGCTGTTTGTACTAGGAAGTGGGGTATCTTTCTAGGGCAGCTGGTTTGTAACAGGGGTGGGGTATCTCTTGTTATTGTTGTAATAGATTTGAGGGCTCTTCATAGGTGGGGTATCCAAGGAGAAGAGTGCCTGAGTCTGTAAAGGTTTTCCGAGGCACCTGTAAGCCTTGTTGTTTGGTTAGTGGAAAATCTCACAAGGGTATGAGGACTGGACGTAGGTCACTGGGAGGTGACCGAACCAGGATAAATCTGTGTTCTTTATTGCTTTATTTCAAATTCCTTCGCTTCCATTTAACCTGCGCAAAAAATTGATCTAAGTCATTGAAAAGGGGAAAATAATTTCAAAAGTTTTTAAATCTCAATTCACCCCCCCCCCTCTTGAGACTGAAGCCACTTGGCAACAAGTGGTATCAGAGCTAGACTCTTGTATAAAGGGCCTAGCAGCTTCAAGAGAAATGGCTTCAGGTTGGTCTACGCAAGAGGGTGCATCTCTTACCCGTCCTCCGGGATTCAGCGGGAAAGACTATGCATATTGGAAAGAAAGAAGGAGAATTTTTATTGAAGGGGTGGACTTAGATGTTTGGGATGCTGTGGAAAAAGGACCTTTCGTCCCCACACACATAGTAGATGGTATTCTTATAATAAAAAGTAAAAATGAATGATCTGATGATGAGAAAAGAAAAGTGCAACATAATTTACGTGCTAAAAATATTATTACTTCTGCCTTGAGTGCTGATGAATTTTTTCGAGTTTCAAACTGTAAATCTGTCGAAGAAATGTGGGATAATCTCCAAGTTACTCATGAGGGTACAAGTGAAGTTAAAAGGGCAAGAACAAATACTCTTACCAGAGAGTACGAATTGTTTAGAATGAATACAGGTGAAACAATACCAGAGATGCAGAAAAGGTTCACTCACATAGTGAATCAGTTAAGCTTGTTGGGAAAGTCATTCCCTGCAGAGGATCTAATCAACAAAGTTTTGAGATGTCTGAATAGAGAATGGCAACCCAAGGTTACTGCTATAGCTGAATCAAGAAATTTGGCTACTATGACTCTTGCTACCCTGTTTGGTAAACTCCAAGAGCATGAACTAGAACTCACCCGTCTGGCTGAGCATGAAGATACAGATAAGAAAAAGAAAAGCTTAGCTCTGAAAGCATCTAGTTCTAGTCGGCTTGGTGATAGCGACGACTGAGATAATGAGGTTGATGAAAGTGAAGAAAATATGGCTCTTATGGTTCAGAAGTTCAAAAGGTTCATGAAAGGCAACAATTATCCAAGGAAGAACTTCAACTCAAAAAGGTTCTCTAGCAAAGAAAGCTCATCCGGTCCTCCTACTTGTTATGAATGCGGGAAACCCGGGCACATGAAAATGGAATGTCCTAATCTACAGAAAAAGGATTCCAAATTTGAAAAGAAAGCATTCAAAGATAACAAAGGAAGAAAAGCTTACATCGCATGGGAAGACAACTGCATGGATTCATCAGATGAATCAGACAATGAAGAAGCTCAAGTTGCATTAATGACTGATCATGAAAGCGAAAATGAAAACGAAGTAACATCTAACCCTGAATCTTTACAAAATGCATATGATGATTTATATGAAGCTTTTACTGAATTGCATGATGATTTTGTGAAATTAACTAAAGCATTAGGTAAAGCTAAGAAAGTTATCTCTCATCTTGAAAATGAAGTTAGTAACCTAACTAAAGAAAAATTAGAGCTTAGAAAAGAAAATGACAGCCTTGCATGTTTTAAAGCCAATTTTGTATGTGATAAATGTATTGATTTTGAAAAGAAAATCCATGAACTAGAATGGACTGTTGTAAAAATGTCTAAGTTACAAAATGTGCATCACAAATTTCCTAGAAACAATTTCAAAAAGCATACTCATTATAAACCACGTTTTCTTTCTAGACCTTATATTAAATGCTATTATTGTGGTAAACCTAGACACACAGCTTCCGTTTGCAGGGCAAGAGATAGACTGAATGTGAAAAAGGTATGGGTTCCCAAAAGGCCCATACTGAGCACTAACCCACAAGGACCCAAAGAGATTTGGGTACCTAAAACCTTGTTTTAAATTGCTGCTGGTGTGCTTCAAGGTACGGGGGTCAGATTGGTACCTTGACAGCGGCTGCTCAAAGCACATGACTGGAGATATAACAAAGTTCTTAACTCTAATCCCCAGATCAAGCGGTCATGTGACTTATGGTGACAACAATAGAGGAAGAATCCTCGGTGAAGGTAAAGTTGGTAAAGATTTATCTATTGCTATTGATAATGTGCTTTATGTTGAAGGTCTTAAACATAATTTATTAAGCATTAGCCAACTTTGTGATAAAGGAAATATGGTAATATTTGATTCAGGTTCATGCATCATTGAAGATAAACAAAGTAAACAAGTTAGAATGTTAGGAAATAGAGTAGAAAACATATACATGATGAGTCTTGATAGTGTTTCATCTCATAATGCATGATGTCTCATTAGTAAGGAAGAAAATTCCTGGTTGTGGCATCGTAGAACAGCTCATATTCATATGGATCATCTTAACAAGCTAGTGTCTAAGGATCTAGTTAGTGGTCTGCCTAATATCAAGTTTGAAAAAGACAAACTGTGTGATGCATGCCAAAAGGGTAAACAGGTAAAAGTGTCTTTTAAATCAAAGAATATTGTGTCTACTAACAAACCTTTGCAGCTATTACACATGGATCTATTTGGTCCCTCAAGGACAAAAAGTTATGGTGGTAATTACTATGCTCTAGTTATAGTAGATGACTATTCAAGGTACACCTGGACTCTCTTTCTGGCAAATAAGAGCGAAGCATTTGGAGCATTCAAAAAGCTTCCTTAGGTTCAATTACTATTTGATTGTATCCTGAATAACCATCTAAGAAACAATAGAATTCCTTTCCTGCTAACCTATCTAACATTTGATCTATAAAGGGTAAGGGGAAATGATCTTTCTTAGTGGCCTTATTGAGTTTTCTGTAGTCCATACAGATTCTCCACCCTGTTACAGTTCTAGTTGGGATTAATTCATTATTTTTATTGGCTACAACTGTGACTCCACCCTTTTTAGGAACACATTGCACAGGACTAACCCATGCACTATCTGAGATAGGGTAGATAATACCAGCATCTAGCCATTTAATTATTTCCTTCTTAACAACCTCTTTCATTACTGGATTTAATCTTCTTTGCCCTTCTATGCTAATTTTAGAATTTTCTTCTAAAATTATCCTATGCATGCATGTTGAGGGGCTAATCCCTTTAATGTCAGACATTTGCCAACCTATAGCTTTTCAATGTTTTCTCAAGGTTTTAATTAAATCAAGCTCTTGTTCTAAAGATAGATCAGAAGCTATGATTACAGGAAGGGTATTATCCTCACCTAGAAAAACATATTTTAAATGCTTAGGTAGCTCTTTTAATTCTAGCTTAGGAGGTTGTTCAATAGAAGGTACATTTTCTTTAAGGTTGGGATCTTCTAAATTAAGAGATTCATAAGTTCTAACCCATACCTTAGGTGTAGCTTGTTCCTTGGGCAATATGCTTTCTTCAATAAATTTCTCAGCAGGCAATGCAGAAACATCAGGTGCTAGTGCATTGGCAAGGTGATCATATTGCTTGTGGAACTGCTTCTCTACCAAATGATCAAGTGAGATTGATGAACACTCTTCACTCTCCTCTGCAGGATACTTCAAAGCATTCAAGACATTAAATTTTACTTCTTGATCATTCACTCTCATGGTTAGCTCTCCTCTTTGCACATCTATCAGAGTTTTCCCTGCTGCCAAGAATGGTCTTCCAAGTATGACTGGCACTTCTTCATCTGCAATAAAATCAAGTATAACAAAATCTGCAGGAAACACAAATTTGTCAACTTGCACCAATATATCCTCAATAATTCCTTCTGGATATGCAATTGATCTATCTGCCAAAGATAGTGTCAATGTGGTAGGTTTTGCATTTCCAATCCCTAGCTTTTTGAAGATAGATTTGGGCATCAAATTGATGCTTGCACCTAAATCACATAATGCTCTTCCTGTATAGTACTTACCTATTGAAAAAGAGATTGTAAAGCTACCTGGATCCTTTAGCTTCCTTGGAATTTTGTTTTGTAAAATCAGACTACATTCTTTTGACATAACAACAGTTTCAAATTCCCCTAATCTTCTTCTTTTAGAAAGCACATCTTTCATGAATTTAGCATAGTTTGGCATTTGTTGAAGTGCCTCTATCAAGGGAACATTGATATGCAATTGTTTTAAAACATCTAAAAATTTACTGAATTGCTTCTCCTCATGTATTTTTTTCAATCTTTGAGGAAAAGGAGGAGGAGGGTATTCTGGTACTAACCTTGGAGTAGGAGATGTAGGAACACCAGGTGTTTCTGCATCTTGAGAATTTTTTTCATTTTTATTTTTTTCTCCCTTCTCTGTACCTTCAAGCTCATATGGTTCTGTTAGATCCTTGCCACTTCTCAAAGATATGGCTTTAACCTGTTCCTTACCTTGCCTTTGTGATGGTGAAGCTTCTGTGTTTGATGGCAAAGTACCTACTGGTCTTTGCTGCAAAGCAGTTGCTAATTGCCCTACTTGGTTCTCTAGGTTCTTAATTGATATATCATGAGCTTGCCTAGCAGTTCTAGTTTCACTAATGAATGATCTAAGCAATTCTTCTAGAGAGTTGGCACTGGCAGGTGGGTTTGATCTTTGTTGGCTTTGAGGTAGGAATCCAGGAGGAGTACTTGGTGCAGGTGCACTTTGTGCAGGTGCATTAGAATTGTTCCACCTAAAATTTGGGTGGTTCTTCCATCCTGGATTGTAGGTATTAGAGTAAGGGTTGTTATTTTTATTGTAACCTACATAATTGACAGAGACAGGGTTGCTAGGACATTCTTCATATAGATGGCCTCTTCCACAATACACACAACTTGTAGTTCCTGGAGGGGCTTGTTCTACAGCTGCTGCAGTGTTTTCTTTAGGTGTTGCTACACTAGATATTGGTGCACTAGTGCACTGTTTGATCAGATTGGTTAAAGTGGCTACTTGAGCAGATAGGGCTGATATATCATTAATCTCATGTACTCCAGAGGTTCTCTTTTGAGCACTTACCCTCTCAGTAGGCCAACTTGAACCATTTGTAGCAATTTTGTCAATAAGATCACATGCTTCATTATAAGACATATTCAAAAGAACACCACCAGCTGATGCATCAAGCATCACTCTGGTTTGTGGTTCTAGACCATTGTAAAAAGTTTCCATTTGTATAATGACAGGTAGACCATGATGTGGACATTTTCTTAAAAGTTCTTTCCATCTTTCCCATGCTTCAAACAATGATTCAAATTCTTTTTGCTTAAAAGATGTAATATCATGTCTCATCCTAGCATTTTTAATAGGAGGAAAATATTTGCTTAAGAATTTTTCAGCTAATTCATTCCATGTATGAATAGAATTGGGCTCCATAGAATTTAGCCATGATTTTGCCCTATCTTTCAAAGAGTATGGAAATAACTTAAGCCTAAATGCATCCTCACTAATGCCAAGAATGATAAAGTTACTACAAACTTCTATGAATTGCTTTAAATGTTCATGGGGATCTTCATGTGGAGATCCACCAAATTGACCAATTGTTTGCAACATTTGAAACATCATAGGTTTAAATTCAAAATGAACAGCATCAATTTGAGGTCTAGCAATACTAGTTTGTATGTGCTGCTGGTCATATTGAGCATAATCTCTCATAGGTCTATCTCTATCATTAATCATACCTATTGGTCCCATTTGAATGAATTGTTGTCTGTGATCTGGTTCACCTTCAGTTTGTTGATGCGAATTAGGTCCTCCTCTTACCGAGGCATCTTCACTGTGGTGAGACATTGTTCTGCAGTCTTGTTGTCTTTGTCTTTGTTGTCTTAGCAATCTCCTAAATCTTCTCTCAATTTCTGGATCACAATCAAATTCTGGTGGTCTATCTCTGGGCATAAACTAGTGTTTCCACACTGAGTGTTTCTGCACTAAGTGTTTCTGCACAGAAAACAGAATACCAGTAGTACTAATAAAACACTAAATTAACAATCTAAACAACAAAATTTTACTATAATCCCCGGCAACGGCGCCAAAAACTTGGTGTGGTTTATTATATGCAAGTATACATAGTCACACAAGTAATAAAGTGATAAGAAAGGTCGAACCCATAGGGATTATGTATTGTAAATTTTTGTAGTTCAAAGTGTACACTTAGTGTGTCTACACTATTCAGTATTTTTGGTTTGGAGTTTTTTCAAAATAAGTAAAATAGTAATAAGCAATAAAATGTGTGAGAAATCAGTTGGAAAAAGTAGTTGAGATGTTTTCACCAAGTACTTTACTTCTAAGTGTTTTAATGGAGTATGTAGTGTGGGAACACTGGATGTAGGTGCATCAGTTTGTGCCTTTCAGCACTTCTCTTCAGAGTTTCATTACAAGCTCTTATGATCTTTGTTTTCTACAGTAAAGAAAGGTTTGTCAATTCCTCCCTTGCCTCCTAACAATGATCCAAGTTGCTAAATAGGTTCACTCTTGTAATTTTATTATCCTAAGAACTATGCTATCCTATGTCTAGGTTTTAGCATATATTTAACAAAGTTTCCTTTATTAAATACTTGTTCCTATTAACTCTTGAGTTCATAAATGTAGCCCATGTCTGCTGCTACAAGTTTTACCTATTCTAAAGTGATCAATTCCAGAATAAGTTGAAAGAAGTGTTATGCAAGAGTTTAAAGTGTTTACACTACATAAACCATAATAACATAGTTAGAAGTTCATTACAAGGTTAGAACATCTCAACTTAAGGGAATTTAGCTCATGTTACTCATGTTATAAAGCAAAGAATATGCAAAGAACATAAGTAAATGAATAATAAGGCAAAAGAACTTAAAAGAGTAGAGATTACTTGAATAGAAGATCTTTTGCATTAAGTTCCCAAGTTGAAGTACAATAAAGATTTCTTACACGAATTTCTTCAAAGTAGAAGTGAAGGGAATGGTTGTCAAGCACTTCCTCACCTTCCTCTCCTTAGAAACTTAAAATGAAAATAAACTAAACCTAAAATAACTGAAAGATAAAAGATTTAAAGATGTCAAAGATGATAGAAGATAGATGATATTTTTTTTTGTGAAGGATTTGGCTTCTATTTATAGGCTTGAAAGCTTTCCTCTTGCAAGGGGTTTCCTTTGGCGCGAAAGATCGGCTGAGGGACCGAACATGGTTAGTTTGTTGACAACCAATCAAGCAAGCTGCACAGTTTTGGTCGCTTGCATGCATAACAAAAGAAGAGGTCCATTGGAGAAGTGTCACATGTCTTTTAGATAAGCTTAAGTCTTGCAACTTGATTTTTATGTGTATCGCCGACTTCAGCAAGTGGCTCAGCTCCAGGTGACTAGGCATGACGTCACTAATCAAGTGTGGAAGCATTGAAATGGTCTTTGAATGTTTTGGTATTAACTGCAGAATTTTAGCAGGTGTTGTCAGTGTTTCCACTCCTGGTGTTTCCACTCCTGGTGTTGGCAGTGTTTCCACTCCTGCAGTAGCTGCACTGAACAAAAACATCAAACCTAACAAGAATTGTGCATTTTGCCTAGATCATTGCCCTTTATCCCTTTGAATATGTAGAATGTTGTTCCTTGCTAAATAAGTTATAAATATATATAAATGTTCTTGAAAACAAGCAATAACTCAAGCTTAATTGTATGAATAACTCTATATAAAATAGAGTTATCAGTAACTACTCGCAACTCTCTTAGAAATGCATGTAATCATATGGCTTTTGTATCTCAAATTGAACCTAGAAATATAGATGAAGCTGTAGTAGATGAACACTGGACTATTGCTATGCAAGAAGAGTTAAATCAGTTTGAAAGAAACAAAGTATGGGATCTAGTTCCCAGACCTGATAAGCATCAAATAATAGGCACAAAATGGGTGTTTCGAAACAAGCTAGATGAATCAGGTATAATAGTTAGAAACAAAGCTAGACCAGTTGCTAAAGGTTATAATCAAGAAGAAGGAATAGACTATGATGAAACATATGCTCCTGTAGCTAGATTAGAAGCTATTCGCATGTTACTTGCTTTCGCATCAGTTATGGATTTTAAATTGTATCAAATGGATGTTAAGAGCGCTTTCTTAAATGGTTTTATTCAAGAAGAAGTGTATGTTGAACAACCACCTGGCTTTGAAAATTTTGAAAAACCGGACCATGTTTTTAAACTCAAAAAGGCTTTATATGGTCTGAAGTAAGCTCCCAGAGCTTGGTACGAAAGATTGAGCAAATTCCTACTCAATCATGATTTTCAAAGAGGGAAAGTTGATACTACACTTTTTATAAAAAGGTCAAAAAATGACATCTTACTCGTGCAAATTTATGTGGATGATATTATTTTCGGTGCTACTAATGAATTGCTTTGCAAAGAGTTTTCAAGTATTATGCAGAGTGAGTTTGAAATGTCAATGATGGGAGAACTCAACTTCTTCATTGGGCTTCAAATAAAATAAACAAACAACGACATCTTCATATCTCAATCAAAGTACTGCAAAGAACTACTCAAAAGATTCGAAATGGACAAAGAAAAAGAAATGTCCACACCAATGAGGACCTCATGCTACTTAGACAAAGATGAAGAAGGTAAACCGGTGGAACTAAGCAAATATCGAGGTATGATTGGTTCTCTTCTCTACTTAACTGCTAGTAGACCGGACATCATGTTTAGTGTTTGTATGTGTGCTAGATATCAAGCAAATCCAAAAGAGTCGCATTTAGTAGCTGTCAAAAGAATAATGAGATATCTTGTAGGCACTCAAAATGTTGGTCTGTGGTACCCAAAAGGCTCCACATGTAGCCTTATTGGATATTCAGACTCTGATTTTGCAGGATGTAAGTTGGATAGAAAAAGCACTAGTGGAACATGTCACATACTAGGTAGTGCATTAGTCTCATGGCACAGTAAGAAACAAGTCAGTGTCGCACTGTCAACTGCTGAAGTAGAATATGTTGCAGCAGGAAGTTGCTGTGCACAAATCCTTTGGATGAAGCAACAACTTCTTGACTATGGTGTAGAACTAGATCATATCCCTATAAAATGCGACAACACCAGCGCTATCAATCTTACAAAGAACCCCGTCCAACACTCTAGGACCAAGCACATAGAGATAAGACATCATTTTCTTAGAGATCATGTCCAAAAAGGCGACTGTGTGATCGAATTTGTTGAATCCGCAAAATAGCTGGCTGATATTTTCACAAAACATTTACAAAAAGGAAGCTTCTTTTTCATTCGAAGAGAACTTGGAATCATTGATTCCTCTTCTCTTTGAATGAAATACACGCTGTTTAGATTCGCAATATCTATCATATGTTGACCCTTTTGATCATGACAAAAAGGGGGAGAAAAATAGAGTAAAATTTAGCATGCATATACACATCCATAACATTATCACTTTGCATATAGTCAAAAAAACAGGGGGAGCATCATGATAGGGGGAGCATCACACATATGCATTATCTGTTTGAACTAACCTCCCACCTTGAGATGAGTTAATGTTTTGTCATCATCAAAAAGTGGGAGAATGTGGATACCTTGTATTGCAGGTAACCTAATATTGCAGGTCGAGTTTTGATAATGAAAAAAACAGAGCCAAAGTGTGGCCCAAGTGAATGAAAGTGACAAAGCCAGAGTTGATGAAAGTGACAAAACATCAAAGTCACAATCCAAGTTGATGAAAGTGACAAAATATCAAAGTCACAATCCAAGACAATCAAGCTCAAGAATTGAAGATTCAAGTTTAAGGGTAGTCCGTAAATATAAGGGTAGTCATTAGGGTTTGGGTGTGTCTTAGGAAAAAGTGTAAGCTCTTTCAAAGGTCAGCTCGTCTCTCGAAGTCTCACACACTCACACAAGTTTTCAAAATGCATGCATACTTACGTAAACACAAAAAGCATTTTTGAAAGCATAAAAATCGATTTGCACCTTTTATAAACATACATTGAAATCGATTTTCAATTCATCAAGAATGCATATAATCGATTCATACAAGCATATATTTGATTCACACTGGTTCCAAAAACAAAAGAATCCATTTCACATCACTTCCTTTTCCCTACATAATCGATTGTTAAGCAAACATTTTTTAAAGGGAAGAATCGATTCATACCTTTTTTTTACTAAGCTTAAAAATCGATTCCTACACATCTCAGGTAAGCCAAGAATCGATTCATACAAAATTCCATTAAGTATGAAATCGATTCCTAGCCCTCCTGAATCATAAGAATCGATTGTTACTCTTTCTCAAGTAAAGCAAAATCGATTCTCACTTAAAAGAAGTCACACATAAGAATCGATTCCCAGATCCAATACATTTTAGCATATAATCGATTCCTACATTATTTTCAACGTAAACTTCTTTTTCTCATAGCCTATAAATAGAGGCCTCATTGTGTTCATTTCACAGCAACCCATTTCACGATCTATCACTTTCTAAAAGCTCTTTACATTTTATTCTCTGCTCTTCTCGCACCGTTGGTCCGTCAGAGCTGATATTTCGCTAAGAGTTAGTTGGGGTTGCATTCTTCAAGTTGTATTATCTGCCTACATTAGAGGTATTTCAGTCTTTAAGTTTGTAATTGTTTATTGGTTGTATTTTGTACTAGGGAGTGGGGTATCTCTCTAGGGTAGCTGTTTGTACTAGGAAGTGGGGTATCTTGGGGCAGCTGGTTGGTAACAGGGGTGGGGTATCTCTTGTTATTGTTGTAATAGATTTGAGGGCTCTTCATAGGTGGGGTATCCTAGGAGAAGAGTGCCTGAGTCTGTAAAGGTTTTCCGAGGCACCTGTAAGCCTTGTTGTTTGGTTAGTGGAAAATCTCACAAGGGTGTGAGGACTGGACGTAGGTCACTGGGAGGTGACCGAACCAGGATAAATCTGTGTTCTTTATTGCTTTATTTCAAATTCCTTCGCTTCCATTTAACCTGCGCAAAAAATTGATCTAAGTCATTGAAAAGGGGAAAATAATTTCAAAAGTTTTTAAATCTCAATTCACCCCCCCTCTTGAGACTGAAGCCACTTGGCAACAAGTGGTATCAGAGCTAGACTCTTGTATAAAGGGCCTAGCAGCTTCAAGAGAAATGGCTTCAGGTTGGTCTACGCAAGAGGGTGCATCTCTTACCCGTCCTCCGGGATTCAACGGGAAAGACTATGCATATTGGAAAGAAAGAAGGAGAATTTTTATTGAGGACTGGACGTAGGTCACTGGGAGGTGACCGAACCAGGATAAATCTGTGTTCTTTATTGCTTTATTTCAAATTCCTTCGCTTCCATTTAACCTGCGCGAAAAATTGATCTAAGTCATTGAAAAGGGGAAAATAATTTCAAAAGTTTTTAAATCTCAATTCACCCCCCCTCTTGAGACTGAAGCCACTTGGCAACAATTAGTGAGGAAGATGAGGAAGAAACAAAGCAAGTAATGAAAGAAATGGAGAAGGGTGATGAGGAAGAAACATCTGGGGAAGAATCTGAGAGCATTGAGGAAAAGGAAAGCAGTAGTGAAAAAACCCTAGCCCAAGCCCTAAAAAGCAGAAGTCCCCACCAAAACAACCACCCACCAAAAGCACTCCCCCATCAATCCCCACCCCCACCCCAAAGAAAACACCACCTAAAGAAGCCCAAAAAGAAGCTGAGAAACAACAACCCCATCCCCAACAAAAAGCACCTGAAACCCTATCTGCCAAAGTCACCAACATTTAGAAATCCTACTCAAGGGCAAGGAGAAACCCAGGAGTCAAACTGTCTGATCACCCAGCAGAAGGTGTTCAGACAGCAGACGCTGCAACGACTATGCCTGCAGTGTCTGGTGACGCTATTCCTGAGGCAATTCTGACAGAAGAAGATAGTGAGAAGACCATTGAGAAGGAAGCTGCTGAAGAATTGGTGCACATGAAAGAAAGCAAGGAAGGACAGCTGAAAGAAGGAGCTCAGTTGGAAGAAGAGCTAGAGAAAGGCGAAGAAGCAGCAAGTGCTGCAGCGGTGGAAAAGCCAAAACCACTAGCACCAAAGAAGAAAGGTGCCAGGGTAGTGCCAATTGCCCCTTCCAGGGCCAGCAAGCGCCTAAAGGTAGGGGAAATCTAAGCCAAGTGTTAGTGGCTGTTTAGGCCTAAATACTGTATTTTGTGGTGTGTTGTATTAGCTTTTATTTAAGGCCTCTCCCTTTTTGCCAAGCAGTGAGGACACTGCTAAATTTTCAAGTCTGGGGGAGGACCTTGTGGTCATTAAATGATGTTTTGTTAAAGTACAATTATGTGTTGTTAATTATAATTAATTAAAGTTATGCCATGTTTTGTGTGTTTAAATAGAAAATATGAGTAGCTGCATGTTTTAAATTTTTTAGTAAACAAAAAAAAAAACTGAAATTGTGTAGCCAAATAAAATGACAATTGAATGATTTTGTGTGCAAACAATTGAATGGTTTTATTGCTACTTTTGCACAAAACTCTAAGCTTAGAAAAGAAATAGTTAGCTAGGGATAATCTAAGGCTAAAGTTAGTCCTGGTTAACCAAGGGAGAGTCAAGTTTTTATTAAAAATTGAGAGTAGTTTTTAGGCCTAAGTTTGGCGGTGCATCGGTTATATTAAGGCTAGGTGTAAAGATGGTAGCTTGGTCAACTGCAATAAGAAACAAAAGTGTATAAATGGTCATGAAAAAGTGTAAAAAGCCTAAAAACAAAATACCGAGCTGTTCCAAAAAGTGCATAGAAAGAAAAGAAAAATCAAAAGAAATGCAAATAAGGAGCTTAGTAATAAAGACAGTAACTCTTTTGTTCAAACATATTCCCAGCGCTACAGCGTTTAAAGCGCTACAGTGTTTAGAAATCTCAAAAATTAAAAACTTAGTGCACTGACCAACCAATAATCTGAAATACCCAATTCAAGACCTTTGTTGTGCTTTGAAGCCCCCCATTACTTATGTGAATTTGTTAATCCACTACTCTCTCTTTTGAAAAATTCTTTGGCTAATCCAAAAGAAGGCCCCTCTATCCAAAGCCTTAGGAAAATGCTGAAACTGGCTAGGAACTTAGCTAAGCTTTGATGTCACACACTCACAACTGAGCAGTAATGATTTTATTCTATTGTGAACCACAATGGTGTGTGAAAATGATCAAATTGACTTATGCATGGAAATTTTTTGAAATTCTGTTTAATTTAAAGACTGCAGCTAGTTATATGGTTAAGTTATCTTATTCAGGTGTCATTACTTGGGGACAAGCGATGGTTTAAGTTTGGGGGTGTGATAACTATATTTTATATAGGTTATTTATGCTCTTAATACTTAAATCAAGCTCACTTCTCAAGTAATTTTAGTACTTAAATATGTGAATATGTGATTAATAGTGTAAAAGCAGGTTATAAGTCAATTCCCTAAATATTCGGCATAATAGGTGCCTTTGTGAATATATTGATGTTCTGCCTTAGTGCTGCAGCGGTATGCCATCAATGAGACGCTACAGCGTTATGAGGTGGCTGGCCATTGAGATATTTGTGTAACCACCTGCTGAAACGCTGAGTCATCACCCTTATCTCTTATCCCCAGCATGACATTGAAGCCCAAGTGGTTTCAACAAGACACTTGGCGCCTCCCAATTGATACCCACTTGATAGTTGGTAATGATTTTAATCATTCCCACTTTTTGTAAAATAGCTTTATGGATAATCAAGATATTATCTAGCTAAGATATTATTTAATGAAGATATTATCTA
Source organism: Astragalus membranaceus (assembly GCA_039519185.1). Lineage (NCBI taxonomy): Eukaryota > Viridiplantae > Streptophyta > Magnoliopsida > Fabales > Fabaceae > Astragalus > Astragalus membranaceus. The sequence continues at coordinate 188,224,704 of CM076848.1, forward strand.
TTAGGGATATATCTAATCCAAGAGACACACAAGAGAGTAACACACATCATTATTCTTACGTAGAGAGAGAGTTTTAACTTGGAGAAGAGCTAACTTGACATTTTGGTTTTCCTCCATTGTTATTCCACTCTTGAACCTTTTATTTTTAATATAGTTTTTAGATTTCATTCAAGGTTTTGCTCACACCATAGCTTCATCCTTCGTACATGACTTGGGATTCTTGGAGTGTATCTTTTGCAACCATTCTCCTCTTGTCTACCTACGGTAATATAAGCTTGTTTGTTTATATTGTGATGATGAAGCTTGTTATGAGCTAATCACTTTGTAGTTGGATTTCTCTTAGTATTGTAATGAACCTTGAGTAGCTTTTATATAATATTATGATGTTTGCGTTTTATTCCTTGTGTTATAATGTTTTCAACTTTGTTTTGGGAATGATCAACTAAAACAAGGGAGCTTTTTGGGTACAGACATGGTTCACAAAGAGAGCTCAAAGAATGATATGAATGAAAAACCCTTTAAAGACATTTAAAGGAAGTACTACTTAACCCTAGACATAGGGGAGTAATAGTTCATAAGGTGTATGCTGTAAGATCTTAATATACAGGGGTAAAACTTATTTAGAGCCTAGACATAGGAGTCTTGTAACATAACCCTGACGATAGTGACTGAAAGGCACGCCACCATGCCGCTACAGCGTCTGTTGACCTTGTAGCGCTACAGCGCTTAACGTTACAGCATCTAATATTATAGAACACTACTCTTGGGAATTTACATAACTGCTGAGCTATCCAACTCACTTTTAAACATTTTCAATACAATACTGTTTTATCACAAACCATTATGTTTACAACACCAAACTTTCATTTGTCACTTAACTTGTTTTACTAAGTTGCTAATCACTTAAACTTCTTAGATTAATTCCAATCTCTCTGGGAACGAACTTTACTTATCATTATATTACTTGTTGCGATTGTGTATACTTGCACATCACCTTTTCGCACAACAACCACCGATCTCACTTCTTCTTTCCCTGATCATAACGACCGCAATCACACATTCCCGTGTTCCAGTAGTTTCTGGTTCTGGATCTTCAATGTTACCTCCGCAGTGACATTCCTTCGCTTCCTCTGATTTTGTGACGACACTCACAGGTTCGTCTTCATTCTTCTTCTGGCTCTGGTGGTTAACAATCTCATGTATTTTCTGGAACTTCAATTCTTCTTCGAGATCTACATTCCATCCCTCTTCTTCTGATTCTTTGGTTTTCTTTTCTGGTTTGCTTGAGTTTGCAGCAACATAAAATTGTTGTAACCACAGCAATTTCATCTCTAAATAGATCTCAAAATCCTTCTCCGAGAGTTCATCGCATCTTCTTCCTCTTCGTTCCAAATGTCGCTTGATTTTGTCAAGCTCCTCCTTCCATTCTGATTTGTTGTGCGGTGCTTTTTTTTCCAGAAAACTTTCCACGGCAGCGATTCTGTCATTTCGTTGAGCACTCAGGATCGAGTGCTTTGATACCATTTGATAGGAACTACAATTTCTCATCTCTCAAATGGAACAATAATGGAACAATAAAACTGTATTAACGGTGATAAAACTGAAATTACAAACGTAAATGATAAACTAGGCAATTCGAGAAGCCTAGGGTCTCCCAGAAGGCTCTATAGAGGCATAATCTCTCCCAAATGAATAACTTCCCAAATTCATACCTGCTTCCTGATTCTAACCCCCCAAGTCCTATTTATAACCTCCACTAACTCCCCCACTTTGCCAGATAAGCAAGTGGTTACAACCAACTCCCATTTTCCTCCCTTACACATTATTTATTTATTTAAATCCTATCTGACCCACTAACCAAACAGTGCCAAAACGGAGAGAGGGGAGTCTAGCGAACACGTCGGTGCAAGTGGCGAGGCAAACGGAGAAGCAGAGGGCGGCACATGGGCTTCACGCGGACGGAGTCTCACGGTGCTGTGATGGCGCGTTAGGGTTTTTTTTTGGCGGCGGCGCTTGGAGGAGAGACCAATCTGATGGTATGACTTTCGTAGCACCTAGGGCCGTTGAGGATGAACAATCAACAGGACAGCTAGGGTTCAACAAGGGTTTGAGCGTGACGGCTAGGGTTTCTGGAGTTTTCAGGCCTAGTGATCATAGGCTTTTGATACCATGTTAAATAGAGACGAACAGAATAGAGAGACGATATTGGTCACGCAATTCGGCCAATGTTTGCCTACGTCTGCGACTACAGGGCAGCTGTAGTTCCGTCTTATTAACTGTATATGTTGTGTCTAGAGTACAAGCACTAATGAGTTTAAATAGGCTATCCTATGTGAAAACCTAACGGGCCTGCGCCGAATACACATATAAATAAATCTACTATTAACAACATATATATCTCAACAGTAACAACTGATTTTAGAAGAATCACATTTCAAATTAACATTTATGTTTGAGTATAATCATGCCATGTAACGTGATCAGCCCGTGCATATGCACGGGTAATGTACTAGTATTTCATAAAATGAGAATCACGTGGCGCGCCTTCATCCAAAGGATTTTAGAGGTAATGAAGGGGAAACCAACTTGTAATACCCTAATTTTGTCCTATCCAAAAATAAGAAATTTTATTTATTTTTAATAAAAATAATTATTTTATTTTCATGCCATGTTTTATTTTATTTTAGTTTGCTACAAGTTTTAATCTTTGAAAAAATAATAATTAGAAGTAAAGAAACAAAAATAAGCAAAGGAGGAAATAGGGGGGTTTGTTAAAAAAGAATAGAGGTGCAATCAGGATTGGGCCATCTAAAACCCAACCCAACACAAAAAAGGCTAGCCCATTTCGCATAACCCAACTCCACCAAAACCTAACCCATATCCAACCCATAACCCACAACCCAACTCACCAAAACCCTAAAATCCCTCCTCTTCTAACCCTAATTCGCATACCTCTCCCCCTTAACCCTAAAATGTGGCCACATTCACTCTCCCCCTTAACCCAAAAATCATCCACATTCACTCCCCTTCAAACCCTAGAAATCCGCCCCCATTCCCCCTTTTCCCTCCTTGGAACTTGCAACTTCACTCTTCCCACACACTTCCCACTTCCCCACATCTCCTTTCCCCATACACGCCTCCCACTTCCCCATACACGCCTCCCACTCTCTCTCACACACTTCCCTTCACCAAACCCTAACTCACATCACTCCCCTCACATCACTCTCCTCCCCAACGGCTCTCTCCCTCACGCATCCCTCATCACTCTCTCACACACTCACTCTCATCTTTTCACTTCACACACTCAACTCTCTCTCTCTCTCATACGCCCCCTCCATCTCCTTTCTCTCACACAACCTCCAAAACACATCACCTCCACCTCTCCCATCAAACCCTAGCCGTCCCCTTCCTCTCTTCTCTTCCTTTCACGCTTCCTTTCTCTCACCCCTCACGAAATCACCATTTTGGTGCCCTTCTTTCTCTCCTCTCCCACGAAATCGCCATTTTTGGCATCACCACACAAGGAGGCCGTTGGTCACTCAAAAGCTCACGGGTTCATCCAAGGAAATATGCTTTCCACTTCGTTTTCTCCAAGGCTCACACGCAAACGGATCTATACACAAGGCTTGGTGAAAAACCGAAAGACAAAACGCATCACTACAAGATCAAGTTTTAGTATAAATAGGGGTACGGTTTTGAAGAAGGGAGGGTCCTTTTTGGGAGGAGAGAAGAGAGTGAGAGGTCGAAATCTTGAAGATCCAGGAGCAAGAAAAAACGGTTCCGAAAGTTTCGTTGAAGCAGTGAGAGAGAGAGATTTTGTTTTCTTTTTTCTCCTCCATAAAATTTTCATAGTTTTTTGTATTCTGTTGTTGGTGAAATCTGGAAACGTGCTTCACACTGTACAAGCATAATATTTGGTAATCATTTTTATTTCTGTTTCATCTCCACTTTACTGTAAATCTTGTCTTCTTTTATGATGTTATAAGTTATTAGTTGCTAATCTCAAAAAGATTAATCCATTCTTGCTTATATCATCATGTAGTGTTCATATGATATCCAGAAAATAGGCTTGTCATGTTGGTCCAAATAATTCGTTTATCATGATTCGTTTGTTTGTCCAAACAATTCGATTATAAGCTATTTTTTTTATCACGTTTTCTGTTTTTTTTTTTTAAAAAAAAATAATGATAATAAAAGAACCCCAAAAACAAAAGAAAAACATCTCCTAGTAATTAATGAAAAAGGGGTAGTCAACACATTTCTTTTACTATTATTAAGTAAACAAGTAAACTGATTTTTATGTTTTTCTTTTATTTATTTATTTATTCGTTTTTTATTTAATCAAAAATTAACAAAAGAAAAAAGAGAACAAAAAAACTTTCCCTTAGTAAAAAAGGTGGCAGATAAGACATTTTTTTAATAAAACAAGTAAACCGCTATTCGCACCCCTGTGTTTCTAATGACACCACCTCCGTTTCTTTTAAATTTTCAGACTGCTATTTACACCCCCCCAGATTCAGGCATAAGCCTCTTTTCTCACTTAAGCCCAGTTTCGCTAACTGGGCCCTCCCATGCGAACTGGGCTTCCTTTTTTTTCACACCCCTCATTTTGATAACTTAACCCCTTTGAAAGAGCCCAGCATTCACGCAGCCCATTGGAACAATTTCCTGATCTCTGCACCCCCTCTTTTTTTAAAATACAACCCTCCTCGCTGTTTACACCCCATTTTTGATAATACAGACTCCTGTAACTTGCACCCCCATTTTACTATTGCACCTCCCTGTTCCCTTTTTTTTTTCTTTAATTTTATTCATTTCCTTTAAGTAAATTTATTCATCTATTTTTTTTTCTTCTTTCTCTTCACAAACCCCTTTTTTCCCAATGATGGATAAATGTCTCACAAACCAAAAATCAATTCAATTGCGAAAACCCTTTTGATTACTTAAAATAAGAACCAATTATCATTAATGATCATTCGCGCCGTTGCCGTTTGGTTATTAACGATAATTCCATTTTCAAAGGAATTAGTAGTGTGACCACTCTAAACCGTTGTTGTTTGGTCTTCATGAATGCTCCAACTTAAATAAAACCAATTGTCATCGATGATCACTCGCGCCGTTGCCGTTTGGTTGTTAATGATGATTTCATTTTCAAAAGAGTTAGTAGTGTGACCACTCTAAACCGTTGTTGTTTGGTCATCGCGAACACTCGAATCAAAAACCAGAGCCCTTTTTAAAAAAACCCAGAACTACGTAGCTTTGAATTCTCCATCGCACCGGGAGATACGTAGGAGCGGATATTCTCCGTCAAGCACAATAAACTAAAAACATTTTTTTTCCCTTAAAAAAAAAACAAACACTTTTGCCAAAAATAAGAATTTTCATTAAGTCTTTTCATTCTCTTTTCGAAAAAGGGGCAAATTTAAGCATTTTCCAAATCAGCATTTAAAACCACACATTTAATTAAAGGTTCCCTTTCGGTAGAAAGGAGGCGTGGGGTGCTAAAACCTTCCCCATGCCTAACCGACCCCCGAACGCAAATCTTCCGGTTTTCCAAGAGGCCATCCGCTTTCCAAAAGGTTTTTCTTCAATATTTTCCTGATAAAAAAATATTGGTGGCGACTTCATTGATTTTCAAAAAGTTGTAAACGAAGAAAGATTCCCTCAGGGACTTTTTCGGGCGCAACAGCTGGCGACTTCACTGGGGACTTTTCTTTTTAAGTGGGTCAAGCCTAACTAATTAAATGTGTGGTTTAGTGTGCTATCGATGTGATTTGGATACTTTGTTTGCTTCTATCCCTTTTCGGTTTGCTCTTCTTATCATGTTGTATGCATGTGCATTTGTTTTCTCTCCTTCTATGTTTATTTTTCCTCGTCTTTGCTTATGTGCTTAGTACCCTCATGCTCTTCCCCCCCATCTTGTTATGTTCCCCTCTTCTCGGCCCCTTTCTTGAGGTAAGCAAAGCACTTGATTGTTGTTGAAACCCTAGGCTAGCTTATTTGATATTGAACCCTAGTGTAGACAACATGTTATCGCTTGCTATTGTCTGGACTATTCCGGGTTTTCCTTTGCAGGTGGGGGTATATGTGGGTAGTTTTAGGCGGTATGTCCTCGCTACACACACTCACACCTTATGCTTATTGTGCTTCGAGAGGGGCCTAAAACCCAAGGTCTGACAAAACTTAGGAGAGTGGAAACGAGTAGTGACTGCCAATTGGACCGATGTCCTTCTGCTCTCACGAAAGTTTCAGCCAGAGTATGCTCTTTTATGGTACTTCACACCAGATGGCATTCCATCGTTGTGGGTGTTATCATGAGAGAGATTTAGCTCTGGTAACCTGGTAAGGAAGTGACTAGAACCCACATGGGAGGAACATTTGAGATGTCCTAGAACTTAGGTCCCCATCTTCGTAGGACACAAGGGGCATACCAAATTGTGTGTTGCATTGTAAACTAGGCACGTTTTCAAAAAGAAAAGGAGATTTTTCAAAAAAAAAAGAAAAAACAGGGAAAGAGTTGCCGTTGTAACCTTTCTTTCGCCGGTCTGTACGAAGTGACATATGAACCACCTTATTTTTTTTTTTAAAAAAAAAGAGGGGGGTGAAAGAGTTACCGCTGTAGCCTTTCTCATACCGGTCCATATGAAATAACGTACGACCCGCATTTTCCAAAAAAAACTTGAATCACTGCCAATAAGGACTGGTCTCTGAGTTACATAGACATAGAACATCATCATCATTTACACACATCCTTTGCATAAAACATACATTTTCAATAGTTTTCGCCTGCATCTTTGCATTTCATCATGGTTTGCTTGCCGAGAACCCCAAGTAATGAGAAATTTTTGTCATAGACACGGCATGGAATCTAGAAGGGAAACGGTGTATACTCCAAGGTACCCCGCTGTAAACAAGGTAGATGTGACTAGTCTGAAAAAATGTGTTGACCTGATGGGACCTATCGAAAGGGGACCGTTTGATAATGCTTATGGGAACATCCGGAAGTTGTTGTTGCTAGAGGTGCAGACTGAGGCTATTGTGGCTTTAAGTAGATTTTATGACCCAGAAATCAGGTGCTTTCTTTTCAAAAATTTTCAAATGGCCCCCACATTGGAGGAATATCAGCAGATTTTGGGTTTCACTCAGACAGAAGCTGTCCCCTACCGGTATCAAGAACAGTACTACACAGATGAGGGGTTCGCTGCATTATTGCAAGTGAGTGTAGAGGATCTGAAGCTCCAAAAGCAGAAGAGAAACAATGTGATAGGTTTCCCGCAGAGCTACCTTGAAGGTTTAATGGGAGCCTATGCTAGAAGTAAAAATTGGGTTGTCTTCAAGCGAGTTTTGGCCTTAGCAATTTTTGGGGTTGTTCTCTTTCCGCAGATTGAGAGGTATGTGGATGTGACCGTTATTGGTATTTTCCTAGCTTTTCAGAATAGGAAGAGTCCCATTAATCCAATTCCCGCCATCCTTGCTGACACTTATTCTGCTTTCACTCATCATTGTGACTTGAGAAGGAAGAAAATCTCTTGCTCTTCTCACCTGTTATATGCGTGGCTTCTCATTCATGCCTTCACCAACCCAACACGAGTGGAAAAGTTGATTGGCTACGCTGTAACTTGTGAGGTGAAAGCTATGAGTATTCAAGAGTGGATCCAGTTTCTAGGGGGTCTAGATGAGCACTCGATCCGTTGGTATCTCTCATCTTGCTGGGAAGATAGGCCTAAGATAGTCTTCCGTTGTGGTGGTTTTCAAAATGTCCCGCTGATGGGCACTAAGGGATGCATCAACTACAACCCGTCCCTGACTCTGAGGCAATTGGGGTATCCGATGAGGAATTTGCCTACTGAAGAGATGATATCCCCGCTTTACATCTTTGAAGGAGGACCAAAAGATGACAGTTTGCTTAGAAAGGTATTGCAAGCCTGGAGTACGGTGGTTCGCATGGGAAAAGTAGAGCTTGCTCAAAGGACTAGTGGTATCACCTTCGCTCAGTGGCTCGGAAAAAGGATCCAGAATGTTCAACTGCCCTACCAAAAAGAGTTGCAAGTCGAGAGGGAAGTAGTAGACGCCATTGTCCCTGTTGTCGAAGAATTAGGCGAGGTTAAGTTGGCTCTGATGAAGGCAGAGGAAGAGAAGAAATCTTTGCAAGCTGAGATAGAGAAGATGGCTCTGAAGAACAAAAGGTTGAAAGAAGAAAATGCCCTGAAGTCTGCTACCATTGAGAAGTTCAGTCAGAAACTAAAAGGGGAAAAGGAGAGCAAGTTAGAAGTTCAAAGGTATCTGCAAGGAGCCAAGGAGGAAATCAAGAGGCGAAGCTTGAAAGAGAAGAAGGCCCTGGAAGAAGCCAATCAGTGGAAAGAATTGTGGGATGAAGCAAAAATGGAAGAGAGAGCTGCGAAAAGCTTGCTTGCCAAGTCAAAGAGAGAATCCCGCATGTTACAAGCTGAATGGGAGAGTAAGTTAGACAGTGTTGTGCAAGAGAGAGACTCATTTGAGAACATCCTCAGAGAATATCAGTGGGCCCTAAAAGCAGAGCAAGAGGATTCTGATGAGTTAAGGAAGCACCTTTGTCACATCAGCGATGCGTGCCGGCAAGTGAGGGATGAAAGTCAGTATTGGGAACATCGCTATGTTGAGCTGCTCGGTAGGATTGAAGAGCAGGCAGTCATCATTGAGCTGAGGGATGAAGTTCAACACTGGAAGGATAGGTTCTCCAAGCTATCAGAGTTGGTCAACCAGGCTCTTGCGGATATGCCCAGGAAATTAAGAAAAGCCGAAACTGAGATGTATCCCCTCAACACCCCGCTTGAGGTGTACAAATTTGTGGAGTACTGCAGAGCCCTAGTTGAGGAAGCCAAAGGAAAAGCCGGAAGCACCTCTACCAACAACAAAAGGAAAAAGAGTGGAAATGTCAAAGCTCTTTGTATTTGAGCTTCTTTATTGTAATTTTCCATTTTGTTTTATTGTACCTTTCCTGTTTCAATCATTGTATCAGAATGTCGTACTTTCGGATTCATATTTTGAAGTATTTTGTTTAAATACACCCGTTTCGCTTCCAGATTCCAATTTCAGTATGATCCAAGGAAAGTGATATAACAAAAATAATCAAGGATTTACCTGCGTATCTATGACAAAACATATTACACTGCGATTCTCGGCAAGACAAACTAAACACGCATTCATTCGCATTGCATTCATTTATTCGTTCTTGTGTTCATAAGCGTGTTCCGTCAACAGAAAATTAGGCAAGCTGGTTAATCATCGCTATTGGACGCGTCTGCAAGCAAGAAACATGGAAAACAATCAAGCCAACCCTGATCAGAACGATCCGCAGCCACATCGGGATGACGAAATGCCAGGAGGTCTGGATCCTAATGGTCAGGGTCAGCATGGTCAGAATCAGGGGAATCAAGTCATTCAAGCTGAGATGGAAGTCCTAAAGGCTCAAATGGCGGAGGTCATAAGAGTGCTAAGTGCCTTAAGAGATGTTGGCACAACTGAAGCTGCTGCTGCTGGGATGAACAATCCTCCCCCCTTCCTGGGTCTGGGATCTCTCAAACCCTTCAAGCTGTGCAATGGCCTCCCTATGGTCTCTCATTGGGCTATACGCCTCCTGCTGCTGATGCAAACCCTGGAAGAGATCCTTCAGGAACCACGGGGCACGCTCAGCCTAATACAGTTGTGAATGAAGTTGGAACAGGGACGCATCGAGCCCAGATTCAGATCCCAATTCCTGTTATTGCCCCAGGAACTCCGGCGGGTTTCAATTCACCAATAATGGTTCATCCACACGTACAGGGCCCAGTCCCTCAGAATATTGCTCACCGACACATGACCCCGGTCGCGGCATCGATGAATAACCCTCACTATGGTGCCGGCGGTTTCCCACAGAATTACCCTGCCGAAGCTAGAAGTCAGTATCAGATGCTGGAAGAAAGATTAAGAGCTGTTGAAGGGGCAGGTTCCCGAGCCAGGAATGCCCATGAGTTGTGCTTGGTTCCTGATCTAGTCCTGCCGCCCAAGTTCAAAGCACCAACTTTTGACAAATACAGAGGGACAACTTGCCCAGTCAGCCATGTGACAATGTACTGCCGAAAGATGACTGCCTACGCCCGTGATGATAACTTAATGATGCATTGCTTCCAAGAAAGTTTAGCCGCAGCTCCCCTTGACTGGTACATGCAGTTAGAGCCAACTAATATCCGTCGCTGGAAAGACATGGCGGATGCCTTCATGCGTCAATACCAGTATAACAATGATTTGGCTCCAGATAGAACTCAGCTACAATGCATGTCTAAGAGGGATAACGAGTCGTTCAAAGAGTATGCTCAGAGATGGCGGAACCTTGCGGCTCAAGTAAAACCCCCTCTGCTGGACAAAGAAATGGTCCACATGTTTATGGAAACCCTTCCTACGGTGTATTATGATAGGTTGGTTGGCAGCGTAGCCTCAAACTTCTCTGAGATGGTGGTCACAGGGGAAAGAGTAGAGAATGGTATGCGGAGCGGAAGAATAGCTCAGGGCCCGACACCTCCTGCCGGTCAAAAAAAGCCATTCTTTGGGTCTCATAAGAAGAAAGAAGGTGAAACTAATGCAGTCATCGGAGCCAGTGGTCCGTCGCACAGCAATCCACCGCAAGCTATTTCGGTTCCTCCTCAGGCACTGGCACAGCCTCTTCAATCAAATTATCAGTACCGGAATTATAATGAAAGGAAGCCTGTTGTCTTTGATCCCATTCCCATGTCCTACACCGACTTGTTTAATTATCTCATCACCAACAAATTAATCAATACTCGTCAAATGAAGCCGTATCAGCCTCCCTATCCCAGAGGGTACAACGCAAATGCCACCTGCGCCTTTCATTCTGGGGCAGTAGGTCATGTGGTGGAGGATTGTAAAGCATTCAAGTATGTGGTGCAAGAATTACTTGATACGAAAAGCATATCATTTCAACAACCCAATGTAGCCACCAATCCGTTGCCAGGGCATGGAGGATCTGCTATTAATGCCGTTGACCGTCAGGGGGGTCAGTGTTTGGTTAGAAAAGTTGATTGCATTCAGATGCCTTTGAATTTTATCCATGCTGAATTATGCCGTTTTGGTGTCATCAAAGAAGGGTGTGCTAGGAAAGACGCCTGTGGTAATCCTCGCTGCATCGGGGCATGTGAAGGCTTTAAACCAATTCTCCAAGATCTCTTAGACAGACACCTAGTCCAAGTGGGAATCCAGGAGAAAGAAGAAAGTGTATTTACCTTGCAATCAGGCAATGGAGGCTTCAGGAGACCGATCGAAATTCCCTGCAATCTGAATCCCAGCCTAGCTGTGACGAGATCCTCGACTGTTGTTATTCCAGTACCTGCTGCTACCCCTAGTGTGGAGACTAGGATGACTCCATGGAGCTGCAATGTGCAAATGCAAGCGGAGGTCCCTAAGGGCACTCTGGATATAACAAACATTGCTGGAGGTAGTTGTATCACAAGGAGTGGAAGGTTGTATACTCCTGAAAACCTTAGAAGAGAGCAATCCAAGGGAAATGAAGAAAGGGCCCGTAAGGGAAAAGACAAGGAAGCTGTAGAAGTCAGGGATGTGTCGGACAAAGAAGCTCAAGAATTCCTGAGAGTAATGAGACAGAGTGAATATCGGGTGGTAGACCAGCTGAATCAAACTCCATCCAAGATCTCAATGCTCTCTTTGCTGCTTAGTTCAGAGGCACATCGTGCTGCACTGCTAAAGGTCCTGAATGAAGCTCACGTCTCCCATGACATTACAGTAAACCAGCTTGATGGTATTGTTGGCAGCATTGTAGCCTCTAATTACTTGACCTTCTCAGACACTGAGCTGCCTCCGGCAGGAAAGAGTCATAATCAAGCTCTTCACATCTCAGTCAAGTGTGGGGACCATATACTTGCCAGGGTGCTTATTGATAACGGTTCATCCTTGAATGTGCTACCTAAGTCTACAATGGATAAGCTGGATGTAGACTGCTCATATCTAAAACCGAGCTCCACTTTGGTCAGAGCATTTGATGGGTCAGTGAAGGAAGTTTTTGGAGAAGTAGAAGTACCGCTGCAGGTAGGCCCTGAAGTATTTTATGTCGTCTTTCAAGTGATGGACATCAATTCATCCTACAGTTGCCTGCTAGGACGTCCTTGGATACATGCGGCTGGGGCAGTGCCATCCTCGCTTCATCAGAAACTCAAGTTTGTGGCTAGGGGAAAGCTGATAGTGATCTCCGGAGAGGAAGAAACATTGATAAATCGATCACCACCTGAATATTATGTGGAAGCAGCAGAAGAGTCCTTCGAGACTGCTTTCCAAGGATTGGAGATTTCAAACGCTGTCTTCGTCGAAGGTGAGCCTCGATGGAAGCCTAAGTGGTCCAGGGCTGACATGATGGCTGCAAAGGTGATGCTGGGACATGGGTATCAGATTGGTAAGGGCTTAGGAAAAGCTGCTCAAGGAATTGTAATGCCTATCCAGTTGAGGGGTAATATTGAGAGGTTCGGTGTTGGGTACATCCCAAGTCTTGCTGATCGGGAGAGGCTGGCATCCGACAGGAGGGAGAAATGGCTGGCCAAACTCAGAGGAAGGGCACCCAATCAGGGGAGAATGGTCATCGCTAATCTTAAGAGCAACTTCCGGAGTGCTAGTATGCTGAACCCTGACCAGGTTAATGTGGTTGAAGAAGGATCAAGCTCAGGTGGCCGTGCTGTAGGTCTGGTGCGCTGCTGTGCGGCTGGAGAGAAGCTGCAAAACTGGGAGATCATAGATTTCCCCGTATTTTTCAATTTAAAGTAATTATCGTTGTAATGCAGATCCCTCGGCTCTGCCCAAGGCCTTGGGATGTTTCATTCGGGCACACATGTTTTCGTCAAAAATCATCAATCAATAAAGTGTTATTTTGAATTTTCAATAAAATTTCTGTCTTCATCTTTTATCTGTGTTGCTTTTTCTTTGTTTTTATTCGCCGCTCCATTCTAATGCAGATCAAAAATAAACTCTGAAAATAATAATGCCCATAACTCATACTGTGATTTTGATTACCCGGTTAATCAAGCCGAGGAAGATGTTGAGAATGATTGGGATACTCCTCCAGAAATCATGAGAATGGTAGAACAAGAAGAAAAGGTCATCGAACCCCATGAGGAGTCTACAGAAATGGTCAATTTTGGTACTAAGGAAGACAGAAAAGAGATCAAGGTTGGTACCGCAATGGAGGTTAAAGAGCGCAAAAAGTTGATTCAGCTCCTGTTCGATTACGCTGACGTATTCGCATGGACATATCGGGACATGCCAGGGTTGAGCACAGATATTGTTGAACATAAATTGCCGGTGAAATCAGAGTGTCCCCCTGTGAAACAGAAGTTAAGGCGGATGAAGCCTGAAATGTCTTTGAAGATCAGGGATGAGGTCAAGAAACAGTTTGATGCAGGGTTCTTAGCTGTGGCAAAATATCCTGAGTGGGTAGCAAACATTGTTCCAGTCCCTAAGAAAGATGGAAAGGTCCGAATGTGTGTCGACTACCGTGACTTGAACAGAGCAAGCCCTAAAGATGATTTCCCTCTACCCCATATTGACGTCTTGGTGGACAGTACTGCTCAGCATTCGATGTTCTCCTTCATGGATGGATATTCAGGCTATAACCAGATCAAAATGGCTCCAGAGGATATGGAGAAAACCACCTTCATAACCCTTTGGGGAACTTTGTTACAAGGTCATGCCTTTCGGGTTGAGGAATGCCGGGGCAACCTACCAAAGAGCGATGGTAACCCTATTCCATGACATGATGCATAAGGAGATCGAAGTCTATGTGGATGACATGATTGCCAAATCAAAGACTGATGAAGAGCACGTGGTTAACCTGCAGAAGCTGTTCAAGCGTCTCAGGAAGTACAAACTCAGGTTGAACCCCGCTAAGTGCACCTTTGGGGTTAGGTCAGGGAAGCTGTTAGGTTTCATTGTTAGCCAGAAGGGAATTGAGGTAGACCCGGACAAAGTACGAGCAATCCTGGAGATGCCAGCACCTAAAACAGAGAAAGAAGTTCGTGGTTTCCTGGGAAGACTAAATTACATCTCTCGATTCATCTTCCAGTTGACTGCAACTTGCGAACCAATTTTCAAACTGCTGTGCAAAAACCAAGAGATGAAGTGGAATGATAAATGTCAAGAAGCATTTGAGAAAATCAAGGCGTATCTTCAAAATCCACCCGTCCTAATGCCACCTGTGTCTGGCAGGCCCCTCATCCTATACCTCACGGTGCTAGACAACTCTATGGGCTGCGTGCTGGGGCAACACGATGAGTCAGGAAAGAAAGAACACGCGATCTACTACATAAGCAAGAAGTTCACAGACTGTGAGGCAAGGTATTCATCATTGGAGAAGACTTGTTGTGCTCTAGCCTGGGCTGCGCATCGACTGAGACAGTATATGCTGAGTCACACTACCTGGTTGGTGTCCAAAATGGACCCAATCAAGTACATATTTGAAAAACCTGCGCTCACAGGTAGAATTGCTCGTTGGCAAATGCTTCTGTCAGAGTACGATCTCGTGTACGTAACCCAGAAGGCGATTAAAGGTAGCACACTGGCAGACTACCTGGCACATCAACCGGTTGAGGATTACCAATCAATGCAATGTGAATTCCCAGATGAGGACATTATGGCATTATTTGACGCAGGGAAATCTCAAGATGATGAAAGGTGGAGAGTGTTGTTCGACGGTGCCTCTAACATGTGGGGGCACGGGATCGGAGCAGTGCTGATCTCCCCAGACAACCGCTTTATACCAGTCACCGCCAGACTAAGCTTCTATGTCACAAACAATATTGCAGAGTATGAAGCATGCATCTTGGGTATCCAGGCAGCTCTCGATCGGAAAGTCAAGAGGCTCGACGTGTACGGAGATTCAGCTCTAGTTGTCCATCAAGTAAAAGGAGACTGGGAAACAAGAAATTCTGATTTGATTCCTTACCGTGACTACATTCAAGAATTAATCAAGCCCTTTGAGGAAATCACTTTCCAGCACATACCCCACAGCGAGAATCAGTTGCCAGATGCCTTGGCAACTTTGTCTTCTATGTTCAACGTCAGCTGTGACAAAAGTCTGACGACTGTCAGAATCCAGCACAGAGGACAGCCTGCTTATCACTACTGTATGACAGTCGAAGAGGGATCAGATAGTAAGCCTTGGTACCATGACATCAAGCAGTATATCACAAACAGAGAGTATCCTCCCGGAGCTACAGAGAACGACAAGAGAACCCTCAGGAGGCTGTCAACAGGTTTCTTCTTGAGTGGAGACGTCCTTTACAAGAGAAACCATGACTTGGTACTCCTCAGGTGTGTAACAGGAGAAGAATCAGTAAAGATTATGCGGGATGTTCATGAAGGATCATTTGGGGTTCATTCCAACGGGCACGCAATGGCTAGAAAAATCCTGAGAGCTGGATACTACTGGTTGCAGATGGAATCAGACTGTTACAGTTTTGTGAGAAGATGCCATAAATGCCAAATCTATGCAGATCACACCTATGTACCTCCAACGTCTCTGAATGTTTTGAGCGCACCATGGCCATTCTCAATGTGGGGCATGGACATCATTGGTCCCATTGAACCCAAAGCTTCCAATGGTCACCGTTTCATTCTGGTTGCTATTGACTACTTCACTAAGTGGGTGGAGGCTGCTTCTTATCCAAATGTAGCGAGCTCAGTGATCGCTAAGTTCATCAAGAAAGACTTGATTTGCCGCTACGGCCTTCCAAACAAGATTATCACAGACAACGGTAGTAATTTGAACAGCAGAGTGATGAAGGATTTGTGTAAAGACTTCAAAATACAACATCACAACTCTTCTCCCTACCGCCCAAAGATGAATGGGGCAGTTGAGGCAGCTAACAAGAATATCAAGCGGATAATACAGAAGATGGTCGTGACCTATAATGATTGGCACGAGATGCTCCCCTTTTCCCTGCATGGTTACAGAACCTCAGTACGCACCTCAACAGGGGCAACCCCTTACTCCCTGGTTTATGGGTCAGAGGCAGTTCTCCCCATTGAGGTTGAAATACCATCCCTGCGGGTGTTAATGGAGACAAAACTTGATGAAGCAGAATGGGTTCGGTCTCGTCTTGACCAGTTGAATCTCATTGATGAAAACGGGTGGCCGCAATGTGTCATGGACAGTTGTACCAACAGAGGATGAGGAGGGCTTTTGACAAGAAAGTCCGTCCTCGTGAATTCCAAGAAGGAGATCTTGTGCTCAAGCAGATCTTGCCGATTCAGACAGACTCTAGGGGCAAATGGGCTCCCAAATATGAAGGACCTTATGTGGTGAAGAAGGAATTCTCAGGAGGAGCTTTAATTCTGGCAAACATGGACGGAGATGAGATCCCAAATCCAGTGAACTCAGATGTGGTCAAAAAGTATTATGCCTAGAAAAATAGACGAAAAAAGAGAAAGATAGGCCAAGGAAAAATCAGCTCGCTAGGTTGAAAACCCGCAAAGGGCGACCTAGGCAAAATCAGAGTGGCCCGGTGGATTGAAAACCCGCAAAGGGCGATCCAGGCAAAAATTAGGGTCAGAAAACTTGGGCTTGAGAAAAGAAAAGGCAATCAGCGTTCCAAAGGTTCGGATAAGGAGGTGATCAGTATTATGAGTATGGACGGTGGGCACCGTTACTTCAGAGATAGAACCACGAGATCTGTTCCTTTTGCCTGTATTTTTTGTAGTTTAAAAGAAAGATTGCAATGCACTTTCGATTGGCGTGACTTTCTGCACGTCCAATTTCTATATCAATAAAAGTCCAACTTCTCTTTCATATGTGTGCTTTTCGTGTCTCTGCTTTCATCTATTCAGTTTCTTTCAAAATAATAACTTTTATGATTGATGAAATCGAATTGCAAAACATGTGCACATTCAGAGCATTACAGGATCATTACGAAATCTTTGAAAACATACAGAAAGAAGTGATTCCTCAAGTGAATAAAATTGCGAAAAAGACAGTCGTGACGAACCAGTGTGCAATCCTCGCGGGATCATCGTCCTGGAACAGCCTTCGCCCGGCAGATCGATTTAACCAGCAAAAAAAAGAGTGCCAAAGGAAAAAACAAATAAGCAGAAAAAAGAAAGCTGCTTAAAGAAAACAAACAGAGTAAACAAAAACAAATAAGCAGAAAAAAGAAAGCTGCTTAAAGAAAACAAACAGAATAAACAAAAAAACAAAAGAGAAAATCACAGAAGACGGAACATAAAAGAACACAACATCTTCACATCATTCATCATATCATCCATACCATTCGTCACTCCATGACATCAAACAGTGGTGCGTTACACTTTCAAATTCGCATCTCAGAAGAGCGAAGAATAACAAAAAAAAAAAGGGAAGTGAATGAGGAATCAAACAGAAAAAGCATCCCACCAAAATCAATCGTTGCATTCATGTGCATCCAAATACCCAAATGCATGCATTTCATGCACCATCCAAGAAGTTACTTCGGACCAGAGAGTCCCAAAAATCTCATTTTTTAGAAAATCACCATCAGCACTGAGTTAGTAAACTCCATCAACACAGAGTTAGTGAACTCCTCCCACAGATCACAACATCGTGTACGAGCACGCGATGGATCCATCAGACTTCGTTAAGTCATTCGGATTAGTTGTGTCAGCCTAAGGCATAGCGTAAATCCATTGATCAAATCAGTTCCGGACCTGATGTTGATCGGCCGCTCGAAAAGGCCACCCCCAGAGCTCGGACTCGACGAGAGTCCGTTAGAAGGTTTTAGGCAACCTCCGAATTCCCAATTTACCGCTTTTCCCAATTTACTGCTTTCCCGTTAATGCGACAAGTGTTAACCCCCGTTCCCAAAAGGAAAATAACAAAAAGAAAATTTGAGCTTTTCTGGAGCGGACAAAATTAGTGTTATTTCTATATCTTTATTTCCATTTCACCAACAAATATGAAAGGGCCAAGTCATATTTCTTGGCGAAATGTGAAATAAAGAGGGGCAGCTGTAATACCCTAATTTTGTCCTATCCAAAAATAAGAAATTTTATTTATTTTTAATAAAAATAATTATTTTATTTTCATGCCATGTTTTATTTTATTTTAGTTTGCTACAAGTTTTAATCTTTGAAAAAATAATAATTAGAAGTAAAGAAACAAAAATAAGCAAAGGAGGAAATATGGGGGTTTGTTAAAAAAGAATAGAGGTGCAATCAGGATTGGGCCATCTAAAACCCAACCCAACACAAAAAAGGCTAGCCCATTTCGCATAACCCAACTCCACCAAAACCTAACCCATATCCAACCCATAACCCACAACCCAACTCACCAAAACCCTAAAATCCCTCCTCTTCTAACCCTAATTCGCATACCTCTCCCCCTTAGCCCATTTCGTTGAGCACTCAGGATCGAGTGCTTTGATACCATTTGATAGGAACTACAATTTCTCATCTCTCAAATGGAACAATAATGGAACAATAAAACTGTATTAACGGTGATAAAACTGAAATTACAAACGTAAATGATAAACTAGGCAATTCGAGAAGCCTAGGGTCTCCCAGAAGGCTCTATAGAGGCATAATCTCTCCCAAATGAATAACTTCCCAAATTCATACCTGCTTCCTGATTCTAACCCCCCAAGTCCTATTTATAACCTCCACTAACTCCCCCACTTTGCCAGATAAGCAAGTGGTTACAACCAACTCCCATTTTCCTCCCTTACACATTATTTATTTATTTAAATCCTATCTGACCCACTAACCAAACAGTGCCAAAACGGAGAGAGGGGAGTCTAGCGAACACGTCGGTGCAAGTGGCGAGGCAAACGGAGAAGCAGAGGGCGGCACATGGGCTTCACGCGGACGGAGTCTCACGGTGCTGTGATGGCGCGTTAGGGTTTTTTTTTGGCGGCGGCGCTTGGAGGAGAGACCAATCTGATGGTATGACTTTCGTAGCACCTAGGGCCGTTGAGGATGAACAATCAACAGGACAGCTAGGGTTCAACAAGGGTTTGAGCGTGACGGCTAGGGTTTCTGGAGTTTTCAGGCCTAGTGATCATAGGCTTTTGATACCATGTTAAATAGAGACGAACAGAATAGAGAGACGATATTGGTCACGCAATTCGGCCAATGTTTGCCTACGTCTGCGACTACAGGGCAGCTGTAGTTCCGTCTTATTAACTGTATATGTTGTGTCTAGAGTACAAGCACTAATGAGTTTAAATAGGCTATCCTATGTGAAAACCTAACGGGCCTGCGCCGAATACACATATAAATAAATCTACTATTAACAACATATATATCTCAACAGTAACAACTGATTTTAGAAGAATCACATTTCAAATTAACATTTATGTTTGAGTATAATCATGCCATGTAACGTGATCAGCCCGTGCATATGCACGGGTAATGTACTAGTATTTCATAAAATGAGAATCACGTGGCGCGCCTTCATCCAAAGGATTTTAGAGGTAATGAAGGGGAAACCAACTTGTAATACCCTAATTTTGTCCTATCCAAAAATAAGAAATTTTATTTATTTTTAATAAAAATAATTATTTTATTTTCATGCCATGTTTTATTTTATTTTAGTTTGCTACAAGTTTTAATCTTTGAAAAAATAATAATTAGAAGTAAAGAAACAAAAATAAGCAAAGGAGGAAATAGGGGGGTTTGTTAAAAAAGAATAGAGGTGCAATCAGGATTGGGCCATCTAAAACCCAACCCAACACAAAAAAGGCTAGCCCATTTCGCATAACCCAACTCCACCAAAACCTAACCCATATCCAACCCATAACCCACAACCCAACTCACCAAAACCCTAAAATCCCTCCTCTTCTAACCCTAATTCGCATACCTCTCCCCCTTAACCCTAAAATGTGGCCACATTCACTCTCCCCCTTAACCCAAAAATCATCCACATTCACTCCCCTTCAAACCCTAGAAATCCGCCCCCATTCCCCCTTTTCCCTCCTTGGAACTTGCAACTTCACTCTTCCCACACACTTCCCACTTCCCCACATCTCCTTTCCCCATACACGCCTCCCACTTCCCCATACACGCCTCCCACTCTCTCTCACACACTTCCCTTCACCAAACCCTAACTCACATCACTCCCCTCACATCACTCTCCTC
This sequence comes from Astragalus membranaceus, assembly GCA_039519185.1. Lineage (NCBI taxonomy): Eukaryota > Viridiplantae > Streptophyta > Magnoliopsida > Fabales > Fabaceae > Astragalus > Astragalus membranaceus. The sequence continues at coordinate 188,244,840 of CM076848.1, forward strand.
CCCAACGGCTCTCTCCCTCACGCATCCCTCATCACTCTCTCACACACTCACTCTCATCTTTTCACTTCACACACTCAACTCTCTCTCTCTCTCATACGCCCCATCCATCTCCTTTCTCTCACACAACCTCCAAAACACATCACCTCCACCTCTCCCATCAAACCCTAGCCGTCCCCTTCCTCTCTTCTCTTCCTTTCACGCTTCCTTTCTCTCACCCCTCACGAAATCACCATTTTGGTGCCCTTCTTTCTCTCCTCTCCCACGAAATCGCCATTTTTGGCATCACCACACAAGGAGGCCGTTGGTCACTCAAAAGCTCACGGGTTCATCCAAGGAAATATGCTTTCCACTTCGTTTTCTCCAAGGCTCACACGCAAACGGATCTATACACAAGGCTTGGTGAAAAACCGAAAGACAAAACGCATCACTACAAGATCAAGTTTTAGTATAAATAGGGGTACGGTTTTGAAGAAGGGAGGGTCCTTTTTGGGAGGAGAGAAGAGAGTGAGAGGTCGAAATCTTGAAGATCCAGGAGCAAGAAAAAACGGTTCCGAAAGTTTCGTTGAAGCAGTGAGAGAGAGAGATTTCGTTTTCTTTTTTCTCCTCCATAAAATTTTCATAGTTTTTTGTATTCTGTTGTTGGTGAAATCTGGAAACGTGCTTCACACTGTACAAGCATAATATTTGGTAATCATTTTTATTTCTGTTTCATCTCCACTTTACTGTAAATCTTGTCTTCTTTTATGATGTTATAAGTTATTAGTTGCTAATCTCAAAAAGATTAATCCATTCTTGCTTATATCATCATGTAGTGTTCATATGATATCCAGAAAATAGGCTTGTCATGTTGGTCCAAATAATTCGTTTATCATGATTAGTTTGTTTGTCCAAACAATTCGATTATAAGCTATTTTTTTATCACGTTTTCTGTTTTTTTTTTCTTTAAAAAAAATAATGATAATAAAAGAACCCCAAAAACAAAAGAAAAACATCTCCTAGTAATTAATGAAAAAGGGGTAGTCAACACATTTCTTTTACTATTATTAAGTAAACAAGTAAACTGATTTTTATGTTTTTCTTTTATTTATTTATTTATTCGTTTTTTATTTAATCAAAAATTAACAAAAGAAAAAGGAGAACAAAAAAACTTTCCCTTAGTAAAAAAGGTGGCAGATAAGACATTTTTTTAATAAAACAAGTAAACCGCTATTCGCACCCCTGTGTTTCTAATGACACCACCTCCGTTTCTTTTAAATTTTCAGACTGCTATTTACACCCCGCCAGATTCAGGCATAAGCCTCTTTTCTCACTTAAGCCCAGTTTCGCTAACTGGGCCCTCCCATGCGAACTGGGCTTCCTTTTTTTTCACACCCCTCATTTTGATAACTTAACCCCTTTGAAAGAGCCCAGCATTCACGCAGCCCATTGGAACAATTTCCTGATCTCTGCACCCCCTCTTTTTTTAAAATACAACCCTCCTCGCTGTTTACACCCCATTTTTGATAATACAGCCTCCTGTAACTTGCACCCCCATTTTACTATTGCACCTCCCTGTTCCCTTTTTTTTTCTTAAATTTTATTCATTTCCTTTAAGTAAATTTATTCATCTATTTTTTTTTCTTCTTTCTCTTCACAAACCCCTTTTTTCCCAATGATGGATAAATGTCTCACAAACCAAAAATCAATTCAACTGCGAAAACCCTTTTGATTACTTAAAATAAGAACCAATTATCATTAATGATCATTCGCGCCGTTGCCGTTTGGTTATTAACGATAATTCCATTTTCAAAGGAATTAGTAGTGTGACCACTCTAAACCGTTGTTGTTTGGTCTTCATGAATGCTCCAACTTAAATAAAACCAATTGTCATCGATGATCACTCGCGCCGTTGCCGTTTGGTTGTTAATGATGATTTCATTTTCAAATGAGTTAGTAGTGTGACCACTCTAAACCGTTGTTGTTTGGTCATCGCGAACACTCGAATCAAAAACCAGAGCCCTTTTTAAAAAAACCCAAAACTACGTAGCTTTGAATTCTCCATCGCACCGGGAGATACGTAGGAGCGGATATTCTCTGTCAAGCACAATAAACTAAAAACATTTTTTTCCCTTAAAAAAAACAAACACTTTTGCCAAAAATAAGAATTTTCATTAAGTCTTTTCATTCTCTTTTCGAAAAAGGGGAAAATTTAAGCATTTTCCAAATCAGCATTTAAAACCACACATTTAATTAAAGGTTCCCTTTCGGTAGAAAGGAGGCGTGGGGTGCTAAAACCTTCCCCATGCCTAACCGACCCCCGAACCCAAATCTTCCGGTTTTCCAAGAGGCCATCCGCTTTCCAAAAGGTTTTTCTTCAATATTTTCCTGATAAAAAAATATTGGTGGCGACTTCATTGATTTTCAAAAAGTTGTAAACGAAGAAAGATTCCCTCAGGGACTTTTTCGGGCGCAACACAACTCCATAACAAGATCAGTGAAAGCCTCTTACACTTCTAAAAACCATCCTCGAGCCCTGCACCTCTCTACCCAAACCACTAAAAGCCATAAACCACCAAACTAGCCAGAAAGGAGACGTGTACAGTTCGATCCAATTCCCGCATCCTACTCAGATCTGTTCGACCACCTCACTAGTCACAACCTAATCTCCCCCCGCCCGATGAGGCCCATTGAACCTCCTTTCCCGAGAGGCTATGACCCGAACGCCACTTGCGAATTTCACGCAGGCGCAATTGGGCATTCAGTAGAAAACTGCAAGGCACTGAAACATGTGATTCAGGATCTGATCGAATCCAAATGGTTGAGCTTCAATGAGGATGCTCCGAATGAAGGCGCTAACCCTTTGCCAGGGGCATGAGAAGTCATCCGTCAATGCTTTTGAAGGCGATCAAAGGGCTAAAAAACAACATCATCAACCTTGTGCACCTACATGTATATTTCTAACTCTTGAACAAGTGTAAGAGGCTTTGCACACACATACATGTATATTTCTAAGTTGATATTAGCTCTTTACTTCATATTATCAAGTATTCATCTAACTCTTAGTATTATCTGCAGGGTTTAGAAAAATATATAATGACTAAATTGTTCTCTCGGACATTCGCTACTTCTCCTGAGGATGCGAAGATTGATCACGAAATCTCAGAGAAAATGAGCTTGCTCCAAACTTTTCTGAAGCCTGAACATTTGGATATACCACCAGTTCTTCATAATGAAGCCTCATGGCTGGTATGGTTCATAAGGATGTATGATGAAATTTTAAATTGTTTTTCTCATGCCATTGTTTTATTTCTACTGAGTGATTACAATGGTTAGGCTTTGAATTTTATTGGCACTATTTTCCTTTTGCATTCAGCTTGCAGAGAAGGAATTGCAGAAAATCAGTGCTTTCAAAGCTCCCCAAGAGAAACTCTTGAGCATTATGAATTGTTGTAGGGTTATCAACAATCTGTTGCTCAATGCTGCGATGTCTGAGCATGTTCCAGCTGGGGCAGATGATTTTCTCCCTGTGCTCATATATGTTACAATCAAGGCAAGCTCTCCTTGGTAATAACTCACTCTGCTGATTGTCAATTTAGTTTTTGGATAATTATGTGACCTTTTTTTTGTTTATTTAGAGCATGAGCATGCTTGGTTTCCACTATTATTATTTTGTATTTGTTTTGTAATTGAAACAAGATCAAAATAGATCAGTAGAAGCTCAAAACCTCTTAGTATTTGTAAGGCTTAGCACAACTGGTTGTTAGGCTGAGTATGTTCTATGGTTACTTGAGATTTACAGACCAAAAAAAGAAGAACCTCTCAGTAGAATACCAGAATGCTTGGCTTGAACCATAGCTCAGCCTAAACTAACTAGATGTTGGATACCCCTTGCTTGAGACAATGAGACCTACTTAAAATGCTCGATTTAGAGGATTAAGTATTATCATATTCTATGAAAAATAGGAATGCATTGCAATTTCAATGATTTTAGGCTACTACTCTTTGATTCTTTGATGCTAATTTCTTATTTTTTGGATTGCCACTTTCAGGCCAATCCTCCAATGTTGCATTCTAACCTCAAATTTATCAAGTTGTTTAGAAGACAAGCAAAACTCATCTCAGAAGCTGAATATTATTTCACTAATCTTGTGTCAGCAAAGACATTTATAATTAACTTAAATGCTAAATCCCTTTCAACGGATGAAATCAAATTTGAAAAGTGCATGCAAACAGCAAGAGAATGATGAGTGCAATTTTTCAAAGAAACTACATAACAAACTTGATACTGAAGGTTAGTTTTAACTTGTTCTCTCAATAGTTAAAGTGTTATGCACCACAATCCCCAATTACTCTGATATTATTTTGATAGAAATTGGATCAAAAAGGGAAATATTTTATTGAATGAATGAATGAACAAACTGGAACTCTCCCATTGAATGTTCTCACTAATTGCCTTCCCTCTATCTCAACCCCTATTATCCTATTTATAGGAAATATGCCTGGTTTATTTGTTCTAGCAAACTCAACTATTTTCCTAATTAATTAACTAACCGAGGTTACCTATTCATTTGAGCAAATAGTTTAATTATTTTTGTATTCAGTAAGCTATTATTCTAGGGAGTTTAGTGAAGCATTTATTCATTAGCTATTCCAAGAGGTTTGTCAAAATAAGCTGAAAATAGCTTATCTGCATGGTATGAGTTATTTTCATGAGTTTATTTTATGAGAAAAACCTAAATAAACTCTTCATAACACTCCTTTAGTAAAACCCCAATGGGCTGGCCTAGTGAAGGATGACAACATTTGTATCCGGGAGGTCCTGGGTTCAAATCCCCATCAATCCCCTTAGGGTGAGATAAATGTAATTCCCTTCGTAAGTGTTCAAAGACCTTGAAGGTTTCCCTACCTTGGATTGGGGCGTCATTCCCTCGCCCTAAAAATGTATTTAAAAAAAAACACTCCTTTAGTAAGTCGCTTGTATTAAGGTTGTTAGTTTGTTATCTCCTCCTTTAGTTCCCAACCCATATCAAAATCACTATCAAAGCCTTGCAGATTTTCAAAGTTTGCAACATCGACCAAATTATCCGTACATGGAAGCAAAGGGCAAAGATTTATCAATGGGAGATGTGGACATATTATTACATCACTAGAAGGATTTAGTTACCAATTACACAGTCCTATGCAAAGCCATCAATTGTCTTAAGTCTTTCAATGTCAGAGAAAGAACCACTGCTTCATCAACTAGAAATGCAAGGAGCAGGAAGTAAGCTTTCACAGCACTATGGGATCAATGCAGACACAAATGATCTACCCACCTCACACCAACATAAATCACAGTAAGAAAAAAGAATGAATATATTCTTTTGTGCTATTACTTTTGTAGTATATTCTCTAAGTTTAGAATCAAGTAAGATTTTGGGAAATTCAAATGCATGAATACTTTCATCAGAACCATTATTATTAAATATTAAATTTTCTGTACTAGATATCCTATCTTGAGATATGTATTAAAAACAAAAACAAAACTGTAAAGAAGCTTTACATACTAATAGCAAGGCCACTTTCATTAAACTCAACAATAATAAACAAAAACATGTCAAAGGCCTAAGCTCTCAAAATCGGAGGCTAGCAAACACTTAACAACTTCCACAGGTATCACATGCTAACATTCTTTCTCCATCATCATCCTCAGCCCCACAAATGCAATCGACTTTTCACGCTCCAGTTCCTCTTTCAATTCAGACAGAACCACTTGTTCCAAGCAGGAATTTTAAGGTGAAAGGATCATTAATTGATTCATATTCTAGATTTTTCTCAGCTTGAAATTTTTTATGCATCCTGTTGTAACCAGATTCCATTTTTGAATACATTTGTTAAATAGAGACGAAGAATAGAGAGATGATATTGGTCACGCAGTTCGGCCAATGGTTGCCTACGCCTGCGACTACAGAGCAGCTGTAGTTCCGTCTTATTAACCGTATATGTTGTTGTGTAAAGAGTACAAGTACTAATGAGATTAAATAGGCTATACTATATGAAAACCTAACGGGCCTGGGCCGAATACACATATAAATAGATCTACTATTTACACCACATCTCAACACTCCCCCTCAAGCTGGAGCGTATAGATTGTAGGCATCCAGCTTGTCACATATGTAAGTTATCCTTGGTCCTCGAAGAGCTTTTGTGAAGATGTCTGCCAATTGATCATTAGAACCAACAAATGAAGTAGCAATGTCGCCGGACACAATCTTCTCACGAACAAAGTGACAATCAACTTCAATGTGTTTGGTTCGCTCATGAAAGACTGGATTGGACGCAATATGTAGGGCTGCTTGATTATCACAGATGAGACTCATAGTGCCTATTTTACAAAAACGCAACTCTTGGAGAAGATGTTTCAGCCACGTGAGCTCCTGAGTGGTAAGCGCCATAGCTCGATATTCAGTCTCAGCACTGGATCTGGCAACAACATTTTGCTTTTTACTTTTCTATGAAATTAGATTTCCACCAATAAAAACACAATACCCAGATGTGGACCTTCTATCAAAGGGGCAACCAGCCCAATCATCATCTGTGTAAGCGACAATATTTGAATCACCTCTATCCGTGTAAACAAGACATTTTCCAGGAGCTCCCTTGATATACCTCAGAATTCTAACAACGGCATCCCAATGACTGTCACAAGGAGAATTTAGGAATTGACTCACCACACTAACAGCATATAAAATATCTGGCCTCGTCATGGTCAAGTAATTTAACTTTCCAACTAGCCTCCTATACCTTCCTGGATTTGAAAATGGCTCCCCCTGATCTGGTAGGATCTTAACATTAGGATCCATAAGAGAGTCAATTGGCTTGCAATCCAGCATTTTGGTTTCATCTAAAATGTCCAAAGCATACTTTCTCTGGGAAATAGCAATCTCTGCCTTAGAATCATGAGCTACCTCAATGCCAAAAAAGTAACGTGACTTTCCAAGATCTTTGACCTGAAAGTGGTGGACTAGATGTTGTTTAAGTCCTGCAATCCCATCATGATCATTACCTGTAATGACAATATCATCGACATAGACAACCAGATAAATACATTTGTGAGAGGAGAACTAATAAAAGACGGAGTGGTCAGCTTCACTCTGAATCATGCCATACTCTTTAACAACACTACTGAATCTCCCAAACCATGCTCGAGGGGATTGTTTAAGACTATACAAGGCTTTGTGAAGTCGACAGACATACCCACGACACCCCCCCTGAGCAACAAAATCAGGTGGTTGCTCCAGATAAACTTCTTCTTCTAGATCTCCATGGAGAAACGCATTCTTGATGTGTAGTTGATACAATGGCCAATGTCGCATTGCAGCCATAGAAAGGAATAGACGAACAGAAGCCATTTTAGCCACCGGTGAGAAAGTATCACTGTGATTAAGGCCAAAAACCTGAGTATAGCCCTTAGCAACGAGGCGTGCTTTCAAACGATCAATACTCCCGTCTGGACCAACTTTGACAGTATATACCCAACGACACCCAACAATAGATTTATCAGGAGGAGGCGGCACAAGAGTCCATGTCTGGTTAGATTCTAAGGCTGTCATCTCATCAATCATAGCTTGTCTCCAACCTGAATGAGAAAGAGCTTCCTGCGTGGACTTAGGAATGGTGATGGAAGAAATAGCAGAGACAAATGTATAATGCGAAGGTGATAAGCGGTGATAGCTGAGGAAATTATAAATAGGATGAGGGTTACGGGTGGAACGTGTACCTTTACGCACTGCAATAGGAGGGTCTTCTGACTCGGGAAGTGGATCCGGAGTAGAAGAGGGAACTGGGGCAGGAGATGAGTCACTAGGATCTTCGGTAGGAGGTGGGTCGACAGGAGGGAGACGAGCACGGCGTTGATAAGTTTGCAAGGGAGGGGGACTAGAAGGACTAGAAATTTCTATAGGAGAGGGGTGATCTATCTGGTCAACGATGGGTGGGAGAGGAACTACCGGGACAAGGTTTGGAATAGGTAATACTTGAGAGACAGACTCAGACTCAATGGGAGATGCAAAGAAGGGAGCATCCTCAAAGAAGGTGACATCAGCAGACATGTAGAAGCGATGTGTGGAGGGACAGTTGTCATACCCCAATTTTGTCCGGCTTAGGTCAAAACCCTAATTTTCCACAAAAAATAAATAAATTGAAGAGCGAAGAGCCTTAAGCACTGCATTTCGGATCCTAGAAGGCATTCTAAGGTTCTTGAAATCATTTTTAGGGTTGGAACGCATTTTTCGGGCAAATTAGGGTTTTAGAGTCAAAAAGGGTATTTTGGTCAATTATAACGGTTTTTTTTTCTCTCGCTTTCAAAAAGGCTCAAAAATATGTATAATTAAAAATAGAAATTTGAAATCAAAATAAAAAATGAATAACAAAATAATATTGGATGTTTATTGTATTTTTAGAATTAGGGCTAATTTCTTTTTAGGTGCTTTTTGCTTTTATCCATTTTTGGCCAAAGTAAGCACCAATTTTACAAGCAAACAACCTCCCTCACTCCACCCTCATGCTCCACGCCACCCCTCACTTCAGCCCCATCAAGTGCACATCACAAAAAGCCTTTCATCATTTCTTTTACAAACACACCTTTGAGTCCAATAACATGCAATACACAACATATTTTTTACCTTCCTTCTCTCTACACCACTAAATACACACTAATTTCTTTACTTCCCTCACTCCATCCTCATGCTCCACGCCTCTCCTCACATCAACTCACATCAAGTGCACATCACAAAAGCCTTTCAAGCACACCTTTGAGTCCAATAACATTCAATACACAACATATTTTTTACATTCTTTCTCTCCACACCACTAAATACACACTAATTTCTTTACTTCCCTCTCACAACTTTAAACCCATTAGATCTTTGGCCTCCCAAGGAAATTCAATAAGAACAACTCACTCCTCTCCTCCCAAGGCCAAGCAAAACCGTAGCCCTTCTCCCCTCCCTCACTTCCTCTTGTTTTTCTTTCATCTCAAAGGAACCTTCCCATTTCCCCTACACCAAAAAACCCTAACAAAGAACTCACCACATTGGCATCCCTCTTTCACATACTCCCTCCATTTCTCATTCAAAGTTCAAGCTTCATCATCAAGTGGGTACTTCTTTGAAGAATATTGGAGTTTTGTTGATTTGTGTCTAGCTTCATCTTCTCATCTCACTTTCTAGCTCCGAGCTAAGGTAATCCTTAAAACCTTGCATCATCTTTGAGTATTTCCTCAAAAATATAAAAAGCATTAATCCTATTATCTTCATATTCTCATATTGTTGATTGTTGTTGGTGAGAGGTGTCATAAGCACTTTGACAAGCACTTAGGGAGGCTTGGGTGCTTATGGTGCTTCTCACCCTTTAATAAATGTTGATTTGTGTTGATTTGGATCTTAATCCTTGCCTTTCATGAAATAAAATGTTGTTTTATGGCATGTTGTATTTCGCATACTCTCATAAAAATGTGATTTGCTAGTTGTTGTTGTGTTTTCTCACATTTCGTTGCATGTTCACTCTTGTTTGCATAACTTTCACAAAATAAGAAACTCATTTCAAGCATGATGACATTCGGCCATGGGCCTAGGTTTAGGGTTCTTGAATGCTTTTGTTTATTTCATGATTTGGGGATGAATAATAGTTGATTTAGGGTATGTATGCTCCTAGGTTTTAACATAAAAAATTAGGGTTTGGGTTTGCTTTAATAAACTTGTTTTTGTTGATGATTGGCAAGGTGATTCACACTTGTGCACTTAATCTTAAGTGTGAGGATTGACTGAAGTGATTCAACATTCTTTGATACTTTGGTTGCTAAATAATTTGCTTGCTTATGCTTGCCTATGATCATGATTGAGGCAACTCTTTTCCTTAAGTTAACAATTTCATTGTCCACTCTCATATAAGAATATCATCAACACTTAGATAGGTCAATTCTATACATTGCATCTTCCAATAGATGTGCATTTAGATTCCCTTGTGTCTTGTAGAAATATTTGAGTATGGTTCTCACCTAGCATCTTCCATTAGATGTGCATTTAGGTTCAATCTTGCCTACTCTTGTATTCTTGCTTAAATGCCCAATTCGAGTTCCTTCCTTGCCTACCTTTGTGTTGTGATCTAATATGTATAGTTTAGGCTTGATCTTAGTTTGCGAATTCAAATGTTGTTGCTTAATGATTTGATTCCAATGATCGTGTTATGCTTGAATTCACTAATTCTTTCTTCCATCCATTGTTTTCATTTCTAAACGACTTGGCATAAAAATGGTTACTAGTGGCAATCCATCACAACCTTTGTTGGTTTGATTGTCATGAAAGCCTCAATTTCAAAAGAATTTTCGTAAGTATAAAGCAAGCTACTAGTGATAATCCATCACAACCTTTGTTGGTTTGATTATCATGAACGCGTCCAATTTCAAAAAGCATTTTCCTAAGTATCAAAGAATCAAAAACAAGTTATTAGCGGTTAATCAGAACCTTTGTTCGTCTAGCCATTGGTGGCGATGTCTTTTTCCCAAAAGAACAACAAGCGATGATCACCCATAACTTTTGTTAGTTTGATCATTCGTGCCAATCAATCTCTTTCGAAAACCCCTTTCTAAAGAACAAATAAAAACGAGTCGCTACTAATAGTCAATCAGAGTCTTTGTTCGTCTGACTGGCGGTAGTGACTCTCATTTTCAAGAGTACTTAGCGGTGATTACCCATAACCTTGGTTAGTTTAATCATTCACTAAATGCTCGTCCTATTTCGAAAACTCATAAAAAAGATAAAAGACAAAAACCTTTTCAGGACAAAGAAGAACTACGTAGCTTTGAGTTCTCCATCGCATCAGGAGATAGTAGGAGCGGGCCTTGTCCCGTCAAGCGTTTTTTTCTAAAAAACCGTTTCCCCCCCCCCCCCCCCCCCTTTTCATAATAAATAAAGATTTTCATTAAGAATTTTTCAATAAGAAGTAGAGAGGCAAAATTAAGTGTTTTCATGTCAACACACTAAAACCACACATTTAATTAAAGGTTCCCTCTCAGTAGAGAGGACGTGTGGGGTGCTAACACCTTCCCTGCGCGTAACCGACCCCCGAACCCTATTCTCTAGTCTCGCAAGACCAATCGCTTTCCATAAAAGGTTTTCCTAATATTTTCCTTAATAAATATTGGTGGCGGCTTCATTGTCTTAGGAAAAGTTGTGAACGCGGAAGGTTCTCCCTCGGAGACTTTTTCGGGCGCAACAGCTGGCGACTCCACTGGGGACTAAAAAACATTTTTTCAAAAGTGGGTCAAGCCTAATTAATTAAGTGTGTGGTTTGTGTGATTGATTTGAACATCTTGCTTTGCCTCTATTCTTCCTCTTTTTCATAAGCATGTTGCATCCATATGCATTCTTCTTCTATGTTAGCTCTTGTTTAAAATAATAGATAGTTACTTCTATTGTTGTCGGCTCCCTAGATTAGTGCATTGTTGTCGGCACCCTAGATTAGTTGTATTTGATTGGTATTGAACCCTAGGGTAGACGACATGTTATTGCTTTCTATTGTCTGGACTATTCTGGATTTTCATTTGCAGGTGGGGTAGTTTTTTAAGGAAATGCCCTTCGCACACACACACTTGTACCTTGAGGCTATATGATTAGAGAAGGAGACCATAACCCAGGTCTATTAGGATACCATAGGATGAGTGGATTCGAGTAGTGGGAGCCCATCAGGACCTTTGTCCGTTTGGCTACTCGCGAAAGTTTCAATCAGAGTTGTGCTCTTTTATGATGCTTCGTATCTAGCAGTTTGCTGCATTTACGGGGATTTTCATGAGAGGGACTGTGGCTCTGATGGCCTATGTGAGGGTGTGAATAGAGCTACATGATAAGGTTATCCCCAAAGTGCCTTAGATCATAGGTTCTACCCCCTTTTAGGTCACAAGGGCTTCCCAAATTGTGTGCTGCATTGTTGCATTTCGTCCAGTTAATTTTTTCCCTCAAAGATTTTCAAAAATAAAAAAAAGAGATATGATTCTCCCTTAAACACCTATATGAGGTGGCATATAGTGTGAAAGTTTTCTAAATTCCGCAAGTGAATACCCTCTTTATGCAAAAACCTCAAAAAGAAAAGAAGTATCTTGCATCCTGCATCATTGCATCATTGCATCATTACACCATTGCGTCATTTGCATTAAATGAAGTTCCAATTTTGAAAAAAAATCATTCATCTGGCACTCCATTTCATTGCATAAAAATGAAAAACAATTATCATCTGCATAGCATAAGCATTTCATTTATAATCATGCAAAAAAATCCTTGTCAAGTTCATCCAAGACGAGGCATTCATGCATAAGCATTATTTCAAAAAAGACATAGTAGAACTACGCAAGCTTTGATTCCTCATTACAATGGGGATACGTAGGAGCGGGTCATACCCCGTCAAGCACATTTTTCTAAAACTTTTTTTTTTCCAATAAATCATTTGCATCTCCAAATAATTTTCAAAATCATGTTCCAAAACTAAAAATGAAAAAATGAAAGGTTTCCAATGCATGCATCTTCTCTAAACAAAGAAAAAATAGAAAAGCTCTTCATGTAAAAGCTCAATGAGTAAAAATGCACCTTCGAATGACGAAGGGTAATACCTCAAATTTGTTTGTGCACTACAAATTTGAGATGTTACTCCACGATATTGGGGCACTTTGACCCTATCAAGTGAGGTTTGTTTTCAAATAAGAGAATAAGTTTGAGTTAACCAAATGTCGAAGCATTTCAGTATATTGCGTGAAGTATTGAGTCAGGATCCACTCAATGTTTCATGCAAGTTACTCAGAGTAACGACAATTGGTTGCCTCACGTCATCATTTCTACAAAAAAAAGGGGAGGAGGCATCAACATTTCATATCTCGTCTTGCCTCTAAAGAATAAAAACCATTTTGAAAATATCATTCTTGCATGCCTAGGAATTTCATTTTTCATCTTGCATCAAAAACACTCGAAAGCCTTTTAGAACAATTCCACTTCCCAAGTGGTCATTTTCCTTGCATTTTCATCATGTTTGCATACATGCATTTTTCTCTATCTCATTTAGGTTTTTCAAGAATGCATTCTCCGCACGTGTGCGCTTCCCTTCACTAAGGCTTTTTCCCCTAATTTTCTCGAAAGATCCAAAAATCATGTCTTATTAGGAGCGCGTTTCATGCATTATTGTTGTCCTTTTTCACACATCGTAAAAAAAATAATACATTAACCCGCAAAGGGCGGCCTAGGCAAAAAAGAGCGCCCAGTGGATTGAAAACTCGCAAAGAGCGGTCCAGGCAAAAATTAGGGCAAAAGAGCAAACACATGAAGATAAATAAATTATTGTCCTAAAGTTAAGTCTTACAGAAATAAGCAATCAGGATTTGAAATTTGGCCGTCTCTCCATACCTAAAATCCCAGAAAGTCTATTTCCTACCCCTCTTAAGCCAAAGATTCAAAATCACAAAAATACCCTTTGTTACCCATCTTAAGCCAAGAAAAGCCCAAGATATCCCCATCACTCTGGATGAGAGTTAATTCCACATCAAAGATGGTATACCATTCTCACCCAAGTCAAAAGGAAAGGAAATCCACAAAAGGAGGGGAATAACAAAGTTTCAAAAAGGAGAATCCCAAAACAAAGAAAGGAAGACAAAGGGAGTATAAATTAAGAGTCAGTACATTTTGCCACGAAGCATAAGAGTTCCCCTCCAAAAAAGGCCCTCAAATTCAATGGGTTCAATCATTTCCCCTCCCAAAACAACCCTCAATTCATTGGGTTTAACCATCTCTTCTTTCATAAAACCTTCAAACACCTCATTGAGTATAACCATTCCCAAACACCTCATCAAACTTAATAACCATTTCCTTCACAAATCATTGACCATCGGCCAACACCGAATAAGACCCATCCTCCCCATCAACCCCAAACACTTCATTAAGCTCAATCACCCCCTTCTCCACATCACAACCCTAAAAAGTCCATTCCGATCAATGACTAATTGCCTTTGTTTCTCAAGTTTTAATTTTAGGACAAATAAGTTTATCTATCTGCGACGTGTTTGCTCAAAAGGAAAAAACAAACAAGCAGAAAAAAGAAAGCTGCTTAAAAAGAAAAAACAAACAATCAAAAAAGGAAAGTTGGTAAAAAAGAAGAATGACTTGCACCCCAAGATGCATTCGTGTTGCATTAAAACAAGGTCTAGTGGTCACCAAGTGGAGCCTCTCATCATACTAAAAAGTCAAAACTTTCATCGCATTTGAATTGTTCTTAAAGAAAAACCAAAAGTGTGTACTAGGGGGCATTTCCTTCATCCTCTCACTCCACTCAAGTTTGGGGAGGTTTGTTCATCGCCCACCCCATTCATATATCACCCTCAGTTCATAACCATCACCATAACTTTGTCGCCTTTCACAACCTCACCCAAAGAAGCCATTTGAAATGTCATTCGAAAGTGGGGCAAGTGCGTTCCCATTCCTTCACCTCATTCATTCCTACAAAACCTCACCGGGGCAATCTCTCAATTCACTCATCAAAGACCTGAATAGGAGCAATCTTGTATCTCTTGATCCCTCACAAGCTTCGGAAATAGCCATGTCGGTCATTCCTTCACTTGCCATAAAAGTCCATGCCCTAAACCAATTCAAAGTTAACTGACTCATTCATTCACATTTGCACTCCTATGCATGCTTACTAGACAATGCTTCAAAAGAGAGAGCACAAGTTGTTTATGTGATATCTAAAATTCAGTCATCATGGAAAGAAAGAGAAAACAAGTGAGGTTGTTTGTAAATAAAAACCTTGAGAACACCAGAGTCATCTCAATTCCTTGCATTCAGAGTCTCGCATCTCATCATCACAAAAATGTCTACCTCATGCATCTAGGCATCTCAATCTATTCATTATAGCATGCGCATCAAAGCATTACATTTACATCTTCACATTTTGTGCATTCATCACATAAGCAAAAAGAAAAATGTTCCACGTCAGTTGCACCATATTAACACTTGCATTTCATAGAGGAAAATAGTAAAGAAGAAAAGGCAGAAATATTTTCATTGCATTGGCCTCATATCAATGTTCGCACTTCATAAAAAAGGAAAAGAAAAAAATCATTGCATGTCATTCATCATTAGAGCATCACATTTGGCATCAGATATTTCATAGAAAAAGCAAAAAGCAAAAAAGAAAACAAAGAAAAGAAACCACAAAAGCAACAAAAGAACAGAAACATTCCTTGTCATCCAGAATTCCATATCATTCATCGTTTCACAAGCATTCCTTTGTCATTCAATCATCAAACATTAAAGCGGTGCATTTGCATCATGCTAACGTTAGCATTTCCATGAAAGAAAAAGAACAAAAATCATTGCATCAAACATCAGAGCATTGCATCATATTAATGTTTGCATTTCATAGAAGAAGCAAAAAGAAACAAACAGAAGTTAGAACAGGAGCATTCCATTCATCAAAGCATCAATCACCGCATACACTTGCATTCAAACATCAAAGCATTATGTTGATATTTGCATTTCATAAACTACAAAGAAGAAGGGGATACAAAAGAACAAAAGCATTCCATAATATTCAAGACATCAATCATGGCATATGTCCGCATTACATGTGTCATTCATTGCATTGCTAAGCAAAATGCGGATGAACACAAGATGTTAATCTAGTTCTAAGAATCGGCACTTCAAGTGTCAGTCTTCAATCTAATTCTCAAAGCAGTCATCCTGGACTTGTCAGTCTCAAAATCTCATTCCCAGTCACTCCTTCAGTTCGGAATTCAAATGCCCTCGGGTCCCAAGTGGTTCATTAAAAGCACACTAAGTGTTCATTTACGGCTTCCTTATCAGCACGCCAAGTGTTCATTTACTGCTTTCTTTCTAGCAAGCCAAGCATTCATCATCATTGCATCAGACATCAAATCAAGTTTCAAAATACAAAATCATTTTCAATAAATAGGAGACTAGGTCGAATGTACATTCGAAATAGTCATCACGATAGGACACTTGAATTGATCACTCAAGAATCCTAAGGTCCCCATGCCAAAAAAGAAAACAAACAAAAACATTCAGTGTCGTCTACATCATAGTAATGTTTGCATTCCATAAAACAAAAAGAACCAAAATTCATCATCCCATCAAACATCCAAGCAATACAGTTGCATCACATCAATACTTGCATCTCATAGAAGAAAAGAAAGCTAGAACATCCCACGTCATTCATCATTTCATGTTATTCATCATTTTATAGCAATATTCCCATTTCATAAAAAAAAAAGCAAAGAAGAGAAAGTTTTCCTTTGCATGTCATTCCATTAAAATACATGAGCATTCCATGTCATCAAACACCAAAGCTTTGCATTCTCATACCCATGATTCTTAAAAGAGCAAAAAGAGAAGCCAAAAGAGAGAAAAGAGAAGAGCCAAGAGAGCAACAAAAAGAAAAGAAAAGAAAGAAAAAGAAAGAAGAGAAGCTAAAGAAAGAGAAAAAGACATATAAGAACAGGAGAAAATCATGCATTCATCAGACATAAGCAAAAGAAAAAGAAAATCATGCATTGCGTACAAACAAGAGAAGAAAAGGAAAATCATTGCATTCATCAAGCATATAAGAATAGTAGAAAATCATGCATTCATCAGACATAAGCAAAAGAAAAAGAAAATCATGCATTGCGTACAAACAAGAGAAGAAAAGGAAAATCATTGCATTCATCAAGCATATAAGAACAGTAGAAGATCATGCATTCATCCGACATAGACAAAGGAAATAAGAAACTCATCATTCATCATAAGAAAAAAGAAAACAGCAATCATGGCATTTGCATTGCATGCATTTGTTCATTTTCAGCTACAGGTACGAAGAGAGGATGAGCACTTCGGTGTTAGCCCTCGCCCCCAGATTCCAGAAAATGTTCCCCCAAGTTGGGAGTTCAGAAAGAAAAAGAAAAGAGAGAAATAGAAAAGAAAGAGAGAAAAGAAAAGAGAGCGCTCAAGCGCGCATTGCGGATTGGAGCACAGAGATCATCGTTCCCTTCTGCCCAGGTCTCACATCGTGTACGAGCAACGCGATGGACCGCAGCCCCATGCGAGGCGCAACGGAATAGTTGTATCAGCCTAAGATACAGTGGACGCCGTGCATTTATCTGTATATCAGTTCCGGAGCTGATAACGATCCCCTCGGTCGCTCGAAAAGGCCAACAGGAAGAGCGTGCTCCTCAAAGCCACGCGCAAACTCGGATTCATCAAGAGTTCGTTTAAGGAGTACAAGTTTTAGGCAGCCTGGGCAATTTTCCGCTTTTTGCACGCAAGTGCTCATTTTATTTTTCTGTCTACACGTAAGTGTCCATTTTACTTTTTCTGTCTGCATGTAAGTGTCCATTTTACCTTTTCTGTCAGCACGTCAGTGTTCATTTACTGTTTTCGCACCGACGCGAAAGTGTCTATCTTTCCAAGAAAAAGAAAAGGAAAATTCGGGTTTCTCCAAGTAGACAAAATTGGTATAATTCCTGAATTCTTTATTCCTATTCTACCTTAGAAATATGTCTCGGCCAATTCATATTTCTTGGTAAAATCTGAATAAAGAGGGGCAGCTGTCATACCCCAATTTTGTCCGGCTGTTGCGCCCGAAAAAGTCCCCGAGGGAGAACCTTCCTCGTTCACAACTTTTCCTAAGACAATGAAGCCGCCACCAATATTTATTAAGGAAAATATTAGGAAAACCTTTTTTGGAAAGCGATTGGTCTTGCGAAACTAGAGAATAGGGTTCGGGGGTCGGTTACGCGCAGGGAAGGTGTTAGCACCCCACACGTCCTCTCTACTGAGAGGGAACCTTTAATTAAATGTGTGGTTTTAGTGTGTTGACTTGAAAATGCTTGATTTTGCCTCTTTACTTCTTATGGAAAAATTCTTAATGAAAATCTTTATTTATTATGAAAAAGGGGGAAAAATGGTTTTTTTAGAAAAAGCGCTTGACGGGACATGGCCCGCTCCTACGTATCTCCCGGTGCGATGGAGAACTCAAAGCTACGTAGTTCTTGTTTGTCCTGAAAAAGGTTTTTGTCTTTTATCTTTTTAGTGAGTTTTCGAAATAGGACGAGTATTTAGTGAATGATTAAACTAACCAAGGTTATGGGTAATCACCGCTAAGTTCTCTTGATAATGAGAGTCACTACCGCCAGCCAGACGAACAAAGGTTCTGATTGACTATTAGTAGCGACTCGTTTTTTATTTGCTTTTTTGAAAGTGGTTTTCGAAAGGGATTGATTGGCACGAATGATCAAACTAACAAAGGTTATGAGTGATCATCGCTTGTTGTTCTTTTGGGAAAAAGACATCGCCACCAATGGCTAGACGAACAAAGGTTCTGATTAACCACTAGCGACGATGGGTTGAAAATGTTTTTAGAAAGGAAAAGGTTTTCGTTCTGAAAATGATCTTGGTTTGCAAAAGTGATTCTTTTTTGTTATGAAAATAACTCTTTTCTTTTTATTATGCAAATGCTACTTTTTATGGTTGCGAAAAGGATTTTTATTCGTTGCGCTTGACGAGAACGTGACTCGCTCCTACGTATCCCAAACGGGAATCAAAGCGACGTAGTTCTAACGAGCCTTGAAAGTGAAAGTCTTTTTTGCTTTGGTTTTGAAAAGTGAGGGGTGCTCATGATGATCAAACTAACAAAGGTTATGGGTGATCATCACTAACACTTGCTATGACTTTTGATGCTTAGGAAAATATCTTTTGAAATTGAAAGCATTCATGATAATCAAACTAACAAAGGTTATGGGTGATTATCACTAGTAGCTTATGCATATGAAAACATCCTTTTTTTGAAATTTAGGCTCTTAGGACAACCAAACTAACAAAGGTTATGGGTGATTGTCACTAGTCACCATTTTCATGCTAGGCCATTTAGAAAAGAAAGTAATGAATGCAAATCGAATCCTTAGGCAAACAACAATCTCATTTGAATTCTTGAGCAAATATTAGCCTAAACTACACATGTTAGACCACAACACCTAAATAGGCAAAGAAGGAACTTACATCTAGTGGAAGATGCAATATATGGAATTGACCTATCTAAGTGTTGATGATATTCTTATATGAGAGTGGACAATGAAATTGTTGGCTTAAGGAAAAGAGTTGCCTCAATCATGATCATAGGCAAGCGAGTTATTTAGCAACCAAAGTATCAAAGAATGTTGAATCCCTTTGGTCAATCCTCACACTTAAGATTAAATGCACAAGTGCACAAGTGTGAATCACCTTGCCAATCCTCAACAAAAACAAGTTTATTAAAGCAAACCCAAACCCTAATTTTTTATGTTAAAACCTACGAGCATACATATCCTAAATCAACTATTATTCATCCCCCAAATCATGAAATAAACACAAGCATTCAAGAACCCTAAACCTAAGCCTATGGCCGAATGTCATCATGCTTGAAATGAGTTTCTTATTTTGTGAAAGTTATGCAAACAAAAGTGAATATGCAAGGAAATGTGAGAAAACACAACAACAACTAGCAAACCACATTTTCATGAGAGTATGCGAAATACAACATGCCATAAAACCACATTTATTTCATGAAAGGCAAGGATTAAGATCACAAATCAACATTTATTAAAGGGTGAGAAGCGCCATAAGCACCCAAGCCTCCCTAAGTGCTTGTCAAAGTGCTTATGACACCTCTCACCAACAACAATCAACAATATGAGAATATGAAGATGATAGGATGAATGCTTTTTATATTTTTGAGGAAATACTCAAGGATGATGCAAGGTTTTAAGGATTACCTTAGCTTTGAGCTAGAAAGTGAGATGAGAAGATGAAGCTAGACACAACTCAACAAGACTCCAATATTCTTCAAAGAAGTACCCACTTGATGATGATGCTTGAACTTTGAATGAGAAAATGGAGGGAGTATGTGAAAGAGGGATGCAAATGAGGTGAGTTGTTTGTTAGGGTTTTTGGTGTAGGAGAAATGGGAAGGTTCTTTTGAGATGAAAGAAAAAACAAGAGGAAGTGAGTGAGTGGAGAGGGGCTAAGAATTTCTTGGGTCCTCTTGAGAGGAGAGAAGTGGGTTTTTCTTATTCAAATCCTTGGGAGGCCAAAGATCTAATGGGTTTAAGGTTGTGAGAGGGAAATAAAGAAATTAGTGTGTATTTAGTGGTGTAGAGAGAAAGAAGGTAAAAATATGTTGTGTATTGAATGTTATTGGACTCAAAGGTGTGCTTGTCATGATGAAAGGCCTTTGTGATGTGCACTTGATGGGGGGGCTGAAGTGATGGAGGCATGGAGCATGAGGGTGGAGTGAGGGAGGTAAAGAAATTAGTGTGTATTTAGTGGTGTAGAGAGAAGGAAGGTAAAAATATGTTGTGTATTGAATGTTATTGGACTCAAAGGTGTGCTTGTCATGATGAAAGGCTTTTGTGATGTGCACTTAATGGGGGGCTGAAGTGATGGAGGTGTGGAGCATGAGGATGGAGTGAGGGATGTTGCTTGCTTGTAGAATTAGTGCTTACTTTAGCCAAAAATGGATAAAAGCAAAAAGCAACTAAAAGGAATTAGCCCTAATTCTAAAAATACAATAAGCATCCAATATTATTTTGTTATTCATTTTTTTATTTTGATTTCAGATTTCTATTTTTTAATTATACATATTTTTGAGCCTTTTTGAAAGTGAGAGAAAAAAACCGTTATAATTGACCAAAATACCCTTTTTGGCTCTAAAACCCTAATTTGCCCGAAAAATGCGTTCCAACTCTAAAAATGATTTCAAGAACTTTGGAACGCCTTCTAGGGTCCGAAATACAGTGCATAAGGCTTTTCGCTCTTCAATTTATTTATTTTTTGTGGAAAATTAGGGTTTTGACCGAAGCCGGACAAAATTGGGGTATGACAGCTGCCCCTCTTTATTTGGATTTTCCCAAGAAATATGAGTTGCGCGAGACATATTTCGAAGGTAAAATAGAAATAAAGAATTCAGAAATTATACCAATTTTGTCCATTTGGAGAAATCCGAATTTTCTTTCTTTTTTTTTTTTTTGGGGAAGATAGACACTTTCGTGTTGACGTGCAGACAGAAAGGTAAAATGGGCACTTGGCGTGCAGACAGAAAAGTAAAATGGGCACTTGGCATGCAGAAAACGGTAAATGGACACTTGGCGTGCAGACAGAAAAGTAGATGGGCACTTGGCGTGCAAACAGAAAAGTAAATGGGCACTTGGCGTGCAGAAAGCGGTAAATGGGCACTTGGCGTGCAGACAGAAAAGTAAATGGGCACTTGGCGTGCAAACAGAAAAGTAAATGGGCACTTGGCGTGCAGAAAGCGGTAAATTGCCCAGGCTGCCTAAAACCTGTAATCCTTAAACGAACTCTTGACGAATCCGAGTTTGCGCGTGGCTTTGAGGAGCACGCTCTTCCTGTTGGCCTTTTCGAGCGACCGGGGGGGATCGTTATCAGCTCCGGAACTGATATACAGATCAATGCACGGCGTCCACTGTATCTTAGGCTTGATACAACTATTCCGTTGCGCCTCGCATGGGGCTGCGGTCCATCGCGTTGCTCGTACACGATGTGAGACCTGGGCAGAAGGGAGCGATGATCTCTGTGCTCCAATCCGCAATGCGCGCTTGAGCGCTCTCTTTTCTTTTCTCTCTTTCTTTTCTATTTCTCTCTTTTCTTTTTCTTTCTGAACTCCCAACTTGGGGGAACATTTTCTGGAATCTGGGGGCGAGGGCTAACACCGCAGTGCTCATCCTCTCTTTGTACCTGTAGCTGAAAATGAACAAATGCATGCAATGCAAATGCCATGATTGTTGTTTTCTTTTGTAAATGCAATGAGTTTCTTTTTTTCTTTTGTCTATGTCGGATGAATGCATGATTTTCTACTGTTCTTATATGTTTGATGAATGCAATGATTTTCCTTTTCTTTTTCTTTTGTTTATGTCTGATGAATGCATGATTTTCTCCTGTTCTTATATGCCTTTTTCTCTTTCTCTAGCTTCTCTTCTTTCTTTTTCTTTCTTTTCCTTTCTTTTTGTTGCTCTCTTGGCTCTTCTCTTTTCTCTCTTTTGGCTTCCCTTTTTTGCTCTTTTAAGAACCATGGGTATGCGAATGCAGAATTTCGGTGTTTGATGATATGCAATGCTCTTGTGTTTCGATGAAATGGCAGATGACATGTAATGGAAAACTTCTTCTTCTTTGCCTTTTTTCTAGGAAATGTGAATATTGGATAACATGAAATGATGAATGACATGGGATGCTTTAGCTTTCTTTTCTTCTATGAGATGCAAGTATTGATGTGGTGCAACTGTATTGCTTTGATGTTCGATGGGATGATGAATCTTTGGTTCTTTTTTGTTTTAGTGAAAGCGATTTTGTATTTTGAAAATTGATTTGATGTCTGTTGCAATGATGATGAATGCTTGGTTTGCTAGAAAGAAAGCAGTAAATGAACACTTGGCGTGCTGGTGGGAAAGCAGTAAATGAGGATGAACACTTAGCGTGCTTTTTTGGGACCCGAGGACATTTGAACTCCGAACTGAAGGAGCGACTGAACCCCAAACTGAAAGAGCATTTGAACTCTGAACTGAAGGAGCGACTGGGAATGAGATTTTGAGACTGACAAGTCCAGGATGACTATCTTGAGAATTAGATTGAAGACTGACACCTGAAGTGCTGATTCTTGGAACTAGGCATGAGGATTAACATCTTGTGTTCATCCGCATTTTGCTTAGCAATACAATGAATGACACATGTAATGCAAACATATGCCATGATTGATGTTTTGAATATTATGGAATGCTTTTGTTCTTTTGTATTTGCTTCTTCTTTGTAGTTTATGAAATGCAAACATAATGCTTTGATGTTTGAATGCAAGTGTATGCGGTGATTGATGCTTTGATGAATGGGATGCTCCTGTTCTAACTTCTGTTTGTTTCTTTTTTGCTTTTTCCATGAAATGCAAACACTAATATGATGCAATGCTCTGATGTTTTTTTTTTGTTCTTTTTTCTTTTATGGAAATCCTAACGTTAGTATGATGCAAATGCACCGCTTTAATGTTTGAGGATTGAATGACAAAGGAATGCTTATGAAATGAGGAATGATATGGAATGCTGGATGACAGGGAATGTTCCTGTTCTTTTCGTCGCTTGTTTGGAGTTTGCAAGTGAGAGTCAACACTGGATGTGCTAATGAAAAAGCAATGAATGAGAAGACATGAAATGAGGATCGCCTGGGATCGGGGGGGGGGGGGGGGTAGCTTTGAATTATGGACACAAAGGTCTGGTTTATGGGTCATCATATGTCTGTATTGACCTAATGGTCTAAAGGATTTTGATGGTGCAATGGCGCGTGCAATGATTAGTATCTTGTGGAATGGAATGTTTTTGTGTTGCTTTTGTGGTTTCTTTTCTTTGTTTTCTTTTTGCTTTCTTTGCTTTTTCTATGAAATATCTGATGCAAAATGTAATGCTCTAATGATGAATGACATGCAATGATTTTGTTCTTTTCCTTTTTTATGAAGTGCGAACATTAATGTGATGCCAATGCAATGAAAAGATTTCTGCTTTTTCTTCTCTACTATTTTCCTCTATGAAATGCCAGTATTAATATGGTGCAACTGACGTGGAACGCTTTTTCTTTTTGCTATGTGATGAATGCACAAAACGTGAAGATGCAAATGTAATGCTTTGATGCATATGCTATAATGAATAGATTGAAATGCCTGAATTTGATTCAAACTCCGGTTTTCTCAAGGTTTTTATTTACAAACAACCTCATTTGTTTTCTCTTTCTTTCCATGATGACTGAATTTTAGATATCACGTAAACAACTTGTGTTCTCTCTTTTTTGAAGCATTGTCTAGTAAGCATGCATAGGAGTGCAAATGTGAATGAATGAGTCAGGGCATGGACTTTTATGGCAAGTGAAGGAATGACAGACATGGTTATTGCCGAAGCTCATGAGGGATCAAGAGATACAAGATTGCCCCAATTCAGGTCTTTGATGAGTGAATAGCTTGCCCCTGCCTAGTGGTGACAACAACTAGGGGCGTAGAAGATGATGAATTGGGATTGCTTCGGCCTTTGAAAGGGAAGGTGGATCAAAAGAGATTTTGTCTCAACCCATAAAGTTTGATGTTGCCCCAGTCATAACAAGGACAAAGCTACCCCAATTAGAATGACAAGGCCTTGTTTAGGATAGTGAGTTGAGAGATTGCCCCGGTGAGGTTTTGTAGGAATGAATGAGGTGAAGGAATGGGAACGCGCTTGCCCCATTTTGGAATGACATTGACAACTGGAGTGGCATGGGATGGGCATTGAACAGACTTTCCCAAGACTAGGGTGTGTGGGTGATGAAGAGAATGCCCCAACTTTTGGGTCTGAGTGGTATTCTCAGTGCAAATCTTTGGTTCTCTACTGATGTCTTGACTTTTGGTGCGAAAGAATCCTTACCTGGTGATCACTAAACATTGTTTTAATGCATCTTGAATGTGTTTTGGAGTGCAAGTCCCTCTTTTTTATTTTGTCGGATTTCTTTTTCTGACTGTCCGTTTTTGTTTCCTCAGTTCTCTTTTTTCTGGGGGTTTATTCTTTCTTGATCAGCTTTCTTTTTTCTGATCGTTTGTTTTTCTTTTGAGCAAACACATTGTACATAGATAAGCTTGTTCGTCCTAAGATTAGAATTTGAGAGAACAAAAGCAACCGGTCATTGATCGGAATGGACTTTTCGGGATTGTGGTGTTTTGTGGAGGAAGGAGGGTTAGGCTTAATGAAGTGTTTGAGGCTAATGGGAGGATGAGTTTTGTTCGGCGTTGATTGACGGTTAATGGTCTATGAGGAGGATGGTTATTGGGCTTGTTTGGGCTCTGTTAAAGCAAATTCGTGTCTCATGGTAGAATGACTAAGGGGTTTGATGTTGAGGCCAAAGGAAGTGTTTGAAGGTTTATGGAACCAGGTGTTGGAATGATGAAGTGTTTGAAGGTTTATTTAGACAAGGATCTCTTGTATTTTGTGGTAACATGTACCAGCTCACCACTTTACATTTCTTTTGTATTTTCTTTTGTTTTGGGATTTTCATTTTTGAATCCCCTTTTTTTGATTTTCTCTTTTTCCCCCTTTTTTTTTTCTTTTTTTTTTGTTTTATGATTCTTTTCCTTCTTTGACTCGGGTGAGCTGATAAAAAGCGATGCACTGTTTTTTTATTTGGGGTGATCCTTGTCTAGGGTGATTTTTGGATTTTGGTTTTTCTTGGCTCAAGGTGGGTAGGAAAGGGACTTTCTGGGATTTTGAGGTTTTTGAGGAGATGGCCAAACTTCATTTCAAATCCCGATTGCTTATTTCTATAAGACTTAACTTTAGAACAATAATTTATCTATCTTCATGTGTTTGCTCTTTTTTCCTTTTTGTGCCCTAATTTTTGCCTGGACCGCTCTTTGCGAGTTTTCAGTCCACCGGGCGCTCCTTTTTGCCTAGGCCGCCCTTTGCGGGTTTTCAACCTAGCGAGCTTGTTTTCTCTTTTTTATTTATTATATATTTTTTAGAAAGACTTGCACTAAAGGAATATGATACCGACAAGGAAAATTAGTGATAACAGAATTGCCCCAGCATGGAGGACTTAAAGTGTTAGTGAGAATGAACCAAAAAGTCAAGTATGCACTGATGAGAGAGCATATGCGCTTTAGGGGTGGACGGGGCGGGATTAGACTTGGATGGGGAATGATGATAAATGAAGGAAATTGACTGACCCAAACAGGAGAAACTACACGTGGCACGCATGCTTACTAGAAGAACGCTTCACGGAGAGTTAACATTGGTTAAAACATGATATTAAAACCCTTTTTTTTGATGAACTGTTTCAGCCTTTTATCATGGAATGGATGAGATGTAATGTCTTTTTTTTTTTGAAGGAAACACAAATGAGCTATTGATGTGAAAAAACTGAGTGTCTTGGAACACCTTGGGTTTGCAAATGAGTGAGGGTAAACTTTTCCAAAAAGGAAAGATTACTTTGCAAGAACATCTCGTCTCTCATCACAACATTTTTGTTGTACGCAATGCATGGATGAAAACATTATGATGTATACATGATGAAAATGAAATGCATGAAAGCATATTCACTTGAAAAGTGTGATTATTCTAAAAGTTTTTTTTTTGATGCTTTCTTTTTATGCAAGACGAAATATGAAATGCCAATGCATCCTTGGATGATGAATGATGCAAGAATGCTGCTTCTTTTCAAAATGATTTTTATAGAGGCAAGACAAGATATGAAATGCCGATGCCCCCTTTTTCTTTCGAATGATGAAAGAATGATGTTTTTTTTTTCTAAATGATGATTTTTTAGAGGCAAGACAAGGTATGCAATGCCAATGCCCCTTCCTTTTTCTGAAAGATGCATGTATGGAGGAATGATGTATTTGAACTAAAGTGATGCGGTTAATGAAATGATGCATGAATGCTACATTTTGAATAAATTTGATGATGACTTTTGTTCATGATTATGAATGAGATGCTTTCTTGTTTTCATTTTTTTTTTCATGATACTCACAATGATTTTTTTTTTAAAATGCGTGAGAAGACATGATTTTTATTGAATGGAAATGCATGCAAGATGAGAGGTTATTGTTTTATTTTTTCATGATGTGTGAAAAGGAACACAATAATGCATGAGACGCGCTCCTAATAAGACACGATTTTTGGATCTTTCGAGAAAAATAGGGGAAAAAGCCTTAGTGAATGGAAACGCACACGTGCGGAGAATGCACTCCTGACAAACCTAAATGAGATTGAGAAAAATGCATGTATGAATTTTATCAAGTTTTTGTTTTATGCCATGCAAATGATGTCTTTATATGAAAATGACGGCGATAATGCGACTTGAGATGCATATGAAAAATAAGATGAAAACATTTTTTCGATTTTGGGAAGACTATGATGATTTTTTGAAAGTTTTGCTTTTTGCCTTTGAAAATTTTGTTTTATGTAATGCAAGGATGTATGCAAATGATGACGTGAGGCAACCAATTGTCGTTACTCTGAGTAACTTGCATGAAACATTGAGTGGATCCTGACTCAATACTTTACGCAATATACTGAAATGCTTCGACATTTGGTTAACTCAAACTTATTCTCTTTTTTGGAAACAAACCTCACTTGATAGGGTCAAAGTGCCCCGATACCGTAGAGTAACATCTCAAATTTGTAGTGCACAAACAAATTTGAGATATTACCCTTCGTCATTCGAAGGTGCACTTTTACTCATTGGGCTTTTACATGAAGAGCTTTTCTATTTTTTCTTTGTTTAGAGAAGATGCATGCATTGGAAACTTTTCATTTTTTTTCATTTTTAGTTTTGGAACATGATTTTGAAAATTATTTGGAGATGCAAATGATTTATTGGAAAAAAAAGTTTTAGAAAAATGATTTATGCATGAATGCCATGTTTTGGATGAGCTTGGCGAGGAGCTTTTTCCTCTTCTTTGATTATAAACGAGATGCTTAAGCTATGAAGATGATAATTGTTTCTTTTCCTTTTTATGCAATGAAATGAAATGCAAGATGAATAATTTTTCAAAATTGGAACTTTATTTAATGCAAATGACGCAATGATGTAATGATGCAATGATGCAGGATGCAAGATACTTTTTTTTGAGGTTTCTGCATAAGGAGGGTATTCACAGGCGGAATTTAGAAAACTTTCACACTATATGCCACCTCATATAGGTGTTTAAGGGAAAATTATATCTTTTTTTTTATTTTTGAAAAACTTTGAGGGAAAAAATAACTAGACGAAATGCAACAGTGCAGCACACAATTTGGGAAGCCCTTGTGACCTAAAGGGGTAGAACCTATGATCTAAGGCACTTTAGGGATAAACTTCTCATGTAGCACTATTCACACCCTCACAAAGGCCATCAGAGCCACAGTTCCTCTCATGAAAATCCCCGTAAATGCAGCAAACTGCTAGATACGAAGCATCATAAAAGAGCACAACTCTGATTGAAACTTTCGCGAGTAGCCAAACGGACAAAGGTCCTGATGGGCTCCCACTACTCGAATCCACTCATCTTATGGTATCCTAATAGACCTGGGTTATGGTCTCTTTCTCTAATCATATAGCCTCAAGGTACAAGTGTGTGTGTGCGAAGGGCATTTCCTCAAAACTACCCCACCTGCAAATGAAAGTCCAGACAGTCCAGACAATAGCATGTCGTCTATCCTAGGGTTCAATATCATTCAAATACAACTAGCCTAGGGTACTAACAACAAACACATTACTTACCTCAAAAAGGGAGCTGAGAAAAAGGGGACATGATATGATTGGGGAAATGCATGAGGGAACTAGGCATATAAGCAAAGAAGTAACTATCTATTATTTTAGACAAAAGCAAGCATAGAAGAATGCATATGGATGCAACATGCTTATGAAAAAGAAGAAGAATAGAGGCAAAGCAAGATGTTCAAATCAATCACACAAACCACACACTTAATTAATTAGGCTTGACCCACTTTTGAAAAAAATGTTTTTTAGTCCCCAGTGAAGTCGCCAGCTGTTGCGCCCGAAAAAGTCCCCGAGGGAGAACCTTCCTCGTTCACAACTTTTCCTAAGACAATGAAGCCGCCACCAATATTTATTAAGGAAAATATTAGGAAAACCTTTTTTGGAAAGCGATTGGTCTTGCGAAACTATAGAATAGGGTTCGGGGGTCGGTTACGCGCAGGGAAGGTGTTAGCACCCCACACGTCCTCTCTACTGAGAGGGAACCTTTAATTAAATGTGTGGTTTTAGTGTGTTGACTTGAAAATGCTTGATTTTGCCTCTTTACTTCTTATGGAAAAATTCTTAATGAAAATCTTTATTTATTATGAAAAAGGGGGAAAAATGGTTTTTTTAGAAAAAGCGCTTGACGGGACATGGCCCGCTCCTACGTATCTCCCGGTGCGATGGAGAACTCAAAGCTACGTAGTTCTTGTTTGTCCTGAAAAAGGTTTTTGTCTTTTATCTTTTTAGTGAGTTTTCGAAATAGGACGAGTATTTAGTGAATGATTAAACTAACCAAGGTTATGGGTAATCACCGCTAAGTTCTCTTGATAATGAGAGTCACTACCGCCAGCCAGACGAACAAAGGTTCTGATTGACTATTAGTAGCGACTCGTTTTTTATTTGCTTTTTTGAAAGTGGTTTTCGAAAGGGATTGATTGGCACGAATGATCAAACTAACAAAGGTTATGAGTGATCATCGCTTGTTGTTCTTTTGGGAAAAAGACATCGCCACCAATGGCTAGACGAACAAAGGTTCTGATTAACCACTAGCGACGATGGGTTGAAAATGTTTTTAGAAAGGAAAAGGTTTTCGTTCTGAAAATGATCTTGGTTTGCAAAAGTGATTCTTTTTTGTTATGAAAATAACTCTTTTCTTTTTATTATGCAAATGCTACTTTTTATGGTTGCGAAAAGGATTTTTATTCGTTGCGCTTGACGAGAACGTGACTCGCTCCTACGTATCCCAAACGGGAATCAAAGCGACGTAGTTCTAACGAACCTTGAAAGTGAAAGTCTTTTTTGCTTTGGTTTTGAAAAGTGAGGGGTGCTCATGATGATCAAACTAACAAAGGTTATGGGTGATCATCACTAACACTTGCTATGACTTTTGATGCTTAGGAAAATATCTTTTGAAATTGAAAGCATTCATGATAATCAAACTAACAAAGGTTATGGGTGATTATCACTAGTAGCTTATGCATATGAAAACATCCTTTTTTTGAAATTTAGGCTCTTAGGACAACCAAACTAACAAAGGTTATGGGTGATTGTCACTAGTCACCATTTTCATGCTAGGCCATTTAGAAAAGAAAGTAATGAATGCAAATCGAATCCTTAGGCAAACAACAATCTCATTTGAATTCTTGAGCAAATATTAGCCTAAACTACACATGTTAGACCACAACACCTAAATAGGCAAAGAAGGAACTTACATCTAGTGGAAGATGCAATATATGGAATTGACCTATCTAAGTGTTGATGATATTCTTATATGAGAGTGGACAATGAAATTGTTGGCTTAAGGAAAAGAGTTGCCTCAATCATGATCATAGGCAAGCGAGTTATTTAGCAACCAAAGTATCAAAGAATGTTGAATCCCTTTGGTCAATCCTCACACTTAAGATTAAATGCACAAGTGCACAAGTGTGAATCACCTTGCCAATCCTCAACAAAAATAAGTTTATTAAAGCAAACCCAAACCCTAATTTTTTATGTTAAAACCTAGGAGCATACATATCCTAAATCAACTATTATTCATCCCCCAAATCATGAAATAAACACAAGCATTCAAGAACCCTAAACCTAAGCCTATGGCCGAATGTCATCATGCTTGAAATGGGTTTCTTATTTTGTGAAAGTTATGCAAACAAAAGTGAATATGCAAGGAAATGTGAGAAAACACAACAACAACTAGCAAACCACATTTTCATGAGAGTATGCGAAATACAACATGCCATAAAACCACATTTATTTCATGAAAGGCAAGGATTAAGATCACAAATCAACATTTATTAAAGGGTGAGAAGCGCCATAAGCACCCAAGCCTCCCTAAGTGCTTGTCAAAGTGCTTATGACACCTCTCACCAACAACAATCAACAATATGAGAATATGAAGATGATAGGATGAATGCTTTTTATATTGTTGAGGAAATACTCAAGGATGATGCAAGGTTTTAAGGATTACCTTAGCTTTGAGCTAGAAAGTGAGATGAGAAGATGAAGCTAGACACAACTCAACAAGACTCCAATATTCTTCAAAGAAGTACCCACTTGATGATGATGCTTGAACTTTGAATGAGAAAATGGAGGGAGTATGTGAAAGAGGGATGCAAATGAGGTGAGTTGTTTGTTAGGGTTTTTGGTGCAGGAGAGATGGGAAGGTTCTTTTGAGATGAAAGAAAAAACAAGAGGAAGTGAGTGAGTGGAGAGGGGCTAAGAATTTCTTGGGTCCTCTTGAGAGGAGAGAAGTGGGTTGTTCTTATTCAAATCCTTGGGAGGCCAAAGATCTAATGGGTTTAAGGTTGTGAGAGGGAAATAAAGAAATTAGTGTGTATTTAGTGGTGTAGAGAGAAAGAAGGTAAAAATATGTTGTGTATTGAATGTTATTAGACTCAAAGGTGTGCTTGTCATGATGAAAGGCCTTTGTGATGTGCACTTGATGGGGGGGCTGAAGTGATGGAGGCGTGGAGCATGAGGGTGGAGTGAGGGAGGTAAAGAAATTAGTGTGTATTTAGTGGTGTAGAGAGAAGGAAGGTAAAAATATGTTGTGTATTGAATGTTATTGGACTCAAAGGTGTGCTTGTCATGATGAAAGGCTTTTGTGATGTGCACTTAATGGGGGGCTGAAGTGATGGAGGTGTGGAGCATGAGGATGGAGTGAGGGATGTTGCTTGCTTGTAGAATTAGTGCTTACTTTAGCCAAAAATGGATAAAAGCAAAAAGCAATTAAAAGGAATTAGCCCTAATTCTAAAAATACAATAAGCATCCAATATTATTTTGTTATTCATTTTTTTATTTTGATTTCAGATTTCTATTTTTTAATTATACATATTTTTGAGCCTTTTTGAAAGTGGGAGAAAAAAACCGTTATAATTGACCAAAATACCCTTTTTGGCTCTAAAACCCTAATTTGCCCGAAAAATGCGTTCCAACTCTAAAAATGATTTCAAGAACTTTGGAACGCCTTCTAGGGTCCGAAATACAGTGCATAAGGCTTTTCGCTCTTCAATTTATTTATTTTTTGTGGAAAATTAGGGTTTTGACCGAAGCCGGACAAAATTGGGGTATGACACCGGCATAGGTCAAAACCCTAATTTTCCACAAAAAATAAATAAATTGAAGAGCGAAGAGCCTTATGCACTGCATTTCGGATCCTAGAAGGCATTCGAAGGTTCTTGAAATCATTTTTAGGGTTGGAACGCATTTTTCGGGCAAATTAGGGTTTTAGAGTCAAAAAGGGTATTTTGGTCAATTATAACGGTTTTTTTTTCTCTCGCTTTCAAAAAGGCTCAAAAATATGTATAATTAAAAATAGAAATCTGAAATCAAAATAAAAAATGAATAACAAAATAATATTGGATGTTTATTGTATTTTTAGAATTAGGGCTAATTTCTTTTTAGGTGCTTTTTGCTTTT
Organism: Astragalus membranaceus; assembly: GCA_039519185.1. Classification (NCBI taxonomy): domain Eukaryota; kingdom Viridiplantae; phylum Streptophyta; class Magnoliopsida; order Fabales; family Fabaceae; genus Astragalus; species Astragalus membranaceus. Next base: position 188,277,030 of record CM076848.1, read on the forward strand.
ATCCATTTTTGGCCAAAGTAAGCACCAATTTTACAAGCAAACAACCTCCCTCACTCCACCCTCATGCTCCACGCCACCCCTCACTTCAGCCCCATCAAGTGCACATCACAAAAAGCCTTTCATCATTTCTTTTACAAACACACATTTGAGTCCAATAACATGCAATACACAACATATTTTTTACCTTCCTTCTCTCTACACCACTAAATACACACTAATTTCTTTACTTCCCTCACTCCATCCTCATGCTCCACGCCTCTCCTCACATCAACTCACATCAAGTGCACATCACAAAAGCCTTTCAAGCACACCTTTGAGTCCAATAACATTCAATACACAACATATTTTTTACATTCTTTCTCTCCACACCACTAAATACACACTAATTTCTTTACTTCCCTCTCACAACTTTAAACCCATTAGATCTTTGTCCTCCCAAGGAAATTCAATAAGAACAACTCACTCCTCTCCTCCCAAGGCCAAGAAAAACCGTAGCCCTTCTCCCCTCCCTCACTTCCTCTTGTTTTTCTTTCATCTCAAAGGAACCTTCCCATTTCCCCTACACCAAAAAACCCTAACAAAGAACTCACCACATTGGCATCCCTCTTTCACATACTCCCTCCATTTCTCATTCAAAGTTCAAGCTTCATCATCAAGTGGGTACTTCTTTGAAGAATATTGGAGTTTTGTTGATTTGTGTCTAGCTTCATCTTCTCATCTCACTTTCTAGCTCCGAGCTAAGGTAATCCTTAAAACCTTGCATCATCTTTGAGTATTTCCTCAAAAATATAAAAAGCATTAATCCTATTATCTTCATATTCTCATATTGTTGATTGTTGTTGGTGAGAGGTGTCATAAGCACTTTGACAAGCACTTAGGGAGGCTTGTGTGCTTATGGTGCTTCTCACCCTTTAATAAATGTTGATTTGTGTTGATTTGGATCTTAATCCTTGCCTTTCATGAAATAAAATGTTGTTTTATGGCATGTTGTATTTCGCATACTCTCATAAAAATGTGATTTGCTAGTTGTTGTTGTGTTTTCTCACATTTCCTTGCATGTTCACTCTTGTTTGCATAACTTTCACAAAATAAGAAACTCATTTCAAGCATGATGACATTCGGCCATGGGCCTAGGTTTAGGGTTCTTGAATGCTTTTGTTTATTTCATGATTTGGGGATGAATAATAGTTGATTTAGGGTATGTATGCTCCTAGGTTTTAACATAAAAAATTAGGGTTTGGGTTTGCTTTAATAAACTTGTTTTTGTTGATGATTGGCAAGGTGATTCACACTTGTGCACTTAATCTTAAGTGTGAGGATTGACTGAAGTGATTCAACATTCTTTGATACTTTGGTTGCTAAATAATTTGCTTGCTTATGCTTGCCTATGATCATGATTGAGGCAACTCTTTTCCTTAAGTTAACAATTTCATTGTCCACTCTCATATAAGAATATCATCAACACTTAGATAGGTCAATTCTATACATTGCATCTTCCAATAGATGTGCATTTAGATTCCCTTGTGTCTTGTAGAAATATTTGAGTATGGTTCTCACCTAGCATCTTCCATTAGATGTGCATTTAGGTTCAATCTTGCCTACTCTTGTATTCTTGCTTAAATGCCCAATTCGAGTTCCTTCCTTGCCTACCTTTGTGTTGTGATCTAATATGTATAGTTTAGGCTTGATCTTTGTTTGCGAATTCAAATGTTGTTGCTTAATGATTTGATTCCAATGATCGTGTTATGCTTGAATTCACTAATTCTTTCTTGCATCCATTGTTTTCATTTCTAAACGACTTGGCATAAAAATGGTTACTAGTGGCAATCCATCACAACCTTTGTTGGTTTGATTGTCATGAAAGCCTCAATTTCAAAAGAATTTTCGTAAGTATAAAGCAAGCTACTAGTGATAATCCATCACAACCTTTGTTGGTTTGATTATCATGAACGCGTCCAATTTCAAAAAGCATTTTCCTAAGTATCAAAGAATCAAAAACAAGTTATTAGCGGTGATCCATCATAATCTTTGTTAGTTTGATCATCATGAAAGCTTTCATTTTCAAAAGACGTTTCAAAAAGATTTTTCAAAGCTCGTTAGAACTACGTCGCTTTGATTCCCATTTGGGATACGTAGGAGCGAGTCACATTCTCGTCAAGCGCAATCATAAAAGATTTTAGCATTTGCATAGCAAAAAGAAAAGAGTTATTTTCATAACAAAAAAAGAATCACTTTTGCAAACCAAGATCATTTTCAGAACAAAAACCTTTTCCTTTCAAAAATCATTTTCAACCCATCGTCGCTAGTGGTTAATCAGAACCTTTGTTCGTCTAGCCATTGGTGGCGATGTCTTTTTCCCAAAATAACAACAAGCGATGATCACCCATAACTTTTGTTAGTTTGATCATTCGTGCCAATCAATCTCTTTCGAAAACCCCTTTCTAAAGAACAAATAAAAACGAGTCGCTACTAATAGTCAATCAGAGCCTTTGTTCGTCTGACTGGCGGTAGTGACTCTCATTTTCAAGAGTACTTAGCGGTGATTACCCATAACCTTGGTTAGTTTAATCATTCACTAAATACTCGTCCTATTTCGAAAACTCATAAAAAAGATAAAAGACAAAAACCTTTTCAGGACAAAGAAGAACTACGTAGCTTTGAGTTCTCCATCGCACCAGGAGATACGTAGGAGCGGGCCTTGTCCCGTCAAGCGTTTTTTTCTAAAAAACCGTTTCCCCCCTATTCATAATAAATAAAGATTTTCATTAAGAATTTTTCAATAAGAAGTAGAGAGGCAAAATTAAGTGTTTTCAAGTCAACACACTAAAACCACACATTTAATTAAAGGTTCCCTCTCAGTAGAGAGGACGTGTGGGGTGCTAACACCTTCCCTGCGCGTAACCGACCCCCGAACCCTATTCTCTAGTCTCGCAAGACCAATCGCTTTCCAAAAAAGGTTTTCCTAATATTTTCCTTAATAAATATTGGTGGCGGCTTCATTGTCTTAGGAAAAGTTGTGAACGAGGAAGGTTCTCCCTCGGGGACTTTTTCGGGCGCAACAACAGTAGCATCAATATCCTTTTTGAACTCTTGAATAGCCAAGGAAGACACACTTAACTGCACGAGCAGACAATTTATCAAGTCCCGGAGTAAGATCATGAATAAAACAAGTGGATCCGAAGACTCGAGGAGAGATACGGAACAAGGGCTCATCGGGAAACAATATGAAATGAGGAACCCTATTCTGGATAGTAGAGGATGGCATTCTATTAATCAAGTGCCCTGCAGTGAGGACAGCATCCCCCCAAAACTTCAAAGGAACATTAGCATGAATAAGTAAGGTGCGTGCTGTTTCAATTATATGACGGTTCTTACGTTCAGCAATCCCATTTTGTTGTGGGGTATGGGGACAAGATGATTGATGTATGACGCCATTTTCAACCATAAAAGAATTAAATGATGTAGAAAAATATTCTTTCGCATTATCACTGCGTAAAGTGCGAATAGAACAACCAAATTGATTTTTGATTTCCATAAAGAAATTTTGAAAAACACCAAGAAGTTCAGATCTATCCTTAAGTGGCTAGATCCACGTACATCTAGAAAACTCATCAATAAAAGTGACAAAATATCTATGTCCTACAACTGAAGTGACTCGACTCGGTCCCCATACATCTGAGTGAAGAACATCAAAAGGAGAGCGAGCTTGAGACTGAGTACTGCTAGGGAAGGAAGAGCGAACATGTTTCCCAAGCTGACAAGACTCACAATCTAATGACTGTAGATGAGACAAATGAGGAACCATAACTTTGAACTTCTTGAGACTTGGATGACCTAACCGACGATGAAGAAGACTGGGGGACTCTGTAGTAGAAGTGGAGGCAATTGTAGATGAAGGATGGATGGGCTGGAGGTAGTAAAGTCCATGTGACTCATATCCTGTACCAATCGTCCGCTTCGTACTCCGGTCCTGTATAACAAAATAATCATCATCAAAAGTTACAGAACATTTTAGGCTACGAGTCAGACGACTAACTGAAATTAAATTAAATGGGCAATTGGGAACAAGAAGAACATTGTCAAGGGGTAAGGATGGAAGAGGAGTGGCTTTACCAATGCCACTTGTTAGATGAAACATAGGAATGCACTCTATATATAGTTCTGTTTCTGTTTTGTTTCTGTGATAGAGAGTTGTCAGAATTAGGGTTTCCTGCAGTGTAATTTGCCTGAGGCGCAACTGGGTTCTCTGTCGCAAAATTAGGGTTTGACAAATTGGGGGGTTTTGGAATTGGCTGCGATTGGGCGAGATTGAGGGACGAGGCTTCTTCAGTGATCTTCGCCTTGTCCAATCGCTGCTCATAAGCCAAGAGAAGCGCCCTAATTTCCTCTAAATCGAACCATTCAATCTTCGAGTTGATTAGGGTTACGAGGGCTTCGAATTCGTTTGGTAAACCTTCAAGAATCACGTCAAGTTGATCTTGAAGGGTTACAGATTCACCAATTGACAGTAAAGAGTCTGAAATGTGCTTGATTTTCGCAAGAAATTCTGAGATTGTTGACGAGCCCTTCTTGGTCATGCGCAGTTGAGTTCGCAACTGCCTTGCCTGCGCCTTGGTTTTCGATTGGAAGGATTGGTGTATGTTCTCCCACAATTGGAATGTGTGCTTGCATCCAATCACAGATGGTAAGATTGCTGGTGACAAAGATGATTGAAGCCATGCGAGTAAAAGCTGATCCTGCAATTCCCAGTTACTGTAGGCAGGATTTTCCACGTTTGCAAGACGATCTTCCTCACTTGCGTATTGAGGAGGGATTTCTGGGGACACACGGTACCTGTGCAATCTGTGTGCTCTTAGAACTGGTTCAATTTGTTGAAGCCACACTAGATAGTTTGTCTCATCTAGTTTCACAGAAATTTTGTAATTGAAGGTAGAGAGAGGAGTAATTGTGGATGGAGGTGTCACCAAGATTGGTGGTGTTCTTGGTGTATGTGGGTGAGAAGCCATTGAAGATGGCTGAGAAAATAGAGAAAGATAGAAGAAGCGGAAGAAAGAGAGGATCTTGATCCACACTTGTGGAATTTCAAGCTCTAGATACCATATTAGAGTGTAAACAGAGTTTAGAAACTGATATTTCATTGAATGAAAAATGTGTGAAATGATTACAAGAGATGCTCTTATATAGAGAGCATTTGATTGATCTCAACCACAAGATACAATTCTGTTATATAACAGATTCAAGCTATAACAAATCCTAAATCAGTTAATCAGTAACTAACTGATTAACTGTTACAGAAACTGAACTAACTGACTATAACAGAAACTGATTAACTAACTATAACAGAAACAGAACAGAAACAGAACTATATACAGAGTGCATTCCTATGTTTCATCTAACAGTATTAATTTGTTGTTGATTATTAATGTGAGGGCATATATTGTAGTGAGGACACAAGATGAATTACGTGCAAGTTGGCAAACAATTGATTAAGCGACAAGTAATTTAACTTTTACAATTTCTTTTTTTCAATTGCTAGTTTGCTACTATATATTGGCACCTGGTTCTTTATCATCATTATCTGTTGAATGTATTTTGGCACCTGGTTCTCTATCATCATTCACTCACCACTGATTTTGCTTTATGGAAAGCTGTCTGCCACTTGTAAATTGGTTCTTGCAGCACATATGCTTCAGCTTTTGTCTATTTGCTTTCCACCATGTATTTGCAGCCATTCCGTGATAAATAGCTTTCATGTAGCCTCGTATTGACACATGTAGCCTTAGCCACTTGATTTGTTTTTCAAACTCTGGAAATTTTTAGTGGTAGAAAATGGACCATTTTGTTCAAGCAAAACAAAACTCATTGCAGTGGAAAGATGATGAATGAAGTTAAACACAAGAAGTAGGATAACAAAGAGCTTTTCTAATTACTGATATTAGAATTCAATAAAAAAATTCAAAAAATCACTAAATTTTAAGAATTTTAATCACATTAAGAATTACTCTGTCATCAAGAATTCCAATTTGATGTGTATGTATTAAAATTTATTTTCTATCAACAACCTTTTAATCCTTTAAACTTTCAAGTGTGCTATGTAATCCTTTAGCAAACATGATAATCAGGAAGTAATAAATTCCGCTTACATAAGCAAGCATAGTAGAAAGAAATTCTACTAGTTATTTGCTCTAGTTACCTCACAGCAGCTGTATGCTCTAGTTCTATATGAATCCTTCAAAGTAGGTATAATACGAAGTCAAGCAAATAAAACTTGAAAAGGATTATACAATATATTGTCTCAATCAGAGAGCATGCTACACAAATAGACATGAAGGATTCTTAGATAGCTGAAAAATTGTTTGTTGTCCGAACACTACTATTTTTCCTGAATATGCTCCTAAAGCCTTTGATTCATCTGTCAATGAAACTACTTTCCCTCATTTGGTATTACTTGAATTACTTCTTGGACTAGTGGAACTGAGAACATTTTGGGATGATGAATCAAAGGCTGTCCGAACACTACTATTGTATATAGTGAGAAACTATATAAGGACTCACTTGTAACTGCTTCAGTTAATGAAAATACAGATTAAGATGAAATTAGTTTCTCTTACAATCATTACTTCAATTTTTTCTTCACGTGTACATATTATGCAAATTGCTTTTACTAAATTATATTTTCTATGTTTTGCAGTGTTATCAAACCCGGACCGGCCATCGACCCGGTCAAGGCACCGGGTCACTAGACCCGGGGTCGGACCGCGGGTCTCTAGTCGGACCGGCATGACCCGGTCTATATTAAATAAATTCAAAAAATTATAATATATACTAAGAAAGTATACATTTATTAATATAGAAATTTTATTATAATTTTATTTATAATTATACATTTACTAACATGTTTATGAGTGTGGAACTTGAATCAATTTGTCAAAAAAATGTGTGTTTAATCAAAACTATTAATGAAAGAATGTGCAAAAAAAATTAACATATCCGGAATTGATTATATTTAATGAATGCGGGACAGTATCAACAAATAATAGATAGCTTAGTGGTTAAAAAGTTGAAATGTTGAATACTAGGGAGGGGGTTCAAACCCCACCCAAGCATTTTTTGTGAAAACATGCAAAATTTATAAATGGTTCATCTTAAAAAAAAAAAAAAGAAGAGGATCAACCGGTCCGACCCGATTTTCACCGGTCCGATGACGTCATCACCGGGCCAACTGCAGATCCGGTCCTGCACGCTACCCGGCCCGAGAAGACCACCGGGTCCCAGTCCGACCGGCCGGTCCAGTTCTGATAACACTGATGTTTTGTGCTGATTGATCACATGAAATTATATATTCTTCACACTCCACTTATAAAATTTGAAAAATAAGGATGTTCTCTGTGTGTAGTTTAATAACTAATCATTGACAGTGTAAGCTGAATTCACTGTTACTGTAGGTAGCTTTTAAGAAATAATCATAATCATAATTATATTTAATCACGAATCGTACACCTAAGCTGTCCACCTAATGTGTCACGCCTGTCTGCAAATAATTCCACACAATCGGTGGAAAAAATACGTGGCAGCCACCTCATTTGTGTGCTGAAGAATGCTAAAAAAACGTGTAATCACTAATGCTAATAAATAGGGTCATAATAAGGTTTTGAATGCCCAGAATTTTATATTATAATATTAAACTATGATATTAAAGAATAATTTTATATTAATTGTATATACTAATGATTAAGTTTAATAATATTTTTTTTCCAGTATATTAGATTTTAATTTACATTTTTAGTAAATTTCTGATGATTTTACGAGGTCCCCACGAGGACTATGGGGACGGGGACGGGGAGAAAAACTCTTTGTGGTGGGGATCGGGCGAGTTACGCATGTCTGTTCTCATGTTATATGTCCCGCTCGACATAAGTACATGTTGAACTTCGCCTTAGCGACAAAAATTCGGCCAGCATCACCAGACGCGGTTCCTTATCCCTCATTCAATTTCACTGCACCAGCGGAATGCTTCTGTTAGAATATCAGATATGATTTTCCATATCAATTAGTATCAATTAGGTTTAATTAGTCTTTATTGTAATTGATTCTTATTTTCATTATAAATAGATATGAGTGTGCTTTATTATAGACACACAGAGACAATCACAAATTCAACATGGTATCAGAGCGGGTTTTGATCTTCTGACCCCGTCTCTGTGCTTCACCACCGCTGCCGGCGGCGGCATTTGCCGCCGGCAGCTCTACCTTTTTCAGTTTTCAATTTATTTCCTTTTCACTACTACAATCACCTTTTTCTTTAGTTTTCCAGTTTCTGCTTTCTGCCGCCGTGTTCGTTTCTCCAGCGTGTTTTCCGACCAGAACCACCGTCAGCCACCGCACCGAAAAAATTTCCGGTGACCGTTCCCGATGAAACCACTACCATCAGGTTTGCCTCCTCCAGATCTACACAACGGTCCAAGTTCCAACCTCACCTACCCAGTCACGCGCCCGTACACGCCGATCTACCTCCGGCGAAATCCTCCACTCTCCGCCATCTTCAGTCGTGCGTGCCGGCGCGTCCGTCCACTGTTACGACCGTTCTTTTTGTCATCGGAGTCGCCTTCCTCTCCACGTCCTGGATCTGTGGTTACTTTTTGGTTTTGGTGCACGAACAGTTACGTTACAGTTCAAACAGTCACTTTCTCTTTCCTAGTTGATGCATTTTCTCTCTCCTCTTCAAACATCAGATCTTCTCATCTGCCTCATGTTTTGTTTGTTATGCCTTCCTTTCTCATTAATGACTTATAATGTGGTGTCTTCTCTTCCCATCGATGGTCATTCCGATGGTGACTCTTTCCCACAAATTAATCGCTAATGATGATTTCTCTTCCCATCGACGGTCATTCCGATGGTGTCTTATGTTGGTTATGACTCACAAATATCGATGCCAGATTTAGTTTCAAGTTTTATGGGGAAAATGTTTTGTTATTGTAACAAGCTTAAAAGCTTAGTAAGCTTTAGCTTGAGGGGGAGTGTTAGAATATCAGATATGATTTTCCATATCAATTAGTATCAATTAGGTTTAATTAGTCTTTATTGTAATTGATTCTTATTTTCATTATAAATAGATATGAGTGTGCTCTATTATAGACACACAGAGACAATCACATATTCAACAGCTTCGAACCATGATTTGACTCCTACTATTTAATAGGTAATGTGATATTTGTATTGCATATCTGTAATTTTTATGTTCAGTTCGGTATTTAACAGTTCATATTATCTCTAAATTATGTTGACAATTGTCTTGGCAGATATCGTTGGCATACTGAATGGAGTTGGTGCTCCGTTTGATTATTAGAAAAATAACACAAAGTCTATGTTGCTATCGATCGACTTATATCACAGGGGGTGTTAATGCAATACATATACCTTATGTACAAATTTAACAGTTGTATTTAACTAGTGCGTTTGACCCGTGCGATGCACAGGTATTTATTATCCTATGAAAGTGTTCCATAGGACATTAAAAATGGATTTTCAAAGATTCCGGTCACATGGGGGAAACATTGTAATTTCGTCGGGTTCGAATACATATTTCAATGAGTCGAGTATGATTTGATAGATCTGGGTAAAACTTGTTAAAAGATGCATGTTCGCACCGAGACCATTGGTAGAAGTTTCAACATGAGTGTACATGTTTGCGTAGTGAGATAAAGTTAATATGTGATGGAAATAGTAGATATAATGATTATGAATCGTAATTCGTCATGACGATATCTAATTAGACGAAAAATTTAATATTCAATAAAATAACTATTAGTAGATAAAAATAAATATATATTTATGATTAGTAAACGAAAACTATAACTACGCTATAAGAATTAGTAAGTTATATATGATACATACTAACTTAATTGGTATTGTTATTGCTTGTTTGGTTAAAAATAATTTATTTATAAATATAAAGGGCAAATATATTTGTATATATATATATATATATATATATATATATATATATATATATACATATATATTAGTGAACATTTCTTATTAGTATTTTCATCATTTTTTAAATAATGTAATTGTAAGTTGACATTTTACACAAAAAACAATATTTATTATTAGATGTTACATCCTAATTTTAAATTATATCAATAGGGGTGGACGAACTCGGTGTTGGCTAATGCGAAATTTGATCTTAAGCACGAGCAGAGATTAGTCTTTAATTAATACTTGTTAGGGTTTCACTGAATTAATTTGGGCCTCTGTTCTTATCATAGGAGGTTAAACAGATAGGTTTTGGTGGTGTTTCATTCAAAGTGATTAGTTCATCTGATAGACAAATAGAATCATAGCTAAGGTATTCAACCTTAGTCCCAGGAATTTGTGAAATCATAAAATCAGGAATTTGTGAAATCTTTGTTCATATAATTAACTATTATATGTTTCTGATATGAGCTTTATCAGTCCCCTTTTTAAACTGAATACTTGAAATTCTTATATTTCCAATACCTTTTGCCAAAACATAAAGTATATGCAGATTGAATTTTATTTATACCTTTTACCAAAGCGTAAAGTATGTGCAGATTGGATTTTATTTAGATACTCTATATGCTAAACATGCTAGAATAATGTTCGAATGATTATATGCAGTTTCAAAAAATTTCGTTATATGTAATCATATTTTAATATGTCTTGTTTTGGATCTTGAGGCTATACAGTTAATTGTAATAAGTGTGTGCTCTCAAGTTTTTAATAATTATATATCATTATATGTTACATATAATATGTCATTTCAAATGCTAGTATATGTTTAGATGCTAAATAACATTCCTAGCATGAAATTTCAGAGACAATTTGAAAAGTGTCTCTTAAGTAGCCTGTCATCCTATTTTGTAAATGCTTTTCTGCAAGTATATGTAGAGTGGACCTACCCTTAACACATTACAAATATTATCTGTGCCAAGGAGAGTAGATTGATGAATTGGTGGTGAACATCGAAATATTATTTATAGATGATTTCATGCTAACTTAATGGGCGGGTGACTAAAATTTTGAATTCAAAATTCAAATTTAGTGATATTGTGATTGAAAAACTTGTATTGTAAGCATGTCGTAAATCAGCAATGAAAAAAATTATGATAATAAGTAAAAGGTGAATTATGATAATGAGCATTATCAAAGAAAATAATGGGACCTACTTATAGTAGAGCTTTGAAATTTAGGGCTAGGTATAATCTATGCCAAGGAGAGTAGATTGATGAATTGGTGGTGAACATATGGTAATGTTATTTATTAATTAAATAATTTTTTTATGAAATTATTTTTAAATTGAAACATTTTAATTGTAATTATGGTATTAATTTTTTTAGGATTTATTTTTATTCAACCTAGTCAGCAAAATAGAAGTTTATAGCATTTGTTATTAACTTAATTATTTATAGTAACGTTTTTTTATCAACGATCATGAAATTTATGGCATTTTTTTACTAACTTAATTATTTATTACCATATATATTTTAAATT